>CM035626.1:57938876-59188876 GCA_020496765.1 Gossypium stocksii
TTCTCTTCCCTATGCTCTCCTGAGTGTAAGATATGAAAAAGAAAGATTAAGAGCACCAATTCTCACTAAATTGATAATAATTCATCCAAAATAAAGGCTAAACATGAGGTAAAAATATGTATAATTTATCGTTTATCAAATACCCCCACACTTAAGCCTTTGCTTGTCCTCAAGCAAAATCTCAATTCCTAATAAAGAATCATTCTTCTCAACTTACAATCTTTATCAATAATGTTTCAAACTAATTCACAGGTATTCATACAATGATAATTCAATCAGAAGAACATTAAACATTCAATCACTCTAAGCTGAGAATTTTATCATTGAAATATAAGTTTTCTCCCTTCTCCTAAGTAATTATCTCTTAATCTTAATTAACAGAAGTTGACATCCTCACTAAAGATTCACTCTATCCACTCGAAGTGTTTAGGGTTCAAAAATTAAGTACTCTCTAGTCAACCTGAAAAGTTATTACCATAGGCTTGCAAGAAAATCACATCTCCACCACTATAGATTAACATGATACATCGATCAAAAGGTCTTTCAATGGTTGTAATGGGGCTTGGTTAGGGGTGTTGTCACAGGCTGCAAAAGAGGGTTAGAATCAAGATTGAACTGAAAAATTATCTAGCTAGAAAAATCTCTATTACCGGAACATATTCTTCTGGCTAATTCTTATGATAACATCATTTCCGCCTTGGTAGCCTTAAAATAGAAATATGCAAAAACTATTGAACTATATTACAACTGAATTAATACATTTTTTTTAAGAACAATTCAAGTATAATAATCTGGGAATTTACAACTTTACAATTTGGAAAAGAGATAAAGCTAAATAATAATTCAACTCAAATCTCGACAAAAATAGGGGTCAAAGTAATTGAATGAGATTAAAAAAAAATGGGTTATTGGTTAGTAATTAGGAGGTAAGTCAAAGAATGAGTTGTTAGGCTTAATGGGGTTCACTAGGGGTTAATTTATGGAGGTAGGCCTTTATGGAGTAAGTGGGTTAAATCCTAAGTGCCTTTATCATCTCGGTATATCAAATCAATGATGTGGTCTCGACATGTATAATCAAAGCAAGTTCCAGAATAACAAATCAGTGTTGACTCACTCAAAGCAATAATAAAAGTGAGCACGAAAGAATGTACGCTCAAAAGGCTCAAAAATCTCACTAGAATTATGGCTTTTGATGTCACTCCTACGAATTTCAAATATCAAGATAATACTTAGAATTAGGGAAGAGAGCTTATGAAAAAATTGGGGTTCTCAAAAATTTCAACTTATCATGCTTGATTCCCTAATGTTTTAAAGTTTGAATAATCAAAGTACAAGCACCTATGTCTTCGTTCTTAACATGTCAATAAAAATCATAAATCAATCAGAATCAATTCCTAAATAGGAGACTGAAGATAATGCAGTTAAGAACAAAGCATCAAATTTCAGGGTTTTCACAGATAATATAGAGATTTAAAGTAAGTTCCCCCCACACTTAAGATGTACATTGCCCTCAATGTACAAAGATAACATTAGTAGCAATAAAAGCGTAAGATCATAAGATAGGGGGAGGTATGAAACTCCCTAAATTTTGGATGAATTTGTGAGACGGATATTGGAATTGGAAGAGCCAGCAATTGTGGCAGGGTGTTCCCATTTTCATAGAGATTTGAGCTGTAAGGCTCCTTTGAAACTGTGAAAGAATTTATTAGTCGTGTGGAATTTGGAGCAATAAAAATTACTAGTTAGGGTGAGGCCGTTATGAAAAATAAATAACTAAAATAAAATAACATACTAAAAATACTAATATTCAAGTAATGAAAAAGATGAAATGAAAGAAAATGAAAATAAACTGAAAAAGGAAAACAAGGTTAGTAGAAAAGGTAAAAATAAAGATTAGTGTTCAAATCTAAGTTAAAATAAAAATAAGAAAAAGATAAAAGAAAAATAAATATAAGAGGATCTAATCCTGGATGGATCACGCGATGGCGGGGTGATGCTCAGGTGCTGGTATATCTGCTTTAAGGTGGCGCTGATATAATCAAGGCACCGAAAGCATTGCTGCTCAAACTGTGAGAAGCGCTTAGATAAGTCAGTGTGGGCGGCTGTTGCATGAGATGGACGGTGAGTGGGTGTGGCTCAGTTGGCTCATCCTCCTCCTATGGTGGTGGTGAGGCATCATAAGTAATGTCCTTTGGGTCCTCTCCCTCCTGGATGAGTCAGAACTGAAGGGGGGTACCTCTTGGCCTCCTCTCGATCATCCTCATATGTAACATAGTCGTGATGCCTTGGGGAGACATCTGACTGATCAGAGTGTAGGAGGATGTCTGGGCTGAAGCGTTAAGGAGCCCGAAGTGACGAGTTAACCGGGTGATGTAGGGCCCCATGGATAAGACGCCTCTGTAGTGCCTCTCTGTCTGATGCTGCATGGCGTGCGCTATGAAGTATGCTAAGTCGATGATGTGGTCATTCACCATGCACCACAGGAAGTAGACGTCGTGAGTGTTGACGATGCCGGTGCTCTCTCATCTACCTGTAAGAGTGCGAGCAAGAAGAGCATGAATGTACCTCAGAGACGGCACGAGGGCGGTCGCCTTGCTGACGCTGGGGTTATAGGTTTGACGTCCTGGGGCGATCTCATTCCAGCAGTTGACGGGCCGAATGTGGATGCGACGAGAAAGGGTGGGGAAGTCCTCGTCCGCCATGAACTGCTCGGTGTAGAGCCCAAGTGCTATGCCGAATTCTAGTACGCTGAGACGTCGCATGAGGCCTCCTAACCGAAATTGGACTGTCCTTGGATCGTCAAATCTAGTCATCACCGTCTATAGGTGGAATGTAGAGTAGAACTCTAAAGTGAGTTCCAAGTATGTGGGCTCGATAATCGGAAGAACTACTCCCATGGCTCTGTCATCAGTAGAACTCTAAAGTGAGTTCCAAGTATGTGGGCTCGATAATCTGGAAGAACTACTCCCATGGCTCTGTCATCAGTAAGGCCCGGACGTCATCCACCAAATGGATTTGCTCAAGGTCGCCCCAGTCTATGCAGCAGCTCGTAGATATAGGGCGGGCTTTGAGTAGTTGATAATGTTCCTCTTGCGAGGCTTGGGTGAACATGATGAATGGTTGTCGAACCTCGGAGGTGGGCCTTGATGATGAACTCCCTAGCCCTTTTCGTTTCTTTAAGGCGAGGACAGCAGCCTTTCTAACGCGTGATGATGACATAGTATCTGAAAATAAAATAACAACAGCATTAGTCCTAAAGATTTAAAATTAAACTTAATAGATAGTAACTAAAATGTAGATTAAAATGACAATGTTCCCAAAAATAAAAATAAGAAAGAAAAAATGAGGATTAACCTAAATAGTAGAATCTAATCATGTTGAAACTTGTAACAAAACTAAGAACTATGGGTATATATGCTAATCTTATGAGAAAGTGTCAAACAAATATGAATTTAAATGGCAAAGGAAATGAGTTCTAAGTGGCAAGAAAAAATTGAAATTAAGTGGCATGCAATCCTAATGTGTTCTATCTAATTCTAGATTATTCATCCTAATTTTCCTAATTCCATGCTTGATTAAACATCTAGAATAAAGTAAAATTACATAATTGAATAATGAAAATGACTGTAAATAAAAAAAGGAGAAAAATGAGAGAATAGAACCAAATTTGATGTTGCACGGTCGTGGGTTGGTCGTGGGGTGGGTTTGCACAGGCGTGGGGCGGCTGATTTTGGGTATGGTGGTGTTTTGAGGGCTGTGGAGGCGCTTATGATGGTTAGGGGAGTTTGGATGAGAGAAATTTGGGGTTTTGAGTGAAGAAAGAAATGAATAGTGTCCCTTATTTATAGTTTTTGGGTCACACGGGCATGTCACACGCCTGTGTGAGTCGTGTTTCACCCGTGTCTTTCGAAATCTAGAGGTTTTGGCGCGCCTGGTTCGTAGTGCACGCTCGTGGGAATGTTTACACGGCCGTGGGAGATCAGTTCTTCGTTTCTCACACGATCGTGTGATGGGATACACGGCCGTGTGCGATCATGTTCGTGTTTCACACGGTCGTGTGATATTTCCACGGTGTGTGAAATTTGATAGTGTCTTCCACGGTCTGGGGACACGGGCGTGTGGAGTTGTGTGAGCCCGTGTTGTTGCTGCAGGGTTGCCACGGCCATGTCGCACAGCCGTGGGGTGTTGTTGGTAGCCCGTGTTGAAGTCAAAAGGTTGCCAGCCATGTCACACGGCCGTGGGGTGATATCGGTGGCCCGTGTTTTGGGAAAATTTGTGCTTATTTGTACACGCCTCAGTACACGACCGTGTCTCTGTTTAAAGGGTTCACACGGCCTGGGACATGCCGTGGGCATGGCCGTGTGGTCCTAAATCTCTGCATTAAAAAGGGTTGTGTGATGCATGAAAAATACTAAAAACAAAATAGATGAAAAATTACTAAGTTAGTGCTCGGGTTGCCTCCGAGAAGTGCTTATTTAGAGTCTAAGCTCGACTCTGCTTGGATGTATCATGGAGGGATTTCGTGGAGCTGAAGCTCCTCTCTTTTATCTTTAACATTCTCACCTCTATAATGTTTAAGCCTATGACCGTTTACCTTGAACGTACCGTAGTTGGGGTGAGTTACCTCAATTGTGCCGTATGGAAAGACAGTTTGAACAGTGAATGGACCTGACCACCTTGACTTGAGTTTTCCAGGAAATAGTTTAGCCTCGAGTTGTAGAGTAAGACAAGATCACCTGTTTTGAACTGTTTAGGTTGTTTCAGTCTTTTGTCATGACGTCGCTTCATTGCTTCCTTATATAGTCGTGAGCTCTCGTAGGCATTGCAACGCCATTCATCAAGTTCATTTAACTGCATTAATCGCTTCTCACTGCAAGCTTAAAATCAAGGTTTAAAAATTTGATAGCCCAAATGCTTTATGTTCAAGTTCAAATGGCAAATGACAACTTTTTCCATAGACAAGCTTATAAGGAGATGTACCTATGGGTGTTTTAAAGGCAGTTCTATAAGCCCATAAAGCATCGTCTATTTTCCTTGACCAATCCTTTCTATTTGTTTCTATTGTTTTCTCTAGGATGCGTTTTAATTCCCTATTTGTTAATTCGACTTGGCCACTGGTTTGTGGGTGATAAGGGGTAGCTGTTCTATGGTGTACTCCATACCTTTTCAAGACTCTTTCAAACTGGGCATTGCAAAAATGTGTGCCTCTGTCACTGATAATTATCCTAGGTGTTCCAAATCGAGAGAAAAGTTTCTTCAAAAATCGTACTACCATTCTAGCATCATTAGTAGGTAAGGCTTGGGCTTCTACCCATTTTGACATGTAATCTACTGCTACTAGTATGTACTTATTCCCAAATGAAGTAGGAAATGGACCCATGAAATCAATACCCCATACATCAAATATTTCACATGAAAGTATATAGTTCTGAGGCATTTCATTACGTTGAGAGATATTACCTGTTCGCTGACATTTATCACAATAGGTCACATACCTGTTGGCATCCCTGAAAAGTGTAGGCCAATAGAAGCCTGATTCGAGTACCTTATGAGCAGTTCTAGCTCCACTGTGATGTCCTCCTGTGGGTCCTGAATGGCAGTGATTTAAAATTTGGTACGCTTCTGTTTCATCTACGCATCTTCGAATAACCTGATCTGCACAAATTCGAAAGAGGAAAGGATCCTCCCAAAAGTAGTTTTTCACATCAGCGAAGAATCGCTTCTTTTGCTGATGGGTCAGCCCTTTTGGGGTTATGTTAGCTGCTAAATAATTTGCAAAATCAGCAAACCAAGGAACTGTTGCATCTGCTAAGGCTAGGAGTTGTTCTTCAGGAAACAAATCGTTTATCTTATCAAGGTTCCTAGGCTGCGTGTTTGCTAGCCTTGAAAGGTGATCTGCTGCTAAGTTTTCAGCTCCTTTCTTGTCCTTTATTTCCAAATCAAATTCCTGCAACAATAGAATCCATCTTATTAATCGAGGTTTTGCATCGGTTTTAGTTAAGAGGTAACGAAGAGCAGAATGGTCAGTATAAACAATGACTTTTGACAAAATCAAATAAGATCTGAATTTATCAAATGCAAAAATAACAGCTAGCAATTCTTTTTCTGTGGTAGTATAATTTGCTTGAGGCTGTCAAAGTTCTGCTAGCATAATAGATCGGTTGAAAGTGCTTGTCTCTTCGTTGTCCCAAAACTGCACCTACTGCAAAATCACTTGCATCGCACATTAGTTCAAAAGGTAGATTCCAATCAGGTGAAATCATAATCGGGGCATTGACTAACTTTTCTTTAAGAGTGTTAAAAGAGTCTAAACATTCTTGGTCAAAGTTGAAAAGCACGTCTTTTTCTAGCAACTTTGTTAAAGGCTTAGCTATTTTAGAAAAATCTTTAATGAATCTGCGATAAAAACCGGCATGTCCTAAAAAGCTTCGTATAGCCTTAACTGAGTTAGGGGGAGGTAATTTTTCAATGGTTTCAATTTTTGCTTTATCTACCTCTATCCCTTTACTAGAAATTTTATGTCCTAAAACAATACCCTCTTGAACCATAAAGTGGCATTTTTTAGTTTAGCACTAAATTTGTCTCTTCACATCTTATCAAAACACGTTTTAGATTATTAAGACAAAGTTGGAAAGAATTACCGAAAACTGAGAAATCATCCATAAATACCTCCATGATGTCTTCCACGAATTCATTGAAGATAGCTAGCATGCATCGCTGAAAAGTAGCAGGAGCATTACATAAACCAAAAGGCATTCTGTGATAAGAAAAATACCGTAAGGACATGTGAATGTCGTTTCTCCTGATCTTCTGGAGCTATCGGGATCTGGAAGTAACCAGAGAGGCCGTCTAGGAAACAATAATACATGTGACCTGACAATCTTTCCAACATCTGATCAATAAACGGTAAAGGAAAATGATCTTTCCGAGTGGCGTCATTCAGCTTCCTGTAATCAATGCAAACTCTCCATCCTGTGACTGTTCTTGTAGGTATTAACTCTTCTTGTCATTAGACATCACGGTCAATCCACCTTTCTTAGGAACAACCTGCACAGGGCTTACCCAAGAACTGTCAGAAATAGGATAAATAATACCTGCATCTAGAAGTTTAATTACCTCGGCCTTTACAACTTCCTTCATGTTGGGATTCAATCGTCTCTGGGCTTGCACTGATGGTTTGAATTGTCCTCCATTAAAATTTTGTGGGTGCAGAAAGAAGGATTTATTCCCTTGATATCTGAAATTTTCCAAGCTATAGCACGTCTGTGTTCTCGTAACACATGGAGTAATTCCTCTTTTTCTACGATGCTCAGATCGGATGCGATAATAACTGGTAAAGTTGATTCTTCCCCTAAAAAGGCATATTCTAAATGATCTGGCAGTTGTTTTAACTCTAATTTAGGGGGTTCAGCAATGGAAGGTTTCTGTCTTAATTCATCACTCATCTTTATATTTTCATAACTTATGTGCCTAGTGATGATTTCATTAGATTCTAACTCCTTCCTTACTTCCTCTATCTCAGTGGTGGCTTCATCTTCCCCCACCTTGAACAAGACACAGTTCCAACGTGTCTGCGAGAGAAAGTTCCTGAAATTTATCTTGAACAAGATGATCAATAATATCAACGAAATAACAGGAATCATCTTGTTCTTTAGAAAATCTTATGGCATCATAGATTTTGAAAACAACTTCTTCATCACCAACTCTAAGCACTAATTTACCATCCCCTACATCAATAACAGCTCTAGCAGTGGCTAAGAATGGACGTCCCAAAATTAAAGGTACCTCAATATCCTCATCCATGTCAAGCACGACAAAATCAACAGGGAATATAAATTTATCTACCTTTACTAGCACATCTTCAATGATTCCCCTAGGATATTTAACAGATCTATCCGCTAATTGAATACTCATTCTAGTGGGCTTGGGTTCCCCTAGACCTAGTTGCTTGAACATTTTGTAAGGCATGAGATTAATGCTAGCACCTAAATCAGCTAATGCTTTATTAATAAGTAAACTACCAATCAAACAAGGAATAGTAAAACTCCCTGGATCTTTCAGTTTTGCCGGTGTTTATTTTGGAGAATAGCTGAGCATTCCTCGTTAAGTTCCACTGTGGCTAATTCTTCCAACTTTCTTTTATTTGTCAGGAGTTCTTTAAGGAACTTCGCATACTTCGGCATCTGTGAAATTGCTTCAACAAAAGGTAAGTTAATGTGTAATTGTTTAAAAAGTTGAGAAACTTACCGAATTGAGCGTCTGTACGGTCTTTCTTTAATCTTGCCGGATATGGGACGGGCGGTTTGTATTCTTTGAGTGTGGCAGAGTGTTTTCCTTGGGTTCCTCTGCCTTTTCTTCTGAAGGTTCTGGAATAGTCTTCTTTTCTGGCTCGGCTAGGACCTTTCCATCTCTTAAAGTAATCGCTTTGACATGTTCTCTGGGATTTGGCTCAGTGTTACTTGGTAATCCACCTTGTGGTCTTTCTGAAATCAATTTCGCAAGTTGACCGATTTGGTTTTCAAGCCCTTGAATTGATGCTTGTTGATTCTTTAGTGCTGTGTCAGTTTTGAAAACGAGTTTCTGAAGGCCATAAATTTGGTAAACATCTCTTCAAGATTCGGCTTCTTCTCTTGTTGCGGTGGTGGCTGCTGAAATCCTGGAGGAGGCTGTTGTCTTTGATTTCCTTGTCCTCCCCATGAAAAATTTGGGTGATTTCTCCAACCTGCATTGTAAGTATTACTATAAGGGTTATTTTGAGATCTAGAATTGTTACCCATATAGTTGGCTTGTTCAGTTTCCATGCTGTGTCCATAGGATGCGAAATCTGGATTGAACGTGTTTCCTTGAGTCGCGTCGCATTGCATCACTGGTTGTGCCTGCGTAGAACTAACAAAATTATCAAACTTTTTATTTAGAAGTTCTACTTGGTTAGTAAGCATAGTAACAGCATCAATGTTAAAAACTCCTGCAGCTTTCGTCGGCTTTGTCCTCATGACTTGCCACTGATAGTTATTCAGTGACATTCTTCGATAAATTCATAAGCTGCTTCAGGTGTTTTGTTGTTGATTGTTCCTCCTGCGGCTGCATCGATCATTTGTCTGGTTGATGGGTTCAAACCGTTGTGGAAGGTTTGAACTTGTAGCACAAAGGTAGACCATGATGAGGGCACCTTCTTAAAAGATCTTTGTATCTCTAGGCATCATAAAGTGTTTCTAAATCCATCTGCACAAAGGAAGAAATATCGTTTCATAATTTAGCTTTTTAGCTGGAGGAAAATATTTAAGTAAAAATTTTTCGGTCATCTGCTCCCATGTGGTGATTGAGCCTCGTGGTAAAGAATTTAACCACTGTTTGGCTTTATTTCTCAGAGAATGGAAATAGCCTTAAGCGAATGGCATCATCAGAAACGCCATTTATTTTAAAGGTATCACAAAATTCCAAGAAATTTGCTAGATGCGAATTGGGATCTTCATCCTGCAAACCATCAAACTGCACAAATTGTTGTATCATCTGAATAGTGTTAGGCTTTAATTCAAAGTTATTAGCAGCAATAGCAGGTCGAATAATGCTAGTTTGGGTACCAATCAAACTAGGTTTAGCATAATCATACATAGTACGAGGAGCTTCATCCTGGTTTACTGGTTCTGCTGGTAGTGCTGGAGGTGGTGGAACGTTTTGATTCGCGTCCATCTCTTCTGTAGGTTCTGGCTCTTGCTCAGGTTCTTGTTCTGGATAATGTAAACTGCGTCTAATTCTCTGCGATTTCTGCGAACTGTCGCTTCTAGATCTTCGTCAAAAAGCAGTGGTCCTGTTGGGTTGTTTCTAGTCATAAACTAAAAATACCTAAAAAGAAAAAGCAAAGAAAATTCAAAAATTTAAAAGAAAATAAAAATAAATAAATAAAAACTGAAAATAAATAAATAAATAATAATAGCTAAAGTAATAGAAATCGAGTTTTCTTAATATTTCAGTTCCCGGCAATGGCGCCAAAAACTTGATAACGCTCGCGATATTAAGTAATAAAATTTATAAAACTGATCACACCAAAACTAACTAATATCACGATATTAAAGGCAAGCGCACCTATCGAACAGTAGTATAGTTTAGTGGCAAGACCGAGTTATCGTACCCAAGGGAACCAAAAGTACTAATACTTACTTCCTTTCTATTATCTAGCCTAAAAATAAAAGAGGATTGATTGGAACTAATTCTAAAACTAACTAAAGTGCACAAAAAGTAAATTGGGGAAAACTTTAGGGAAAAGCTGATTGATATGAGCAATACTTAAGGGAGAATCCACCTAGACTTCACTTGTTATTGACTTCTTGAACTAGACGATTTATTCACTTGACTTGATCCGTAGAGATCCCTAATTTATGCTAAACCCTCTTCGAGGCGAAGAGCAACTAGGCCTAGGTTGTTAACTAAAGTTTCTTTATTAATTAACACCCTAGGTTGCATTAATTCGATCTATGGTTCCCCCTATTAGGTTTGACCCTAATCCGGCAGATTTATGTCACCCTATGTCTAGGGTTGCATGCAACTCCGCTTAATTATGGTAGATCTGCTCTTAAAACAGGGACTTTTGCTCCTTGCCTAAGCACATCAAGTTCTTGAAGTAATACCTAGGATTATTAAATCAAGAATGAAGAACACATAATTAAGAACAATTCAAGTATTTATCATATAATTCAAGAATAAATAATAACAAGATCTGTCTTAGGTTTCATCCCCCTCAAGTATTTGAGGGGTTTAGTTCATAATAAAGAAAGAAAACATCTCAGAAGTATTAAAATAACAAAACATAAAGAACCCAAAAACCCCTGAAGGAATTTAGGGAGATCCTCTGTCTTGATGTAGAATTCTGGCTTCTGGGATGAATCAATCGGCTTCCTTGGAGTAATCCCTTGCTTTCACTTTTTGTGTTGGCAGAAATATGGCACTCTTTCTTGAGAGAAGAGAGTATATCTTTAGAGTTGCCTCTTGGGGTCTTTATATAGAGTTTAGAATGGCTTTCTTAGCCCTAAGTATCCAAATCCGAGTGAAATTCCTCTTCCTCACGACTAGAACACGCCCGTGTGCCACGCCCGTGTACTTCGACAAGAGGCCGTGTGAGATTCTGTCAATTGGGGCACGGCCGTGTGGCCTGGCCGTACTTGTCGGGGTTGGACCGTGTGGTCTTCGTGTGGCACGGTTGTGTGCCATGGCCGTGTGATGATCCTTGGGCCGTGTCAATTACACATTTTGGCTCATTTTCTCCGTTTTTGGTCCATTTTCCGTTCTTTTCTCTTCCCTATGCTCTCCTGAGTGTAAGATATGAAAAAGAAAGATTAAGAGCACCAATTCTCACTAAATTGATAATAATTCATCCAAAATAAAGGCTAAACATGAGGTAAAAATATGTATAATTTATCGTTTATCAAATATCATTTGTAAACTTGACTAATGCATCAAAACATGTTTAAACATGCATGAAATGACCAATTTCAAATGGTCAAACCCCATTCAACCAAATGTCATATAGGCACCTCAAATGTAAACATACAATTTCCCTAAACATATACATGTACTTAACACATTTCATTCATCAACCCTTAATTCATTTTCCATCTCAAAACTCATCATAAATTGACCTATATCACTTCAACATAAACTTACCATATTGACCCCATTTAGGCCATTACAAACAGTCCATATCTACCTCAAAGCATAACTTCACATGGTCTTATTATAAACATACCAAATATGGTCATTCCGAACATGCATCAATTTAACCATATTAACAACCACCAACAAGCATCAATATACCATAAGTACCTCAAATCCAAAACAACATTACATGCCATAACATCAACTGATTATCAGACATAAGTCCACCTATACATGCCATTATAACATAACCAAAACATCTAAATCTATCGATATAATTGCTGGATAGTGTGATAGGACTTTGATGAGCTTCCAAACCGGTCAAGCTTTTGATAATCTATAAAGTAAGAGAAAGACGACTACATAAGCAATGAATACTTAGTAAGCTCGTATAAACTTGAAACATAACTTATCACTTCAATACTATCATACATAGATTAAACATGATTCATCGCCAATACTTTAAACTTAGTATAAACCTATTGAACACCATTCAACTCACAACTGAGTATATTTATAAACATCATATACACCATTCATTCATAACATAATAAGGTCTCATAGGTTGACTTACATAATTATCAACCTTTTTTTAAAACGATGAACCATTTCATTTACTTACTTACCATTCCATTTACTTAGCATAAGCTTAATTGCATTATGAACTCACGAATTAGTGTACTTATTCATGACATAAGTAAACTTGTATATCACATAAGTAAATTTCTTCCTTACATGTAAGTCCTTTAACTCAACAACCCTTTTATTTCATCATGTTATATCCCTACTATGAAATTACCATTTTATTACCTATTCTCACCTGTTTCATTTATATAAGACGCAAGACATAAGCATGTACATCAACCATAGCCACAAGCTAGTGCATTTAAACATGAGTCTTTTGAAATCAACTACAAGATAAATCATATCATGAGAAATTACATACTTTGATTCTTACCAATAGCTTGGCACAAGCCTAAGAATCATCAACAACACATGTTAATGCATCAATTCATATAACTTAGCAAAAGTCATCACATGGTAAGGCAAATTTCATAATCATAACATATATGAATTCATGATTTTCATAACATGGCTATACATACTTTTTTCATCAATACTTCATACCTTTCCATACTTTAATAGTGTAATCAATTGGACCCCTTACCGGTTCATCCCTTTACATACCCGTTGAACCACTTAGAATAATATCAGATACACGAAAAGCTCACACAAAGTGTGCTAACACATGGTCGAAACCATTCCTTTTCTTTTCCTTTACGAAAACGCTCATATGAGCCATAAATGGGCGTACTCACACAAGCTGACGGTCAGAACGTAGCTACCTGATGCCACTCACACAAGCTGATGAGTATCCGCAACAAATGCTGGAACTCAGCCATCGGTCAGATGTTCAGGACCAACACCTGAAACATGGTAACCCTAATGACATGCCATTTGTATCCTATATATTCCTAAGGTTCAAACGAGGCTCGATAATCGTCGAACATCATTAGATTTCCATCGTCACTTTACTTGATAAATTGTATAATAACATATATATATATATATATATATATATATTGATTCATTTACAATAGAATCAAACACTAAACATTCAATTTAATCAACATTTAAGTGATTTTATTTCATATGAACTTACCTGGCTAAATTGCAGAAATGTCAAAGTACAAAGGCTTTTTGGTAATTTTCCATTCTCCTCGATTTTCCACTCGATCTTGATCTAAATTTATAATTTCATTCAAATTATTAATTTAGATAGTAAAACAATTAATTTTATGCAATTTAGTCATTTTTTTTACAAAATTGCCTCTAATATTTTACTTTTATTTCAATTTAGTCATAAGCCCTAAAACATGCAAATTAACCATTTTTAATGCAAACTCATGCCAACTAAAATATTCATTGCATCATAAAAATCCCACATTTACACATAATTTCACAATAAATCCTTGTATTTTTACTATTTTAACAATTTAGTCCCTATTTAGTAAAATTCATCAAAAATCATTTAATAAAATAGTTATAATAACAACTAATACTTCAAATCATCATTAATATCTAACTTCACATATATTCATCATAGCAACAGTCAATATCTTTAATAGTTTCAAAATCGATGGTATGGGCTAGTCGGACCTAATTACAACGATCTCAAAAACATAAAAATTATTAGAAATAAACTCAAATTTAGCTTACATGCAAAAGGGGACTTTGATTGAAGGCTTAAGCTATCATCCATGGCTTCATTCTTTCTCCAATTTTGACAAACACTAAGGAAAAAGATGATAGCCTAATTGTTTGTTTTTATTTTAATTTAATTATGAATTACCATTTGTCCATTTAAAAAATCATCCCAAATTCGATGCTTTTAATTGCCCAAAACCTTCCGCCTAAATCAGTAAATAGTTTAATTTCCCATTTAAGTCCCTTTACCTTTATCATAAAGCCATTTAAATCACTTAAATCAAATAGTGGTCAAATTTTACATCCTTTACAATTTAGTCCTTTTTAATTAATTAACTATCGAAACATTAAAATTTCTTAACGAAATTTGAATAAGACCTTCATAACACTCCGTAAATATTTATAAAAATATTTATGGCTCGGTTTATGGAAAGGATGTCCCGATACCTCATTTTCTAAAACCACTTGACTTTAGGGTCTTACCACTTAAAATTAATAAATCGTTTATATAACATAAATTATCAAATTAAAAACCTTTTAAAACTATAGTTGACTCGTAAAATATTAAATAATAATATTTACAAACTTACTCATCAGATTTGTGGCCTTGAAACCACTATTTCTGACACCACTGAAAAATGGGTTGTTACATTGTTCATTTCCATCAGTGGAATCAATTAACTATCTTACCTACAGTGCCCACGGTCATACCCATCGTGTTGCAATTTTACTCCAACTTGAATTCGTAATTGATGATCGGATTTCCTTGAGATGCCAATGGATAGAAATAGCCCCCCGAGTGTGTTGTGAACATTATGGTGTCCTGTTTTACCAAAATGTTGACATTCAAAATATGGATTTAGAACATTTTACGAATGTCAATATAGATGCCATATTAAATTTTTAATTGAAAACCGGGGCAAATGGAAACGTGAGGGATCTACCAATCTTCCTCTTTCTTTCAAACAAGTCTTAATGTTCCCCTTGGCTAAGATGTGGATGCAATTCATTTGTACACATATTAGCCCTTTGCTTGATCTAACACTGCTAATGTATTCCAAGTAGTGCTTTTATATTCCATTTTACAGCGTAAGCGGGTTTGCCTATGGCACTGGATTAAACGAGAGATGAAAATGTGTGTTGCCGAAGGCAAAATTGGAATCTACTTTCCCTACTTGATTGCGGAGTTATGCCGAAAAAGAATAGTGGTTATAAACCTGATAGAGCAATCCCACAAGTACAAAGCATAATTAGAGACTTTATGCTTCATTAGATTTAGGCCTTTCACTGGGAGCAAATAAAAGGCTTGAACTAATGAAGGAAACAAAAAATAGACCTTCCACCTTCTTATCCAAAGAAAACATTTACTAAAATGATATCCGGGTGCCTCAAAAAGTAACTTGAGAAGTTGTTTAAGGAGGTCTAATACACTAACCAAAGGTTGGACGCAATGCAAACTTTCACTGACACATTCATGGTGAGCCAAGGGAAAGATCCTATTCAATGATCGACGAGTTCCAATGATGAAGTTACGGAGGAGGAGAAAGCCAATGAGGAGAAAGAAACTGATGACGATGAGGAGGAAATTGAGGATGATGATGCGGTGCGGTATCGTAACTACTTTGAAAATGTCTTTGCATCCAAACAGCCATCTACAAGGGGCTCCGTCATCCGAGAATTGATCGAGCAACCAGGACTATCTTACAAGAAGTCGATTGTGAAAGAAAAAGGGAAAGGATTAGTGGGACCAAGTGAGGGTCCATGAGGAGATTGGACATAGTTACATGCTTTCTCCCATACTGCTTTTGGAGCTTTTTTTTTTATATTTCCTATTTTGTTGTTATTTTTTTGTGTTTTATGTGTTTATTTTCTATGCAGCCACTCATCCTAAAAGCTACACAACAATTTTGAGCTTTAATTAAGAAGTGGGGAACTCGAGCTAGTTTAACGCTCTTTTCAGGGAAGTTCGGTAACCTCTTATCTTTTATTTTACACACACATTAGGGACAATGCATAGTTTAAGTGCAGGGGATGCACATTATTTTATTTTTCTTTTTTTATGTGTTTTGCATGTTTTCAACTTTTATGCCTTATATAAAAAAAATTCAAAAATATTATTCTTTTATTTTGTTATTATTGCATGGTGCTTAGACATGAACTGATTGATATTGTTGAATTGTGGCATGGTATTATGGATTAAGTTCTTTGAATGTATAAATTCTAATTGATGCTTGATGAATTCTTTGCTTTGTGAATAAATTGTTTAGTTCAATTAATTACATTGTATAATAGGATAGAGGTAGTTGAAAAATTCTTTGCTTTATCCAAATGGTCAATAAGAATGAAGATAGGTGTATACATTTGTGTTTTAGAAATAGTCATTATTCATTAAGATAAGTAGAAATATGTTTCAGTTTTGTATTCGTTGAAATGCTAAGGGATGACCTAAGGCATTGTTTGCGTAGCCAAGAGCCTAAAGGACCAAACTTGGAAGCTATATTACCCCTATTTCCCAAATTTGAGCCTTACATTGTCATTTCTTGATGAGCCTCTTTGTTTGAAACCTTGAGCCGAAATTGAGTTCGAAACTCAACCCTTCACAGTCTCCAAACTTTGTATTGCACTATCGGTTGGACGTCAGGCCATGGACATCAAGGGTTAGGTAGGAACTTTGCAAAGGTTTCTTACGAAATTTATTTGAGTGACTAGTGAAGAGAGTTTGATGTAGCTCATAAATGATTCTTACTAAAAATTATGCATAAAAAGAAAGAAAATGAAAAAAAATATAGTGAGGATCAAAAGCATTGTGAGAGAAACGAACAAATAAATGAAAAATATAAGAAAAAGAAAACACCATAACATTAATGTCTTAAATCATAATGCATTAAAACGAGCTAAAATCGACCTATCTCTTCCACATTATTAGAAAGATAAGGAAAGTGAGAGGAGAAGAAATAAGGCGGTTAGATCAAATGATCACATTTAGGGGGAATTAGGAACTATGTCTTGTGCTATACTATTTGTAGTGCTTGAATCATTTTAAGCTTATATTTCATTGAATTCGTGCCAACCTAAACCTAAGACCATTACAAGCCATGAAGCCCTATGTGACCTTAGCATCCCTGTTTACAAATCGAAACTTGTGGAATCTTATTGAAAATGAATAAGTTAATTTCTTTCGTACATAGATACATCATATCTTCATTTCTTATTGTGATGGAATAATGTATTAAAAAAATTGATTTTCATAAACTACCTCTACTTTTGTTTGCTCTATAACTTTTTGAACTAAGACGATTTAATCTCAAACCTATGAGTTTATAATCCATCAACTAGGAGTTGTATAATAAAAGAACTTGGTACATAATGCATGTTCGTTCATTAAATGCCAAATAAATTCATTGTTAAAGGGTCTTTTTTTATGTGTGTGCATGTTTTGTGTGTTTCCTTAAGACAAGTAAAGAATTAAGTGTGTGGTAGTTTCTCTGCCATAAATAGATGTGTCAAATCAAGCTGCAGTTGTCACTTAATGACTTGTTTTTCAAGTGTTTTCAATTTCTTTTTAGTAGTTTTACATAATTTTAGTTTTTACAAGTAGATTTGTGAAATCTTCTCTTTTTCCTTATTTTTCGATCCAAAATGACCAGTTGTGCCATTGGGGAACTTAATGGTTGATTAAGTGTTGTAGGGAGTCATCAGAGGCTTGAAATGAAGAAGAAAAAATAGCCATCAACAGTGGTATCGTGATGTCCACCCCAAATGACCCCTCATTTGTAAACTGTTGTGGGTATTGCGATATCCCAAGTCTGGATATTGTGATATCGCTACTTGACGTGGAGAAAAATGACTGCAATGAGTAGTTTGTGTCCAACACCAATCAAAATACAACGTCCATGGGCATTTTGGTCACTAAAAATTGGGTTGTAATAAGCTATTTAAAGCAATTTTTGGCTGAAAACATGGGAAGCTATAGTTTTAGGTTAAAAAACTCTTTAGTTTTAGGGTTTCTTTCATCTTTTAGCTTAATAGTAGGGTAGTTTCCTTCTTTATAGTTTTAGCGTTTTAGTTTATGTTTCTCTCTGATTTTATTTAGTTTCATAGTTGTTTGTCAAGTTAGTTTTTTGCTGTAGTTTAGTTTTTTTTACATGTTAAATACTTTAAACTTTCTTGTAATCACTCTTAAATCTTTACTTAATTTTATTTAAGTTTTCTTTAGTTTTATTTGTTAAAGATTGTACCTTTAATGTTTCTTGCTTCTTACCTTGTCGCTAGTTATTCAACTTTACTTTACTTTTAGTGTTTTCCATTAAAAATTCAATCTTTTATCTTTATTTTCTTGAGTTTGATGCTTATGGATATCATAGTTGTTTCTTTCATATTTGTTAGCCTGAATAGGGTAGTGGGTAACTAAACCCAATGGGTCTGGTTGATGGAGATGTGGGTAAGCTAAAATTTTTGGACAAAGGACTTAATCGTAATAAATTAGACTAAATAAAATAGAACTAAGAACTTAGGTAGTGATGTCCCTAAGGGAATATCAAGATGAAGTGGGACTGAAAGGTAATCTTGTTGCATACTAGTTCATTAGTCCCAGATTAACAGTTGATATTAGGACACAAATCAGACCTAATTCATCTAAGTTGGTAATATTGAGATTAGAAGATAAAATGAAGCCACTTAGTAATTTAAACAATTTAAGTCCCTTGTTCGAGGACCGGTGAACCATATTAAAATCAAACAACCACCATTAGTTATTTATTGGATAATTTCTTAAGTTTCGTGGTATTTACAATTTCATCATTACAATAGTTCATTTAGAAATTAGTGTTAAAAATATATGTTTGTTCTTTGTCGTACTATAGTAATTAGTTAGTAGCTAGCAAGACTCCTTTCTCGTATGTATTTTTTAATAGAAATCATTAAATCGCCGACTCCTTTGGATTCAAACCTTTGGAATACTTCGTGTTCCACCAGAACTATAGATATTACGACTGAAACTATATGGTTACAGTTAAAAACCCGCACTTTAAATGATTTCATAAATTCATTGTTTTTAACAAGCACACACAAGTCGGGTCAGAGGGGCTATGTGGTCTACCTGTAAAGTTTACACACCCGTGTGACCCTATTTCTAAACACGATTTGCCCCAATTTGCTTGTAAGAGAACACGCATGTTTCACTGAGAGTCTGATTAACATTTCTCGGTATCAAATATGATTTGATTCACGTAAATTGGGTCCTTCAACTAAAAATTCGCATGAATTAACATTGGGTATCAAGATTCAATAATATTAATGAAAGATTTTGGCAAAAATATAAAAGATCATTTGATCGATCATAAGATTATCATTTAGATAGAAATTCTATAAAGAGTCGAAATCAAACATTGGGATTGAGTCGTACTTATTGATTCTTGGAAAAGATTAAGGTTGTACTAATGGAAATTGCGAATCCAATAGAAAATGATTCAAACAGGAATTGATTTTGTTTCAGGAAGCAAAAATAATTTTAGCAATGGAAAGAAAATATTTTGCAAAGACGAAGATGGAAAAAAATAGGGAGAAGAAATATGGAAAAGAAAGTAAAAATTCAGTTTAGTTTTGAAAGGAAAACCATAATTCAATTGTAATTAGGAAAATGGGCTAAATGCATAGCTTTTCAAACTTTAGGGGACTACATGGTAATTTAACCCTGCTGTCGAAAATAAAATTAATTTTAGGGATTTGGAGGGCTCAAACTTGGGTATGAAAGGGGGAGATGCATGCATGTAACCATTAGGCTTAAGGCCTGTTTCTTGTTAAGTTTTCACTCCTAACAATATATATTTAGGTGTGGTTTTTATCCTAGTTTGCTGAAATTAAAAAAAAAAGAAAAAGAAATGGGAGAGGAGTAGCTTGAACCTAAGACCTCTACAGAGTGTTCTAACTACTTAACCATCAAGCCTAAGTCATTTCTTGGTTAATTATTTTAATTAATAACCTATATTTTGGGGCGTGACAACTCTCCCCTCCTTAGATAAATTTCATCCTCGAAATTTATCTAGTTGGAACAGATGAGGACGCCATTGATGAAACGTCTTTTCTGGTTCCCAAGTGGCCTCCTCCGTGCCATGGTTTAGCCTTTTAATGGTCCTCCCAATTACCTCGAAACTAGATGATTTAGCCTCTTAGCATATCTTCCAATATGTGAATAACTCGTTCATACTATTTGTTAGTTTCTAGATGGAAGACAATACTAAAATACAAAAGTACCCAGTGCCTTGTGAAGATTTTTGCAGAATCAAGATGTAAAAATAGGGATCTTGATCTGAGATGATTAATACTGGCATTCCATGAAGTCTTACAATTTCTAGAATATAAACGTAACCAACTTTTGTAAGGAATAGCCTGTGTTGACAGGTAAGAAATGTGTTGATTTAGTTAATCGGTCTACTACACCCAAATTGAATCTTTTTAGTTGGATGTTAGGGGCAACCCACTAGTAAAGTCCTTCGTTATTCACTCTCACTTCCACTAAGGTATTTTGATATGTTGTAACAACCCAGAAGAAAACTAGTGTTTAGTTTTCACTTGTTGACACGTTAGACATTTTGCTAAAAGTTTTGTCACGTCCTGTTTCAATCCAGGCCAACAGTACAGTTTCTTTACATCCCGATACATCTTATTTCTTTCAGGATGCATGGCATAAGGGCTAGTATGTGCTTCCCAAAGTATAGTCTATTTTAGTTCCTTGTCGTTTGGCACACAATACCTCCTTTAGAAGCACAGAACTTTGCCGTCATTAAATCTAAAATCTTCAGTTTTTTCGTCCTCCATCTGCTTAATTTGTGACAACAAGGATAGACTTAAGGGTTGTTTAATCTTGATTTCATTGGCTAAGGTGTGTTTCACTTGTAGATCAGCTAGCGAGCCTCCATCATTCACTAGAGTTAACTTAGCAAACATTGCTTTTAAGTCGGTCATTTGCTTCCTACTTAGAGTGTCTGCCACTACATTGGCTTTTTCGGGCTAGGATTCAATTGCACAATCATAATCCTTTAACAACTCTATGCACTTTCGTTGCCTCAAGTTCAATTATTTTTGGGTGAAAAGGTACTTTAAGACCCTTTTGACCGGTATTGATGTAGCACTTCTCACCATACAAGTAGTGCCTCTGAGTTTTTAGTGCAAATACTGTTGCCAACTTTAGATCATTAGTCAAATAATTGCACTATTGTTTTCTAACTACCTCGATGCATAGGTGACTACTTTTCCACCTTGAATCAACACACATCCAAGGCTAGTGTAGGACACATCATTGTACACCACATACTATTTTCCTAATTCAGGTTGAATTAACACAAGAGCTTGGGTTAACACAGCCTTTAGCTTTTCAAAGCTAGATTTTTGCTTATTTATCCACTTAAATGGAACATTCTTCCTTAATAACTTGGTTAGGGGTATGGCTATTAGAAAGAACCCTTCAACAAATCTATGATAGTACCCAACTAAACTAATGAAACTTTGGATTTTAGAAACATTCTTAAGTTGCTTCCATTCTAGGATGGCCTCTATCTTTTTGGATTTACCTGAATACCCTCTGTGGATACCACATGTCCTAGAAATATAACCTCTTTATGCCAGAATTCACATTTGCTCATTTTGGCATAAAGTTTCTTTTCTTGAAGGATTCAGAGAATCTTTTTGAAGTTTTCATCATGTTTGGTTTTGGCTCTTGAATAGACTAAGATGTCATCGATGAATGCAATGATGAATTGATGGAAGGTTTAGAAGATCCGGTTCATTAAGCCCATGAATGCAGCCGGTGCATTGGTTAAACTAAAAGGCATTACAAGGAATTCATAGTGGCCATATCAAGTTCTAAACGCGGTTTTGGGCACATCCACCTCCTTTACCTTAAGTTGATAATATCTGGACCTTAAATTAATTTTGGAAAACACTGTCGCACATCAGAATTGATCGAATAGATAGTCGATCCTAGGCAATGGATATTTCTTATTAATGGTTAATTTATTCAACTACCGATAGTCTATACAAAGCCTTACAGAGCCTTATTTCTTTTTGAAAAAATAGGACTAGAGCTCCCCAAGGAGAAACATTGGGTTTAATAAACCCAAGATCCAAAAGCTCTTGAAGTTGAATTTTCAATTCTTGTAGCTTTTAACATCAGCCTCTTAGAGGCAGTTGACCCGTTCTCTAATTCTGGTTTGGAGTTTGTTCCTGCCCGCCTCGACGAAGAGAATCTTTCACTATATGTTCTATCGACTCACACCTCAGACAAGCACCCAACTTTTTCTAGTACTCACCCATCAGCGCTTATTACAATATGAACAGTTAGGAGTCCTACTTCTAGAATTAGTCACAACAACCCCTTGTTGTGGTCTACCCTTTTTGGCTCTTTTTATGGATGAGTATTTTAGCTAGTGGAACTCGAATCTTTCTTAATTGGGACCCTATTCTTTTCCTATTGTCTGAATTCCACCTGTTTTATTTCCTCCATGATTTTGGCTTTCTCTACTAGGGTCTCAAACACTTGTTCCTAGTGTGAAGCAACTTGTATTTTGAGGTTGAATTACATCTCATTTTCGAACCTTACACATTTTTCTTACTCTATGGTGACCATCCTTTGGGCTTAGTGGCCGAGTCTAAAAAATTTAGCCTCCTACTCCAATACAATCTTATCTTCTTATTTTAACTTAATGAACTTAAGTTTGCAGACTTGCACATACCTGGTGCCCACATAATTGTTCTAGAAGGCCTCTTGGAAGTATTCCCAGGTTATGTATTTCGCATGGGTACCCCTAACAACAGACTACCACCAATGATCGACCTTTTCCCTAAGAAAGGACAGAATGCCCTTCAACTTTTGCTTTAGAGTACAGTCTAAATCCTCTAGAATCCTTTCTTTCAACTCCATCTAATATTCTGCCACTGTAGGAGTCACTCTAACAATGCCTTTGAATGTTTCAGCCTCATTCGATTGGAGATTCTCTGTAAAAGATCCATTGCTCCCCGTTCTAGTTTGGGTTCCAGTAACCCTTTGTAACATCCTTAGCATCTCTTATGTCACCGCGTTGTTGTCGTTATCATAGCCTCTACCACCATTGGCGGTAAAAGTCACAACCTACTAATCCTCAAGGATCGAGTATTTTCCCTAAATAGTGGACAACTCTACAGGTGCAGCCCTACACGGCCAACCCTTACCATGTCTACCTTGAGTGTTGATTATGATCTTACAAGAGTTTTAAATCTATAGTATCTCTACAGTTCTCAAACAAAAGTTAAAGCATTAGTTATTTACTGAGTTATCTATATGTAAAGATTACAGTTGATCTTTCAAGTTTTCAAAAATAACAATAGCTAAAATTGGATCGGCATTGGAGTCTCAGATTTAATTTCTTATAAAAAATCAATTTCATTCAAAATCTTGTGGCACGATTTTTCCCAAAATACCCTTCTAATACATGCATGTAGACTCAATTAAATTTCCACAGTTTAAGTTTAAAAAACCTAGGCTCTGATACCACCATATGTAACCTCCTCAACTTGACCTAAACATTACACCCGAATTCAGAAAATTACATTAGCCACTAAAATGACTTAGTAAACTATCAAAGTATTTTAAAATAGTCATATTAAAACATTTTCTTATTTTAGAGGAAAAACTTAGTTAATTTTAAGGGGAATTCATGAATTAATAAATATCAGTTTAGATTAATGTTCCTAAGTAATGGTGATTACTTTTCTTTTAAAAAAACTTATTTAATTTCCAATTTATTTATTACTCAGATTTTTAATTATAATCTAGTAGTGGAAAAGTGATATCTACTTATATTTTTAACAATAATAAAACTAAAGTTCATGCATACTTATTTGATAGTTGTATTTCAATAACCTAAAATCAAATTAAATGTTATGCAAACTATAAAATTCTAGAATCTATGTCCCATGCCACCATTAAAAAAATAAGCAATACAATCTCTGAATAATGGGAAAAATGAATAATAAATCTAAAATGTTTTAATTAAACAAAATTGAGCTGAGACCCTCTAAATTCCATGTCTGCATCCTAACTTGGTGGATTATCTATAAGGATGAAAATTAAAGGGGAGTAAGTTATGAATCTCAGTATGAGTTCCATCATAAGAAAATTAGTGCAGAATAATAAACCAAGCATACATAATAATAGTTTTCGATATAGTAACAATCATATAGCATAGAAAAATTGACAGTTCATTTGAGCATGCTTATGCATGTAAATGTAATGTAATTTTAGTTTAACATAAACGAAAGGTCATACTCGACCGCTACACTCCACAGTAAGAGTTCCTCAGAACTCTTTTAACCTAGACACTCTAGTCTGTGGACAAACCACCAATATTGTAGGTTAATATGTCGTCGGTAGGTTGTGAATGCACAACATGTTTGCAGATAAAACTTTCTAGTAAATTTGTGGATAAACCACCAGTGATTGCAGTTTTGTAACGCCCTGATTTTCAAGATTTTTCGGGTTTCTGTGATTTTTGGTGAATTTTTAAAATTTTGGTGTACTGAATATTGAAATTGAGTTTAAAAGTGTTAATGGGCCTTTAGAAGGCCCAAGCCTAAGTTAAAACCCGGTAAAATATCAAGTTTGGATTTTAAGTGAATAGGAGACTTGGTTAAGTGGGCTTTTAAGAAAAACTTCGTAAATTATGATACAAGAAGAGCTTTGGCAAAGTGGCAAGGTGGCGCCACTAAGTTCCTAAAAAAGTGGCGCTTGGGAAGGAATTAAAGGTCCAGGGTTCAAGTTGTAAGGTAAGCGTATTGTTACTTTTTAGTTTTTAGGCATGTGCCGGGCATGTGATCACTTAAATGAATTTCAGCAAGGGCCTTAAGGAGGTTGGGCCGATTGTTTAGTTGATATTAGGGTTAGGTTCTTTTCTTTTTCTGTCTTGGAGAATTAGGGTTAGCCACCTGAAAGCTTTCACTTTCATTCATCATTTTCTAAGTTTTCACAAAAGCCGAAAATGCAAATTCCTTCTCTTTTGTGTCAATTTCTTCTTCCTCTTCTTCTCCTCCATTATTTTCTTTTTTTTTTTACTTCCTACCTCAGGCGAACACCCCTATTACTCAAATCCATCTTCTCTTTCAAATTCATCCTCCCTAAAACCACCATAGCTGATTGCCATAAAAGCCGAAATCCCGAAAACTTACTTCTTGTGCTGATTTCTCCAAGCCAATTCCTTCTTTTCTTTTTATTCCTTTTGACCGAATTTCATCTTCTCTAAACCCTTAGTATCTGTCGGCAACACTACTCCAAAGTTATAGCCTCAAATCATCATCTTCTTCATCACTTAAAAAGCCGAAATACCATAGATTTAGGGACTTATAGCCGAAACTTCAGATCTCCTGGATTCGAGTTCTATTATCATTTAGGGGCTAGATCTACATAAGTTCTGAGTAGAAACAGAAGGGAAATCAGTGGTAAGTGCTCATTAACCTAGATCTATAAGTTATTTTACAATTTAGAAAAAGCCGAAGTCCCAAAAATCTAGGGAGGCTGTCGATTTGGGCATAGGGCTCTAAGGGTCATTAACCAATGATTTCTTTTGGTGATTAGTGTATCCTAGAGGTGATTGATCGAAGGCTTGGATCTTTGGAACAACTAGACTTAGATCTAGTCATCAGTTTTTGGCAAAGGTAAGATTTTGAAGGCTTTAGGGGCATTGGATGAATATGGGTAAATGAATATTGGGATTGTTTGTTGTAGATTTGCAATCTAAGAATTGTGGTAATCGATTGTAGGATATCGTGGGGGATCTCAGTAGCAGTCATCGTGAAATAGGTGTGTATCGAACACCCTCTCATAGTTCAATTCGGCAAAAGCCGAAATGCTGAAATTTTGGCATTTCGTGGGCTTGTGAGTGTGTGAGTGCTCACAAGACGTTTAGGAAACGTTAGATCTAAAATTGCAAAGTGGTAAGTCAGTCGTGTGTGAAATTTCGTGCACTTCGGTAATTGGGCCTTGATGGGCTGAAAATGGGCCCAATGGGCTTACGGGCCCGTATGGGTGAAAATAGGTAAATAATGCGTACTGATAGACTATAGGTTCAAAATCGTTTAAATTGATAAATTAATCATAAAATTTGAACTAAATGGGCTTAATTTGTTAATAGACACTGTAGGGCCCATTAGGGGTTTTAGGGCCCAATGGCTAAAAAAACTGATAAATTAAGTTAAATAGATTACTGTGATGACAAATGGATTAGTAATGACCGTAATATGCATGAAAACCATAAAAATTGATAAAGTTACTAAAAACCCTTGGTGGTGGAAAATTACTATTTTACCCCTAGAAGCAAAATGACTGTTATACCCCTAGGGCTAAGTGTAACACCCCAAACTCGGCCTAGACGTTACGACCAGATCTGGTCTGTCACACGATCCTAAAACTAAGTTTATGACCCTTTTAGTCTTGTTGTGTCTTAAGTGAGGTTTGAATCAAAAGAGTAAGTTTGTTAAAACCAGTTTATTAATCCTTTAAGTTATCCATATTATTCACTCGTTGAGTTTTGAAAACGTTCTTTAGATTTTGAAACCAGCGCAGCCTAAACTAGCGATTCTATAAAATGTAATTTAATCATCAAAGAAAAATCAAACCAAATAAAAACTTAGATAGCGGCCTTATTACAAAATAAAACCCAAAATAACTTAATAATAAAATACTTTAAACAAAATGAAAACCAGTTC
Source organism: Gossypium stocksii (assembly GCA_020496765.1). Taxonomy (NCBI): domain Eukaryota; kingdom Viridiplantae; phylum Streptophyta; class Magnoliopsida; order Malvales; family Malvaceae; genus Gossypium; species Gossypium stocksii. The sequence goes on from CM035626.1 coordinate 57,965,466, forward strand.
TGCAGATGCTGTGGCCACTCCGAATCTCTCGCAGCTCCAAGCCCACTATGGTTGAGTGTTACCTGCAGAGATTAAATAAAAGGGGGTGAGTTTGACAACTCAGTATGCAACATTATCTCAACCATAGCCCAAAACAGATCAAGCCTCAGAATCAGATTAGTTGGGCCTTAGCCCATTACAGAAATCAGGTTAAGCCCATAGGCCCATAACAGATACAGATCAGATATAATATGCAAACAGAAACCCAACCCAAATCCATCCATAACACCCCCGTACCAGCCTTACACCATGTGGGGAGACTACTCGACCCACCCAACCGCTACACACCATAGATATTTGCAGCGAAGCTGCCAGATATAATTTGCAGCGAGGCTGCCAGATATTGTGACGAGGTCACCAGATACAGATATTGTGGCGAGGCCACCAGATTGCAGCGAGGCTGCCAGATAATAATGTGACAAATTCACCAGATTGCAGCGAGGCTGCCAGAACGCTTCCTCCGTCATAAACCCATACCCCATGCAATAGATGTAATCATACTAGCATGCAACATATAGCATCTCATGCATCAGATATATTCATAATAAAGATTACTCATGCATATACATAAAATTATACATTTCATACAGAATTGACCCTAGGGGTATAATAGTCTTCTTACACCTAGGGGTATTTTGGTAATTTTCCATATTCAGGGTTATATTAGTCCTTTATCACATTTTCAGAGATTTTATGCATGCTCAATTGGTTATCAGTCCATAGATATCCACAGAAGTCCATTTTAAGCTTAATTTCCACTTTTGCCCTTTTTGGCTTAAAACCCCTAATGGGCCTTACTAAGTCCATTATCATCTCAACCCTGTTAAGTCTAATTTTTAGGTTTAGTTTACCAACTTAACCATGTTATTATTATCCAAGTTGCCAGAAAGTCCTTATCGGTCATTTTCTGATTTGGGCTCGGAAGCCCATTAGGCTCATCTGGCCCATCGCAACCCAGCTTACCACAACGTTCAGAATTGCTCCTTCTACAGTTCCTTCACCACCGAATTCATGATTAACCCCAACGGAGTAAACGATTTCTCTACAATATTATGCGAGTGCGTTTTCAGTCATTTTTCACCAGTTGACGGCCACTTTATGGCCATTACAGCTTGTACCACTTCAGTCTAAAGGTTGAGATTAGTTACACACCTAATAACCGTTGAAACTATTGATGAAATCCTCGCACAAAACCTATCGTTAATCACCTTAGTGTTAGTTTAATAATATACAACCATGAAACTAAAATCCAATTATCCTAATCGGCTAGCATGGCCTTAGTCCTTAAAAGCTTTTACCTTCTTGTCGAAAGTGGACTAGATTCTACTGTCCCGCACGTTTAGCCTTCCAAGTCCTTAGCTGCACCGTCTCTTGATCACCCTAACATAATCAAATCAAAAGATAGTGGCCAACAAGCCCTTAGTCACTAACGTTAACCTAACCCAGAGGGGTTTCGACCTATTGCCTTATCCTGAAAACTAACGAGATAGGATCACCAAAATACTTACCAATTTCAGTCCCAAACCACAGCCGTTCCACTTATAACCATGAGAAAGGAAGAGTTGAGAGTAGGAAGGATTCGGCTAACCACAATGAGGGTTTCGGCTTATGGAAGAGTTTAGAAGATAAGAATAAGAGTAATTAGTTTTTTTTTTATATCAGCAAACGGCACAGAGGTTTCAGTTTATGAATGCAAAATTGGAAAGAGTGACAAAAAAATAGGAGAAAGAGAATAGCAAAGGTGGTTTCGGTTTCAAGAAAGAAATCGGCAAGGTGTAGAGGGTTTCGGCCAATAATGATTCGGCAGTGGGGTTGCTAGCCTTTATGACCTTCGAATAAAAGCAAGAAGGGAAAATAGAGGAGTATGAACGATAGAAGAAAGGAAATAGAAGAGAAAGGATCTAAGAATTAAGGTTGAAGAGGGGAAGAGATAAGCAGTCGGTTCCACAGAAGAGATACGGCACAAGATTGTATTTTGGTCAAAATGAGTGTGCGGCACAAGGTTGTAGAATGAGGTTCGGTTACTAGGTGATAGGAGGAACAATATGGCTAAAAGATACCTAATAAACTATGAAAAACGACAAAAGAATGGAAGCTCACTCTCTTAGGGAAATCGGCCAAAGGCACCTAAAGAGAACCTTAGAAATTCGTCACTACCCAAAGCCTATAGCCGAAATCACCTTACCACAAGTCCTTCAACCGGCCATCACTTTCAAATTCAAAGACTCCTTGATCTGCTCCTCAATCTTCTCCACGATTTGCTCCCTGATTACCTCCTATGACCAATTCAAATTCCTTCTAAACAGAGTTCAATTCTGCCTCAAATTCCTACCTGCACAAGCTAAAAAAAATATAACGCCTTCTTTGCCACCTCTGGAGCTTGAACCTTGGACCTCCAAGCACACTTAGGCGCCACTTTTTAAGGAGCCTAATGGCGTCCCCCTTGCCACTTTACCACTGATCCATTTGTGTCTTATTTCACTGATATTTTCTTATAACACCTATCTTCAAGAGACCCCTATCTCCTAAGTCAAAAATACAAAATTTTGCCGAGCTTCCAACCAACACATGGGCCTTCCATAGGCCCATTAACACCCCCCAAACATGCATTACACACCAAAATACTAGAATTTAAACATTTTAACAGATGAACATTAACCTCTAGAAAGACCCGAAATTTAGGGCGTTACAACTCTACCCTCCTTAAAGAAATTTCGTCCTCGAAATTTACCTTATCCATACAAATGGGGATATTGCTGACGTATTGCCTCCTCTGGTTCCCAAGTAGCTTCCTCTCTGCCATGATTACGCCAAAGTACCTTTACCAATGGGACTGATTTTCTTCTTAGAACCTTCACGTCTCGATCCAGAATCTGCACTGGCTCTTCTTCGAAAGTTAAGTCAGGCTGTACCTCCACTTCTGCAACTGGTAGAATATGGGTAGGGTCAGAACGATATCGTCTTAACATGGATACGTGAAACACATCATGGATTCTATTTAACTCTGGAGGTAATTCCAACTGATACGCTACCGGACCTACTCGCTTAAGCACTCGATAAGGCCCAATAAACCGCGGACTTAGCTTGCCTTTCTTACCAAATCTTAGTATCTTCTTCCAAGGCGAAACCTTCAGAAAAACCATGTTGCCCACTGAATACTCAATCTCCTTACGCTTCAAATCAGCGTAAGACTTCTGCCGATCAGATGCCTCTTTTAATCGATCCCTTATTATTTTGACCTTCTCTTCAGTCTCTGCTACCAACTCAGGTCCAAGAACTTGCCGCTCGCCTAATTCGGTCCAACAACTAGGTGAACGACACGTACGCCCATACAATGCCTCATAAGGTGCCATATGGATTCTAGCCTGATAACTGTTATTATACACAAACTCTGCCAACGGTAGATAATCCTCCCAACTGCCTCGAAAGTCAATAACACAACCCCTTAACATATCTTCCAGAATCTGAATAACCCTTTCTGACTGACCATCAGTCTGAGGATGGAAGGCTGTGCTAAAATTCAGTCGCGTTCCCAATGCCTCATGCAACTTTTGCCAGAACTGAGATGTGAATCTCGGATCTCGATCAGAAATAATAGACACTGGTACCCCATGCAGTCGTACAATCTCTGCTACATACAATTTGGCTAACTTCTGAAGCGAATAATCAGTGCGTACAGGGATAAAATGAGTAGATTTAGTCAACCTATCCACGATCACCCAAATCGAGTCCTTCTTTGACGGCGTCAAGGGCAATCCACTTACAAAATCCATGGTCACCCTCTCACACTTCCAAAGTGGTACCTTTACTGGTTGCAGAAGTCCAGAAGGTAACTGATGTTCAGCTTTCACTTGCTGACAAGTTAGACATTTCCCCACAAATTCTGTTACCTCCCGCTTCAGTCCAGGCCACCAATACAACTCCTTTAAGTCATGATTCATCTTATTACCTCCAGGATGCATAGCACACAACCCTTTATGAGCTTCATTCAGAATTGCTTGCCTCAAATTGGAGTCCTTCGGAACGCAAACTCTACCTCAGAAACATAGAACTCCTTCTCTGTTAAGTCCAAACTCAGAAGTACTCCCATCCTTAACCTGCTGAAATCGAGAGACCAGAGACTCATCCTTTGACTGCTTTTCCTTAATCTCATCCACCCAGGTCGGTCTTACTTGCAACTCTGCTAATAGACTTCCGTCGTCATACAGACTTAAACGTGCATGCATCGCTCGCAGATCAGATACAGTTCTACGACTTAGGGCATCAGCCACCACATTAGCTTTGCCTGGATGATACTCAATCGCACAATCATAATCCTTAAGCAACTCAATCCATCTCCGTTGCCTAAGATTCAGCTCCTTCTGAGTCAACAAGTACTTAAGACTCTTATGGTCTGTGTATATAATACACCTTTCTCCATACAGATAATGTCGTCAGATCTTAAGTGCGAAGATTACTGCTGCCAACTCCAGATCATGGGTAGGGTAGTTCACTTCATGAGGTTTAAGCTGTCGCGATGCATAAGCAACCACTTTACCCTCTTGCATCAACACACAGCCCAACCCAACATGTGATGCATCACTGTACACGGTAAAATCTTTCCCAGACTCTGGTTGAATCAGTACAGGTGCTTCGGTCAGAACCTTCTTTAGTTTCTTAAAAGCTTCTTGCTGCTGCTCGGTCCAAATAAATGGCACCCCCTTCCTTACGAGTTTTGTCAATGGCGCTGCCATCACAGAAAATCCTTCTACAAACCTTCTATAGTATCCAGCTAAACCCAGAAAACTTCGAATTTCTGCCACTGACCTTGGTGGTTTCCACTCCAGAATTGCTTCAATCTTTCGAGGGTCTACCTTAATCCCCTCAGCAGATACAACATGGCCCAAGAAGGTTACCTCTCTCAACCAGAACTCACACTTACTAAATTTCGCATAAAGCTCCTTTTCCCTTAACACTTGCAGCACAATACGGAGATGCTCATCATGTTTCTCCTCGGATTCAGAATAAACCAGAATATCGTCGATAAAGACGACCACGAATTGATCCAAGTATGGCTGGAACACTCGATTCATCAGATCCATACATACTGCAGGTGCATTGGTCAGCCCAAATGGCATAACCAAGAATTCATAGTGACCATAGCGAGTTCTGAATGCTGTCTTGTGTATGTCCACCTCTTTTATCCTCAACTGATGGTACCCAGATCGAAGGTCAATCTTAGAGAATACTAAAGCTCCTCTAAGCTGGTCAAACAGATCATCGATTCTTGGCAACGGGTACTTATTCTTAATCGTCAGTTTGTTCAACTGCCGATAATCGATGCACATTCGCATTGACCCATCCTTATTCTTTATGAACAGCACTGGTGCTCCCCACGGAGACACACTTGGCCTAATGAAGCCTCTATCCAACAGTTCTTGAATCTGCGCTTTCAACTCTACCAACTCCTTTGGTGCCATCCTATACGGTGCAATAGACACTGGTGCCGTACCAGGCAACAAGTCGATCCCAAACTCAACCTCTCGATTCGGAAGCAACCCTGGAAGCTCTTCGGGAAAGACATCTTGAAAATCTTTAACGGTTCTAACTTGATCCACAGTTAGTTCCTCAGTTCCTGCTTGACTTATGAATGCCAAATAAGCCTCACATCCTTTACGAATCCACTTCTCAGCTCTTAATGCTGACACCACATTGGACAAATAATCTCTACGTTCACCTATCACCATAACTTCCTCATCCTCTGCAGTCTTTAGCCTCATTCGTTTTGCAGCACAATCCAAAGTAGCCCTATGCTTTACAAGCCAATCCATTCCCAAGATAAGATCAAATTCTCCAAAAGGTAGCTCCATCAAGTCTCCAGAAAAGATTTTTCCTTGAGTTTCTATAGGCACGTCTCTATACAGTTTATCTACCCTAACCGAGTGACCCAAAGGACTTAGTACAGTTACCCCACTCACTGTCTCCTCAGAATGCACTCCCAGCGACCCAGACATGGCACATGCAACATAAGAATGGGTAGATCCAACATCTATCAACGCAGTGTATGGCATACTAGAAATCAAAAACGTACCGGTTATGACGTCAGGAGCATCACCCTCCTCTCGGCGACGAGTTGCATAAACTAACGCTGGTTGACGAGCCTCAGCAAAACCAGCACCCCTGCCAGGCGCTCCTCGTCCTCAACCATTACCATTTCCGCCTCTACCTTGTCCACGACCTCTCGGAGCTGGTGGTCCACCCCTCACTGGTTGGACAACCCTTTGAGCCATAACTTGTCCTTGATCCGGTTCTTCGAGACAGTCCTTAATCCTATGCTCCATCGACCCACATCGAAAACAGGCACCAGAACGTTTCTGACACTCGCCCATATGTATCTTACCACAACTCCTACAACCCTGCGGTCTGACAGCATTCATTGGCACCGCTCGCACTGGTTCTACCACTCTTGCTCTCTTAACATTTCTATTAGCCCCACCTGATGATCCAGAATCCCTCCGGAAGCGGTTTCTATCCTTTTCGCGATTCTGTCTCTCGGTACGCTTTACTTCCTCAGCTATCTTAGCTTTCTCAACCAAAGCAGCAAAGTTACGCTCCCTCTGCGGAGTAATCAGTACCCTTAGTTCATCTCTCAGACCATTCTCGAAACGTACGCTACGCTCATATTCAGTAGCAACTATCCCAGAAGCATATCGGCTCAGCCTCAGAAATTCAGCCTCGTACTTAGATACTGTCCTACTTCCCTGAACCAAATTCAAGAATCCTTTCCTGCGGGCGTCCACATAGCTAGCCCCAACATATTTTCCTTTAAAAGCTTTCTTAAACAGCTCCCATGTTACCTCACCATCTGAAGTTCCATCTCTTACCGTGAGCCACCACTGATAAGCTTCATCTCTCAGCAACGACACGGCTCCTTTCAGCTTTTGCTCTATAGAGCAATCCAGATCATCCATAATCCACTCTGTGGCCTCCAACCAATACTCGGCCACATTCGGGGCTACACCGGACACGCCTCTAAAGAATTCTGCCCCATTAGCTCGGAGTCGCTCAGAAATGGATCCCCGTAATCCATTACCAGTACTTGCCCTAGCAACCCTTTCCAGAACTCGAACCATCGCTTGTGATAGGGCATCATCCCCTACACCCCTATCATGAGATTCCACCTCTGTTGCCGGTGGTATCGGTATATCAGCTGCTGGCGCATGACCCGAAGATGAAGTTTCAGCTCGTGCACTACCTCGACCACGTCCACGGCCCCTACCACGAGCTGCTCGCGTACTCATTTCGTATTTTCTATTTTAGAAATTTTATGAGTCAGATTAATATTTCAGTGTTTATTACAGATGTCTTATGAATAAGTAGCATTTCAGAGGTTATCTTCTTCCGCGGTAGCCTAGCTACAGTTTCAGTCCACCTATCAGAGTCTCTATAGTTTCAGTAATACCCTAGCTAAAGTATCATAATAGAGTCTTTAGTCAGGCATATAATCAGAATTTTCAGAAACATCAGAAGAGTTTAGAAAACTTACAGGCTTGGGCCGGAGATTCGGTGTGCCACTCTTTAGAAAGATTACTTAGGAAAACCTGATTTATTCTTTGAAATTAAATCATTTATATACAAAAGAAGTTCATCAAAACAGGTTCCAATTAATTTTGAAAATAATTGTTGAAAACATGACCTTTCAAAAATCTTTGTTTTGATTGTTTGAAAACTTCCGTTTTTAGACCCAATCCACAGCCGAGTTGTTGCAACTTAGCTCTGATACCACTAAATGTAACACCCCAAACCCGGCCTAGACGTTACAACCAGATCTGGTGTGTCACACGATCCTAAAACTAAGTTTACGACCCTTTTAGTCTTGTTGTGTCTTAAATGAGGTTTGAATCAAAAGAGTAAGTTTGTTAAAACCAGTTTATTAATCCTTTAAGTTATCCATATTATTCACTCGTTGAGTTTTGAAAACGTTCTTTAGATTTTGAAACCAGCGCAGCCTAAACTAGCGATTCTATAAAATGTAATTTAATCATCAAAGAAAAATCAAACCAAATAAAAACTTAGATAGCGGCCTTATTACAAAATAAAACCCAAAATAACTTAATAATAAAATACTTTAAATAAAATGAAAACCAGTTCTGCAGATGCTGTGGCCACTCCGAATCTCTCGCAGCTCCAAGCCCACTATGGTTGAGTGTTACCTGTAGAGATTAAATAAAAGGGGGTGAGTTTGACAACTCAGTGTGCAACATTATCTCAACCATAGGCCAAAACAGATCAAGCCTCAGAATCATATTAGTTGGGCCTTGGCCCATTACAGAAATCAGGTTAAGCCCATAGGCCCATAACAGATACAGATCAGATATAATATGCAAACAGAAACCCAACCCAAATCCATCCATAACACCCCCGTACCAGCCTTACACCATGTGGGTAGAATACTCGACCCACCCAACCGCTACACACCACAGATATTTGCAGCGAAGCTGCCAGATATAATTTGCAGCGAGGCTGCCAGATATTGTGACGAGGTCACAAGATACAGATATTGTGGCGAGGCCACCAGATTGCAGCGAGGCTGCCAGATAATAATGTGACAAAGTCACCAGATTACAGCGAGGCTGCCAGAACGCTTCCTCCGTCATAAACCCATACCCCATGCAATAGATGTAATCATACTAGCATGCAACATATATCATCTCATGCATCAGATATATTCATAATAAAGATTACTCATGCATATACATAAAATTATACATTTCATACAGAATTGACCCTAGTGGTATAATAGTCTTCTTACACCTAGGGGTATTTTGGTAATTTCCCATATTCAGGGGTATATTAGTCGTTTATCACATTTTCAGATATTTTATGCATGCTCAATTTGTTATCAGTCCATAGATATCCACAGAAGTCCATTTTAAGCTTAATTTCCAGTTTTGCCCTTTTTGGCCTAAAACCCCTAATGGGCCTTACTAAGTCCATTATCATCTCAACCCTGTTAAGTCTAATTTTTAGGTTTAGTTTACCAACTTAACCATGTTATTATTATCCAAGTTGCCAGAAAGTCCTTATCGGTCATTTTCCGATTTGGGCTCGGAAGCCCATTGGGCTCATCTGGCCCATCGCAACCCAGCTTACCCCAACGTTCAGAATTGCTCCTTCTACAGTTCCTTCACCACCGAATTCATGATTAACCCCAACGGAGTAAACGATTTCTCTAAAATATTATGCGAGTGCGTTTTCAGTCATTTTTCACCAGTTGACGGCCACTTTATGGCCATTACAGCTTGTACCACTTCAGCCTAAAAGTTGGGATTAGTTACACACCTAATAACCGTTGAAACTGTTGATGAAATCCTCGCACAAAACCTATCGTTAATCACCTTAGTGTTAGTTTAATAATATACAACCATGAAACTAAAATCCAATTATCCTAATCGACTAGCATGGCCTTAGTCCTTAAAAGCCTTTACCTTCTTGTCGAAAGTGGACTAGATTCTACTGTCCCGCACGTTTAGCCTTCCGAGTCCTTAGCTGCACCGCCTCTTGATCACACTAACATAATCAAATCAAAAGAGAGTGGCCAACAAGCCCTTAGTCACTAACGTTAACCTAACCCAGAGGGGTTTCGGCCTATTGCCTTATCCTGAAAACTAACGAGATAGGATCACCAAAATACTTACCAATTTCAGTCCCAAACCACATCCGTTCCACTTATAACCACAAGAAAGGAAGAGTTGAGAGTAGGAAGGATTCGGCTAACCACAATGAGGGTTTCGGCTTATGGAAGAGTTTAGAAGATAAGAATAAGAGTAATCGGTTTTTTTTTACATCAGCAAACGGCACAGAGGTTTCAGTTTATGAATGAAAAATTGGAAAGAGTGACAAAAAAATAGGAGAAAGAGGATAGCAAAGGTGGTTTCGGTTTCAAGAAAGAAATCGGCAAGGTGTAGAGGGTTTCGGCCAATAAAGATTCGGCGGTGGGGTTGCTAGCCTTTGTGACCTTCGAATAAAAGCAAGAAGGGAAAATAGAGGAGTGTGAACGATAGAAGAAAGGAAATAGAAGAGAAAGGATCTAAGAATTGAGGTTGAAGAGGGGAATAGATAAGCAGCCGGTTCCACAGAAGAGATACGGCACAAGATTGTATTTTGGTCAAAATGAGTGTGCGGCACAAGGTTGTAGAATGAGGTTCAGTTACTAGGTGATAGGAGGAACAATATGGCTAAAAGATACCTAATAAACTATGAAAAACAACAAAAGAATGGAAGCTCACTCTCTTAGGGAAATCGGCCAAAGGCACCTAAAGAGAACCTTAGAAATTCGGCACTACCCAAAGCCTATAGCCGAAATCACCTTACCACAAGTCCTTCAACCGGCCATCACTTTCAAATTCAAAGACTCCTTGATCTGCTCCTCAATCTTCTCCACGATTTGCTCCCTGATTACCTCCTATGACCAATTCAAATTCCTTCTAAACAGAGTTCAATTCTGCCTCAAATTCCTACCTACACAAGCTGAAAAAAATAAAACGCCTTCTTTGCCACCTCTGGAGCTTGAACCTTGGACCTCCAAGCACACTTAGGCGCCACTTTTTAAGGAGCCTAATGGCGTGCCCCTTGCCACTTTACCACTGATCCATTTGTGTCTTATTTCACCGATATTTTCTTATAACACCTATCTTCAAGAGACCTCTATCTCCTAAGTCAAAAATACAAAATTTTGCCGAGCTTTCAACCAACACATGGGCCTTCCATAGGCCCATTAACACCCCCCAAACATGCATTACACACCCAAATACTAGAATTTAAACATTTTAACAGATGAACATTAACCTCTAGAAAGACCTGAAATTAAGGGCGTTACATCAAGTCCCTTTGTACGCAAGTTTTACCTATTTTGCTAGTTTGAATTGGCAAGTGGTGGTCTTGGATGTAAACTCTTCAAGTTGGTGGTGAGATAAGGATGATATGATCTTGAAAGTTTAAGTTAATATCCAAATTAAAATTAGAGTAAATCATGGAGGAAATTGTAGAGTTTTCAAGGGTTTGGAAGAGTTGGCCGATTATGGGTAAGCTTGAGTAGGCAAAATTAGCTTGGGGTCTCTAGCATTTGGTATTTTCGGCAAAAGGGTGAGTATAGGTGTTGTACCAAATTTTCTCTTTTGGTGTTATCCAAACCTCATATCTTTTCTACTTCTCTTCTCTTTCGTTTTGGTCACAAACTGATTCCTCCTATCTACTCCTACCGTACCTCTTCTTTTCACTTCTTGTTTATACCAATTACTTTAAACTTCAATCCATCAGTTATGCTCAGTCGAATCCTGTTTATCTCTCCCTTCTCTCACTTACTCCCTTGCTTTATTCGACATCCCTTGGGCATATTGTTTATTTGCAGAATCTAGGCCATTGCCTAATATAGTTTCTATAATCTGAAACCTACCTTTTTTGTTATACTTCTCACACTTCTCACCACTCTCTCTCTCTTGACTAAACCTTTCAAGAACTGAATCACGCGTTTCTCTATCCATTCTTATACCCTCTAACTCTTTCTTCTCTCGGCTTTAAACTATTCCTAGCCGAATCTCTGTCTCACTTGTGAGTAATCGCCGGCCACATTGCTCTTCATCTTCTTGTTGGCCGAACCTCCTTCTGCGTTAGGATATCATGCTAGTCACCAAAGCCAACGGCAAATTGATAAGCAAGGGATCAATTGCTTCTGGATTTTGTCACTTGAATCAATCAGTTTTTGCGTAAGTACTTATTAGTTCGACTTTTGGTTTGTAGAAATATGGTATTTCTCATGCTAGGGTTCAAGGGTTCAACTTGGGGTTGAGACTTCTCTAACCCTTATTCTTTGATTGGAATTATGGTGGTTCGTAGGTACCTAGATCTATTGTTGTTCAATCAAGTACTGAGGGTACACATTAATCATGTGATAGTAGAAAAACGGAGCGATGGTAAGCAACCGTTGAATAAAGTCTTGAGTATGGTTTCGCTAAGTATTGGTTAAGTTATTAATGATCGTTGTTATGACAATAGGTTGAGCGCGTGCCAACAGTGGGAATCGCAAAAACAGGTGTGTAATGACACCCTCTAATAGCATAGATCAGCAAAAGCCGAAAAGTTGAAATGCCGAAATACCGATATTTCGAGGTCTTGCGGGTGTGCGAACGCTCATGGTCCGATTCGAACCCACAAATCGTGGGTGTTTGATGGTAAGAGCTATTGTGTGCGATCTCGTGCACTCGGGCTGTTCTAGGCCTCGATGGGCCAAAATGGGCCCAATGGGTCTACGAGCTCATATTGTAATGCCCTAATTTCTAGGATTTTGAGATTTTGCTTGAATTTAATTGTTGCTTGGGGTTCTTTTAGGTTTTTAGATTGGGCATTTTTGGTAGGTAAGTGCTAAATAGGTAAGTACCCAAGGTCTTTTCTTCCTTTTTCTTCTCCTCTCTTTGTTCAAAAAGCCAAAAACGCATATACAAACCCCTTATGCCGATTTGTCCAAAGAGCCAAACCCTTTCTTCCTCTTTTTCTTCTCAAAGCTGAATTCATCTCTTCTTTCTCCTCTTTCTTCTTCACTTCATTACCTATCAAGACTCACTTGGAACCTCACCTAGCTGATTACCATAAAAGCTGAAATCCCGAAAAGTTTAGTCCTTATGCCGATTTCTTCTTGGTCGAACCCCTCCTTTCTTTTTCTTCTCTTTTAGCCAAACCATCTATTCTTCTCTTCTTTATTTCTCTTCAAAACTTTCTTTGGCACTCCCTGATAACCGAACCCTCTCAGTCATTTGCAAACAATTATCATTTGGCCGAATACTATAGCCATCTTTTTCACCTTTAGGTTTTAGACTAGATCTGGTAGAGATCGGGTTCAATATTGGTGGAAAATGACTCTGGTGGTGGCTAGAGGATCGAGTGAATCACTGGGTAAGATTTTTGATCTCTTTTTACTTTTGGTTAAGGGAAAAGCCGAAACCCATAATCCTTTTGGGCTAATCAGTCTAGACTCTCTCTATGGGTTTGGATGGTAGGTTTTGGGTTACTAATGTAGTTCTATAGTTTTTGTAAAGTGGATCTCGTGGAGGCTAGAGAGGTCAACGTTATCAAGGCAATCTAGATTTAGATCTGTGGTTAGAATCGACAAAGGTAAGAGGCTAGTGATGCTTTATTATGGCCGAATAGGTACATTAAGTTGATTGTAACACCCCAAACCCAGCCTGGACGTTATGGCTAGATCTGGTGTGTCACATGGACCTACATCTAAGTTTATGACCTTTTTGCTTGTTGTGGCTTAAGTGAGATTTTCATTAAAACAGCAAGTTTGTGAAAAGTCATTTTGTTAAGCCTTTAGGTTATCCATATTTTGAACTTGTTGAGTTTTGAAAACATTTTTAGGAGTTTGGAAAAAACAAAACCCGCGCAGCCTATAACTAGCAGTTTCGATAAAATATGAATTAGATCATTAAAAAAAATAAAACCAATAAAGAAATTTAAATAGCGGCCTTATTACAATTAAAACCCAAAAATATCAAAATAAAATACTTAAAGTAAAACGAAACTGAATTTGCAGATGCTGTGGCCACTCCGAATCTCTCACAGCTCTAAGCCCACTAAGGTTGAGGGTTACCTGCAGAGATGAAATTAAGGGGTGAGTTTGATAACTCAGTGTGTAACATAATCTCAACCATAGGCCAAAATAGATCAAGCCTCAGATTTAAATTTAATTGGGCCCTGGCCCATTACAGAATTCAGGTTAAGCCCATAGGCCCATAACAGATACAGATCAGATATAATATGCAAACAGAAAGCCCAACCCAGATCCATCCATAACACCCCCGTACCAGCCTTACACCATGTGGGGAGACTACTCGACCCACCCAACCGCTACACACCACAGAAATTTACAGCGAGGCTGCTAGATATTGTGACGAGGTCACCAGATACGGATATTGTGGCGAGGCCACCAGAACAGATATATATGTGGTGAGGCCACCAGATACAGATATATATGTGGCGAGGCCACCAGATTGCAGCGAGGCTGCCAGAACGCTTCCTCCATCATAAACCCAAACCCCATGCAACAGGCATACATGTTATGACATATAACATACAGAATCTCATGCATCAGATATACACATGTATTATGAGATATGACATACAGAAATAGAAAATTATACGTTTCATACAGAATTTACCCTAGGGGCATAAAGGTCATTTTGCACCTAGGGGTAAAATGGTAATTTTCCATACTTAGGGGTATTTTAGTCTTTTTACCTATTTTCAGGGTTTTTATGCAAGTCCAAGTAATTACTAGTCCATTAGTGTTTACAGAAGTCCTTTTAACCTTAGTTTCCAATTTTGCCCTTTTTAGCCCCAAAACCCCCAATGGGCCTTACTAAATCCATTATCGTCTTAAGCCCGTTAAATCCAATCCTTAGGTTCAGTTTACCAATTTGGCCATATTATTATTAACCACATCACCAGAAAGCCTTTGACAGTCATTTTATAGATTTGGGCTCGGAAGCCCATTGGGCCCACCTTTGGCCCATCGAAGCCCAACTTACCGAGATGCTCAAAATTGCACCTTCTGCAATTTCACCATCGTCCATTCCTAGTTAGGTCACAATAGAGTATTCGGCTACCCTCAGATCCTTCCAAGACCGATTTTCGGTCACTTATGATCGGTCACTACAGAATAGTTTTTGGTTATTACGGCCTTTGCCGTCCTAGTCTATGATGGAGATACGTTACACACTTGTTAACGGTCGAAGTGACGACGAGAACCACGTACCAAACCCCTACAGTTGATCACTAACGTGTTAGCCTAACAATTGACAACCAATAAGCCATAATCCCCTAACCATATTCGGCCAACATGGCCTAAGTCATTGAAATCTTACCCTTTTGTCGATTATGGACTAAATCCCACTGTCCAGCAGCGTTTAGCCTTCCAAATCCTTAGTTGCACGACCCTTTGATCTCACTAGCGCAAACAAAATAAGAGAAAGAGGCCAACAAGCCCTTAGTCACTAACGTTAGCCTCCCCCCTAAAAGGGTTTCGGCTTCTTGCCTTAAACAATCATAAACGAATGTACACAAGGTCTCGAGCACTTACCAACACTTCTCCTCGAAGAAGACGTCTCTACGCTTCCACTAATTTAGATCTACACTAGATCTAACTCTAACAACTACAAAGAATGTCTCCAAATAGATTCGGCTTCTAGATCGTCTTCTAGGTACCCTTGTCGACACAACACTGAGTTGGGAGCGTGATTCGATGGCTCAAATAATGGGTATTAAGAGGTTTGGCTTACTAGAGAATCAAGGAGAAGAAGAAGTGATAGATTTCGGTCAATAGGTAAACAAAAGAGTATGGTTTCAGTCACATAAGGTATTCGGCCATGGTGGGGTTTTGATCAAATGAACATTAGGCTTAATGAGGGATTTGGGTAAAAAGATGGTCGACAGAGGCTTGTAAAAGAAGAGAATAATTCGGCTTAGAATGCAAGATGAGTAGAAGAAGAGAATGAGTGAAGAGGAAAGCAGAAGAGCGCTTTTAGTTACTGGAGAGAATTCGGCAGTGGGGGTTTAGAGGTACTAAGGTTCGGCTAATATGGTAGTAAAGTAGAAAAGATCAAGTAGGAAAAATGGCAAAAAGGAAAGGGATTTAGAATGCTAACCCAGTCGGCACAAAAGAGTTGCCCCCCAACTAGAGAAATCGGTACAACAAAAGCCTAAAGCCGAAACATCTTCCTAAGGCAGAGTGCCGAATTTGCCTTCTCAAGAGTCCTCTGGCCGGCCGCTATTTTCAAAATTCAAAAACTCCTAGATTTCCTCCCTAACAAGCTCCCCTTATCACTCCACAATCCCCTCTCATGACCGATTCAAACACTCCTCAGCAGAGTTCATCTCTGCTTCAAACTCTTACCTGCTTCCTGCACAAAAATAAAACGCCTCCTTTGCAACCCCTAGAGCTTGAACCTTGGACCTCCAAGCTCTCTTAGGCCCCACTTTTTAAGGAGCTTAGTGGCGCCTCCTTAGCCACTTTACCAAGACTTGTTTTGTGCTATATTTCACGCACAATTTCTTAAGACACTTACTTCCAACGGCCCCCTATCTCCTAAGTCAAAAATACAAAATTTTGCCCGAGTTTTGGCCATCACCTGGGCCTTCCATAGGCCCACTAACACTCCCCAAACATGCATCACACACCCAGATATCAAAGTTCAAATATTTTTTCAGATAAAGAACAATCTAAGAGAAACCCGAAAATTAGGGCGTTACATTGATAGTGATTATTCAATTGGATTTTTAGTTAATAGTGTAATTTAAACGATTGTAGGATATTCACGCAAGGGACTTCTGAGTATATTGTAAACAGGTGTGTAATCGACACCCTCTAGTAGACTAGATCGGTAAAAGCCGAAAAGCTGAAATTGCGAAATTCTGGCATTTCGAGGGCTTGCGAGCATGCAAGCACTCGTGGGTCGATTTGAAACGGTAAAGTTGGTATTACAAATGGTAAGACTGTTGTGGGTACATTTTCATGCATTTGGATGGTTTTGGGCCTCGAAGGGCCGAATTTGGGCCCAATGGGCTTATGGGCCCATATGGCTGAAAACGAGTGGTAAGTATATTCTGGTAGTCTGACTGTTAAATCTGTTAAAACAGGTGTAAAATTTGGACTTAGTGGGCCATAATTGCTAGTGGGCTCTGTCGGGCCCATTAGGGGTTTTAAGGCCCGATGACTCTGTAATAATGAAATGGGCTAAATAAGTTACTTAGACAATGATAGGTCTGTTAGTAGACTGTAATGAGCATGAAACCCTAAAATCTGGCAATTTTACTGAAACACCCCTTAAGGGTGGAAAATTATTGTTTTACCCCTTGGTGCTAAAAGACCATTTTACCCTTAGGGTTAAGTTGACTAATTTGCATACTATTATATCTGTTACTCTGTATGCCATATCATAATATATTCTGTTGCATGAGATTGGGTTATTTTGATGGAGGAAGTGCTAAAGTGGCAACGCCACATATACTGTTAGAGGCTCTGCCTCGTATTACTATTTTAGTTGCTTGGCCACGATATCTGATTAAGCAGCTAAGCTGCGACTGTGGTGTGTAGGGCTGGTACGGGTGGTGTGTAGGGCTGGATTGGGCTTGGGCTTTGCATTCATCCATAATACACTGAACTGTTTCTGTAATGGGCCTATGGCCCACACTGTTTTCTGGATAGGGCTAAGGCACAGTTATCATTGTTTTCTGAATAGGGCTAAGGCCCAGTTATCACTGTACCTGAATAGGCCTTCGGCCCAGTTCGAGCTTGAATTGATCTTTGACTCTGGTTGGGTTAGCTTACACATTGAGTTTTCACAAACTCACCCCTTTCTTTCCATCCATGCAGGTGAACCCCAACCTTAGAGGACTTGGAGCTACGAGGGATTCAGAGTGGCCACGAGAACTACTTTCTGGTTTTATAATTTCTTAAATTACTTATTTTAGTTTTCATTAATTTTTTTGGGTTTTAAACTATAATAAGGCCGCTCAGTAATTATTTTATTTTTATTTGGGTTTTATTTATTTATTTATTTATTACCTGTTTAAAAATGTTAAACTAAGTCTGCGCGGATTTTTATTTCAAATTAACAAACGTTTTTAAAACGTAACCTACGCGACAAATGGATAACCTAATGACAACGACTCTATAACAAGATCCCTTAAGAAGTAAACTTAAGCTGATAGTGGATAGGGATTTTATAAATCAAGTAACCTTCTATTTTCTCAAAATGCATGAAATGGTTTTGCTAAGTCAACCTAAAAGTTATGAAACAAAGAACGAGGTGTAATTAACTGTCCATGTGACTCACTAGATCTGGCCATAACGTCTGGGCCGGGTTTGGGGTGTTACACATATGGGTAAGTTATATGGGTAAGTGATATCTGGTATGTTAGATGTTAAGATCTGTGATACTATATGTGAAATTGGATTGAGCAGGCTACATGAGCATGTAGGCCTACCTGGGCCCATTAGAGGTTTTGGGCCAAAATACAGTATTTGACTATATGGACTTTCTGAGTTACTCGAAGGGATATTAGACATGCTAGAAGGTCGTATTAGATGATGAGACACCGAGACTTAGTATAATGACCAAATTACCCCTGAAGGGTAAACTTACCATTTTACCCCTAGTTACCAAATGACTGTTATACCCGTATTAGTGGATTGTCTGATTTATGTATGTTTTATCTAAATCTATTAATCTATATACATGTGATAAGTAGTACCGTTAGTTTGCATGGGTTGGGTTTGGAATCGGAGGACGTTTTGTATAGTGGCACTGCCACGTATTCTATTTAGTGGCTTCGCCATATAATTCTGTTCTGGTGGCTTTGCTACGATATTTAATTTTAGTAGCGTGGCCGCAAATTGGTGTGTGGGTTGCGTGGATTGAGTTATTCCCCACATGGTGTGATGGGCTGGTATGGATGGTGTGATGGGTTGGATTGGGTTGAGTTGTTCATCTGCTATGTTCTGTATCTGTAATAGGCCCAATGCCCATTCTATTTCTGAATAGGTCTGATAAACGCTAAATTATACATATTTTTACCTCATGTTTAGCCTATATTTTGGATGGATTCTTATCAAATTTGTGAGAATTGGTGCTCTTAATCCTTCCTTTTTATATCTTATACTCAGGAGAGCATAGGGAAGAAGAAAGAATGGAAAACAGGCCAAGAACGATGAAAAATGGGCCAAAATGTGCGAACAACATGGACAAAGAAATGCCACATGGCCATGCCACACGACTGTGCCACATGAAGATCACACGGTCAAGCCCCCGACAAGCACGGCTAGGTCACATGGCCGTGCCTCCACCGATAAAAGCACACGGCCTCTGTCGAAGTCATACAGGCGTGGTACACGGGCGTGTTCTAGTCGTGAGGAAGGGGAATGTCACTCGAATTGGGATGCTTAGAGGCTAAGAAAGGCTCCCCATAAGCTCTCTATATAAAGACCTCATGAGGCAGAAGCAACATAAGTTTTTAGATATATTTCTTCTCGTTTTTCTGCCACACTGAGGGTAGAAGCAAGGGATTACTCCAAGGGAGAAAGCCGATTAATTCATCTCAGAAGTCGAAATTCTGTAGCAACATAGAGGATCTCTCTAAATTCCTTCAGGGGTTCTTGGTTTCTTTTATGTTTTGTTATTTTATATCTTCTGAGATGTTTTCCTTCTTTATTATGAACTAGACCCCTCAAATACTTGAGGGGGATGAAACCTAAGACAGATCTTCTTATTTATTCTTGATTTATTTGATAAATACTTGAATTGTTCTTAATTATGCGTTCTTCATTCTTGATTTAATAATCCTAGGTATTAATTCAAGAATTAGATGTGCTTAGAGCAGAGGAGCAAAAGTCCCTGTGATAAGAGTAGATCTACCATAATTAAGCGGAGTTGCATGCAACCCTAGACATAGGGCGACATAAACCTGCCGGATTAGGGTCAAACCTAATATGGGGAACCATAGATCGAATTAATGCACCCTAGGGAGTTAATTAATAAAGGAACTTTAATTAACAACTTAGGCCCAGTTGCTCTATGGCTCGACGGAGGGTTTAGCATAAGTTAGGGATCTCTATGGATCAAGTTAAGTAAAGAAATCATAGTTCAAGAAAATAATAACAAGTGAAGTCTAGGTGGATTCTCCCTTAAGTATTGTCCATATAAATTAGCTTTTCCCCAAAAGTTTTCCCAAATTTACTCTTTACACTTTCTCAGTTAGTTTTAAAATTAGTTTAAACAATCCTCTTTTATTTTTAGGCTAGGTAATAGAAAAGAAGTGACTACTAGTACTTTTGGTTCCTTTGGGTACGATAACTTGGTCTTGCCACTAAGCTATACTACTGTTCGACAGGTGCGCTTGCCTCAACATCGTGATATTAGTTGGTTTTGGTGTGATCAAGTTCTTTATAAATTTTATTACTTCATATCACGCAATATCAAGTTTTTGGCGCCGTTGCCGGGGAACTAAAATATTACGAAAGCTCGATTTCTATTACTTTAGCCATCAATATATATACATATATTTATTTATTTATTTTTCTTTTATTTTTATCTCCAGTTTTTACTTATTTTTTATTTTTATTTTTATTCTTTTTTTTATTTTTTTATTTTTTTAAATTTTTGAGTTTTCTTTGCTTTCTCTTTTTAGGTATTTTTAGTTTATGACTAGAAACAACCTAACAGGACCACTACTTTTTGACGACGATCTAGAAGCAACAGTCTGCAGAAATCACAGAGAAATTAGACGTAGTTTACATTATCTAGAACAAGAACCTGAGCAAGAGCCAGAACCTACATAAGAGATGGAAGCAAATCAAAACGTTCCACCACCTCCCGCAATAGTCGCGCCACAAGTAAATCAAGAAGAAGCTCCTCGCACTATGTATGATTATGCTAAACCTAGTTTGGCTGGTACCCAAACTAGCATTCTTAGACCTACTATTGCTGCTAATGATTTTGAATTAAAGCCCAACACTATTCAGATGATACAACAATTGGTTCAGTTTGATGGTTTACAAGACGAAGATCCAAACTCACACATAGCCAAATTTTTAGAACTTTGTGATACCTTCAAAATAAATGGCGTTTCTGATGATGCCATTCGATTGAGGCTATTTCCATTCTCTTTGAGAAATAAAGCCAAACAGTGGTTAAATTCTTTACCACGAGGCTCAATTACCACATGGGAGCAGATGACCAAAAAATATTTACTCAAATATTTTCCTCCAGCTAAAATAGCCAAATTACGAAATGATATTTCTTCTTTTGTGCAGATGGATTTAGAAACATTATACGATGCATGGGAGAGATACAAAGATCTTTTGAGAAGGTGCCCTCATCATGGTCTACCTTTGTGGCTACAAGTTCAAAACTTCCACAACGGTTTAAACCCGTCAACTAGACAAATGATTGATGCAGCCGCAGGAGGGACGATCAATAATAAAACACCTGAAGTAGCTTATGAATTTATTGAAGAGATGTCATTGAATAATTATCAGTGGCAAGTCATGAGGACAAAGCCAACAAAAGCTGCAGAAGTTTATAATATTGATGCTGTCGCCATGCTTACTAACCAAGTAGAACTTTTAAATAAAAAGTTTGATAATTTTGTTAGTTCTACGCAGGCACAACCAGTGATGCGACTCAAGGAAACACGTTTAATCCAGATTTCACATCTTATGGACACAGCATGGAAACTGAACAAGCCAACTATGTGGGTAACAATTCTAGATCTCAAAATAACCCTTATAGTAATACATATAATGCAGGTTGGAGAAAGCACCCAAATTTTTCATGGGGAGGACAAGGAAATTAAAGACAACAACCTCCTCCAGGATTTCAACAACCACCACCGCAACATGAGAAGAAGCCGAATCTTGAAGAGATGTTTACCAAATTTATGACCGCATCAGAAACCCGTTTTCAAAGCACTAAAACGGCACAAAAAAATCAGCAAGCATCAATTCAAGGGCTTGAAAACCAAATTAGTCAACTTGCAAAATTAATTTTAGAAAGACCACAAGGAGGATTACCGAGTAACACTGAGCCAAATCCTAGAGAACATGTCAAAGTGATTACCTTAAGAGATGGAAAGGTCCTAGCCGAACCAGAAAAGAAGACTATCCCAGAACTTTCAAAAGAAAAGGCAGTGAAACCTGAGGATAACACTCCATTGACACTTAAGGAATACAAACCACGCATCCCATATCCGGCAAAATTGAAGAAATACCATACAGACACTCAATTCAGTAAGTTACTTGAACTTTTTAAACAATTATACATTAACTTACCTTTTGTTGAAGCAATTTCACAGATGCCGAAGTATGCGAAGTTCCTTAAAGAACTTCTGACAAATAAAAGGAAGTTGGAAGAATTGGCCACAGTAGAACTCATCGAGGAATGCTCAGCTATTCTCCAAAACAAACTACCAGCAAAATTGAAAGATCCAGGGAGTTTTACTATCCCTTGTCTGATTGGTAGTTTACTTATTAATAAAGCTTTAGCTGATTTAGGTGCTAGCATTAATCTCATGCCTTACAAAATGTTTAAACAACTAGGTCTCGGGGAACCCAAACCCACTAGGATGAGTATTCAATTAGCCGATAGATCTGTTAAATATCCTAGGGGAATTATTGAAGATGTGTTAGTAAAGGTAGATAAATTTATATTCCCTGTTGATTTTGTTATGCTTGACATGGATGAAGATATTGAAGTACCTTTAATTTTGGGACAACCATTTTTAGCCACTACTAGAGCTGTTATTGATGTAGGGGATGGCAAATTAGTACTTAGAGTTGGCGAGGAAGAAGTTGTCTTTAAAATTTATGATGCCATGAGATTCTCTAAAGAACAAGATGATTCGTGTTATTTTGTTGATATTATTGACTATTTTGTTCAAGATAATCTCCAGGATCTTTCTCTCACAGACATGTTGGAACTGTGTCTTGTTCAAGGTGGGGGGAAAGATGAAACTACCCCCGAAATTAACGAAGTAAGGAAAGAGTTGGATTCTAATGAAATCATCACTAGGCACATAAGTTATGAAAATTTAAAGATGAGTGATGAATTTAGACAGAAACCTTCCATTATTGAACCCCCTAAATTAGAACTAAAACAATTGCCAGATCATTTAGAATATGCCTTTTTAGGGGAAGAATCAACTTTACAAGTCATTATCGCATCCGATTTAAGCCTTGCAGAGAAAGAGGAACTACTCCATGTGTTAAGAGAACACAAACGTGCTATAGCTTGGAAAATTTCAGATATCAAGGGAATTAATCCTTCTTTCTGCACTCACAAAATTTTAATGGAGGACGAATTCAAACCATCAGTGCAAGCCCAGAGACGATTGAATCCCAACATGAAAGAAGTTGTAAAAGCTGAGGTAATTAAACTTCTAGATGCAGGTATTATCTATCCTATTTCTGACAATTCCTGGGTAAGCCCTGTGCAGGTTATTCCTAAGAAAGGTGGATTGACCGTGGTGTCTAATGACAAGGAAGAGTTAATACCTACAAGAACAGTCACAGGATGGAGAGTTTGCATTGATTATAGAAAGCTGAATGACGCCACTCAGAAAGATCATTTCCCATTGCCTTTTATTGATCAGATGTTGGAAAGATTATCAGGTCATATGTATTATTGTTTCCTAGATGGCCTCTCTGGTTACTTCCAGATCCTGATAGCTCCAGAAGATTAGGAGAAAACAACGTTCACATGCCCATACGATACGTTTGCTTATCGCAGAATGCCTTTTGGTTTATGTAACGCTCCTGCTACTTTTTAGCGATGCATGCTAGCTATCTTTAATGAATTCGTGGAAGACATCATGGAGGTATTTATGGATGATTTCTCAGTTTTCGGTAATTCTTTCCAACTTTGTCTTAATAATCTAGAATGTGTTTTGATCAGATGTGAAGAGACAAATTTAGTGCTAAACTGGGAAAAATGCCACTTTATGGTTTAAGAGGGTATTGTTTTAGGACATAAAATTTCTAGTAAAGGGATAGAGGTAGATAAAGCGAAAATTGAAACTATTGAAAAACTACCTCCTCCTAATTCAGTTAAGGCTAGAAGAAGCATTTTTGGACACGCTGGTTTTTATCGAAGATTTATTAAAGACTTTTCTAAAATAGCTAAGCCTGTAACTAAATTACTAGAAAAAAATGCACCCTTCAACTTTGACCAAGAATGTCTGGAATCTTTCAACAACCTTAAGGAAAAGTTAGTTAACGCCCTAATTATGATTTCACCTGATTAGAATCTACCTTTTAAACTAATGTGCGATGCAAGGGATTTTGCAGTAGGTACAGTTTTGGGACAGCGAAGGACAAACACTTCCAGCCGATCTATTATGCTAGCAGAACTTTGACAGCCGCTCAAGCAAATTACACGACCACAGAAAAAGAATTGCTAGCTGTTATTTTTGAATTTGAAAAATTTAGATCTTATTTAATTTTGTCAAAAGTCATTGTTTATACTGATCATTCAGCTATTCGCTACCTCTTAACTAAAACTGATGCAAAACCTCAATTGATAAGATAGATTCTATTGTTACAGGAATTTGACTTGGAAATAAAGGACAAGAAAGGAGCCGAAAACTTGGCAGTAGATCACCTCTCAAGGCTAGAGAACGCACAGCCCAAATATCTCAACAAGATGAACGATTTGTTCCCTGAGGAACAACTCCTAGCCTTAGTAGATACGACACTTCCTTGATTTGCTAATTTTGTGAATTATTTAGCAGCTAACATAACCCCAAAAGGGCTAAACCATCAGCAAAAGAAGCGATTCTTTGTTAACGTGAAAAACTACTTTTGGGAAGATCCTTTCCTTTTCCAAATTTGTGCAGATCAGGTTATACGAAGATGCGTTGATGACACGGAAGCATATCAAATTTTGAATCACTGCCACTCAGGACCCACAGGAGGACATCACAGCGGAACTAGAACTGCTCATAAGGTACTCGAATCAGGCTTTTACTGGCCTACACTTTTCAGAGATACCAACAGGTATGTGACCTCTTGTGATAAATGCCAACAAACAGGTAATATCTCTCAGCATAATAAAATGCCTCAAAATTATATACTTTCATGTGAAATATTTGATGTATGGGGTATTGATTTCATGGGTCCGTTCCTTAATTCATTTGGGAATAAATACATACTAGTAGCAGTAGACTACATATCAAAATGGGTAGAAGCCCAAGCCTTACCTACGAATGATGCTAGGGTGGTAGTACACTTTTTGAAAAAAAAAATTTCTCGATTTGGAACACCTAGGATAATCATTAGTGATAGGGGTACACATTTTTGCAATACCCAATTTGAAAAATCTTGAAAAGGTATGGAGTACACCATAGAACAGCCACCCCTTATCACCCACAAACCAGTGGCCAAGTCGAAGTAACAAATAGGGAACTAAAATTCATCTTAGAGAAAACAATAGAAATAAATTGGAAAGATTGGTCAAGAAAGGTAGACGATGCATTATGGGCTTATAGAACTGCTTTTAAAACACCCATAGGAACATCTCCCTATAAACTTGTTTATGGAAAAAACTGCCATCTACCATTTGAACTTGAACATAAAGCATTCTGGGCTATAAAATTTTTAAACCTTGATTTTAAAAGTGCAGGAGAGAAGAGATTAATGTAGTTGAATGAGCTAGATGAATGGCGCTTCAATGCTTACGAGAACTCACGACTATATAAGGAAGCCATGAAGCGACGCCATGACAAAAGGCTGAAAGACCCTAAGCAGTTCAAAACAGGTGATCTCATCTTACTCTACAACTCAAGACTGAAACTATTCCCTGGAAAACTTAAGTCAAGGTGGTCAGGTCCATTCACTGTTCTAAATGTCTTTCCATACGGCACCATTGAGGTAACTCACCCTAATCACGGTACGTTCAAGGTAAACGGCCATAGGCTTAAACATTATAGAGGTGAGAATTTTTGCAAAAAATAGGGAGGAGCTTCGGCTCCACCACACCCCTTCTTGACACATCCAGGTAGAGTCGAGCTTAGACTCTAAATAGGCGCTTCTTGGAAGGCAACCCGAGCACTAACTTAGTAACTTTCTTTTCTTTAAAATTTTTAGTATTTTTTCATGCATAAACTAACTCTTTGAATGCAGAAATTTAGGACCACACGGCCAGGCACAGGGGCATTGCTCAGGCTGTGTGCACACTTAAAATAGGGACACGGTAGTGCACCCAGACCGTGCACAAACAGAGTAAAATTTTCCCAAAACACTGGCCATCAATAAATTCCCACAGCCAGGCGATATGGCCGTGGCCACCTTACGAATTCCACACGGGCTATTAACACCGACCCACGACCGTGCGACATGGCCGTGGCAACCCTCAGTATCAACACGGGCTTCCACAAAATCCCCACGCCTATGTCCATAGCCTGTGGAAGACACTGTAAAATTTCACACGCCCGTGGCACATATCACACGACTGTGTGATACACGAACACAATCGCACACGGCTGTGTATACCATCACACGACCGTGTGAGTAACAAAGACCTGATCTCCCACGGCTGTGTGAACCAAGCACACAGGCGTGCTCATCGGAACCAGACGCACTATAAAGACCGATTTTCGAAAAACACAGGCTAAACACGACTCACACGGGCGTGTGACATGCCCGTGTGACCCAAAATGTATAAATAGGAGGCATTTTTCACTTTCCCTTTTCACTCAAACCCTAACATTTCTCACCCAAACTTCCCTCTAAGCCACCAAAAACGCCGCCATAGCCCTCCAAACACCACCATTTACGATTTCATCCTTCCCACGCCCGTGTAACAGCACCCCACGACCGTGCAAACTCATAATTGGTTCTATTTTCTCATTTTTCTCATTTATTTTTGTTTTATTTCATTTATTTAATTTTTATTTCGTTTTATTTATTTTAGTCTAATTGTTGATTCAAGCATGGAACTAGGAAATATAGGATGAATAATCTAGACTAATATATAATCAATTAGGATTACATGCCACTTAATTTTATTTTTGCTTGCCATTTAGATTTCATTTTATTTTGCCACTTGGACACATATTTGCATGCCATTTTTCTCATAAGTTAATATATACATGCCTATAGTTCTTAGTTTTTGTTATAAGTTTTTAATATGATTAGATTTTACTATTCAGGTTACTCCACATTTGTTATTTTAGGAAAAATATAAATTTACATTTTAAATCATTTTTAATCTCAATATTTAGGACTAATACTTTTGTTTTTTTTTTTTTAGATACCATGTTATCATCGCGCGCTAGAAAAGCTGCTGTCCCCGCCTCCAAGAAACGATAGGGACCGGGAAGTTCTTCATCGAGGCTCACCTCTGAGACATGCCACCCGTTCCTCACATCTCCGCAGGACTCCCAGGAGGAACACTACCAGTTACTCCGAGCACGCACTATCTCGATGGGCCGATGCATTGACTGGGAGGCCCTCGCGCAAGTAAACCTGGTAGACGATGTCCGAGCCCTGCTAGCTACTGACCCATGGGACCGGTTCTTTAGGATTGTGGAGCCCACCTACCCAGAACTCACTCTCGAGTTCTGCTCCACATTCTACCTCCAGACCATCATGAATAGATTAGACGATCCCGGCACGGTCCAATTTCGATTAGGAGGTCTTGTGCGAAAGCTGAGTGTCCCAGAGTTTGGCACGGCTCTCGGTCTCTATACCGAGTAATTCATGGCAGAAGAAGACTTCCTTACTCTTTCCAGGCGCATCCACATCTGACCCCTCGACTGCTGGAACGAGATTGCTCCAGGACGACAGATATATAATCCCAGCGTTAGCAAGGCATTCGCCCTCCCTCCTTCTCTCAAGTATATTCAAGCCCTCCTTGCTCACACCTGGACAGGTAGATGGGAGAGTACAGGCGTCGTCAACACTCACGACGTCTATTTCCTCTGGTGCATGGCCAATGGCCACCCCATCGACCTTGCCTACTTCATAGCGTTGGCCATGTAGCACCAGACTGAGAGGCACTGTACGGGAGTCGTATCCATGAGCCCGTACATCACACGACTAGGCCGCTACTTTGGCCTACTCAATATCGCAGCCCAGACATCCTTGTACACCCTACTTGGCCACTTTTACTTCTGCCTTGTCCAGGAAGGCGAGGACCTAGAGGACGTTGCTGATGATGTCCCACCGCCACCACCTGAGGAGGATGCACCCACCGAGCCATCACACCCCAGACGACCTACTCAGACAGTAGCCCCACATGCTGACATACACGAGCGCCTGGATTGATTTGAGTAGCGCCTCGATTACATCGACGCCACTTTAGCGCACATATGTCAGCACCTCGGCATTTCCCCACCACCACGAGATCCATCAGAGGACTAGATCCTCTTTTATATTTTTATCTTTATTTTGTTTTACTTTTATTTTATCTTTTATCTTTTATTATTACTTTATTCTAACTCTTAAACACTGATCCTTATTTTCACCTTTTCTTCTAACTTTATTTTCCTTTTTAGGTTTATTTTTCATTTTTTCTTTATTTGAATTTTCATTTTTTATTTATTCTGTTTATTTTATTTTCTTCGACCATCTCCTAATGAAGTAACCCCTCTTCATCTTAACCTCCCACAACTAATAAATCCATTCGTAGTTTCAAAGGAGCCTTACAGCTCAAATCTCTACGGAAATGGAAACACTGTGCCACATATGCCAACTCTTCCCATATCTGTCTCACAAAGCCATCCATATTTCAGAAGTTTCATATCTCTCCCTCTCTTATGATATTATGTTTTTATTGCTAATATTATCCTTGTACATTGAGGGCAATGTACATCTTAAGTGTGGGGGGAACGTACTTTAAATTTTATTTTATTCTCTTTGAAATCCCTGAAGTTGTTCTAACTAATTGCACTGTCCTCAATAGCATGATATTCAGTCTACTATTAGAAATTAATTCTGATTGATTTATAATATTTATTGATATGTTGAGAATTAAGAAATAGGTGCTTGTACTTTGATTATTCAAACTTTAAAACATTAAGGAATCAAGCATGATAACTTGAAATTTTTGAGAACTCTAATTTTTGCATAAGTTATCTTCCCTAATTTTAAGTACTATCTTGAGATTTGAAATTCGCAGGATTGACATCAAAAGCCATAATTTTGGTGAGATCTTGAGCCTTTTTGAGCATACATTCTTTCGTGCTCACTTTTATTATTGCTTTGAGTGAGTCAACACTGAATTGTTATTCTAGAACTTGCTTTGATTATACATGTCAAGACAACATCATTGATTTGATATACCGAGATGATAAAGGCACCTAGGACTTAACCCACTCACTCCACAAAAGCCTACCTCTATAATCTAACCCCTAGTGAACCCCATTGAGCCTAACAACCTTTTTCTTAACTCACCCTCTAATTATTAACCAATAACCCATTTTGTTGAATTTTCCATTCAATTATTTTTTTATCCCTATTTTTGTCAAGATTTGAGTTGAATTTATTATCCAAGCTTTATTCTCTTTTCCAGTATGTAAATCTTTACTCAATTCGTTGTATTACTTGAATTGTTCTTAAAAAAAATGTACATACAGTCAAATTCAGTTGTAATATGTAATAGTTCAAATTAAGTTTTTGCATATTTCTCTCTCAAGGCTACCAAATTGATGATATTAAGCTTTGAAAATATGTTCCAGTGATAGAGATTTTTCTAGCTAGATAATTTTTTCAGTTCAATTTCGATTCTAACCCACTTTTTGCAGCCTGTGACAATACCCCTAACCAAGCCCCGTTACAACCATGAAAAGACCTCTTGATCGATATATCATATCAAACTATAGTGGTAGAGATTTGATTTTCGTGCAAGCATATGGTAATAACTTTTCAGGTTAACTAAAGAGTGCTTAAAATTTTGAACTCCAAACACTTCGAGTGAATAGAGTGAACCTTTAGTGAGGATGTCAACTCCTGTTCATTAAGATGGAGAGATAACTACTTAGAAAGAAGGAAGAGACTTATGTTTTCAATGAAAAAATTCTCAACTTAAATTGATTGAATCTTTAATGTTCTTCTGATTGAATTTTTCATTGTATGATTACCTGTGGATTAGTTTGAAACATTATTGATAAAGATTATAGGTTGAGAAGAATGATTCTTTTTAGGGATTGAGATTTTGTTTGAGGACAAGCAAAGGCTTAAGTGTGGGGGTATTTGATAAACGCTAAATTATACATATTTTTACCTCATGTTTAGCCTATATTTTGGATGGATTCTTATCAATTTTGTGAGAATTGGTGCTTTTAATCCTTCCTTTTTATATCTTATACTCAGGAGAGCATAGGGAAGAAGAAATAACGGAAAACGGGCCAAAAACAATGAAAAATGGGCCAAAATGTGCGAACAACATGGGCAAAGAAATGCCACACGGCCGTGCCACATGGCCGTGCCACATGAAGATCACACGGTCAAGCCCCCGACAAGCACGGCCAGGTCAGACGGTCGTGCCTCCACTGATAAAAGCACACGGCCTCTGTCGAAGTCACACAGGCGTGGCACACGGGCGTGTTCTAGTCGTGAGGAAGGGGAATTTCACTTGAATTGGGATGCTTAGAGGCTAAGAAAGGCTCCCCATAAGCTCTCTATATAAAGACCTCATGAGGCAGAAGCAACATAAGTTTTTCGATATCTTTCTTCTCATTTTTCTGCCACACTGAGGGTAGAAGCAAAGGATTACTCCAAGGGAGAAAGCCGATTAATTCATCTCAGAAGCTGGAATTCTACAGCAATAGAGAGGATCTTCCTAAATTCCTTCAGGGGTTTTTGGTTTCTTTTATGCTTTGTTATTTTATATCTTCTGAGATGTTTTTCTTATTTATTATGAGCTAGACCCCTCAAATACTTGAGGGGGATGAAACCTAAGACAGATCTTGTTTTTTATTCTTGATTTATTTGATAAATACTTGAATTGTTCTTAATTATGCATTCTTCATTCTTGATTTAATAATCCTAGGTATTAATTCAAGAATTAGATGTGCTTAGAGCAGAGGAGCAAAAGTCCCTGTGATAAGAGTAGATCTACCATAATTAAGCAGAGTTGCATGCAACCCTATACATAGGGCGACAAAAATCTGCCGGATTAGGGTCAAACCTAATATAGGGAACCATAGATCGAATTAATGCAACCTAGGGAGTTAATTAATAAAGGAAATTTAATTAACAACTTAGGCCTAGTTGCTCTACGCCTCGACGAAGGGTTAGCATAAGTTAGGGATCTCTACGGATCAAGTCAAGTAAAGAAATCATATAGTTCAAGAAAATAATAACAAGTGAAGTCTAGGTGAATTCTCCCTTAAGTATTGTCCATATAAATCATCTTTTCCCCAAAAGTTTTCCCAAATTTACTCTTTACACTTTCTCAGTTAGTTTTAAAATTAGTTTAAACAATCCTCTTTTATTTTTAGGCTAGATAATAGAAAAGAAGTGAGTACTAGTACTTTTGGTTCCCTTGGGTACGATAACTCGGTCTTGCCATTAAGCTATACTACTATTCGATAGGTGCGCTTGCCTCAACGTCATGATATTAGTTGGTTTTGGTGTGATCAAGTTCTTTATAAATTTTATTACTTCATATCACACGATATCAAGGTCCAAGGCCAAAATTGATCTATATCTGAGTAGGGCTTCGGCCTAGTCTGTTCTGTATGCCTGATTTTTTTTATTGATTGGGGAAATTACACATTGACTTTTCACAAACTCACCCTTTTATTTTTACCTATGCAGGTAATCTCCAACCATAGATGATTTGGAGCTACGAAGGACTCGGGGTGGCCACATGACTCCTGCTTCTGGATTTTGTTTTCACTTTTACTTTCATCGTTATTTTAATTTCGGTATTATTTTTGTAATAAGGCCACTAAGGGTTTTTATTTTTGTTACACTGTTAATTTGCTTTAAATTAGTAGACTGGGGTAGTCAAGTTTTCAAAATTTATATAAAACATTTTTAAATAAACCTTGCATAATGTTATGGATAATATGATAATAAATGTCAACAAATAGGGTATTGATTAAACATTACAAGGTAATAAAAATAGTTTTAGATTGGATTTTGATGAAAACCTACAAATCACTAAACAGGGTTTTTAAAACAGAGAAAGTTGTCTGTCAAGATGACCGTTTTCAAAGAAATCGTGTATGTGACATACCAGATCTGGTCATAATATTTGGGCTAGGTTCGGAGTGTTACCTTTAGTGCTATCAGAGCCAAGTTGCAACAACTCGACTGTGGAATGGGTTTGAAAGTTTTCTTAAAATTTAATTGAAAGACTTAAATTGCTTTTGAAATTTGATTTTTGAAAGTTTCTTTGAGAAATTCATTTAAAACGGGTTTCTTTCCAAAAATATTTTCTCCAAAATCTAGGGTTTTGTTTTTGAAAGATTTTCAACAAAGTTTAGGTTAAAATATCTGCTTTCGACAATAACTTGAATTACTCTGGATATGGTTACTAAAAAGTGTGGCACATCGAGTCTCTGGCACCAAATCTGTAAGTACTCTGATTTGTTTTACTGATGATTAAACTGTGATACTGAGACACTACTATAGATAGTGCTAAGACCCTACTAAAACTCTATAGTAGGGTAAACTAAGATTGTAGGAAACTGAGACAGTAGGAAAAATTGGAACACTAGAAGACTGAAACTGTAGCTAGAGTGCGATTCTATGAAAACAAAGCTCTAAATTATTGTCTTTTCATCAAACATCTATAATAAAAACTAAAATTATGAACTAATGCATAAAATTCGTATAACAGATAATACGATATGAGTACGAGAGCGGTGCATAGAAAAGGCTATGGTAGAGGCTGAGGAAGTGCTCAGGCTGGATCTTCATCCTCGAGGCATATGCCTGCTGCGAAGGTGCAAGCGCCAACAGCAACTGAGACGGGGTCTTACGATCGGGCTGTAGGGGACGATGCTTTGTCCCAAGCAATGCTCCGTGCTCTGGAGAGAGTTGCTAGAGCAAGTATAGGAATGGTGAATCGTGGATCGATTTTTGAGCGACTCTAGGTTAATGGAGCGGAGATCTTTAGGGGCGTATCGAGTGTAGCCCCGAATGTGGCCAAGTACTGGTTGGAGGCCACAAAACAGATAATGGACGATCTGGACTACTCGGTGGAGCAGAAGCTGAAAGGGGCAGTATCTCTACTATGTGACGAGGCCTACCAGTGGTGGCTCACTGTAAGAGATGGTACACCGGCTGAACGGTTGACTTGGGACTTATTTAAGACGGCCTTCAAAGGGAAGTACATTGGGGGCGAGTTATGTGGACGCCTGAAGGAAGGAATTCTTGAATCTGACTCAGGGTAATAAGTCTGTAGTAGAGTACGAGGCAAAATTCTTAAGGTTAAGCTGGTATGCCAGTGGGATTGTTGCTACTAAATACGAACGCAGTGTGCAATTTGAGGATGGCCTTAGAGATGATCTGTTAGTACTGATTACTCCACACAGGGAACAAGGTTTTGCTGCTCTAGTGGAGAAGGCTAATATAGCAGAGGAGGTGAAGCGCTCAGAGCGCCAGAACCGTGAAAAAGATAGGAACAGATTCAGGAGGGACTCAGGGCCCTCGAGTGTTATGGGGAGGTCTGCTAAGAGAGCTAGAGTGGATGAGCCAGTGCGAGTAGTTCCGGTGAATGTGGTTGGACCGCAGGCTTGTGCAAACTGTGGAAAAGTACATAAGGGTGCATGTTGAAGGCGTTTTGGAGCATGCTTCTGGTATGGGTCTAAAGATCACGGAGTCAAAGATAGAGGCTGGCACATATGCAAGCTACTGAGTAGAGGGTTGCTCAGCCAGTGAGAGGTGGTTAGCAACCATCGAGAGTTCGTGGTCAGGCCAGGGGTAGAAATGGACGTGGACGAGGAGCACCGGGCAGAGGTACTGAAAATGTTGAGGCACGACAACTAGCACTGGTTTACACTGCTCGTCACCGAGAGGATGGTGACGCACTTGACGTCATAACTTGTACATTTTTAATTCATAGTACACTACATGCTGCTTTGATTGACATTGGGTCTACACATTGGTATGTTGCGTGTGATGTGTCCGAGACGTTGGGTGTGCAATCTGAGAATACTATGAGTAGGGTATCTGTAATTAGTCCACTAGTCACTCGGATAGGGTAGAGAAACTTTTTATAAATGTACCCTTAGGGGTACAAGGTAGAACTTTCTCTGCAGATTTAATAGAGTTACCATTCAGAGAGTTTGATCTCATCTTGGGTATGGATTGGCTTGTTAAGCATCGGGCGAATTTGAAATGTGCTGCCAAGCGAATGGTATTAAAGACTTAGTATGACGAGGAGGTAACTGTAGTAGGGGAGCAAAGAGACTACTTTTCTAATGTTATCTCGACATTAAGAGCTAAAAAGCTAGTTCACAAGGGTTGCGAGGCGTATCTGGCATATGTGAGTAAATTTGATTCTAGGGGTCAATCCGTGGGTTAAGTTAGAACCGTCAAGAAATTTCAGGATGTTTTTCCGGAGGAGCTTCCTAGGTTGCCTCCGAACCCGAACTCGAATTTGGAATTGATCTATTGCCTTGAACAGCTCCGGTGTCTGTCGCTCCTTACAGGATGGCACCGAAGGAGCTTGTGGAGTTAAAGGCATAAATCCAAGAACTTTTGGATCGAGGTTTTATTCGACCGAGTGTGTCTTCATGGAGAGTACCGGTATTGTTTGTTAAGAAGAAAGATGGAACGATGCGCATGTACATTGACTATCATCAGTTGAACAAACTGACTATTAAGAACAAGTACCCTTTGCCAAGAATCGACGATTTGTTTGATCAACTTAGAGGAGCTTCTGTATTTTCCAAGATCAATCTTCAATTTGGATATCACAAACTAAGGGTTAAGGAGGCAGACATCTATAAGACAACATTCAGGACTCGATATGGTCATTACGAGTTATTGGTAATGCCATTTTGACTTACGAATGCACCAACGGCCTTTATGGATCTTATGAAATCAATTTGTGGTTGTCTTTATAAATGATATCCTGGTGTATTCAAAAATCGAGGAGGATCATGATGAGCATCTTTGGATTGTTCTACAAATTCTGAGGGAGAAGCAACTTTATGCAAAATTCACCAAGTGTGAATTCTAGCTGCGAGAAGTGACATCTTAGGTCACGTTGTTTCTGCCAAGGGGATTAAGGTGGATCCTCCAAAAATTGAGGCCGTTTTGGAATGGAAGCCACCGAGGACTGTGTCGAAAATTCAGAGTTTTCTGGGTCTGGCAGGGTACTATAGAAGGTTTATGGAAGGGTTTTCTATAATTGCAGCACCGTTGACGAAGCTTCTGAGGAAAGGGGTACTGTTTAATTGGATTGATAAGCAACAGGAGAGTTTCGAGAAGTTAAAGAAAGTCTTGACTGAAGCACCTGTGTTAATTCACCCGGAGTCGGGAAAGGATTTTATTGTGTATACTAATGCGTCGCACGTTGGATTGGGTTGCATGTTGATGCAAGGGGGTCAAGTGGTTACCTATGTATCACGTCAACTTAAGCCTCACTAGGTGAATTACCCTACTCATGATCTAGAGTTAGCGGCAGTGGTATTTGCGTTAAAGATCTAGAGACACTACTTGTATGGAGAAAAGTGTATCATTTACACGAATCATAAGAGCCTTAAGTACCTCCTGACTCAGAAGGAGTTGAACCTTAGGCAACAAAGATGGATAAAGTTGCTTAAGGATTATGATTGTTCCATTGACTATCACCTGGGTAAAGCTAACGTGATAGCAGATGCTCTAAGCCGGAGGGCTGTATCTGATTTGAGGGCGATGTTCGCTCGTCTCAGTGTTTATGATGATGGTAGTTTGTTGGCGGAACTACAAGTAAGACCGACCTAGACTGAGAAAATTTGAGAGAAATAATTATTGGATGAGTCAATGGTTTCTCGATTTCGACAGGTGGAAAATGGTGAAACTTCTGATTTTAGATTGAACAGTGAAGGGAATTTTATGCTCCGTGGGAGAGTTTATGTTCCAAAGGACTCAGATTAAGGTAGTCTATACTGCAAGAGGCATATGGTGGCCCTTGTGCCATGCATCCAGGTGGAAATAAGTTGTATCGGGATCTACGAGAGCTGTACTGGTGGCCTGGACTTAAGCGCAAGGTAACGGAATTTGTGGGTAGGTGTCTGACATGCCAGCAAGTGAAAGCTGAGCATCAACTACCTTCTGGACTTCTGCAACCAGTAAAGATTCCACTTTGGAAATGGGAAAAGGTAACCATGGATTTTGTGAGTGGGCTACCCTTGACTCCTTCCAAGAAGGACTCGGTTTGGGTGATTGTGGATAGGCTGACGAAATCTGCTCATTTTATACCCGTTTGAACTGATTATTCACTTCAGAAGTTGGTGAAGTTGTATGCTGCTGAGATAGTGCGACTTCATGGGGTGCCAGTTTCGATTATTTTTGACAGAAACCTTAGGTTTACATCTCGATTTTGGCAGAAGTTGCATGATGTGTTGGGTACGCGGTTGGATTTTAGCACTACTTTTCACCCTCAGTCGAATGGACAGTCGGAGAGGGTGATTCAGGTTCTGGAGGATATGTTAAGAGGGTGTATTATTGATTTTTGAGAAAGCTGGAAAGATTACTTGCCAGTAGCGGATTTTACTTATAATAACAGTTACTAGGTGAGTATTCAGATGGCTCCGTATGAGGCGTTCTATGGTTGTAGGTGTCGTACGCCTACCTGTTGGACGGAATTGGGTGAACGTCAGGTTCTTGGACCAGAGTTGGTGGCAAATACTAAGAGTAAGGTTACACTGATTAGGGATCGCTTAAAGGAGGCATCGGATAGGAAGAAGTCTTATGCCGATTTGAAGTGTAAGGAGATTGAGTACACTATGGGGGATTGGGTTTTACTAAAGGTCTCTCCCTAGAAGAAGATTTTAAGATTTGGTAAGAAAGGCAAGTTGAGCCCTCAGTTTATTGCACCCTAAAGTTCTGAAACGAGTGGGTCCGGTAGTATATCAGTTGGAGCTGCCTCCTGAGTTGGACCGGATTCACGACGTGTTCCACGTCTCTAGGTTGAGGCAGTACCATTTTGATCCCTCATATTTAGTACCAGTTGAAGAGATTGAAGTTAAGCCTGACCTGACTTTTGGGGAAGAACCCATGCAAATTTTTTAGTATGATGTTAGGGTGTTGAGAAAGAAATTGAATCCATTGGTTACAGTGCTTTAGCGTAATCACAGTAGGGAAGAAGCTACGTGGGAGCCTGAGGAGGAGATGCGTCAATAATACCCTCACCTATTTGGATTAGGTAAAATTTCAAGGCCAGAATTTCTTTAAGGGGGTAGAGTTGTAACGCCCCAAATTTTAGGGTTTCAAAATTTGTGCTGAATTGATAGCATGCTTGGGTATGTTAAATTGATGTTTCGGGTGTGTCTAGGGTGCCTTTGGAAGGCCTAGGTTAGGCCCAACCCTTGACAAAAATTTTAATTTTAGCCTTAAATGAGTCTGGACACTGGTAGGTAGTACTTATAAATTAATGGTGTGGTTTCTTAGCACAAAAAGCCTTGTGTTGGAGTGGCAAGAGGCACCATATGTGGGGCTTGGTGTGGCATGATTTAGTAGGTGGGAAAGCTAAGGTTCAAGTCCCTTTGCATGTAAGTTGTACCTATTTTGCTAGTTGGAATCGGCAAGTGGTGGTCTTGGATGTAAACTCTTCAGGTTGGTGGTGAGATGAGGATGATATGATGTTGAAAGTTTAAGTTAATATCCAAAGTAAAATTAGAGTAAATCATGGAGGAAATTGTAGAGGTTTTCAAGGGTTTGGAAGAGTTGGCCGAATGTGGGTAAGCTTGAGTAGGCAAAATCGGCTTGGGGTCTCTGGCATTTGGCATTTTTAGCAAAAGGGTGAGTATAGGTGTTGTGCCAAATTTTCTCTTTTGGTGTTAGCTGAACCTTATATCTTTTCTACTTCTCTTCTCTTTCATTTTGGTCATAAACTGATTCCTCCTATCTACTCCTACCATACCTCTTCTTTTCACTTCTTGTTTATACCAATTACTCTAAACCTTCAATCCATCAGTTGTGCTCAACCGAATCCTGTTTATCACTCCCTTCTCTCGCGTACTCCTTTGCTTCATTCAACATCCCTTGGGCATTTGTTTATTTGCCGAATCTAAGCCATTGCCGAATATAGTTTCTATAAGCCGAAACCTACCTTTTTGGTTATACTCCTCGCTCTTCTCACCACACTCTCTCTCGACTAAACCCTTCAAGAACCGAATCTTGCATTTCTCTATCTGTTCTTATACCCTCTAACTCTTTCTTCTCACAGCTTTATACTATTCCTAGTTGAATCTCTGTCTCACTTGTGAGTAACTGCGGGCCACATTGCACTTCTTCACCTTGTTGGCCGAACCTCCTCCTGCGTTAGGATATCATGCTAGTCACCGAAGCCAACGGCAAATTAATAAGTAAGGGATCAATTGCTTCTGGATTCTGTCACTTGAATCAATTAGTTTTTGGGTAATTACTTCTTATTTCGGCTTTTGGTTTGTAGAAATAAGGTATTTCTCATGCTAGGGTTCAAGGGTTCAACTTGGGGTTGAGACTTCTCTAACCCTTATCCTTTGATCAGAATTATGGTGGTTCGTAGGTGCCTAGATCTATTGTCGTTCAATCAAGTACTAGGGGTACACGTTAATCATAGGTGATAGTAGGCAAGCAGAGCGGTGGTAAGTAACCATTGAATAAAGTCTTGAGTATGCTTTTTCTAAGTATTGGTTAAGTTAGTAATGATCATTGTTATATCAATAGGTTGAGCACATGCCGACAGTGGGAATCGCAAAAATAGGTGAGTAATAACACCCACTAATAGCATAGATTGGCAAAAGCTAAAAAGTTGAAATGCCGAAATTTCGGCATTTCGAGGTCTTGCGGGTGTGCGAATGCTCGTGGGCCGATATGAACCCACAAATCGTGGGTGTTTGATGGTAAGAGCTATTATGTGCGATCTCGTGCACTCGGGCTATTTTGGGCCTCGATGGGCCGAAAGGGGCCCAACAGGCCTACCGGTTCATATAGGTAAGTTATATGGGTAAGTGATATATGGTATGTTAGATGTTAAAATCTGTGATACTGTATGTGGAATTGGACTGAGCGGGCCACATGAGCGTGTGGGCCTACTGGGCCCATTAGGGGTTTTGGGCTCGAATACACTATTTGACTATAAGGACTTTTTGAGTTGCTCGAAGCGACGTTAGACCTGCTAGAAGGTCGTATTAGGTGATGAGATATCGAGACTTAGTATAATGACCAAATTACCCCTAAAGAGTAAATTTACCATTTTACCCTTAGCTACCAAATGACTGTTATACCCCTATTAGTGGATTGTCTAATTTATGTATGTTTTATCTGAATCTATTAATCTGTATGCATTTGATAAGTAGTACCGTTAGTCTGCATGGGTTTGGATTCGGAGGAAGTTCTGTATAGTGCACTGCCACGTATTCTGTTTAGTGGCTTCGCCACGTAATTCTGTTCTAGTGGCTCTGCCACGATATCTAATTTTAACAGCATGGCTGCGAATTGGTGTGTGGGCTGGGTGGGTTGAGTTATTTGTCGCATGGTCTGATGGGCTGGTACAGGTGGTGTGATGGGCTAGATTGGGTTGGGTTGTGCATCTACTCTATTCTGTATCTGTAATGGGCCCAAGGCCCACTCTGTTTCTAAATAAGGCTAAGGCCCAGATTGATCTGTATCTGAATAGGGCTTCGACCCAGTATGTTCTGTATGCCTGATCTTTGTCAATGGTTGGCGAAATTACACACTGAGTTTTCACAAACTCACCTTTTTATTTTTACCTATGCAGGTAATCCCCAACCGTAGATGATTTGGAGCAGCGAAGGACTTGGGGTTGCCACATGACTCCTACTTCTGGATTTCGTTTTCACTTTTACTTTCATCATTATTTTAATTTCTGTATTATTTTTGTAATAGAGCCACTAAGGGTTTTTATTTTGGTTACACTGTTAATTTGCTTTAAATCGGTAGACTAAGGTACTCAGGTTTTCAAAATTTATATCAAGCATTTTTAAATAAACCTTGCGTAATGTTTTGGATAATATGATAATAAACGTCAACAAATGGGGTCTTGATTAAACATTACAAGGTAATAAAAATAGTTTTAGATTGGATTTTGATGAAAACCTACAAATCACTAGACAAGGTTTTTAAAATAGAGAAAGATGCCTGTCAGGATTACCGTTTTTGAATAAATCGTCTATGTGACACACCATATCTGGTCATAACGTTTAGCCCGGGTTTAGGGTGTTACACAACTAACCTTCCCTTTTAGAGATATCCTGCAATACCACAGAGACTTGAACCACCGCATCCTTAAACTAGTCGACCAAAGATTGGTACCATTGTATAACACTTACCGAAATGTAAACCAAAAATGAAGAGACCCAGCAACAATCTACCCGAGTATTCCCCAACTCCAAGGCACCAAAAGAACACCTACCTCTGAGATACAAGATTCGGTCACTCCAGGAGTGAAAAGAGAAAAGAATCCGAATAATAGAGATTTAAGAAACCGGTGTTAACCAAAATAGCTTGCCTGGAAGAGTTGAAAGAACTTACTGAATTGATCACAAAAAAGAGAGTTGTGCAGAGGGATTCAATCGAATTGCTAGTGAGTAGATAAGGGTTACAATATTCAGCTTGGTACAAAAGAAAGGAATGATAATGAAATCAGTTAGAAAGAATAGGTGTACTCAGCCAATCGAAACATATATACTTGCAAGGCCTATGATCTATTTGACTAGAATTGAAAGAGAATGGAGAGTAGAGAAGAAAAATGGAGAAAAAGATAGAGAGAAGATTCGGCTTAGTATAGAGAGACCAAAAAGAGAAGAATTAGAGAGAGAAGCTATGTTCGATTTAAGAAAAGGAGGAATAGGAAAAAGTGAACAAAAAAAGACAAATCGATAGAGGTTGCGAGACATCTATGGTAACGAAAACTAGCATTTCCAATGGTAAATATAGTAAAACTTCAATAACCTAAACAACACTAATTGAGGATTACTTTTGGCACTTCGGAGTACAGCATAAAACGGCAAGAAAAGCAAATTTCTCCCAAACAAAAGTGGCCCAACCGATTGAAAGAGAGAAAACACCCTAGCCGAATTCCCATACTCACAATTACCTCTTCAACACCCTCTCCCTAACCACTTCAAACTCCTCTTTTCTTTCCACAATCTCCTCCTAAAAATCCTCCCTTATCCATATCCCCCTTTTTCTCTCCAACTATTTGGCTACAACCACCCTTCCATTATTAGAATCCCACTCCAACA
Organism: Gossypium stocksii; assembly: GCA_020496765.1. NCBI lineage: Eukaryota > Viridiplantae > Streptophyta > Magnoliopsida > Malvales > Malvaceae > Gossypium > Gossypium stocksii. The sequence goes on from CM035626.1 coordinate 58,006,446, forward strand.
CAACCACCTCGATGGCCAGGAATAAAAATAAATACTCCTCTGTGCCCCACAGAACTCGAACCTTAGACCACTAGCACACATCACACGCCACTTACCACCGGGCTACAGGCTCCTTTCTGTCACATTTTAACCTCAATTAAAAAAAAAAAGATCTACATGCTAATGTCTAGATTCATTTAAAAGAAAATCCAAAACTTTTGCTAAAGCCAAGGCTTGAACCTAGGCTTCTCAAACACTCCTAAACACACTCAAATTACCTAGCCAATATAGCCAACATGCAATTTGTGTCAGAACATGTAGAAATTTAAAAACTTCAATTTCTGGGGCATTACACCCCAACTATTAAACCTCTATAAATCTTCAATAAAACACCCCAAAATCTCATTAATTTCATCATCTTCCTCACTTGTGGGTTTTCCATATTTTTGACAAAAACTTGTTTATTCTTCCATCAAAGGCAATCATTCACTTTCTTATTAGTTTTTAATGTTATTAGGCCTTTGGAACTAAGTTTGAGTTATTAAATTGCATGTTTTAAATAAATGTAGAAAATAGAGTTCTTAATGGTGAATTTTGGATTTTCAAGTAAAAATGTAATTTCAAAGTGTTAATTAGTAGGTTTTAACATGATTAAGAGGTTTTTAAACTTGCTTTGAAGTTTTGTTAAAGATTTCCTGAGTTTCAATGCATTTTCAAAAAATAGCCAAAAACATGTTGAAAGGTTGATACCATGAATTGGATAGTTTTGTGTAGTTTAAAGGTTAGGAATTAGTCATAGGTGAATTATAAGATGAACGAAATTGGTTTTAGTTGGAACAATAGAGCATAGACCAAGATATTTAGATTTAAATTTGCTATGTTAAAAGTTTCGATTACATGAGAACTTAGTTTAGGCTTATATTTTTTGTTTGCTTATGGTGTGCCCTTAGTTGATTTTTGAATGTATTATTGTGTTGAAGCTTCAGATTCAGTAGGACCATGTACGAGTTACGAAATGCTAGTTTAAGCTTTTGGCTTTTTAACGAAAGTGTTTTGGTGAGTGTTTGGAATAATTGCTTGTGGACATGATTCAATATGTTAATTGGGAATTTAGTTGTAGCCTAAACCCCTACTCTAAATTCTGAGTGTAAGCTTCCTTGTGCTCATGTTTATCTTGTGGAATATGTGCTTGTGTTACTATGGAAATGTGAACTAAAATGAGATGCTATATATGTGTTATATGTTCATGATCATTGTTATGAAAGAGTATTTGTAAGCGTTTCATACATGCTAAGTGATAGTAATAATATAGATGCAAATATGTTGTGATAGCAAATGGAAATCATTTACTAATATATGTGTTTTAATACGGATATTTGGCCTTGTGATTCTTGAGACAATTGGATATAGTTGGCAGGCCATATGATTGTATGTACTCACCTATATGTATATGCAATTTGGGCATTGAAGCCTTGGGACATGTTTGGAGAGATAAAGGAATGTGAACTAAGCTCCACTCAATGGAACATGTTTGGTGTGTTGGAGAGTGTTTGCTTTATGCTTTACTTTTGGGACATGTTTGACTCTATGAGTCTAAGTGGTGTGTTGGAGATCTGTGTATCTGATGAGTGGTGGTAGTGCCCACTTTTACATTTCATAGCTAAAATGCCAATTTATCTATAAATATGATTATGTGCATTATGATATATGCTTTAATTTTATGTGATTATATAAGTATTATGATCTATGCTTGAGTGTTTTGTGATTGTATGAGTATTGTGATGTATGCGTAAAAGTGTGTGATTATATGTGTAATGTGATATATGTTTAAAAGTGAATATGATTAGCTTGTAAATGAGCTAGTAAATAAAGCACCAATAAGTATAATATAACACTAGAGTTGGAACTATTGATGTTGTGCTAAATAAACATTTCGTTAATGCTTGATGAACTGTTTGCATGGAGTTGTTCTAGACATTCAGTGAGCTTGTTGAGCTCACCCACTTCTTTTAAACCCTTCCAGAATAGTGAAGTGTCGATGTGAGGGGAGTGGTTCCAAGAGGTGATTCCAAGCAAGTCAAGTTTTTTTTTTTTTAATTTTTTAGTTGTTATTATTTTGATTATGTTTTGAGAATAAGGCAATATGGTAGACTATACGCTGGTTTTTGCTATGATTTTTAAGTTGTTTACATGGTTATTTTGTTTAGGACTTGTGGACTTTCAGTTTGAGTTATTTGTTTTTTGTTTAGTCATGATTATGATGTTTTGGATAGTTACTTCAGACATTTTAATGACCATTTGATGAAGTGAATGATACATGATGATTAGACATTAGTTGGTATGAATTATATGCTTGTAATTAATGTATTTTTAATGTCTAGAGCAGAGGTATTGATATTCAGGTTTTAATATTGATGCCTCTATGTTTTTCTGAAAGTGTAGGAAGTCAAAAACATAATTTAGTATCCATACCTTTTTATGAGTATGTAACACTCATAACCCGTAACCATCACCGGACTAGGGTTAGAAGCATTACCAGACAATTCAGAATTTTTTCAGACATTTTGCAATCATTAACATCAAATCATAATTATACATAATCATTGAGTCCCTTATGAAGGTCTACGAGACCTAATCATGCATTAGAAGAGGATTGAGCATAAATTGAACACTTAGAAAATTTTTTCAAACTTAAACAATTTTCAAAGTTATAGAGGTCACACGCCTGTGTGGTTAGGTCGTGTGCCTCACACGACCACTAGACACGCCTATGTGTCCAGGCCATGGCAAAATAGGGCATACATACTGACTTGTTCACACAGCCACAAGACATGCCCGTGTGCTCGGCTGTGTGAAAAGTAAGGGAGCTCCTGACTTGTGCACACGGCCGGTCACACGCCCATGTGACTAGCCTATGTGACACCCATGACTACTAGACACGCCCGTGTGCCTAGGCCTTGTCAATCCTGTAGGGTATACAGATTTACTTTGAAAAGGGTACCCCAAGGGACACACGGCTATGTACTATGACCGTGTGTCACACACGGTTGAGACACACGCCTGTGTCTCTGCTCGTGTGGACAAAAATAGGCCATTTGAAAAGTCAACTTTGCCACCCATTTTCGTCCATCCCTACAAGCCAAAACCAATACATTTTATACCATCAATTCTTAGCCAAATCATAACCAAAATACATCTAATTCATGCCATATATTCTTCATTCAAAATCATAATCAATTTCCTTATAAATTCATACCGAAACATAAGCTAAACTCATACAAAATCTTATGAAACATAACTTATTCATACCACATTCCATCTCATATCAAAAACTTACAAAATTCACAACACTTTCACACCAAAATGACCATTTCTCCTTAGGCCATATTTGCAAAATAAACATACCATATTTGCTTCACGAATCACATACCAAAATCAAACATATTCACATCCATTAGTTAGCCATATCACATGGCATAACTCATATACATATCAAAATCATAATTCAAAGAGTTCTAGCCTATACATGCCATAACTTAACATTCACACTTTCAAAATGTACCAAAACAAGGTTTGATAGTGTGGTGGCAATCCTCGATAATCCTTGAGCTCCTGGTAGCAATGATATCTATAAAACAGTTGAAAAACACACAGAGTAAGCTATAAATAGCTTAGTAAGCCATATACAAATAAATTTAACTCAAAAATCAACTTTAATTCAACACTTTGACATAAATATCATAACTATTTCACATAAGTATCTCATGAGCCATATCTTACTCATTTGCTTACACATATATCATAAATTCTCAATTCCATTGCACATATAACACATTTCTTTTCCATGAATTCATATACATCATATACCTATAATTTCACATTTACAGATATTTCATACTCAGAACTTTAGTACGATTCAAACGTACCTGGATCGGATATACATTCATTCACTCATTTATTTCTCGGAATTATCCTTAAACTGTTCAGAAACAATTAAATATGCTAAAAAATTAAGAATGCTCATACACAGCCAACGTCTTAGACATGGTCTTACATGTAATCAATATCGATGCCATTGTCCCAGACAGGTTCTTACACGAAATCAGATACGATGCCGATGTCCCAAACATGGTCTTACACGTAAATCTCTAATCGATACCTGTGTCCCAGATATGGTCTTACACGATATCTCAAATCGATGCCAACGTCCCTGACGTGGTCTTACACGTAAACATATCTCAGAGTTCTTTGATTACGAGTGTTTCCAAGGTGAACATATTATCGGAATTATATCATATTTTATTCAATTGGCTCTTTTGGCCATTCAATAGCATTTAAATAACACATAAGTATAATTCTATCAATAATACACTTATTTGTATATTGACTTACCTCATATAGATTCAGACGGTAATGATAGGCTATTCAACTACTTTCGACTTTCCCTGATCTAATTCTGTTATCTTTAATTCTTAATCTAGACACATTAAAATTTAGCTCGTTCAATTTCATACTCATTCAAATCAATCCAAATACACATATTTAGGGCAATTTACAAAACGGCCCTAACATTTTTACATTTTGACATTTTAATCCCTATTTCACAAAATCACAAAGCATATAAAATTTCTTTACACAAGTGCCTAGCCAAATTTTCCTCTTGTCCATATAAGCCCATATCATTGACTAATTTCACATTTTAATCCTCCCAATTTTTATTTTTCACAATTTAGCCCAAATACTCAATTTCATCAAAAATTCAAATACAAAACATATTTATCTAACGCATATATTTCATTTTTCATCTAAAATCATCACAAAACTTTCAATTTCATCAATGGCACATTTCATAATCTTCATCAATTCCTCAAATTGAAGCATTGGCTAAATAGAACACTAAGAAATAATCACAAAAACATAAAAATCATCAAAAATGGTTCGAAAATAAACCTTTAATCAAGCTAAGTGTTTGTCGAATGCTAAAACCCTTTTGTTCTTTTCTTTTCTTCAAACTTTCAGCAATATAGAAGAATAATGAACTATTTCATGCCTTTTGTTTTATTTAATTAACATTATTTATTCATTTACAAATTTAACCTTATTAAACAAACATTTAAAACATATTATGGTTGTCCATAAATGTCCACTATCAATTTTAAAGGTTAATTTGCCATTTAAGGCCATTATAGTCAAAAGCCAATTCAATTAAACATTGAACATATATCATGCTAACTTTACTTCTTATGCAATTTAATCCTTTTTCAGAATTCAACACAGAAATAGACCAATTAAATCATAGAAATTTCACGAACATCAATTCACATGCTATAATCACAGAAAATAATATTAAAATATTTTTTGACTCAGATATGTGGTTCTAAAACCACTATTCTAACTAGGGTCTAAATCGAGCTGTTATAGAGTATCGATACTTAGGGTAATTTTATCGATACTTTTTCAATTATATTGAAACTTTCTTGTGTTTTGCATTTAGATGAAAATGTTGATTCGGTGTCGGTTTTCTATATGGTATCGATACTGTGCAAGGAAAATATCGATACCCGCGTTCTAGTATCGATACCTACGTAGTCTTTTGAAATTTTACTAAATAGACCTTATGTATGTTTAATTATTAGTATAAGACTATTTGATGTGTGATTAGCATGTAACGATAATAACTAAATAGTAACATTAACTTAAGACCTATACAAATGATAATATAGCAGACGTTTGTTTTAAAAGGAGCTTTTATTTGTTGTGTATGACATAAGACGGTGGTGTGGCATCCTGATATTCGGGCTTGATGACCAGGCTATGTATAAGGTGTTACATTTGGTGCTATCAAAGCTCTAAGTTCATTAACTCTCGAACCTAGGTGATTATTGTGTGTTTGGAGTTTTGAAACTCATGAGCCTAAACTTCTTTGTTTTTTTTTTTTGGAATTGTGATATAACTCTCTTTGAATTGCATGAGGTGGCTTGAAATATTTTGATTGAATTGCATGTGGGGTAAGAATGGCAACACATTACCTTTAATCTTGATGTTTGCTTGCGGGAACAAGTCTTGGATCATCTCCTCGCCATTCACACTGTTTATTTGTTTATTTGTATGCTAGATTATTAGATATGTGACCTAAACATGTTAATGTTAGAGTTAGTGCTCAAGAGGATGGTACATCCTCTGCACCTCTTGTGCCGCCACATAGAGTAAACATACGTGATGAGGGTGTATGCCTTCTGATGGAAGTTATGATTGGAGCGTTTCAGCGAATTGCTAGTGCTAACCCTACTCTTGCACTTGCCAATCCTGTGACTGTTAATCGAGGATTGCCACTTGAACGTCTTCGGGCATTGGGTGATAAGGAATTTTCTAGTGTGAAAGGTACTGATTTGATCGTAGCTGAGTATTGGTTGGAGGGAGTTGAAAGGATCCTCGAGCAGATGTCCTGTTCTAACAAGGAGAAGTTGGGTTGTTTTGTGTCCTTACTTGATGGTCAGGCTCATCGTTGGTGGAATACTATTAGAAGAGGTACTGTTTCTAACAGATTGACTTTGAATTACTTTCTCGAGGTTTTTAAAAGGAAGTTTATGGGTGAGCAGTATATGGAGGATCATAAGCATGAGTTTTTGGATATTTTCTGGGATATTGCTTCTGTTACTATGGATTTTAGTATTTATGAGCGACATTGTTCTTTTTGGATATTTTTTGGGATATCATTGAAATTGATATCATTATTTATGGGTTATAATTTTTCGATATTATATGTAGCATCAAATGTTGAAATTTCACTATCCTTGTTTTCTTATGATTTTAAATGATTATATGTAAGAAATATCTAATTGACGGAAATGGCTATATCTATTATAATTATAATTTCTGCTAAAATCTGAGAGTACTGCAGTACCACTATTAGAGTTATAGAAGTTGTGATTCTGCATTGGTTGCTATTTAAATCATATTTGATTCTCTTTTGTGTTCAAATGCTTCATTAATAACCAGGATATTATCAATTGTTACGGATAAGACGTCGATCTTATTATGACAATCTGATTTCTATTTGAGGGTTGTGGCTTCTGTATAATGATATGTCTGGGTTATCCTTTTAACATGAAGAAAAGATTTCTTCGAAAAGACCAATTAGTGATTTAGTCTAATTTGAATTATTTGATTGAAAAGTAAATTGGGTTATATGTGTTTGAATCTATTCACCAGACTAGAAATAGACTGTGAATGTATATATGTAAATAGAGGGATAGTTTGGACGAAGAATTCGTATTCTTGAAGACTGGATACAGAATTATATCTATTGGAACCATTCTATCTGAGAAATGTTGTGGTAAATTAAATATAGTTCGATTGTTGAAGCTTTCTTTTGGACGAAGACATTATTAAATGAAATATTAGTTTTAGTTCAGCCTGAGATGAATAATGAGTTTATGATTTCAGCCATACGTTATTGAATGGTTTAAAGTGTAGTCTGATAAAAGAATATATTGTGATATCTTGTGATTTCATACAGTTAAAGTTGCATGAAAAGAGTTTTGTGATATGTTTATAACTGTAAGAGTTTAAAATCTTTAATGCCAGAGAAAGATCTGAATTTGGGGACAACAAAGATAGTTCGAATCGTCAAAAAGTTTTAAGACTATAAGTAATTATTACTCTAGAGTAATGATTATAGTTTTAGATGATCTAAATAAGAAAATTTTGTGTACTTCTCAAGTGATCAACATGTGATTGATCTTATCAGATGATGAATATATGTTAGCTGGATCAGAAGTTAAATTGATGCTTACTAAATGAATTTGTGAAACTTAGAAATGTGTTATCAAATTGTTAGTTAAAAAAAGGGGTTCAGAATAAATTGATTTTTGATTCAGAACTTCGGATGTGAAATTGATGATTATTTGTTGCTTCGTGATAGAATGTCTATACCGAAAAGCTCTAAGATTGTATAACCATTGCTACAGTTGGCTCAAGTGTCAGTTAGTCTGTTCGTATGGGAGTAACATGATGCATGATAATTTGAGAAAGTGGTATTGATGAATGAATATAAAATGTAATATTTCTAACTTTGTGTTCAAATGCCTGAGCTATCAACAAGTTAAAGTTAATCATTAAGTTTCTTCGAGACTGTTTCAGCATGAGTTGTTATCTGAGTATCAATGAAATAGAATTTTATGAACTTTGCATCGGGATTATTCTTATCATTGAAAAAGATAGAGTGATCTGAATTATTAATAATTGTTTGAAGAAATCTCTCTGTACGTATGGATTTTATCTTTTGATAGAATAGTTGAGTTATCTGTTCCTGAAATGATAAGTCTACACATGGTGCCAATCATTATTGTCTTGGATTGAGATCTGAAACTCTTATTATGATTCTGAAAGAAATTACAGTAAGTTGTGAGTATGAGGTTGCATTGAAATTGGAAAACGCAATTCAAATTCTTGAAATATTTATTTATCACTGTGTTTTCAAATTTCAAAGCAACTAAGACAGACTGTTGCTATTCGATAACCTATCTAGTGAATACATAAAAATGACATTGTATGAGGTATCATATGATTACAATTACCAAAATCCATTATGTTGAAACTGAGTTTTGTGAGAAAATGATCCACGGGATTAATGTCACTAGAGAAATTGAGCAGAAAATGAAAATAATTCAATACAGTTATAAGCAATTTCAGCTTGATATTATGTATAGTAAAGACAGATCAGAATCCTGATGGTGAGATTAAAGAGTTGTGAAATCTGAAGCTATGTGAGAAATTGAAATGTACTGTGAGGAAACAAATCCTAAACATATTTTGTGGTAAGATTTTCAGGGCTGAAAATCCCTAAGGGGGGAGAGTTGTAACAGCCCAGTTTAATCCGTAGTCAGAACAGTGGTTTTGGAACCACAAATCCGAGGTCATAAAATTATTTTTAATATTATTTTGGCATTTATAGCATGTTAATTTATAGGTGTGAAATTTTCATAATTTAATTTTACCAGTTGGTTGTCTAATTTGGAAAAAGGACTTAATCGTGTAAAATGCCAAAATGACATATTTGTTAAAGCACTTATTTGCTATGGTTTCTTAATTTTAAAGCCCTTAGAATGGAATTATGCCACTATTAAAGTTAATGGACAATAATGACCGTCACTAAGTGTTTATAAATTATTTTAATTAAGGTTGTATAAGTAATTTTAGAAATAAGGTTATTATTAAATAAAACAAAGTTAAAATATGCTTATATTCTTGCATGTTCAACTAATATAGAGAAAAGAAATATCGTTTGATGCTTGGTGAATTTCGACACCTTTAAATCTTAATTAAGGTATGTGTTTTGCTTGGTTTTTGATAATTTTTATGTTTTTGAGATCATTGCTTCGTACACTAGCTAGCCTATGCTTGAATTTTTGAATTGGCTGTGTATTTTGTGATTTTCCATTTGTTTTTGTGGTTTCATGATGAAAAATAAATCTTTGTTGATAGATTAGTATGTTTAATTAAGTGATTTTTTTATAAAAATGTGATTAAGGACTAAATTGAGAAATTTGTAATTGAAGGGTCAAAATGTGAAATAAGTTTAATTAATGGGTTGCTAGGGACCCATGATGAATTTGACCTAACATGGGCATAGTGAAATTTTGAGTATTTTGTTGTTTCGAATTAGGGACTAAATTGTAAAAATATGAAATATTAGGGGCTACAATGAAAATTGCCCAATTATATGTTTTTGGATGAAATTGAATTGAAATGTTGAATAAATAAGTTAATTTTTTATATTAATTATATTGGCAAAAGTGAAATTCAGATTTGGATCGGGGAAATCAAAAATTAACAAATAGCCATTCCGGTCCGTTCGTGTCATACGAGGTAAGTTCATAAGTAAATAAAAGTCATTAAATTTGACTGTGTATATTTTAATAGTGCCGAATTGAATTATCATCTGTGTTATGTATATACTGAATTGAATTAAGCATGAAACCATTATTTACAAGCTTGAATGGATCGAGTTACGACGTCCGAAAGCCTCGTATGAACCTTAGGAATAGTTAGGATACATAGGTCATGACATAGGATTTCGATATGTGATTCATATAAGACCACGTCTAGGACATTGGCACTAATTTGTGATTTACATGTAAGACCATGTTTGGGACATTGGCATTGTATATGTCATTCGTGTAAGACCCTATCTAGGACAATGGCATCGATATGTGATTACATGTAAGACCACATCTAGGACATTGGCATTGTACAGCTTTTCGACTATCTGACTATCCTTATTGATTCTAAATGGTTCAACGGGCAATATCAAGAAATGAATGATTACGCGAATGTGTATCCGATCCAGGTACGTGTGAATGTATATGAAATTCAGAGATGAAATGTGAGTACGTTTCAAATGACAATATAAGAAATATATGACAATGAATGAAATGAATGTATACGAATGAATGTTAAGTTATATGAGCTCGTTATATGAAATTGTGGTTCTATGATTCAAACATAAGAATTATGCAACATGAAACATGGTTTAAGGTATGTTGGTTGGGTTTGAAAATTTGAAATAGACAATTGATATTGAGATGGTGGTGTTATGATGTATGGATCACATATATGTGAAGTGGTTAGTGAACCATTACATGTTTTGGTTGGTTATGTAATGATTATGTACAAACTTGATTTATATGATTGAGTTAACGGTTGTTATTCAAATTTGAAAGCATGGTTTATATATTCATTGATAAATAAAACAAGAGAAGTTATTTAATGTGGTATATGAATTTAAGAGTGAAATGAATGTATATGTGTTTGAGATTTGTTAAATTCGGCTTAGTGTAACACACCAAACCCAGCCTAGATGTTATGGCAGAATCTGATGGTGTCACATTGAAGTGTTTTTCGAAAACATGATTTCATTGAAAACCCGTTCTGTATTAAACCTCAAAATTTACTTAGCCACCGAAAATTGAAAAGAGATAGAGTGAAAACCGAATTCTAGTTGTAACACCGTGAAATTTAAGTATTTATTTTTGTATGTTTGTGACACAATTGATAGTCTGCTTTAATGGTTAAGTGATTTAGGAGTGTTTGGGAGTGTCTGAGAAACCTTGGGTTCAAGCCTTGGCTTATTCAAAATTTTGGTTTTACTTGAATAATCCCTGTCTCTAGTCAGTAGGCTTCTTAAATAAATATGGTTAAAACATGACATAAAAAGCTTGCTGATCCAGGGGATAGTGGCATGTTACTGCTAGTAAGGGTCTTGAGTTTTATTTTGCTTCTCTTGCCGTGTGAGAAGTAGAAGTTGACTAAAATACTACTAGTTGAGGGGGGTTTGAATTTGGTTGTTGAGGAGATATTGGGGGAGTGGGGTTGCCAAATTTTAGGAGAGATTATAGGGATTTGGGGTTGTTATGCCGATTTGGTGGGAGAAAGAATTTGGTTTTCACTCTATCTCCTTTTAATTTTTGGTGGTTGAGTAAATTTTGAGGTTTAATACCGGACAGGTTTTCAATGAAATCATGTTTTCAAAAAACACTTCAATGTGACAACATCAGATTCGTCCATAATGTTTAGGCCGGGTTTGGGGTGTTACATTTAGTGGTATTAGAGCCAAGTTACAAAACTCGGTTGTGGATTGGGTTTGTAAAATTGAAATATTTAAAGCACTATTTTCAAACGATTTGAAATGTTTTGAAATATTTTGTCGAACGTGTGGTACAACTGAGTCTCCGACGCAGATTCTATATGTCTTTTTGAAACTGTTGATAGTTTAAATCGAAAATGAAATAGATAGAAAATACTTAGACTACTACAGGTAGTTGATTGTACTGAAACACTTTGGTTAGAGTGACTGAAAACCGTAGGAAACTGAAAACTATAGTGAGACCATGATCTACAAAAACAAACTCTCAGTTACTGTTTTTCATAAAACATCTCCTAATAATTACTGGAATTGTAAATTGATCTACATAAAATTGTTAAAATAGATAAAGCGTATTTCGATAATTTGCACTAGGGGTACTTGTGGAAGGGGTACAAGAGGCCGAGGTGGAGGCCGTAGAGGCACTTGGGCTGGGTCTTCGTCGTCTGGGCGCATGCCTAACATGGAGGCCAGGGAGGCACCAGCTTCTCCTGTAACAGAGACGGGGTCATATGATCGAGCGGCTAGGGATGACGCACTATCCCAAGCTATGCTCCAAATTTTGGAAAGGGTTGTTGGGCCCAATACTGATACTGTGGGTAGTGGGTCAGTTACGGAACGACTCCCATCTAATGGGGCTGAGATTTTTAGGGGTATTGCTAGAGTTGCCTGTAATGTGGTGAAATATTGGATTGAGGCCACAGAGAGGATCATGGATGACTTCAACTGCACCTTCTAGCAGGAACTGAAAGGTACAGTGTCATTGCTATGAGATGAAGCCTATTAGTGGTGGCTTACAGTTAAAGAGGGTACTCAGCTTGATCAGTTAACCTAAGAATTTTTTAGACTGCATTTCAAGGAACATATGTGGGTGCTATGCCCAGAGGAGAGAGTTTCTAAATTTGACTCAGGGGGATAAATTAGTGGCTGAATACGAGGCTAAATTTCTATGACTTAGCTGCTATGTTCGTGGGATGATGGCGACTGAATATAAGCACTGCATTTGCTTCGAGGACGGCCTCAGAGATAGTCTACGGGTTCTGATAGCTCCACAGAGGGAGCGAGATTTCGCTACTTTAGTGGATAAGGCAAAGATCGCCGAAGAAGGAAAGCGTGCAGAACTACAAAACTGTGAAAAGGAAAGAGGCAAGAATAAAAGGGATTCAGAGCCCTCAAGTTCATTTGGTAGGCCTCAGAAAAAGGCCAGAGTTGATGAGCCAGTCCAAGTTGGGGCCGCTATTGCTGTTATTAGACCGCAACCCTATGCGGATTGTGGGAGACGCCATTAGGGTGAGTGTTGGAAAAGGATTGAGGCATGCTTGAGGTGCAGATCATTAGAGCATCATATCAGAGATTGTCCATGGAGGCCCAAGTAGATGCAAGCTACAGGTCGGGGTACTGTTCAGTCACTGAGGGGTGTACAGCAGCCACCGAGACGTCATGGTCAGGCCAGAGGTGGTAATAGTATGGGCCATGGTCGTGGAGCACCGGACAGAGGTGTTGGTCATACTGAGGAGAGGCAGCCAGTTCTGGTTTATGCTGCACGTCACCGAGAGGATGGAGACACCCCATATGTTATTATTGGTAAATTCTTTATCCATAATGTACCTTATACTACATTGATTGATGTTGAATCTACACATTCTTATATCGTATGCATTGTGTTTGAGACTTTGGGTATAACGATTGAAAACACTGTGAGTGAGGTTACTGTGTTGAGTCCATTAGGGCAGTCAGCGAGAGTGAATAACTATTTAAGGATGTGCCTTTTGAGGTTCAAGGGGTTACCTTTGTGGCAGATTTGATGGAACTACCTTTTGGTGAATTCAACTTATTCTTGGGTATGGATTGGCTAGTAAAACATCGAGAAAGATTGGATTGTGCTGCTAAACGTATGGTACTCAAAACTGTAGGGGATGAGGAGGTAGTTGTAATTGAGGAGTGTCGGGATCACTTATCGAATGTGATTTTTGCATTAAGGGCCAAGAAATTGGTTTGTAAAGGTTGTGAGACGTATTAAGCCTACATCGGTGTTTTAGATTCTGAAGGCTCTTCTGTTAAGGATATCAGAATAGTTAAAGACTTTCCTAATGTTTTTTCCCGATGAGCTACCTGGATTACCTCCAAACCATGAAGTTGAATCTGGGATTGACCTCCTACCTGGTATAGCTCTGGTGTCTATTGCCCCTTATAGAATGTCACTAAAAGAGCTTGTGGAACTTAAAGATCAAATTCAAGAGTTAATGGATCAAGGATTCATTCGACCTAGTGTGTCTCCATAGGAAGCACTAGTGTTATTTGTGAAAAAGAAGGATGGATCTATGTGTATGTGTATCGACTACTGGCAACTGAACAAACTAACCATCAATAATAAGTACCCTTTGCCAAGGATATACGATCTGTTTGATCAATTCGAGGAGCTTCGATTTTCTCCAAAATTGATCTCCATTTTGGATACCATCAGTTGAGGGTTAAGGAAGCTGATGTATACAAGACTACGTTTAAGACTCGCTATGGGCATTACGAGTTCTTAGTAATGCCGTTTGGATTGACGAATGCACCAACAGCTTTTATGGATCTAATGAATCAAGTATTTCAACCTTATCTGGATCAGTTTGTAGTGGTTTTTATAGATGATATTCTGGTGTATTCGATAACTGAAGATGAACATGATGCACATCTCCGAGTGGTTCTGTAGACTCTGACGAAAGCAACTGTATGCCAAGTTCAGTAAGTGTGAGTTCTGGTTAAAGGAAGTTACTTTTCTAGGTCATGTGGTGTCTGCTGAGGGGATTAGGGTTGATCATCAGAAAATTGAAGCTATTCTGGATTGGAAACCACCTAAAACTGTATCTAAAATTCAAAGTTTTCTTGGTTTAGCAGGGTATTATAGACGTTTTGTTGAGGGGTTTTCATTGATTGCTGCACCTCTAACTAAGTTATTGTGTAGGGGTGTCGTTTGACTAGACTAATAAGCAGCAAGAAAGTTTTGAGAAACTTAAGAAACTTCTAACTGAGGCCCATGTCTTAATACAACCAGAGTCTGGGAAAGAATTCACTATCTACAGCGATGCATCACATGTCAATTTAGGATGTGTGTTGATGCAAGAGGGAAAGGTAGTGGCATATGCGTCTCGATAACTGAAGGCTAATGAGGCGAATTATCCAAACATGACTTGGAGTTGGCTGCAATGGTATTTGCACTGAAAATTTGGAGACATTATCTGTATGGCGAGAAGTGTATCATTTACACTTATCACAAGAGTCTTAAGTATCTCCTCACTCAGAAGGAGTTAAATCTTAGGTAGCGTACATAGATTGAGCTGCTAAAAGATTATGACTGCTCCATTGAATACCATCTTGGTAAGGCCAATGTGGTGGCTGACGCACTGAGTCTTAGGGCTATGATAGATCTGAGGGCAATATTTGTTCATCTCAGCTTATTTGATGATGGTAGTTTGTTGCCCAAGGTTCAAGTTAAACCGACGTGGATTGAGCAGATTAAGGGTAAACAGTTGGTGGATGAGTCACTAAGTCTTCGATTCTGACAGATTGAGAGTGGGGAAACTTCAGATTTTGGGTTAAATAGTGAAAGGGTACTGTGTTTTCTTAGGAGAGTCTGTGTACTGAGCAATCTGATTTGAGGAAATCTATACTACGAAAGGCGCATAGTAGTCCTTATGCTATGCATCCTGGCGGAAAAAAAATGTACCAAGACCTTTGTGCGTTATATTGGTGGCCAGGTCTTAAGCATGAAGTTACCGACTTTGTGAGTAAGTGCCTTACTTGTCAGCAGGTTAAGGCTGAACATCAGATGCCTTCAAGATTACTTTAACTGGTTAAGATTCCACTTTGGAAGTGGGAGAGAGTGACTATGGAATTTGTTAGTGGGCTGCCCTTAACGCCTACTAAGAAGGATTCGGTATGGGTCATCATGGATTGATTGACCAAGTCTGCCTATTTCATACCTGTTATACTAATTACTCGTTGCAAAAGCTGGCTAAACTGTATGTCTAAGATAGTGCAACTACATGGGGTATCAATTTCCATAATATCTGATAGAGATCCTTACTTCACGTCTCGATTTTGGAAGATGTTACACGAGGCTTTGGGTACAAGGTTAGACTTTAGTACTACGTTCTATCCTTAGATAGAAGGTCAATCAAGGAGGGTGATTCAGATATTGGAGGACATGTAGAGGAGTTGTGTGATTGACTTTTGAGGCAGTTGGGAGGATTACTTACCGTTGGCAGAGTATGTGTATAACAATAATTATCAGTCTAGCATACAGATGGCACCAAACGAGGCATTATATGGTCATAGGTGTTGTACCCCTTCATGTTGGACTGAATTGGGTGAGTAGTGTGTTCTGGGCCCTGAGTTAGTTTCTAATACCAAGGATAAAGTTAGATTAATTCGAGGTCGATTGAAGGCAGCATCAGACAGACAAAAGTTGTATGCGGATTTGAAGTGCAAGGAGATTGAGTATTCTGTGGGGGACTTCATATTTCTAAAGGTATCGCCATGGAAGAAAGTACTACGATTTGGACAGAAGGGCAAGTTGAGCCTTAGTTTCATTGGGCCTTACTGCATGCTAAAACATGTGGGGCCGATCGCCTACCAACTTGAGTTACCTCCAAAGTTGGACAGAATTCACGATGTGTTTCACATTTCTATGTTGAGAAGCTATCGCTCTGATCCCACACATGTAGTTTCAACTGAGAAGATTGAGGTTAGGCCTAATCTAACTTTCGAGGAGGAACCAGTTTAGATTCTGGAGCATGACGTAAAAGTGTTGAGGAAAAAGTCTATCCCACTAGTTAAAGTACTTTGGCGTAATCACAGTTCTGAGGAGCCACGTGGGAACGTGAGGAGGCGATGTGACATGTAACATCCTGAAATAGGGCCTAAATAGAATGGTGGTTGCGAAACCACAAATTTGAGATAGAAAAGTTTAATTCTGATAAGTTTTTATGATTTATCAAGTGATTAGGTGCATGTGTTAAAGTATTGATAGAAAATTTTATGAATTGCATGTTTAATTTGCCTATTAGGACTTAATTGCAAAAGTTGATAAATATGAGTTCTAGATGTTAAAGAATTTAACTGGAGAGCATAATTGAAGTAGAGGTCCTTAAATGGTAATTATATCATTCGGTTTTC
The DNA here is from genome assembly GCA_020496765.1 of Gossypium stocksii. Lineage (NCBI taxonomy): Eukaryota > Viridiplantae > Streptophyta > Magnoliopsida > Malvales > Malvaceae > Gossypium > Gossypium stocksii. The sequence continues at coordinate 58,023,232 of CM035626.1, forward strand.
ATGGACAAAAATGGACATAGGTAGAAATAACCAAAGTTTTTAATCAAGGGCATTTTAGTCATTTGGTAATTAAAATGAATTAAAAAGGGAAAAAGATGGCAAAATGTGTCCATCTTCTTCATTAGGCCGAAATTTCAAAGGGTTCTCCATAGCTAGGGTTTTGTCAAGCTTCCAAGCTCCATAGTAAGTGATTCCAAGCCCCGTTTTTAATGTTCTTTACGTTTTTGGATTCCCAATAACTTGATTTAGCTTATTCTAGCAATAATTTAACCTAGGGCTCATATTTGGGAAAATACCCACAAGTGAAATGTGTTTATTTTGATGTTTTATGATAGAATATGAGGTTTTAAATTATGTTAAACAACTTGTGCTATTCGGTTTTAAGTAAAAACGAGTAAAACAACATAATCGGTAAAAATACCTATTATTCATAAGTACATGCTAGAGTGAGAATTTGATGTTGCCACTAAGGGAAAATGATCAGCATGTCCTAAAACATAAGAATTAGGGAAAAAGTTTAATTTTTGAGCTTTGGGGCAAAAGTGTAAATATGCAAAAATTTAAGGGCAAAATAATAATTTTGCCAAAGTTAGAGTTAAGGACCATTTTGATAAATGTGGGTATTAAATAAGCTAAATTTGCTAATTATAGATCAAGAAGAACGAAATTTGGGGATAGATCAAGGAAAGAAAAAGGTAGAAGATTAAGTTGTGAAGTTGATCGCATTTTGCACTGAGGTAAGTTTACGATAAATAAATACAATATTTTGATATTTTATTTTAATGTTGTTAATTTCCAATATATATACATTTATTTTATGAGAATATTTCAAGTTGAATTAAAGATGAGATAATAGAGAAAAAGTATCAGAAATCCACGTTTGAACCTTAGGGATGTATGGTATTTTAGGTTAAGACAGTTGAGAAACATCCCATGTAAGTCCATATCAGACATTTGGCATTGGCAGGTTGAGACAGTTGAGGAACATCCCATGTAAGTCCATATCAGATATATGGCTTTGGTAGGATAGGGAACATCCCATGTAAGTCCACATCAGATATATGGCTTTTGTTTAGACAGGAAACATCCCACGTAAGACCATGTCTAGAGCATGGCATTCGCAGGCTATTATCATGCAGGAAAACCCACGTACCCTTAGTATTCCAAACGGTTCATCGGGCTAATATACAAGCTATGTTACAAGAAAGTTTAGGTAAATGAATGAAAAACAGGAAAGTTAAAGAGTAAGCGGAGAAGTGAAATAAAGATTTTGATAGTTGATGGTGTAATGAGTATATTTATATTTGGTGAATGTTGTCATTTGTAAACTTACAACTTACTTCTTTTCTTTTCTCTCTTTTATAGTGCAGCCAAGTCAATTCGGGGATCAAAAGGACGTTGGAGTTTGTCTTACACTATCAAAGGCTATCTTGGTATTTTGTAATTTGAAATGTTTTGAGTTATGACAAGTATAGGGACTTGGCAATTGGTGTGTATGTATTTATGATATGATTCAAGTATGGTATGTGAATGCTTGATGATGATTAGCTATTAAAATGGCTAAATAAGAACATGTTTTGATGTTATGTATGTCTAAATGATAGTTTACGCAAAGAAATGATGAAGGAGGAAAAGTTGGCCATGAAATAGTTTTATTATGAACAGTCAAATAAATTATTTTAATTTGTGTTAGTAATCGTAAAATTTTTAAATGTTCCCGATTTGGTCTTGAACAATCGCAATTTCATGTTTAGGGCCTTGAGTGCCCATTTTAGAGATATATTGGGTGAATGTGAGCAAATTAATTTTAGAAAGCAAATTTTTATGCCCCGAATTAGTAAGATAAGTCCAATAACGCCTCGTGCTCGACTCCGGCGACGGTCTCAGGTAAGGTTGTTACACGACAACAATACCCTCATCTTTTCTGATCAGGTAAATTTCGAGGCCAAAATATTCTTTTAGGGGTAAAGTTGTAACGCCCCAAAATTTAAGTATTTATTTTTGTATGCTTGTGACACAATTGATAGTCTACTTTAATGGTTAAGTGATTTAGGAGTGTTTAGGAGTGTCTGAGAAGCCTTAGGTTCAAGCCTTGGCTTATGCAAAATTTTGGTTTTACTTGAATAAACCTTGTCTCTAGTCTATAGGCTTCTTAAGTAAATATGGTTAAAACATGACATAAAAAGCCTGCTGATCCAGGGGATAGTGGTGTGTTACTGCTGTAAAGGTCTTGAGTTTGAGTCTCACTGTAACGCCCTGATTTTTTGGGATTTTTGTGATTTTGGTGAAATCTTGAAATTTTGGTGTTTTGGTTATTGAAATTGTGTTTAAGTATGTTAGTGGGTCTTTAGAAGGCCCAAGCCTAAGATAAAACCTGGTAGAAATATCAAAATTTGAATTTAAAGTGAAGGGGACTTGGTTAAGTGGGCCTTTAAGAAAAAGTTAGTGAAATAGGACACAAAGTGGCCCTCAGTAAAGTGGCAATGTGGCGCCACTAAGCTCCTAAAAAAGTGGCATGTGGGTAGGTGTTCAAGGGCCAGAGTTCAAGTTGTAAGGTAAGCAGATGATACTTTTATTTTTATACATATGTTGGTCAAGTGATGGCACTCAAGTGAAACTCTGCTATAGAGAGTTTGAATTGTTCATGAGATTGGATCAGGGAGAGACTTTAGGGATTTTGAATGAGGCACTTGATGGCCGATTGGGGGACTTTTAGGAAAGCATTGCCAATTGGGACTTTTGGCTTAGGGTGTATTCGGCTAGTGGAGTTAGGTAGCCATTCGACATTTGTTCTTAGTAGCCGATTGCTTTAGGGTCGCCTTCGGGATTTTGTCAATTACCCTAAGTGCCGAATAGGTTTGGTAGTGAGACCCTCTCGATTCATACTCTCTCTTTCTACTGTTCTAAAAGTCGAAACCCTAAACCTTAAGCTATCCATTTCCGACTTCTTCACCTAGCCGAATCTCTTCACTACTTTCATTCTTCTCTTTTTACTTCTTTTATCTCCTCCTAAGCCTCCACATTTAGGTTGGGTTTGGGTTTGCATTCATAACGATATCTGTTCTATTTCTGCTATGAGCCTATAGGTCGTCCTATTATCTGAATAGGTGATAAACGATAAATTATACATATTTTTACCTCATGCTTAGCTTAATTTCTGGATGAATTATCATTGAATTTGTGGAAATTGGTGCTCTTAATACTTCTATTTCATGTTTTATACTCAGGAGAGCACAAGGAAGAGAAAAGAACGAAAAAGGGGCTAAAAACGGAGAAAATGGGCCAAAGTGTAAAAACAACACGGCCCAAGGATTCACCACACGACCGTGTCCTATGGCCGTGCCATATAAAGTCCAACACGGCCCAGCCCCGACAAGCACGACCATACCACACGGCCGTGCCACCATCAATAGGCCCACACACGGCCTCTTGTCGATCCACACGGGCGTGGTCCATGGGCATGTCTCTGTCGTTAGGAAGTTCAATTTCACTCGAAAAAGGATACTTAGGGGCTAAGAAAGGCATTCCAAAACTCTATATAAAGACCCTCGGAGGCAACTTCAAGGGTGTTCTTATTTCCTGCTAAGGAAGTACTTTTCTCTCCACAAGAGAGTGCCGTATTTCTACCAACACAGAGAGTGAAAGCAAGGAATTACTCCAAGGGAAGTCGATTGATTCATCCCAGAAGCCGAATTCTACATCAAGACAGAAGATCTCCCTAAATTCCTTCAGGGGTTTTTGGGTTCTTTATGTTTTGTTATCTTATTTCTTCTAAGATGCTTTCTTTATTAATTATGAACTAAATCCCCCAAATACTTGAGGGGGATGAAACCTAAGACAGATCTTGTTATTATTTTCTCTTGAATTATATGATAAATATTTGATTTGTTCTTAATTGTGTTTTTAACTCTGAAATTGATATTTCCGGGATATTGATTTAAGTAGAATGTGCTTGTGTAGAGGAGCAAAAGTCCCTACATAGGAGTAGATCTAACATTATTAAGCGGAGTTGCATGCAACCCTAGACTTAGGGTGATTGATAAACGATAAATTATACATATTTTTACCTCATGTTTAGCCTATATTTTGGATGGATTACCATTAATTTTGTGAGAATTGGTGCTCTTAATCCTTCTTTTTCATATCTTATACTCAGGAGAGCATAGGGAAGAGAAAAGAACAAAAAATGGACCAAAAATGGAAAAAATGGGCCAAAATGTGTAATTGACACGGCCCAAGGGTTCATCACACAACCGTGGCACACGGCCATGCCACACGAAGACCATACAGTCCAGCCCTCGACAAGCACGGTCAGGCCCTACGGTCGTGCCACCTAAACAGTCTAAAATATGGCCTCTTGTCGAAATCACACGGACGTGGCACACGGGCGTGTTCTAGTCGTGACGAAGAGGAATTTCACTCGGATTTAGATGCTTAGGGGCTAAGAAAGCCATTCTAAACTGCATATAAAGACCCAGGAGGCAACTCTAAAGAGATACTCTTTTCTCTCAAGAAAGAGCGCCACAATTCTTCCAATACAAGGAGTGAAAGCAAGGGATTACTCCAAGGGAAGCCGATTAATTGATCCAGAAGCCAGAATTTTGCATCAAGACAGAGGATCTCCCTAGGGGTTTTTGGGTTCTTTATGTTTTGTTATCTTAATACTTCTGATTTGTTTTCTTTCTTTATTATGAACTAAACCCCTCAAATACTTGAGGGGGATGAAACCTGAGACAGATCTTGTTATTATTTATTCTTGAATTATATGATAAATACTTGAATTGTTCTTAATTATGTGTTCTTCATTCTTGATTTAATAATCCTAGGTATTACTTCAAGAAACTGATGTGCTTAGGCAGAGGAGCAAAAGTCCTTGTTTTAAGAGTAGATCTACCATAATTAAGCGGAGTTGCATGCAACCCTAGACATAAGGCGACATAAATCTGCTGGATTAGGGTCAAACCTAATAGGGGGATCCATAGATCGAATTAATGCAACCTAGAGTGTTAATTAATAAAGAAACTCTAGTTAACAGCCTAGGCCTAGTTGTTCTTAGCCTCGACGGAGGGATTAACATAAGTTAGGGATCTCTACAGATCAAGTCAAGTGAAGAAATCGTCTAGCTCAAGAAGTCAATAACAAGTGAAGTCTAGGTGGATTCTCCCTTAAGTATTGCTCATATCAATCAGCTTTTCCCTAAAGTTTTCCCCAATTTACTTTGTGCACTTTTAGTTAATCTTAGAATTAGTTTCAATCAATCCTCTTTTATTTTTAGGCTAGATAATAGAAAGGAAGTAAGTATTAGTACTTTCGGTTCCCTTGGGTACGATAACTCGGTCTTGCCGCTAAACTATACTACTGTTCGATAGGTGTGCTAGCCTTTAATATCGTGATATTAGTTAGTTTTGGTGTGATCAGTTTTTATAAATTTTATTACTTAATATCGCGAGCAAATCAAGTTTTTGGCGCCGTTGCCGGGGAACTAAAATATTAAGAAAACTCGATTTCTATTACTGTAGCCATTATTATATTTATTTATTTATTTTGTTCCAGTTTTTATTTATTTTTATTTTTATTTTATTTTTAATTTTTAATTTTCTTTGCTTTTTCCTTCTAGGTATTTCTAGTTTATGACTAGAAACAACCCAACAGGACTATTGCTTTTTGACGAAGATTTAGAAGCAATAGTTCGCAGAAATCGCAGAGAGATCAGATGAAGCCTACAGTATCCAGAACAAGATCAAGAACAAAGGCCAGAACCTATAGAAGAGATGGAAGCAAATCAAAATATTCCACCACCTCCCGTAATAGTCACGCCATTAGCAATTCAAGAAGAAGCTCCTCGCACTATGTATGATTATGTTAAACCTAGTTTGGCTGGTACCCAAACTAACATTCTTAGACCTACTATTGCTGCTAATAATTTTGAATTAAAGCCTAACACTATTCAGATGATACAGCAATTGGTGTAGTTTGATGGTTTACAAGACGAAGATCCAAACTCACACAGCCAATTTTTTGGAACTTTGTGATACCTTTAAAATTAATGGCGTTTCTGATGATGCCATTCGTCTAAGGCTATTTCCATTCTCTTTGAGAAATAAAGCCAAACAGTGGTTAAACTCTTTACCACGAGGCTCAATCACCACATGGGAACAGATGACAGAGAAATTTTTACTTAAATATTTTCTTCCAGCAAAAACAGCTAAATTACGAAACGATATATTTTCTTTTGTGCAGATGGATTTAGAAACACTATACGATGCCTGGGAGAGATACAAGGATCTTTTGAGAATATGCACTCATCATGGCCTACCTTTATGGCTCCAAGTTCAAACCTTTCACAACGGTTTGAATCCATCAACAAGGCAAATAATCAACGCAACCGCAGGAGGAACAATCAACAATAAAACACCCGAAGTAGCTTATGAATTTATTGAAGAGATGTCACTGAAAAACTATCAGTGGCAAGTTATGAGGACAAAGCCGACAAAAGCTACAAGAGTTTATAATATTGATGCTGTTGCCATGCTTACTAACCAAGTAGAACTGTTAAATAAAAAGTTTGATCATTTTGTTGGTTCTACACAGGTACAACCAGTGATGCAATGCGACGCAACCCCAGGAAATATGTTGAATCCAGACTATTCAACTTATGGACACACCATGGAAACTAAACAAGCCAACTATATGGGTAACAATTCTAGACCTCAAAATAATCCATATAGTAACACATATAATGCAGGTTGGCGAAACCATCCCAATTTTTATTGGGGAGGACAAGGGAATCAAAGACAACAACCCCCTCAAGGATTCCAGCAGCCACTGCCACAACAGGAGAAAAAGCCCAACCTTGAAGAGATGTTTACCAAATTCATGGCCATGTCAGAAACCCGCTTTTAGAACACTGAAACAGCATTAAAGAACCAGCAAGCATCAATCAAAGGCCTTGAGAACCAAATTGGTCAAATCGCCAAGTTAATATCAAAAAGACCACAAGGTGGACTTCCAAGTAACACTGAGACCAATCCTAAAGAGCAACTTTATGCCATAAATACAACAGATGAGGAGGCATTAACCAAAGACGACCCAAAGTTATGTGAGGAACCTAAGGTGGGTAAAGGTAAGGTAGAGGTAAGCAACAATAAGCCAGACATCAACGAACATAAGCCTCGTATACCATACCCAAGAGCGCTACAGAAAGACTGCATTGATGAACAATTCGATAAGTTTCTTAAACTCTTAAAAAAATTACACATAAACTTACCATTTGTTGAAGCAATTTTGCAGATGCCAGACACGGTTAAATTCTTAAAAGAACTCTTGACAAACAAGTGGAAGCTAGAGGAGAAATCTCGTGTGGAATTAAATGCAGTCTGCTCAGCTATTCTACAAAATAGACTACCGACCAAACTAAAAGATCCAGGGAGTTTCACTATCCCTTGTTTACTTGGTAGCCTAGAGGGAAAAAATGCTTTAGCTGATTTAGGGGCAAGTATAAATGTCATGCCTTATAACCTGTTTAAACAACTAGGTCTTGGAACCCCTAAGAAAACCAAGATGAGCATTCAACTAGCTGATAAAACTATTAGGGCACCTAAGGGAATAATTGAAGATGTACTTGTCAAAATCGATAAATTTATATTCCCAGTTGACTTTATTGTTTTAGACATTGACGAGGCTAGCAATGTACCCTTAATTCTAGGGCGACCCTTTTTATCAACTGCTAGAACTAGAATTGATTTAGAAATAGGTGAACTCAAATTACGAGTAGGTGATGATACAGTCACCATACGAGCTCACAACTCAATAAAAAATACAGACGAGAATAGAGATTTGAGTCCCTGTAAAAACACTAAACTTACCACACAAACTTCTGTGTAGGACGCACTCCACATAAAGACAACGCAAGCACTGGCAAATTCACCTATAGGAGATGAACCAGAAAAGCGAATGCTCCAGATCGAGGAACTAGATGAGTGGCTGAACTTTCACGAAAAACCCAAAATATGCCACACCAAAACGGAGCATCACCAAGACGACCCTCAGGGACAAACAGATCAACTCAAGGTCGGAGATAAGGTAATTTTAGGAGAAGACGATCCACGAAGCTTAAATTCAAAAGAACATACAAGTGATACACCCTACTTCCCGGTAGTGAAAGTCTTTCCATACGGCACAATTGAGGTAACTCACCCAACCCATGGTACTTTCAAGGTAAACGGCCATCGGCTTAAATTTTATAAAGGTGAGAATTCTATAGACTACAGGAAGGAGCTTCAGCTCCACGAAATCCCTTCGTGACTCATCCAAGAGGAGTCGAGCTTAGGCTCTAAATAAGCGCTTCTCGGGAGGCAACCCGAGCACTAACTTAGTAACTTTTTCCTTCTTTAAAATTTTTTATTTTTCATCAACTGACCCTTTTTCATGTAGAGATTTAGGACCACACGGCCCTCCCCACGGGCGTGCCCCAGGCCATGTGAACACTTCAAACAGAGACATGGTCGTGTACCGATGCCATGTATAAACAGAGCACAAATTTTCCCAAAACACGAGCCACCGATAACTAGCCACGGCCGTGCGATATGACCGTGGCAACCTTTTGACTTCAACACAGGCTACCAACAACACCCTACGGCCTTGCAACATGGCTGTGGCAACCCTGCAGGATCAACACGGGCTTGCACAAAGCTCCACGCCCGTGTCCCCAGCCCGTGGAAGGCAATGTCAAATTTCACACGGTCGTGGAACATATCACATGACCATGTGAAACATGAACACGATCGCACACGGCCGTGTATACCATCACACGATCATGTAAGTGACAAAGAACTGATCTCCCACGGCCGTGTAAAACATTCCCACGGGCGTGTACTTCGAACCAGACGCGCTAAAACCCCCGGATTTCAAAAGACACGGGCAAAACACGACTCACATGGGCGTGTGACATGCCCGTGTGACCCAAAAACTATAAATAGGGGCCACTATTCATTTCCTTCCTCACTCAAAACCCTCAAATCTCCTCCCCCAACCACAGACCCCAAAAACACCACCACCTTTGAAATCAGCTGGCCCACGCCCGTGCATACCCGACCCACGACCGTGCAACCTTATATTCGGTTCTATTTTCTCATTTTTCTCATTTATTTTTCAGTTTTATTTCATTTTTTTCCTACTTAGTTAAATTTTCCTTTATTCTAATTGTTAATTTAAGCATGGAATTAGCTATATTAGGATGAATAATCTAGAATAGTATAGAATATATTAGGATAGTATGCCACTTAAATTCATATTTGTATGCCATTTTTTCTCATATATTTAGTATAAATACATACTCATATTTCTTAATTTTGTTACAAATTTCAAAATGATTAATTTCTACTATTCAGGTTAATCTTCATTTTATATTTTCTTAGGAACATTATCATTCTAATCTACATTTTAATTATCATCTATCTATTTTACTCTTTAGAACTAATGCTTGTTATTTTATTTCAGATACCATGTCATCATCACGCGGTAAGAAGATTGCAGTCCCCGTCTCCAAGAAACGTAAGGGGCCAGGGAGTTCTTCAACGAGGCCCACCTCTGAGGCTCGACACCCGTTCATCACATTTTCCCAAGCCTCGCAGGAGGAGCATTATCAACTACTTCGAGCCTGCCCCATATCCACGGGCCGCTGCATAGATTGGGCCAACCTCGAGCAGATACATTTAGTGGATGACGTCTGGGCCCTACTCATGACCGAGCCATGAGAGTAGTTCTTCCAGATTATCGAGCCCACCTACTTGGAACTCACCCTTGAGTTCTGCTCCACATTCCATCTACAGACCGTGATGACCAGATTCGATGATCCAGGGACGGTCCAGTTCCGTTTGGGAGGACTCGTGCGACACCTCAGCGTGCCAGAGTTCAACACAGTACTTGGGCTCCACATAGAGCAATTTATGGCAGACGAGGTCTTCCCCACCCTTTTCTATTGCATCCACATCCGGCCCATCGACTGTTGGAACGAAAGAGCCTCGGGGCATTAGACATATAACCCTAGTGTCAGCAAGGCGACTGCCCTCGTTCCCTCTCTGAGGTACATTCATGCTCTCCTTGCTCACACTTTGACAGGTAGACGAGAGAGCACATGCGTCGTCAACACTCACGACGTCTACTTCCTGTGGTGCATGGCGAACGGACACGTCATCGACCTTGCATATTTCATTGCGCACGCCATGCAGCATCAGACGGAGAGGCACCGCAGAGGCGTATTATCCATGGGGCCCTACATCACATGTCTGGCCCGGTATTTTGGGCTCTTCAACACTTCAGCCTAGACATCCTCCTACACCCTGATCGATCAGATGTCTCCCCAAGGCATCGTGACTATGTTACATATGAGGATGATCAAGAGGAGGCTAGGAGGCACCCCCTTCAGTTCCGACTTGTTCAGGAGGGTGAGGAGCCAGAGAACATACCTGACGATGTCCCACCACCGGAGGAGGATGCACCCACCGAGCCACCACCCCCTCGTCGCCCATCTTATGCAGCAGCCGCCCACACTAACTTATCTGAGCACTTCTCACAGTTCGAGCAGCAATGCTTTCGGCACCTCGATTATATTGACACCACCTTAGAGTAGATATGCCAGCATTTCAGCATCACTCCACCACTACGTGATCCACATGAGGATTAGAGATATCTATTCCTCTTAACTTTATTTTTTTCGTTATTTTACTTTATTCTAACTTTTGAACACTGATCTTTATTTTTCCCTTTTCTTCTAACTTTATTTTCCTTTTTACGTTTTATTTTATTTTCTTTCTTTTTCATTATTTGAATTTTAGTCTTTTTAGAATTTTGCTTTATTTTATTTTATTTCTTTTCCTAACGGCCAACCCCTAACAAGTAATTTCCATTGCTTCAAATTCCCCACGACTAATACATACTTTCGCAGTTTCACAGAAGCTTTCAGCTCAAATCTCTACGAAAAAGGGAACACCACGCCACAACTGCCAACTCTTCCAATCTCTGTCTCACTAATCCATCCAAAGTAGGGAGTTTCATACCTCCCCCTATCTTATGATCCTATGCTTTTATTACTACTAATGCTATCTTTGTACATTGAGGGCAATGTACGTCTTAAGCGTGGGGGGAAATCTATTTTCAAATCTTTACACTCTCTTTGAAATCCTTGAACCTTTCTAACACTTTGCATTGTTCTCAATTGCATTATCTTCAAACCTCCTATTAGGAATTAATTTTGATTGATTTATGATTTTTATAAATATGTGAGAATTAAGACATAGGTGCTTGTACTCTGATTATACAAACTTTAAAACATTAGGGAATCAAGCATGATAAGTTGAAATTTTTTAGAACCCCAATTTTTTTCATAAGTTCTTTTCCTTAATTCTAAATGTTATCTTAAGATTTGAAATTCATAGGATTGACATCAAAAGCCATAATTCTAGTGAGATTTTTGAGCCTTTTGAGCATACATTCTTTTGTGCTCACTTTTATTATTGCTTTGACTAAGTCAACACTGATTTGTTATTCTAAAACTTGCTTTGATTATACATGTCGAGACCACATCATTGATTTGATACACTGAAATGATAAAGGCACCTAGGATTTAACCCACTTACTCCATAAAAGCCTACCTCCAAATTAACCCCTAGTAAACCCCATTAAGCCTAACAACCTTTTCTTTGAACTGCCTCTAAGTTTAACCTTTCACCCATTTTTGTTGAATTCCATTCAATTATTTTGACCCCTATTTTTGTCGAGATTTGAGTTAAAATTTTCATCTAGCTTTATTCTAGTTTCTAAAATGTAAAATTTTATCCAATTCATTATATTATATTTGAGTTGTTCTTAAAAAAACGTATGTATTCAGTTGTAATCTTTAATAGTTCAAATAGTTTTTGCATATTTCTATTTTAAGGCTACCAAGGCAGAATAGCTATTCTCAAAAGAATTAGCTCGAGAAATATGTTCCAGTGATAGAGATTTTTCTAGCTAGATGATTTTTCAATTCAATCTCGATTCTAACCCTCTTTTGCAGCCTGTGACAACACCCCTAACCAAGCCCCATTACAACCATTGAAAGACCTTTTGATCGATGTATCATGTCAATCTATAGTGGTGGAGATGTGATTTTCTTGCAAGCCTATGGTAATAACTTTTCAGGCTGACTAGAGAGTACTTAATTTTTGAACCCTAAACACTTCAAGTGGATAGAGTGAATCTTTAGTGAGGATGTCAACTTCTATTAATTAAGATTAAGAGATAAATACTTAGGAGAAGGGAAACTTATGTTTCAATGATAAAATTCTCAGCTTAGAGTGATTGAATCTTTAATGTTCTTCCGATTGAATTATCATTGTATAAATACCTGTGGATTAGTTTGAAACATTATTGATAAAGATTGTAAATTAAGAGGAATGTTTCTTAATTAGGGATTGAGATTTTCCTTGAGGATAAGCAAAGGCTTAAGTGTGGGGGTATTTGATAAATGATAAATTATACATATTTTTACCTCATGCTTAGACAATATTTTGGATGGATTATCATTAATTTTGTGAGAATTGGTGCTCTTAATCTTTCTTTTTCATATCTTATACTCTGGAGAGCATAGGGAAGAGAAAAGAACGAAAAATGGACCAAAAATGGAGAAAATGGGCCAAAATGTATAATCGACACGGCCCAAGGGTTCATCACACGGTCGTGGCACACGGCCGTGCCACAGGAAGACCACATGGTCCAGCCCCCGACAAGCACGATCAGGCCGCACGGTCGTGCCACCTAAACAGTCCAGAACACGGCCTCTTGTCGAAATCACACGGGCGTGGCACACAGGCGTGTTCTAGTCGTGAGGAAGAGGAATTTCACTCGTATTTGGATGCTTAGGGCTAAGAAAGCCATTTTAAACTGTATAAAAAGACCCCAGGATGCAACTCTAAAGTGATACTCTTTTCTCTCAAGAAAGAGCTCCATAATTCTGCCAACACAAGGAGTGAAAGCAAGGGATTGCTCTAAGGGAAGCCGATTGATTCATCCCAGAAGCCAGAATTTTACATCAACACAGAGGATCTCCCTAAATTCCTTCAGGGGTTTTTTGGGTTCTTTATGTTTTGTTATCTTAATACTTCTGAGATGTTTTTTTCTTTATTATGAACTAAACCCCTCAAATACTTGAGGGGGATGAAACCTAAGACAGATATTGTTATTATTTATTCTTGAATTATATGATAAATACTTGAATTGTTCTTAATTATGTGTTCTCCATTCTTGATTTAATAATCTTAGGTATTACTTCAAGAAACCGATGTGCTTAGGCAGAGGAGCAAAAGTCTTTGTTTTAAGAGTAGATCTACCATAATTAAGCGGAGTTGCATGCAACCCTAGACATAGGGCGACATAAATCTGCCGGATTAGGGTCAAACCTAATAGAGGGATCTATAGATCGAATTAATGCAACCTAGAGTGTTAATTAATAAAGAAACTTTAGTTAACAGCCTAGGCTTAGTTGTTCTTAGCCTCAACGGAGGGATTAACATAAGTTAGGGATCTCTACGGATCAAGTCAAGTGAAGAAATCGTCTAGTTCAAGAAGTCAATAACAAGTGAAGTCTAGGTGGATTCTCCCTTAAGTATTGCTCATATCAATCAGCTTTTCCCTAAAGTTTTCCCTAATTTACTTTTTGTGCACTTTTAGTTAATCTTAGAATTAGTTTCAATCAATCCTCTTTTATTTTTAGGCTAGATAATAGAAAGGAAGTAAGTATTAGTACTTTCGGTTCCCTTGGGTACGATAACTCGGTCTTGCCGCTAAACTATACTACTGTTCGATAGGTGCGCTTGCCTTTAATATCGTGATATTAGTTAGTTCTGATGTTATCAGTTTTTATAAATTTTATTACTTAATATCGCGAGCATATCAGCGACATAAATCTGCCAGATTAGGGTCAAACCTAATAAGGGAATCCATAGATCAAGTTAATGCGAGATTAGGGGTTTTAACTAGAAAGATATTTCAGTTAATCAACCTAGAATTAGTTGTTCTTATCCTCGACGGAGGTATTAACATAAATTAGGGATTTCTACGGATCAAGTCAAGTGAATAAATCGTCTAGTTCAAGGGTTGATAACAAGTGAAGTCTAGGTGGGTTCTCCCTTGAGTATTGCCCAAATCAATCAATTTTCCCTAAAGAGTTTTTCCCAATTTACTTTCTATGCATTCATATTTAGTTTTAGAATTAGTTTAGTTTCATAAAAACCCTTTTTATTTCTAGGTTAAATAATAGAAAGAAAGTTAGTACTAGTACTTTTGGTTCCCTTGAGTACGATAACTCGGTCTTGCCACTAAGCTATACTACTGTTCGATAGGTGCGCTTGCCTTAAAATTATGATAATAGTTAGTTTCTGGTTTGATCATTATTATAAAATTTATTACTTCATATCACGCATATCAAGTTTTTTTTGCCGTTGTCGGGGAACTGAAATATTAAGAACACTCGATTTCTATTACTTCAGCCATATTTATTTTTATTTATTTTCAGCTTATTTTTATTTTTATTTTTATTTTTATTTTTATTTTTATTTTACTAAAATTTTCTTTTCCTCTAGGTACCTTTAGTTTATGACTAGAAGGAACCCAGCGGGACCATTGCTTTTTTACTAAAATTTAGAAGCTACAGTTCATAGAACTCATAGAGAGATCAGAAGAAGCCTATATTATCCAGAATAAGGACAAGAACAAGAGCCAAAACCTACGGAAGAGATGGAAGTAAATCAAAACATTCCACTACCTCCCATAATAGTCACGCAACAAGCAAATCAAGATGATGCTCCGTGTACTATGTATGATTATGCTAAGCCTAGTTTGGCTGGTACTCAATCTAGTATTACTAGACCTACTATTGCTGCTACTAATTTTGAATTAAAACCTAACACTATTCAGATGATACAACAATTTGTGCAGTTTGATGGTTTACAGGATGAAGATCCAAATTCACACTTAGCCAATTTTTTGGAACTTTGTGATACTTTTAAAATTAATGGCATTTCTGATGATGCCATTCGTCTAAGTCTATTTCCATTCTCTTTGAGGAATAAAGCCAAACAATGGTTAAATTCTTTACCACGAGGATCAATCACTACATGGGAACAAATGACAGAGAAATTCTTACTTAAATATTTTCCTCCAGCTAAAACAGCTAAATTGCGAAACGATATCTCTTCTTTTGTGCAGATGGATTTAGAGACACTTTATGATGCCTGGGAGAGATACAAAGATCTCTTGAGAAGGTGCCCGCACCATGGGTTACCTTTGTGGTTACAAGTTCAAACCTTTCACAACGGTTTGAATCCATCAACGAGGCAAATGATTGATGCAGCTGCAGGGGGAACAATCAACAACTAAACACCCGAAGCAGCTTATGAGTTTATAGAAGAGATGTCACTGAATAACAATTAGTGGCAAGTCATGAGGACAAAGCCGAAAAAGCTGCAAGAGTTTATAATATCGATGCTGTCACCATGCTTACTAATCAGATAGAACTTTTAAATAAAAAGTTTGATAATTTTGTTGGTTCTACTGTAACACCCCAAACCCGGCCTGGACGTTATGGCTAGATTTGGTGTGTCACATGGACCTACATCTAAGTTTATGACCTTTTTGCTAGTTGTGGCTTGAGTGAGAGTTTCATTAAAACAGCGAGTTTGTGAAAAGTCATATTGTTAAGCCTTTAGGTTATCCATATTTTGAACTAGTTGAGTTTTGAAAATGTTCTTAAGAATTTGAAAACCCGCGCAGCCTATGACTAGCAGTTTCGATAAAGTATGAATTAAACCATTATTAAAAACAAAACCAATAAAGAAATTTAAATAGCGGCCTTATTACAATTTAAACCCCAAAAATAGCATAATAAAATACTTAAAATGAAAAGAAACCGAATTTGCATATGCTGTGGCCACTCTGAATCTCTCACAGCTCCAAGCCCACTATGGTTGAGGGTTACCTGCAGAGATGAAATTAAGGGGTGAATTTGACAACTCAGTGTGTAACATAATCTCAACCATAGGCCAAAACAGATCAAGCCTCAGATTCATATTTAATTGGGCCTTGGCCCATTACAGAAATCAGGTTAAGCCCATAGGCTCATAACAGATATAGATCAGATATAATATGCAAACAGAAAGCCCAACCCAGATCTATCCATAACACCCCCGTACCAGCCTTACACCATGTGGGGAGACTACT
Organism: Gossypium stocksii; assembly: GCA_020496765.1. Taxonomy (NCBI): domain Eukaryota; kingdom Viridiplantae; phylum Streptophyta; class Magnoliopsida; order Malvales; family Malvaceae; genus Gossypium; species Gossypium stocksii. The sequence goes on from CM035626.1 coordinate 58,039,486, forward strand.
CGACCCACCCAACCGCTACACACCACAAAAATTTACAGCGAGGCTGCCAGATATTGTGACGGGGTCACCAGATACAGATATTATGGCGAGGCCACCAGAACAGATATATATGTGGCGAGACCACCAGAACAGATGTATATGTGGCGATGCCACCAGATTGCAGCGAGGCTGCAAGAACAGATATATATGTGGCGAGGCCACCAGAACAGATATATATGTGGCGAGGCCACCAGATTGTAGCGAGGCTGCCAAAATGCTTCCTCCATCATAAACCCAAACCCCATGCAACAGATATCATGAAATGGCATATAACATACAGAATCTCATGCATCAGATATATTCATATATTATAAGACAAGATATACAGAAACAGACAGTCATACATTTCATACAGAGTTTGCCCTAGGGGTATAAAGGTCATTTTGCACCTAGGGGTAAAATGGTAATTTTCTATACTTAGGGGTATTTTAGTCATTTTACCGATTTTCAGGGATCTATGCTTGTACAAGTAATTATTAGTCCATTAGTGATTGTAGAAGTCCTTTTAACTTAGTTTCCAATTTTACTCCTTTTTAGCCCAAAACCCCTAATGGGCCTCACTAAGTCCATTAACGTCTTAAGCCCGTTAAATCAAATTTTATGCTCAGATTACAAACTTCAACCGTATTATTATTAGCCACATCGCCAGAAGGCCTTTAACAGTCATTTTACCGATTTGGGCTTGAAAGCTCATTGGGCCCATCTTTGGCCCATCAAAGCCCATCTTACCGAAATGCTCGAAATTGCACCTTTTGCAATTTCGCCATCGTCAATTCCTAGTTTGACCATAACAGAGTATTCAGCTACTCTTAGATCCTTCCAAGACCGATTGTCGATCACTTTTGCTCGGTCACTTTAGAACAGTTTTCGGTCATTTCGGCTGTTGCCGTCCTAGTCTATGAGGGAGATGCATTACACACCTGTTTTTGCGGTCCTACCAACGAATCCTCCACGTGCTTAATCCTACAATCCATTTCCTACTCGGTTAGCCAACAGATTACAAAAACCAATTCCAAACAAAATCCCTTGCCACGCTTGGCCATACCCTTAATGGTCGTACAACCTTACCTTAACGTTTTAGATCTTGGTCTGAATGAATCGTAGCCTTCAACTCCTCGCTTGAACACCTTTCCTTGCTATCCAAAGCACAAAAGAATCAACCATAGCATTAGAATCTTATAAGCAATGTCGACATGCCCCTAAAGATCTAGGGGTTTCGGCTTTTCTTTATGATGTTGATAAACGAATGTACTTAATGATTAGATCACTTACGGATGCTTCCACTCGAAGAGTATCGCTTCCACGCTTCCACTAACTCGAGACTATATTAGATTTACAGGAAATCTGGCTCTAACGAAACAAGAGTGGCTCTAGAGATATTCGACTTGAATGGCTAGAAGGAGATGCGCTCGGCTTTTGAATAAGTGGTATGGTGACCTTATCGTTACAACCAAAAATGGGTGAGATGATTCGGCACTAAGGGAGATGCCAGGCAAGAAATCGGCTTATAGAAGAAATCAAGGGAAGAATGAGAAGTTGGTTTCGGCAAGAAGGGGTGTTTCGGCTTTTGAAACTGTCGACAAAGGCTTACGGGAAAGAAGAAGAAGAAGGTGAAAGATTCGACAGAGAGAGGTTTACAGGAAAGATGAAATCGGCTAGAGATGTAAAGAGAAGAGAAGAATGGTGAAAAGATTAGAGAAGTGGCTTTTGTTACAGAGAAATCGGTAGTAGGGTTTCTAAGATAGGGGATTCGGCTACTAGGTTTAGAAAAGATGAAAAAGTGACCCCTAATTTACTAAACAGAATCGGTAGAAGAGGGGACTTACTCAACTAAGGAAATCGACACCAAAGAGACCCCAAATTCTGATTGTGCCTTACCTATGCTACTTGCCGAATTGCCCCCATAGAGAGTCCCTTGGCCGGCCACTTCATTCAAAATTTGAAATATCCTTGATTTGCTCCTCAACCTTCTCCTTGATTAACTTATATGACCATTTCAAACTCCTCCAACCAGAGTTTAACTTGAAGTCTACCACTTACCTTTTCTATTCATAAAATATAAGACACCTTAATACATACATGGGACTTGAACCCTTGACCTCCACTCTCCTTTAGGCGCCACTTTTATAGCTCCTAAGTGGTGTCATATTGCCACTCCACCACTAGCCAGTTTATGCTTTATTTCACAGATATTTTCTTATAACACCTACCTTCCAGAGACCCCTATCTCCTAAGTCAAAAAAATACAAAATTTTGCCGAGCTTCTGACCAATACCTGGGCCTTCCATAGGCCCATTAACACTCCCCAAACATGCATTACATACCCAAACACTAGAGTTAAACATTTTATCTGATAAAGAACAATCTAAGAGAAACCCAAAAATTAGGGCGTTACATCTACACAGGCACAACCCAGTGATGCAGTGTGACACAACTCAAGGAAATATGTTCAATCCAGATTCCTCTTCCTATGGACATGGCATGGAAACTGAGCAAGACAACTATATGGGTAACAATTCTAGACCTCAGAATAATCCTTATAGTAATACTTACAATGCAGGTTGGCGGAACCACCCCAATTTTTCACGGGGAGGACAAGGAAATCAAAGACAACAGCCACCACCACAACAAGAGAAAAAGCCGAACCTGGAAGAGATGTTCACCAAATTTATGGCCATGTCAGAAACCCATTTCCAAGATACCGAAACGGCATTAAAGAACCAGCAAGCATCCATTCAAGAGCTCGAGAATCATATTGGGCAACTCACCAAGTTAATTTTTGAAAGACCACAAGGAGGGTTACCAAGCAACACCAAGTCTAATCCTAAGGAACAACTCAATGCCGTGACTACAATAGATGAAAAAAGATTAACCAAAACCAGACTAGAGCCATGTAAGGAGACTGTGGTAAGTAAAGGTAAGGCCGAGGTAAGTAAAAACGAGGCGGTCATTAAAGAATATAAACCTCGTATCCCATACCCAAATGCGCTAAAGAAAGACCGCACAAATGAGCAATTCGGTAAGTTTCTTAAACTCTTAAAGAAATTACATATCAACTTACCATTTGTTGAATCAATTTCGTAGATGCCAAAGTATGCAAAATTTTTAGAAGAACTTCTCACAAATAAAAGGAAGTTGGAAGAACTGTCCACAGTGGAACTCAACAAGGAATGCTCAGCCATTCTCCAGAATAAAATGCCAACCAAACTAAAAGATCCAGGGAGTTTTACTATTCCTTGTTTATTTGGTAGCCTAGATGCCAAAAATGATTTAGCTGATTTAGGGGCTAGTATAAATGTCATGCCTTATAAACTGTTTAAACAACTAGGTCTTGAAAAACCTAAGCAAACCAAGATTAGCATTCAACTGGCTGATAAAACTATTAGGCTTCCTAAGGGAATAATTGAAGATGTGCTTGCCAAAATTGATAAATTTATATTCCTAGTTGACTTTGTTGTTTTAGACATTGATGAGGATAACAATGTACCCTTAATTCTAGGGTGACCCTTTTTAGCAACTGCCAAAATAATAATTGATTTAGGAACAGGTGAACTTACACTACATGTAGGTGATGACAAAGTTACTTTACAAGCTCGAAACTTGATTAAGACTGTTGATAATATTATAGTCACGAGTCCTTGTAAAAACACTGAACTCACCATCCAACCTTCTGTCCAGGATACACTCCACATAAAGGCAACCCAATCACATACAAGTCCATCCAAGGGAGACGTACCTAGAAAGTGAATGCTTCAGATTGAGGAACTAGATGAGTGGCTGAACTATCACGAAAAGCCCAAAATATACCACACCAACCCAGAGCATCACCAAGACAACCCTCAGGTACTAACGAATCAACTCAATGTAGGGGATAAGGTAATCTTAGGGGAAGACGATCCTCGAATCTTGAATTCGAAAGAGCATACAAGTGATACACCTTACTTCACGACAATGAAAATCTTTCCCTATGGTACAGTTGAGATAAAACATGAGTCACTCGGCACTTTCAAGGTAAATCACACTCAACTCAAATCTTACGTTGATAATGAAATTGTAAGTAGGATAGAAGAGTATCAACTTTTCAAACCACCGTGAACGTACAAGCTCGAGCAAAGTCGAGCTTAGACTATAAACAAGCACTTCTCGAGAGGTAGCCCGAGCACTAACGTAGTAAATTCTTTTAAATTAGGCTTTCTAATACATCAACTAACCCTTGAATGCAGGTTTTTCGAGCCACACGGCCATGCACACGGGCGTGCCTCAGGCCGTGTGTACACTTTGAGTAGAGACATGGTCGTGCAACTTGGCCGTGTACAAGCAAGGTAAAATTTTCCCTAAAGACACGGGCTACGATAAATAGCCATGGCGTACGATATAGTTATGGCCAACACTATCAATTCCAACACGAGCGTGCGACATGCCCGTGTCCCCAAGCCGTGGTTAAGCCTGTCAAATCAGACACGGGCGTCTGACCCCATACATGACTGTGGGAGAAGCGAACATCGAAGGACATGGCCGTGCGACACGATCGTGTGCCTCAACACGCCCTTGCAACACGAGCGTGTATCTCAAGCTAGGCGCGCCAAAATCCCTGGGATTTTTTGTTTTTCCATTTTATTTTATTTTATCTTTTTCATTATTTGAATTTTAGTATTCTCAGAACTAGTTTATGTTATTTTAGTGATTTTATATCGGTTATTTCCTAACGAGTAATTGTTCTAATCCTGAAATACCTAAAATCCCTTAAGTGCTATCGCAGTTTCAAAACCATGGACTTCAAGTATTCCTCCCTCTAAGACAACTTTCACAATTCAAGGTTTCCATCCAATATTCAGGGAGTTTTACTTCTCTCCCTAACTTATGATCTTGTGCTTCTACTGTTATTAATGTTATCTTTGTACATTGAGGGCAATGTACATCTTAAGTGTGGGGGGGAAACTTACTTTCATTCTTTATATTATCTTTGAAATCCCTGAAAATTACTCTCAAATTTTGAATTCTTTGCATTATCTCAATCTCCTATTAAGGATTAATTCTGATTGATTTATGATTTTTATTGATATGTTGAGAATTAAGACATAGGTGTTTATGCTTTGATTAGTCAAACTTTAAAACACTAGGGAATCAAACATGATAAGTTGAAATTTCTGAGAATTTAAATTTTTTCTAGGTTATTTTCCCTAATTTTAAGTGTTATCTTGATATTTGAAATTCGCAGGATTGACATCAAAAGCCATAATTCTGGTGAGATCTTTGAGCCTTTTGAGCATACATCCTTTCGCGCTCACTTTTATTGTTGCTTTGAGTGATTCAATACTGATTTGTTATTCTAGAACTTGCTTCGATTATACATGTCAAGACCACATCATTGATTTGATATACCGAAATGATAAAGGCACCTAGGATTTAATCCACTTACTCCATAAAAGCCTACCTCCATAAATTAACCCCTAATAAACCCCATTGAGCCTAACAACCAATTCTTTGACTTACCTCTAATATTTACCTATAACCCATTTTTTGTTGAATTCCATTCAATTATCTTGATCCCTATTATTGTCTAGATTTGAGTTGAAATTATTATCTAGCTTTGTTCTCTTGTTCAATTTATAAACATTCAAAGTATTGTAGTTGATTTGTTCTTAAAAAAACAAAAAAAAATGTATATACAGTTAATTCAGTTGTAATCTGTAATAGTTCAATAATTTTTGCATATTTCTACAAGCTTCCAAATCCAGAACGATGTCATCATAAGGCTTAGCTCTAGGAATATGTTCTAGTGATAGAGATTTTTTTTTTAGCTAGATAATTTTTCAGTTCAATCTCGATTCTAACCCTCTTTTTCAGCTTGTGACAACACCCCTAACCAAAGCCCTATTACAACCATTGAAAGACCTTTTGATCGATGTATCATATCAATCTATAATGGTGGAGATTTGATTTTCTTGCAAGCCTATGGTAATAACTTTTCAAGATTAACTACAGAGTGCTTAATTCTTGAACCCTAAACACTTTGAGTGGATAGAGTGAATCTTTAGTGAGGATGTCAATTCTTGTTGATTTTGATTAAGAGATAATTACTTAGGAGATGGGAGAAAACCTATGTTTCTGTGATAAAATTCTCAACTTAGAGTGATTGAATCTTTAATGTTCTTCTGATTGAATTTTCTTTGTATGAATACTTGTGAATTAGTTCAAAACATTATTGACAGAGATTGTGAATTGAGAAAATTGATTCTTGATTGTGGGTTGAGATTTTGCTTGAGGACAAGCAAAGGCTTAAGTGTGGGGGTATTTGATAAACGATAAATTATACATATTTTTACCTCATGCTTAGCTTAATTTCTGGATGAATTATCATTGAATTTGTGGAAATTGGTGCTCTTAATACTTCTATTTCATGTTTTATACTCAGGAGAGCACAAGGAAGAGAAAAGAACAAAAAAGGGGCCGAAAAAGGAGAAAATGGGCCAAAATGTGAAAACAACATGGCCCAAGGATTCACCACACGGCCTTGTCCCACGACCGTACCACATAAAGTCCAACATGGCCCAGCCCCGATAAGCACGGCCAGACTACACGGCCGTGCCACCATCAACAGGCCCACACACAACCTCTTGTCTATCCACACGGGCGTGGTCCACGAGCGTGTCTCTATCGTGAGGAAGTTCAATTTCACTCAAAAAAGGATACTTAGGGGCTAAGAAAGGCATTCCAAAACTCTATATAAAGACCTTAGGAGGAAACTTCAAGGGTGTGCTTATTTCCCGCTAAGGGAGTACTTTTCTCTCCACAAATTAATTATGAACTAAATCCCCCAAATACTTGAGGGGGATGAAACCTAAGATAGATCTTGTTATTATTTTCTCTTGAATTATATGATAAATATTTGATTTGTTCTTAATTGTGTTTTTAACTCTTGAATAGATATTTTCGGGATATTGATTTAAGTCGAATGTGCTTGTGTAAAGGAGCAAAAGTCCCTGCATAGGAGTAGATCCAACATAATTAAGCGGAGTTGCATGCAACCCTAGACATGGGGCAACATAAATCTGCCGGATTAGGGTTAAACCTAATAAGGGAATCTATAGATCAAGTTAAAGCGAGACTAAGGGTTTTAACTAGAACGAGATTTCAATTAATCAACCTAAGATTAGTTGTTCTTATCCTCGACGGAGGTATTAAAATAAATTAGGGATTTCTATAGATCAAGTCAAGTGAATAAATAGCCTAGTTCAAGAGTTTATAACAAGTGAAGTCTAAGTGGATTCTCCCTTGAGTATTGCCCAAATCAATCAGTTTTCCCTAAAGAGTTTTTCCCAAATTACTTTCTATGCATTCATATTTAGTTTTAGAATTAGTTTAGTTTCATAAAAACCCCTTCTATTTCTAGGTTAAATAATAGAAAGAAAGTTAGTACTAGTACTTTTGGTTCCCTTGGGTACGATAACTCGGTCTTGCCACTAAGCTATACTATTGTTCGATAGGTGCACTTGCCTTAAAATTGTGATAATAGTTAGTTTCTAGTTTTGTGACAGCCTTAAAACGACCCTAGTCGAAATGTGGTTTCGGGACCACAACACCGAGGCATAAAATATATTTAATATTCATTTTGATGTCTATAATATGTGGTAATTCATGTGTGACATGTTTGGTGTGTCAATTTAGAGTTATAAATTTTAATTTCACTAAAAGGGACTTAGTAGTGAACTTTGAAAATGTGCTAGACAAATGTGTGAAGACTAGTTAATGCATGCATGCAAAATAAGGGATTTGCATGTCAAATTATCCACTTTTATGATAGTGGAGGGTAATGATGACCTAGTTTGTCATTTTGTGCTTTGTTTGTTGCTAATTAATATTAATTGAATTAATAAATTAGTTGTCATAAAAATTGAATTAATAAAGAGTAAATAAACCAAATGAATAAAATAAGGTTGAAGTGATAATAGCAAGGCTATTTTCTTCTTCTTATTGCCGTGAGTAGAGAAAGAAAATAAGAAACCCTTGAGCTAGGGCATTCGGCAAAGTGAAGCACAAACAAGGTAAGATTCATGAAATTTTTCTTTGAATGTTGTAATTTTGAGATGAAAACCAAGCTCCTAACATGACTCTTGTGAAAGTTTTTGAGTTTATATCACTCTCCATATTCGGCCATATGAGAAGAAGTGGGAAAATCTTGTCTAATTTGAAGTTTGTGTAAATAAATAGAGTTTGGATGTTGTTTGAGCTAGATAGAGGTTTACTTATGAGGATTTGTGAATAGATTAAATCGGTTTGTATGATTAGCTTCCTACTTCTAAATTCCGAATCTAAGTTGTGAGATTTGTGATTTTGAATTTAGTACTAAGAGTCTTACTTAACCATGATAGAAATTTTGTTTTGGCTATTGACTTGGAGGTTCGGCCATGAACTTGAAAAGAAAATAAGTAATGCTAGTAATTTTGGATGAGGGTGCCGAATGTGTTTTTGATTAATAAGTGAAATTGAGCTTGTTAAATGCACATTTGTGAATTGATTGTTAATAGGGATCAATTAAAGAGCTTGAATGTGCCATGATTTGCCGAATGTGAAGATTTAAAATAACTATGAAGTAATTGAGTTCTTAAGTTGTAAAATTTGAAGGTTGAGGTGGTGATTTATATGATAGATAGCATTCGGCTAGTGTATCTTTGTGCCAAAGATTGCCAATTTTGGACTTAAGCATTTAGTTGTAAATTTGTTAAATGAACTAAGGTAAATGAAGATGCTAAATGCATTCTGTGTATATGCATACATTCGGCTAACTTGGTGACATTGATTTGATTGGCAACTTTAAAAATTTCTATTAGGGAATATATGTGCATGATTAATAAAATGATTTGAGTGACATAACTTAAAAAGGTGAATATTCGGCCATGGGAAGATGCAAGAGGGGTTGATGTTTGATGTTTCAATTGTTATAATGCATGTTTGTGCAATGGCCGAATGTGCCTTTGATGTTGCTTTTGGATGTTTTGGGTGTTAAATTGATAAGTGGTTTGGTTTGTGTTGTATGGAGAAATCTGATTGTGGATGGAATAAATATGAATTATATATATATATATATTAAGGTCAATGACTACTCTAGATGGTGCCTTAGGAAATGATATGTTTTAAGTATGTGCATGAGAACACTAAAGAGTGAATTTGGTATAAAATTCTGCTTGGTACAGCAGCAGTAACGTGTTTTGGAAAAATCACCATAAATTGTGCGAGTTGAATTAGAGGCTGAATAAATTGTGTAATTGAAGCTTAGTGAGTCTAGTTTCTTATAAAAGAAACCTTGCAAGCAAAGGAATTTCTGATAAATAGATTTTTAGAGTAGAGTGAGACAGTGTCAGATTGACTTCGAAGTCCCCTGCTCTGTTTTTGGAAAATCACTATAAATTGTATAAAAATTGTTATGAGACCACATTTATATGCTTAGACTCCTTAATGAGCCTAGTTTTGAATGAAATAGGTGAGAACATATTTGGAACTCTGTGCAAGGAGAAATTCGGTTCATAGTATAGAGTGGTCAGTTTAATCAAACAGTGAATTAGGGGAACTTTAAGAAAATTCTGGTATTGATTGGCCAAACCAAAAATTATGAAAATTTTATGGAATAAAGATAAATGAGTCTACCTTCATGCAAAATTTACAGCACGACATTTGGAGTTTCGTTGCTCCAGTTATGAGTAAATTATTGAATGCTGCTCAGAAAATCAGCTTGTTGTGACTTATGATATGTATGTGAAATGCTCCAATGTGCATGTGTGTTTGCAATGAGAAGAATATGCACGTATGATTTGATTATGAGTGAAAATGATTCATTGAGGTGCTTGAATAAGGATTAATAGAATTAAATGTTTTATTTAGCTCAAGAGCATAGAGGGACGAGTTCGGATAAAGGGAAGGCCAAAGTGGTCGAATAGCCAACTCGTAATTCCTCGTGAAAGTTCAAGGTAAGTTTTGAGTAATCAAATTCGGTATTTAAGTTAAAATGCCATGACATACATGCTGATATTTGAATAATGTCCCATTAAGAAGGAAACCTTATTCATGTTTGCTATATAGCCGAATGGCTCATAGAGAAAAGGACCGAAATTGAGATTTGAAATGCATTGCTTATGTATGTTTGATCATTGGGCCGAAAGCCTAGAAAAGAAGAGTATATGTGTATAAATTTTGAATTATATGTACATTTATGATATAAAGTCGAGAAGCATGATATATGTTGTATGCACATGAATTGATTGAATTGCAAGTGAAATCTTGCTATGTGAAATTTGGCTACATGCGAATATATGTATGTGTATGAGAATTTGTGATGCGAATCCGGGAATTAAGTCCCGCTGACTATATGTGGGGACTATGTCCGGGTTAAGACCCGAAGGCTATATGCAGAGATAATGTCCGGGTTAAAAACCCGAAGGCTATATGCGGAGATTACGTCCGGGGAAAAGACCCAATGGCTATGTATAGAATTTACCCGAGATAAAGATCTCGATGATGATGCGAGTAAAGCCTAAGACTAATGGTCTTCAAGGTAACGATCGCTAATGAATTGCGCTGAAAGTGTTAAGTTATACAGGTATGTACCTTTAGCTTACATGCTAACTGGATTTTGAACCGAATATTAAGGTCGTTATGTGATTTCATATGTGTTCATGAAATGAGATTATTAATATGGTCTAAGTACAAATGGCCTATGTGAAGTGTTATGTGAATTTTTGTGACATGTGATTGTTTAAGTGAGTTTACCATAAGTGCGAGCTATCCTCATTCGTGTACGATGTGAATATATATATATGTTTGGTTGAAGGGTGACCTACCTAAAAGAAGAGGGAGACAAATATTCGAATAACTATGCTATAATTTGATGCTTTATCTGTTCTCATTGCTTAAAACTTACTAAGCATTAATGTGCTTACTTTGTTTCCCTTGTTTCTTCTGTTTTATAGATCTCACTTTTGGAAGCTACGGACTCGGGGATTGAAGCCTTAATCACCTACACTATCGCTGTTATTTTGGTACATTTGATGGTTATTTTTGGGTCAATGGCATGTATAGGCTATTTTCCTTCGGTAGAATCAAACTTCATTTTGAGTTGTAAATATTTCTAGCCATGCGAAAATGGCTTGTTTAGTCTTCGAGTTTGCTTATATGGGTTGGAGTGATTCTCATACTATTTGATGTTGTGGCATGAAAATTTAGTTAGTACCTAATATGCAATGACTTTTCTAATATGATGTTTGGTTATTGAATTTGTTCGATTTAGCCAATTTGTTAGTAGTCACAAGGTAAAGATTTGTTAGTATGCTTATAGAACGATTTTAATGAGATACGATGTTCTAACCGAACCGACCTAAGTATTAAATTCAACTATTGAACTCAGTGAATTCACGTCTAGCTTTGTATCTATGAACCTCGGTAGTTGTATTTTGATTTTGTAATACCTTAGACCCTAATCAGCCGACGGACAGGGGCTTAGGGTGTTACAAGTTTGATCATTATTATAAAATTTATTACTTCATATCACGCATATCAATAGGGCTAAGGCCCAGTTGTATCGTTCACTGAATAGGGCTAAGGCCTAGTTAACTGAATACCGAATAGGGCTTTGGCCGAGTAGTTATTGAGACTGGTAGGGCTTTGGCCCAATGGGCTTGAGCTGGTTTGGGCTCTGGATGGGCTTCCTTTACACACTGAGTTTCCAAACTCACCCCCTTTTTCCTTCCACCCATGTAGGTGAGCCCTAGACTGGCGAACGTGGAGTTGGGAGGGATTCAGAGTGGCCACATGGACTACAGTTAATCAATTAAGTTTTATTTCATTTTATTTTACATTATTTTCATATTTATTTTAATTATTTTCATTATGGTTTTGGATTGTAATAAGGCCGCTCTAATAATTTTGGTTTTTTTCAACTTTTCATTTAAACTATACTTATAATGCTATGTACAAAGCTGCATGAGTTTCTTAAAAATTATTCAAACGTTTTCAAAATCAAACACCTGTATCAAATGAGTAACAAAGTTAAATTTTATAATAAATCTCTCAATAACTAGCAATGGATAGGGCGTTCACCAATAAACTGGGAATTTCTCTTAAGACTTTAAATAGCAGTTTTGCAAAGCTCACCCCAATCTTAGTAACTAGGTCACAAGGTTAGTTGTAGGTGATGTGACACACCAGACTTAGTCGTAACGTCTGGGCCGGGTTTGGGGTGTTACATTTAGTGGTATCAGAGCCCGGTTGCAACAACTCGGCTGTGAATCGGGTCCAAAAGGTTTTCAAAAATTTTTAAAATCAAGGCCCAAGAATGGTATTTTGAAATCAGTTTTGGGAAAATTCTTATGAAAACCCTTTTTAAACTCGTTGTCTTTTTACATACTTTCTTAGGGTTTTTTTAAAAGACTTAAGTTTAAATGGGCTTTCTGAAATCGGGTACCTAAAGAAGTGGCACACTGAATCCCCAGCACCAAGTCTGTAAGTATTCTTTTCTTATACTATACTGTACTAAGATATCACAGGAGATAGAACTGAGACCCTATTATGATACTATAGATAGGGTAGTACTGAAAACTATAGAGACTGCGACTATAGGGAAACTAAACCCTAAAAGACTGAAACTGTAGCTAGGCTACGAAATCGTGAGACAAACTCTGAAACTCTATTTGTACATAAGACATTCTGTAATGAACAACTGAAACATTAAACTAATATCATAAAATTTGTAATCAGATAAGACATTATGAGTACGAGGGCTGCTCGTGAATGAGGCCGCGGACGTCGCCGAGGTAGTGTTCAAGCTGGGTCTTCATCTTCGAAACACTTGCCAGCTGAGGAGGCACGACCACCACCGGTAGCTGAAAATGGGCCGTATGATCAGACCACAGGGGATGATGCCTTGTCCCTGGCAATGTTAAGGGTTCTAGAAAGCGTTGCTGGAGCTAATGTTGGGCCAGTGAATAGGGGATCCATTTCTGAGCGACTCAGAGGTTTTCAGGGGCATAGCTGGAGTAGCCCCAAATGTAGCTGAGTATTGGCTGGAAGCTACGAAACGGATTACGGATGACTTGGATTGCTCGATGGAGCAAAAGCTAAAGGGAGCGGTGTCTCTATTGCGAGACGAGGCATATCAATGATGGATCACTACAAGGGAGAGTACCCCAGCTAAGCAAGTAACCTGGGAACTGTTTAAGACGGCTTTCAAGGGAAAGTACGTCAGAGCAAGTTATGTGGATGCACGCAGGGCAGAATTTTTGAACTTGACTCAAGGTAATAAGTCTGTTGCTAAGTACTAGGCAGAATTTCTGAGGTTGAGTCAGTATGCCAGCGGTATAGTTTCTACTGAGTACGAGCGTAGTGTTCATTTTGAGGATGGCATCAGGGATGAGCTAAGGGTGCTAATAGCTCCGCAAAGGGAGTGTGATTTTGCTGCGTTGGTAGAGAAGGCTAAGATAGCGAAGAGGTGAAGCATACTGAACTGCTGAATAGTGATAAGGACCGAAACCGAGTTAGGAGGGATCCTAGACCATCTGGTGCTGCAAACCAGAATGTCAAGAGAGCTAGAGTGGAGGAACCAGTCTGAGCAGTTCTGGTAAATAAAGTTAGACCACAGGCTTGCGGAGATTGTGGTAGAGTGCATCTGGGAGAGTGCTAGAAGTGTACTGGGGCATGTCTTCGATGCGGGTCCAAGGAACATAGAATTAAGGATTGTCCTCGGAGGCCAGCTCAGACTCAAGTTGCTAAACAGAGGGTGGCTCAACCAGTGCAAGGTGGACCGCTACCACCGAGAGGCCGTGGTCAAGGTAGAGGAGGCAATGGTAATGGTCGTGGACGTGGAGCACCGGATAAGGGTGCTGGAAATGCTGAGGCTCACCAGCCAGCATTGGTATATGCTGTTCGTCGTCAAGAGGAGGTGATACACCTGACATCATAACTGGTATGTTTTTTATCTCTAGAATGCCATACACTGCTTTGATAGATGTGGGATCAGCTCATTCGTATGTTGTATGTAATATTTCTAGGTCGTTAGGTGTGCACTCTGAGAAAACGATGAGTGGGGTAACTGTGATAAGCCCACTGGGTCACTCAGTTAGGGTAGATAAACTCTTTAGGGAGGTGCCTTTAGAGACTCAAGGTAGGGTTTTTTTTGGAGACATGATGGAGCTACCATTCGGAGAGTTCGATCTAATCTTAGGAATGGACTGGTTGACCAAGCATAAGGCAACTCTGGATTGTGCGGCTAAGAGGATGGTGTTAAGAACTGCAGAGGATAAGGAGGTACTGGTTATTGGGGGGCGAATAGACTACTTGTCCAATGTTGTTTCGGCCTTGAGGGTTGAGAAGCTGATTCGTAAGTGTTGTGAGGCGTACTTGGCTTTTGTAAGTCAGGTAGAGACTGAGGATTTGACTATGGAAACAGTTAGAACCATTAAGGAATTCCAAGATGTTTTTCCTAAGGAGCTTCTCGGATTACCTCCGAAACGAGAAGTTGAGTTTGGAATCGACTTGCTGCCTGAAACTGTTCAATTGAGAACCACCCAGGCAAGGCGAATATGGTGGCTGATGCACTGAGCCGAAGGGCTATTGCTGAGTTGATAGCGATGTTTGCTTGTTTGAGTCTATATGACGATGGAAGTCTGTTAGCAGAGTTACAAGTGAGACCAACTTGGACTGAGCTAATTAAAAAGAAGCAGTTAAAAGATGATTCGTTGGTTCCTCGGTTTCAGCAAGCTAAGAATGATGAGAATTCAGATTTTGGACTGAATACTGATAGAGTTCTCTGCTTTCGTGGAAGAGTTTGTATTCCGAAAAACTATGACTTGAGATAGGTAATTCTAAAAGAGGCTCATGGTGGACCTTGTGCCATGCATCTTGGAGGGATAAGCTGTACCAAGACTTGCGAAAGGTGTATTGGTGGCCTGGACTTAAGCGAGAGGTGTCTGAATTTGTGGGAAAATATCTGACATGCTAGAAAGTAAAGGCTGAGCATCAACTGCCTTCTGGACTATTACAGCGAGTAAAGATTCCACTCTGGAAGTGGGAAAGAGTTACCATGGATTTTGTGAGTGAGCTACCTTTGACACCCTCCAAGAAGGATTCTGTATGGGTGATTGTGGGTAGGTTAACGAAATCTACCCATTTCATACCTGTTTGAACTAATTACTCACTTTAAAAGTTGGCCAAACTTATGTGGTGGAGATAGTGGGACTGCATAGGGTGCCAGTATCAATTATTTCTGATCGAGACCTTAGCTTTACATGTCGATTCTGGCAAAAGTTGCATGAGGCGTTGGGTACGCGATTGGACTTCAGCACTACTTTTCACCATCAGTCGGATGGACAGTCAGAAAGGGTTATTCAGGTTCTGGAAGACATGTTAAGAGGTTGTATTATCGACTTTTGGGGTAGTTGGGAGGACTACTTGCCATTGGCAGAATTTGGATACAACAACAGCTATCAGGCAAGTATTCAGATGGCTCCATATGAGGCACTTTATGGGCGAAGGTGTCGTACGCCTACGTGTTGGACAAAATTGAGAGAACGACAAGTTCTTGGACTAGAGTTAGTGGCAGATACTGAGAATAAGGTTAAGATGATCAGAGATCGGTTAAAGGAGGCGTCTAATAGGCAAAAATTGTATGCTGATCTAAAGCGAAAGGAAATTGAGTGCTCTGTTGGGGATATGGTATTTTTGAAGGTATCGCCTTGGAAAAAGATCTTGAGGTTTGGCAAGAAGGGCAAGTTGAGTCCACAATTTATTGGGCCTTATCGGGTTCTTAAACGGGTAGGGCCAGTAGCTTATCAGTTGGAGTTGCCGTCAGAGTTGGATCGTATACATGACGTCTTTCATGTGCTCATGCTAAGACGGTATCGATCAGATCCTTTGCATGTCGTACCTGTGGAGGAGATTGAGGTAAAGACTGATTTGACTTTTGAAGAGGAGTCTGTGCAAATACTGGATCTAGAGGTTAAAGTACTGAGGAAGAAGTCTGTTCCGTTAGTGAAAATACTTTGGCGCAACCATCATAGAGAAGAGGCTACTTGGGAGCCAGAAGAGGTGATGCGTCAACAATACCCTCAACTATTTGGATCAGGTAAATTTCAAGGTCGAAATTTCTTTAAGGGGGTAGAGTTGTAATGCCCTGATTTTTAGGATTTTTGTGATTTTGGTGAAATCTTAAAATTCTGGTGTTTTGGTTATTGAAATTGTGTTTAAGTATGTTAGTGGGCATTTAGAAGGCTCAAGCCTAAGATAAAACCCGGTAGAAATATCAAATTTTGAATTTAAAGTGAAGGGGACCTGGTTAAGTGGGCCTTTAAGAAAAAGTTAATGAAATAGGACACAAAGAGGCCCTTGGTAAAGTGGCAATGTGGTGCCACTAAGTTCCTAAAAAAGTGGCATGTGGGCAAGTGTTCAAAGGCCAGAGTTCAAGTTGCAAGGTAAGGAGATGATACTTTTATTTTTGTGCATGTGTTGGTCAAGTGATGGCACTTAAGTGAAACTCTACTGTAGAGAGTTTGAATTGTTCATGAGATTGGATCAGGGAGAGATTTTAGGGATTTTGAATGAGGCACTTGATGGCCGATTGGGGGACTCTTAGGAAAGCAGTGCCGATTGGGACTTTTGGCTTAGGATGCATTAGACTAGTAGAGTTAGGTAGCCATTTGGCATTTATTCTTGGTAGCTGATTACTTTAGGGTGGCCTTCAGACTTTTGTCAATTACCCTAAGTGTCGAATAGGTTTGGTAGTGAGACCCTCTCAATTCATACTCTTTCTTTCTACTGTTCTAAAAGCCAAAACCCTAAACCTTAAGCTATCCATTGCCAACTTCTTCACCTAGCCGAATCTCTTCGCTACTTTCATTCTTCTCTTTTTACTTCTTTTATCTCCTAACGGAAACCTAAGCCTTCAAATTCCTTTTGTGCCGTTTGACCATAACCAAACCCCCATCTTTTCTTTCATTCTCTTCTCTTCTTTCATCCCCATTCTCTTCTAATTCTCTATAGCCGGATACTCATAAAAGCTGAAATCCCAAAAGGTTCTAGGTGTGTCGATTTCTTCTTGTTTGTAAACCTTTACTTTCTTTTCTCTTTAACCGAATTGCATATCCTTGTCGACATCCCTTTCTATTCATTGCAAAGCTTCCATTTTTCCTTTTCTTTTGTTGTGCCCAAAAACCGAAATCACCATATTCATAGGTACTTGGTAGCCGAATCCTTAGACCTCTAAGATTCATTCTCTGCTAGCGTTTAGGGCTAGATCTGCATCATATCTGAGTAGAAACGGAAGTGAAATCATTTTGATTAAGAGAACCTGTGGTAAGTGCTCGAAATATCTGATTCTATTCTTTATTTTGGGATTTAGAAAAGCCGAAACCTCTATGTATATAGGAGGCTGTCGATTGAGGGCTAGAGGCTCTGTTGGTCTTATTATTTGAATTGTTTTGTGCTAGTGCAGACTAATGGTCGCCGATCGAAGGCTTGGATCGTTGGAGCGACTGGTAGATTTAGATCTAGTAAATAGATCAACAAGGGTAAGTGGTTAAGAACACCCTATTGTGGCCAAATGTGGTAAGGAGTTTTAAGATTGGTTATTGTTGATCTGTAATCTAAACACTGTAGTGGCCGATTATAGGTTATCGTGGGAGATCTCGGTAGTGATTGTCGCAAAACAGGTGTGTAAACGAACACCCTTCTGTAGTCTAAATCGGCAAAAGCCAAAAAGCCAAAATGACAAACTTTTGGCATTTTGTGGGCTTGTGAGTGTGCGAGCACTCGTAAGTCAGTTGGAAATCATTAGATCTGTAATCGCAAGTGGTAAGATGGATGAGTGCGCAATTTTGTGCACTTCGGTAAATTTGGGCCTCGACGGGCTAAAATTGGGCCCAATGGGCTTACGGGCCCATATAGGAGAACGTAAGCAGTAAGTGTTTTCTGGAATACTATAGGATAAAACTATTAAACTAGACTTAGAATTTGGGCTAAACGGGCTAAATTAGCTAAATGACATTGTAGGGCCCATTAGGGGTTTTAGGGCCCAATGACTATAATCTGTTAAAATGGGCGAAATAAGCTACTGAGATAAAAGTTAGACTATTACTAATTAAAATGTGCATGAAACTCTAGAAACTGGCTTAATTACTAAAATACCCCTTATGGGTGGAAATTACTATTTTACCCCTAGGTGCAAAATGACCGTTATACCCCTAGGGCTAAGTCTGACTGAAATGCATGTTTTCTATTTCTATTCACTACATGATTATCTGTTGCATGGGACTAGGTTATTGATGGAGAAAGTACTGATAGTGGCTTGAACACGTACTGAAGGGGCTTTGCCTCGTTACACTGTTATCTGAGCGGCTATGCTGCAACTGTGGAGTGTAGTGCTGGGTGGGTTGAGTTATTCCCCACATGGAGTGCAGGGCTGGTACGGGTGGAGTGTAGCGGTTGGATTTAGGTTGAGTTTGGGTTTGCATTCATAATGATATCTGTTCTATTTCTGTAATGGGCCTATGGGCCGTACTATTATCTGAATAAGGCTAAGGCCCAATTGTACCGTTCACTGAATAGGGCTAAGGCCCAGCTAACTGAATACTTAATAGGGCTTTGGCCGAGTAGTTACTGAGACTGGTAGGGCTTAGGCCCAATGGGCCTGAGCTGGTTTGGGCTCTGGATGGGCTTTCTTTACACACTAAGTTTCCAAACTCACCCCCCTTTTCCTTCCATCCATGCAGGTGAGCCTTAGACTGGCGGACTTGGAGCTGGGAGGGATTCAAAATGGCCACATGGCCTACAATTAATCAATTAAGTTTTATTTCATTTTATTTTACTTTATTTCCGTATTTATTTTAAATTATTTTCATTATGGTTTTGGGTTGTAATAAGGCCGCTCTAATTATTTTGTTTTTTTCAACTTTTTATTTATACTATACTTATAATGCTATGTACAAAGCTGCGTGAGTTTCTTAAAAATTATTCAAACATTTTCAAAATTAAACACCCGTATCAAACGAGTAACAAAGTTAAATTTTATAATAAATCTCTTAATAACTGGTAATGGATAGAGCGTTCACCAATAAATCGGGAATTTCCCTTAAGACTTTAAATACCAGTTTTGCAAAGCTCACCCCAATCTTAGTAACTAGGTCACAAGGTTAGTTGTAGGTGATGTGACACACTAGACTTGGCCGTAACGTCTGGGCCGGGTTTGGGGTGTTACAGTTGTGCATAAAGAGTGTTTTATTTTGCTTCTCTTGCCGTGTGAGAAGTAGAAGTTGGCTGAAATACTGCTAGTTGAAGGGAGTTTGAATTCGGTGGTTGAGGAGATATTGGAGGAGTGGGGTTGCCAAATTTTAGGAGAGATTATAGGGATTTGGGGTTGTTATGTCGATTTGGTGGGGGAAAGAATTTTGTTTTCACTTTATCTCTTTTCAATTTTTAGTGGCTGAGTAAATTTTGAGGTTTAATACAGAACGAGTTTTTAATGAAATCATGTTTTTGAAAAATACTTCAATGTGACACCACCAGATTCAGCCATAATGTCTAGGCTGGGTTTTGGGTGTTACACTTAATGATATTGATTTATCAATATTATTGAAATGATTTATTTGCTTTTGGCTTACTAAGCTTTCAAAGCTTACTCTGTGTGTTTTTCCTATGTTTATAGAGTTTCGGAGACTTGCTCGGGTTGGAAGTCGTAGAAGACATCATCATACTATCTGATTATCGCTTCGGTAAATTAAAGCTTTGAGTTTTTGGTTATGTGGCATGTATAGGCTAGTTTCGATTTGGTGCTTTTTGATTTGTATATATATTTAGCCATGCAAAAATGGATTAATAATGTTGCTAATGGTTAAGTACTTTCAGTTATAAGGGGTTCATTTTGGAAGTATGATATGTGGTATATCTTACTTGATGAATGTGTTTTTGCTTCATTGTTATATGTTCTTATAAAATAAGTTATGAGATGATATTACTATGCCTTGTGAATTTGGCTATTTGGTGTAGTTTAATAATGACCAATTTTTTGAGGTATAAGTTTCTTTGTGAATTGAATTAGAAAATACCGTAATTGATAATTTGATTCTGTCATATTATGAGACAAATTAGGGTTATAATGTTATATGTATTCGGCTTTGTGCTAGGTGTATATATATACGTATTTTATTTATATGCATATGTTATTAATTCATGGATAGGTATTTTAGAGACCATGGTGGTTGGTTTAATGCTCAAATTTGATATGTGTCATATATACGGATTAAAGTCTTGATAAGGAATGGATGTGTTTTCAATTGCTAATTTGTTAGTTACTTTAGTTCATAAGTAATGACTATTGATGATTATGATTTGTGGTCATATGGTTGTTTTATAATGCACTATATTTCAAATTTGATAGTTGAATAAGTAGGAAAAGATTTGGTAGTGTATATTGTAACACCCCAAACACGGCCTAGACGTTATGGTCAAATCTGACGACGTCACATTGAAGAGTTTTTCGTAAAGTGTGATATTGATGAAAACCCTTGTAACACTCTACCCCAAATTCGTAGTCAAATTGGGGTTACAAAACATCACTAGACATTACACAAATTTTGTACTTTTAACTAAACACACTTTAAAATTAATTATCAAATTATAATCACATGTATGTTATTATCAAATACAATTTATAAATATATGTATATCTAAGGTCGTATATATAGACAAATCTAAATGCTCTCATATTCGACTAAATACATAAGTAAATATATATAACCAAAATCTATTCAAAAATTATGTTCAATTGTAACGCCCTGATTTTCGGGCTTTTTAGGGTTTTTGTGATTTTTGGTGAAATCTTGAAATTTTGGTATTTGGTTATTGAAATTATGTTTAAGGATGTTAGTGGGCCTTTAGGAGGCCCAAGCCTAAGTTAAAACCCGGCAGAAATATCAACTTTGGTTTTTAAGTGAAGGGACTTGGTTAAGTGGGCCTTGAAGGAAAAGTTAGCAATTTAAGACACAAGGAGGGCCTTGGCAAAGTGGCAAGGTGGCGCCACTAAGCTCCTAAAAAAAGTGGCGTGTGGACTGGGTTTAAGGGGCAGAGTTCTGGTCGTAAGGTAAGCAAGTGATACTTTTATTTTTGTGCATGTGTCGGGCATGTGATAGAACTCAAGTAGAATTCGGCTAGGGCTTTAGCAAGGTTGTGCCGTTTGCTTGAGTAGCCATTAGGGTAAGTTATAATTTCTTTTTCTGTCTTGCCGAATTAGGGTTAGCCACCTGGGGCTTTGAATTTTGTTCCATTCTCTTCTTAGTGTACCAAAAAGCCGAAAAGCAAGAAGGTTCTCCTCTTGTGCCGTTTTACCATAGCCGAACCTATTCTTCTCTTCTCCACTCTTCTTCCATTCTCTTTCCTTCTTCTTTTCTTCTCAAGCCGAAACCACCTCTCCTATTCACTTATCTTTCCTTTTCTTTTCTTTAAAAACTGAATCTGCCATTCTTTTCTCCTCAAACCCATCAACTACTAAAAGCTAAAATCCCGAAAGATTGCCGCTGTGCCGATTTGATTATAGCCGAACCCTCCTACATTTCAAAAGTCAAAAACACCATATTTTTAGTGACTTAGTAGCTGAATATTTAGATCTCTAAGACTCGATCCTTGCTAGTGTTTAGGGGTTAGATCTACATTAGATCTGAGTAGTAACAGAAGTGGAATCGTTTGATTAAGAGAACTTGCGGTAAGTACTCGACATCTCAGATCTATTCTTTATTTTGGGATTTAAAAAAGTTGAAATCCCTAGAGGCATAGAGAGGCTGTCGATTTGGGGCTTAAGGCTCTAAGGGTTATTAACAATCGATTTATTTTGGTGTTAGCGTGATCTAAAGGCTACTGATCGAGGGCTTGGACAAGTGGAACGACTAGATCTAGATCTAGTCACTAGCTTCGGCAAAGGTAAGATCTCAAGGGCCTTAGGTGTTGATGGCCGATTATGGTAAGTAAGTTTATGATGGCAGTCATGGTATTTTGAATCTAATGTGTCTAGTGACTGATTGTAGGATATCGTGGGAGATCCCGTTAGCAGTTGTCGCAAACCAGGTGTGTATCGAACACCCTCTTGTAGTTCAAATTAGCAAAAGCTGAAAAGTTGAAATGCCAAAATTCTGGCATTTCATGGACTTGCGAGTGTGCGAGCGCTCATAAGTTGGTTGGAAACCATTAGATCTGTAATCGTAAGTGGTAAGATGGATGGGTGTGCAATTCCGTGCACTTGGTAAATTTGGGCCGCGATAGGTTGAAACTGGGCCTAATGGGCTTACGGGCCCATATGGGTAAAAATAGGCAATAAATGTGTACTGATAGACTGTAGGTCCAAAATTGCTAAAACTGGTAAATCGATCGTAAAACTTGGGCTAAATGGGCTAAATTAGCTAAATGTCATTATAGGGCCCATTAGGGGTTTTAGGGCCCAGTAACTAAATACTGCTAAAATGGGCTAAGTTGACTACTGAAATGAAAGTTAGACTACCGAAGACTGAAATATACAATAACCCTAAAAACTGATAAAATTACTGAAATACCCTTAGGGGTGAGAAATTACTATTTTACCCCTAGGTACAAAATGACTTTTATACCCCTAGGGCTAGGTTTGACCAAAATGCATGTTCTACTGTTACTGTTTACTGCATGCCATGTCATGAATATCTATTGCATGGGATTGGGATATTGATCGAGGAAGTACTGATAGTGGCTTGACCACGTACTGGAGGCTTTGCCTCAATTTACTGTTATCTGAGCAGCTATGCTGCAACTGTAGAGTGTAGAGCTGGGTGGGTTGAGTTATTCCCCACATGGAGTGTAGGGCTGGTACGAGTGGAGTGTAGTGGATGGATTTAGGCTGGGTTTTTGGGCTTGCATTCATTATTGATATCTGTTCTGTTACTGTAATGGGCCTATGGGCCGTACTGTTATCTGAAAAGGGCTAAGGCCCAGTTTACTGTATCTGGATGGGTCTTCGGCCCAGTTACTACTAAGACTGGATAGGGCTTAGGCCCAATGGGATTGAGCTAATTTGGGCTTTGGATGGGTTTCTTTACACACTGAGTTTCCAAACTCACCCATTTTTCTTCTATCCATGCAAGTGAGCCCTAGATTGGTGGACTTGGAGCTGGGAGGGATTCAAAGTGGCCACATGGACTGCAATTACATAATTCAGTTTTCTCTTATTTTACTTTATTTTTATTATTTTAAATTATTTTTATTCTGATTTGGGGTTGTAATAAGGCCGCTCTAATTATTTTATTTTGGGTTTTAATTACTTATACTTATATTGCTTAAAATATTTTGAATATGGCTGCGCAAGTTTTTCAAAATTAATCAAACATTTTCAAAACCAGTCACACGGTTCAATCAAGTAACAAAGCTAAGTTTTATAATAAACCTCTTAATAACTAGTATTGAATAGGATGTCCACCAATAAACCAGGAATTTTTCTTAAGACTATAAAATCAGTTTTGCAAAGCTCACCTTAATCTTAGTAACTAGGTAACATGGTTAGTTTTAGGTGATGTGACACACCAAATTTGGCCATAACATCTGGGTCGGGTTTGGGGTATTACATTTAGTGGTATCAGAGTCAAGTTGCAACGACTCGGCTGTGGATTGGGTCCAAAAAGCCTTTCAAAAATTTTAAATTGAAGCCTTCTGAAATTTTTTTAATTGAAGCCCAAGAGGGGTATTTTTGGAAATCAATCTTTGGAAAATTTAGAAAACCCTTTTCAAATTCGTTTTCTTCAATATATACATGTTTTAAGGTCTGATCTAAAAAGGTTTAAGTTTTTCTAAGTTTTCTGAAATCTGGTATCTGAAGAGGTGGCACACTGAATCCCCGGCACCAAGTGTGTAAGTATTTCTATTTCTTATATTGTACTATACTGAGACAACATTGTAGATAGAACTAAGAACCTGCTATAATACTGTAGATAGGGTAGTACTAAAAACTGTAAGACTGAGACTATAGGGAAACTAAACCTTAGAAGACTGAGACTGTAGCTAGGCTACGATTTCGTGAAAACAAACTCTGAAACTCTATCTGTACATAAGATATTTGTAATAAACAGCTGAAATATTAAACTAATGTCATAAAATTTGTAATCAGATAAGACGATATGAGTACAAGAGCTGCTCGTGGACAGGACCGTGGACGTGGCCGAGGCAGTGCTCAAGCTGGGTCATCATCTTTGGAACACATGCCAGCTGGTGAGGCACGACCACCACCGGTTGCTAAAAATGGGTCGTATGAGTGGGCTGCAGGGGATGATGCCTTATCCCAGGCCATGTTAAAGGTTCTAGAGTGGGTGGCTAGAGCTAATGTCGGGCCTATGAATAAGGGATCTATTTCTGAGCGACTCTAGGCTAACGGAGCAGAGGATTTCAGGGGCATATTTGGAGTAGCGCCAAATGTAGCTGAGTATTGGCTGGAAGCTACGGAATGGATTATGGCCGACCTGGATTGCTCGGTGGAGCAAAAGCTGAAGGGAGCGGTGTCACTGCTGCGAGACGAGGCTTATCAATGGTGGATCACCGTGAGAGAGAGTACCCTAGCTGAGCGGGTGACTTGGGAACTATTTAAGACGTCTTTCAAGGGGAAGTACATCGGAGCAAGTTATGTGGATGCGCATAGGAAAGAATTTCTGAACCTGACCCAGGGCAATAAGTCTGTTGCTGAGTACGAGGTGAAATTTCTGAGGTTGAGTAATTATGCCAGTGGTATAGTTGCTACTGAGTTCGAGTGTAGCATTTGTTTTGAGGATGGCCTCAGGGATGAACTTAGGGTGTTGATAGCTCCATAGAAGGAGTGCGATTTTGCTACATTGGTGGAGAAGGCTAAGATAGCTGAAGAGGTGAAGCAAGCTGAATGGTAGAACCATGATAAGGATTGGAACTGATACATGAGGGATACTGCACCATCTGATGCTGCAAACAGAACGCCAAGAGAGCTAGGGTCAAGGAACCGGTCCGAGCAGTTCGGGTAAATATAGTGCATCTAAGAGAGTACTGGAACCGTACTGGAGCATGTCTTTGATGTGGGTCCAAGGAACATAGAATCAAAGATTATCCTAGGAGGCCGGCTCAGACTCAAGTTGCTGAACAGAGAGTTGCTCTACCAGTGCATGGTGGACTGCCACCGCCAAGAGGTCGTGGACAAGGTAGAGGTTGTAATAGATGTGGATGTGGAGCACCTGGCAGGGGTGCTGGCAATGCTGAGGCTCGTCAACCAACTTTGGTGTATGCTGCTCGTCGCTGAGAAGAGGGTGATGCACCTGACGTCATAACCGGTACATTTTTTATCTCTAGCATGCCATACACAGCTCTGATAGATGTGGGATCAACTCATTCATATGTTGCATGTGGCATTTCTGGGTCATTGGGTGTGCACTCTGAGGAAACTGTGAGTGGGGTAACTATGATAAGTCTGCTAGGTCACTCAGTTAGGGTCGATAAACTCTTTAGGGAGGTGCCTTTAGAGACTCAAGGTAAGGTTTTTCCTGGGGACTTGATGGAGCTACCATTTGGAGAGTTCGATCTGATCTTGGGGATGGACCGGTTGGCCAAGCATAAGGCAACTCTAGATTGTGCGGCTAAGAGGATGGTGTTAAGTACTGTTGAGGATGACGAGGTAATGGTTATTGGGGAGCGAAGGGACTACTTGTCCAATGTTGTTTCGGCCTTGGGGGCTGAGAAGCTGATTTGTAAAGGCTGCGAAGCGTATTTGGCTTTTGTAAGCCAGACTAAGAATGAGAATTTGACTGTGGAGACAGTCAGAACTGTTAGGGAATTTCAAGATGTATTCCCTGAGGAACTTCCTAGATTAGCTCCGAACCGAAAAGTCGAGTTTGGAATCGACTTACTGCCTAGAACGACTCCAGTGTCCATCGTGCCTTATAGGATGGCACCGAAGGAGCTAGTGGAACTGAAAGCACAAGTCCAAGAGTTGTTGGATAGAGGCTTCATTAGGCCAAGTGTGTCTTCGTGGGAAGCACCAGTGTTGTTTGTGAAGAAAAAAGATGGGACGATGCATATGTGCATCGACTATCGCCAGTTGAACAAACTGACAATAAAGAACAAGTACCCACTGCCAATGATCGATGATCTGTTTGACCAGCTTAAAGGAGCTTCAGTATTTTCCAAGATCGATCTTCAATCTGGATGCCATCAGTTAAGGGTGAAGGAAGTGGGTATTCATAAGATAGCATTCAGAACTCGGTATGCTCATTATGAGTTTCTGGTTATGCCATTTGGACTGACGAATGCAGCTACAGCTTTCATGGATCTGATGAATCGAGTGTTCCAACCTTGGACCGATTCGTAGTCGTCTTTATCGACGATATCTTGGTGTATTTGGAAATTGAGGAGAAACATGATGAGCATCTCTGTATTGTTCTGCAAGTACTAAGGGAGAAGTAACTCTATGCAAAGTTTAGTAAGTGTGAATTTTGGTTGCAAGAAGTGACTTTTCTGGGCCACGTTGTTTCTGCTGAGGGGATTAGGGTAGATCCTCGGAAGATTGAGGCAGTTCTGGAATGGAAGCCACCGAGGTCAGTATCAAAAATTCAGAGTTTTCTAGGTCTGACAGGTTACTATAGAAGATTTGTAGAAGGATTCTCTCTAATTGCTGCAGCATTGATGAAACTACTGAGAAAAGGAGTAGTGTTTGCATGGATTGAGAAACAGCAAGAAGCCTTTGATAAGTTGAAAAAGGTATTGATGGGGGCGCCAGTGTTGATTCAGCTAGAGTCTGGGAAGGATTTCACTATGTACAGTGATGCGTCGCATGTGGGGTTAGGCTGTGTACTAATGCAAGAGGGTAAGGTGGTCGCTTATGCTTCGTGACAGCTTAAGCCTCACGAAGCGAATTGCCCGATGTATGATCTAGAGTTGGCAGCGGTGATCTTCGCATTGAAAATCTGGAGACACTATCTATATGGAGAAAAGTGTATTATATACACGGACCATAAAAGCCTCAAGTATCTGTTGACTCAGAAGGAGTTGAATCTTAGGCAACGAAGGTGGATAGAGTTGCTTAAAGATGATGACTATTTGATTGAGTACCACCCAGGCAAGGCGAATGTGGTGGCTGATGCACTGAGCCGAAGGGCTATTGCTGAGTTGAGAGCGATGTTTGCTCGTTTGAGCCTTTATGACGATAGAAGTTTGTTGGCAGACTTGCAAGTGAGACCAACTTAGACTGAGCATATTAAAGAGAAGCAGTTAAAGGATGAGCTGTTGATTCTTCGGTTTCAACAAGCTGAGAATGAGGGGAATTCAGATTTTGGACTGAATACTGATGGAGTTCTCTACTTTCGTGGAAGAGTTTGTATTCCGAGGGACTCTAACTTGAGGCAGTTAATTCTAAAAAAGGCTCATAGAGGACCTTGTGCCATGCATCCTAGAGGGAATAAGCTGTATCGAGACCTGCGAGAGGTGTATTGGTGGCCTGGACTTAAGGGAGAGGTGACTGAATTTGTAGGAAAATGTCTGACATGCCAGCAAGTAAAGGCTAAGCATCAACTGCCTTCTGGATTGTTACAGCCAGTGAAAATTCCACTTTGGAAGTGGGAGAGAGTGACCATGGATTTTGTTAATGGGCTACTGTTGCCACCCTTCAACAAGGATTCGGTGTGGGTGATTATGGATAGGTTAACGAAATCTGCCCATTTCATACCTGTTCGAACAGACTACTCATTGCAAAGGTTGGCCAAGTTGTACGTGGCAGAGATAGTGCGACTACATGGGGTGCCAGTATCGATTATTTCTGATCGAGACCCTAGGTTTACATCTCGATTCTGGCAGAAGCTGCATAAGGCATTGGGTACGCGATTGGATTTTAGCACTGCTTTTCACCTTCAAACGGATGGACAGTCAGAAAGGGTTATTCAGGTTCTGAAGGATATGTTAAAATGTTGTGTTATCAACTTTCGTCGTAGTTGGGAGGACTACTTGCCATTGGCAGAATTTGCGTACAACAACAGTTATCAAATGAGTATACATATGGCTCCATATGAAGCACTGTATGGGCGAATGTGTCGTACGCCTATGTGTTGGACGGAGTTGGGAGAGCGACAAGTTCTTGGATCGGAATTAGTAGCAGACACTAAAAATAAGGTTAAGTTGATCAGAGATTGGTTAAAGGAAGCGTCTGATAGACAGAAGTCATATGCTGATCTAAAGCGTAAGGAAATCGAGCTCGCTGTTGGGGATATGGTTTTTCCAAAAGTTTCGCCATGGAAGAAGATCTTGAGATTTGGTAAGAAGGGCAAGTTGAGTCCGCAGTTTATTGGGCCTTATCGGGTTCTTAAACGGGTAGTGCCAGTAGCTTATCAGTTGGAGTTACCACCGGAGTTAGATCGTATTCACGACATCTTTCATGTGTCCATGCTAAGACAGTATCGATCGGATCCTTCGTAAGTTGTGCCAGTGGAGGAGATTGAGGTCAAAACTGATTTGACCTTTGAGGAGGAGCCTGTGCAAATTCTGGACCAAGAAGTCACAGTATTGAGAAAGAAGTCAGTCCCGTTGGTGAAAGTACTTTGGTGCAATCATGGCAGAGAAGAGGCTACTTGGGAGCCTGAAGAGATGATGCGCCAACAATACCCTCAACTATTTGGATCAGGTAAATTTCGAGGCCGAAATTTCTTTAAGGGGGTAGAGTTGCAACACCCTGATTTTCGGGCTTTTTCGGGTTTTTGTCATTTTTGGTGAAATCTTGAAATTTTGGTACTTGGTTACTGAAATTATGTTTAAGGATGCTAGTGGGCCTTTAGGAGGCCCAAGCCTAAGTTAAAACCCGGCAGAAATATCAACTTTGGTTTTTAAGAGAAAGGGACTTGGTTAAGTGGACCTTTAAGGAAAAGTTAGCAAATTAAGTGTAACACCCTTATGCTAGTAACCGTCGCCGGAGTAGGGTCACGAGGTACTACAAAACCAACTCAACTTTAGAACATCCCACATACACATAAATCAAAACTTTAAACTGTAAACGTACATATTTCGGTCATAACATAATCAGATATTCAACTATCAATCAAATCCAATATACCATATGCAAGTGTATGCGCATATATTTGTATAAAGTCAAGACCTCATCGATTAGCATCACGCAAATATGAAATGCACTATTCATTTGGTATAAGCTTCACTCTTAGCCGAGCTCATTTGAACGTAAGATTCATTCATTCATACAATAAATAACTCAGCTAACCTAACATTTATAAGTCTTTTGGTTAAAGAACTTAATTGACCAAAAGTCCACCAAGTATAAAATCATTTCACATTTAAACTTAAAACCAACTTTCAAACCATTATACTAACATTATGGAAGCACTTTAAATTTTTAATAAGATTCATAGATCACTTAAAGGTACCTTGCTTATAAAAATATAGCATATCATTCACATTCTATATACATACGCATGCTAACTACATGACTTTAACATAATAAGTTCACGAAACTAAATAATGTGCCATTTTCACATGGCTCATCTTAATAATAATTATATTGTTCAAAAATACAAAAGCCCATAAATGTCTATCCTATACACGCCATAGTTTAAACTAAAAGCTTCATAAAGATACCAAAATGATGTTGATAAATGTGATGACTTCAGTGAAGGTCCCGAGCTCTCAACGGATCAAGAATCTAAATAAAGATGAACAAACACCCGAATGAGATAATAATCAGTAAGTCATAAGCAATTTGGCAAAATAATTGAAGCTAATATATACAAGAAATGATAATGGATAATATTAAATCTAGCATGTCATCTCATGGAAAAAAAAATGCTCCCTATATCACACATATCTATTACCCCAACTTAGGACCCATAATCATTTTCAAATTACTAACCACCCAATATCTTAACTTTACAAATTGAGCACTTCTTAAATATAATATGCATAAATTGCCTTTATGCCAGTATCAAACATCACGAAGATTATACAACTCAACCACAAGCTAGACCAAACCTCAACCAATTGATATAAAAACTTCATGGTAAACTACTTTATATACTTTGTTCAATTTTAATCTTATATCACCTTATGCTGATAATCAACTTCTCAATCCCTATGAAACAACATAAGTAAGTAGATATACACACATACCTTCCATACGCATATCATTTGTGCCTTTTGAAGTTGGTATTCTCTTAACCAATTCGCACACATAGTGCCCCACAATCGATCTCG
This sequence comes from Gossypium stocksii, assembly GCA_020496765.1. Lineage (NCBI taxonomy): Eukaryota > Viridiplantae > Streptophyta > Magnoliopsida > Malvales > Malvaceae > Gossypium > Gossypium stocksii. The sequence continues at coordinate 58,069,765 of CM035626.1, forward strand.
CACACATAGTGCTCGGTTAATTAATTTGTACACATAGTGCAAATACTCATTCGTACACATAGTGCCATTTTCTTTCGCACACATAGTGCTCAAGTCCCCTCATTATTAACGCATCAGACAACTTAAATAAATCCGTCAACATCGTATACTCAATCATCAAATACATGTACATACCAAGATTTCCTTCCCAATTCATATGTAACATTTACATTCAAAAATAGCCATAGTTCAATTGCTTAAATGACTTACCTTATTGTCCGATGAACAGCTCCGATCGACTACTCAACAACCTTCGCTTTCCCCTTATTTGAACTTGGCTTTTTTTTATCTTGAGCTTAATTAAACAAATAAACTAATCCAATCATCTTATCAATTCATCATAACCCAAATTCTATTAATTCCTCGAAGAAACACACATATATAACCAATGTACATATGCATTCATCTACGCATACAAAAAAGAAAATCAACTTTAAAATCTCATATTCCACATTTCATATTACATAAACTTATCATAGCTATTTTACACCCTTTGACCACAAGCATATAATATCATTCACATTTCCATTTCATAATTTACCTTTCGGTAATATAATCATAGCATTCTTTTCTAATATTTATTAAACAAGGCCGAATGTCATTAGCAACTAATGCGTCACACATACACATGCATTAAATTAATCCATGCATAACCTTAAGCATACTCCAAACATATTACATATATAAATATTATACATTTTACTCATCTCAACATTTAGTTTCACATTCGGCAATTGCACATACCAATATTAAAATTTAACATCCAAACTTTACACCTAATCTCCTAAGGCCGAATTTCATAATAATGTACGTTAAATAATTTAAGAATTTAGCATATATATACAATGACCGAATGTACATATCTTTCACATTCATCCATACAAAATTTTATCAAGCTTAAATCTTCATTTAACCATGTATCAATTAAAACAATCAACACCGATTCTTCAAGTACACATATATATATACCAAGGCCGAATGCCCTCTTCAACAATTTAACCACACAATGCAAACAAAAATATATTTCACAAATTATAATTATAACCTTAAGCTCAATTTCGGCTAACATGCATAATCAACTTGACAAATTCCAAGCAATTATCAAAACCTCAAGACCACATTCGGCACCACACACTCACCTAAGTATTTTAGCCGATTTTCTTATAACAACTCAACCAAAAAGATACTCATTAACTAGCTCAAACTTCACTTATCCACCTTTATTCAAAAAAAAAAAATGAAAGCAACAACCAATTCTTTCAATCCCTAACATGACTGAATGCTCAAAACACCACCAAACTTTAATTTCTAACATGGGCTTAGTTAAGTACTTAACCATCAATTAAATTTTTACAAAATCTAAAAGAACTAACATGAATTTTTACCTTAATTTAGCCAAACAAATGGTGACCGAATACCAAGCTTTCTTCTTTATTTTCTTCCTTTAATTTTCGGCAATGTAGAACCAAAAAATGAACACCTAGTTTTTTTTTTCTTTTTGTTTTATTATTTAATGACTTATTAATATAAAACTATTAAATTATAATTTTACTAATATAAAACACATATATTTCTCATCATCCAAAGTCATGGCCAGCCATTATGTTTAAAATGGGGAATTTGACATGCAAATCCCCTATTTTAAACCATGCAATAATTTGGCCATTTTAAAAATTAACCTAACACATTTTCAATGTTTTTCACATAAGCCCTTTTAAGCAAATTCACATTCAAATGACAAAATCAAAGCATCAAAATTTCACACATGCATTTTTACATATAATAGACAAGAATATAGCATTTAATTATTTTTGTGACTCGGTTTTGTGGTCCCGAAACCACTTTTCGACTAGGGTCAAATTACAGCTATCACAACTCTGCCCCACTTAGGTGTTTTCGTCCCTGAAAATCTTACCAGCGAATAAATTAGGGTATTATTCTTTCATAGAGTCCTCAAGCTTCGAAGTAGCTTCTTCGACCCCGTGCTTGACCCACAACACTTTCACTAACGAAATTTTCTTATTCCGCAATTCTTTCACCTCGTGTGCCAAAATACGAACCGGTTCCTCTTCGTAACTTAAATCAGACTGAATTTCAATCTCTGACGGGCTAACCACATGTGAAGGATCGGATCTATACCGTCTAAGCATCGAAACATGAAACACATTATGAATCTTTTTGAGTTCAGGTGGCAGAATCAATCTGTAAGCAACCGGCCCAATCCGTTCTAAAACCTCATATGGTCCGATAAATTTAGGGCTTAATTTGCCCTTACGGCCAAATCGGAGTACCTTTTTCCACAGTGAGACTTTCAGAAACACTTTATCCCCAATCTGATACTCTATATCCTTACGCTTCAAGTCTGTATATGATTTCTGACGATCCAACGCTGCTTTCAAACTATCTCGAATCACTTTCACTTTCTGTTCAGCCTCTTTGATCAAATCAACCCCATAAATCTTATTCTTACTGAGTTCGGTCCAAAACAATGGTGTACGGCATTTACGACCGCACAAAGCCTTGTAAGGTGCCATCTGGATACTCGATTGAAAACTGTTATTGTAAGCAAATTCAATCAAAGGTAAGTATCGTTCCCACGAACCACTAAACTCAAGGATGCAACATCTCAACATATCCTCGAGTATCTGAATAATTCGCTTGGATTGACCATCGGTCTGGGGATGAAAAGTGGTGCTAAAAAGCAGCTTGGTACCAAACGCATCTTGTAATATCTTCCAAAATCACGATGTAAATCTGGGATCTCTATCTGACACAATAGAAGTAGGCACTCCGTGCAATCTCACAATCTGAGAGACATACAGTTCAGAAGCTTATCGAGTGAATAATCGGTACGAACGGGGATAAAATGAGCTGACTTAGTCAATTTATCAACAATAACCCAGATTGAATCTTTCTTGCTCGAAGTCAAAGGCAGACCGGATACGAAATCCATCATGACGCGATCCCATTTCCACTCAGGTATCATAATCGAATGTAATAATCCCGAACACACCTGATGCTCCGCTTTCACTTGTTGACATATTAGACATTTAAAAACAAAGTCAGAGATGTCTCGTTTCATACCGTGCCACCAGTACTGACGTTTCAAATCGTTGTACATATTCCTGCTACCCGGGTGAACTGACATTCGGCTGCTATGAGCCTCGTTCAGAATCATCAAAATAAGCTCGGAATTTCTCGAAATACATAATCAATTCTTAAATCTGAAAAAATCATCGGCATCAATTTGAAACTCCAAATCATTCTTCGAATCACATTATGATCGTATTGCGACCAATTCAACATCAACCTTTTGGGCTTCCCGAATCCGTTGTATCAACGTAGGTTTCGCTTCTAATTCCGCTATTAGCACATCATTATCGGACATAGACAAATGTACATTCATCGCGCGTAATGCAAACAGTGATTTCTGACTGAGAGCATCAGTAACTATGTTGGCTTTTCCCGGATGATAATCAATGACAAGCTCGTAGTCTTTCAGTAATTCTAGCCACCGACGTTGTCTCAAATTCAAGTTTCTTTGAGTCATTAAATATTTGAAGCTTTTGTGATCAGAATAAACATGACATTTCTCTCCGAATAAGTAGTGACACCAAATTTTCAAAGCAAATACAATAGCTACTAACTCGAGATCATGCGTTGGATAATTTCGCTCGTGAGGCTTTAACTGTCTTGAGGCATAAGCGACAACTCTACCCTCTTGCATCAAAAAGCAGCCGAAACCGTTCAATGAGGCATCACTATAAACTACAAATTCCTTACCGGATTCTGGCTAAATTAATACTGGAGCTTCCGTCAAGAGAGTTTTCAGCTGGTCAAAACTTTTCTGACACCTTTCAGACCACTCAAATCTGACATCCTTTTGAAGCAGCTTTGTCAACGGTGTTGCTATCATCGAGAAACCTTTTACAAATTGTCGGTAGTATCTGGCAAGTCTCAAAAAGCTCCAAACTTCTGAAACGTTTCTCGGAGGCTTCCAATCAAGTATAGCTGAAATTTTATTCGGATCGACCCGGATACCCGATGCGGATACGACATGTCCAAAAAAGCTAACCTCACGTAACCATAACTCGCATTTACTGAATTTTGTGTACAACTACTTATCACGCAAAATCTAAAGCACAAGCCTCAAGTGTTCAGCATGCTTGATCTCGTTGCGAGAATAAATCAAAATATCGTCTATGAACACAACCACAAACCAATCTAAATACTGTCTAAATGCCCGATTCATCAAATCCATGAAAATCGCAGGGGCATTAGTGAGCCCAAACGGCATCACTAAGAACTCGTAGTGTTCGTATCTCATTCTGAAAGTAGTCTTAGGCACATCTGAGTCTCTGACTCGTAACTGATAATAGCCAGATCGTAGATCGATCTTTGAGAACACTGTAGCTCCCTTTAACTGATCAAATAGGTCATCGATTTGTGGCAACGGATATTTATTCTTTATAGTCACCTTGTTCAATTGTCGATAGTCGATACACATTCTCATAGTTCCATCTTTCTTTTTCACAAAAAACACTGGCGCACCCCAAGGTGAGAAGCTTGGTCGTGCAAAGCCTCTGTCTGTCAATTCTTGCAACTGAGATTTCAACTCTTTCAACTCGGTCGGTGCGATACGATACGGAGCTATCAAAATCAGAGTCGTACAACTCAACCTCTCTAATAGGTGGTAATCCCAGTAATTCCTCAGAAAACACATCCGAATACTCACAAACCACATGCACAGTCTCAAGCTTTCATTTAGATACTTTGCTATCCAGTACGTACACAAGATACGCTTCACAACTCTTTTTCACATACTTCTGAGCTAACATCAAAGATATCACTTCCGGCAATCCGTTCAGATCAGTAGATTCAATTCAGATTATTTCACCACTCGAGCATCGCAAATCAATTACTTTTCTCTTGCAATTCACTACAGCATCATGAATAGATAGCCAATCCATACCGAGAATGATATCGAACTCGTCAAATGGTAATATCATCAGATCAGCCCGAAAGCAAAAATTCCAAATCATTAGAGGACAGTTCTTGCACACTTTGTCTACTAACACACAACGACCCAACTAATGTTTCATACACATAAGAATGAGTTGAACTGGGATCAATCAAGGCAATAACATCAGTATCGTAAAGAGTAAAAGTACCGGTAATAACATCAGGGGATGAAGCCTCCTCACGAGCATGGATGGCATAGGCTCTGGCAAGTGTACGAGCCTCGGATCGAACTGCCGTATCTGAACTCCCTCTCTGATTACCACTCCTGCCTCCTGTATTTCTCGATGACCTACCCCTAACTGTTGCACCACTCGATCTCGCACTCTGCATTTTATTTTTCTCATCAGGTTCCGTGTAGTCTCGAACGAAATGGTCTCGCAAACTACATCTATAACAAGCTCTGTTAATACTCTTGCCCTAGCATTCGGCCACATGTCGTCTATCACACTGTGGACACTCAAGTTTATCCAGTCGATTGTTGCCAACACTAGCAACTGAAGTAGCTCGAGAATCTGCTGAAGGTCGCTCTCAAATAGAAATCCCCGCAGTCGCCTTTGATCTGTTTCTATCATCTCTGAACTTCCTTGCAGCCAAGAAACAAGTTTTACTCGCCGTTCTCTTATGAAAATCTCTAGCTTCGGATTCTGCTTTTCTTTTCTCTTTTCCGAGCTCTTCAGCCTTGCAAGCTCGTTCAACAAGTGTTGCGAACTCTTTTATTTCAAGAATACCCACCAGTAGCTTTAAGTCTTTGTTCAATCCTTCTTCAAACCTTTTACACATGGCAACTTCATCAGCAACACACTCTCGTGCATAACGACTGAGTCTCACAAATTCACGTTCATATTTGGATACAGTCATATGACCTTGTTTAAGTTCAAAAAATTCTTTACCTTTTGATCGATGAATCTCTGGCTAATATATTTCTTGCGAAACTCCGTCTGAAAGAAGTCCCATGTAATCCGTTCTTTCAAAACAATCGAAATCAAAGTTCTCCACCAATAATAGGTTGAATCTCGTAATAAGGATATAGCGCATTTCAAACACTCATCGGGTGCGTAGGATAGCTCATCAAAAACACAGATGGTATTATCAAGCCAGAATTCAGCTCTCTCAGCATCATTAGTAGCTGTGGCTCTGAATTTCCCGGCCCCATACTTCTTGATCTTGTCAACAGGGGGTTTACTCGATCTCCACGGATTAGTAGTCACTGGCATTGCAGGTACCGGGGGAGGGTTATTCAAGTTCGGGGATTGTTGTGCAGGCAGGTTTGTTCGAGCATATTGAGCAACCCATTCGTTCATCATAGAAAAGAAGGCTTGTTTAGCCACATCATCTTGATTGCTCGCAGATGGTTCAGAATCAACAGGCGCTATCCCTTGCGCAGGAGCAGGCGCGATACTCTTAACGTCGTCTGCTATGGCTCGCTCGGGATTAGCTTCCATTACTAAGCGAAAATAAAAGTTTAACCATCAGAAGTCATCACACTATCATATATTTACATTATGGCATGTATAGCTAGACTCTCACGTGCTACGTTAGTCCTAGAATAGACTAAACCGTAGCTCTGATACCAATAAAAATGTAACACCCTTACGCCCGTAACCGTCGCCGGAGTAGGATCACGAGGTATTACAAAACCAACTCAACTTTAGAACATCCTACATACACATAAATCAAAACTTTAAACTGTAAACGTACATATTTCGGTCATAACATAATCAGATATTCAACTATCAATCAAATCTAATATACCATATGCAAGTGTATGCGCATATATTTATATAAAGTCAAGACCTCATCGATTAGCATTATGCAAATATGAAATGCACTATTCATTCGGTATAAGCTTCACTCTTAGCCGAGCTCATTTGAACGTAAGATTCATTCATTCATACAATAAATAACTCAACTAACCTAACATTTATAAGTCTTTTGGTTAAAGAACTTAATTGACCGAAAGTCCACCAAGAATAAAATCATTTCACATTTAAACTTAAAACCAACTTTCAAACCATTATACTAACATTATGGAAGCACTTTAAATTTTTAATAAGATTCATAGATCACTTAAAGGTACCTTGCTTATAAAAATATAGCATATCATTCACATCCTATATACATACGCATGCTAACTACATGACTTTAACATAATAAGTTCACAAAACTAAATAATGTGCCATTTTCGCATGGCTCATCTGGATAATAATTACATTGTTCAAAAATACAAAAGCCCATAAACGTCTATCCTATACATGCCATAGTTTAAACTTAAAGCTTCATAAAGATACCAAAATGATGTTGATAAATGTGATGACTTCAGTGAAGGTCCCGAGCTCTCAACGGATCAAGAATCTAAATAAAGATGAACAAACACCCGAATGAGATAATACTTAGTAAGTCATAAGCAATTTGGCAAAATAATTGAAGCTAATATATACAAGAAATGATAATGGTTAATATTAAATCTAGCATGTTATCTCATGGAAAAAAAATGCTCCCTATATCACACATATCTATTACCCCAACTTAGGACCCATAATCATTTTCAAATTACTAACCACCCAATATCTTAACTTTACCAATTGAGCACTTCTTAAATATAATATGTATAAATTGCCTTTATGCCAGTATCAAACATCACGAAGATTATCCAACTCAACCACAAGCTAGACCAAACCTCAACCAACTGATATAAAAACTTCATGGTAAACTACTTTCTATACTTTGTTCAATTTTAATCTTATATCACCTTATGCTCATAATCAACTTCTCAATCTCTATGAAACAACATAAGTAAGTAGATATACACATATACCTTCCATACACATATCATTTGTACCTTTTACAGTTGTTATTCTCTTAACCAATTCGCACACATAGTGCCCCACAACCGATCTCGCACACATAGTGCTCAGTTAATTAATTCGCACACATAGTGCATATACTCATTTGCACACATAGTGCCATTTTCTTTCACACACATGGTGCTCAATTTCCCTCATTATTAACGCATCAGACAACTTAAATAAATCCATAAACATCGTATACTCAATCATCAAATACATGTACATACCAAGATTTCCTTCCCAATTCATATGTAACATTTGCATTCAAAAATAGCCATAGTTCAATTGCTTAAATGACTTACCTTATTGTCCGATGAACAGCTCCGATCGACTACTCAACAACCTTCGTTTTCCCCTTATTTGAACTTGGCTCTTTTTGATCTTGAGCTTAATTAAACAAATAAACTAATTCAATCATCTTATCAATTCATCATAACCCAAATTCTATTAATTCCTCGAAGAAACAAACATATATAACCAATGTACATATGCATTCATCTACGCATACAAAAAAGAAAATCAACTTTAAAATCTCATATTCCACATTTCATATTACATAAACTTATCATAGCTATTTTACACCCTTTGACCACAAGCATATAATATCATTTACATTTCCATTTCATAATTTACCTTTCGGTAATATAATCATAGCATTCTTTTCTAATATTTATTAAACAAGGCCGAATGTCATTAACAACTAATGCTTCACATACACATGCATTAAATTAATCCATGCATAACCTTAAGCATACTCCAAACATATTACATATATAAATATTATACATTTTACTCATCTCAACATTTGGTTTCACATTCGGCAATTGCACATACCAATACTAAAATTTAACACCCAAACTTTACACCTAATCTCCTAATGCCGAATTTCATAATAATGTACGTTAAATAATTTAAGAATTTAGCATATATATACAATGACCGAATGTACATATCTTTCACATTCATCCATACAAAATTTTATCAAGCTTAAATCTTCATTTAACCATGTATCAATTAAAACAATCAACAACGATTCTTTAAGTACACATATATATATATACCAAGGCCGAATGCCCTCTTCAACAATTTAACCACACAATTCAAACAAAAATATATTTCACAAATTATAATTATAACCTTAAGCTCAATTTCGGCTAACATACATAATCAACTTGACAAATTCCAAGCAATTATCAAAACCTCAAGACCACAGTCGGCACCACACGCTCACCTAAGTATGTTAGCCGATTTTCTTATAACAACTCAACCAAAAATATGCTCATTAACTAGCTCAAACTTAACTTATCCACCTCCATTCATAAAAATATATATATATATGAAAGCAACAACCAATTCTTTCAATCCCTAACATGGCCGAATGCTCAAAACACCACCAAACTTTAATTTCTAACATGGGCTAAGTTAAGTACTTAACCATCAATTAAATTTTTACAAAATCTAAAAGAACTAACATGAATTTTTACCTTAATTTGGCCAAACAAATGGTGACCAAATGCCAAGCTTTCTTCTCTATTTTCTTCCTTTAATTTTCGGCAATATAGAACCAAAAGATGAACACCTAGTTTTTTTTTTCTTTTTGTTTTATTATTTAATGACTTATTAATATAAAACTATTAAATTATAATTTTACTAATATAAAACACATATATTTCTCATCATCCAAAGTCATGGCTGACCACTATGTTTAAAATGGGGAATTTGACATGCAAATCCCCTATTTTAAACCATGCAATAATTTGGCCATTTTAAAAATTAACCTAACACATTTTCAATGTTTCTCACATAAGCCCTTTTAAGCAAATTCACATTCAAATGAAAAAATCAAAGCATCAAATTTTTACACATGCATTTTTTACATATAACAGACATAGAATATAGCATTTAATTATTTTTGTGACTCGATTTTGTGGTCCCGAAACCACTTTTCGACTAGGGTCAAATTACGGCTGTCACATTAAGACACAAAGAGGGCCTTGGTAAATGGCAAGGTGGCGCCACTAAGCTCCTAAAAAAGTGGCATGTGGACTGGGTTTAAGGGCCAGAGTTCTAGTCGCAAGGTAAGCAGGTGATACTTTTATTTTTGTGCATGTGCCGGGCATGTGATAGAACTCAAGTAGAATTTGGCTGGCGCTTTAGGAAGGTTGTGCCGTTTGCTTGAGTAGCCATTAGGGTAAGTTATAATTTCTTTTTCTGTCTGGCCGACTTAGGGTTAGCCACCTGGGGTTTTCACTTTTGTTCCATTCTCTTCTTAGTGTACCAAAAAGTCGAAAAGCAAGAATGTAATGTCCCCACGCCCGAGACCGTCTCCGGAGTCGAGTTTGAGGTGTTACTAAACTTAATTTATCATTAAACCAACTTTACATCACTTATTTTAATTTTCGGAATATGCAGAATCTCTGCGTCATGGTCGCTTAAAAAATCATATCTCGAGTTACGAAACTCGAAATCAAGATCTGTAAATTTTCCCTAAATCTAGACTCATATATCTATTCACTAATTTTTTTTCTAGAATTTTTGGTTGGGCCGATTTGTACAGTTTATTAGTTAAAGTTACCCCTGTTTCAGGACTTGACTGCACTGACCTCTGTTTACTACGAACCACTTTTCTCTCTGTAAAAAATTCATATGATTATTCTGTTTCCTTATATTGAAACTAGACTAACTCAGGATTCTGTACATATAAATTACACCTCTTAACTATTTTTGTACAATTTATAGTGAATTTTCAAAGTTGGAACAGAGGATCCAGAAATCGCTCTGGCCCTGTTTCACTAAAACTCAAATATCTTATAACATATAACTCCTTTACCTATTTTGCTTTTTCCATTTGAAAGTAGACACAATAAGATTCAATTTAATAGTTAATTATTCACCTAATTCGTTTTCTACTATTTTTGGTGATTTTTCAAACTCACATCAGTGTTGCTGCAATGTTCTGTTTTATGGCTAATTTCATTTTCATAAAAGCTTTCATGTACTAGATAACCTATTATCCTTCCATGACATCAAACATAATCTATATTAGCCATTTCAATGACTCATCATTATCAAGCATTTCCTCAACCAAACCACCACCATATCACAAGATTATTTACACAAAGTAGGTATATTGCTATACATGCCATACTAAGTTTTACAAGCCATTTACCAAAAAGTCCTTCGGATAGTGTGATCGAGCCTTCGACCTATCCCGATTCTCGAGCCGGCTTGTCCAAAACTACAATGAATGAAAAGGAGGGAGTAAGCATAAATGCTTAGTAAGTTCACATGTAAATAATAAGTAACATAACAAAGTCATTATGCCAAACAACATTAGCATAGCATCACCAAAACATATGTCACAATTCTAATCATCATACTTCATCTTACCACATTTTTGTTATTGTGTCGAGTTTCAACCCGAGGGTTAAGTACATACCTGTCCAATATGGCCATTTCTCAACATTACCGAATTGTCACTTACATCTTGAGTGTTTTTTCATTTACTTGAATTTTACCTGTTGAACACATTGGAATACAACTCGGATACACGGATCATTTGCACATAAGTGCTATATATGTAATCAATCAATTATGTAACCCGCCCATAAGCGAACTCGGACTCAACTCAATGAGCTCAGGCGTTCGCATCCATAAGTGAACTCGGACTCAACTCAACGAGCTCGGATGCCTAGTTACATTTCACGAACTCGGACTCAACTCAACGAGTTCGGATATTGGCATCCATAAGTGAACTCGGACTCAACTCAACGAGCTCGGATGCCCAACCATCCTAGTGACATGTCACTTGTATCCTAATCCATTCCCAAGGTTCAAACGGGATTTTCCTCAATCACACGTCCTTGCCGTCTTCTACAGAATACCGAAACCAATACTCGGTAGCCATTTATATTTAACAAGTAGCACATATAATTTGCATATTGTTCAAAAATAACCACAGAGCATATATTTCATGATAAAAATCAGCATATCATATAAATAACATCAATTAACTTAAAAATAACAATTATGTTACATTATTTACACATGAACTTACCTCGGTACCAAAATACAAAGATTTTGCAATTTAGTCCGCAATCTTTTCTTTTCCTCGATTGAGGTTGATTCCACGTCTTTCTTGATCTAAAATAACACATTTAGCTTGTTTAATACTCACATTTTCAAATTAGTTCTTAATTCAAATTTTGACAAAATTACAATTTTGCCCCTAAACTTTTTCATATTTACACTTTTGCCCCAAAGTTCGGAAATTAAATTTTATCACAAATTCTTATGTTTTCGGACATGCTGATCATTTATTTACCATTAGCAAGCTCAAATTCCCACTAAAACACATACTTATGAACAATATGTACTTTTATCGATTAAGCCGTTTTACTCGTTTTTACTTAAAACCGAGTAGCACAAGTTGTTTAACATAATTTAAAACCTCATATTCTATCATAAAACATCAAAATACACAAATTTCACCTATGTGTATTTTTCCAAATATGAACCCTAACTTAAATTATTGCTAACATAAGCTTTATCGAGTTACCGGGTCTACGAAAACGTAAAGAACATTAAAAATGGGGCTTGGAATCACTTACTATGAAGCTTGGAAGCTTGAAACAAACCCTAGCTATGGAGAACCCTTGAAATTTCGTGGTAATGAAGAAGATGACCAATTTTGTTATTTTTCCCTTTTTATTTCATGTTAATATCCAAAAGACCAAAATGCCCCTTCTTACTAAACTTTCAAAAATTCCATCCATGTCCAAATTTTGTCCATGAACTTAAAATTGGTCAAATTTCTATTTAAGACCTCCTAATTAATATTCCAAAGCAATTTCATACTAGAAACTTCTAGAATGCAAGTTTTGCAACTTATTCAATTTAGTCCCTAATTTCAAATTAAGCACTTTACGCTTAGAATTTCTTCACGAAATTTTCACACCATCATAAAATCATATCATAAACATCAAAATAATTATAAAATAATTATTTCTACCTCAGATTTGTGGTCACAAAACCACTATTCCGATTAGGCCCTAATTCGGGATATTACAACGCTCCCCCCTTTTAAGGATTTTCGTCCTCGAAAATCTTACCGGTAAACAGGTGTGGGTATTGTTTCCTTATAGTTTCCTCGGGTTCCCATGTAGCCTCTTCTATTCCATGCTTTTGCCACAACACTTTCACAAGAGCGATACTTTTGTTTCTTAGTTGTTTGACCTCTCGAGCTAAAACTTTAATCGGTTCTTTTTCATAGGTCATATCTGGTCATAATTCAATTTCTGTTAGTGAAACTACATGTGAAGGATCCAAGCGATACCGACGTAACATAGATACATGGAACATGTCATGAATTTTCTCTAACTCAGATGGTAATGCTAACCGATAAGCTACCGGTCCAACTCTTTCAGTTATTTCATACGGCCCGATAAAACGCGGACTTAACTTACCCTTCCGTCCAAATCTGTGGACTTTCTTCCACGGAGACACCTTTAAAAATACCTTATCACCAACTTGATACTGGATTTCTTTTCATTTCAAATCTGCATAAGATTTTTGTCTATCCGAAGCAGCTTTCAAACAATCTCGAATTACCTTCACTTTTTCTTCGGTTTCTTTGATTAGATCAACTCCATAGATCTGATTTTCCTTGAGTTTGGTCCAATACAAAGGCGTTCGACACTTACGACCATACAATGCTTCATAAGGTGCCATTTTCAAACTCGTCTGATAACTGTTATTGTAAGCAAATTCCACCAACGGTAAATATCTTTCCCAACTTCCTTGAAATTCTAATACACAACATCGAAGCATGTCTTCAAGAATCTGAATTACCCTTTCTGATTGCCCGTCAGTTTGTGGATGAAAAGCAGTACTGAAATTTAACCTTGTACCTAACGCTTCTTGCAACTTTTGCCAAAACCGCGAAGTAAATCTCGGATCTCTGTCTGAAATGATTGACAATGGTATTCCATGTAGTCTAACAATTTCTCTAACATACAATTCAGCTAACTTGTTAAGAGAATAATCCATACGTACTGGAATGAAATGAGCCGATTTAGTCAATCTGTCAACTATTACCCAGATGGCATCTTTCTTTCCTGGAGTCAACAGCAACCCTAAAACAAAATCCATAGTAATCCGATCCCATTTCCATTCTGGAACCATAATAGGCTGAAGTAATCTTGAAGGCACTTGGTGTTCAGCTTTCACCTATTGACAAATTAAGCATTTCGATACAAATTCTGATATATCCCTTTTCATTCCATTCCACTAGTACATTTTCTTCAAATCATTATACATTTTTGTACTGCCTGGATGAATCGACAAATAACCACCATGTGCTTCCTGCAAAATCTTTTGAATTAACTCTTCATTCTTCGGTACACAAATTTGATCTTTAAACATCAAGCAACCATCAGGACCGATTCTGAAATCTTACTCTGTATCAACCTCACATTACTTTCTTTTGGCTTGCAAGTCTTCATCGCTTTTCTGAGCTTCACAAATCTCTTGTAAAAACATCGGTCTTACTTTTAGCTCGGCCAGAATGGAACCATCATCTGACATTTCCAACTGAGTGTTCATAACTCTCAAAGCAAACAACAGTTTTCTACTCAAAGCATCAGCAACTACATTTGCTTTTCCTGGATGATAGTCAATCACAAGCTTGTAATCTTTTAATAACTCCAACCATCTTTGCTGTCTCAAATTCAAGTCCTTTTGTGACATCAAGTATTTAAGACTCTTGTGGTCGGTATATACTCGACACCTTTCACCATATAGATAATGTCGCCAAATCTTCAAAGCAAACACCACTGCAGCCAATTCCAAATCATGAGTCAGATAATTCCTCTCGTGAGGTTTTAACTGCCTCGAAGCATAAGCCACAACCTTTCCTTCTTGCATCAGTACACATCCCAAACCATTTAGAGAAGCATCGCTATATACCTCAAATTCTTTACCTGACTCGGGCTGTACTAACACTGGTGCCTCTGTTATTAACTTTTTCAATTCTTCAAAACTTTGTTGACATTCTTCCGTCCACTCAAATTTAACATCCTTGCGAAGTAATCTAGTCATAGGAGCAGCAATTATAGAAAATCCATTTACAAACCGTTGATAATATCCAGCTAGTCCCAAGAAACTCCTAACCTCGGTTACATTCTTCGGTGGCTTCCAATCAACAATAGCTGAAATTTTACTGGGATCAACCCGTATACCATCACCTGAAACAATATGACCCAAAAATCCAACTTCTCGAAGCCAAAATTCACTTTTACTAAACTTGGCATATAACTGCTTGTCTCGCAAAGTTTGCAAAACTATCCTCAAGTGCTCAGCATGCTCTGTCTCATCTTTCGAATAAATCAAGATATCATCTATAAATACCACAACAAACTTATCCAAGTATGGTCGAAATATTCAATTCATCAAATCCATAAACACGGCAGGAGCATTTGTTAATCCAAACGGCATGACTAAAAATTCATAATGACCGTACCTTGTTCTAAAAGCAGTTTTAGGCACATCTGACTCTTTTACCCGCAGCTGATAGTATCCAGATCTCAAGTCAATCTTTGAAAACTATGTTGCTCCTTTCAGCTGATCAAACAAATCATCAATTCTTGGCAACGGATACTTGTTCTTAATTGTCACTTTGTTTAATTGCCGATAGTCTACACACAATCTCATCGAACCATCCTTCTTTTTCACAAACAATACCGGAGCACCCCAAGGCGAAAAACTCGGTCTCACAAAGCCTTTGTCGGTCAACTCTTGCAACTACGACTTTAATTCTTTCAACTCTGTTGGTGCCATTCTGTACGGAGCAATCGAGATCGGAGCTGTTCCCGGCATCAAATCAATACCAAACTCTACTTCTCTAACTAGAGGCAAACCCGGCAATTCTTCTGGAAATACATCCGTAAACTCACATACAATCGGCACTGATTCTACTTTCTTTTCAATTTCCTTTGTATTCAACACATACGTTAAATAAGCTTCATAACCCTTTCTCAAATATCTCTAAGCTGACATTGAAGAAATCACACTAGACAATGCCTCTGATTTATCTGATTCGACCCGCAGAGTTTCACCATTTTCACACTTTAATTCAATAACTTTCTGTTTATAATTTACTATAGCATCATGCAATGTCAACCAATCCATACCCAAAATAACATCAAACTCATCAAATGGCAACAACATCAAGTCGGCCGGAAAGTAATAACCCCGAATCATTAAAGGACAGTTCTTGCATACTTTATCAACTATAACACATTTGCCTAACGGGTTTGACACTTTAATCATAAATTCTGTATTCTCAACAGGTATATTCATGCTAGACACCAATTTCATGCACACATATGAATGAGTAGAACCGGGATCAATTAAAGCAGTAACATTAACATCATAGAGAGAAAATTTACCGGTAATCACATCGGGTGAGGAAGCATCTTCACGCGCCTTAATGGCATAAGTTCTAGCTGGAGCCCTTCCTTCAGATTTAACTGCTGAATCTCTGGTTGCATTCTTGCTGCTTGCTTCACTCCCAGCTTTTCTTGGATACCTTCCTCGCGAATCTGCACCACTAGCTTTTGTACTCTGAAATTTTTCTTTTTCAATTCTCTCTGGGCAGTCTCTAATAAAATGATCCGGAGAACCATATCAGAAACATTCGTTTGCTCTACACGGACCAAAATGATTTCTGCCACACCGCTGACACTCGGGTTTAACAAATCTCGTGTTCCCTACATTGGCTGCCGAAGTACTTTGGGACTTAGGACCCACATTTTGCTTCTTAAAATTCTCATAGGATTGTCCAGCTGAAACTTGGGAACGAGGATTCATATTTCTTGATTTTCCGGGTTGCTGTGAGGGTGCATTAGTCATTGTTCTTTTCTTCCAATTTCGTGTCTCAGATTCTGCCTTTTTCTTCTCTTTAAGTAGTTCTTCAGCCTTGCAAGCTCGATCGACAAGTACCACCATTTCTTTTAATTCAAGAATCCCAACAAATACTTTAATTTCTTCATTGAGCCCATCTTCAAATCGCCTGCACATTTTGGCCTCGGTAGGAACATATTCTCTAGCATACTTACTCAATCTGACGAACTCTCTTTCATATTCAATGACTGTCATACTACCTTGCTTTAGCTCAAGAAACTCTTTACGCTTCTGGTCAATAAATCTTTCACTGATGTATTTCTTCCGGAACTCCTCTTGAAAGAATTCCCAGGTTACTCTCTCTTTCGGTACCACCGAAATCAATATCTTCCACCAATTGTAGGCTGAATCCCTCAACAAAGATATAGCACATTTCAAGCATTCCTCAGGTGTGCAGGACAGTTCATCAAATACCCAGATAGAATTCTCAAGCCAGAACTCTGCTTTTTCCGCATCATCATCTACATTAGCTCTGAATTCTTCGGCCCCGAGCTTACGGATTTTATTAACTGGAGTTCTTTAAAATTTTATCATACCCACATCTTGAGGCATCGGGGGTATAGGTTGAGGAATTGGGGGAGGTGGGGGAGGTCGTACATTCGGGTTCGTACGAACGAACTCAGTGTACCATGCACTCATCATTTGGAGAAAGGCTTCCCGATCCCTTTCTCCTCCCTGACCAACAGTAGGTGGTGGATTTCAGTCGGCGCTGCCCCTTCAGCCGGAGCTGGCACATTACTCTCTACTTCATCAGCCACAGCTGGATCGGGATCCATTTACTATATAAAAAAATTCATTTAAAAGGTCAGAAGTCGTCACACTATCACAATATACACATATGGCATGTATAGCAAAATCCGTACATAAAACACGTTAGTCCGAGAATCGACTAAACCTGCTCTGATACCACGAAATGTAATGTCCCCACGCCCGAGACCGTCTCCGGAGTCGAGTTTGAGGTGTTACTAAACTTAATTTATCATTAAACCAACTTTACATCATTTATTTTAATTTTCGGAATATGCAGAATCTCTGCATCATGGTCGCTTAAAAAATCATATCTCGAGTTACGAAACTAGAAATCAAGATCTGTAAATTTTCCCTGAATCTAGACTCATATATATATTCACTAATTTTTTTCTAGAATTTTTGGTTGTGCCAATTTGTACAGTTTATTAGTTAAAGTTACCCCTGTTTCAGGACTTGACTGCACTGACCTCTGTTTACTACGAACCACTTTTCTCTCTGTAAAAAATTCATATTATTATGCCGTTTCCTTATCTTGAAACTAGAGTAACTCAGGATTCTGTAAATATAAATTACACCTCTTAACTATTTTTGTACAATTTATAGTGAATTTTCAAAGTTGGAACAGGGGATCCAGAAATCGCTCTGGCCCTGTTTCACTAAAACTCAAATATCTTATAACATATAACTCCTTTACCTATTTTGCTTTTTCCATTTGAAAGTAGACACAATAAGATTTAATTGGATAGTTAATTATTCACCTAATTCGTTTTCTACTATTTTTTGTGATTTTTCGAACTCACATCAGTGTTGCTGCAATGTTCTGTTTTATGGCTAATTTCATTTTCATAAAAGCTTTCATGTACTAGATAACCTATTATCCTTCCATGACATCAAACATAATCTATATTAGCCATTTCAATGACTCATCATTATCAAGCATTTCCTCAACCAAACCACCACCATATCACAAGATTATTTACACAAAGTAGGTATATTGCTATACACGCCATTTTAAGTTTTACAAGCCATTTACCAAAAAGTCCTTCGGATAGTGTGATCGAGCCTTCGACCTATCCCGATTCTCGAGCCGGCTTGTCCAAAACTACAATGAATGAAAAGGAGGGAGTAAGCATAAATGCTTAGTAAGTTCACATGCAAATAATAAGTAACATAACAAAGTCATTATGCCAAACAACATTAGCATAGCATCACCAAAACATATGTCACAATTCTAATCATCATACTTCATCTTACCACATTTTTGTTATTGTGTTGAGTTTCAACCCGAGGGTTAAGTACATACCTGTCCAATATGGCCATTTCTCAACATTACCGAATTGTCACTTACATCTTGAGTGTTTTTTCATTTCACTTGAATTTTACCCGTTGAACACATTGGAATACAACTCGGATACACGGATCATTTGCACATAAGTGCTATATATGTAATCAATCAATTATGTAACCCGCCCATAAGCGAACTCGGACTCAACTCAACGAGCTCAGGCGTTCGCATCCATAAGTGAACTCGAACTCAACTCAACGAGCTCGGATGCCTAGTTACATTTCACGAACTCGGACTCAACTCAACGAGTTCGGATATTGGCATCCATAAGTGAACTCGGACTCAACTCAACGAGCTCGGATGCCCAACCATCCTAGTGACATGTCACTTGTATCCTAATCCATTCCCAAGGTTCAAACGGGATTTTCCTCAATCACACATCCTTGCCGTCTTCCACAGAATACCGAAACCAATACTCGGTAGCCATTTATATTTAACAAGTAGCACATATAATTTGCATATTCTTCAAAAATAACCACAGAGCATATATTTCATGATAAAAATCAGCATATCATATACATAACATCAATTAACTTAAAAATAACAATTATGTTACATTATTTACACATGAACTTACCTCGGTACCAAAATACAAAGATTTTGCAATTTAGTCCGCAATCTTTTCTTTTCCTCGATTGAGGTCGGTTCCACGTCTTTCTTGATCTAAAATAACACATTTAGCTTGTTTAATACTCACATTTTCAAATTAGTTCTTAATTCAAATTTTGACAAAATTACAATTTTGCCCCTAAACTTTTGCATATTTACACTTTTGCCCCAAAGTTCGGAAATTAAATTTTATCACAAATTCTTATGTTTTAGGACATGCTGATCATTTATTTACCATTAGCAAGCTCAAATTCCCACTAAAACACATACTTATGAACAATATGTACTTTTACCGATTAAGCCGTTTTACTCGTTTTTACTTAAAACCGAGTAGCACAAGTTGTTTAACATAATTTAAAACCTCATATTCTATCATAAAACATCAAAATACACAAATTTCACCTATGGGTATTTTTCCAAATATGAACCCTAACTTAAATTATTGCTAACATAAGCTTTATCGAGTTACCGGGTCTACGAAAAAGTGAAGAACATTAAAAATGGGGCTTGGAATCACTTACTATGAAGCTTGGAAGCTTGAAACAAACCCTAGATATGGAGAACCCTTGAAATTTCGTGGTAATGAAGAAGATGACCAATTTTGTGTTATTTTTCCCTTTTTATTTCATGTTAATATCCAAAAGACCAAAATGCCCCTCCTTACTAAACTTTCAAAAATTCCATCCATGTCCAAATTTTGTCCATGAACTTAAAATTGGTCAAATTTCTATTTAAGACCTCCTAATTAATATTCCAAAGCAATTTCATACTAGAAACTTCTAGAATGCAAGTTTTGCAACTTATTCGATTTAGTCCCTAATTTCAAATTAAGCACTTTACGCTTAGAATTTCTTCACGAAATTTTCACACCATCATAAAATCATATCATAAACATCAAAATAATTATAAAATAATTATTTCTACCTCAGATTTGTGGTCATAAAACCACTATTTCGATTAGGCCCTAATTCGGGATATTACAAAGAAGCTTCTCCTCTTGTACCGTTTTACCATAGCCGAACCTATTCTTCTCTTCTCCTCTCTTCTTCCATTCTCTTTCCTTCTTCTTTTCTTTTCAAGCCAAAACCACCTCTCCTATTCACTTATCTTCCCATTTCTTTTCTTCAAAAGCTGAATCTGCCATTTTTTTCTCCTCAAACCCATCAACTACTAAAAGCCGAAATCCCGAAAGATTGCTACTTTGTCGATTTGATTATAGCCGAACCCTCCTACATTCTTCTTCTCTTTTGGCCGATTTTCACATCCTCTAAACCCCTAACCTTTTTCGACAACACCACTTCAAATCCACAACTTCAAACCATCTTCTTCTTCACCATTCCAAAAGCCAAAAACACCATATTTTTAGGGACTTAGTAGCCGAATCTTTAGATCTCTAAGACTCGATCTCTGCTAGTCTTTAGGGGTTAGATCTGCATCAGATCTGAGTAGTAATGGAAGTGGAATCGTTTGACTAAGAGAACTTGGGGTAAGTACTCGACATCTTAGAGCTATTCTGTGACAGCCCTATTTTAACCCTAGTCAGAAAGTGGTCTCAGGACCACTAAACCGAGTCATAAAAATAATAGAATATAATATTCTATGTCTGAATTATGTGATAAACGTAGGTGTAAATTTTTGCATGTTTGAATTTGACAAATTAATGTGATTGTTAAACTAAAGGACTTGTGTGAGAAGAAATTTTATTATGTGTGGCTAAAATTCAAGAAAGAATTTGCATAATGTTACAAATTTAGGGACTTGCATGTCAAATTAGCCATTTGACATTTAGTGGCCGGCCAACCTATATCATGATGCCATTTAGATTGTTTTGTTTATTTATTTTTATTTACTTTTATGAATATATGAATATTATATGCATAAAATGTATTTAAAAATAATATTAAGAGATATTGGGAGGAAAAACCAAAGTGGGAACATTTTCTTCTTCCTTTTTTACCGTGAATTGAGAAGGAATAGAAGCTTT
Source organism: Gossypium stocksii (assembly GCA_020496765.1). Lineage (NCBI taxonomy): Eukaryota > Viridiplantae > Streptophyta > Magnoliopsida > Malvales > Malvaceae > Gossypium > Gossypium stocksii. Next base: position 58,091,321 of record CM035626.1, read on the forward strand.
TGAAGCTTGAGGCTTTCGGTCACTCTTAAACCCTCATTAAGGTATGAAATTCATGTTAGCTTCTTATATTTTTGAGAAATTGGAATGGTTAGAACATCTCTAAACTAGCCCATGTTTTGATTTTGAATTTGATGGTATCTTGAGCATTCAGAAATGTAGAAGCTTCATGGAAATGGTTGTGGCTTCATTTGTTATTTTCTTTGGAATTATGGATAGGGTGATTGAGTTAGTAAAATGTGCATAGCTATGGATATCTTGTCAAAGGGAATCGGCTATTATGCTTGGGTGATTTGAATTTGCCGCATAGTAATGTATTAGATTATTAATATGGTATTTGGGATGAATAAATGCCTTGGAAAATTTGGTTAGATGATATCTTGTTAAGAACCTTGTGAACTAAAATCATAATTTATGTTTTGTGGCCTAAAATGGCTAAGGACCATTCGGTTATAGTATTTCTTTTTAAGAAGAAGACTAAATTAAATATATGTGTGTTTAGTTATGGCCGAATGTACCAAGAATGAATTAATAAATGATTATTCTGGTTTAAATTGCTTTAATGAATTTGATTAAAAGATTATTAATATTTGGTTGTGTATGAATTTTGGTTAAATGAATAGAAGTGAAATTGGAAGTGAAGTACATTCGGCCATTGAGGTGAAGGTACAAATTGTGCATAAATTTAGAGATTTATATATATGTGTATCTTGTAAAGTATGGCATTAAATTTTGTAACAATGTAATTATAGGTGCTTTGGTTTTGGCCGAATGGGATTTATAAATCAAATAAGGTACTTGTGCAATTTTGACGGGACACATTCGGTTCTGTGGATTAGTGATTATGCTTGTGAACCGGATAAATATATATATATATCTATTGTATAGGTGAGTGCCCAATGGCTTCAACTGTGATATTGTATTTTTCGCTATCAATGATTTAGTTGTGATGTAAGATGAAAATACATTGGGCCGAATGTATATGTATGTATGCATGTATGTATGTGCGTGTGTGTATATGTGTGGTAAAGAGACTATATTTGCATCCCTTGTCTTGATCAAGTAAAGATGATGAGTGTTTAATGAAATTCAAATTTTGTTGTATCAAATTAAGCTCAAGAGCATAGAGGGACAACATCAGATAAAGGAAAGGCTAAGGTGACGGAATAGCTGACTCGTAAATACTCGAGAGGACACAAGGTAAGTTTTAAGTATTGAAAACCTAGTATGTGAATTAATTTAACATGATGTACATGTTTAATTACTCATGTGAATGATTCGTTGATATAAGTTGTCTATGACCGATGTAATGAGGTAGTGAAATAGTAATATAGCCGAAAGACCATTAGACATATGAAGGTTTTAGAAAAAATTTTGATATGTGACTGGCCTAGATGCCTATTGACCGAATATGCAGAGAAAGTGCTATGCTATGTATTAATGTGTAAATGGGGCAAATGAATGATAACTTGTGCCGAATTATATGAAGAAAAATATGTGGTGGATCCAAATATATATATGTATCTGTGCTTTTATCCAGGTTGAACCCCGAAGGGCATACGTGCCAGAGTTTTATCCGGGTTGAACCCCGAAGGGCATACGTGCCAGAGTTTTATCCGGGTTCAACCCCGAAGGGCATACGTGCCAGAGTTTTATCCGGATTAAGTCCCGAAGGGCCTACGTGCTGGAGTTACATCTAGGATAAATCCTGAAGGGCATTCGTGCAGTGATTCATCTGGGCCAAGTTTTGAAGAACCTTAAGGCTAGTGTTATATCCCGGGCTAAGCCCGAAGGCATTTATGCTGGGAATACGAAATGTGGGCCTTAACAATTGTATGAAATAAGTTCATTACTTAAAGTAACCAGGTAAGTACTATATACTAATTGTGAACTCGATTCGGTTTAAATTATGATATGAAAATTGAGTACGACCGAATCTGACCTTTGTTTAGAGTAGTAATATTGGGCATGATGCTTAACTGTTGTACATGAAATTGAATCTGTGGTAATGTGTTAAGACTGGTTTGAGCATACGAATGTGTTTTGATTGAAACATAAGAAGATAAGTCCATGTGAATATATAATCCTATATGAATTTAGCGGTGTAACCGAATTAGTTATGTATGACCCAATGCTAGAGCTTGTTTGGTATGCACTCCTAATAAGGGAAAATTTAGCCTTTGATACTTACGGTTAAAGACTGATATAGATAAATGCTAGAAGTACTATGCTTTAATCTTTAAATGAGTTTTTTTTTTTTTTATGGCTTAAAACTTACTAAGCATATGAAGGCTTACTCTGTTGCTCTTAATCTTCTGTTTTATAGATCTCGTTCGTTAGCTACGGTCTTAAGAATCTTGCGTTCGAAGTCATCTCTACTATCAAAGCCCTGTTCAGTATTTAAATAGCCAAACTTTTGTGAATGGTATGTATAGGTTACATTTTATGGTTGTTAAACGAGAAACTTTCATTTTGATGTTGTAATTAAACTTAGCCATGCGAAAATGGCTTCCCAAGATGCTTTTTACCTACATGTGGTTTAAAGGTTGATAAATGTTAATATTAGATTAAATTGATGATGCATATATGGTTTTGTTCATATACGTATAATTTAGATATGGAATCCGATATACCTTAAACTACTATCCTTGAGTGTTTATAACATACTTGTACGAGTGAAGTTGTGTTAACTTATATGGATATCGGGTAATGCCTCTTGACCCTCCGGCGACGGGTACGGGTCTTGGGGTGTTACATATTCTTGATTTCAGGATTTAGAAAAGTTGAAATCCCTAGAGGCATAGAGAGGCTGTCGATTTGGGGCTTAAGGCTCTAAGGGTTATTAACAATCGATTTATTTTGGTGTTAGCGTGATCTAGAGGCTACTGATTGAAGGCTTGGACAAGTGGAACGACTAGATCTAGATCTAGTCACTAGTTTCGGCAAAGGTAAGATCTCAAGGGCCTTAGGTGTTGATGGCCGATTATAGTAAGTAAGTTTATGATGGCTATCATGGTATTTTGGATCTGATGTGTCTAGTGACCGATTGTAGGATATCATGGGAGATCTCGTTAGCAGTTTTCGCAAACCAGGTGTGTATCGAACATCCTGTTGTAGTTCAAATTGGTAAAAACTGAAATGCTAGAATTCTGGCATTTCGTGGACTTGCAAGCGTGCGAGCACTCGTAAGTCGGTTGGAAACCATTAGATCTATAATTGCAAGTGGTAAGATGGATGAGTGTGCAATTCCGTGCACTTCGGTAAATTTGGACCCAATGGGCTTACGGGCCCATATGGGTAAAAATAGGCAATAAATGTGTACTAATAGATTGTAGGTCCAAAACTGCTAAAACTTGTAAATTGATCGTAAAACTTGGGCTAAATGGGCTAAATTAGCTAAATGTCACTATAGGGCCCATTAGGGGTTTTAGGGCCCAGTAACTAAAGACTGCTAAAATGGGCTAAGTTGACTACTGAGATGAAAGTTAGACTACTGAAGACTGAAATATGCAATAACCCTAAAAATTGATAAAATTACTGAAATACCCTTAGGGGCGAGAAATTACTATTTTACCCCTAGGTACAAAATGACCGCTATACCCTTAGGGCTAAGTTTGACCAAAATGCATGTTCTACTATTACTGTTTACTGTATGCCATGTCATGAATATCTGTTGCATGGGACTAGGATATTGATGGAGGAAGTACTGATAGTGGCTTGACCACGTACTAGAGGCTTTGCCTCAATTTATTGTTATCTGAGCAGCTATGCTGCAATTGTGGAGTGTAGGGCTGGGTGGGTTGAGTTATTCCCCACATAGAGTGTAGGGCTAGTACGGGTGGAGTGTAGCAGATGGATTTAGGCTAGGTTTTTGGGCTTGCATTCATTATTGATATCTGTTCTGTTACTCTAATGGGCCTATGGGCCGTACTGTTATCTGAAAAGGGCTAAGGCCCAGTTTACTGTATCTGGATGGGGCTTCGGCCCAGTTACTACTGAGACTGGATAGGGCTTAGGCCCAATGGGCTTGAGCTAATTTGGGCTTTGGATGGGTTTCTTTACATACTGAGTTTCCAAACTCACCCCTTTTGCTTCCATCCATACAGGTGAGCCCTAGACCAGTGGACTTGGAGCTGCAAGGGATTCAGAGTTGCCACATGGACTGCAATTACATAATTAAGTTTTATTTTATTTTACTTTTTTATATTATTTTAAATTATTTTTATTCTGATTTGGGGTTGTAATAAGGCCGCTCTAATTATTTTATTTTGGGCTTTAATTACTTATACTTACATTGCTTAAAATATTTTGAATATGGCTGCGCGAGTTTTTTAAAATTAATCAAACGTTTTCAAAACCAGTCACACAGTTCAATCGAGTAACAAAGCTAAGTTTTATAATAAACCTCTTAATAACTAGTATTGAATAGGACGTCCACCAATAAACCGAGAATTTTTCTTAAGACTATAAAATTAGTTCTACAAAGCTCACCTTAATCTTAGTAACTAGGTAACATGGTTAGTTTTAGGTGATGTGACACAGCAGATTTGGCCATAACGTTTGGGCTGGGTTTGGGTTGTTACATCTATACTATATATATCTACTTAAACCATTCATTCATCATTTGGTAAAAGGCTTGCTTAGTCTCTCCCTCATGGCTACTCGAGGTCGGTCGAGAATCAATTGGCGCTATCCCTTGCGCGGGAGCAGGCGCTATACTCTCAACATCATCAGCACGGCTCGATCGGGGTCCATTTACTATGTAAGAACACATTTTCAAACGTCAGAAGTCACCACACTATCATAATATAAATAATGGCATGTATAGCTAATCTTAAACACGCTACGTTAGTCCTAGAACTGACTAAACCGTAGCTCTGATACCAATAAAATGTAACACTTTACCGCAAATTCGTAGCCAAATTGGGGTTACAAAACATCACTGGACATTACAAAAATTTCACACCTTTAACTAAACACACTTTTGAATTAATTATCAAATTATAATCACATGTATGTTATTATCAAATACAGTTTATAAATATATATATCTAAGGTCATATATATAGACAAATCTCAATGCTCTCATATTCAACTAAATACATAAGTAAATATATATAACCAAAATCTATTCAATAATTATGCCCAATACTATATATATCTACTTAATCAAATATGCCAATTCACATTTCAACTTCCCATCAAACAAATCACATTTATTATTTTATATTTGTCAAGTTTAATTAAACACAAAGCATACCACATTTTAACAACTCAACATTAAAGACATTTCATGGCATACTTAGTTACAAGCCAAGCTAAATAAACACTTCATAATCACATATATCAACCACATTGTTTAATTTAAACATAAAATTTAACTTAACAAAATGACCAAGCCATATTCGCATGGCTTAAGTTATACACATTCAAGAATGAACAAAATACATATTAGCCTATACATGCCACAAGTTCGAGAATAGACTTTTAAAAGTACCGAAGGTTGACGATAGTGTGGATGACTTCAAAATTGATCCCCGAGCTCGTAACTTACAACCAAAATCTATAAAACAAAGTAACCAAGACACCCAAAGTAAGCAAATTTAGCTTAGTAAGTCTTAAGCAATTTAAACAACTCAATCAATAATTATAACATTCAAACTAAAACAAATTATATCAATAATATTATACTTTTTCACAATAAGATACCTTGGCCGAATATTCAAGACCAATACTTTACACCACGTAAATGTTTCCTATATAACCAATTATACAACATCAAGTATATCATTACTTAGATGCTTACATGTATGGCTGAATATAGAAGCTAAGTAAAACGTTATATGCAACTTATAGCTCAATTTCAATACAACATCACATTGGCCAAATCTGCACATTCAAGTTGACTTTACATAAAACCAATTACACAAGGTCAATTTAAGTTAACATATACTTACTTAAGTGGCTGAACTTATGCAATATCATATAGCTCAATTATACTTGCTCATTATCCACAATGACTTGAACTCTTATCATCGCGGACTTGAAATCAAATCACCGATATAAAACCTGCTAGGCATGAGCCTGAATTTATCACCAGCACAAGCCCTGCTAGACTCAGAGTCTGATATTTGTTCACCGGCACTATGCCTGCTAGGTACGAAGCCTGATCAAAGTCACCAGCATAAGGCTTGCTAGGGTTAAGGCCCGAATTTCACAAACATAAAAATCAATCCACAATATTTCATATATCGAATCATATAATTCTTCCAAGAAACACATTCACACATTCAAATATCTTAATATCATTCAAATACAATTCAACCACCTTGTTTCATTCATAATTCCCATTCGGCTATCATACTAATGCATTATAAAATTTGAATCATCATAGTAGATCATGCAATGTTCAAAAATAAACCATGTTTAATTACTTAAAACTTACCTCGGATATCAACAAGCGTTACGAATCGGCTATTTGACTATTTTTGTTTTTCCCCGATCCAAGTCTGATTTTCTTTATTCTTTATCTATATAATTTCAAATTAAACTCATTTAAATAAAATTTCATTCAATTTAATCCAACAACACATAAATGGGCAAATTTGCATTTTTGCCCCATACATTTTACACATTTAACAATTAAGTCTAAAATTCTCAAAACACAAAACAAACAAAATTTAATTATTCTAAGCTATAGCCGAATGCCTCCCAAGCCCTTAGAAGTCCTTACAACTAATTTATTTCACAATTTAGTCCCTCTATTTACCATTTTTGTAATTAAGCCCCATTTACTTAATTTTCATGAAAATTTCCAATACAAATTTAATAATCTAACACATACCTTCATTTTGACAACATACAATAAAATTTTCATCAAGATATCAACATGGAAGAACATGAAAGCATCACCAAAATCAAAAATTCAAACATGGGCTTTGTACATTTCGAAGCAACGATCTCAAAAACGTAAAAATTATCAAAAACTAAGCTAAATTCTTACCTCAATCAAGCTAACCAAGAGCTAAATACTCTAAAGCTTTTTCTTTTCATTTCTTTTTAGTTTTTGGTGATGAACAAAACAATATGAATGCATTATAATATTTTATATTTTATCTAAACATGTTTTATTTACTATTTTACTTATTTAACCTTATAAATTAAATATAAAACCTTTATAAAATGAGGCCTAATGTAACGCCCCTAAACCCGTTCCCATCGCAGGAGGGTTAAGTGACGTTACTAGACAATTCACAATCACCGGCCACGCTCGTTCAACCAATTGAAAGCATTCATAGATAGCACAATTTATACCATTCAACTCTTACAATCATTTCACAAAGTTCGGAAGAGAGTATTTACTAATGAAACACCTAACCGAATTTCTTATTAACAAGGTAATTGGTGTTAAGTCATTTTTAAACATTTTCATCATTTAGATCATTATAACCATTCGTTCAGTAAAATATTCACAACTAAAAGGATGAGCAAGCCATTTGTGCATGGCTAAAACATATATATACATATTCAAAATAAAGATTCTTAATTCGGCAACTATGAAGTACTTCCTATACATGCCATTAACAAGAGTCTAGCTAATTAGGTACCGAACAAGTCTTGATAGTAGAGATGACTTCGAGTGAGAGGTTCCCGAGACCATAGCCAACGAACAAAATCTATAAAACAGAAGAGTATAGGGCAACAGAGTAAGCATTTATTTGCTCAGTAAGTTTAAGAATTTAAAACATTTAAACTCTAAAACATTTGTACGTTTAAACTAAGAACTTTTCTAATTGATCGAACATTTATTAGTCAAATTAGACAATCATCATGCATACATAACCTAAACATTTCTCAAAATCGGAGTTCATATCATTTTTATTAACATCTTTCCCTTGGCCGAAACCTGTATTAATATTCAAGGCTAACTATGTTTTACCCATGTTCTCTTATATGCTTATATCTTCATTCCAAATCTAAGGTATGCAAAGTTTAATGATTCAATCTAGTATAACATATTAGGGTTTGAGGTTCACACCTCCTATGTATATATTTTTTTTTCATTTACATATAACTTTAAACAACAATTAGAGCATCTGAACTTAATTTGTGGCAAAGATCTAAACAAAATCCATTTCATATTTAGTATGGGTACATACCTGATTTACTTGAGGAAATAATTTCCTTCATTCATGATGATTATAACATAGCACCTATTTTAACATTATTACCTTTAGGCTTTAACCAAATATACTCTAGCCATAAGGCTCTTCGGGCTGGACCCGGCTATTACTATGGCATAATTACCCTTCGGGAGCAACCCGGATATATCACTAGCCCAGCGGCTCTTCGGGACTTGTCCCGGATATTTCACTGGCACAAAGGCCCTTCGGGATACAGCCCGGGTATTTCACTAGCTCAAAGGCTCTTCGGGACTTAGCCCGGATATTTCACAATAACTTTATATAAACGGATCATTCAACATTCCTTCCACACATTTGTTTCCCATTTAACATTCACTTATAATAATATCCCTTAACACATAGCACAACATATTCACTAATCACTTTACCTTTAGGTACAAAAGAAGTTCCCATTTCAAATCGATGCACGTAAACTTTATTTCTACCGAACTATAGGCTCTATTGCCACTTTCTCATGTAATTTGCCATAACTAATACCAATCTAAGTAACTAGACATAGTCATCATGCTTAATCGGATAATAGATCAAAATTTCGCTACTTAATTCTTACCTCGTGCCTTTTTAAGTAGATACGGTCCGACTATTCCGAAATCTTGGCTTTTCCCTTGTCCGATGCTATCCCTTTAGGTTCTTGAGCTAATTTGGACAAATTAATTTAAATTAACATTCATTTAATCAATTTTCTTACATAACACAAGAAATACCTACTTAACAATTCCACACAATCGGCCCAATTAAAAAAAACACCATTAGTCACAAATAAAGAAAACATCCTTAAATCTAATATACATACACTTCAATCCACTCATCAATAAACATTTTATTAATATACTATACTCCATTGCCGAAAGCTATAATGCATCAAATCAAAACATTTCAATTAGCTAAATAACAAGGGTGACTAAGGGCTTTTCTTCCTTTTTGGTATTTAAACATTTATATCACCATTTTAAGGCATAGCAATCTTATAGCTGAATGCTTCAAAACTTCACTAAGATTATCCATTCACCAAATTATACCTATTTTAAAACAATTCATTCGGCCTTGAACTGATGATATAACCAACATTTAGAACTAATTTAGCACATATCCTTATTTTTCCAAAATTACCACTTTTCAATAAGACCGATTACAAAATTTGCTTAAACACTTATCTATACCCACATTTTAACACGCATATATTCATACTTCTCCGTTTGCTATCAATTTAAACCTTGTACAAAATTTAGACCCAATTTATTATTTCTAATGTTCATGACCGTATAGCTATTTCAAAGAATTAAGTCACCCAAGCACAAATTTGCATTTCTAAGCCTATGAATATACAATCTCATCAATCTTTCCACCTAGTAACTCTCGTATACGCCATCTCTCATTTCTATCCTCACAACTTTAAAAACTTCCAAAATTCTACATGGATTCCTCAATGGCCGAATGAAATAGTTACCATAAAAAAAATGAAAGTAGATTCATGGTCTTCATATTAAGCTTAACCATCAACTAGAATTTACAAGAACTTAAGGAAAAATCATCAAGAATCCTCACCTTAGCTATAGTCTTCCATGGCTGAATGTTAACCTCTTCTTCTTTCTTTTCTAATTCAATTTCGGAAATGAAGAATAAATAGTCCTCCTTGTTCTTATCACCATTTTCTTTATTACTTTATTAAACTAATTCATAAAATAAGCCATTTAATCATAAAATACTAATTTAAAAAGCATAATTTAACAATCACCATCATTATGGCCGGCCATTACTTTGAAAAAGGAGTAATTGACATGCAAGTCCTCTTTTCCTAATCCATGTATTAATTAACCTTCTAAATTATTCTATCATATTATTTTCAAGTTCTCACTTTAATCCTAATTCATAAAAATTCACATCACAAATAAAATTTTAAGACATGCTATTTTCACCCGCAATACAACACATATAAAGAACATAAAATATAACATCTAATTTTCATCGTGACTCAGTTTTGTGGTCCCGAAACCACTTCCTGATTAGGGTTAAAATTAGGGCTGTTACACCTAAACCGTCCACTATATCTATTAATGGCCTATTAACCACATAAACACTTTATTTTATGAAGACATATTCAATTCAGTCCTTTGTGAATAAACCATCAAATTTTTCATTTATTGCGATTAAGTCCTTTTATTAAATTTAACACACAAACAATCAAAATTTCAGACGAAATTTTCCACACATGCAATTTCACATATAATAAACACGAAAAATGATTTTTAAATATTTTTCTAACTCAAATTCGTGGTCTCGAAACCACCGTTCCAATTAGGGTCTAAATCGAACCATTACAACCCTTTTCCTATTTAACCTCTTTGTGTGATCTTAATGATGATTCTAAGACGTGTCATTTATTTTCAGAACGTGAGTCATTATCAAAAAGTTGTTCACATTTAAACGTTATTAGTTTTCAAAACATCATTTATTGCGGAAGCTTTTAAAAAGGTTGTGTATTCGTGGTATTTTTGCTAAAACATTCATCTTTTTGAAAATTCGTGTCTTTTCCTACTGTTGGCAGTTATGAATCAAAACAATAAAAATCCCAAAAAAAATCTAGAAAGGCCATTATTACAGTAAAATACCCCAAAAATTTAAATCAAAATCGTAAAATACTAAATCGAATTAAATAGGTCATGTGGCCACCGCTGAGTCCTTCGTTACACCGATCCGCCTATGTCTGAGGATTACCTGTACCGTTAAAACAGAAGGGTGAGTTTATGAAAACTCAATGTGTAATCCCTTATAAGCAAACAGATAGGAAAAAAACACAGTCTGGGCCTAAGCCCTTCTCAGTATCAATGACAATATCAGTTTGGATGTAGTCCATCACAATACAAAAACAATCATGTGTTTGGGCCTTAGCCCATTACAGTAACAATAATCAGTGCAGTAACAGTTTAAACAGTATACAGGTCCTACCCATCCAGCCTCTACACTCCATCTCCATCCAACCCTATACTCCATGTGGGGATATAATCAACCCACCCAACCCTACACTCCAAAAAGTACCAAATGCGACACTATACAGTAATTTGCAACTAAACTGCCAGTAATTTAGGCTCGAAGACTTTTACTATATTTCCTCCGATCAGTATAAAACCCATCCCTATAAAATGCATCATACAATCATGTCATGCCAAATCGTGGTATCATACATGTATTTGGTACAGTTTAAATAGCATGCTCAATACAGTCATACATGTGCATTTATATAGATATATAGCACACAAGGGTATATTAGTCATTCAGTCAATTAGGGGTCTAGATAAGCTTACTGACCCCACGGTAGGTCCATAGTCATCTTAGGCGACCCATGCAACCCTAGCCGTCAAACAATGAAAATGGTTACACCACCCATGTTACGGGCCCATGTAGGCCCACACGGTCCAAAATGGCCTTGGTCATATGGATTACACGACCTGACCTAATATTTCCACACGTCCGTGTGGTTCACCCATGTGGGGCCCACCTGTCCGTGGGGCCCACATAGCCCAATTCGGTCTAGTTCGGCCTAGCCCATGAAATCACACATGGCCGGCCTTGTCAATCTCACGCCCATGTTTAGTCACACGATCTACCACACGGGCATCTGCACGCCCGTGTGGCGCCGACAATCTCATATTTTGGCTTTTCACCGATTTCTATTTGAGAAGTTGTGTTTATACACACCTGAACTGTTCCCGACGCGTTTGTACATCGAAGCACTCTAGTACCTATCAATTTATCGATAAACGCCAGTTTAATACCTTGAAACATATTCAAACCTAAATTGAAACGAATAACTCATTAACACGTAACCTCTAAACTTACACACGACACTCGAATGCTCAACTATGGTTCCACTTGCATCTGGTCTCCTCCTCCAAAATCCATTGCTACCCAAAAAGGTAAAAGAATACTTATTAGAACCTTAATGAAAACAAATTATCAAGCACCAAAAAGTCACTTACCGAAACCACCCACCCAGAATCTTCAAAGGTAGAGGCAAGAACTCTATTGCCGTAGGATGAATAGATAATTCGGCACTCAGTAAGGTAAAATAATACTTCAGGAAAGAAGGTGTCCTAGCAGAGAACAGAAGAAGCAATCAAAATTTGGGAAGACAATCAAGTATTATTTGTCTAGGAACCAGAGAATAGGTAGAAGTTTGAAGACTTTAACAAGAGTAAAGGGAATTTCAACAACAACAAAGGGGAGTAGGAGGAGAAATAATCAATAAAAGATCAACTAACCACAATCAGTACGAAGAACAAAGATTGGCTGCTAGAGAGTTAAGAGAAAACAAAAGCTAAAAACCAAATTGCAAAAAGAGGGAACAAAGAAAAAGAAGAGAAACCCTAGAAGGAATTTTGGCTAAGGGAAAAGGGATATACCATCAAACTTAGGGAATGTGGGAAGAAAGTGCCGAAATTTGGCAAAACAAAATTCAAGTTCAGCACAATTTCATCACATTCCTTAATCCTCTCCTCAAAATCCTCCATACCCACCTCCATTCTCTCCACACACTTCAAATTCCATATTTTCCTTCCCAAAACACTCCCCAAATCCCCTAACAACTGAAATTCCCTCAACCACCTCCTAAAAATTAGCCACAACAATACCCCACACCTCAAACACTTAGTATTTCGGTCAAACTCCAACACTCACCTAGCACGAGCAATAAAAATAATCCCATGCTTGCGTAAGTACTCAAACCCCAGACCTCCTGCTCATTTGCACTCCCTTAGCCACTAGACTAGCAAGCCCTTTCTAATAGATTTCACCAACAATTATTTATAACCCTACTAACTAAACCTAAGGGTTAATTCATTGAAAAGCAAAAATTGTCCCAAGCCGAGGCTTGAACCCAGGACTTCTCAAACACACCCAGAACACTTAACCACTGAAACAGACAGATATTTTTGTCACAAACATACGAAAATAAATATTTAATATTTTTGGGGCATTACATATATAACATTATGGCATGAAGCATAGAAAATGCAATTGACATGTTTTGATTTGACAAATATATTTAGAAAAGGACAAATGATGTTCATGTTTTATGATGGTTGGATTTGATAATTGGAGGCTAATTTGATGACTGAAAATAGGGATAATGAATTTGTTATGTTTATGTGATATTTAGCATACAAATTAGGTGTTCTTAAAATGGTTTTTTATTTTTACAATTGATAATGTGACTATGGTGTAATACTTATAAGTTAATAGTGACTAAAATGTATTTGGTCATATGGTGATAATTGCCTATGATTTTTATTTGTATGCTTAATAAAGTGTGTTAAAAAGCTTCACTTAAGTAAAGGTGCGCATATGCATAGCTTATAAATAGATATTTTCATTAAATAGTTGATGAACTGGGTTAGCTATGATTGGAAATTGTATTTAGAAATGACTTTTGTTTTAGGGTGTTTTGCGCATGTATAAATCTTATAAGATAATATGTTTGATTATAGTTAAAGACATGGACTGAAATGGCTTAGACGGTTAAAATCTTATAAATATGAAACATGTGTAAATTATTTTGTTTTATAACAACTTAGTTCGAATAATTGGAATTGATCAATAATATTGAAGTTATCAATCTGATGAAGTATGATTCGTATATGATTTATACTAATAAACATGAATGATTTCATTAGCTATGTGTTTTATATGTGATATGATTAGTAATTTATATATGAATCAAATGCGTACATACGAATGACTTAGAGTATGCTTGATATATGAATGTGAAACATATGTGGTTCAAACTATGCTTTGTAAGGTGTATGTATTATAATTTTGTACATGTTTTAAATTGAAAGACTGTTCTAAGCTATGTTTTGGTTGGTAATGCCTCGTAACCCTAATCTGATGACGGATACGGGTTAGGGGTGTTATAGAGGTAATGGGAGATTGATTGGGTAGCAAATTTTTTATCATACTATTGCTACAGAGGTTGAGTCTGGAGGTCCAGCTCAGGTTTATGCTATTAGGGAGCCACAGGGTTAAGATTCAATCGACGAGATTAAGGGTTTTTTTTTCCTTGTAATCCCTTCTTTTATTCTCGTTGGTAGATTTAGGTTCTACGCCTTAGTAAATTATGAGTGATTTAGCTTTCATGTAGAAAATCTCGATAGAGACTATTAAATATAAAAATGATTATGAGTTCTTTAGATGAGAGTGTCATAGTGAATAGAGGAAATTGTTAGCGAAGTGACCATTGAATAGTTCATGGTAGTGAATAGAATTATTAAAGAAAGCAATAAGAAGATAGGGAGAATAGCAATTAGATTGCATAACGGAAGTATGATGGTTAGTTCAGAAGTATTAGTAGCAAATTTTGTGATTAAGCAAGTAAAGTGTTAGTAGGGAATTTCGAGGACGAGATTCTTTGTAGAGGGGGAGAATAGCAGCACCTCAAAATAGGGCCTAGGTATTTTAGTGGTAATTAATGAATTTTAGACTTAGAATGTTCGAAATTTTGTGACATGGAATATCGATAATGTTTTTTATTATGGTTTTTAAAAAATAAAATCAATTTTTGAAAAAGTGTTTTAAAAACCTTCAATTTTAGAAAAAGGACTGATTTATAATAGGGTTAAAATCGTGAACACTTATGCGACAATTTTACCAAATTTTAAAACTCAACCTAGAAACCCCCATCTACAGCTTATTTTAAAGATAGTTTTCTCCTTTCTCCTTAGTGTTGTCATCCCTTACTTTCACAAACTCAAAAAACTCAATTTTGATTTCCATCATTCCCCAAGTATTAAACCTCTATAAATCTTCAATAAAACACCCCAAAATCTCATTGATTTCATCATCTTTCTCACTTGTGGGTTTTCCAAATTTTTAACAAAAACTTGTTTATTCCCATCAAACGTATCCATCCACTCTTTTATTAGGTTTTAGTGTTATTAGGCCTTTGGAACTAAGTTTTGAGTTATTAAATTGCATGTTTTAAATAAAAGTCAAAAATAGAGTCGTTAATGGTGAATTTTGGATTTTCAAATAAAAATGTGATTTGAAAGTGTTAATTAATAGGTTTTGACATGATTAAGAGGTGTCTAAAATTTATTTTAAGTTTTTTTAAAGATTTTCTGAGTTTTAATGAATTTTTGGAAAATAGCTAAAAAACATGTCAAAAAAGTCGTTACCATGAATTAAGTAGTTTTGTGCAGTTTAAAGGTTGGGAATTAGTTGTAGGTGAATTATAAGATGAAAAAAATTGGTTTTAGGTGGAAAGATTCAATATAGACCGAGATATTCATATTTAAAGTTTGCTTTTTTAAAGGTTTCGGTTACATGAGAACTTAGTTTAGGCTCTTTTTATTTTTTGCTTGTGGTGAGTCCTTAGCTAATTTTTGAATCTATTGTTGTGTGAATTATTGTGTTGAAGCTTCGAATTTGCTAGGACCTCTATTTGTTAGGAAAGGCTAGTTTGAGCTTTCGACTTTTTAGTGAAAGTATTTTGGTGAGCGTTTGGAATAATTAATTGTGGACATGATTCAATGCTTTAATTAGGAATTTAGAAGTAGCCTAAACCTTACTCTAAATTCCAACTGTAAGCTTCCTTGTGCTCATGTTTATCTTATGGAATATGTTCTTGTGTTATTATGGAAATGTGAAATGAAATGAGATGCTATATATGTGTTATATGTTCATGATCGTTGTTGTGAAAGAGTATATGTAAGCGTGTCATACATGCTAAGTGACAGTGATAATATTGATGCAAATGTGCTATGATAGCAGACAAAAATTGGTAAGTATATGTGTTTAAATATAGATATATGGCCTTGTGATTCTTGAGACCATTGGATATAGTTGGCATGTCATAGGATTGTGAATACTCACCTATATGTATATGTGATTTGGGCGTTGAGGCCCTGGGACATGTTTGGAAAGATGTTTGCTATGTTGGAGAGTGTTAGCTTTGTACTTCATTTTTGGGACATGTTTGACAGTATGAGTTTATGTGGTGTGTTGGAGATTCGTGTATCCGACGAGTGGTGATAGTGCCCACTTTTACGTTTCGTAGCTCAAGTACCAAATTATCTATAAATATGATTGTGTGTTTTATGATATATGGTTAAATGTTTTGTGATTATATGAGTATTGTGATATATGCTTGAATGTTATGTGATTATATGTGTAATGTGATATAAGTTTAAAAGTGAA
This sequence comes from Gossypium stocksii, assembly GCA_020496765.1. Classification (NCBI taxonomy): domain Eukaryota; kingdom Viridiplantae; phylum Streptophyta; class Magnoliopsida; order Malvales; family Malvaceae; genus Gossypium; species Gossypium stocksii. Next base: position 58,107,712 of record CM035626.1, read on the forward strand.
AGTATGATTACCATGTAAATGAACTAGTAAATAAAGCACGAATAAGTATAATATGACATTAGAGTTGGAACTGTTGAGGTTATGTTGAATGGATGTTTCGTTAATGCTTGATGAACTTTTTGCATGGTAGTTGTTCTAAACATTCACTGAGGTTGTTGAACTCACCCACTCCTTTTAAACCCTTACAGAGTAGTTAAGTGGCGGTATGAGCAGTGTGGTTCTAAGGGGGATTCCAAGCAAGTCCATTTTTTTATTTTTTAGGTGTTGGTATTTTGGTTATGTTTTGGGAATAGCACAATGTGGTAGACTAAATGCTAGTTTTTGCTATGATTTTTAAGTTGTTTTCATTGTTATTTCTTTTAGGACTTATAGACTTTCAGTTTGAATTATTGGTTTCTTGCTCAGTCATGATTATGATATTTTGGACTGTTACTTTAGACATTCTAGTGACCATTTGATGAAGTGAATGAGACATGACATTAGTTGGTATGAATTATATGCTTGTAATTGATGTATTTTTGATGTCTGGAGCAAGGTATTGTTATTCGGGTTTTAATATCGATACCTCCATGTTTTTTGAAAGTGTAGGAAGTCAGTAACGTAATTTGGTATCGATACCTTATTACGAGTATCGATACTCAGGGTAATTTTATTGATACTTTTTAAATTGTATCAAAATTTTCTTATGTTTTGCATTTAGACGAAAAACAAAATGTTGATTTGGTACCGATTTTCCATACAGTATCGGTACCGTGTAAGGAAAATATCGATACCCATGTTCTAGTATCAGAACCTACATAGCCTGTTTCAAAATTTTGTTAAATGGACCTTATGCTTGTTTAATTATTTGTATAAGACTATTTGATGTATAATTAGCATGTGACAATCATATCTAAAGAGTAAGATTGACTTATAACCTATACGAATGATGATATAAAAGAGATTTCTTTTAGAATGAACTTTGATTTGTTGTGTATGACATGAGACAGTGGTGTGGCATCCTGATATTCGAACTTGGTGATCGGGCCGAGTACGAGGTGTTACAACAACTTATTGAATGGTGCCAGTAGAATCGAAGGAGTTAAAAACTCAATTGAAATAATTGTTAGATAAAAAGGTTTATCAGGCCAAGTGTTTCCCCATGGGGTGCACCAATCTTTTTCTTTAAGAAGAAGGATAAGACTTTTCATTTATGCATAGATTATCGACATTTAAACAAGGTGACCATCAATAAGAGGTACCTGCTACCCAAAATTGAAGATTTGTTTGATCAGTTTAGTGGAGCTATAGTTTTCTCAAAACATCATCTACGTTTGAGGTATTATTAAGTAAATATTAAGGGGGATGACATTCGTAAGACTACCTTTTGCAGTCACTACGGGCATTACGAGTTTTTGGTAATGCCTTTTGGTCTAATAATGCCCTAGTGGTGTTCATGGACCTGGTGAATAGAGTATTCCAACCCTATCTTGATCATTGCATGGTCATCTTCATTAATGATATTTTGGTTTATTCGAAAAGTGAGGCGGAGCATGAGGACCACTTGCAGATAGTCTTGAATGTCCTCTGATAAAACAAGCTATATGCAAAGTTTGGTAAGTGTGAGTTTTGGCTAAAGGAAGTTCACTTCTTGGGCCATGTTATCTCCATGGATGGAATTAAGGTAGATCCCGAGAAGATTAAGGTTGTGCTAGATTAGAATCTGCCAAAGAGCATCTTTGGGGGACGTACTTTCCTTGGATTTGTGGGGTAGTACAGAAGGTTTGTGAAGGGGTTTTCCATAACTGTGACATCATTGACACAATTACTAAGAAAGGATGAGAAGTTTTGATAGAAACTTATTTCGGTGATGATTCGAGTCGTTTAAATTTCCTGATCGTGAATCTAAGTAATGATAAGTTCGTTTTGGTTTAATGGAACAAGATAGAAGAAATGGCGTCAAATAATGGCAGTAGGTAAAATGGTTAAGTAAATAATCGATAGTTTGGCTAAGGCCGAGAACGAACCAACAATATTGGGATTGTTGACTCAAGTCTCAAAATGGCTCTTAGGTGATTACGGTTTATGAAAACAGCAAGGACCTTGACTCGCTATCAAAAGTGATAGGAACTAAAGGTATATGAATGCCACATCAAAAGGTGATAAGTTCAATTTACAAAGGAAAGATTGATGCCACAAGCTATGCTCGATAAGTCAAGTCAGTCCCAAAAGAACAAGGAGAATTGGAAATCTCACAAGTTTCAAATTTATCATAAAATTGGAAAAAGTTCCTTACAATGAGCTGATTATAGGTATTTATAGTGCTAGATAAAGGCCTAGCTGAATAGTCACAACGATCAGCTTAAATGAGCTGCTAATGGCTGAAATAAAACTTAATCAATAAGCAAAAACTCTTGAATTCCTCTAAGCCTAAGCAACTCCAACCATCAATATGATTTATTGCTCCAATTCAGTTGATTTAATGAGATTGAATGCTTAGGTTTCATTCTTGAGCAGCCAAAGAGTTTTTAGAATAAGCTTTAAATTTTCTCTTGGCAGCTGAATAGACACCAGCAATAAGCTTTATATTCCCTCTTGGCACCCAAATAGACACCAGCAATTTTGTTGATATTTTGAGCACTTTGAGAAGAGGAAGAGACTGTTGATTTTAAATGATGCAAAATGCTCTCCTTAAATGATGTAGCGGCCGCATTTAACACTTTATAACAGCTCCCTTGTACATAACTTATTTTAGCTGAATAGTCACCTACAAGCATTAACAAACACATTAAACATACTAAACTTAATAAGCTTAATTAATAAACTGTAAATAAACACTTTTTAACACTTAATTTAATAAACTGTAAATAAACATATTTAATAATAAGTTATTCCAACAATTAAATAAACTAAGATAAGCATTTATTCCAGCAGTTAATTAACTAAAAGGAGTTTAATAAAAATAAAGTCCAGCAAATCAATAATTAACTAAGATGAGTTTAATAAAGTCTAGTAACTCAATTATTAACTAAGAAGAGTTTAATAAATTAAAGTTCAGCTTGCAATAAATTGCAAGGACACCTATTGAACTGAATGGGCTTGTAATTAAGCCTCGTTTTGTACTTAGGCCCCTCAAGCTTAGGCCAATCTCGATGGTGTCGAGTTGCGTTGTAACATGATGCGATCGGGTTTGCATCATACCCTCCCTTTTGAAGATGATTTGTCCTCAAATGGGGCCACTTGCTCAAAAAATTTTTTTCAAAATCACAAACCCTTTTGTTCATGATCCTAGCAAAATTGTTTCCAAAAACCCAAGAACCATAAATGGTTCAAAAAGAAAGAAGGTCTTTCACATGCCCTCCCTCTTTAGGAGGGTACCACTTCACACATCACTTTCAAAACAATAAAACAGATTAGTGACACGATGAAGGTTAAACACAAGAGAACTTTCCAAAATTTTATTCAAACTTGAACAAATAAACCAATGCAGGGATCAAAAGTAAAAATTGGCCTTACCTTTTTCTTTGATGGAAACAAACCAGATTTACAAGGTATGCGAGGGTTATAGTCTCGAAAATCAAAATTCCATGGTTCAAATCCCTTGAATGATGATATAGAATAATGTTCACCAAGATCAATGACAAGGTTTTTACTTACCATTTCACTTTGACTTAAAACTTTCTTAGCTGGCATCATGATAGGAACACAAAGCAAACTAAGGTCATAAGCATGCAAAACATGTTCGAATCCCTTAAACCATATTATAGAACAACCCCTAGAATCAAAATTTTAATTTTGACTTTGCATGGCAGCACAATTAACATACTCTAATTTTGAACGTAATAATGAAGCACCAAACAAGCAAAGATTGTTCTCACATTTATTCACATAAAATTTACGATACATACCTTTGCTTATCATCAACTTATGAAAACGTAATTCGGGTTTGAACATATAATTTTTGATCACTTGTCTCACAGCACCATAGAAATTTTGTTTTCACCACAAAATCACAGATACCAAGCAAATAAGATTTAGACACACAAACTTTCAAACAATCAAATCTCTCAGGTCTAATTCGAATAGGCATACAAATACATGAAGGCATCCTATACGGGGCAATTAAGATAGGTGGCATACCGTGAACCAACCCGATGCCAAATTCCACTTCTCTAGTTAGAGGCAATCTGGGTAATTCTTTCGGAACCATATCCAGGTACTCGCATACCACTGGTACTGATTCGATCTTTACCTCCAATACTTGGGTATTTAACATTGATCAAATTCACGTCGGGAGACGAAGCTTCTTCACGAGCAAGGATAGCATAGGTCCTCGCAGGCACTCTACCCTCAGACCTTACAGCAGAATCTCTAGGCGTACCTCTACTTCCAACCCCACTTCCTAAATTCTTTTTTGGTCTACCCCTCGAAGGAGCACTACTCGCTCTCATGTCTTTCTTTTTATCTTTCTCATCCATTTCAAGACAGTTACGGATGAAGTGGTCCAGTGAACTGTACTTAAAACAACCTTTCTCATTTCCTCGGAACTCGCCAAAGTGTCGTCTACCACACTGCAAACACTTAGGTCTATTTGGTCGAGCACTACCCACACTCGCAATGGAAGGGGTCTGAGCTTTGGGCAACGTATGCTGCTTATTCTTATTTCTACCCGAGAATCCCACTGAGGCATTTGATCGAGTGGTGAACTCTCTCAACCTCTTGGATGAGGACTTATGTGATTTTCCCATATGTCTTTTCTTTGAGTCACGGGACTCAATATCAGTTCTTCTCTTCTCTTTGGCCAGCTATTCAGCCTTACATGATCTATCAACGAGCACCACAAATTCCTTCAACTCAAGAATACCGACCAATAACTGAATGTCCTCATTTAGACCATCTTCAAACCTCTTACACATTATTGCTTCCGTAGAGACGCACTCCCATGCATATTTGATATGCCTCACGAATTTGCACTCATATTTTGTCACTACATGTGGCCTTACTTTAATTCAAAAAATTCATTCCTCTTCTGGTCTACGAACGCTTGACTGATATAATTTTTGTGGAACTCCTCCAGGAAGAATTCCCAAGCCACTCTCTCTCTTGGTACAACCGACACGAGCGTATTCCACCACTGGTAGGCCGTGTCTCGTAGGAGTGACACTACACACTTCCTACACTCTTCAGGCGTGCATGATAACTCATCAAAGACTCTAACGGTATTCTCTAACCAAAATTCTGCCCTCTCTAGGTCATCATCTTTGTTTTCCCGAAATTCCTCGGCCTTGTGTTTTCTAATCCTATCCACTGGAGGTTTCTCTCTTCTAACCATCTCTATTCCTTGAGGAGTTGAAGGGGCAAGCTGATGAATCGGAGGTGGTGGGGGAGCTGGAGTATTCAGATTCACTTGAATAAACTCCGCGTACCAAGCATTCATCATTTAGAGGTAGGCTTCTCTAGCCCCTCCTCCCTGACTCATCGTCGAGAGCATACTCTTAACTAGCGCGGTTCTTTCAGCAAAAGCCGGCATATTACTCTCCACATCATCCACCATAGCTCCTTCAGGATCTATTTAATATATAAAAACATGATTTAAAATCGTCAGGAGTCGTCACGCTATCATATTACAACTATGGCATGTATAGCTAGACTCGTACACAAACTCGATTAGTCCTAGAATTGACTAAACCATAACTCTAATACCACTAAATGTAACACCCCTTACCCTTATCCGGTTCCAGGACAGCGTATGAGGCATTACCTTACTAAAACACATGCAAACATTCAACCTCAAGTCAATGAAATCTGTCCCAAATTAAAACTTTTTCAAACATTGTCTTGCGGTCCTTAATATGGACCTACAAGGCTCAAAACATGGTTTGGAAACAATCTGGGACCAAACCGAGTGTAACACCCCAAACCCGGTCTGGACGTTATGACCAGATCTGGTGCGTCACATGATCCTAAACTACACTTATAACCTTTTAGAACATGTTGAGACATAGGTGATATTTTGTAAAACTAGCAAGGTGAGAAAAGTTCTTGTTAAAACTACTTTAAGTTGTCATTATCTAAGATTGTTTAAATTTTATAAACGTTATTTTGAAAACGTTATTAAGGTTTTGGAAACCCGCGCAGCCTATATCTAGCAGTTTCGATAAAGTACGAATCGAATCCTTTAGAAAGTTAAAACCCAAAAAGAAAATTTAATAGCGGCCTTATTACACATTAAAACCCAAAGATTAACATAAAAATTAAAATACTAAAACATAAATGAAAACCAGCTTTATTGCAGTCGCTGTGGCCACTCTGAATCTCTCGCAGCTCCAAGCCCACTATGGTTGAGGGTTACCTGCAGAGATTAATTAAAAGGGTGAGTTTGACAACTCAGTGTGCAACATAATCTCAACCATAGGCCAAAACAGATCAAGCCTCAGAAACAGATTTAATTGGGCCTTGGCCCATTACAGGAATCGAGTTAAGCCCAAAAGGCCCATAACAGAAACAGATCAGAGATAAGCATTATGCAAACAGAAACCCAACCCAGATCCATCCTTAACACCCCCGTACCAGCCTTACACCATGTGGGGAGACTACTCGACCCACCCAACCGCTACACACCACAGATATTTGCAGCGAGGCTGCCAGATATAATTTGCAGTGAGACTGCCAGATAACATTTGCAGCGAGGCTGCCAGATATATTTGCAGCGAGGCTGCCAGATATTGTGACGAGGTCACCAGATATAAATATTGTGGCGAGGCCACCAGATTGCAGCGAGGCTGCCAGAAAATATGTGGCGAGGCCACCAGATTGCAGCGAGGCTGCCAGAACGCTTCCTCCATCATAAACCCATACCACATGCAACAGATCTACATACTAGCAAGCAACATATAGCATCTCATGCATCAGATATGTTCAAATTAAATGGTAACTCATGCAGATACACAAAATCATACATTTCATACAGAATTGACCCTAGGGGTATAATAGTCTTTTTACACCTAGGGGTATTTTGGTAATTTTCCATATTCAGGGGTATTTTAGTCCTTTATCAAATTTTTAGAGTTTCTATGCACGTTCGATTAATTATTAGTCCATAAATTACCACGAAAGTCCATCCAAGCTAAATTTCCAGTTTTACCCTTTTTAACCTAAAAGCCTCTAATGGGCCCTACTGAGTCCACTAACGTCTTAAACCCAATAAGTCTAATTTTATGCTCAAACAACCAATTTAACCGTATTACTATCAACAGGTCACCAGAACACCCTTAACGACAATTTTTATCGATATGGGCTCGGAAGCCCATTGGGCCCATTTTGGCCCATCAAAGCCCATCTTACAAAACGTTCAGAATTGCACCTTCTGCAATTCTTCCAGCACTGACTTCATAGTTAAGCCCAATGGAGTAAATGGTTGCTCTCAGATATCATACGGATGCGTTTTCGGTCACTTACACCAGATGTCGGTAGTGTTATGCCCTTTCCGGCTTTTACCACTTTAGTCTAACAGTTGAGATTAGTTACACACCTGTTAGCTGTCGAAACATTGACGAAATCTACGTATGAAGGCCTACAAGCGAACAATAACTTTTAGTCTAATAAACTATAACCAAAGAGCCATGAACCCTTACCATAATCGGCCTAGATGGCCTAAGTCATTAAAATCTTACCCTTTTGGGTTATGGACTAGATCGCAATGTCCAACCACGTTAATCTACAATAGCCTCCTTTGCTGCACGTCTCTTGTCCACACTAATGCATATAAACCAAAGAGAAAAGCCATAAGGCCCTTAGTCTAGAAACGTTGACCTCCCCCTAAGGGGTTTCGGCATCTAGTTTTAAACTTGAAAACTAACGAAATAAGATCACGAAATACTTACCAATCTAAGTCCCAAACCACAGCCGTTCCACTTGCAACAATGAGAAAGAAAGGGTTGAGAGTAGAGAGGATTCGGCCAAGCACAATGAGTTTCGGTCAAAAGGAGGTTCGGCAATGAAGTAGAATGAGAAGAGACGATATATTTGATAGAAGAAGATGGATTCGGCAAGTAGAATATTTCGGCTTATGGAAGGTTTTAGAAGAAAAAAAACAAAAGAATAAGAGTGTTCGACTTTGGCAAAGAACAATCGGCAGAGAGATTTCGGTCAAAAGCCTGACGATAGAAGGTTGAAGAAGAGAAACAGAAGAAAGCTTTGTTTGCTTCGGCAAGGATAGAAGACAATAGTGTAGGTTTGGTTTATGAGTACGAAATAAAAAGGAGATGAAAATAGAGGAAGGGAAAGAATAGCGAAAGTGCTTTTTGGTCTCAAGAAAGAAATCGACAGGAGGTCTTTTGAGGTATGAGATTCGGCTATTGATTAAGAAAGCAGAAAAGATGATAGAAGAATGCCCTAATGTACTTACTAGGATCGGCAAGAGAAGAAAGAATGCTGAAACTTAAGGGAAATCGGCACATAGACTCCAAGAGAACTAAGGAGAATTCGGCACCAACTAGAACCTATTTGCCAAAAATGCAAGCACAAGCCCCCTAGTCGAATGGCACTTGCAAAGTCCCAAAACCGGCCACTTCTTTCAAAATTCAAAGCTCCTTGATTTGCTCCTCAACCTCCTCCACAATTTGCTCCCTTGACCGATTCAAATCTCTTCCAACAGAGTTCAATTCTGCTTCAAATTCTTACCTGCTCAAGCTCAAAAAATAAAACACCTCACTTGCAACCTCTGCAGCTTGAACCTTGGACCTCCAAGCACTCTTAGGCGCCACCTTTTAAGGAGCCTAGTGGCGTCTCCCTTGCCACTTTACCACTGGTTCAATTGTGCTACATTTCGCACACAATTCCTTAAGACCCTTATTTTCACTGATCCCCTATCTCCCAAGTCAAAAATACAAAATTTTGCCGAGCTTCCAACCAACTCATGGGCCTTCCATAGGCCCATTAACACATCCCAAACATGCATTACACACCTAATTACTAGCATTTACACATTTTATCAGATAAAGATAAATCTAAGAAAAACCCGAAAATTAGGGCGTTACAACTCTACCCTCCTTAAAGAAATTTCGTCCTCGAAATTTACCTTATCTAAACAAATGAGGATATTGCTGACGCATTGCCTCCTCTGGTTCCCAAGTAGCTTCCTCTCTGCCATGATTACGCCATAGTACCTTTACCAATGGGACTGATTTTCTTCTTAAAACCTTCACGTCTCGATCCAGAATTTGCACAGGTTCTTCCTCGAAAGTTAGGTCAGGCTGAACTTCCACTTCTGCAACTGGTAGAATATGGGCAGGGTCAGAATGATATCGTCTCAGCATGGATACGTGAAACACATCATGAATTCTATTTAACTCTGGCGGTAATTCTAACTGATACGCCACCGGGCCCACTCGCTTAAGAACCCGATAAGGCCCAATAAACCTCGGACTCAGCTTGCCTTTCTTACCAAATCTCAATATCTTCTTCCAAGGCGAAACTTTCAGAAAAACCATATCACCTACTGAATACTCAATCGCTTTACGCTTCAAATCTGCATAAGATTTTTGTCGATCAGATGCCTCTTTCAAACGGTCCCTTATCACCTTGACCTTCTCTTCAGTCTCTGCTACCAATTCAGGTCCAAGAACTTGCCGCTCGCCCAATTCAGTCCAACAACTAGGTGAACGACACTTACGCCCATACAGTGCCTCATAAGGTGCCATGCGGATACTAGCCTGATAACTGTTATTATACGCAAACTCTGCCAACGGTAGATAATCCTCCCAACTACCTCGAAAATCGATAACACAACCCCTCAACATATCTTTCAGAATCTGAATAACCCTCTCTGATTGACCATCAGTCTGAGGATGAAAGGCCGTGCTAAAGTTTAGCCGCGTTCCCAACGCCTCATGCAACTTTTGCCAGAACCGAGATGTGAATCTAGGATCTCGATCAGAAATGATAGACAATGGCACCCCATGCAGTCGTACGATTTCTGCCACATACAATTTAGCTAACTTCTGAAGCGAATAATCAGTACGTACCGGGATGAAATGAGCAGACTTAGTCAATCTATCCACGATCACCCAAATCGAGTCCTTCTTTGACGGCGTCAAGGGCAACCCACTTACAAAATCCATGGTCACCCTCTCCCACTTCCAAAGTGGTACCTTTACTGGTTGCAGAAGTCCAGAAGGTAACTGATGTTCAGCTTTCACTTGCTGACAAGTCAGACATTTTCCTACAAATTCTGTTACCTCACGCTTCAGTCCAGGCCACCAATACAACTCCTTTAAGTCATGATACATCTTATTACCTCCAGGATGCATAGCACACAACCCTTTATGAGCTTCATTCAGAATTGCTTGCCTCAGCTAAAAATCCTTCGGAACACAGATTCTACCGCGAAAACATAGAATTCCTTCACTGTTAAGTCCAAACTCAGAAGTATTCCCATCTTTAACCTGCTGAAATCGAGAAACCAGAGACTCATCCCTCAACTGCTTTTCCTTAATCTCATCCACCCAGGTCGGTCTTACTTGCAATTCTGCTAACAAACTACCATCATCATACAGACTCAAACGAGCAAACATAGCTCTCAGATCAGATACAGTTCTACGACTTAGGGCATCAGCCACCACATTAGCTTTGCCTGGATGATACTCAACCGCACAATCATAATCCTTAAGCAACTCGATCCATCTCCGTTGCCTAAGGTTCAACTCCTTTTGAGTCAACAAGTACTTAAGACTTTTATGGTCTGTGTATATAATACACCTTTCTCCATACAGATAATGTCGCCAGATTTTAAGTGCGAAGATTACTGCTGCCAACTCCAGATCATGGGTAGGATAGTTCACTTCATGAGGTTTAAGCTGTCGCGATGCATAAGCAACCACTTTACCCTCTTGCATCAACACGCAGCCCAACCCAACATGCGATGCATCACTGTACACGGTAAAATCTTTTCCAGACTCTGGTTGAATCAGCACAGGTGCCTCGGTCAGAACCTTCTTTAGCTTCTCAAAAGCTTCTTGCTGCTGCTGGGTCCAGACAAATGGTACGCCTTTCCTTATGAGTTTCGTTAATGGTGCTGCCATCGCAGAAAATCCTTCTACAAACCTTCTGTAGTATCCAGCTAACCCTAGAAAACTCCGAATTTCGGCTACAGACCTCGGTGGTTTCCATTCCAGAATCGCTTCAATCTTTCGAGGGTCCACCTTAATACCCTCAGCAGAAACAACATGCCCCAAGAAGGTTACTTCTCTTAACCAGAACTCACACTTACTAAATTTCGCATAAAGCTCCTTTTCCCTTAACACTTGCAGCACAACACGGAGATGCTCATCATGTTTCTCTTCAGATTCAGAATAGACCAAAATATCGTCGATAAAGACGACCACGAATCGATCCAAGTATGGCTGGAACACTCGATTCATCAGATCCATGAAAGCTGCAGGTGCATTGGTCAGCCCAAATGGCATAACCAAGAACTCATAGTGACCATAACGAGTTCTGAATGCCGTCTTGTGAATATCCACCTCCTTCACCCTTAATTGATGGTACCCAGATCGAAGGTCAATCTTGGAAAATACTGAAGCTCCTCTAAGCTGATCGAACAGATCATCGATTCTAGGCAACGGGTACTTATTCTTGATCGTCAGCTTGTTCAACTGCCGATAATCAATGCACATCCGCATTGACCCATCTTTCTTTTTAACGGAAAGCACTGGTGCTCCCCACGGAGACACACTTGGCCTAATGAAACCTCTATCCAACAGTTCTTGAATCTGCGCTTTTAACTCCACCAATTCCTTTGGTGCCATCCTGTACGGTGCAATGGACACCGGTGCCGTACCAGGTAACAAATCGATCCCAAACTCAACCTCTCGATTCGGAGGTAAACCTGGAAGCTCCTCTGGAAAAACATCTTGAAAATCTTTAACAGTTCTAACTTGATCCACAGTTAGTTCCTCAGTTCCTACTTGACCCACGAATGCCAAATAAGCCGCACATCCTTTACAAATCCACTTCTCTGCTCTTAATGCTGACACCGCACTGGACAAATAATCTCTACGTTCACCTATCACCAAAACTTCCTCATCCTCTGCAGTCTTTAGCCTCATTCGTTTCGCAGCACAATCCAAGGTAGCCCTATGCTTTACAAGCTAATCCATTCCCAAGATGAGATCAAATTCTCCGAAAGGTAGCTCCATCAAGTCTCCAGAAAAGATTTTTCCTTGAGTCTCTATAGGTACATCTCTATACAGTTTGTCTACCCTAACCGAGTGACCCAAAGGACTTAGTACAGTTACCCCACTCACTGTCTCCTCAGAACGCACTCCCAGCGACCCAGATATGGCACACGCGACATAAGAATGGGTAGATCCAACATCTATTAACGCAGTGAATGGCATACGAGAAATCAAGAACGTACCAGTTATGACGTCAGGAGCATCACCCTCCTCTCGGCGACGAGCTGCATAAACTAGTGCTGGCTGACGAGCCTCAGCGAAACCAGCACCCCTACCAGGTGCTCCTCGTCCTTGACCATTACCATTTCCGCCTCTACCTTGCCCATGACCCCTCGGAGCTGGTGGTCCACCCCTCACTGGTTAAGCAACCCTCTGAGCCATAACCTGTCCTTGGTCCGGTTCTTCGGGACAATCCTTAATCCTATGCTCCATCGACCCACATCAAAAACAGGCTCCAGAACGTTTCCGACACTCGCCCATATGTATCTTACCGCAACTCCTACAACCCTGCGGTCTGACAGCATTCATTGGCACCGCTCGTACTGGTTTTGCCACTCTTGCCCTCTTAACATTCCTATTAGCCCCACCTGATGGTCCAGAGTCCCTCCGAAAGCGGTTTCTATCCTTTTCGCGATTCTGTCTCTCGGTACGCTTTACTCCTCAGCTATCTTAGCTTTCTCAACCAAAGCAGCAAAGTTACGCTCCCTCTGTGGAGCGATCAGTACCCTTAGCTCATCCCTCAGACCATCCTCGAAACGTACGCTACGCTCATATTCGGTAGCAACTATCTCAGAAGCATATCGGCTCAGCCTCAGAAATTCAGCCTCGTACTCAGATACTGTCCTACTCCCCTGAACCAAATTTAAGAACTCCTTCCTACGGGCGTCCACATAGCTAGCCCCAACATATTTTCCTTTAAAGGCTTTCTTAAACAGCTCCCATGTTACCTCACCATCTGAAGTTCCATCTCTTACTGTGAGCCACCACTGATAAGCTTCATCTCTAAGCAACGACACGGCTCCTTTCAGCTTCTGCTCCATAGAGCAATCCAGATCGTCCATGATTCGCTCTGTGGCCTCTAGCCAATATTCAGCCACATTGGGAGCTACACCAGACACACCCCTAAAGAACTCTGCCCCATTAGCTCGGAGTCGCTCAGAAATGGATCCCCGAAATCCATTACCGGTACTTGCCCCAGCAACCCTTTCCAGAACTCGAAGCATCGCTTGTGATAGGGCATCGTCCCCTACACCCTATCATGAGATTCCACCTCTGTTGCCGGTGGTATCGGCATACCAGCTGCTGGCGCATGACCCGAAGATGAAGTCTCAGCTCGTGCACTACCTCGGCCACGTCCACGGCCCCTACCACGAGCTGCTCGTGTACTCATTTCGTACTTTCTGTTTAGAAATTTTATGAGTTAGATTAATATTCCAGTGTTTATTACAGATATCTTATGAATAAGTAGAATTTCAGAGTTTATTTTCTTTCGCGGTAGCCTAGCTACAGTCTCAGTCTACCTATCAGAGTCTCTACAGTTTCAATAATACCCTAGCTAAAGTATCATAATAAAGTCTTTAGTCAGGCATGCAATCGGAGTTTTCAAAAATACTCAGAAAAGTTTAGAGAACTTACAGGCTTGGGCCGGAGATTCGGTGTGCCACTCTTTCGAAAGATTTCATAGAAAAACTTAATAAATTTTTGTTTTCTTTGAAAATAAATCATTTATGCTTGAAAAGAAGTTCATCAAAACTAGTTCCAAATAATTTTTGGAAAAAAAAATCATGATCTTTTGAAAATCTTCATTTTGATTGTTTGAAAACCTTCATTTCTAGACCCGTTCCACAGCCGAGTTGTTGCAACTTGGCTTTGATACCACTAAATGTAACACCCCAAACCTGGTCTGGACGTTATGACCAGATCTGGTGCGTCACATGATCCTAAACTACACTTATAACCTTTTAGAACATGTTGAGACATAGGTGATATTTTGTAAAACTAGCAAGGTGAGAAAAGTTCTTGTTAAAACTACTTTAAGTTGTCATTATCTAAGATTGTTTAAATTTTATAAACGTTATTTTGAAAACGTTATTAAGGTTTTGGAAACCCGCGCAGCCTATATCTAGCAGTTTCGATAAAGTACGAATCGAATCCTTTAGAAAGTTAAAACCCAAAAAGAAAATTTAATAGCGGCCTTATTACACATTAAAACCCAAAGATTAACATAAAAATTAAAATACTAAAACATAAATGAAAACCAGCTTTATTGCAGTCGCTGTGGCCACTCCGAATCTCTCGCAGCTCCAAGCCCACTATGGTTGAGGGTTACCTGCAGAGATTAATTAAAAGGGTGAGTTTGACAACTCAGTGTGCAACATAATCTCAACCATAGGCCAAAACAGATCAAGCCTCAAAAACAGATTTAATTGGGCCTTGGCCCATTCAGGAATCGAGTTAAGCCCAAAAGGCCCATAACAGAAACAGATCAGAGATAAGCATTATGCAAACAGAAACCCAACCCAGATCCATCCTTAACACCCCGTACCAGCCTTACACCATGTGGGGAGACTACTCGACCCACCCAACCGCTACACACCACAGATATTTGCAGCGAGGCTGCCAGATATAATTTGCAGTGAGACTGCCAGATAACATTTGCAGCGAGGCTGCCAGATATATTTGCAGCGAGGCTGCCAGATATTGTGACGAGGTCACCAGATATAAATATTGTGGCGAGGCCACCAGATTGCAGCGAGGCTGCCAGAACGCTTCCTCCATCATAAACCCATACCCCATGCAACAGATCTACATACTAGCAAGCAACATATAGCATCTCATGCATCAGATATGTTCAAATTAAATGGTAACTCATGCAGATACACAAAATCATACATTTCATACAGAATTGACCCTAGGGGTATAATAGTCTTTTTACACCTAGGGGTATTTTGGTAATTTTCCATATTCAGGGGTATTTTAGTCCTTTATCAAATTTTTAGAGTTTCTATGCACGTTCGATTAATTATTAGTCCATAAATTACCACGAAAGTCCATCCAAGCTAAATTTCCAGTTTTACCCTTTTTAACCTAAAAGCCTCTAATGGGCCCTACTGAGTCCACTAATGTCTTAAACCCAATAAGTCTAATTTTATGCTCAAACAACCAATTTAACCGTATTACTATCAACAGGTCACCAGAACACCCTTAACGACAATTTTTATCTATATGGGCTCGGAAACCCATTGGGCCCATATTTGGCCCATCAAAGCCCATCTTACAAAACATTCAGAATTGCACCTTCTGCAATTCTTCCAGCACTGACATCATAGTTAAGCCCAATTGAGTAAATGGTTACTCTCAGATATCATACAGATGCGTTTTCGGTCACTTACACCAGATGTCGGTAGTGTTACGCCCCTTCCGGCTTTTACCACTTTAGTCTAACAGTTGAGATTAGTTACACACCTGTTAGCTGTCGAAACGTTGACGAAATCTACGTATGAAGGCCTACAAGCGAACAATAACTTTTAGTCTAATAAACTATAACCAAAGAGCCATGAACCCTTACCATAATCGGCCTAGATGGCCTAAGTCATTAAAATCTTACCCTTTTCGGTTATGGACTAGATCGCAATGTCCAACCGCGTTAATCTACAATAGCCTCCTTTGCTGCACGTCTCTTGTCCACACTAATGCATATAAACCAAAGAGAAAAGCCATAAGGCCCTTAGTCTAGAAACGTTGACCTCCCCCTAAGGGGTTTCAGCATCTAGTTTTAAACCTGAAAACTAACGAAATAGGATCACGAAATACTTACCAATCTAAGTCCCAAACCACAGCCGTTCCACTTGCAACAATGAGAAAGAAAGGGTTGAGAGTAGAGAGGATTCGGCCAAGCACAATGAGTTTCGGTCAAAAGGAGGTTCGGCAATGAAGTAGAATGAGAAGAGACGATATATTTGATAGAAGAAGATGGATTCGGCAAGTAGAATATTTCGGCTTATGGAAGGTTTTAGAAGAAAAAAAACAAAAGAATAAGAGTGTTCGACTTTGGCAAAGAACAATCGGCAGAGAGATTTCGGTCAAAAGCCTGACGATAGAAGGTTGAAGAAGAGAAACAGAAGAAAGCTTTGTTTGCTTCGGCAAGGATAGAAGACAATAGTGTAGGTTTGGTTTATGAGTGCGAAATAAAAAGGAGATGAAAATAGAGGAAGGGAAAGAATAGCGAAAGTGCTTTTTAGTCTCAAGAAAGAAATCGACAGGAGGTCTTTTGAGGTATGAGATTCGGCTATTGATTAAGAAAGCAGAAAAGATGATAGAAGAATGCTCTAATGTACTTACTAGGATCGGCAAGAGAAGAAAGAATGCTGAAACTTAAGGGAAATCGGCACATAGACTCTAAGAGAACTAAGGAGAATTCGGCACCAACTAGAACCTATTTGCCAAAAATGCAAGCACCAAGCCCCCTAGTCGAATGGCACTTGCAAAGTCCCAAAACCGGCCACTTCTTTCAAAATTCAAAGCTCCTTGATTTGCTCCTCAACCTCCTCCACAATTTGCTCCCTTGACCGATTCAAATCTCTTCCAACAGAGTTCAATTCTGCTTCAAATTCTTACCTACTCAAGCTCAAAAATAAAACACCTCACTTGCAACCTCTGCAGCTTGAACCTTGGACCTCCAAGCACTCTTAGGCGCCACCTTTTAAGGAGCCTAGTGGCGTCTCCCTTGCCACTTTACCACTGGTTCAATTGTGCTACATTTCGCACACAATTCCTTAAGACCCTTATTTTCACTGATCCCCTATCTCCCAAGTCAAAAATACAAAATTTTGCCGAGCTTCCAACCAACTCATGGGCCTTCCATAGGCCTATTAACACATCCCAAACATGCATTACACACCTAATTACTAGCATTTACACATTTTATCAGATAAAGATAAATCTAAGAAAAACCCGAAAATTAGGGCGTTACACCGAGTGCTTAGAAAACTTTCAAGAAAATCCACTAAAAATAGGGCAACACGCCCGTGTGGTGTAACACCCCTCACCCTTACCCGTCGCTAGACTAAGGTTCAAGGCATTATCAGACTTAAACAGTAATATTCATTCAAAATCGAACCATGAATTTTAGTCCAAATTTTAAACTTTTCATTTAAATTCAAATTGTCCCTATTACGGGCCTACGAGGCCCAAAACATACTTTAAGAATGGTTCAGGACTAAACCAAGATCTCTGGATCACTCAGAGAAAATTTCTTCAAAAATTGTCACATGCCCGTGTGACTCGGGACACGCCCGTCTGGGCAAGCTATGTGGTCACACACGCCCGTGTCCCAGCCTATGTTAAAAACATTGAGCATTTTGTTTATGATGTCAGCATGCAATTAGGGGCACACGGCCAAGTCACACGCCCATGTGCTAAGCCGTGTCCTCTACACGACTGAAACACACGGCCGTATCTCTACCCATATGGCCAACACTTAGGCTATTTTCCAAGCCCTTTGTTGCCCTTAATTATTCTTAACTTACTCAACAAACACATATAATATACCACTAACCATTAATGACAAACAAACATGATCACATCACATAAGATCTTAACACATGTATGCATAAATAGGTTTACATATTCATGGCCAATATGAGCCACATCTCATGACCATATACAATGAAGAAATATAAGCCAATACATCTTACCAAATCATAAGAATACATTTTACCAATAACTAAGTCTCTATACATTCCACTCACTCAAAAACACTTAAGGTTTGTCATTACCCCGAATTAAAAATTTTGATAGTATGATGCTTCCTCTGACGATCTCCAACCCTAAGCCGACCTGACAACACTAAGAAAAATGGAAAGGAGGGAGTAAGCTTTATAGCTTAGTAAGTTGGCATATAATAAGCAATTAATTAAACCAATCCTCACATTGTATTCTCAAGATACTACTATGCACTCCTGTTCATCTTAGGTTGTTTTCCTGAGTCACAATTGTTAAATTAATTATATCTTGAGTTATAGAAATCCAAATTAAAATTTCCCTGAAACTAGACTCACATATCTTCTTACCATAAAATTTTCAAAGTTGTTGGTTTGACCAATAAGTACAGTTTATTCTTTAAATTCTCCCCTGTTTCACTATTCAACAGTTCTGGCCACTCTTCATTAAAATTTAATTATCTTATTGTACAAGATTTGGATGGGGTTCCCATTTGTTTCTCTAGAAAGTAGACTCACCAAGGATTTTAAGTAAATTACAACTCATAAGTACTTTTTCACAATTTTTAATAATTTTCACAAATCAGAATAGGGGATTCTGAAACCATTCTGACTCTATCTCATAAAACTTTAAATATCGCATAATATGAAATTCCTTTGGTTACACCATTTCTTTTATGTGAAAATAGACTCAATAAGCTTTCATTTCATATCCCATTTAACCTTTAATTCAGTTCACACCATTTTTAGTGATTTTTTGAAGTCACATAACTACTACTGTCTAATACTATTTAACAGCTAATTTCACTCTTTCATAATTTCATTGTTTTTAACTTCTTTTTGAACATACATATTATCAATAAAATTTTTCAGATTCTCATATATCATAGATATAGACCTATATTCACAAGGTCATCCTCATATGTATAACTTACTTATGCTCTTTCTTACCGATAATTCACATTATGTCGAGCTCATTTCTCGTAATTTCTCATGTGTACCTAAATCACTCATCACATAACTTTAGTCTTTCTCATCTTTAAAATCAAGTTTAATTCTTTTCTCGTTGAATCACTTAGAATACTGAAGGATACTTAGAAATGTCATTCACATTATAGGATGCCAATGCCATATCCCAGATATGGTCTTACATGGGATCATAAATCGATGCCAATGCCATATCCCAGATATGGTATTACATGGGATCATAAATTGATGCCAATGCCATATCCCAGATATGGTCTTACATGGGACCTTACACCGTTGCCAACGCCATGTTCCAGACATGGTCTTACATGGGATCTCATCTCGATGCTGATGCCATGTCCTAAACATAGTCTTATACGAGATCGTAAACTGATGTCAATGCCATGTCCCAGACATGGTCTTACACGGGATCACTTTTAGAGGCCCACGCCATGTCCCAGACATGGTCTTACAGCAGATCTAAAATCTCAGCTCGACGTTGATGCCATGTCCCAAACATGGTCTTATACGGGACCACATATCGATGCAAATGCCATGTCCCAGACATGGTCTTACATGGGATCTCCATTCGGTACTGATGCCATGTCCCAAGCATGGTCTTACACTGGACCTAATAAATCTCATGTCATGACTACGGTATCCTTCGTGTAACACCCCAAACCCAACCCAAACATTATGACTAGATCTGGTGTGTCACATAGATGATTTATTCGAAAACGGTTATCCTGATAGATAACTTTTTCTATTTTAAAAACCTTGTTTAGTGATTTGTAGGTTTTCATCAAAATCCAATCTAAAACTATTTTTATTACCTTGTAATGTTTAATCAAGATCCCATTTGTTGACGCTCCTTATCATATTATCCAAAATATTACACAAGGTTCATTTAAAAACGTTTGATATAAATTTTGAAAACCCGAGTACCCTGCTCTACTGATTTAAAGCAAATTAACATTGTAACCAAAAAAAAAACCCTTAGTGGCCTTATTACAAAAATAATACTGAAACTAAAATAATAATGAAAGTAAAAGTGAAAACGAAATCTAGAAGTAGGAGTCATGTGGCCACCCCAAGTCCTTCGCAGCTCAAAATCATCTACGGTTAGGTATTACCTGTATAAGTAAAATAAAAGGGTGAGTTTATGAAAACTCAGTGTGTATTTTCCCCAACAAATAACAAAGATCAGGCATACAGAACAGATTGGGCCGAAGCCCTATTCAGATACAGATCAATCTAGGCCTTGGCCCTATTCAAAAACAGAGTGGGCCTTGGGCCCATTACAGATACAGAACATAGCAGCTACACAACCCAACCCAATCTAACCCATCACACCACCCGTACCAAGCCATCACACCATATGGGGAATAACTCATCCCACCCAGCCCAGACACCAATTCACAGCCATGCTGCTAAAATCAGATATCGTGGCAAAGCCACCAGAACAGAATTACTTGGCGAAGCCATTAAATAGAATACGTGGCAGTGCCATTATATAGAACTTCCTCCAAATCCAAAACCAACCCCATGCAGACTAATAGTACTACTTATCACATGCATACAGATTAATATATTCAAATAAAACATACATAAAGCAGACAATCCACTAATAGGGGTATAACTATCATTTGGTAGCTAAGAGTAAAATGGTAATTTTACCCTTCAAGGGTAATTTGGTCATTATACTAAGTAGGCCCAAAACCCCTAATGGGCCCAAGTAGGCCCACACACTCATGTAGCCCGCTCCATCAAATTTCACATACAGTATCACAGATCTTAACATCTAACATACCAGATATCACTTATCCATATAACTTACCTATATGGGCCTGTAGGCCTATTGGGCCCATTTCAGCCTATCGAGGCCCAGAACAGCCCGAGTGCATGTAATCGCACACAATAGCTCTTACCATCAAATGCCTACAATTTGTGGGTTCGAATCCACAAGCATCCGTACGCCTACAAGACCTCGAAATGCCGGTATTTTGGCATTTCGGCTTTTCAGCTTTAGCCGATCTATGCTATTAGGGGGTGTCGCTACACACCTATTTTGCGATTCCCACTATCAGCACACGCTCAACCTATTATCATAACAACAATCATTAATAACTTAACCAATACTTAGCAAAACCATACTCAAGACTTTATTCAACGGTTACTTACCACCGCTCCGCTTGTCTACTATCACTTGTGATTAACGTGTACCCTCAATACTTGATTGAACGACAACAGATCTAGGCACCTATGAACCACCATAATTTCGATCAAAGAATAAGGGTTAGAGAAGTCTCAACCCCAAGTTGAACCCTTGAACCCTAGCATGAGAAATACCTTATTTCTACAAACCAAAAGCTGAACTAAGAAGTACTTACCCAAAAATTGATTCATTCAAGTGACAGAATCCAGAAGCAATTGATCCTTTGCTTATCAATTTTCCGTTGGCTTTGGTGACTAGCGTGATATCCTAACGCAGGAGGAGGTTCGGCCAATAAGGAGAAGAAGAGCAATGTGGCCTGCGATTACTCACAAGTGAGACAGAGATTCACTAGGAATAGTCCAAAGCTAAGAGAAGAAAGAATTAGAGGGTATAAAAATGGATAAAGAAACGTGAGATTAGGTTCTTGAAGGGTTTAGTCAAGAGAGAGAGTGGTGAGAAGAGTGAGAAGTATAACAAAAAAGGTAGGTTTCGGCTTATTGAAACTATATTTGGCAATGGCCTAGATTCAGCAAATAAACAATATGCCAAATGGATGTCGAATGAAGTAAAGGAGTACGCGAGAGAAGGGAGAGATAAACAGGATTCGACTAACCACAACTAAAGGATTGAAGGTTTAGAGTACTTGGTATAAACAAGAAGTGAAAAGAAGAGGTACGGTAGGAGTAGATAGGAGGAATCGATTTGTGACCAAAACAAAAGAGAAGAGAAGTAGAAAAGATATGAGGTTCGGCTAACACCAAAAGAGAAAATTTGACAAAACACCAATACTCACCCTTTTGTCAAAAATACCAAATGCCAGAGACCCCAAGCCAATTTTGCCTACTCAAGCTTACCCGCATTCGGCCAACTATTCCAAACCCTTAAAAACCTCCATAATTTCCTCCACGATTTACTCTAATTTTAATTTGGATATTAACTTAAACTTTCAAGACCATATCATTCTTATCTCACCACCAACCTGAAGAGTATACATCCAAGACCACCACTTACTGATTTCGACTAGCAAAATAGGTACAACTTGCGTGCAAAGGGACTTGAACCTCAACTCTCCCACCTACTAAATCACGCCACACCAAGCCCCACATGTGGCGCCTCTTGCCACTCCAACACAAGGCTTTTTGTGCTAAGAAACCACACCATTAATTTATAAGTCCTACCTACCAGTGTCCAGACTCACTTAAGGCTAAAATTAAAATTTTTGCCAGGGGTTGGGCCTAACCTAGGCCTTCAAAAGGCCCCCTAGACACACCCAAAAAATCAATTTAACATACCTAATCATGCAAATATCAATTCAAGCACAAATCTCAAAACCTTAAAATTTGGGGCGTTACAATTTGTATGGTGAGAAATGTCAGATTTTTACTGACCATAAAAGTTTGAAATACTTGATGAATCAAAAGGAATTGAATTTGAGACAACGAAGGTGGCTTGAATTATTAAAGGATTACGAGCTAGTAATTAAGTATCATCCCGGAAAGGCAAATGTGGTTGCGAATGCTTTGAGCAGAAAGTCTTTGTTTGTTTTGAGAGCTATGGGCACGAGTATGACATTGTTGGATGATGGTTCTTTATTGGCCGAGTTGAGGGCTAAGCCATTATTTCTGCAGGGGATTTGTGAAGCTCAAAAGGATGATGATGAATTGCAGGCCAAGAGGGTTTAGTACGAGACGGGTGATAACTCAAATTTTCAAATTGGTTCGGATGATTACTTGATGTTTCATGATAGAGTTTGTGTTCCTAGAGATAAGGAGTTGATTCGGGAAATTTTGCTTGAGGCACATAGTGGTTGTTTATCTGTACATACGGGTAGAACAAAATGTATACGACTTAAAGAAATTATATTGGTGGCCAGGCATGAAAAAGGACATTTTGAAATTTGTGACAAAGTGTCTAATCTACCAAAGGGTGAAGGCGGAGCATCAGGTACCTTCGGGTTTGCTTTAACCAGTAATGGTTCCCAAGTGAAAGTAGGATAGAATTACCATTGATTTTGTGACTTGGTTGCCCTTGACACCGAAAAAAAAGATGCTGTGTGGGTTATTGTGTATAGTTTGATGAAGTCAGCTCATTTCATACTAGTACGTGTGGATCATTCACTTGATAAATTGGCCAAATTATATGTTGCTGAAATTGTAAGGTTACATGGAGTACCTATGTCTATCACCTCGGATTGGGATCCGAGGTTTACCTCGAGGTTTTAGAAAAAGTTACAAAAAGCACTAGGTACGAAGTTAAATTTTAGTACCGCATTTCACCCGCAGACTGATGGTCAATTCGATAGGGTAATTCAAGTTCTTAAAGATATGCTTCAGTGTTGTGTTCTAGAGTTTGAGGGTAGTTGAGAAAAGCGTTTACCTTTAGTGGAATTTACCTATAACAATAGTTATTAGTCGAGTATAAGGATGGCGCCTTATGAGGTATTGTATGGCTGAAAATGTCGAATTCCTTTGTATTGGACTGAGTTGAGTGAGAAACAGATTCATGGTGTTGATCTGGTTAGAGAGACTGAGGAAAAGGTGAAGATAATTTGGGATTGTTTAAAGGTTACTTCTGACCAGCAAAAATCTTATGCTGATTTGAAAATGAAAGAGATTGAATTTCAAGTTGGTGATAAAGTATTTTTAAAAGTGTCGCCATGGAAGAAAATATTAAGATTTGGCCGGAAAGGCAAGTTAAGTCCGTGTTTCATTAGATCGTACGAAGTTACAGAAAGAATAGAGCCAGTGGCATATCGTCTAGCTTTTCCAATAGAATTGGCAAAGATACATAATGTGTTTCATGTTTCAATCTTATGACGATATCATTTAGATCCTTCACATGTAATTTCACCTATGGATGTTGAGATTCAGTCAGACATGACCTATAAGGAGGAATTGATTAAGATTTTGGCTCGAGAGCTTAACCAATTAAGAAACAAGAATATAGCTTTGGTGAAACATGGAGTGGAAAAGGCTACGTGGGAACCGAAGGAAGTTATGAGGAAATAGTACCCAAACCTATTTACCGGTAAGATTTTCGGGGACGAAAATCTCTAAAGGGGGAGAGTTGTAGCAGCCTGAATTAGGGGCTAAACAGGAAAATGGTTTCAAAACCATGAATCTGACGTTTAAAATATCTTTTCGATTTAGTTTTGATGTTTACTAGGTGTTTGGATAAATATGTGAAATTTTGGTGTGTGAATTTTATTAGTTACATGTCCAATTTAGTATGTTGGACTAAATTGCAATAGGTGAAAAATATGGGTTTTATTTCATAAGGTACTTGATTAAATTAGGTTTTGAAATTAGAGGTCATTATATGGTAATTAAACCATTTTAACTTAGTTTGGACAAAAATGCCCAAGGAATGGAGGAATATCAAAGGTTTTTAATGAAGGGCATTTTGGTCATTAGTTAATAAAAGAAATAAAAAGGGAAAATAAGGCCAAAATGTGTCCATAATCTCTTCTCCTTGGCCGAACATGTTGGGAAACCATAGCTAAGGTTTTGACAACTTCTCAAGCTCATAATAAGTCCAATCGAGCCCCATTTTTAATTTTCTTCGTATTTTTGGAATCCTCGTGGCTTCCTCTAGCTAATTTTACCATTATTTTAAGCTAGGGTTAATGTCAAAAAATTTACCCATGTGTGACATGCAAGTATTTTGATGTCTAATTGTGGAATATGAAGGTTTAAGGTATGGTGAACTATGTAGTGATTTTTCACGAAAATCCCTAAAAAGGACCAAATTGCAAAGTTAATAAATTGAGTGGTAAAAGTATGAATTTATAAGAAATGTGGGCTGTTTCGAGTGCCATTGAGATTCGGCTAGGCTTGGGTAGCCAAGAAAATGGATACATTTTAATTTATGAGCCTAGGGACTTAGTTGTAAAAATTGACAAAGTTAGGGGTAAAATGGTAAAAATTACCATAGGATGATTTTGGACTAGGTTGAGTAATGAGTGTATTAAACGAGTTAAATGTGTCATTGTAGATTTAGAAGATCGAGGAATCAACCTTGACCAAGGCAAGGGCAAGGTCTCGTATTAAGTTGCAAATTATTATTTTTTGTTGTCGAGGTAAGTTTATATGTAAGTAATGTGTCCGTTTTATTTGTACATTAATAATTCTAATGGATATTATGAAACATTGATATTGAATATCTTCTATGATGTTGAATGTGTTGGAAATAAGAGTTCCCGATTGAATCTTCAGAATAACGGGTGATACGGATAAAATATGGTTTGGTCACATGTGTGATAAAGTGATCTTCGCCATGTAGACTCAAGAGCTATGGAGTTTAATGGCTAAGCTACATGTGTGATAAAGTTACCTTCACCATGTGCAAATGAGGACTATGGGACTTAATGGCTATGTCACCTGGATGATAAAGTGAACTTTACCATGTGTACATGAGAGCAATGTTCTATGTAGCTAAGTCAAATGGGTGATAAAGTGACCTTCACCATGTGCACACGAGGGCTACGAGATTAAATAGCTAGGTCACATGGGTGATAAAGTGATCTTTACCATGTGTACCTGAGAGTCGGGCTTATGTGTTGGTGGAATCATGAGTGAAAAACTCACCGAGTATCAAATGTTAATCCAAAGAGTTCAACAGGAATTCTTACTAAAGAGATTTGGTGTGGCAGTATGATATGTGTGTGCAGGTGTATTCTTTTGGGCAATTGCAATTGTGGGAAAATGCACGTGGATGCAAGGGTGCATATGGACTTAAGTAGGTGAAAATAATGTGTATGAATTGTATAGAAAAGTTGGTAAGTTTAGGTGGTAACTTGGTGTGTTAGAGATATCATTGGTGTGGCTAAATGTTGTTATGATGATTATTATTTACATATAGACTTACTAAGATTTTAAAGCTTACCTTTTTCTCTTTTCCCTTGTTTTATAGATTCAGTCAAGCTATCTCGGGATTGGAATGAGTCAGAGGATCAACCATACTATCAACATTATCTTTTGGTATAGTTAAACAAACTCTTAGACTATGGCATGTATAGGGACTTAGTGATGTTGTAGGTGTAAATTGGTTTGGTTATGTTATGGTAAATCTCATGGGAGGAGTCATTTTGAAACTAAGGCTAAGTGATTTAGCCATTGATGATGATATTTTGTTATCTATCCTTATGAGGAAGTTTAAGGAATACTTAGTGTGTTTGTGTGTGTTTAAATTGAATTGCGTGGTGGATGGGTAAATGGAGTCATTTTCATGATTAAAGATGTGTTTGATATGTGGCGTTAAAAGTGGTAGTAATTGTATGTGTTTTGGGGCAAAGTATGGCTTGGAAAGTAGCCTAACTTAGGGCCACATGGCTAGCCCCCACGGCCATGTGTGTAGGGCGTGTGAACTTTGCATGGGATTTTCGAAGTTTAAGGATGTCACACGGCCTGGTCACCCGGCCGTGTCCCATGGCCGTGTAACCAAAATGGCATGCTGACATCATAAATAGAACGTCCTAGTTTTTCACACGGAGAGGCCACACGGGCGGGTCGAGGCCGTGTGAAGGACACGGGCCTAGGACACAGGCATGTGCTCGGCCGTGTGAAAACCCCTGTAGGTTCAAAATGAAAAAAATATTTTCCAATAATTCCATACGGGTAGGGGACACGCCTGCCCACACGGGTGTGCCACTGTCTCACACGGGCGTGTGCCCTGTATTAGGTCAAATTTTTCCAAAATTTTTTTAAGTTCTTGGTTTGGTCTCGAACCACTCCCAACCATGTTTTGGGCCTCGTAGGCCCACTTTAAGGGCTGTATGGTATTTTATGAATAAGTTTTAAATTGGAACAAAAATTTGTGGTTCGATTATGTATGAATGATTATGATATTGTTTGGTAATGTCTCGTGCTCAGGTAAGGTGATAAACCTGGGTAAAAGGTGTTACAGTGTTGGCTATTGATGTTACTTAAGGTAAATTGTAATGGCCTTTGGAAATGGGCTAATATTGATTAAGCTTAATTATGCAAAGTGAATGTCAATTGTGCTAGCATGAAATTGCTTATTCAAGTAGGAAAAATGAATGTGATGAATGCATGATTAATGTTCTATTTTGTGGCATGTGAAAGCCTTATGTTTTGGGTATTAGATGTTTATAAATGTCATATTATGTGTTATTGAAGTTGGCCTTGTGATTGTTTAAGTTTCAGAGTGGCAAAAGGGCTTGGAAAATAGCCTATATTTGTCCATAAGGGTAGGCACACGGGCGTGTGTCTAAGTCTTGTGTGATACACGGTCAGCCCTACGGGCATGTAATTAGGCTATGTGTCCCCTGCACCTAATTTATACAAAATAGAATGCCCAATAATTTTCACACGGGTGGAGACACGACCGTGTGTCTCAACCGTGTGGAGGGTACGGCCTAGCACATGGGCGTGTGGCTTAGCCGTGTAGCCTAAATTGCATGCTAACATCATAAACAGAATGCCCAGGTTTTCACACACAGGCTAAGGCATGGGCGTGTCGAGGCCGTGTGAAGAACATGGGCCAGGGACATGGGCATGTGCCAGGCCAGGTGAAAACTCCTGTAGGTTCGAAATGAAAAAATAAATTTGACACAGGCTAGGGACATGGGTGTGTGCGACCACACGGCCTGCCCACACGAGCGTGTCCCACTTTACACGGGTGTGTAGCCCTGTTTTGAGCAAAAATTTACTAAGTGCCCGAAAGTTCCTGGATTGGTTTCGAACCACTCCCGATGTATGTTTTGGGCCTCGTAGGCCCATGATAAGGATTTGGAGAGAATGTATGTAACAGCCTGGTTTGGACCCTTGTCAAAATAGTGGTTTCGGGACCACATATTCGAGTTTGAAAAAAAATTTTAATATTATTTTCTGTGTCTGTGATATATGATTTACCATCTGTGAAATTTCTTTGAATTAATTTGTCTATTTCTGTGTTTAATTATGAAAAAGGATTAAAATGTATACGTAATAAAATTAGCATGTCACATTTGCATATGTGCTTTTGGAATGGCTTTTAATGATTATGGCCTTATGTGGAAATTAAACCATTGAAGGTTTAAATGGTCATAAATGACCTTAAAACATATGTTTTACTATGGTTTTAATAAGGGATAAATTGGTAATTGTTTTATTATTATGTGTTAATAAACAAAACAAAATAAACATGGTCATTTTCACTTGGTTTTGCCGAAAATCAAAGGAAAAGAGAAGAAAATAAGCTTCCTAGGTTTCGGCTAGCTTAATCCTTAATTAAGGTATGAGATTTCGTCTGTTTTTGATAATTTTTACGTTTTTGTGATCATTGCTTCGAAATCTTCCATGCCCATGTCTCAATTTCTGTTTTTGATGAAGTTTATGAAAAATGCCATTGATGATATTTGAAGCTTTGTGATGAAATTGAATGAATAATGATGGATAGGTGTTGAATAAACATGTTTTGTCATTAGTTTTTGATGAAATTGAGCTATGTGGGCTAATTTATGAAAATGAGACTTTGTGAGGACTAATTTGTGAAATAAATGTGCTATATGGGCTTTTATGAAAGCCATAATTATCTGGCCAAGCTTGTATATAGATGAATTTTGTAAATTTGATGTATTTGTGTATTAGGGACTAATTTGTTAAAGTATGAAACTATGAGGGATAAAATGCAAAATGCCCTAAATGAGTGTTTATGGATTGGATTGAATGAAATGGAATATTGAATGGCTGAATTTGGATTTATTTAGATCCAGAACCAAGGAAATCGGACTTAGATCGAGGAAAGTCCAAAATCGTTAAATTGTCGGCTCAAATCCGTTAAATCTGTAAGAGGTAAGTCAATATACAAAATATGCGTTGAATCGATGTTTATTATGTATTCATAATAAGTTAATTGCAATTGGATGGCCATGAGAGCCTGATGTATTAGTTCCAAGTCAATTCTGCTGTAGTAATAGTAAAATAATATCATGTAAGACCTCGTCTGGGACGTAGGCATTGATTTCAAAAATGTGTGTAAGACCGTGTCTGGGACACTAGCATCAAATATGTTTGTATAAGACCATGTCTGGGAAACTAGCATCATATATGTTTTGTGTAAGACCCTGTCTGGGACAATGGCATCGATATTGATTAGCATGTAAGACCACGTTAGGGACGTCAGCATTGTATGAGATATATGAACTCTGTAACATATCTGAATGGTTGAGGAAAAATTTCGAGAATTGAATGAACACATACTCTATATGTCTAACTCAGGTACGTCTATTCTGTAATGAATTTCTGAGCATGAAAGATATGTTACTGTGAACTAGAATTTTATTACAAGTGAGTATATCTGGTTTGTAAGTTAGCTATATGAGTTGGCTATCACATTATGTTCATGAATTGCATATGCTTATATTTGGCTTACTAAGCTCATTGTAGCTTAATCTGTTTATTCTTTCAACTGTTTCACAGATATCGTAGCTACTGAGGGCTCGGGGATAGTCAAGGATCATCACCACGCTATCGAGCCTGATTTTGGTACGTTTTAAATGTAAAAAGTTTAAGAATGGCATGTATAGGCTAGAGTGTCTATGTATTAACTTGGATATGTTTGTTTGTAAGGCCATGAGAGTTGGCTAGCAAATGATATGTTGTGTTTGGTTTTGGTTTATGGCTTGGGATGCCAATTTGATTAGCTTATAATGGCTATATGAATTTGTATGTTTTGATCTTCATGAATCTTGATAAGGTGAATAAAAGGTAAGATTTGTTAATAGTATGAATGAGGTATGTACCAAGTGTTTAATCTTGAACTTTGGTTAATTTATGGATATGATTGGTGTGAGATTTGAAATTGAGTATGTATGTAAGTGGTTTGATCATATTGAGGTATGTTTTTAGGCATTGAATGTAGTTGGAATGGTGATACCTTTGTGGCATGAATTTGGCTTGTAGGCTTGACCCTTAGTGGGTGGAAAGTAAGACTTAAACCAAGTCTGCTTAGTGCCACACGGCTATGGCACACAGGCATGCCTTATGACCGTGTTGATTTCCTAGTATTGACACAAAGATTCAGACGGCCAAGACCCACTGGCGTGTCTTATGGCCGTGGCGAAAAGTCAGTATGCCTGCTCTGTTTTGGCACAGCTTGAGTGCATGGGAGTGCCTGAATCTCGTGTGGGGCACACGGCCTAGTCACACGGGCGTGTGACCTCGAAAATTTGGAAAATTTTACATGTATTCTAAAATTTGTGAATGTGTTCGGTTTAGTTCCGACCCTATCTAAATGCATGTTTGAGGTCTTATAGATCTCTAATAGGGACTTATTGTTTGAATCTTGTAAACTGTGAATATTCTGTTCTGATCTATTCTGAAACTCTGGTAACGCCCCTTACTGTTCCAGTGACGGACACGGGATAGGGGTGTTACAATGTATGAAAAGTTTTTAAATGGAAAAGAATATTTTATGGTTCAACTTTACACGTTCGAGTGAGTTAAGTACGGTAATGCCTCGTACCCCGTCCTGACGTCAGTCTCGAGCAAGGGGTGTTACACATTCACCCTAGTAGCACGAAGCTATATTGTGATTTGAAACAGATGTACTGGTGGCCGGGTATGAAACATGAAATTTGTGAGTTTTTCACTAAATATTTGATTTGTCAACAGGTAAAAGTACAACACCAGGTACCATCGAGATTATTACAACCTGTTACGATTCTTGAGTGGAAGTGGGAGCGAGTCACGATGAATTTCGTATCTGGTTTGCCTGTAACTTTGAGAAAGAAAGATTTGATCTAGGTAATTGTTGACATATTGACTAAATCAGCAAACTTTATTCTAGTCAGAATAGATTACTCACTTGAAAAATTAGCAGAATTATATGTGTCAGATATTGTAATATTACACAGATTTCTAACATCTATTATTTCTGATCGTGATCCGAGGTTTACATCGACATTTTGGAGTAAACTTCATAAGGTTTTGGGCACTAAACTTAATTTCAGTACAGCTTTCATCCTTAGCTGGGAAGATTCTAGAAGATATGTTACGATGTTGTATACTTGATTTTGAAGGTAGCTGGGAATAATATCTACCGTTAGCTTAATTCGCTTATAATAACAGCTATCAGTCTAGTATAAAATGGCACTATTTGAAGCTTTATACAGAAGAAAGTGTAAAACATCGTTGTATTGGTTTGAATTAAGTGAATCCAAAATGGTGGGAATTGATTTGATTCGAGAAACTGAAAACAAGGTTCAAATAATTCGAGATTGTATGAAAGCTACATCTTATCATCATAAATTGTACGCAGATATGAAAAGAAAAGATATAGAATTTGCTAATGGCGATCAAGTATTTTTAAAAGTTTTTTCATGGAAAAGGTGTTACATTTTGGTAGGAAAGGAAATTTAAGTCCGAGATTTATCAGACCATACGAGATTATTGAAAGAGTCGCCCTGTAGCTTATAGATTAGCTTTACCTCCTAAACTCGAGAAAATTCATAATGTGTTCCACATTTCAATGCTGAGACAATACAAATCTGATCCTTCAGACGTGATTCCTCATAGTGAGGTTGAATTACAGCCAGATTTGAAGTATTCTGAAGAACAAGTAAAAAGTTTGGCTCGAGAAGTCAAAGAACTTTGGAATAAATGAGTACCATTAGTAAAAGTCTCGTGGCATTGACATGGTACTAAAAAGGCTACCTGGGAAACAGAGGAATCAATGAAATAACAGTATCCAAATTTCTTCTCGGGTAACAATTTTGAGGACGAAATTTCCTAAGGTGCGAGAGTTGTAACAGCACATTTTTAATAGTGATGGAATAACGATTTTAGGGCAATAAATTTTATTGTGTTGACTCGTAAATACTATTTATAGAATATTTTCGGGATCATTAGAGTCATTTTAAAATTTGGTAAGGATATTTTATCGTTTAGGTAGTTAATTAATGAAAAAGGACTAAATTGAAAAAGGTGCAAAAACATAGTAATTATTGCATTTAAATGATTTAAAAGCCTAATTAATAAATGTGGGAGGGCCAATAAGGCAATTAGACCTTATATAACTAAATGGATGGTCTAGTATGGTTTTTGATGAAGTTTTAGTTAATTTTAAAGGTTAAAAAGGTAAATAATCATTAATTAAAAAAATAAAACATGAAATTATCATCTTCTTCCTAAATTCTTCATGTTTAACCGAATAGCCATGGTTTCTTAAGCTTGAAGAATCGGCCAAGTTCAATTCCTTAGATGTGAGTGATTTCTCTACTTGTTTCTTGTAATTTTTATCGTTTCTTAAGCTTGGAGATTTTGATTTAAGGATTAAATTGTTAAAATGACAAAATTTCAAGGTTTGATGGTGAACTTGATGTTTAATAGGGACTGTTTTAGAGCCTGGCTGTAATAGCCCCTTTTTGGGTCAAATCGGAACTGTGGTTTCAAGACCACAGATCCAAAGTAGAAATAATTATTTTATTATTTCTTCAAGGTTTACAGTATGATTGAATAATTGTGTGAAAATTTCATTAACAAATTTTATCGATAGGGTGTCCAATTTACCTAATGGGACTAAATTGCAATAGGTGCAAAATGTGTGTTCTATTAGCTAAGGGTGTTTGATTGTACGGAAATTTTAAATTAGAGGTCCTTAAATAGTAATTACACCATTATACTTTAAGATGGACTAAAATGGAAATGGTTAGGTGAAATTTCAAAGTTACGCATTAAGGCCATTTTGGTCATTTGGTTAATAAAGACAAAATAAAACAAATAAAAGATGTTCAACTTTCTAATTTCATCCCACATAGCCAAATTTCAAGGGTCACCATAGCTAGGGTTTTGGCCAAGCTTTCAAGCTCGATTGTAAGTCCGTCTTTTGCCCATTTTTAATGATTTTTACATTTTTGTGAATGTTGTAACTTGATTTAGCTATTCAAGACTAATTTGAAAGAAAATCAAAGTCTAAAAATTTTACCCATGTTAGATATTTGTGTATTTTGATGTTTAATGGTAGAAAATGTATGATGGGTGTTAGATAAACAACATTTACTAAGTGATTTTTGATGAAAATGTCATATAGGGACCTATTTGTAAAAGTCGTAAAATGTGTGTAAAAATGTGAACAAATGAAAAATGTGTGATATTATGGGTATGAAATAAGTTCGGCTAGGCTTGGGTAATGAAGAAATCGAATGAAAATCATTTTACGAGCCTAAGGACTAAAGTGTAAAAAGTTGAAAAGTTAAGGGCAAAATGTAGTTTTGCCATAATATGATTTTTGGGCTAAATTGAATAATGTGAGAATTAAATGAGTTAAATTTGTTATTATAGATCAAGAAAAACAAGATATGGACCTACATCGGGGGAAAAAACAAAGTGTTTAACAATTAGGTCCAATTCTACTATTTTTGTACTGAGGTAAGTTTGTATGTTAAATAAGCTTTAATATAATTGTATTTAAATGCTTTAATATTGCATGTACTATATGATTGATTTTGTGGACGATTTTGACACTATGGACAAGTTCGAAGACGATTCGATAAGCAAGAAATCCCATTTGAACCTTAGGAATAGGGTAGGATACAAGTGACATGTCACTAGGGTCATTATGAGTTATGTGATTATGTGATCCGGGTGTTGATCTCGTACGTCCTACCGGTGGCTGAGTATACTAGCATATGTTGCGGTTACTTGACAGCTTATATGAGCAGCACCATGTAGCTACGTCTTGACTAATAACTTGTGTGAGCAAGCCCGTTGATTGCTTGAGAGCGAGCAACTATGTGATATGAGTTTGAGGTAGCATTGGCTACATATGTGGCACTTAGTGTGCAAAAATCCCAAGTATCTGACATTATTATTCCAAGTGGTTCACGGGTATGTCAAAGATGAGAACATGTGTAAAATTCATTTCGAGATGGTTCAGGTATGTACGTAAAGCTCATGTTTATTGTAACACCCCTATCCCGTAACCGTCACCGGAATAGGTAAGGGGCATTACCGGACTTGTAACTCATGTCAGAATAGTAAAATTTGGAACTTCTTTTTTTTTTTAAGTAAACATTTAAAAGATGCCATTTTCGCATGGTTTATATACATTAACCAAAATATTCTTCCGCTATTAGTCTATTCTATACATGCCATAAGATAATCCAAAACATAGCAGTACCAAACAGTGGATAGTGATAGTGTGACGAGTTGCTGACGATCCCCGAGCAAAAGGCCAAATTCAATAATTTATAAAACAGAGAAACATAACAACAGAGTAAGCTTAGTAAGTCTTAAGCAATTTAAAACCATTGAATTCAAATATAACCAATTTGTTTATTTGATTCACATATAACATTTCATTTCCTTCACAGTTTAATACCTTCTTGGCCGAACATGTATTCTCACTTATAAGCTCATATAGTTTTTATTTTATCTTTTAAATTTCACGATCATATAGCCATGTGCATTTATATACCTCAATGTCAACTTCAATTAAATCAATGTATCATTTCATATCTATAGTCACCCTCATCGGTCAAATCAAAAGGTATATCTCACAATATTCTATAATATTTCTCCATAACCGAATAGCCACATACTCATATGGCATTCTCATATTTGATTTTCATTTTACAAACATGATTTAATTGCGATAGGTCTAAAATATACAAGTATTTAACACATACCTGACCAACCCAAATACAAGTCGATCTTACGAATTCTCATATAGCCTCTTTGTAGGTATACTGCCTCTTTGGCCGAATATACACAACTACATAATGTACATATAATAGATTGATTTTACCTGAATCTAAACTCATTTAAACATAGGTAAATCGGATATCTTCACATAACCCCACACATTATCCGAACATACCATTATTAACCACATATATACAATCATGCGACTTACTCACATAAACATCACATTAAACACTTTTAGTTTAATTCAAAATAAGCACACATGTAAGTTCATGATACATACTTGGCCCGCTTAATGTACTGAACATCTTTAATTGTTGATTTACTACTAAATCACATTAAACCTTGCACAAATCACATTTATCAATATCAAGAGATATCACCATTCAGTCAAATAGATCAACCCCCATGTATGCACATATAATTTATCTTTTTCATCCAAACTTAAGAGCATATACTCTTTCGCACCTAAAAAGCTTCATTTCTACTTCTAATTTAAATCAGACGAACTAAAATATAACATTATAATCACATTCGATTTCCATGTTTAGAATCTCATTTCCAGGTTATAATCTTTCATGAACAATTTCATAGAGTCAAAACTCATTTAACATAATATGTATCCATTTCATAAATGATTCCCAAAGCACATTCATAATTCAACCGAAGTCGAATTGACATAGCAAGTAAGTATCACATACCATACTTAACCTTTGTACACTTACAATTTCCACAATTATCATTTAACATGATTCAACAGCAGTTAGCCATATCCGGTTAGGTTTAAAACCCGAATCCAGTCACCAACACAAAGCCTACGAGACTTCAAGCCCGGATATAGTACCAGCACTAAGCCTGCGGGATTTAACCCGGACAAAATCTCATAGAATATCTCATTCGTAATTCATTTGCTTCATTCGAATACAAGCATATAGTACACACCTTAACTTCATGTCATAAACATCAGTCAACTTTAAAACGTATTTATATATATATATATATATATATATCCCTTTCAATAAACTTCCAACTAAATAAGCAAATACACACATAACTTACGTTCTTCTCATAACAACCATTCGACTAAACAACATATATGTCACTTCACCTTCAATTTATAAAACTATCAACTCATATTACAAATACATAGCTTACATTTATAAGAGAGCCATTCGGATAGCTTGCACACATTTAATATTAGCCATTTTGGCCTCACCACATATACATATCTTGTACATCAATTTCAGCAATAGCTTATAAGCAACTCAAACAGTTTTAACAATGTTTACAACAAAATCACAGATTCACTACAAGCTGTCTTCCTGAGCAACAGTCATTAATTTATTTGTAACTAGAGCTACGAAATTCCAAATCGAGTGTCGTTAATTTTCCCTAAACATAGACTCATATATCTTCTATCCACAAAATTTTTAGAATTTTTGGTTTGGCCAATCAATACCATATTTTTCTTAATTTTCCCCTATTTTACTGTTTGACTATTCTGACCACTCTTCACTACGAATCAAATTTCTCATTGTGCAGAATTTCAAATATGTTTTTGTTTATTTCGTTTGAAACTAGACTCATTAAGGAGTCTAAGAATATAAATTTTATCTTATAATCATTTTTTTACAATTTATAATGATTTTCTAAATACAAAACAGGGAATTTTGGGTCATTTTGACTCTGTCTCACACAACTATAAATATCTCATTATCAGCAACTTCTTTACTTACATGGTTTCTTTTATAAGAAACTAGACTCATTAAGTTTTAATTACATAATTTATTCAGCCTCTAACTCAACTCCCACAAGTTATGGTGATTTTTCCAAAACACATTACTACTACTGTCCCAAGCAGATTTATACAAATTTACTCTTTAAAGTTCTCATTCACATATTTAAAACATAACATCATCTATGCCCTCATTTAGAAAAGCCATTGACCTTAACATATATACATAATTCATATTCATTCCATTTAAATACTTAAAACTTACAAAGGAATCAAACTCAAATACTTAAGAACTTACCTAGAACATTTGTACTCGATGAGTCAATTACTCGATTAACTTCGCTTTTTTCCCGATTCGTCTCTGATCTCTTTTATTCTTGAGCTTGAATAAATTTCAATTTGAATTCATTAAATTGAATTTCATCCAATTCAAACTTAACTATAAACATATTCAAATAAATTTCCCCTTTTTTTTATTCACTATATATTTTTATAACCTAAACCAATATGCATATATCATAACATACATTCAATGCTTCCAAAATTTACAAGAGCCGAATGATCACCTAGCTTATTCAAGCTCTTACAATTTGCACATTAACCATTTGGTTACCAAAATTCATAAAATATACAACAATGTAATTTACTCAAGTACTAACAAACCAAATACCGTCATCTCAACTTATTCATTCAATTAAAATATCCTTAAACCAATTACCATATTCGACAACTTCATATCTTTATAACATATTAGCCGATTGTTTCTTTTTATCAACTAAGTCACACATATTTCTCAATTATAGCATTAAAACCAAATCTTAAAACAATTCATCATAGCCGAGTGTTTAATTTATCACAAAACTCAACATTTAACTCATGGGTTATGAGAGGTACTTAACATTCATTTTCTAACCTTTTAATACACAACACTACTAAGCCATATTTAGGTTCATATTCGGCAAAGAACAATTCAACCAACCTTAAAATTTAATTATAACAATATACATACAACATTTAAAGAACACTTCACCAAATATCTATACCATGGCCGAATGTTCCCTAATTCAAAATTTACTTTCACAAGCATAATTTCTCAAACAAGCTTAATTTACTAACTTAAGTTCACATGTTTTCTAACATCATATAATCCATTTAAACACCCTTTAACCACTTTCTATCATCAAATGCCAAACTTACTATGTTTCTATACATAACCGAGAATAGCCATTACAATTCAAATTTTTGTACTCATACAACTTAACTCTCCATCTATCCATTAATCCCCCAAACAAGAGCTCAATTAATACATTTTAACAAGAATTACTCATTTTAGTTTCAAAACAAAAACTTTGGCAATTGCTGTATATATCAACCCAAACATTTCATGGATTCAATCCATGGACTTAAAACATATTGCATTTAACTAACAATTTCACAAACCATGAGTAAAATCACATTAACATACCTTATCTAGATCAACTCCCATGACCGAAACCCCTTGAAGCATTTCTTTTTCCCTTCTTTGCTTAGTGTTTTATGGAATATCAAAAGAGAATGGATAGAACTTTGTTTTTATCACCCTCCTCCTTATTTAATTTATGCTACCCTTTTATGACATATAATAGCCCTTTTTTTTTTATAAACTATTTGATTTTATTTTATTAAAATACAACATGCTAAATGCCAATGTATCATCATTGCCGTCCACTACATGTCAAAAGTGGATATTTGACATGCAAGTCCCCTCTTTGTAAACCATACATTATTTGGCCCTCAATTTAAAACTATCACATATTCAAAGTTCTCATTTGGGTCCTATTTAATAAAATTCACATTCAAATGACAAAATCAAAGCATTCAAATTTCACACATGCATGATCACATATTTTAGACATAAAATATTATATTCAATTATTTCTATGACTCGGTTTAGCGGTCCCGAAACTATTTCCCGACTAGGGTCAGAATAGGGATGTTACATTTATTAAATGCTTGAAATGATGAATATGAGGTAAGTTTTGTGATGAAATGAGCTATGATCATGAGACTATGATAAATTTTACATTTAATTATGTCATATTATTTGAATGTTATATGCATGGTAAGGTTGTTTATTTCTTGCATATGAGCTTACTAAGCTATATAGCTTACTCCGTTTATTTTCCATGTTTTATAGTATCGCCAAGCTAACTCGGATCGGACATCGTCGGAGATTCGCCTCACACTATCAAAAATATTATTTTGGGTATTGATGATATTAATATTTTGAATGTATGGAATGTATAGGGACTTGGTCATTTTGTTATATGTGTCATTATGATTTTAGCCAATAGATTGGCTTGTAATTGTCAAAGGCTTGTTTTGATTTTTAGCCATGTAAATTGGCTTATTTGGCTAATTTGGTTGTAGGCCTAAGTATAATCACATAATGATACCTTTCATGAATGATGTGTTGATGTCTTGGTTATGGATGTTTGGTTGTATGTATATACTTGGATTGGTGCTATGTTATGTTGTGTAGGTGTATGCATTAAAGGGTGGCAAAATTGCTTAGTAAAT
The DNA here is from genome assembly GCA_020496765.1 of Gossypium stocksii. Taxonomy (NCBI): domain Eukaryota; kingdom Viridiplantae; phylum Streptophyta; class Magnoliopsida; order Malvales; family Malvaceae; genus Gossypium; species Gossypium stocksii. The sequence continues at coordinate 58,146,765 of CM035626.1, forward strand.
AGCCTTTATTTTGCCCACACGGGTAGACGCACGAGCGTGTGTCTAGGCCGTGTGATGCACACGGCTGGTCCTATGGGCATGTGTTTAGGCCGTGTGTCCCCTTCACCTTAGTTTTAAGAAATAGAATGCTCAGAATTGAGCACACAGGCAGAGACACAGACGTGTGTCTCAACCGTGTGGACGGCACGGCCTCGTACACGGGCGTGTGCCCTGGCCGTGTGAAGTCTGTACCTAAATTATGAAAATTAATTTTCCACACGGCCTAGCACAAGGGCGTGTAACTTGGCTGTGTGATCTCAATTTGGTCATGAGTTACAAGCTAGAGAGTTACACGGGGTTAGGACACGGGCGTGTGTGACCACACGACTTTCTCACACGAGCGTGTCCGATATCCACAGGGGCGTGTGACCCCTTTTAGTGGAAAATTTTCTAAGTTTTGTAAAATTTTCTAAAGTTCTTGGTTTAGTCCCAAACCACTTCCAATGCAAGTTTTGGGCCTCATAGGCTTGTATCAGGGACTTTGTGATTAAATGCAAATTGTTTTAATTTGGACGAAAATTTATAACTCGAAATTGTAAGTTTGTTCCTGTGATAAGTCCAGTAATGCCTCATACCCTGTTCTGGCGTTGAATACGAGTAAGGGGTGTTACACTGGCCATACAGTCATGCAACCCCCACGGTGTGAAAATTTCTAACTTTCTTCTTTAAAGTTTTAAAATTTTCAATTTAATCCCGAATCGATTCTAAAGTGTTTCTAAGGCCTCGAGGGCTCGATTAAGGGATGATGTGCATAGATTTGAATGGTTTTTGCTATGATTATGAAATGTTTCGAAATGATTGATTTGAAGTTATGATTTTTATGGTAATGCTCCGTAAGAATATTTTAGCAATGGATACGGGTTAGGGATGTTACATTTAGTGATATCAGAGCTATTGTTTAGTCAATTCTCAGACTGAACGTAGCATGTATGAGTCTAGAAATACATGCCATTATATAACCTGTGATAGTGTGATAACTGCTGACTCATTTTGAATTATGCTTTCATATAGAAATGATGTCCATCCGAGCCAAGTTCGATGAAGTTGAAAGTAACACACAAGCCTCTGTTTACGAAGCAGTGTCGAGTGGCACTAGGCCTATATTTGAGGGTCGAGGAGGAGAGGCTAAGGAAGCCTTCTTCCATTTGATGAACGAATGGTTTAGTGAGTTCGTACGAACAAACCCGACGGCTCAATGACCTCTAACCCCACCTATTCCCTAAACGGTTCCTGTAGTTCCTCAGGGTTTGGAGCCAACACGAGTTAGTAAGCTACCAGTTGATAAAATTCGTAAATACGAGGCTAAAGAATTTAGAGCTACAGCTAAAGATGGTCCAGAAAGAGTCGAGTTCTGGTAGAGAACACGATCAGGGTTTTTGAAGAATTATCTTGTTCACGGGCAGAATGCATAAAATGTGTCATTTCCCTATCGGAAGATTCAGCTTATCAATGGTGCAACACATTGGTATCAGTGGTATCGACAGAGCGAGTCGACTGGGAATTCATTCAAACTGAGTTTCGAAAGAAGCATATAAGTCAAAGATTTCTTGATTAGAAACGTAAAGAATTTCTTGAGCTTAAACAGGGTCAAAAGTCAATGTCCGAGGATGAGAGGGAATTTGTTCGACTAAGCAAGTATACCTAGGAATGTATACCAACTGAAGTTGCTATGTGTAACACCCCCAAACCTGGCCCAGACGTTATGGCCAGATCTGGTGTGTCACATGGATGATTTATTCATTTACAATCAAATACTTTGACAAATCATTATGTTATTTGCTGGAAAACCATGACCAGTAGCTTGTAGTTAATGGGCAACATCAGATTTAAAAACTGTTTTATTTATCAAGTAGCGTTTATGCCAAAATACCATTATTGTTGTTATTATTATCAAGTAATCAAATCATTACATTAGGCGTGGTTGAAAACGTTTGTGATTAAGTTTGAAAACCCGCATATTCTAGTCTACCACTTTAAAACAAATAAAGTATCCCAAATCCAAAAACCCAACTGGCCTTCTTACAAAATAAACCAGACATTAAAATGGAATAGAAATAAAAATAAATTAAAAATAAACTAAAACCAGAAGCATGATCCACGTGGCCACCCTGAGTCCCTCGCAACTCCAAATCCACTATGGTTGGGGGTTATTGCATAGATGGAAATAATAGGGTGAGTTTGTGAAAACTCAGTGTGTAACTAAATCCAACCAATATCAGAGATCAGACATGCTGTTCAGTCTGGACCGAAGCCCTATTTAGATAAAGATCAAACTGGGCCTTGGCCCTATTTAGAAATAATGTGCGCCTTGGGCCCATTACAAATACAGAACAACATATAAATATATGTATATATGCAAGCCCAATCCTAGTCTAGCCCAACACACCACCCGTACCAACCCATCACACCATGTGGGGAATAACTCAACCCACCCAGCCCTACACACCACAGACGCAGTAGAGTTACTAATACAGAGATCGTGGCAGAGCCACCAGAACAGAAATACGAGGCGGAGCCTCTGAGCAGAATACGTGGTAGTGCCACTATTCAGAACTTCCTCCATATCCAATACCCAACCCCATGCAACCTAGAGTGCTACATGTCATAAGCATACAGATTATCAGATACAGATATAAACATGCAAATCAGCCAACTATTTATAGGGGTAAAATAATCTTTTGGCAACCAAGGGTAAAATGGTAATTTCTACCCTTTAGGGGTATTTTGGTCATTTTGCTAAGTTACGTCGGTTCAACACCTAATACGACCTTCTATTAGGTCTAACATCGCTTTGAGCGACTCAGGAAATCCATATAGCCATATGGTGAAATCGGGCCCAAAACCCTTAATGGTCTCGAGGGAGCCTACATGCTCATGTGGCCCGCTCAATCTAAGCTTATGCATATTATTTCAAATTTATCATCTAATATACCAGAAAACACTTACCGCATAATTTTACCCATATGGGCCCGTAGGCCCATTGGGCCCATTTCGGCTCATCAAGGCCCAAAATAGCCCAAGTGCACGAAAATGCGCATAGCGGCCCTTACAGTCCCATAGCCCAGATTCGTGATTTCGGATTGGCCCACAAGCATTGTCACGCTCTCAAGTCCTCGAAATGCCGGCATTTCAGCATTTCAGCTTTTGCCGATCTATGCTACTAGAGGGTGTCGTTACACACCTGTTTATGATTAACGTCAAACAATCCTGCGAACGATTAACCTAAAGCAGTTTAACCACAACGTTAAACCATAATCTAATTGAAAATCAACATCACCTTAACTTTAACTTATTCGGCCAATACCAACAAATCACCCATCACTTACCTTTGCCGAAGTCTAGCCACAATCACTAGACTGCTTCACTATCCTATCCCCCAATCACCCTTCACGAGATTCACCTTCGTGAAAAGCTACAAAACACAAGTAGTCATAATAGAGAAAGCTTTAGTCGGCCCTCAAGGAAGGGATCCCAGCCGATTAGTACATAACAAAATAAGGGTTTCAGCTTTTCACCAACTGCTAAAAAGGAGAAAAGAAAGAATAGAATACTTACCCAAGAGTTCACTTGATTGACTTGTTAAGAGAAAGAACCACCGATCACTAGCCTAAGCCTAGATCTATTGCAGATGTAATCACAACACAAGAAGAATAGTGGATCTAAGGTATTCGGCTAGAGAACCAAAACTAGAGAAGTGAATATTTGAGAAAATCGATAATCAATTTTTTTCTTAGGGAATCGGCCAGAGAGCAATTGTTTTCAAAATGGAGAAATAGAGTTCAGTTACTTGGGAGTTCAAAAGAAGGAAGAATTAGAAGAAGGGTTGGAAAGAAAAATAGAGACAAGAAGATGAGGGTTCGGTTCTTGCGCCAATCGGCCAAAGGAGATTAAGGGCTTAGGGACTTTCAGCTTTTTGAACGAAAGAGAGAAGGAGAGAAAAGAAAGAAAAGAAATGAAAAGCACACTTCAAACTTACCTATTTGGCATTAACAGAATGACCAAATATGCAAATCTCGAAACCCAAATAGAGAAATCGGCACCTACCTACCAAAAAGCCGAAACTCAAAGGACTAAGATCCCGTAAGTGCCCAAAAAGAATTTGGCACACACACACACTCCGTAATTGCCAAAATGCACTACCTCTTACTACCCTAGCTGAATTTGCCCTCCAAGTAATCCCACAATCGGCTAACTCTTACACCTCACTCCAATCCCTAAATTTTCTCCTTGATAATTGATATGCGTGATATGAAGTAATAAAATTTATAATAATGATCGAACCAAAAAACTAACTATTATCACTATTTTGAGGCAAGCACACCTATCGAATAGTAGTTTAGCTTAGTGGCAAGACCGAGATATCGTACCCAAGGGAACCAAAAGTACTAATACTTACTTCCTTTCTATTATTTAACCTAAAAATAAAAAGGGGTTTTTATGAAACTAAACTAATTCTAAAACTAAACTAAGAATGCACAAAAAGTAAATTGGGGAAAAGCTCTTTGGGAAAGACTGATTGATTGGGCAATACTTAAGGGAGAATCCACCTAGACTTCACTTGTTATCAATTCTTGAGCTAGATGATTTGTTCACTTGACTTGATCCGTAGAGATCCCTAACTTATGTTAATACCTCCGTCGAGGATAAGAACAACTAATCCTAGGTTGATTAATTGAAATCTCTTTCTAGTTAAAACCCCTAGTCTTGCATTAACTCGATCTATGGATCTCCTTATTAGGTTTGACCCTAATCCGGCAGATTTATGTCGCCCTATGTCTAGGGTTGCATGCAACTCCGCTTAATTATGCTAGATCTACTCTTAAACAGGGACTTTTGCTCCTCTGCGTAAGCACATCAATTTCTTGAATTAATACCTAAGATTATTAAAAAAAGAATTAAGAACACAAAATTAAGAACAATTCAAGTATTTATCATATAACTCAAGATAAAATAATAACAAGATCTGTCTTAGGTTTCATCCCCCTCAAGTATTTGGGGGAATTAGTTCATAATTAACAGAGAAGACATCTCATAAGAAATAAGATAACAAAACATAAAGAACCTAAAAACCCCTAAAGGAATTTAGGGAGATCCTCCGTCTTGATGTAGAGTTCGGCTTCTGGGATGAATCAATCGGCTTCCCTTGGAGTAATTCCTTGCTTCCACTCTCTATGTTGGCAGAAATAAGGCGCTCCTTTGTGGGAGAAAGAGTACACCCTTAGAGTTGCCTCCTAGGGTCTTTATATAGAGCTTTGGGATGCCTTTCTTAGCCTCTAAGTATCCAAATCTGAGTGAAATCGCACTTCCTTACGACAGAAACATGCCCGTGTGCAACGCCCGTGTGGATCGATAAGAGGCTATGTGTGAGCCTATCGAGGCTGGCACGGCTGTGTGGCCTAGCCGTGCTTGTCGGGGTTGGGCCGTGTTGGACCTTATGTGGCACGGCCGTGGCAGACGGCCGTGTGGTGAACCCTTAGGCCGTGTCGTTTTCACACTTTGGCCTATTTTCTTTGTTTTCGGCCCGTTTTTCGTTCTTTTCTCTTCCCTATGCTCTCCTGAGTATAAAACATGAAATAGAAGGATTAAGAGCACCAATTCTCACAAATTTAATGATAATTCATCCAGAAATTAGGCTAAACATGAGGTAAAAATATGTATAATTTATTGTTTATCAATAATCTCTCCTTATCACTTCTCCATCCAACCCCATGAGCGCTCAAACTCCTTCCTTCAGAGTTTCACTTCAAGTCCACCTCTTATTATGCTCATGAAGCAAAATTAAAAGATTTGCCATCAGGGAGAGTCGAACCTTGGACTCCCCTACAACCACAACATGCCTCCCCTCTTGCATCCTAAGTGGCGTCTCTTTGCCATTTTACCACCAGCTTACTTGTGTCACACTTTCCCAATATTAATTTAAAAGCCCACTCTACCAAAGTCCATTCTCACATAAGGCAAAAATTAAAATTCTGCCAGGCTTCAGACTTAAACCCAAGCCTTCTAAAGGTCCATTAAACACACTCAAAACATTAATTCAGCACATCAAGCCATGCAAAATAAATCCAGGAAAAAATTCAAAAACCCTAAAAATTGGGGTGTTACAACTCTACCCCTTAAAGAAATTTCGGCCTCAAAATTTTACCTGGTTAAAACAGGTGAGATACTATTGACGCATTGCCTCCTCAAGCTTCCACATAGCTTCTTCGCGACCGTGATTACGCCAAAGCAGTTTTACCAAAGGGACTAATTTCTTCCCTAACATCTTAACATAACGGTCTAGATTTTGCACAGGTTCTTCATCGAAAGTCAGATCAGATTTAATTTCAATTTCCTCAGCCAGTACAATGTGAGAAGGATCAGACCGATATCATCTCATCATAGAGACATGGAATACGTCGTGAATCCGATCTAACTCCGGAGGCAACTCCAGCTGGTATGCTACCGGAGCCACCCGCTTAAGAACTCGATAGGGCCCGATAAACTGCAGACTTAACTTGCCTTTCTTTCCAAACCTTAAGATTTTCTTCCAAGGTGAGACCTTCACGAAAACCAAATCCCCCACCGAGTACTCAATTCCCCTACACTTTAAGTCGGCATAAGACTTCTACCTATCAAATGCCTTCTTTAATCGATCCCTAATCAGCTTGACCTTATTTTTCGTATCCCATACTAGTTATGCCCAAGAACCTGATGTTCTCCCAATTTCGTCCAACAAGTAGGCATACGACACCTACGACCATATAGTGCCTCATATGGTGCCATTTGAATACTTGCCTAGTAATTGTTGTTATATGCAAACTCCACTAACGACAAGTAATCTTCCCAGCTACCCGGGAAATTAATAATACACCCTCTCAACATATCTTCCAGAACCTGAATCACCCTCTCCGACTGTCCATCCGTCTGAGGGTGAAAAGCAATGCTGAAGTCCAGCCGTGTACCCAACGCCTCGTGCAACTTCTACCAAAATTGAGATGTGAACCTAGGGTCCCGGTCAGAAATAATCAAAACTGGCACCCCATGAAGTCGCACTATCTCAGCTACATATAGCTTCACCAATTTCTGAAGTGAATAGTCTGTTCAGACAGGTATAAAATGAGCAGATTTGGACAGCCTATCCACAATCACCCAAACTGAGTCTTTCTTGGTAGGCGTCAAGGGTAGCCCCCTCACAAAGTCTATGGTTACCCTTTCCCACTTCCAAAGCAAAATCTTAACCGGTTGCAGAAGTCCAGAAGGCAGTTGATGCACAGCTTTCACTTGCTGACATGTCAGACACTTACCCACAAACTTCGTTACTTCTCACTTAAGTCCAGGCCACCAATACAATTCCCATAAATCCCGATACAACTTATTCCTACCAGGGTGCATGGCACAAAGACCACCATGTGCCTCTTGCAATATAGACTGCCTCAGACCAGAGTCTTTTAGGACACAAACTCTCCCATGGAAACACAAAATCCCTTCATTACTCATTCCAAAATCAGAAGTTCCACCCTCTTCAACCTGTCAGAACCGTGGAACCAATGAATCATCCAATAATTGTTTCTCCTTAATTTTCTCCATCCAGGTCGGTCTTACTTGCAATTCAGCTAACAAACTGCCATCATCATACAGACTGAGACGAGTGAACATCGCTCTCAGATCAGATATAGCTCTCCAACCTAGAGCATCAGCTACCACATTAGCTTTGGCATGGTGATACTCAATAGAACAGTCATAATCCTTAAGCAACTCTATCCATCTTCGTTGCCTACGGTTCAACTTCTTCTGAGTCAAAAGGTACTTGAGGCTCTTATGATCCGTGTATATGATACACTTTTCTCCATACAAGTAGTGGCTCCAGATCTTTAGCGCAAAAATCACTGCTGCCAATTCTAGATCATGTGTAGGGTAATTCGCCTCGTGAGGCTTAAGTTGTCACGATGCATAAGCAACCACTTTACCCTCTTGCATCAACACACAACCCAATCCAACATGCGACGCATCACTATACACAGTAAAATCCCTTCCAGACTCTGGCTGAATTAGTACAGGTGCCTCAATCAAAACTTTCTTCAACTTCTCGAAACTTTCTTGTTGTTTTTCAGTCCAGATAAACGGTGCTCCTTTCCTCAAAAGCTTTATTAACGGGGCTATAATTATGGAAAACCCTTCCACAAATCTTCTGTAATACCCTACCAAACCCAGAAAACTCTAAATTTTTTACACAGATCTCGGTGGCTTCCACTTCAGAACCGCCTCGATTTTCCAAGGATCTACCCTAATCCCCTCAGTAGAAATAACGTGACCCAAGAATGTCACTTCTCACAACCAAAATTCACACTTGCTGAATTTTGCATACAACTGCTTCTCCCTCAACAATTGCAAAACAATCCGGATATGCTCATCATGATTCTCCTCAGTCTTCGAATACACCAAAATATCATCTATAAAGATGACCACAAACTGATCTAAGTAGGGTTGGAACACCTGGTTCATAAGATCCATGAAGGCCGCTGGTGCACTCGTCAATCCAAGCGGCATCACCAGAAACTCGTAATGACCATATCGAGTCCTAAACGCTGTCTTGTGAATATCCACCTCTTTGACCCTTAGTTGATGATATCCGGATCAAAGGTCGATCTTGGAAAATACCGAAGCTCTTCTTAGTTGATCAAACAAATTGTCGATCCTCGGCAGAGGGTACTTGTTCTTAATAGTTAGTTTGTTCAATTGACGATAATCAATGCACATGCGCATCGTCCCATCCTTCTTCTTAACGAACAATACCGGTACTCCCCACGGAGACACACTTGGTCTAATAAAACCTCGATCTAGTAGTTATTGGATTTGCACTTTCAACTCCACCAACTCCTTCGGTGCCATCCTATAAGGAGCGATGGATACCAGAGCCGTTCCAGGCAACAAGTCGATTCCAAATTCGACTTCACGGTTCGGAGGCAACCCAAGAAGTTCATTCAGAAAAACATCATGAAACTCCTTGACAGTTCTAACTTCTCCTACGGACAAGCCCTCAGAATCAGACTTACTCACATACACTAGAAACGCCTCACAACCTTTGCGAATCAGCTTTTCAGCTCTTAAAGCCAAGATAACATTAGACAAGTAATCTCTTTGCTCTCCTATTACAGTTACCTCCTTATCCTCCACGGTCTTTAACAGCATCCGCTTGGCAGCACAATCCAAGTTTGCCGGATGCTTTGCAAGCCAATCCATACCTAAGATGAGATCAAACTCTCCAAATGGTGACTCCATCAAGCCCGCATAGAAAATTCTACCTTGTGTCTCTAAGGGTACATCCCTAAAAAGTTTGTCTACCCTAATCGAGTGACCCAGTGGACTCATTACAGATACCCCACCATAGTATCCTCAGATTGCACACCCAACGTCCCAGACACATCACAAGCAACATACGAATGTGTAGATCCAATGTCAATCAAAGCAGTGTATGGCGTGCTATAAATTAAAAATGGACCAGTTATGACGTCAGGCGCGTCACCTTCCTATCAGCGATGAGCAGCATAAACCAATGCTGGCTGTCGTACCTTAACATTTCTAGCACCCCTGCCCGGTGCTCCACGTTCACGTCAATTTCCATTACAGCCCCTAGCCTGACCACGGCCTCTCGATGGTTGTTGACCACCTCTCACTAGCTGAGCAACCCTCAGTTCAACAGCTTGCATCTGTGCCGGCCTCTGGGGGCAATCTTTGACTCGGTGATCTTTGGACCCACACTGAAAGCATGCTCCAGAACATCTCCAACATTTGCCCAGATGTACCTTTCCACAGTCCGCACAAGCTTGCGGTCTAACCACATTTATCAGAACTGCTTGAACTGGCTCCTCCACTCTAGCTCTTTTAACAGACCTTTCCGCAGCACCCAAGGGCCCTGAATCCCTCCTGAAGCAGTTTCTATCCTTTTCATGGTTCTGGCGCTCTGAGTGCTTCACCTCCTCAGCAATCTTTGCTTTTTCGACCAGAGTAGCAAAATCACGCTCCCTCTGTAGAGCAATCAGTACTCTTAGCTCATATCTGAGGCCATCCTTGAATCACACACTGTGTTCATATTCTGTAGCAACTATTCCACTGGCATACCGGCTTAACCTTAAAAATTCAGCTTTATATTTCACTACAGTTTCGCTACCCTGAATCAGATTCAGGAATTCCTTCCTTCGGGCATCCACATAGCTCACCCCGACGTACTTCCCTTTGAAGGCCATCTTAAATAACTCCCAACTCACCCGCTCAGCTGGTGTACCATCTCTCACAATGATTCACCACTGGTAGACCTTGTCACGCAGCAAAGATACTACTCCTTTCAACTTCTACTCCACCGAGCAGTCCAGATCATCCATTATCCACTCCATGGCCTCCAACCAATACTCGTCCACATTCGGGGCTACACTAGATACACCCATAAAAATCTTTGCTCCATTAGCTCGAAGCCATTTAGAAATCAATCCCTGATTCACCGTTCCAGTACTCGCTCCAGCAACCCTTTCCAAAACACGAAGCATCACTTGGGACAAAGCATTGTCCCCTGCAGCCCGTCATAAGACCCCGTCTCAGTTGCTGGCGGCACTCGTGCCTCTGCAACTGGCATATGTCCCGAGGATGAAGATCCAGCCTTAGTACTTCTTCGGCCTCGACCTCGGCCCCTACCGTGTGCTGCCATCATACTCATATCGTATTATCTGATTTACGAATTTTATGAATTAGTTCAAAATTTCAGTATTTATTATAGATGTTTTATGCAGAGATAGTATTTCAGAACTTTGTTTTCTCAGAATCGCAATCTAGCTATAGTTTCAGTCTTTTAGAGTTTTTAGTTTCTCCTACTGTCTCAGTCTTCTACAGTCTCAGTGTTACCCTAACTACGAAGTTTCAGTAGGGTCTTAGCACTATCTACAGTAATGTTTCAGTATTACAGTTATATACAGTCAAGCAAAGAATACTTACGGATTTGGTGCTGGGGACTCGGTGTGCCACACTTTTAGAAGCCAAATTTAGAAAAACCCAACTTTTGTCAGTGGTAAATGTTTTAAATAAACTTTGCTGAAAACTTCTCAAAAACCCTAGACTTTTCAAAAAAATGAAAATATTTTTGGAAAAGAAACCGATTTCACAAGAATTTTTTTCTTAACACTGAATTCAAAAAACCAATTAAGTCTTTCATTAAAATTTAAAAAAAACTTTCGAACCCATTCCACAGCCGAGTTGTTATCACCGAGCTCTGATACCACTAAATATAACACCCCAAACTCAGCCCAGATGTTATGGCCAGATTTGGTATTTCACATGGATGATTTATTCATTTACAATCAAATACTTTGACAAATCATTATGTTATTTGTTGGAAAACCATGACCAGTAGCTTGTAGTTAATGGACAACATCAGATTTAAAAACCGTTTTATTTATCAAGCGTTTATACCAAAATACCATTGTTGTTGTTATTATTATCAAATAATCCAATCATTACGTTAGGCGTGATTGAAAACGTTTGTGATTAAGTTTGAAAACCTGCATGTTCTTCTCTACCGTTTTAAAACAAATAAAGTATCCCAAATCCAAAAACCCAACTGGCCTTCTTACAAAATAAACCCGAAATTAAAATGGAATAGAAATAAAAATAAATTAAAAATAAACTAAAACCAGAAGCATGATCCACGTGGCCACCCCGAGTCCCTCGCAGCTCCAAATCCACTATGGTTGGGGGTTACCTGCATAGATGGAAATAATAGGGTGATTTTGTGAAAACTCAATGTGTAACTAAACCCAACCAATATCAGAGATCAGACATGCAGTTCAGTCTGGGCCGAAGCTCTATTCAGATACATATCAAATTAGGCCTTGGCCCTATTCAGAAACAGTGTGGGCCTTGGGCCCATTACAGATACAAAACATAATATAAATATATGTATATATGGAAAGCCCAATCCTAGTCCAGCCCAACACACCACCCGTACCAGCCCAGCATACCATGTGGGGAATAACTCAACCCACCCAGCCCTATACACCATAAACGCAGTAGAGCTGCTAATACAGAGATCGTGGTAGAGCCACCAGAACAAAAATACGAGGCAGAGCCGCTCAGCAGAATACTTGGCAGTGCCACTATACAGAACTTCCTCCATATCCAATACCCAACCCCATGCAACCTAGAGTGCCACATGTCATAAGCATACAGATTATCAGATACAGATATAAACATGCAAATCAATAAACTATTTTTAGGGGTAAAATAGTCTTTTGGCAACCAGGGGTAAAATGGTAATTTCTACCCTTCAGGGGTATTTTGGTCATTTCGCTAAGTTACGTCGTTTCAACACCTAATACGAGCTTCTAGTAGGTCTAATGTCGCTTCGAGCGACTCAAGAAGTCCATACAGTCATATAGTGAAATCAGGCCCAAAACCCTTAATAAGCCCGAGGGAGCCCACATGCTCATGTGGCCCGCTCAGTCTAAGCTTATGCTTATTATCTCAAATTTATCATCTAATATACCAGAAAGCACTTACCGCATAATTTTACCCATATGGGCCTGTAGCCCCATTAGGCCCATTTTAGTCCATCGAGGCCTAGAACAACCCAAATGCATGAAAACGCTCATAGCTGCCCTTACAGTCCAATAACCCAGATTCGTGATTTTGGATTGGCCTACGAGCATTCGCACGCTCGCAAGTCCTTCAAATGCCAGCATTTCAGAATTTCCACTTTTTGACTTTTGCCGATCTATGCTACTAGAGGGTGTCGTTACACACCTATTTACGATTAACGTCAAACGATCCCGCGAACGATTAACCTAAAGCAGTTTAACCACAATATTAAACCATAATCCAATTGAAAATGAACATCACCTTAACTTTAACTTATCCTGCCAATACCAACAAATCACGCATCACTTACCTTTGCTGAAGTCTAGCAACAATCACTAGACTACCCTCAAGGAAGGGATCCAAGCTGATTAGTACATAAGGAAATAAGGGTTTCGGCTTTTCACCAACTGTTAAAAAGGAGAAAAGAAAGAATAGAATACTTACCCAAGAGTTCACTTGATTGACTTGTTAAGAGAAAGAACCACTGATCACTAGCCTAAGCCTAGATCTATGTAGATCTAATCACAATGCAAGAAGAATAGTGGATCTAGGGTATTCGACTAGAGAACCAAAACTAGAAAAGTGAATATTTGAGAAAATAGGTAATCAGTTTTTTTTTAGGGAATTGGCCAAGAGAGCAATTGTTTTCAAAATGGAGAAATAGAGTTCGGTTACTTGAGAGTTCAGGAGAAGGAAGAATTTGAGGAAGGGTTGGAAACAAAAATAGAGATAAGAAGATGGAGGTTCGGTTCTTGCGCCAATCGGCCAAGAGGAGATTGAGGGCTTAGGGACTTTTGGCTTTTTGAACGAAAAAGAGGAGGAGAGAAAAGAAAGAAAAGGAAGGAAAAGCACACTTCAAACTTACCTATTCGGCACTAAAAGAATGACCAAAAATGCAAATCCTGAAACCCAAAGGGAGAAATTGGCACCTACCTACCAAAATGCCAAAACTCAAAGGACTAAGATCCCGAAAGTGCCCAAAAAGAATTCGGCACACACACACACACACTCCCTAATTGCCAAAATGCACTACCCCTTACTACCCTAGCTGAATTTGCCCTCCAAGCAATCCCACAATCGGCCAACTCTTGTACCTCACTCCAATCCCTAAATTTTCTCCTTGATAATCTCCCCTTATCACTTCTCCATCCAACCCCATGAGCACTCAAACTCCTTCCTTTAGAGTTTCACTTCAAGTCCACCTCTTACTATGCTCATGAAGCAAAATTAAAAGATTTGCCATCAGGGAGAGTAGAACCTTGGACTCCCCTACAAGCACAACACGCCTCCCCCTTGCATCCTAAGTGGTGTCCCTTTGCCATTTTACTACCAGCTTCCTTATGCCACACTTTCCCAACATTAATTTAAAAGCTCACTCTGCCAAAGTTCATTCTCACATAAGGCAAAAATTAAAATTTTGCCAAGCTTCAGACTTAAACCCAGGCCTTCTAAAGGTTCATTAAACTCACTCAAATCATTAATTCAGTACATCAAGCCATGCAAAATAAATTCAGGAAAAAATTCAAAATCCCTAAAAATTGGGGTGTTACACTATGTGTAAGCAATTTGAAGACGGTTTAAATGAAGACATAAAGCTGTTAGTCGGCCAAACCATTTTTAAACCAATTTGTCTTGGTATTCATTGATGATATTTTGATTTATTCATGAGATGAGACAGAGCATGCTAAACATTTTAAAATTATTTTGCAAACCTTACGCAAAAAGTAATTATTCGCTAAGTTTGTCAAATGTGAATTATGGTTTTGGGAAGTCAAATTTATTGGAAACCTCTGAGAAATGAATCTTAGCATAGAAGTTTCTTGTGTTTAGCCAGATATTAGAAAAGGTTCATCAAGGGATTCTCAATGGTTGATACACCGTTGACGAGACTATTGCAAAAATATGTGAAATTTGAGTGGTTTGAGAAATGTTAACAAAGCTTCGATCAACTAAAAGCATTGTTAATCGAGGCACCAGTGTTAGTTCAGCCAGAGTCAAGTAAAGAATTCATGATTTATAATGATGCATCTTTAAATGGTTTAAACTGTGTTCAGATGCTAGAAGGCAAAGTGATAGCGTATGCTTCTAGACAATTGAAAATGCACAAAAAGAATTATCTGACGCATGATTTAGAACTTGCAGCTATTGTGTTTGCATTGAAGATTTGGTGACACCATTTATACGGTGAAAAATGTAACACCCCTTACCCGAGACTGTCGCCGGAGTTGAGCACGAGGCGTTACCAGACTTACCTTACTAGTTTGGAGCATAAAAAATTTTTCTTTTAAAATTAATTCATTCACATTCATCTAATATATCCCTAAAATGGTCCCTCGAAACCCTAAACATGTAGTAAGAATGGTTCGGGACCAAATTGGGAACATTTAAAAATTTTTCGATTACTTACACAAATTAAAAAAATTTATTTCACTGTTCATATAAAACTGTCCATCTGCATAATAGTCACTAAATTAATTACAACTTGAGTTATGAAACTTAAAATTTAAATTTGTAAATTTTCTCTAAACTAGACTCATATATCTTCTTATCATAATTTTTCCAGAATTTTTGGTGCCGCCAATTAATAGAGTTTATTAGTTAAAAGTTCCCCTATTTCGCAGCCCAGCGGACCTGACCTCTCCTTACTAAAAATCAATTATCTCTTAGTACTGTTTTCATTTAGTGTTTCCACTTGTTTTTTTATGAAAATAGACTCACTAAGGAATCTATACATATAAATTATGACTCATAATTATATTTTTGTATAATTTTTAGTGAATTTCTAAAATCAGAACAGGGGATCACGAAATCCCTCTGAACCAATCTCACAAGAATTTAAATATCTCAGAATATAGACTTCCTTTGCTTGCTCTGTTTCTTTCCTATGAAAATAAACTCAATAAGATTTAATTATATATATCATTAACCATTTAATTCCATTTCTACAATTTTTAGTGATTTTTCAAATTCACGTCACTGTTGCTGTTCCAAAACTGTTTCATGGCCAACTTTTACTCTTTCATAATTTCTTTGCATAAACTATCATTTAGGCATACATAACATCAAATCATGTTCTTAATTAGCCATTCAATCGCTAATCACTATCAAGTATTCACATGCCATTCTTTAATTGTATCATAAGGTCATACACACAAAATGACCAAGTCCCTATACATGCCATAACTCAAAACATTTCAAATATCAAATACCGAGATAGCCTTTGATAGTATGAGACAAACCCTAAGGGTAAAATAGACATTTTCATATAGGGGCAAAATAGTCATTTCCCATGCTTAGGGGTAATTTCGTAATTTTACTAACTATTATGGTTTCCCCACGTTTATTCATCAATTCCAAGTGTTTAAACAACCGTTTTTAGCCTATTATAGTGCATTCAAGTTATTGGGCCCAAAACCCCTAATGGGCCCTTCGTAGTCGATTTAGTCATTTAGGCCCTTTTTAGCCCAAGTTACGTAACGGTAATAAAAATTTAACATGCATTTCAATCAGATTCCATTTTTACCCATCTTTACCCAATTGGGCCCACAAGCCCATTGAGCCCTATTTTAGCCCATCAAGGCCCAACGTACCAAACTGTACGAAATTGTACTCTTACCTGTTCCTTCCCTTCCGTTTACTGTGTTCATCGCAATTGAACTCATCCACACATCATCTCGTATTTACAGGTTACATCAACAACATAATCCGATGTTTCGGCTTTTATACAATATGAACCTAGGCTATTACGGGGTATGTTACACACCTGTTAAAAGACGATCGATTCTTCCAAGTCCTCCACGCACTCGTCCTATGTTCATTTAATTGATGTATTAAAACCAAATCTAAAAGAATAATCACTATAGTCTTATTAATACTATTCGGCCCCTATGCCTAAAACCGTAGATAGCTTACCTTCACAATGTCGATTATTGATCCAAACTTATCCAACACCGCTTCACCAACCTATTGCTCCTTCAAGGTTTGTTTGCTTCGCTACAAGAGACCATAAAACGAATGAAGAAGGCTTAATATAGCCTAGACCACAAATCAGCAATCTCCCTAAACCTTAGGAGATTTTGGCTTTTCTTACATCCATAACACGGAATAGATTAATGATACGAGAACTTACCACAATCACCTTTTCATACCACGCTCAACCTGAAGTAGACCGAGCTCTCAAAGGCTATCAGAAATCACACCACAAGCTCCTAAGATTCGGCCACCAAGTCCCCAATAGGTGTTTTGCTTCGGCTTTTGAATCCAAGAAATAAGAGATGGTTATGGCTAGAAAGGAGTGTTGGTAGAAGAGTTTAAGGGCTTTTAGGAAAGAATAGAAATTGGCCAGAAGAAAAGAATAGGAATTTACCTTTACATAGAAATCGACTGCCCCCTTTGAATCCTTCGGGATTTAGCTTGTGTACTATTCGGCTAACAAGAGAAAGGAGAGGATGATAGGTTCTATTTTTTTACAAGAAATTAATGGGAGAAAGAGATGAGAAAAGAAAGTTTGTGGAGGAACAAAATAAAAGAAAAAGAGAGTGTTTTGGCTTATGGTCAATCGGCACAAGTGAGAAAAAGGAGAAAAATATGCTAAACTAAACCTAGTAGCCGAATTAGCACTACAACACCCCCTTGGCCGGCCACATTTCTTCCCATTTCAAAAACTCCTAAAATCCCTCCTAGATATGCTCCCCCTTATCTCTCCATTATCCATGCACTTGACCAATTCAAACTCTTGTGAACAGAGTTCCACTCAACCTCAAATTCTTGCCTACTCAAGACACAAAAATAAACATCACAAATACCTGCATAGAGAGTCGAACCTTGGCCTTCTCCCTTCCACTTACACGCCACATTTTTAGGAGACTAGTGGCGCCACTTAGCCACTCTACCAAGGCTCCTTTTGTGATACATTTTACCCACATATTTTGATAAGACCTCCTAACCAGAGCCCCTAGTTCTTTAAGTCCAAAATTTCAAAAATTCCTCCGGGTTTTGGCCAACTCATGGGTCTTCCATAGGCCCATTTACACACTCTAAACGTGAATTTCACAACCAAATACCAACATTTAAAATTCCACCAAACATCTCACAAAATTACTAAGCCCCAAAAATTAGGATGTTACAACTCTACCCTCCTTAAAGAAATTTCGGCCTCGAAATTTACCTTATTAAAATAGTTGAGGATACTGTTGATGCATCGCCTCCTCGGGCTCCCAAGTAGCCTCCTCTCTGCCATGGTTCCTCCAAAGTACCTTTACCAATGGGACTGATTTTCTTCTCAACACTTTAATGTCACGATCAAGTATTTGCACTGGTTCTTCTTCGAAGGTTAAATCTGCTTGTACCTCAATGTCTGCAACTGGCACGATATGAGTAGGATCAGAACGATATCGCCTTAGCATTGAAACATAAAAGACATCGTGGATACGATCCAACTCCGGAGGTAATTCTAGCTGATAAGCAACCGGTCCTATTCGCTTTACAATTCGATAAGGCCCAAGGAATCGCGGACTCAACTTGCCCTTTCTACCAAATCTCAATATCTTCTTCCAAGGCGAAACTTTAAGAAAGACCATGTCTCCTACTGCATACTCAATATCCTTACGCTTTATATCTGCATAGGACTTCTATCGATCTGCTGCCTCCTTCAAGCGGTCTCTAATTACCCTAACCTTGTCTTCAGTATCAGCCACTAATTCTGGTCCAAGTACTCGTCTCTCTCCCAACTCAGTCCAACAAGTAGGCGAACGACATCTTCTCCCATACAGTGCCTCATATGGAGCCATCTGAATACTCGTTTGATAACTGTTATTATAAACAAATTCTGCCAACGGCAAGTAATCCTCCCAGCTGCCCCTAAAGTCGATCACACAACCCCTCAACATGTCTTCTAAAATCTGGATAACTCTTTCTGACTGCCCATCTGACTGAGGGTGAAATGCTGTGCTAAAATCCAATCGCGTCCCCAACGCCTCATGCAATTTCCTCCAAAACCGAGATGTAAATCTTGGGTCTCGGTCAGAAATTATTGACACTGGCACTCCATGCAACCGTACTATCTCTGCTACATATAGCTTGGCTAACTTCTGAAGTGAATAATCTGTTCGAACAGGTATGAAATGGGCAGATTTCGTCAGCCTATCCACAATCACCCAAATCGAATCTTTCTTGGAAGGCGTCAAAGGCAACCCACTTACGAAATCCATGGTTACCCTTTCCCACTTCCAAAGTGGTATTTTCACTGGCTGCAACAATCCCGAAGGTAGTTGATGCTCGGCCTTTACTTGTTGACACGTTAAACACTTTCCCACAAACTCGGTCACTTCTCTCTTCAGTCCAGGCCACCAATATAACTCTCGCAAGTCTCGATACAACTTATTTCCTCCTGGATGCATGGCACAAGGTCCACTATGAGCCTCTTTCAGAATCATCAGCCTTAGTTCAGAGTCCTTTGGCATACAAATTCTTCCTCGAAAACAAAGAATCCCATCACTGTTTAACCCAAAGTCTGAATTCTCCTCTTTCTCGGCTTGCTGAAACCGAGAATCCAAAGACTCATCCAACAGCTGCTGCCTCTTAATCTGTTCTACCCAAGTTGGTTTCACTTGTAACTCTGCCAACAGGCTCCCATCATCGTATAAGCTTAAACGAGCAAACATTGCTTTCAATTCTGCTATAGTCCTACGACTCAACGCGTCGGCCACCACATTTGCCTTGCCTGGATGGTATTCAATCGAACAATCATAGTCTTTCAACAACTCTATCCACCTTCGCTGTCTAAGATTCAGCTCCTTTTCAGTCAATAAATACCTAAGACTCTTATGATCTGTATAGATGATGCACTTCTCCCCATATAAGTAATGCCTCCAAATTTTAAGCGCGAAGATCACCGCTGCCAGCTCCAAATCATGCGTAGGATAGTTCGTCTCGTGAGGCTTAAGCTGCCTTGAAGCATATGCAATCACCTTTCCCTCTTGCATCAACACACAACCCAAACCTACATGTGATACATCGCTGTACACAGTGAAATCTTTACCAGACTCTGGCTGAATCAACACTGGTGCCTCGGTCAAAACTTTCTTTAACTTCTCAAAAGCTTCTTGCTGCTTCTCAGCCCAAACAAACGGTACTCCTTTCCTTATGAGTTTTGTCAAGGGTGCAGCCAGCACAGAGAACCCTTCCACAAACCTTCTATAATAACCTGCCAACCCCAAAAAACTTCAAATTTTTGACACTGACCTTGGTGGCTTCCATTCTAGAATCGCCTCAATTTTTCGAGGATCTACCTTAATCCCTTCGGCAGAAACAACATGCCCTAAAAAGGTCACCTCACTCAACCAAAATTCGCACTTACTGAACTTAGCATAGAGTTGCTTCTCTCTTAATACTTGTAGAACGATACGAAGATGCTCATCATGCTTTTCTTCTGTTTTCGAATACACTAAAATATCGTCGATGAACACAACTACGAACTGATCCAAGTATAGCTGGAATACACGATTCATCAGATCCATGAATGCTATAGGTGCGTTAGTCAGTCCAAAGGGCATAACTAGGAACTCGTAATGACCATATCGAGTTCTGAATGCCGTCTTATGAATATCCCCCTCTTTGACTCTCAGCTGATGATATCCGGACCGAAGGTCGATTTTTGAAAATACCGATGCTCCTCTCAACTGATCGAACAAATCGTCGATTCTTGGCAAAGGGTACTTGTTCTTGATCGTCAGTTTGTTCAGCTACCGATAATCGATACACATTCGCATGGTTCCATCCTTCTTCTTTACAAACAAAACTGGTGCGCCCCCCGGAGAAACACTTGGTCTTATAAATCCTCTGTCCAATAGTTCTTGTATCTGAGCTTTCAGTTCTACCAACTCCTTTGGTGCCATCCTATACGGTGCAATAGACACCGGAGCTGTTCCAAGTAACAGGTCAATTCCAAACTCAACCTCGCGGTTTGGAAGTAATCCAGGAAGCTCCTCAGGAAAGACATCTTGAAACTCTTTGATAGTCCTGACTGACTCTGCGGTCATCTTTTCAGGCTCAGCTTGGCTCACAAAGGCCAAATATGCCTCACCACCTTTTCGAATCAACTTCTCAGCTTTTAAGGCTGACACCACATTAGACAAATAATTTCTTCGCTCCCCTATAACTAATACCTCCTCATCCTCGTCAGTTCTTAATACCATCCTCTTAGCAGCACAATCCAATGTCGCCCTATGCTGAGTTAACCAATCCATTCCTAAGATAAGATCAAATTCTCCAAATGGCAATTCCATTAAGTCTCCCACGAATACTTTATCTTGAGTCTCTAGAGGCACTTCCCTAAAAAGTTTATCTACCTTAACCGAGTGACCCAAAGGACTTATCACTGATACCCCACTCACAGTCTTCTCAGAACGCACACCCAATGCCCCAGATACGTTACAGGCAACATACGAGTGAGTGGAACCAACATCTATCAAAGCAGTATAAGGCGTGCTATGAATGAAAAACGTACCGGTTATAACATCAGGAGCATCACCCTCCTCTCGACATCGTGCAGTATAAACCAACGCCGGCTGACGAGCTTCAGCATGCCCAGCACCCCTGCCGGGTGCCCCACGTCCTCGTCCATTACCATTACCACCTCTACCTTGCCCACGGCCTCTCTGTGGTGGTGGTCCACCTCGCACTGGTTGCACAACCCTTGGCTCAGCAACTTGGTCCTGAACTGCTCTCCCAGGACATTCCCTAAACTTGTGTTCCTTGGACCCACATCGAAAACAACCCCCAGTTCTTTTCCAACACTCACCCAAGTGTGCTCTACCACAATCCCTACAAACTTGAGGTCTGACGGTATTCACTGGCATGGCCCGAATCGGCTCCTCTACTCTGGTTCGTTTAACATTTCTGTATGCAGCACCCGAGGGTCCAGAATCCCTCCTAAATCTAAGTCGATCCTTCTGACGATTCTGTTGCTCCACCCGCTTAACCTCTTCGGCTATCTTGGCCTTTTCTACCAACGCAGCAAAGTCACGCTCCCTTTGTGGAGCTATCAGCACTCTAAGCTCATCTCGAAGGCCATCCTCAAACCGAACGCTACGCTCGTATTCAGTCACCACTATCCCACTAGCATATCGGCTCAATCTCAAGAATTCTGCCTCATATTCGGCAACAGTCTTATTACCCTGGGTTAGATTTAGGAATTCCTTACGACGAGCATCCACATAACTAGCTCCCACATACCTGCCCTTAAAAGCAGTCTTAAATAGATCCCAAGTTACCCGCTCAGCCGGGGTACTCTCTCTTACTGTGATCCACCATTGGTAAGCCTCGTCTCGCAGCAACGATACAGCCCCTTTCAACTTTTGCTCCACAGAGCAATCCAAGTCATCCATAATCCGTTCTGTTGCCTCAAGCCAATATTCAGCCACATTCGGAGCTACTCCAGATACGCCCCTAAAAACCTCTGCTCCGTTGGCCCGCAGTCGCTCAGAGATAGATCCTCTATTCACTGTCCCAGTACTAGCTCCAGCAACCCTTTCTAAGACCCTCAGCATTGCTTAGGACAAGGCATCGTCCCCTACCGCTCGATCATGTGACCCAGTCTCAGATGCTAGTGGCACCGATGCCTCTTCAGCTGGCCTATGCCCTGAAGATGAAGATTCGGCCCGCGCTCTACCGCGACCACGTCCGCGGCCTCGTCCACGAGTTCCTCTAGTACTCATATCGACTTATCTGATTACGAATTTTATGACATTAGTTAATATTTCAGTTGTTTATTACAAGATATCTTATGGAAGTATAGTAGTTCAGAAGTTGTTTCCACAACATTGTATCTAACTACAGTCTCGATCCTAAAATGTTTTTAGCTCTTCCCTAGCTAAAGTAACATAGTAAGGTCTTTGATTCTATCTATAGCATCACGTAAAGACCAACAATAATATCATATCATTCTCAAATATCATTTAAATATCAAATGATAAAGAAAGTATACTTACAGACTTGGGGCCGGGAATTCAATGTGCCACCTCTTCCTTTGAATCATTTAAAACATATATTTATCCACAAAAATGTGTTGAAAGATTTTATTTAAATTTGATTTAAAAAGAAAAATCATTATTTAAAATTTTTGGAAAAACCCGTTAAAAAGCCCGTTAAAAAGACCATTAAAATACCGTTAAAAACCCACAGCCGAGTTGTTGCAACCGGGCTCTGATACCACTAAATGTAACACCCCAAACCCGGCCCAAACGTTATGGCCAAATCTGACGTGTCACATTGAAAACATTAAAAACACAAGTTCTAATCTTAAACCTTTCTTAAAGAATTTGATGATAACTTTTAAAAGACTAAAGTGAATGGAAGCTGTGCACCAGGTAGGTATCCGAAACAGAGGAGGTGAGCCATGAAGGCTGCTTAAATACCAAGCTCTTGATTGGATCCAATCCTCGACATGCCCACAACCATTGCCACACTTTAGGTTATCGAAAATTTTGAAAATGTCTCGAGATGGTGTTTGTTCAAAGTGATGCCTTAGTTAAAATGTTATATTTTATCTTTGTAAGATTTGAAAAGTGAGAGTTATTTAAAAACGTAACCTAGATCTAGCCCATTTTAAGATATAAATAATAACGCAGAATTCAAAGTTCAAAACCAACCAAATCCAGAAAGAAATTAGTTAAAATGGCCTTATTACAACCCCAAAAATAAATAATAAAATTTATTTAAAACTTTTAAAAGAAAGTCCAACTGCACATCATGGCCACTCTGAATTCCCACCGGCTCCAAGTCTCCACATCAAGGCTCACCTGCAAGGTTGAAGAAAGGGGGTGAGTTGAAAACTCAGTGTGCAACAAGCCCTTTCAGAGCCCAAATCCACACTTGCACAAATTTTAATTTTTCATCATATACTTGGCCGTAGCCTTTCGGTTAACTATTACTGGGCCGAAGCCTTTCAATTTCATATTTCTAGGCCAAAGCCTTTCTGTACACGGTATGGCCCTTAGGCCCATTTCAATATCACATATGACAAAACATGTATGTATGCAAAACCCGTTTGGGGAGACTACTCGACCCACCATCCTCTACTCTCCACCCGTACCAACCAAACTCTCCATGTGGGGAATAACTCAACCCACCCAGCCAAACTCTCCACTGGCAGCATAGCTACTTAATCATATAACTAGAGGCCAAGCCTCTTTTAATAACTGGGGCAAAAGCCCTTTCGGTAAACTGGGGCAAAAGCCCTTTCGGTAAACTGGGGCAAAAGCCCTTTAACACTTCCTCCATCGAATAATCCCAACCCATGTATGTAATGAGTAAAAACATGGCATATCGTGCATGTGTCATAGCATATCATGTGCATATCATGTCATAGCATGTAAAATAACAATATCACAATCATCATATTCAGAATGAAACCCTAAGGGTAAAATAGACATTTTCATGTAGGGGCAAAATAGTCATTTCCCATGCTTAGGGGTAATTTTGTAATTTTACTAACTATTATGGTTTTCCCACGTTTATTCATCAATTCCAAGTGTTTAAACAACCGTTTTTAGCCTATTATAGTGCATTCAAGTTATTGGGCCCAAAACCCCTAATGGGCCCTTCGTAGCCGATTTAGTCATTTAGGCCCTTTTTAGCCCAAGTTACGTAACGGTAATAAAAATTTAACATGCATTTCAATCAGATTCCATTTTTACCCATCTTTACCCAATTGGGCCCACAATCCCATTGAGCCCTATTTTAGCCCATCGAGGCCCAACGTACCAAACTGTACGAAATTGTACTCTTACCTGTTCCTTCCCTTCCGTTTACTGTGTTCATCGCAATTGAACTCATCCACACATCATCTCGTATTTACAGGTTACATCAACAACATAATCTGATGTTTCGGCTTTTATACAATATGAACCTAGGCTATTACGGGGTATGTTACACACCTGTTAAAAGACGATCGATTCTTCCAAGTCCTCCACGCACTCGTCCTATGTTCATTTAATTGATGTATTAAAACCAAATCTAAAAGAATAATCACTATAGTCTTATTAATACTATTCGGCCCCTATGCCTAAAACCGTAGATAGCTTACCTTCGCAATGTCGATTATTGATCCAAACTTATCCAACACCGCTTCACCAACCTATTGCTCCTTCAAGGTTTGTTTGCTTCGCTACAAGAGACCATAAAACGAATGAAGAAGGCTTAATATAGCCTAGACCACAAATCGGCAATCTCCCTAAACCTTAGGAGATTTCGGCTTTTCTTACATCCATAACACGGAATAGATTAATGATACGAGAACTTACCACAATCACCTTTTCATACCACGCTCAACCTGAAGTAGACCGAGCTCTCAAAGGCTATCAGAAATCACACCACAAGCTCCTAAGATTCGGCCACCAAGTCCCAATAGGTGTTTTGCTTCGGCTTTTGAATCCAAGAAATAAGAGATGGTTATGGCTAGAAAGGAGTGTTGGTAGAAGAGTTTAAGGGCTTTTAGGAAAGAATAGAAATCGGCCGAAAGAAAAGAATAGGAATTTACCTTTACATAGAAATCGACTGCCCCCTTTGAATCCTTCGGGATTTAGCTTGTGTACTATTCGGCTAACAAGAGAAAGGAGAGGATGATAGGTTCTATTTTTTTACAAGAAATTAATGAGAGAAAGAGATGAGAAAAGAAAGTTTGTGGAGGAACAAAATAAAAGAAAAAGAGAGTGTTTTGGCTTATGGTCAATCGGCACAAGTGAGAAAAAGGAGAAAAATATGCTAAACTAAACCTAGTAGCCGAATTAGCACTACAACACCCCCTTGGCCGGCCACATTTCTTCCCATTTCAAAAACTCCTAAAATCCCTCCTAGATATGCTCCCCCTTATCTCTCCATTATCCATGCACTTGACCAATTTAAACTCTTGTGAATAGAGTTCCACTCAACCTCAAATTCTTGCCTACTCAAGACACAAAAATAAACATCACAAATACCTGCATAGAGAGTCGAACCTTGGCCTTCTCCCTTCCACTTACACGCCACATTTTTAGGAGACTAGTGGCGCCACTTAGCCACTCTACCAAGGCTCCTTTTGTGATACATTTTACCCACATATTTTGATAAGACCTCCTAACCAGAGCCCCTAATTCTTTAAGTCCAAAATTTTAAAAATTCCTCCGGGTTTTGGCCAACTCATGGGTCTTCCATAGGCCCATTTACACACTCTAAACGTGAATTTCACAACCAAATACCAACATTTAAAATTCCACCAAACATCTCACAAAATTACTAAGCCCCAAAAATTAGGATGTTACATTGCATGTCAAAATAACCATTTTTAATATTAGTGGCCGGCCAACCTATTTCATAATATTATGTTGTTTTATATTAAGCTACTTTTGTGGATAAAATGAATATTAGTTATATATATTATAATATTAAATAATAATAATAATAGTAAGTGGGAGGAGAAAACAAGGTGGAGTCCATTTCTTTTCTCCATTGTTGTAGCTAGAAGAAGGAAAAACATCGCAAGTATTCGGTCATCTCAGGCTTGAATAAGGTAAGTGATTCTTGTTATTTTCTCTTGAAACTGTGGAAATGAGTATGAATTGAGTTTTCTTTCATAGCCCATGAATGAATTTCTAAGTTTTTGAGGCTTAGAGCATTCGGTTTTGGTTAGAACGTACTAAGGGGTAGAAGTTTTGAAGCTTTGAAGCTATAGGTAAATTTAAGGGATTTGTGTTGTTGAATTCATGAAATAGGAAGTTTGTTAGCTTAATGGGTCAAGTTGTGCTTGTTGTAGCTTAATGGTTATAGAAATGACCTATTTGGCCATGTATATGAAATTGCTTGATATTGTTTTGATATTTTGTGTTTTGAGAGTGGTTAATTGATAAATTGTGCTTGGAAATTTTTGAGATTTGTGGCTAAGTTAATAAAGACAATCGGCTAGAGGGTGTTATACAAGGTTAATGCATAATTGATAGTATTTAAGTATGTGAAAGCAAAAATTGTACTTTAGAAACTATTTGAAAGATTGTTGAATATTAAGTTGATGGAAAATAATTGTTTGCCGAAAGTGGATCTCCATAATGCTTTCTTAATGTTGGCGTTTTAATTTATTTATAAGTGTGTTTGGATAGGAGTTTTCCATTCGGCCATGCATATTATTTTAAAATGGGATCATGTTATGTGGTTGAACTTAAGAATGAGTTGAGTACATATGCTCTAGGTATGTGATATGTTTTGTTTATGTTAAAGTTTTAATGTTAAATTTAGTTACTTCCATAATGGTTAAAGGCGTTTATAACTTGAAAATGAAGTATTTTGATTGAGATGTATTTGAAGCATGTTTTATGTTGGTCGAATGACTCTCTTGATTATTGAATGGGGAATGTGATTCATATGTAAAATAACATGCGGCTTGTGCATTCTTGTATCAAAGGATTGCCGAATGTGGACTTAGGTAACCAACGTGTAATTGTTGATTTTATAAGTGATTATTCACTTAGTGAATGTTTATTGAAATGCTTGTGAATGAATTGTATATGTGTATATATATATATTCGGTTGTGCATAGATTGGTTAAATAATAACCTTGTGATTTTAGTAATGAATTATTGAATGGTAAACTTTGTTTAATCTAGCTCAAGAACCAAGGACACCAAATTCAGATAGGGGGAAAGTTAAAGTGCTCGAATAGTTGTTTCAATCGTACAACAACTTTTGAGGTAAGTTTTGAGTAATCAAACCTAGTATATAATTAAAGGTGACACGATATATGTATGATAAATGAATTATGGCTTATTGTCCTTACTTTAATAAGGTTTTATGTGAAATAATTTATTTACATTGTATGTAGCCGAATGGCTATTAGGAAAATAAACTAAGATAGTAGTATGGATATGTGATCATGTGTGTTTGCTTGTTGAGCCGGAAGTTTAGTGAAAAATGTATATATATGTTTTAAGGTCAAATGATATTTGTGATATAAGGTCAAGGTGTATATTATATGCTTATATTCAAATGAAGCAAATGAATTACAAATGTGATATGCTATGTGAAATGTATTAAAATATCAATAAATATACATGAAACTCGGTGATGTGTATCCGAGTTAAAGTCCCGCAGGCTTCGTGCTGGTACTATATCCAGGCTAAAGTCCCACAGGCTTCGTGCTAATAATATATCCAGGCTAAAAGTTCCACAGGTGATTTGAGTAAAGTTTAAGATTATGAGACTTCGAGGTAATAATTACCAACAAATATGTTCAATGCATTAAGTTGGCCAGGTATGTATCATATACTCGTTCGTGAATTTTAATTTGGATTAAATTATAAGTATCTAATGTGATGATGATACATTCGGCCATTGTATAAGGTTATATGAAAGTATGTGATTTATTTATGATATATGAATTTCAATTCAAGTGAAACCATATGCTAAACTTTGCCTTATGTATATGTGCATATTCGGTCAAAGTGTGGAACTATATGCAATGATTCGAATTAGCTATGTTATATGAATACCGATTTAAGAGAAGTTAAAAATGCTCAATGCGTGTTAAGTGTTAGTATATCTAGTCGTATATGTGTTTGGCCAAAAAGAGATAATAGGCCATAGGAATACTATTTTCAAATTTGAATGATATCTATTCGATTGAGTTTAAATGATTGTATTGCTTAAAACTTACTAAGCATAGAAATGCTTACTCTGTTTATCTTTGATTCTCTATTTTATAGATCTCGTTTGCTAGCTACGCTTTCGGGGGAATCAAAGTCGAAGTCATCCACACTATCTAAACTTGATTTTGGTATCTTTAAAGACTTTATGTTTTGTTAATGGCATGTATAGGCTTAACTCCTTTTTGAAACAAGTTATTTCGGTTATGTATTTGTAAAAGCCATGCGAAAATGGCTCGATCATTTTGCTTATTTTATGTTACATAAAAAGATTATATGTGGTCAATGTTTATAATGTGATGTGTTTATTCAATTTGTTTATAGTCATAAAATAAGTATACATGGGTTATAATAGAAAATATCAATTGTTAATGATTGAAACAGTATTGAAGTACTAATGTATTTCGAATATGATTAATGTGTAATATAGTAGCGGATGATAGTTGATTTAATGTCATATGGTATCAGACAGTTATGCTTTGCTTGGTAATACCTTATAGCCCTATTTCGGCGACGGATAAGGGTTAGGGGTGTTACAAAATCCAAGTAGAAATTCAAAAACCTTACAAATTGGGGCGTTACATTCCCTGTCTTGCCAAAGCCATATATCTGATATGGACTTACATGAATGTTCCTCAACTGTCTCAACCCAAAATGTCATGACATTCCGTATCCCATACATCCCTAAGGTTTTGATTCAACTTGGAATATTCTCATAAAATAAATGTATATATATTAGAAATTAACACCATTAATATAAAATATTGAAATATTGCATTTATTTACCATAAACTTACCTCGGTGCAAAATATGATCAACTTGACAACTTAATCTTCTACCTTTTTCTTTCTTCAATCTATCCCTAAATTTCATTATTCTTGTTCTATAATTAGCAAATTTAGCTTATTTAATACTCACATTTATCAAAATAGTCCTTAACTCTAACTTTGGCAAAATTATGATTTTACCCCTAAACTTTTGCATATTTACACTTTTGCCCCAAAGCTCAGAAATTAAATTTTTTTGCTAATTCTTATGTTTTATGACATGTTGATCATTTTCCCTTAATGCCAACATGAAATTCTCACTCTAACATGTACTTATGAACATTAGGTATTTTTACCAATTATGTCATTTTACTTGTTTTCACTTAAAACCGAGTAGCACAAGTTGTTTAACATAATTTAAAACTTCATATTCTATCATAAAACATCAAAATAAATACATTTCACCTATGGGTATTTTTCCAAATATGAACCCTAGGTTAAATTATTGCTCGAATAAGCTAAATCGAGTTATCGGGACTCCAAAAATGTAAAGAACATTAAAAAAGGGGCTAGAACGGACTTACAATTGAGCTTGGAAGCATGAAAAACCCTAGCCATGGTTTCTCCATGCTATATTCGGCCTTGAGGAAGAAGATGAGCAAATTTTTGCTTTATTTTCCCTTTTTAATTCTTTTAAATTACTAAATGACCAAAATGCCCTTAAAGACTTTTCTTTCAAATTTGTCTTATTCATGCCAATTTTTGTCCAACAATTTAACCAATGGTCTAATTACTATTTAAGGACCTTTAATTTAAAACCTTATAACAATTGGACACTTCAAACATATGGAACTCAACTTTTGCACTATTTACAATTTAGTCATTTTGACTAAATTGAGTGCCCAAACGTCTAAATTTTCGAACAAAATTTTCACGAAATCTTTCTATGAAATCGTAGATCATAAAAATATAATAAAAATATTTTTTTCCTTGTCAGATTTGTGGCCTCGAAACCACTGTTCTTACTAGGCCCAAAATTGGGATGTTACAAAAAATGTCATATCTTCACAAATCATAAAAGCTTAAAGTATTTAATGTCGTAGAAAGATTTGAATTTGAGACAGCCTAGATGGCTCTAGCTATTGGAAGACTATGATTTGATCATTGATTACTATCTGAAAAAGCAAATGTAGTTGTTGACACTTTGAGTAGGAAGTCTCTATTTGCTTGGAGAGCGTTAAATGCACCATTGATGTTGTCTAATGATGGTTCGATCTTAGCTAAGTTGAAAGCTAGATCGATGTTTTTACAACAGATTTATGAGGCTCAGAAATTTGATGATGTGTTATTAGCTAAACAAACACAGATTAAGTCAACTCTCAATTTAGATTTTCAAATTGGATCTGATGATAGTTTATACTTCAAAGGTAGAATTTGTGTTCCGAGAACTTCAGATCTCATTCAGAAGGTTTTACGAGAAGCTTATAATGCTACCTTGTCTATTCATGCTGGTAGCAACAAAATGTACAGTGATTTGAAACAAATGTACTGGTTGCTAGGTATGAAACGAGAGATTTCTAAATCCGGATCGAGATGTTTAGTACGTCAGCAAGTTAAAGCTCAACATCAGGTACTTTCTAGTTTATTACAACCAAAGATGATTCCGAAATGGAAATGGGAACGCGTCACAATAGATTTTGTATCAGGATTGCCTTTGTCTTCAAGAAAGAAAAATGTAAATTAGGTTATTGTTGATCGTCTAATGAAGTCTGCACATTTTATTCCAGTGCGTACAAATTATTCTCTTGAGAGATTAGCCGAGTTATATGTTGCAGAGATCTTCAGACTGCACGGGGTGCCAAATTCTATTATTTCTAATAGAGATCCGTAGTTTACGTCATGATTCTAAAGCAAGTTGCATGAGGCTCTAGGTATCCATTTTCATTTTAGTAACACATTTCATCTACAAATCGATTGTCAGTCAGAGCAAGTGGTACAGATACTCAAAGATATGCTTCGATGTTGTGTTTTAGAGTTTAACGGTAACTGGGAGAAATTTTTACTATTAGTTGAATTCGCATACAACAACAGTTATCATTTGAGTATAAAAATAGCACCATACAAAGCCTTGTATGGTCATAAATGCCAAACTTTATTATATTAGACTAAGCTTATTGAGAAAAAGCTACATGGGGTTGATTTGATACGAGAAACCAAAGATTTGATACGAGAAACCAAAGAAAAGTTAAGGTTATTCAAATCAGTTTGAAAGCAGCCTCAGATCAACAGAAATCATACATGGATTTGAAAAGAAAAGACATTGAATTTTAGGCCGGCGATAAAGTGTTTTTGAAAGTCTCGCCCTAGAAGAAAGTCCTACAGTTTGGTCGTAAAGGAAAGCTCAGTCTGCGTTTTATCAGGCCGTATGAGATCACTGAAAGAATCAGACTAGTAGCTTACCGATTAGCTTTGCCGTCAGAGTTAGAAAAGATCCATAATGTGTTCCACGTATCTATGTTACGACAGTACTGATCAGACCCTTCACATGTTATATCACTTGTTGAGGTCAAGATTCAGCCTAATATGTCGTATAGTGAAGAACAGATCAGAATTTTAACTCAAGTGATTAAGAAATTGAGAAATAAAAACATAGCTTTAGTGAAAGTCCTTTGGGAACTACACGTTATAGAAGAGGCCACCTAGGAACTCGAAGAAGCTATGAAAGTGCAATACCTGAACCTCTTTTCTGGTAAGATTTTCGGGGACAAAAATTCCTTTAGGAGGAGAGTTGTAATAGCCTGTTTTTAGTAAAATCGTAATAGTGGTTTTGGGACCCCAAATTTGACATGAAAATATTTATTTTAATATTATTTTAAAGTCTACAGTATGATAGTAGTGTCGTATAAAAATTTCGTTAAGAAATTTTATCATTTGCATGCTTAATTTGATAAAAGGACTAAATTGTAAAAGGTGCAAAAGTAAAGTTCTAGTAGCTAAAGCTATCAAATGGTTATAGAACTTGAATTTAAGAGTCCTTATGTGGTAATTAAACCATTTTAACTGTGGGTGGACATTTATGGGCATGGATTAAGTGATTTTAAAGATTAATAATAAAGGTTAAATGTGTAATTTAGTAAATAATGTTAATTAAACTAAAGAAAAGCCAAAGTATCATTTTTTATGTTCATTTTCAATCGAAACTAGACCTAGAAAACTCCATTAAAGAAGCTTGAAGTTTCAGCCATTACTTCCTTGTGAATGTAAGTGTTGTTTTGTCTCGTTTTTAATGATTTCTATATTTTTGAAGTTTTTGTAGCTTAATTTAGTTAACCCGGGGACTAATTTGCAAAATTGTTAAAAGGTTAGGGTTTTTCCATGAATCTATTCACGTGATTTTTGGTGTTTGATGGAAGAAAATGAATCCTTGTTGATATTTAAACAACTTTTTTAAAGTGATTTTTGTTAAAAATGTCAATTAGGGATTTATTTGTAAATTTTGTAAAATACAATGTGAAAATTGTCAAATAATGAATTGTATGAGTTGATATGGACTTATATGGAATTCAACTAGCTTGGGTAGGGATGAAATTGCATGAATTTCAATTTATGAGCTTAATGACTAATTTGTAAAGAAATCAAAACCATAGGAGCAAAAGTGTAATTTTACAAAAAATGATTTTTGGGTTGAATTGAATAGAATGATTATTGAATGGATTGAATTTGATTATTTAGATCAAGTTAAGCCTCGTATTGATTTAGATTGAGGGAAAGATAAAGTGTTGGACTAGTCGATCCTATTTCATCGTTTTGTGATCGAGGTAAGTTCGTACGTTTAAATAGCATTTTAATGTATTAGATTTAAATGCTATTATATCGATTATCATATCATGTCATGACTGAAAATCCAACAACGTTATGATGACTATCGAGCCCTATTTGAACCTTAGGAATATATAGGATACAAATGACATGTCATTAAAGTTACCATGTTTAGGGTGTTGGTCCTGAACGTCCTACCGATGGCTGACTTCCTGCATTTATTGTGGATACTCGTCAACTTGTGTGAGTAGCATCGTGTAGCTACGTTCTGACCATCAGTTTTTGTGAGCAGACTCATTATTGGCTCATATGAGCATTTACGTAAAGGAAAAGGAAAGGAATGGTTTCGACCATGTGTTAGCACACTTTGTGTGAGCTTCCTATGTATCTGATATTATTCTAAGTGGTTCCACGGGTATGTAAAGGGATGAACCAGTATAAGTTTCGGATGAATACACTATGAAATTGTGTAAAGGTATGAAGTATTAATAATCAAAGTTTGTATATCCATCTTATGAAAGGTATGTGTTCATATGCATTTGTTCATGGAATTTACTTTACCATGTGATGATATTGTTATGTTATGTGTTAAATCACTAACTTGTGTTGTTGATGATGATTAGGCTTATGCCAAGCTATGTTGGATTGATTCATGTTTACTTTTATGCTTATGCATTGAAATGGTAAGCATTGCTCATGATTTATGAACTTACTAGGCATTATTTGCTTACGTTGTGTTAATTTTCTATGTTTTATAGATTATCAAAAGCTTGACCGATTTGGAAGCTCATCGGAGACATATCACACTATCCATCAACTATATCGATAGATTTTTTATGTTTGGAGTCATGGTTATAATGGCATGTATAATGAATTAGGTTTGATGATCTAGTTGTTATATTTGGCATGTAAATATGTGGTTACATGGTTGATTACATTTTGGCAATTTGGTGCTTTGATGGCTAATGTTGAAATGGTCAAGTGAATGTATGTTTTAAATGACCAAATTTGGTATGTTTTGATATGGTTTAGCATATGGTCAATTGTTCTATATCTTGGTAAGGAGATTAGGAAGTTATATATGATTGATTCACGAATAAGTATGTTATGTTTAAGTTAAATAGATGCTATGTGATTGAGGTGCCTTTTGGCATCTTGGTTGTATGGATAGATACCATATTGAATTAGCATTTATATGCATGTTTTAGGTACATTTTGAAGCTTGATTGTATGTGTAAATGACTTGTAGGTGTGAGCATGAATT
This sequence comes from Gossypium stocksii, assembly GCA_020496765.1. NCBI lineage: Eukaryota > Viridiplantae > Streptophyta > Magnoliopsida > Malvales > Malvaceae > Gossypium > Gossypium stocksii. Next base: position 58,180,922 of record CM035626.1, read on the forward strand.
GAGTGAAAGAAATGGCTTGAAAATAGCGTATTTCTTGTCCACACGGCCTAAGACATAGGTGTATATCTCAGCCATGTGTCCCCTATAGGTTTCAAATGGTTGCAAGTTAGGCATTTACATGGCCTAGCACATGACCTGGCACACGGGCATGTGGCTTGGCCGTGTGACCTAAGCAAGAGAGTTACACGGGCATGGACACGGGCTGGGACACAGCTGTGTGTCCCTACTTCGTATGCCTATATGGTCGTATGACCCATGCAGTGTGAAAATTTCTAACTTTTTTCTTTAAAGTTTTAAATGTTTCTGATTTAGTCCTGAATCGATTCTAAAGTGTTTCTAAGGCCTCAAGGGCTCGATTAATAGACGATGTGCATATATTTGAATGGTTTTTGCTATGATTATGAATTTTTTGGAAATGATTGATTTTAAATTATGATTTTTATGATAATGCTCCGTAACCCTATTCCGACGATGAATACTTGTTAGGGGTGTTACAAATATACTTTCATCTAGCTACCTTGTTCCCAAAGAAAGCGGCAGTATATGTTGGATAGATAGCAAGCAATCATACTTGGTACGAGGATGTAATGAAAGAAATCAAACAAAATATGACGAGAGCGAACACTATGTATGTAATATGCCACTAGTATTAGAACCTGCAATTTCGAGTCACAGAGCACGCTAGGCCGCACCAGGACATGTTAGAGGCATCATATCATGTCAACCTAACATGAGGGACTTGCAATTGTGAGAGGTTCTAAGCACTTCGGCTCCCATGCGCACATGTAATTGCTACATGTGAGAACCTAAGAATTGAGTACGTGCCTTACATCAATGATGTGTATAGTCTAGAACGCATGCATAGAGTATAAAGTCCTAAATTCTCACTCATCCCCGATGAGAGTACATGGCCACCAGTGTCCAGTGCATTGTACGAGTTGGTACCGAACATGAACCTGTGTCATATCCCAAAATGTCGCCTGAATACCACCCGAATATGGAACAATATCGATATTCGAAAGAGGGACGGTCAACAGAGGTTATACGGATACTATAGTAACCTAGGGCATACGAAGGTAACATGTTCTGTGTTGAGGGGTACTTTTGGGCCTCAACATCGATAGCATTATTTTCTTTCATAGAATATATTCATTATAATGATTCAATTATTCTTGTGCTCCAAATTTTTTATTTCTTATTAACTTACGCATAACTCACGTTAGAATGTAACGAAGCCAAATATAGTGTTGGAATGAAAATTTATGGTTTCTTTATTTATGTCATCTATATTTACATCGCAATAGTAATAAAAAATCCATCAATCATATCATTTGGAAGAATGTGTGCCACAAGGTAGTGGACGACAAACGCTAGTAGGATTTCTATGCACAATCGGAGATGCAAGCCTATAAACTTGATCATTACCATCATCCTCATCATCATCGCCTTCACCCCCACCTTCTTGCTCCTTTCCGTCTCCACCGTCGTCTTTGTCTTTATCTTCGCCTTCATCTCCATCACCTTTCTCCATGCTCGATTATGGTGTCATCCTAGCCTCTCATCGTGTATCCTCTATTCCACTAGTAGACGATTGCATCGATGATCCACCCTGATAAAATAATGATGCGGGCAGTGTTTATGTCACTATCAACGTGTAACCGTAAGGTGCCATAAAACTCGAATATGTTGGCATTGACCCGGGCATCGACACTGGCATCTACTGCTAAATCAACATCTGTATCAATGTCAAAATATTTAAAATGCAGGGGACATCAGTGCCTCAAAATATGTACTTGTGGGAACAAAAGAGCCGGACACGTGTGACGGTGGTGCATAGTACAGTGCTTGTGAAAAAACACGAGGTTAGTGAAATGAACAAGAATAAGTGAAGTGAATTGATATGGATATTGAGTAGACATAGGCGGTGCTGCTTCAGGTTGAGTCGATGACTAACCCATCGTGCAACCATGTCCAGCCCTACTTTTCACTTGCTCTTTGCCTACTCTGATAGCAAATATAGCTTGCCGAAGACTCTGAACCACAGTAAGTACTCCAAATAGGCCATTGCATCCACTGAGAATAATGGTTCGTAGATGGGTAAAATTTTGACCTACGATCCCAAGCCTCAATGTAGTCTTTGTGAACTTCTCGCCAATCCTCGTCATTCTTCCCTCGCATGTCCACCTTATACAATGCCTTCAAGTCTCGCGGTGGTGACGGAATTTGTTACCTCCACCCGAACTGTCGTATCACCCAATTTGATTCATGCATTTCCACCACCGCATACACTATCAATGGCACCTTCGCATCCTACATCCCCCAATTGGCCAACACTTCTGGCGGGATGCAAGATATGATATGGGTGTCGGCGTATGGCATCCACTCAAACTAACATGCACAATTGTAAATTTTGTTATGTATGAATATTTATTTTACAAATAATTGCGCAATTAATATAGGTTCGAAAGAATAAGTAACTAACCTCAGCTTCTGAGTATTGATCTAACAGCAACCTAATATCTTCCAGCTCCTTGGGTAGTCCCACGTAACTCAACCCATAGTTCCACTATAAACTCAAAATAATATAGGATTTTTCTAGTAATTTTTACCACCTCTTTACTTAAAAATAATATTAATCTTTAGTATTTGTTAATTAATTAAGTGAATTTTGCTTAAATGTTAATAATGGACATGAATCTATAAAGTATGTGAATTTGTGTTTCTTTATATGATTTTGTGCATAAAATTAAAGTATTTCATGTTATTTATTAATATGTTAAATTTACTTATGCAGTGGGACCATAGAGTTGAGTTTATTATAATGGACATGAGCTATTATTCTTATGTGTTGAATGGCAAGACCAAGCTTAATGGCTCATTAAGATGCCACCTTGACCAAATAAAAAAAGATGATACATGTTGGTCAAGTCTACAAGCTAGTTAGGTCATTAGCCGTCCAGTTCAAGAGAAGAAAGGCACAATTCGACAACCACAACTGAGCAGCCAAGAAATCAATTTTGGGACAATTATTTGAAGGTCCTCACACTTGGAAGAACATTGAAAATTGGCACGCAAGATTTACTTGAGAAACTGTTCACCCCTAGCATGATTCAAGCATGATTTTGTGCTTGAATGAAGCAACCAAGCCACTTTCTCTTCCACATATCATGGTCGACCATAGGAGGGAGAAATCCAAGGGATTGTTACTGCTATTTTTAGTAAACTCTCCCACCTACTTCAAGTTTAAATACCACACCTATCTCACATTTTCAATCATCCATTACTCATCCCTTCATCCCTCATTTTAACAACATTCTTTATTCCCTCTCTTGCTCTCTTCATCCACCACACTAATCATTGCATTTTTCTCTTAGTTTTTAGCCAGCAAAAGCCTTGAAAAGATCATCTCTTGGCTGGCCACCTTGAGGGGCCGTTAGCAAAGGTGCAATAAGAGGAGCGGAGGAATACACCTTCAATCAAAGTCCGCGAGACTGCCGACTTGAAATAGATTTTATCCTTCCCTTACTTGTTGTTTTAAATTAATTATGTTTGCAAAGTATTTTGTGATCTTGACATCAACAAGGGTAACTTAAATCTATTTAGCTAAGTTAATTGCATTAATTCAATGAGATTTGTTTTATTCATGTTTAAAGTGTTTGTGCCTCAGTCGATCATGTTTTCAATTAAATTCAAGTATGTATTTCATTCATACATGATTGGATGCATTAGAATTAGCTAAGCGATCCTACCCAGACGATGGCTAATGGACGCATTAATTGAAAAGTGCATGCTTAATTTAGATCCTAACCCAACTAAATTAAAGGTTCATAATAACTTTAACAAGCTCTATTATCTTGCACAGTTTTTAGGTTTATGTGATTAAATTGTTTCAGACCTAACCTGTCCCTATTACTTCACATAAATGCTAAGAAACCCTTAGTTTAATATGATAACTAAAATCCATGTTTCACTAAGTAAAAGATTTTGAAAGGACTTAATTTGGTTTCCAAACTCATGAAAGATCAAGTTGCCATAGAATGTTTTCTAAACACTATTAAGCAACATGAAAATGAATCAAGTTCATTAATATATTTATCCTATCCTATTCATGTTATTGATTGTTGAAGTTGTGTTTCTGCTGCTAAATTCATTCATACATTTAGATAATTTGCATCCTTAGATTAAACTTGCATTAGGGATCAACTTTGCATCTAGTTAAATTAATCTAGTTTAATCATCATCACTCAAATTATTGCGTTTTTATCACCAAATTGTTAACTTATAATTTTACAATTAATCAATTAACATACACAGTCCCTATAGAGATGATAACTCATTTACTTATTACTTGAATGATTGTGTACACTTGTACAAACTAAGTGTTACGTCCACCTATAAAAGCAATATGTTAGTTTAAACATATAATAAATAAAACATTTACTGTACAAACTACGTATTTATTAATAAATGATATTTACCTTGTCACTAACGGAAACATGTATGGGTCATTTACTCAGGGACATAGAAATTGTAACTACCACCAGGCCCACGACTTCAGTAGGAGCAGGCAGCCACCGATTGACATCTTATCCAGTTCCATGGCCCGACACAACTCCTGATATAACATGGCCAACACAACTGATCTCCAGTTCAATTGTCCGCATTCTTTGAAGTCTACCAGGTGTAGTAGCCACCTTACGTGCACCAAATTTCAAGATTTATCGGGCATTAAAATGCCCCTGACTAACTGAAGGAAGAATGCTCAGGCGTAATTTTCTTTGACGACCTCAATCGTCTACAGAGGAAGCTTTCCAAAATTTTTTCCAACCAATTCATCAATATCTAGCTATCTTCAAACTTGTTCAGGACCTTCCCCAATAATGTCGCATAGAGATCCTCCTTATCGGGAATGATCGCTGCTCCCGTAACAATTGGCCCATCCATTGGCAGACCGAGTTGTAATGCCACATCCTTCAATGTGATTGTTCACTTGCCGTATGGAAGATGGAAAGCATGTGTCTCGGGCCTCCATCTTTCCACCAAGGCGCTGATGAGTCTAGGATCGAGTTTGTAGCCCCAAGCATACGAGACGTATGCAAGAACCCCCTTCTTACAAGTAACCACGAATTTTGGTGATTGAAGGCTTTGCCAAATTACGTATGAATGTCTCTAAAACATGATCATCTGCCTATTTATAACAACAAAAAAATTATTTTAAATTTTTTTAAAAAATAATTTGAACTTAATAAAAAATAACGAAAATTAAATTTTCGTCTTACTATTACTACTTGAGTGGTGAAAATGTGATTGTCATCCAAACGAATTAAAGAGGTTGCCATTCTTGAAAACTTAATCCAATCGAATAAAATACGGAATAATTAAAAAACTAATATTTTTAAAAGAAAATATCAAAAAATTTAGAACAAGAACTTGAGAAAATTGACAGAGTTAAGAGAGTTAGATGATTAGAAGAATTGAGAGAATAGGATGTGAGTGAAAAAAAATAAATTTTGGAGTATTTATAAGTAAAAAAATTTACCATTGCCCCCATTTTTATTTTTTTAACGTTGCACGGTCAACATTCAAAAAGCTATTGGATTTGACTATTGGGGTAAAGCGCGTCTAGTAGGGCAGGCTTTTTGTTTCTCTTCCAAAAAACGAACCTATTTCCCTAAAATTTCAAAAAATATGCTTATAAGCCTAATTAAAAAAAAAAGTGGCATATATGACTAATTTAGCCATCACATTTGATACCAGTACCTTCATAAAATATTCAATGTGGTACATAAACTTTGAAAATGTTCAATGTGATACTTGAACTATTAATATATTCTATTATGATACACTTACTTTCATAAAATGTCCAATGTGATGCTTGTACTTTGAAAATATCCAATGTAATACCTTAACTATCAATATGTGTTTTATTATAGTACCCAGTGTTAACACATGATGAATTACTAAACCAGCGAATGAGAATTCGACATGTAAAACTTTTTTTCCAAATCATTACAAACACATGGATAATATAATATTATGAAAAAATTAAATTAAATTAAAAAAATAACTAAACATATGATTAGTTAAAAAAATAAATACTAAAATTACATAAGTAAAAACGTCATCTTCTCTATTTAAGTAAATGATCATCTTCTCCAAAGAGTTTTCCATTTAAAATAATATTTTAATTAATTTCAAAATAATATTTTTTTTTATTATCCAAGGCACATGTACTTTCATGTATATTTAGTATTTACTCTTTTTTATTGAGTATATGTTTACTCTTATTTTTGTTTTATTTAATTTTTTGTTATATTATCCAAGTGGATTACGATTTTTTTTTTTTAAATCACATGTTGAGTTTTCAATGGTTGGTTTAACAATTCACTAGCGATATTAACACCAATACTATAATCAAACAAATATACATTTGTAATTTTTAAAGTACATGTACTACATTGGACATTTTATGAAAATACAAGTATCATATTGGACATTTTATAAAAGTACAAGTGCCATAATAAAACACGTATTGATATTTAAGTACCATTTGGACATTTTCTTAGTATATATATCACATTAAACATCTTATGAAATTCCAACTACTAAATTTGACATTATCCCAAAAATAATTGCAAATAAGCTAAAAATTAAAATAAAATGGCTTAGCATAGTGTTGTCAAATCTCCAAAATTTCAGCTGAATTCTTTTATATCCAAAAAAAACCTCTAAATTTGTTTACTCCAAAACAACTCAGAATAACATTTTTTCAAACCTTCGTTATTTTTAAGTAAGTTTAATTTATAATTATTTATATGTTAAGGTTAATACATATTTTTTTTACCAGTTAATTATGCTTTTGATCCTACTAGTGATAGGTTGTTCTTATTACTAATGGCCTCACAATTGCTATTAATGCTATGTTTTTCGGCATTTTCTCTTGGCTTCAATCGATTAAAAAGAAAACCTTCAAAATATCCTCTGAGTATCACTTGAATAAGCATAGCACATTTTAGTGTTAGATGTTTAGCTCAACTTATTTGATTTTACCTAATAAAATCCCTTTTCAATCTCATCTACCTTAATTTTTACTTACGTAATAAAATCCCTTTTCAATCGCATCTACCTTAATTTTTACTTACCTAATAAAATCCCTTTTCAATCTCATCGATATTAATTTTTACCTAAATTTGTTAAGTATAAATTATTAAACTCATCGAATCAATTGCGCAACACGTTAGTATCAAAATAATGCAATAATAACATCAACAATAGTCCAAACAACCAATCACTTAATGAATTTAGCTCATAATCATATCCAACATATCCATATACATTATCTCCATATCAAAATTTAAACAATTCAAATAAGGAAGAAGAAGATTTGAGATTATAATTTTGCTCATTCAAGAAGAGACTCCTCTTTCATGAACCTCCATTGAAGCTCAACTTGATCTTCCTTCCAATCTCATTGTACATCATCAATTGTAGTAAATCAAAGTGTAGAAGTAAATATTTGATTACTAAACAAGAGTATGAGAGTATACAACTAAAACCAAAGTAAAAGAAAATTACAAGAGAAAACTAAGAACAAAAATGCAGAGAAACTAAAAACAATTCTGATTTCTATCTTCTCCCTTTTTTTTCTCCTTTCCTTTTATTCTACTAAGGGTAATATTTACACTAGTGGATTAAAAAGAGTTATATTACACTTTTACCCCTAATTTAGACTTGAAATAAAGCCTAAAAAGTAAAAATTTCAACAAACGTGGAGAAAGACTGGGCGCTAGAAATCAACTTCACTTTCATTTATGCTTAAATCGTTTAGATGATATAAAATGAGGAATGCCAACTACAAAACTGGACCTTGTATGAAATGCAAAACAGAATTTTATATCAACAAATTGATGTGTATAATGGCGGCTAGACTGTGCCTTCTTCTGATCTTTCTAATATGAAGATGTTCCCTTTATCATCTCTCCCTATCCTCATCGTATCATCTACATACCTGCAGTGTTCAACCCAACTCAAGGAACAACAATGTGAAGTTACAATATTAATACCACAAAACATCCACCAAAACACTAGGAGAAATAGTAAAGGATACGTTATCTCCAGCCACCCTTCCAGATTGAAGATAGCAAGCAGAACATCATAATTTTTCGAGAACACATTCAACAGCTATGGTTTCTCCAAAACAAATTAAGCTTCAAGTTAGGGAACAAATTGAGTATTTCTCTGTGATGTACACAACAGTTTACAGCTTACCTGATCAGGAGTGATTGTCAAGTTATCGTGACTTACATCAACTCTCTGCTGATTTTGAAACAAAAAAAAAAAAAACACTTGAATCATGATCCTGGTTTTGTATGCTTGTGGAATATTCAAGGAAAAGGCAGAAAGAAAGGAGGTTTAACTGATTTGGATGCGATCTTGAAGGAAGCTTCAATTGTAAGCTTCCCATTTAACAATTTCAATCCTCTGGCATTGAACTTTATCACGTTAACTGCTTTGCTCTCCATTTTCCCATCACCAAATGCTAATGTTAGTAAAACGCGAGTAACATCACAAATCCAGTTTCATATAGAAAAAATGGCACACCAGTTTTCATTTCACTACTAGGATGAGAATCTGGATATTTAAATCATTCAGTTATGGCATAAATCCCTGAAAAGACTTCATGCATAATTTGGTACCTAAGTTTGACAAAAGTGTGGTACTTGTATTTGACAAAAGTAATATATTTTGGTACTCAAGAAAACTATGTTAAATTTTTAGTGTTTTATTTGATTTTGGAGTTGATTTGATGAAAATTCATAATTAACTAATAATATTAACAATTAACTTTCATCAAATCAATCCTAAAATCCGAATTAAATCACATCCATCGCAAAATTAAACAAATTAACAATTAATACTAAATTTATTCTATTACAAAAATCATAAAACATTTAAAGCTAATAATATTAGCAATTAATTTTCATGAAATCAACCCTAAAACATGGGCTAAACACTAAAAAGTTAACACCATTATCATTGGGTACCAAAATATATAATTTTTTGTCAAATTCGAATACCAAATTAGATAAAAAATAATACAAGTACCAAAGTACTCAGGTACCAAATAATATATTGGACCGTCCCTGAAATTTCTCGAGCAACTCAGTATTTAGAGTGCATAAGAAACTTTTACATGTATACAATACCTTTTCAATATCAATGATCTGGAAAAACTCTCCCAGAGTGATAAAATCCCTCAAACCAAGCTTTGTTCTCTTGGAACCCAAGATTGTAATAGTACTGTAAACTAGCTTCCAGCAACCACCTACCTTCATTCCATTTATAGAAACAACACTCTAAAACTATATCCTTAACTTTATTTCAACAAGTAGAATATAAGTTCATGTTCACCTTTTCTAGACTCAAGGTAGGATCTGGAGTTGGATTGTGAGATTCTAGCAGCTTCACCAGAGCTTCAATGTCAGATTTTTTTGAGGATGGGACTCCAAAAATCCCTCTATTGATTCCTTGGAACACATATACAGAAAAAAAACAACTATCTCAGGAGTTGTTCACCATGTTATTCTGAGGATATAGAGGAGGACCATACCTTTGAGTTGCTGTAAGAGTTCAGTTTTGAGGTGAGAAAGTGTGTTAGGATCTTGTAATACATCATCCTCACCGCCGATTAAGCCAGCGTTAGGTTCATCCACTTTGGTGATGAAACAGGGGTTGAATCTAGTGGTGATAGCCATTGGATATGTGGTTGAGATGGCCCTGCAGCAAGCTTTCATCTTTCCATTGATTCTGGAAATGGGAGGAAGCAAAGGGGGAGCATGGATTGGTTGAGGGTGGATAAGCTTGTTGGAAATGGGGGCAGACATTGGTTGAATCAAAGTTTTGTCTCCTTTGTGTTGAGGAAAGAAAATGAAGCACAGATTAGAGACATCATAATCTTACATCTTACCCTTAAACAACCCCAATGGCACCATTCAGTCAGACAATAAGTTGGGCCTTGTCCCCCGTCAGATATCGACAATAAACAACAGTTGTAAATTTAGGTTAGCTTGAGATCCGAGCCACTCATTTTTCAACAAACATTATAATAGTACCCTACCAAATAAAGTGGTACCTATGTCCCCCAGCCTACAAAGCCTCACCTCACCCTTCACTTCACTCACCAAGCCCAACACAAGTTCAGCTTTAATCTTTCTCCCTCTTTGGACATTAATGGCAGATTATGAGCCAACACATCATCACCATCATCAAAACCAAACAATCCCAAAAGAAACTGCTCTCCAAGCATTAAACAGGATTATCCAACTTCATTTTGAAAAAACCCTGGAAAAGAAAAGAGCTATAGACCTCCAAAAGAAGGAGCTTCACAAGCTTTTCCAGCTCTTCTTCATCTTCCTGGGAATTATTTTCATGGCTCAGTCTCAGTCCAGTCGTCTGCAGTGTCGCCACTGCTGGGCTCTCATCACTCTGCTTTCGCTGTCGCATCTCATATTCTATGTCTCGGTGGCTCAAACGTTGAGGTGCATCAATGGGTTCAAGTACCAGAGGAGGTGCCACAAGCTGACGCTTGGCTTGGCTACAGAGAAGCTGAGGGAAATGAAGTTGAGGATTAACAATGGAGAGTTTGTTGATGGGTTTGGAGAAGAGGATGAGTTCGAAATTATTTACCAGGAACCCCCTGAGAATTACATTGCTAAATTCAAGAGGAACTGGGCATTGTATTTTGGCTTCTTGATCTTGATCTATGCCTTCATGGTCTCTTATTCTGTTGTGCTGCTTTGTTTTTAATTAGGTGTGTATCAGGGTTTTTGCCTTCCAACTCTTCTGTGGATTTTTCTTCTATTAACGGGCAGGATAGCTATTTGAACTACTGAATGCTGTGTGTATATGTTAGATTCTTTATTGGGCTCCCTATTATTGAAAATTTCAAATTGATGTTGATTATTCTTAATTAAATAATATTATTTTATAATGTAAAAATATGTATTAAATATATTCAAATTCATTAATATTACATTAATATATGAATTATAAAAATATGAATTATAATAAAAATAATAAGTGACTCAAAGTTGTGCATATTATTATAACATAGTATTATTATTTTGATATTAACAAATATTCAACTTAAAATATAGTACAAAAATAATAAAATAATTTGTGATAATTTATTGTTCATATAATAATGAAATATAAATTTTAAATATTTTTAAGTGATTAATATAAGTTGTTTGTAAAATTTAATTGGAATGTATAAATAAATTTTATATTTTATAGTCAATATAAATGAAAGACAAATTTGGCTAAATTTGTCGTATCTTATAATTTATTAATTTATGCACAAGGATAAAATAATGAAGTGTTGTAATTTAGTGGTAACAAGCTCTTTATGAAGTGTTGTAATTTAGTGGTAAGAAGCTCCTTAGTTATCTTAGATTTTCTTAGTTTGAATCCCTTAGTTTTTTTTAATAAATTTTTGCACATATTTAACATGTGCATTTAAGTCTTGTTGTTCACCCCTATAGTTGCCCCAAATAGTGTGACTCCATTTTTCCTTTAGCAAGTCAAACTTGCCACAAGTTGTGAGACACATCCACCTTTTCACTTCTTGTCTTACTCCTTTGTCGAAACTTCATTTCTTGCTAAAAAGTTGTGATACAATGAACATGATCATGATTGACTAAGCTACACACACCCTTGTCCTCCCCTACCCTCATTTTCACCATATTCTTTCTTTTTTTTTTTTCATTTTTCTTTATCTTTTTTCTCTCTTAAATTGAAAAGAGCCATCACCATCTCCCTTTAATTTTTGTTCTTCAACCACCACAACCAATCCTTCCACCACCATCAAGTGACCTCCTAGCCACTTTAAATGTTGCCTTCTTACTCCTCCTCCCTTCCACCATTGTGCGCTGCCATGACCTCTGCCGTGAACCACCGTGAATCTTCTGCTCCTCCACCTATTTCTTTTCTTTTCTCTCTTTTTTCTTCCAAACTTTGGTGACCAAACACTCCTCCTTTTATATTTTTCTCACCACCACTGAACCGTCGCTCCACCGTTGTTGAACCACCATCGTCATTGCTGTCGCCATCATTGGACCACCATCGTCACCGCCACCGATGATTAAAATTTTTTCCCTTTTACTTTCTCTTTCTTTTTTCGATTTCTTAGTGAATAAAACTTACATTCTCTATCACCTTTGTAACACCCCTAACTTGTGTCTGTCACTAGATTAGGGTTAGAATGCATTGCCGATCATTATACATCATTATATAATCATTTCATATATATGGCATGTATAGCTAGACTCTCACACGCTACGTTAGTACTAGAATCGACTAAACTGTAGCTCTGATACCAACCAAATGTAACACTCCTAACCCGTGACCGTCGCTGGATTAGGGTTAGAAGGCATTACCGATCATTACACATCATTATATAATCATTTCATCTTCACTATTCATATGTAACAGCCCGAATTAGGGCCTAGTCAGAATAGTGGTTTCGAGACCACAAATCTGAAGTAGAAAAATATATTTTATAATTATTTTTGAATTTGTAACATGATTTCATAATAGTGAGAAAATTTCATAAAGGAAATTTTGAGAAAATGTGATTAATTTGTCCTTTAGGACTAAATTGCAAAAGTTGCAAAATTGAGTTTCTAGAAGCTTTAAGGATGAATTGGCATTAGCAAAATTATTAGGAGTCCTTATTTAGCAATTAGACCAATTTTTGGCACTATGGACAAAAATGTCCATGGAAGGGAAAAATTTTAAAGAAAGGGCATAAGGGCGTTTTGGTCATTTGGTTAATTAATGAAATAAAAAGGGAAAATAAGCCAAAAATAAGCTCATCTTCTCCATGCAAGTGCCGAATTCTCTTAGGACTCCATAGTTAGGGTTTCTTTCATTTTCAAGCTCTAAATAAGTGCAATTTAGCCCTGTTTTTAATGCTCTTCGTATTTTTGAAATCCTCGTAGCTTAATTTAGCTATTTCTACCACTAATTTGAGCTAGGGTTTATGTTAAAAAATATACCCATGCATGACATGCAAGTAATTTGATGTCTAGTGGTAGAATATGAAAGTTTAAAGTGTAATAAACACCTTGCTCTAGGTAATTTTTTCATGGAAATCCCTAATAGGGACTAAATTGTAAAGTTAGTAAAATGTGTATTAAAAGTGCAAATTGATGAGAAATGTGGGCTGTTATGAGCACATGATAGGTTCAGCTAGGCTTGGTTAGTCAAGAAAATAAGTGCATTTCATTATACGAGCCTAGGGACCATTTTGCAAATATGTAAAAGTTTAGGGACAATATTATAAATTTTGCCAAAAGCTAAATATGTCGTTTTAGATCAAGAAACACGAAGCCTGGACCAAAACCGAGGAAAAAGCAAAGTAGTGGACTAAATCAAAATTCACCCTCGTTTTAGAGACGAGGTAAGTTGTATGTAATAATTTAGCTTTATGGATAATGTAAATTTATGATGATGATATTTTATGTATTCATGTAGATTCCATAAAGTTATTTATCATGACTTTCATCAAAAGGAGATGAAATATTAATGAGAAAATATCGTGTAAAATGTTAAGGAATACGAGGGATACCAAAGTCATGACATGAGTTATGTAAGTCTCGTATAAGACCATGTCTGGGACATGGCACCGGCACCGAACCGAGATCCCATGTAAGACCATGTCTGGGACATGGCTTTGGCACCGAGATGAGATATAGATCCCTTGTAAGACCATGTTTGGGACATGGCATCGGCATCAGTTTACGATCTTATGTAAGACCATGTTTGGGACATGGCATCGACATCGATATGAGATCCCGTGTAAGACCATATCTGGGATATGGCTTGGGCATCCTATCATGAGAGTGAAATTCGGGTATCCTTTGGTATTATGAGTAAGTTTAACAAGAAAAAGTATGCAAATTAATGTGTTATTGAGCAAGACTAAAGATTTGTGATAAGTGATACAGGTGTACATAAGTAAGTCACGAGTAATTGAAAGTGTATTGTTATGAGTAATACAACAAGAAAGACACGAGTAAGTTACGGGTTTATAAGCTATGAGAACGAGTAAGCCATGAGAATGAGTAAGTTATGAGAATGAGTAATTCATGAGATTTAGTAAGTTTTGAAAATGAGTAAGAAAGTATAAGGCATTTTTATGATATTTATTTTGAATGATATTTCATGATCTATGTTACTATATTATTTCATGCAACTTACTAAGTATTTATGCTTACTCCTTTTCTTTTCCATTTTTCCTTTTAGACTTGTCGAACTAGCTCAGGGATCGTTAAAGTAGGAGCTCAAAGTCACACTATCAAGCCATCCATTTTGGGTATTGTATAGTTAGTTACTTTTGTGTATGGCATGTATAGGAAACTTTGTCACTTTGAAATATGTCATTTTGGGTAGCCAAATATGTTGGCTACTAGTATTGCTCAAGTCATTTAGTAATAGCCTTGCAAATGGGCTAGTATTGATTAAGCTATGCAATGTTGATGAAGTTCATGAGTGTGCAAATTTGCATGATTAAATAGAATAATGATGGATGAATGTTTGAGAATGTTTGGATGCATAATTGTGCCATGATTTGTGATATTGAATTGGCATTGTGTTGGTTAAGTTTCAAAGTGGCAAAAGGCTTGGGAAATAGCCTATAGTTGTCCACACGGTTAGGCAAACAGGCATGTGCCTAGGCCGTGTGTGATACATGATCAGCCTCAAGAGCGTGTTAATAGACCGTATGTCCCCTGCATCCAATTTAGTTAAGTTAGTATTGCGCACGGGATAAGCACACGAGCGTGTGCTTTGACCGTGTGAGCCCTAGTTAAATTTTTAGGTAAAGTCAGACTTTAGCACAATTTGATAACACGGGCGTGTCTAGGCCATGTGAGGGACACAGGTTGTAGACACAGGCATGTGGTTCAACCGTGTAGAAACCCCTGTAGGTTCAAAATAAAAATAAATTCAACACGGGCTAGGGACATGGGCGTGTGTGACCACACGGCCTGCCCACACGGCGTGTCCCACCTCACACAGGCGTGTGACCCTGTTTTAAGCAAAAATTTTCTAAGTGTCCGAAATTTCTCGGATTGGTTCCAGTACACACTCGATGCATGTTTTGGGCCTCGTAAGCCCACGATAAGGTTATTAAGAGAATAAATGAAAAGTTTTAAAAAGGAAAGAAATTTTATAGCTCAAGTTTACATGATTAAGTATGATTAAGTACAGTAACGCCTCGTACCCCGTCTCGGCATCAGACTCAGGTAAGGGGTGTTACATCATACATCATCGTATCACATCCATTCATAATCACAAAGTCCCTTTAAAAGGTCTACGTAACGTTAAGCATGAGGTTCGAGACTAAACTGATCTTGTATAAAAAATTTTGAAACTTAACAATTTTTACTAAGTAATAGAGGTTACATGCCCGTGTGAATAGGCCGTGTGCCTCACATGGCATTAGACACGCTCGTGTGTCTAAACTGTGGCAAAACAGGGCATACATACTGACTTGGTCACACGGCCGCCTGACACGCTCATGTGCCTAGGCCGTGTAACTCACTGACTTGTTTTAATTAAGCATCAAGGATCACACAGTTGAGTCACACACCCGTGTGTGAGACCGTGTAATGCACCCAGCCTCAATTCAAACTGGCCTTCGAGCAACATAGCAGAGACACATGCCCGTGTCCCTACCCATGTGGGAAAAAATAGGTCATTTACAAGGCCAACATGGCACCCATTTTGGGTCATCCCTACAAGCACCAAATGACACATATATCATACCATATTTGCAGCCAAAACAATACCAAAACATGCTCAATTCAATCCATAATATCATCAACCAATTCCAAATTCATTTTCAACTCAAATTGCATCCATTTCATGAATCAAAATCATACCAATCCATATGTCTCAAACAACATTTTAACCAAACTCAAAATCATATCAAAATCTTACCATTTCAACCATGAAACATACCATTTCATTTTCACCAAAACATATCACAATGGCCATTCACACCATATATACACATCAAATATACCATTTTTCCATCACATAGTCATATCAAAATCAAATTTATCCTATTAATCAAACACAACTCATATCACATGGCAATATAAACACAACTCAAAACATATAACAACAACTCTAGCCTATACATGTCATATACTAATAAATACAATTTCAAAAGTACCAAATTATTGTTTGATAGTGTAACAACGATCCTTGACGATCTTCGAGCTCACGGTAGCTTCGATAATTTATAAAACAATGAAAACACAGACAAGTAAGCTTTCAAAAGCTTAGTAAGTCATATACAAATAAGCTTAACACATAAAGCAATTATAAGCCAAACTATCCATGAAATTCATATTAAAGCTCATATACAAACTTCATATTTCACATCTACTTCACTTGTTCTCAAATCACTTGCATATAACCACATTCATTCTCATGTAATTCACTTATCAAAGTTTATATTCATACTTACCTTTCATTCCTGAATCTCATATAAAATTCATACATACCTGAATTAGATACTCTTTTACATAGTCATTAATTTCTCGATAATGCCCATTGAATCCTTTGAAATCAACAAGGATACTAGGATAGCACACATAGCTTGTACAATGCCATATCCCAGATATGGTCTTACATGTTATCAAATATCGATGCCTCTATCCCAGACAGGGTCTTACACGAAATCATATACGATGCCAATGTCCCAGACATGGTCTTACACGATATCACACCTCAAAATCCTATGTCATGACATATGTAACCTAAACTATTCTTATGGTTCGTACAGGGCTTTCAGATATCTCAACTCTGTCGATACTTTCTCAATCTCACATATTCATCTTCCATAGCCATTCAATACATTTCAAAATCATATAAGCATAAATAATTCAATTTGAATACATTTATTTTCATATGAACTTACCTCGTACGGAAACGAATGGATAGGAGCGACTATTCGACCACTTTTGACTTCCCCCAATCTAATTCCGATTTCTTTCGTTCTTGATCTAAATAAATTAAAATTTAACTAATTTAATTACACATTCATCCGATTCAATCCACAAACAAACAATTAGGGCATTTCACACATTAGCCCCAAACTTTTACATTTTTCTAAAATTAGTCCTTATTGCATAAAATAAAAAAATTACGAAATTCTTCTATACTTTCAATTTGGTTTATTTCTAACATTACTAAGTTATTCTTTTTAATTTTTTGATTTTCTTTTGAGGTGTTTATGAGCATTGATCAGATTATAGACTTACTCCCTGTAGACCCTGAAATTGAGCGAACTTTCAGACAAAGAAGACGTGAGCAAACAACTCAAAGAAAAGTCTAGGTGGACCTTGGAAATCAGAATCAAGACCAAGGTAATGAAGCTGATCATGTATGAAATCCCATCCTCATTGCCGATGATAGGGATTGATGCATCAAACAATATGCTGTGCCACTCTTTAGTGAGTTAAATCTGAGAATTAGAAGGCCAGATATTGAGGCAACCTAATTTGAATTGAAACCAGTGATGTTTCAAATGCTCCAAACGGTGGGCCAATTCAGTGGTATGCCCACAGAAAATCCACATCTCCACCTTCGATTGTTTATAGAGGTGAGTGATTTATTCAAGATAGCCGGTGTGACTGAAGACACACTAAGGTTGAAGTTGTTTCCGTACTCATTGCGAGATCGAGCACAAGCATGGCTCAATTCATTCCCACCAATTTCCATATATACATGGTAAGAATTAGCAGAGAGATTTTTGGTTAAGTATTTTCCGCCTAGCAAAAATGCTAAGTTGAGGAACAAGATCACAACTTTTCAATAGTTAGATGATGAGTCTTTGTATGAGGCTTGAGAGTGATTCAAGGAGTTACTTAGGAAGTGTCATCATCATGGGATTCCTTATTGTATCGAGTTGGAGACATTCTATAATGGTCTCAATGCACATACAAGATTGATGGTGGGTGCTTCTACGAATGGTGCAATTTTGTTTAAGTCTTATAATGAGGCTTATAAGATTATCGAGAGGATCGTGAGCAATAACTATCAATGGCCAACAAATCGAGCAGCTTCAGGAATGTAACGCCCTAAATTTTGGGCTTAGAAAAAATAGGCCTTGAGCATGGGGGAGCGATTGGAAGATAGCACATAAATATTTTTTATATAAGAAGTGACATAAATGAAGGCTTGCTTCAGTGGTTAAGGGTCCTAAGAAGTGTTGGAGAAGTCCTGGGTTTAAACCTGGGCTTTAGCAAAATTTTTATTTTAAGTGAATAAAACCCTGGGTGCTTGAAAGTAGGCCTTTTAAATATTTAAGGATAAAATGTGTTACAATGAGCCTACTAGTAAAGGTGCTAAGTGGCGTGTTGTGTTTCTAAAGAGGATGGGGGTTCGAGTCACACACTACACAAGAGGATAATCATTTTGTTACTCTTGTAAGGTAAGAAGCAGAGATTGATTAACACTCTGCTGTGGTGGTTGTTGAAGTGGTCTTGGAAAAGTTTGTGGAGGGATAAGGGGAGAGATATTTGGAGCAATTCATGGAGAGGATTATGGAGAGATTTATGGAGAAAAATTAGGAGTTTGAGGTGTATGGGGATGGTTGTGCCGAATTGGTATAAGGAAGTCTAGGATTTCGGCTATGAGTTTCTTTGTGTTCAGTTTTGTCAATTTTTGTTTTGGAAAATTCTCTTTTCTTTTGCCAATTTGGTCTTGAACTCTTAGGTGCTGAAAATAGCTTTCATTCCGTTCTCTGTTTTGGTTACTAGGGTTGGTCGAATTGACCATTTGGGAGAGCTAGGTGGTGTTGCCAAATTCTTCTTTCAAACATACTAAATTGCTCTTCTTCTTTCACTTCTTCTGCTTTTTCACTTTATTGGGCCGAATATATTTTCTTATATCCCCCACGATTCATTCTTTCTTTTTGGTTATTC
Source organism: Gossypium stocksii (assembly GCA_020496765.1). Taxonomy (NCBI): domain Eukaryota; kingdom Viridiplantae; phylum Streptophyta; class Magnoliopsida; order Malvales; family Malvaceae; genus Gossypium; species Gossypium stocksii. Next base: position 58,199,923 of record CM035626.1, read on the forward strand.
CTAGCTAATTGTATCTTCTCCATCTTCTCTCTAATTGTTTCTTTTGAAATCTCCTTTGACATATTGTGCGTTTAGGCTGAATATTCTGCCTTCCTCTCTCTCTTGCAATCATAGCCGAATGCACCTCCCTCTTCATTGCTTTCTTTCCTCTTTTCTTCTTTTTGTTAATTTAAAATACTGATTGCACTCAACCTTCTTCTCTCCCTATTCTTGACCGATTGTTCTATACTCTACTGTTAGTGGCGATACTCTAATTTTTACAAGAATTCCGACAGAAGGTAGGTATTCATGTTCCTCTTTTTCGTTCAAATCTATCATCTTTTATCTTTTTTCTGGGAAGCCAAATGCTTCTTCCTTTATATTCATTGGTTGCAGTTTCTGCCCTTTCCTCTTATTGTGATGTGCACTGGGATTTAGGTTATCCTAGGGAGTGAAGGAATGCAAGGGTTCTCAAGCCATCAAAATCTTGTCTTTCACTACTCGATAAGGTAAAAGCATTGCCTTAATATAAGTCGAATATTTCCTTGTTCTGCAAGATTAATATTATGGATTTTAGCAATACCTATGAACGGTTATGTTTAATAAGAGCTGTTGTTATGCAGTAAATTGGCAAGAGTCATAAGATCGTTCTTAAACAGTGATTTAAAAAGTGTAGACCATGTGGTACTCAATCGAGGTTGGTAGTGTTTACTGTTGGGGAGTAGGTGCTTTGAACAATAGTATATGGGGGACTGATTGTATGATGGATGAATATAGGTTGGTACGAACGCAAGTGTTCGCTAACAGGTGTGTAACAATACCCTGCAACTGATAATCCGCGGAAGTGTGTATTTTGCACTGATTTGACTGTAGATCGGCAAAAGCCGAAAAGCCGAAAGGTTGGGCTATGAGGTTACATGGGCGTGTGAACACTCGTGTGGTAAAATCAAGCCGACGAATGTCGGCGTAAGACTGTAGAGGCCGCCATGGGCATTCTTATGGTCTTGGGCCTTTAAGGGCCACGATGGGCCGTATGGGCCATGTGAGCCCAATTGGCTCGTGGGCCCCACACAGAGTTATGTGGTAAAGACTGGCGGGGTTATGTAGTTTGCATAGCCGTGGCTAAATCTGGGCTAAATAGGCCACACAGGTGTGTGGGCCTACTTAGGCCGGATAGTGGGCTTTAGGCCTATATACACCATATAGGGTACGTAAGTCGCTCTAGGCAACTATAGACCTCCTGATGGGTTAGTAAGTGTACCTAGATCTCAGGGTAGGTAAAATGACCAAAATACCCCTAAAAGATAAAATGACTATTTTACCCCTAAGGGGTAAATGACTGATTTGTGCTATGAGTTGACTGTTCTTTCTAAGCATAACATGTTGCATACACGTATTGTTTTATGACATGGCATAATGCATGGGGTTGGGATATTGTTATGGAGGAAGTGTACTGTACTAATCTGTTAAGGTCGCACGGGTCGTATGAGACAACTGTAGAACTACCGAAGGCTTTGTGCTGCTCATATTACCGATGGCTTTGTGCCATGCATATTATCAATAGCTTCGTGCCATGCATATTACCGAAGGCTTTGTGCCATTTATATTACCGATGGATTTGTGCCATACATATTACCGAAGGCTTTGCGCCGTTCATATTACTGATGGCTTTGTGCCATGCATATTATCGATGGCTTTGTGCCATACATATTACCGAAGGCATTGTGCCATTCATAATATCGATGTCTTTACACCGTGCATATTATCGAAGGCTTTGTGTCGTTACTGATGGCTTTGTGCTGCTATTGATAGCTTTAAGCCACTTACTTTACTGGTAGCTTTGCTATGATTCTAGTTAGTGCCGCAACCGGTGCTAACTCTGTAAGTGTATGGATGGGTGGGTAATCTATTCCCCACAGTAAGTGCAGGGCTAGACAGGAGGCAAGTGCAAGGTTGGATAGGATAACATGCATCATGCATTATTCATAATGAATACTGATACTGATTTGGGCTAGGTCGAACTATTATTGTAATAGGCTTAGGCCCAGACTGTCACTGCATTCTGTATATCTGATTGACTGCATATTAGGGGATTACACATTAAGTTTTTATAAACTCACCCCGTTTTAAACTGTGTAGGTAATCCACAGCGTTAGGCAGATCGGTGCTGCGAGGGACTCGAGGGTGGCCACACAACTGCATCTGCTTTACTTTTGACATTTTATATTTAATAACTTTGATTTGGGCATTTTATGTAATAAGGTCTTTAGATTTCTATGACCCAGACTAAGGTGACTTACTCGCAAATCTTTTTCTAGACTCTCTCGATTCAAAATTAGCTTTCCGTTTTTCTTTAGTAAGTTCTTCGGCTTTACAAGCCCTATCAACCAGAACTACGGATTCTTTCAGCTCAAGAATCCCAACTAACAATCGAATATCTTCATTCAGTCCATCCTTGAACCTTTTGCACATAATAGCTTCGGTAGAGACGCACTCGCGAGCATACTTACTGAGTTGTACGAACTCTCTTTCATATTCGGTTACCGTAATGCATCCATGTTTCACATCAAGAAACTCTTTTCGTTTTTGGTTAACGAATCGCTGACTTATGTACTTCTTCCATAACTCAATCTAAAAGAAATCCCAGTTAACTTTTTCACATGGAACAACGGATATTAAGGCTAATTCATTGAAAACTCTGATCGTATTTTTAAGCTAGAATTTGGCCTTCTTAGCATCATCACTAGCTGTAGCTCAAAATTCTTCGGCCCCATATTTATGTATTTTATCAACAGGAGGTCTATTCAATCTCAAAGGATCCGTACCTCGTAAAATTTTAGGTTTGGTTGGGGAACCGAAGGGGGTAGAGGTTGTGGAGTAGCCAGCTTTGCTCCCACAAATTCAAAAAACCATTCAAACATCATTTGGAAGAAAACTTGTTTAGCTTCTCCCTGACTGCCTGTAGTAGGGCTCGATTCGGTAAGCGTAGTCCCTTGAGCGGAAGCTGGCGCATTACTTTCAACATCGTCGGCTATTGCTCGATTTGGATCCATTTACTATATAAAAAAATATTCAGAAGCTGTTAGGAGATTATCACACTATCACAGTTTATATATATGGCATGTATAGCTAGACTTGTATACACTACGGTAGTCCTAGAATCAACTACACCGTAGCTCTTATATTAACAAAATGTAACACCCATATCCCGTAATTGTTGCTGAAATAGGTAAGGGGCATTACCGGATTTGTAACTCAGAGCAGAATAGTATATCATCAAACATATAACCATATCATAGTAATCCAATAGTTTTCAAATATTCATAAACAAATCATGCTTTAATCAAACATATAAAGCTATTATAATACTATAGGGACTATTTCAATAACATATAAAAGATATAGGAAAACTTAGGAAATTTTTCGAAATAGGGTCACATGGCCGTGTGCCTAAGCCGTGTGCCTTACACGGTCACCAGACATGCCCATGTGTCCAGGCCGTATGAAAATAGGGCATACATATTGACTTGTGCACATAGTCACAAGACATGCCCGTGTGTCTCGGACGTGTGAAAATTTGGAAGCTACTGACTTGCACCCACGACTGCAACACACGTCCATGTGTCTATCCCGTGTGGCATCCTACCAAAATAACTAAGGTGCAAGGGTTACATGGTTGAGACACACGCCCGTGTGCTCTGGCCATGTGGCACGAAATAGGCTTGGTTTAAGCCATTTTCGCACCCCATTTGGTCAAGTACCAATAACCACCAATTTCACAACATTTATGTACCAAATAAGCAACCAAATCAACCCATTCAAATCATATATAGATCATTCATAACCAACCAAAACTTATGCCAATTTGTAGCATTAACATGTACCAAAATGAGCCAATTCACTACCTATTTCAACTTAGCAATTTATTCACAAATGAAATCTATCAACTTAACCATATTCACCATTTATAACACAATTCATGTATCATTATCTATGGATTCATTTCATATGTTCCTTACCAAATATTAAACATCAACTATACCAAAACATCACTCATCAAATTTACCAAGTAATAAACATATCATATAAAAGTTTCATGCCAAAATAGCCATTACCCAAACCAAGCCACATCACATAGCTTGAACATATGCCAAAAATTCATACCATAAACTAGCATAAGTGACCCAAATGATTCAAATTACAAACTAGCCTATACATGTCACATTTACGACATTTACAAAGTTCCAAAGGTACCAAAAAGTTGCTTGGATAGTGCGATTAGAATCTCTGACTTCGTCCAAAATCGAGCTAGCTTCTGAAATCTATAAAACATGGGAAAAATAAATAGAGTAAGCTTATAAAGCTTAGTAAGCCTGTATAATATAGAATTAAACTTACCAAATTGTCAAAAGCATTTAAAACAATTTAAAACCAAATCATTTGCTCACATTGTCTATTGACATCATTCAACCACAAGTTAATCACTTATTTAACATATGTTCATCCATTCAAAGGATGTAATCAAGCATATAACATTCAGATAACATTGTGTAACGCCCCAAAAATATGGTGTCTTTAATTTTGCGTTGTCTAACATAAATTGTATGTTTGGTGTGTTGGCTAGATGATTTGGGTGCGTTTGGGAGTGTTAGAGAGGCCTGGGTTCAAGTCCTTTCTTTTGTAGAAACTTTAATTTTTGTTCTTAAATAAATATGGACACTGGCGTTTAGGCTTTATAATTATTAGAGCTTTTTTTAAGTCACAAAAAGCCTATTGGTGCAATGGTTGTGGCATTACAAGTGTGACAAGGGGTCTGAGGTTCAAGTCTTGGGATGAGCAATGAGGTATTTATTTTGTAAGTGGGTTCGGCCAGTGGTTGAGTTGTAGTGGAATTTTGATGGATGGCGTTGTTGATGAGAGAATTGAGGAGTGATCTTAGGAGTGGGTCGTGGAGAGATAAGGGGAGAAATTTGTGGAGGAAATCATAGAGTTGGTGAGGGATGTGTTGGCCAAATTCGAGATTCTTTGGGTGCCAATTCGGTTATAGGCTCTCATTACCGAAGTTTTACATTTATTTGCATTTTCGACACTTTTTTTTGATGTTCGTGTTTTTGTGCATTCGATGTCACTTTGTCTCTTATGCTGAATAGCTATTTTTCCTCTTTGTTTTCATTTTGCCAAGTATCACCTTTCTTTTCCTTTGCTAAACCGTTGCTCACTTTTTCTTTGCTCTTTCTCTCCATTAATGAGTGCATCCTTTTCTTTTAATTTTTTCCCTATTGATCTGTCGGTTCTCCTCTTATAGTTGAACTTCCCTTCTCCCAACATTATCATTTTTTATCATAATATGTGTGAAGTCGAATACAACTTTGTTGTTTTTCTTTCTTGAGAATATTTCTTTTCTTCTTTCCCAAGATTCGGCTAGATACCCTCTTCTCTCCCATTTTCTGTTGACTTATAACCTGGGTTTGGTTATCAATCTCGTCCTCTTTCTTCTCTTGTAATCAGTTACTCTTGGTTGGGATTTAATCATTCGGTAAGTTTTTGTTCTTCCTATTTCTTCTTTATGCTTGAACGTTTTCTCTTCTCTTAACGAATATTTTCTTTTGTTCTTTTCTTGACTGGTTCACATATGGTCGATTTTCTTTCCCTTCGTAGTGTCAATTTTAGTTCATAGATTGTTGCAAGGAGTGAAGGGGTTTCCCGAGGGTTGCGGTTGCAGTCAAACTCTTCTTTTATTTCGTAATCAAAGGTAAACTTATGGGCTAGTATTTCAAGGGGTTGGCCGAATGCTCTTTTTCCTATCTTTGGCTTTGGGATTTACTTGGACGTTAGATATCGATCCAAGTTCTAGATCGTGCAGTCGTTGACTAATGGTTTCCTTTGTAAATATAACAATTCAGCGGGAAAGGGTGTAGTCATATTTCAATTAACACCTTTAGCGGACCAAATCACACTTTGGTCAAGGTGAGTATCGATGCCGTTCTTTTGGGATTAAGTAAGTGATAGGTATTGACATTAACAAGAAACATTGATTGATGTAGGTATTGGACACGTGAGCAGTTCGCTCGACTTTACTAACAGATGTGTAGCTGTACACCAAAATCCTTTACTATAGAAAAGCCAAAAAGGTGTGTACTCACACCACTCTTTACTATGAATCGGCAAAAGCCGAAAAGTCGAGACTTTGGCATTTGAGGGCTCACGAGCGTACGATCGCTCATGTGGTAACTAAGCCTATAAAGTCATGGGCGACAGACTATAGAGGCTGCCATAAGTGTTCTTGTGCACTTGGGTCGTTATGGGCCGAAATGGGCCGTGTGGGCCCAATGGGCTCATGGGCCCCACATGAATTAAATCCATGGTAAGTGACAGATATTGGACTGGGCTTTGTAGATCGCATAGCTGCGACTGAATTTGAGCTAAATGGGCCACACGAGCGTGTGAGCCCACTTGGGCCGAGTAATAGGCCTTAGGCCCATTTACCCTGTTATGACCACTTAGGTCATCTGAGTCATCCGAGACGACTGTAGACCTTCTGAAGGGTTGTTATCTGTACCGAGACCCCAAGATTAGTTAAATGACTAAAATACCTCCAATGGGTAAAATTACTATTTTACCCCTAACTAACGAAATGACCATTACACCCTTAGTGGTAGGTTGATTGATATGTGTATGATGTTTATATGACTGATACTGAGTGTGACATACTACATACATGTAATATTTATGACCCGTCATACTGCATGGGGTTGGGATGCTGATATGGAGGAAGTGCTGTATTGGTGGCTCTGCCACATTCACTGTTACTGGTGGCTTTGCCACATATACTGATTATGGTGGCTTTGCCACATATACTATTATTGGAAGCTTTGCTGCGTTATTATTATTGGCAGCTATGCTGCGATATTGGTGTGCTGGGTGGGTGGGTCGATTTTATCCCCACATGGTGTGTTGGTTGGTACGGGTGGTGTGTTGGCTGGATTGGGGTGGGTTGCATATTTACACTGTTTTGATACTGTATTGGGCTTAGGCCCACTTTGTTACTGTATAGGGTTAAAGCCCAGACTGCACTATTACTGAATAGGGCTTAGGCCCAGACTATTTCTGCTTGCACTGTTTACTGTATGATTGATAGAGGATTACACACTGAGTTTTCGTAAACTCACCCTTTCTTTTAACTGTACAGGTAATCCCTAGTCTTAGGCGATTTGGAGCCGCGAGGGACTCGGAGGTGGCCACATGATCGTTGATGATCTGCTTTAAACTTATTGATTTAAATTTCATATTGGGTTGGTGTTTTTTGTAATAAGGGCATTTGTGGTTTTAATTTTTAATTGGGTTTTTACTTTTCTATTTTAAATTTGCTAGCTAAAAAAAATGAGATTTTCAAAATAATAACTATTTTGCAAAAACCCTAAAAAACAAATGTTTTATATTTCAAACTTTAGTAGCTTCCATGAATTAAAATAACCTAAAATAACAATGTCAGACATTAAGGCAAATGTTTGACAAGATGATTTTCTAAATACAAACAAAAAGGATTTAAACATAGAAATGAACTTTTAACGACAAATCCAGTTTTTGAACGACACTTTGGTGTGACACACCATGTAACGCCCTAATTTTCGAGATTTTGAGATTTTGCTTGAATTTAATTTTTGCTTGTCTGGATGTGCTAAATTATGCTTTGAGAGTGTTTAGGGGACCTTTAGAAGGCCTAGGTTTAAGTTGAAGCCTGACAGAATTTTTGAGTTTTAGACTTAAAGGAGAAGGGGTACTCACTAAATAGGCTTTTAAACAAAAATTGGGAAAGTAAGACACAAGTAAGCCTGTGTTAAAGTGGCAAGATGGCACCACTTAAAGCACAGGGAGTGGCGTTTCAGGGATGGTAAAGGAGCTAAGGTTCGAATCCATGTATTAGCAAGTAGTTTCTTTTATTTTATTGCTTGTGCAAGGTAAGTGGTGGATTCCAGGTGAAACTCTGAAGGAGAGTGTTTGAATGGCTCATGAGATTGAATCAATAAGGGATAAGGGGAGAGAATTTAGGAATTTTGAATACGAAGCAAGTGATGGCCTCATATGGGTCTCTTGGGGAGCATTTTCGGCTCTTGTCTTTTGGTGTTGGCATAACCGGAAGGTGGAGTATAAGGTGCTAGTCGAATACTGCTTGGGGTTCTTTTGGGTTTTTAGATTCGGTATTTTTGGTAGGTAAGTGCTGAATAGGTAAGTCCCCAGGGTCTTTTCTTCTTTTCTCTTCCCCTCCCTTTGTTCAAAAAGCCGAAAACGCATATACAAACCCCTTGTGCCGATTTGTCCAAAGAGCCAAACCCTTTCTTCCTCTTTTTCTTCTCAAAGCTGAATTCATCTCTTCTTTCTCCTCTTTCTTCTTCACTTGATAGCCTATCAAGACTCACTTGGAACCTCACCTAGCCGACTACCATAAAAGCCAAAATATTGAAAAGTTTAGTCCTTATACCGATTTCTTCTTGGCCAAACCCCTCCTTTCTTTTTCTTCTCTTTTAGCTGAACCATCTATTCTTCTCTTCTCTAGTTCTCTTCATAACTTTCTTTGGCACTCCCTGTCCATTCGCAAACAATTACCCTTTGGCCAAATACTATAGGCATCTTTTTCACCTTCGGGTTTTAGACTAGATCTGGTAGAGATAGGGTTCAATATTGGTGGAAAACGACTTTGGTGGTGGCTAGAGGATCGAGTGAATCACTAGGTAAGAATTTCGATCTCCTTTTACTTTTGGTTAAGGGAAAAGCCGAAACCCCTAACCCTTTTGGGTTAATCGATCTAGACTCTTTCTATGGGTTTGGATGGTAGGTTTTGGGTTACTAATGTAGTTCTATGGTTTTCGTAAGGTGGATCGCATGGAGGCCAGAGAGGTCAACGTTATCAAGGCGATCTAGATCCAGATCTAGTGGTTAGAATCGACAAAGGTAAGAGGCTAGTGATGCTCTATTATGGCCAAATAGGTACATCAAGTTGATAGTGATTATTTAATTGGATTTTTAGTTAACAGTGTGATTTAAATGATTGTAGGATATTCACGCAAGAGACTTCTGAGTATATCGCAAACATGTGTGTAATCGACACCCTCTAGTAGACTAGATCGGCAAAAGCCGAAATGTCGAAATTCTGGCATTTCGAGGGCTTGCGAGTGTGCGAGCGCTCGTAGGTCGGTTTGAAACGGTAAAGTTGGTATCGCAAATGGTAAGACTGTTGTGGGCACGTTTTTGTGCATTTGGATGGTTTTGGGCCTCGAAGGGCCGAATTTGGGCCCAATGGGCTTATGGGCCCATATGGCTGAAAACGAGTGGTAAGTATATTCTGGTAGTCTGACTGTTAAATCTGTTAAAACGGGTATAAAATTTGGACGTAGTGGGCCGTAATTGCTAGTGGACTCCGTCGGGCCCATTGGGGGTTTTAGGGCCCAATGACTCTTTAATAATGAAATGGGCTAAATAAGTTACTCGGACAACGATAGGTCTGTTAGTAGACTATAATGAGCATGAAACCCTAAAATTTGGAAAATTTACTGAAATACCCCTTAAGGATGGAAAATTACTATTTTACCCCTAGGTGCTAAAAGACCATTTTACCCCTAGGGTTAAGGTGATTGATTTGCATACTATTATATGTGTTACTCTGTATGCCATATCATAATATATTCTGTTGCATGAAATTGGGTTATTTTGATGGAGGAAGTGCTAAAGTGGCAATGCCATGTATACTGTTAGAGGCTCTGCCTCGTATTACTATTTTAGTGGCTTGGCCATGATATCTGATTAAGCAGCTAAGCTGTGACTGTGGTGTGTAGGGCTGGTGGGTTGAGTTATTCCCCACATGGTGTGTAGGGTTGGTACGGGTGGTGTATAGGGCTGGATTGGGCTTGGGCTTTGCATTCATGCATAATACACTGAACTGTTTCTGTAATGGGCATAAGGCCCACACTATTTTCTGGATAGGGCTAAAGCCCAGTTATCACTGTTTTCTGAATAGGGCTAAGGCCCGGTTATCACTGTACCTGAATAGGGCTTTGGGCCAATTTAAGCTTGAACTGATCTCTGAATCTGGTTGGGTTAGCTTACATACTGAGTTTTCACAAACTCACCCCTTTCTTCCCATCCATACAGGTGAACCCCAACCTTAGAGGACTTGGAGCTGCGAGGGATTTGGAGTGGCCATGAGAACTGCTTTCTAGTTTTATAATTTCTTAAGTTACTTATTTTAGTATTCATTAATTTTTTTGGGTTTTAAACTGTAATAATGCCGCTCAGTAATTATTTTATTTTTATTTGGGCTTTATTTATTTATTTATTTACTACCTATTTAAAACTGTTAAACTAAGTCTGCGCAGATTTTTATTTCAAATTATCAAACGTTTTCAAAATGTAACCTACGTGACAAATGGATAACCTAATGACAACAACTCTATAACAAGATCTCTTAAGAAGTAAACTTAAACTGATAGTGGATAGGGATTTTATAAAACAAGTAACCTTCTATTTTCTCAAAACGCATGAAATGGTTTTGCTAAGTCAACCTAAAAGTTATGAAACAAAGAACGAGTTGTAATTAGCTGTAATGTGACTCACCAGATTTGGCCATAACGTCTGTTACACGCCAAATTCGATCGTAACGTCTAGGTCGGGTTTGGGGTGTTACACATTCATTTACTTGTATCATATCACATATCAATTTTTCATTTATAAGATTCATGTAAGTACCATTTAACTTTTCATCTATATATATCTTACATCTCATTTAACAAATAAATCATGTAACATATATCATAAAATCATATACTTGTAACATGTAATTCATGTAGTTCATGTATTAAACAACCCATATGCATCTTGTATCTCTTGTATCATGTATCATGTAATCTTATACTTCATGTATCTCTTGTAACATGGATCATATAAACATGTACTTGTAACATATAATCCATGTAACTTCTACCTCATATAACAAATAATTTTCTATGAATCATGTAACATGTATTTCTTATATTACATATCGATATAATGCCCGCTGAACCTTCGAAAACATCGCAAGATACTTGGGTGATACACACACAATGTATATATGTAAACCTGTAAATCCGTCAATTCATCATATATGCTCTTTCTAGCTGTGTACTGTATGCTCCTCCTGAGCCGGTAACGGTAAGCCCGAAGGCTGAACATGCAAGCCTGAAGGCTGAATGGTTACCCTGAAGGCTAAATGGTAAGCCCGAAGGCTGAACAGTAAGCCCGAAGGTTGAACGGTAAGCTCGAAGGCTGAACATGTAAGCTCATGAGTTGTGGTGAGTCCGTAACAAATGTAGGAGCTCAACCAAAAGGTAGCTCTAGTGACATGTCACTTGTATCCTACGACTTTCAACGGCTTCAAACATGACTCAGTAATCAATTTATTCAAGTAATTAATAAGCAATTCCATCCATTAACTAATATATACATTCAATCAATAAATATTACAACAATTTCAATTATAAATATAATTCAATTCTAATTATACGAACTTACCTCGATTTAGCTCATAAACCCAATATTTACTCGTCTACCTTTCGTTTTCCCCGATCGAGTTCTGGGATTTGTTTGTCTTGATCTATATGAATTCAAAATCAGTCATTTATTCACCAACACATTCAATTTAATCCATAAAGCATGTATTTTGACCTTTTTGCAAAATAGCGCTTGTATTTTCTCATTTTAACATTTTAGTCCCTAATTCATAATTATACAAAATACAGAAAATCTCACTATACATATACATGGCCGAATATAGGGGTGTTCATTCGGTTAACCAACAGGTTAACCGACCCAAAATTATGTTAACCAAATTAACCGACCTTTTAAAATTTTTAACCGTTAACCGAAACGAAATTTTTTTAAAAAAATTAACCGACACGAAATTTTTTCAGTTAATTCGGTCGGTTAACAGAATTAACCGAAATTTTTTTAACTTGTAGTTAAAAATTAACCGAATTAACCGAGTTAACCAAATTAACCGATTAACCGAATTAACCAATTAACCGATTAACCGAATTAACCGATTAACCGAATTAAATCACTACATATTAAAAATATTACATAAGTCTTTGAATCACTACGTAATTAAAAATATTACATAAGTCTTTGAATCACTACATAATTAAAAACATTACATAAGTTTAGGTTAAAATATTTATTAAATTATTTATTTATTTGTAATTTCTATTATTGGGTTGGGTTGGTTGGATAATTGGGTTAGGTAATTGGGTAGTTGGGTTTGGGTTTGGGTTGGGTTTAGGTAAATAAAAAGCCTATTTATATATTTTATTTATTATTTTTAATTTTTTCGGTTAAACCGAAAAATTTCGGTTAACCGACCGGTTTCGAACCGAATTAACCGTTAACCAAAAATTCAAAAAATAATTAACCGACCCCCGACCGAAAAAATTCGGTTAACCGACTGATTAATCGAATTCGGTCGGTTAACCGAATTTTTTCGGTTTTACCCGAATTTTGCACGCCCCTAGCCGAATATTCCTATACTCCATACAAGCCCATATCTTTCATTTATTCACATTTCTAACCACAAAATTTCTACCTTTTTCAATTTAATCCTTAATTCACATTTTTGCCAAAAATCACTTTATAAAACTTGTATATCTATTAACAACCATTAATAATTTTGCAAGAAACATCAAAATATACATGTATTCAACAATGGCACATTTCACAAACATTAGCAATCTCAAAAATTGAGGTATAGGCTAGCTATACTGAGCTGCAACGAGCTCAAAAACATAGAAGTCATTAAAAATGTGACAAAAACCATTCCTAAATTGAGGATTTAAGCTAGCCGGATATAAACCTAAAGTAATGGCTTTTCTTTCTTCTTCAATCGATGAAGATGATGAAAAATAAAACCATAATTTCATGTTTCTTTTATTAAACATATACATTATTAATTAAGAGACAATTTTAACCTTAATGAATTAACAAATAAAGCTATTTAAAACAACCCACTACCGTCCATACATATAAATCATGGTATATTTACCATGCAAGGACTTTCATTTAATAAACCATAGCCACTTTAGCCATTCTATTAATAGGACTCAAGTTTATCGCTTTACGCGATTTAGTCTTTTTTACCGAATTAACCAATTAAATGGTAAAAATTTCTTTATGAAACTTTTGTATGGTAATTCTATCATGTTGTAAACAGAAATAAAAAAATAAAAATAATATTTTAACTCGGTTAGGTGGTCCTGAAGCCACCTATTCCGATTGAACTCAAAATTAGACTGTTACAACTCTCCCCTTTTAGGGATTTTCGTCCCTGAAAATCTTTCCGGTAAACAAGTTGGGGTACTGTTTTTGCATAGCTTCCTCAGGTTCCCACGTAACTTCCTCTATCCCGTGTTTAGACCAAAGAATTTACACAAGTGCTATACATTTATTTCTCAACTCTTTGAGTTCTCGGGCCAGAATCCTGATCGGTTCTTTATTGTACGATAAATTTGACTGTATTTCCACATCAACAGGAGAAATCACATGTGACAGATCTGATCTATACTAACGTAACATTGAAACGTGAAAAACATTATGTATCTTTTCAAGTTCAGACAGTAATGATAGTCGATATGCTACCGACCCTATTCTTTCAACAATTTCCTATGGCCCGATGAATCGTGGACTTAACTTTCCTTTACGGTCGAAATAGAGGATTTTCTTCTACGGTGACACTTTTAAAAAAACTCGGTCTCCAACCTAAAACTCTATCTCTTTACATTTTAAATTCGCATATGATTTCTGTCTATTAGAAGGTGCATTTAAGCTGTCACGTATCACTTTCACTTTTTCTTTGGTTTCTTTGATCAATTCAACCTCGTATATCTTTTTCTCACTCAGTTCTGTCCAGTATAATGGTGTTCAACATTTATGAACGTATAGGGTTTCGTACGAAGCCATTTTCCAACTTGTCTGAAAGCTGTTATTATACGCAAATTCAATCAGAGGTAAATGTTTCTCCCAACTACCTTCAAATTCAAGGATGCAACAACGTAACATATCCTCTAAAATCTGTATAACTCTTTTGGACTGCCCGTTAGTCTAAGGATGAAAAGCTGTACTGAAATTCAATTTCGTTCCTAGAGCTTCTTGTAATTTGTTCTAGAATCTCGACGTGAATCTCGAATCTCTATCAGAGATAATAGACAACTGTAAACCATGTAATCATACAATCTCATATAAGTACAATTCAGCTAGTTTATCCAGAGAATAGTCTATATGTACCTGTATGAAATGAGCAGATTTCGTCAATCTATCAATAATAACCCAGATTACATCTTTCTTTTTCAGAGTCAGGGGCAATCTTGATACAAAATCCATCATAACTCTATCCCACTTCCATTCCAGAATCATGACCGATTGTAATAAACCTGACGGTACCTAGTGTTTGGCTTTTACTTACTGACAGATCAAACATTTCGATACAAACTTCGATATATCACGTTTCATCCCAGACCACCAGTATAATTGCTTTAGATCATTATACATTTTAGTACTACCTAGATGAATAGAAAAGCATCTACTATGTGCTTCATTTAGAATCTTTCTAATGAGCTCAATATCTTTTGGTACACAAATTCTATTTTAGAACCTTAAACAATCATCTACTCCAATACTAAATTCAAAATTAGAACTAGACTTATAGTAAAGTCGTTTATATTGCAACTCTGAGTCCTTTTTCTAAGCTTCCCAGATTTGTTGCAGAAATACCGGTTTAGCTTTTAACTCAGCTAAAATAGATCCATTATCACAAATCATCATCTGAGTATTCATAGCTTGCAAAGCAAATAGAGATTTCTAACTCAAAGCTTCAGCTGCAACATTAGATTTTCCCGGATGATAATCAATCACAAACTTATAATCTTTTAGTAGCTCAAGCCATCTCCATTGTCGCAGATTCAAATCTTTTTGTGACATCAAGTACTTTAGACTTTTATGATCTGTGAAGATTCAACATTTTCTCACCATACAGATGTTGGAACGCCGGTACCCCCAAAGTATAGCGGAAAAAAATATTCTGGCGATCCAAACCATGGATCCATGTGTGAGGAACGAATCGGGGTGAAAAAGTTTTTAAAATTACCAAAACTTCAATCTGAGTAGAAAACAACGCTTTGGCAACTAGAATGCTAATCTATTATCAAACCAAGCCGCAACCTTTTGAGATGCCGACCTCTACGTAATCCACCCAGTTGACGTTTGAACAAAGAAATCCCCAAAACTATTTTAGAGATATTTTTGCTTGATGGCTGCTAGACCTAGTAGCAAAAATTTGGGTTTGTATATATATTCACTTTTTGGGTTTTTTTCCCTTTCTATATATAACTCCCCTTTAATTGGTATGTATATAATGAATTTATAATTCATTAAATTTTAATCCGAACATAATAATCATAATTAAAATAAATAAATATAATAATGTTTTAACCAAAAATTATAATTACATTAATTATAATAAAGATTTCGGTAAACTATATTTATTTAAATTTATATACGAACCAAATTCGGATATTAATAGAATTATGTTCTCCTTATGTGTACAACATCCTTGTACATATAATATGTTCGATATTTGATTGCCTAATTAAATTAATTCTATAATTAATTTAATTCATGTGACAACCAAACACAATACCAACTATGTTCTATTCCGTTCATTTCAACCATAGGGTGTGACCCTGTAGGTTCTTGTAACGTTAGCAGTAATACTAGAACGATTCTAATGTTACAAACAATGAGTGGCATCTAGCAATGCATCATTGCTACCTAAGTTACAAGAAGTCATGAGTCGACATAACCTTTTTTATGATTAACCTTTTCATGTATTAATCCTTAAGTCCTTTATCTCTGGAATGGACACAAGTCATGGAATAGTCACACTTGTATAGTCCATCCCATGTTTTTTGATACATACACAAATAAGTATGTCATCTCATATCAACTTATTTGAGCATGGCCATGCATTTTTAGTCTCACTCAATCAAGTGGCCTAAGATATTACTCCCATTATGTAGGAGAGACTTATCCTATACTGATCAACGATATCCCTCTACATAGATTGTGGTATATCTAACATCAGCCTTTATAGATCAACCAGTTATTGGTGTACATTTGACTGTAACAAAATATACAACTCACGATGTTGGGATAATGATGATCTCAAGTCTGAGGATCATATATATATTAATCACTATGAGTAATGTTGTGACAATTACATAATAATCCAAGAAACATACTCATAGCAGGTCAGTCCAATATGTTGTTCTCTAACACACATATTCATGCATTGATTCTGACACTCCATATCAATGACAACTCTTTATCATCAATCAACTACATGTTAGTCCTAATGCATTATTGTCATCCTAACCAACAATAATACTTGTCTAAGGATCTTTTAAGAATAATCATATTATTCTCAGGACATTATTATAAAACAATTTATTTATACAAACAGAAAAGAAACTGAAATAAAAATGGCAACGCCTTATATTAATAAACATGGTAAATCAAGTATGTTATTACAACCATCTCATAATTGATCTTTGGGCATACTCTTACAACAGATAGTGTCACCAAATCTTTAATGCAAAGACTGTTGCAGCTAACTCAAGATCATGTGTCGGGTAGTTCTTCTCATGTGGTGTCAACTGTCAGGAAGCATAAGCTATGACTTTTCCGTCTTGCATCAATACATAGCCCAGTCCGTTTAACGATGCATCACTATAAATCACAAACTCTTTACCTGATTTAGGTTGAAATAAAATCGGTGCCTCTATTAACAGTGCTTTCAACTGTTCAAAACTCTGCTAACATTTATCAGTCCATTCGAATTTCACATCTTTTTGGAGCAATCGAGTTAACGATACAACAATCATCGAGAATCCTTTCATGAATCTTCGGTAATATCCCGCTAATCCTAGGAAGCTTCTGATTTCAGATACATTCTTCGGTGGTTTCCTATCTAATATTGCGGATATTTTGCTCAGATCAACTCTGATCCTTTCAGCGGAGACAATATGTAATGGCCTAAATTCAAGGTTATCGGAACAGTGGTTTCGTAACCACAAATCTGATTTAAAGAGAAATTTATTTTAATATTTTTGCATAAATATTGATATGATAGGAAAATCGTATGAAACTTCAATAGAAAAATTTTACCGATTTAGTAGTTAGTTAAAAAAAGAAATTATTGAATAAATTAGGTAAAAACAAGTTATTGAGACCTCAATCTCGTAAAACTGAGTCGAAAATATTTTTATAAATATTTATGAAATGTTAGTAATATGGTATTAAAATTTCGTTAGAAAATTTTAACGTTTGGGCAGTCAATTAAATGAAAAGAACTAAATTGGAAAATGTATAAAAGTGGTTAGGATGATTAAATAGCTTAAGTGTTTAATGAGAAAGGATTTAAAAGGCAAATAGACCCAAAATTTATTTGGGCTGGACGGCAAGGGCATAAAATCAGCAAGAAAATGGGTGATTTAAGGGAAAAATTGGAATATTGCATTATTAACTAAATAAAACTAGGACTAATATGGAAATATCTAGATTTCTTGAGATTTCTCTTCATTCTCATCAGCCAAAATGCCATAGGAGGGGTTCTTTAAGCTGGTATTTCATAATTTTTGCACCAAGTGAGTTAATCCTTGCCTTTTTCTTGTAATTTTTGTGTTTTTAAGACTTTTACAACTAGGTCCTACTATTAAATTCATTAGTTTTTTATTTCATGGATGAAATTGAAAGTCACCATGGTTGAGTGCTATAAGTATATGATGATTTCGAATGAAACTTAAGCTTTAATCTTATTATATGATGGTTTTATTGAATGAAATGAGTAGAAAGTGGATATTTAGGACCTATTTATAAAAGAGTGTGAAATTAAAGTCTAGTGCTGAAATTCTTATCTACAAAGGCTATAAAGTAGTTTAAAATGATAGAATAAAGTGTTAATTGAGAAAAATTAGCTCAATTGAGAGGTTAATTGAGTAGGGACAAAATTATCACTTATTAAAAGCTTAGAGGAAAAATGGTAATAAACCTCTTGCACTAAAACAGTTTTGGACAGCAGCAGTAGTCCAAATTTGAAAAATCACCATAAATTATAGAAGTCGAATTAGAGGGTGAAAAAAATATTAAATTAAAGCTTATTGAGTAGTTTATCATAGAAGAAACGGTGTAAGAAATGGAATTGTAAATCATGAGATATAATGCATTTTGTGAGACAAGGTCAGAATGATTTCGGGTTCCCCTATTTTGACTTTGGAAAATCACCAAAAATTGTATAAAAATAATTATGGACTTAAATTTATATGTTTGAAATCCTTAATAAGTATATTTTCAAGAAAAACAATTGGGAACATTATCTGAGTCTCATACTAGGAGATAATTAATTTTTAGTGAAGAAAGGTCGGAACTGTCATATAGCAAAATAGAGGTAACTTTAAAGAATAAAATGTACTTATTGGCTAGGCCAAAAATTCTAAAAATTTTATGGTGAGAAGATATGTGAGTCTAGTTTCAGGTAAAATTAGCAGATCTTAATTTGGAGTTCCGTATCTCAAGATAAAAATAATTTAGTGACTATGACTCAAGTAGACAGCTTTGAATGAACTATAAATAATAGTGGAATTATAGAGAATGGTACATATGGACATGAAATGTTAAATTGATGATTAAATTTATTTATTTAAATCCTGAAGACTCAAATAAAAAGCTAGATCAAGGAAAGGAAAAAGTTCGGGATTAGTAGATTTTTGTATACAAACAAGTATCGAGGTAAGTTCGTGTAACTTGAATTATATTCTTAAATGCTTGAAATGTATGTTATTGATGTGAATATGAATTGAATGCTCATTATATGAAGATTGATAAAACATTGATATATTTGATAAAAAGGGGAAGAAATCCCGGTTGAATGAAAGGAAAATTCGATGGATCTCTAAAAAGGAATTGACGGTAAAAGGGGATCTAGCCCAGACAGGTGATCCTATCCTGATATAACCCTCCCGAAGAATATGTGTAAAATGGATTTAGCCTGGACGGGTAATCCGAATTAGGATTTGAATTTAGCCTGGACTGGTAATTCAGATCCAAGCTCATTAGAGTAATTGTCGTTGCAGGGGATTTAGCCTGGACTGGTAATCCCGCTGTAAGGATGAGGTTCGCGAGAGTGTGCTCTCTGAAATGAAAATGTGGGCACATGAATATGAATTGACGGACCCAGATTTGTACACTAAAGTGTACCCTTGAAAATCCATCGAAATTTCAAGAAATTCAATGGGATAAATATGGGAAAATAATAATGGAATGGAAATCATGGTATTGATGAGCTCATCAATCACAGTATATATTATTGATACATTGAAATTATTAGACTAACTTAAATGTTGAGTTTGTGCATGTTAGGGTAACAATGCATTGAATGGATGTATGAATGTTTATTGTATTGTATTGAAAATTTTAGGCAAGTATAATTCTTGTTACATGAGCTTACTAAGCACAATGTGCTTACCCTATTTTCTTTTTCCCTGTTTTGTAGTATTAAGAGCTCGGAGGTCAGATTCGGTCGGAGACACATCACACTATCAACCTCAACATTCTAGTATATCTAGAAACTTTATTTTGGAAATCAATGGTATGTATAAGTTAATAAAGTAAATGTTAATGTGAAATGAATGTAAAGTTAGCCATTGGTGTGGCTAACAAACCTTGGTTTGGTATGTGATGAGATTATCTTATGAATATGCATGAATCTATTTTGAAAATATGTTGAATTGGATTGGTCTTGGTTTAAGTTTTGCAGGGAAGGTTAGATGTCTATAAAGAGGTTATATTGAATAAAAAAAATGGTAAACTTCGATAATGCCTCATAGCCTATTCTGACAATGAATACGGGTAGGAGGTGTTACACAATATGACCTAGAAATCTGACTTCTCGAAGCCAGAATTCACATTTGCTAAATTTAGTATATAACTGCTTATCTTTTAAAGTCTGTAACACGATCCTCAAATGTTTGGTATGCTCTGTCTCATCACGAGAATAGATCAAAATGTCGTCAATGAACATGACAATAAATCTGTCTAAATATGGTCTAAATATACGATTCATCAAATCCATAAATATTGTAGGAGTGTTAGTCAAACCAAAAGGCATAACTAAGAATTTATAATGACCATACCATCTTCTAAAAGTAGTCTTCGATATATCTGAGTCTTTGACTCGTAACTGGTAGTAACCTGATCTCAAATCAATCTTCGAAAATACTGTAGCCCCTTTCAATTAATCAAATAAGTCATTAATTCACGGTAGAGGATACTTATTCTTTACGATCACTTTATTCAATTACCGTTAATCGATACACATTCTCATTGACCCGTCTTTCTTTTCACGAATAACACTGGAGCACCCCAAGGTAAGAAGCTTGGTCGTGTAAATCCTCTATCGGTTAATTCTTGCAACTATGTTTTTAACTCTTTCAATTCGATCGGTGCCATTCTGTACAGAGCTATTGATATCGGTGTAGTTCCTAGTAATAATTCAATACTAAATTCAACCTCTCTGATTGGTGGTAAACCTGCTAATTCTTTTGGAAATACATTTGGAAATTCATAGACAATCGATATAGATTTAATCTTCGATTCTGATACTTTAGTATCCAGTACATATGCTAGATACGCATTACAACCCTTTTTCACACATTTCTGAGCTCTCATAGCAGATATCACAATTGGTAATTCGTTTGAATCATTTGATTCCATCCGAAGAATTTCACCAGTCTGACATTTCAACTCTATACTCTTTCATCTGCAATTAACAACTGCCTCATGTATATTCAACCAATCCATGCCCAAAATCGCATCAAACTCATCAAACAATAGGAGCATCAAGTCAGCCGGAAAACAATATCCTCAGATCATCAGTGGACATTTCTTATAGATTATCTACTAATACTGACTTGCCTAACGGATTTAATACTTTAACTGCAAATTCTGTAGACTTTACATGTAAACTCTTTTTAAACACTAATTCCATACAGATATATGAATGAGTTGATCCAGGATCTATTAGTGCAATAATATCAGTGTTAAAAAGAGAAAAAGTACAGGTAATGACATAGGTGATGAGGCTTCCTCATGTGCACGTATAGCGTAGGCTCGAGCAGGTGTGTGTGTCTTAGATCTAACATTTGAATCTTGTATAGCACTACGGTTTCCACTCTGATTCCCAGCATTCCAAGGTGGTCTACCTTTGGTAACAGTATTTCTAAGTTTTACAGATTGCTCTCTAACAGCAGTAAATCTCTCTGGACAGTCCTAGAGGTAATGATCTAATGACCCACATCTAAAACATGCTCCACTTTTCAATCGGCATTCACCAAAGTGCTTTCTATTACAATACTTGCAATTAGGTCCCAAATTTCCCACACTACCCACACTAGCAACAAATGTCATCTGGGGCTTCGGATTAAATGATCTTGCATCTCTATCCCTGATCATTACACTAGCAGAAGTAGTGGAACGGGGATGGAAGTCTTTAGATTTCTTTGATCCCTACTGAGGCGACTTACTCGTACTAAACTCTCTCGATTCAAAATCAGGTTTCTGTTTTTCTTTAGCAAGTTCTTCGGCTTTACAAACCCTATCAACTAGACTACGAAATCTTTCAGCTCAAGAATCCCATCTAACAATCGAATATCTTCATTCAGTCCATCCTTGAACCTTTTGCACATAATAGCTTTAGTAGAGACGCACTCGTGAGCATACTTACAGAGTCGTACGAACTCTCTTTCATATTCAGTTATTGTCATACGGCCCTATTTTAGATCAAGAAACTCTTTTCGTTTCTGGTAAATGATCCACTGACTTATGTACTTCTTCCAAAACTCAATCTGAAAGAAATCCCAGTTAACTCTTTCACACGGAACAACGGAATTAGGGTATTCCACCACTGATACGCTGCATCACCTAATAATGAGATAGCATGTTTCAAACATTCTTCCGGTGTGCAAGCTAATTCATTGAAAACTCTGATTGTATTTTCAAGCCAGAATTCGACATTCTCAGCATCATCACTAGCTGTAGCTCAAAATTCTTCGGCCCCACATTTACGTATTTTATCAACAGGAGGTCTATTCAATCTTAAAGGATTTGTACCTCGTAAAATTTTAGGGTTTAGTTAGGGAACTGGAGGGGGTAGAGGTAGTGGAGCAGCCGGGTTTGCTCGCACAAATTTGAAAAACCTTTTAAACATCATTTGGAAGAAAGCTTGTTTAGCTTCTCCCTGACTGCATGTAGCAGGGCTCGATTTAATAGGCGCAGTCCCTTGAGTAGGAACTGGTGCATTACTTTCAACATCATCGGCTATTGCTCGATTTGGATCCATTTACTATATAAAACAATATTTAGAAGCTGTCAGGAGATTATCACACTATCACAGTTTATATATATGGCATGTATAGCTAGACTAGTATACACTATGGTAGTCCTAGAATCGATTAAATTATAGCTCTGATACCAATAAAATGTAACACCCCTATCCCGTAACAGTCGTTGGAATAGGTAAGAGGCATTACCAGATTTGTAACTCAGATCAGAGTAATATATCATCAAACATATAACCATGTCATAGTAATCCAATAGTTTTCAAACATTCATAAACAAATCATGCTTTAATCAAACATATAAAGCTCTTATAATACAATAGGGACTATTTTGATAACATATAAAACATATAGGAAAACTTAGGAAATTTTTCGAAATAGGGTCATACAGCTGTGTGCCCAGGTTGTGTGCCTCACACGGTAACCAAGCATGCCCATGTGTCCAGGTCGTGTGAAATAGGGTATACATACTAACTTGTGCACACGGCCATAAGACACGCCCATGAGTCTCAGCTGTGTGAAAATTTGGAAGCTACTGACTTGCACCCACGGCCACAAGACACGCTCGTGTGTCTATCCCATGTGGCATCCTATCCAAAATAAGTAAGGTGCAGAGGTCACATAATGGAGACACACGCCCGTGTGCTCTGCCCGTATGGCACGAAATAGGCTTGGTTTAAGCCATTTTCGCACCACATTTGGTCAAGTACCCATAATCACCAATTTCACAACATTTATGTACCAAATAAGCAACCAAATCAGCCCATTCAAATCACATATAGATAATTCATAACCACTAAAACTTATGCCAATTTGTTTCATTAACATGTACCAAAATGAGCCAATTCACTACCTATTTCAACTTAATAATTTATTCACAAATGAAATCTATCAACTTAATCACATTTACCATTTATAACACAATTCATGTATCATTATCTATGGATTCATTTCATACCAACCTTACCAAATATCAAACATCAACTATACCAAACCATCACTCATCAATTTACCAAGTAATAGACATATCATATAAAAGTTTCATGCCAAAAGAGCCATTACCTAAACCAAGCCACATCTCATAGCTTGAACACATGCCAAAAATTCATTCCATAAACTAGCATAAGTGACCCAAATGATTCAAATTACAAACTAGCCTATACATGCCATAGTTACATTATTTACAAAGTTCCAAAGGTACCAAAAACTTGCTTGGATAGTGTGATTGCAATCTCCGACTTCGTCCAAAATCGAGCTAGCTTCTA
The DNA here is from genome assembly GCA_020496765.1 of Gossypium stocksii. Taxonomy (NCBI): domain Eukaryota; kingdom Viridiplantae; phylum Streptophyta; class Magnoliopsida; order Malvales; family Malvaceae; genus Gossypium; species Gossypium stocksii. The sequence continues at coordinate 58,223,630 of CM035626.1, forward strand.
AAATCTATAAAACATGGGAAAATAAATAGAGTAAGCTTATAAAGCTTAGAAAGCTCGTATAATATAGAATTAAACTTGCCAAATTATCAAAAGCATTTAAAACAATTTAAAACCAAATCATTTGCTCACATTGCCTATTGACATCATTCAACCACAAGTTAGTCACTTATTCAACATATGTTAATCCATTCAAAGGATGTAATCAAGAATATAACATTTAGATAACATTCATTTACTTGTATCATATCACATATCAATTTTTCATTTACAAGATTCATGCAAGTACTATATAACCTTTCATCTATACATATCTTACATCTCATTTAACAAATAAATCATATACTTGTAACATGTAATTTATGTAATTCATGTAGTTCATGTATTAAACAACCCATATGCATCTTGTATCTCTTGTATCATGTATCATGTAATCTTATACTTCTTGTATCGCTTGTAACATGTATCATATAAACATGTACTTGTAACATATAATCCATGTAACTTGTACCTCATCTAACAAATAATTTCCTATGAATCATGTAACATGTATTTCTTATATTACATATCGGTATAATACCCGTTGAACCTTCAGAAACATCAAGGGATACTCGGGTGATACACACACAGTGTATATATGTAAACCTGTAAATCCGTCAATTCATCATATATGCTCTTTCTAGCCATGTATTGTATGGTCCTCCTGGGCTGGTAACGGTAAGCTCGAAGGCTGAACATGTAAGCCCGAAGGCTAGCTGGTAAGCTCGAAAGCAGAACAGTAAGCCTGAAGGCTGAACATGTAAGCTCATGAGCTGTGGTGAGTCCGTAACAAATGCAGGAGCTCAACCAAATAGTAACCCTAGTGACATGTCACTTGTACCTATGACTTTCTACGGTTCAAGCGGGACTCGGTAATCAATTTATTCAAGTAATCAATAAGGAATTCCATCTATTAACTAATATATACATTCAATCAATAAATATTACAACAATTTCAATTATAAATATAATTCAATTCTAATTATACGAACTTACCTCGATTTAGCTCGTAAACCTAATATCTACTCGTCTACCTTCAGTTTTCCCTAATCGAGTTTTGAAATTTGTTTGTCTTGATCTATACGAATTCAAAATAAGTCATTTATTCACCAACACTTTCAATTTAATCCATAAGCATGTATTTTGACTTTTTTTACAAAATAACCAGAGTATTTTCTCATTTTAACATTTTAGTCCCTAATTCATAATTGTACAAAATACAAAAAATCTCACTACACATATGGGACCTAGTAAGAATGGGCCTTGTGCGTGGGAGCCACTAGGAGGCTGCATATAAAAGTTTATGTGTGCAAGAAATATCAAAAGTTGTGTGTTGCTTTAGTGGCTAAGTGATTTAGAAGTGTTAGAGAAGCTTAGGTTCGAGTACTTGCTTTTGGAAAAATTTTAGTATCTGCCGTTATGTGGATCTAGATGCTAGCATGTAGGGCTTATATTTAATTGTGACTGTTTTGCGTCACAAAGAGTAGTATAGTCTGGTGGAAGAGGTGTTGCTAGTGTGGCAGAAGACCTGAGGTTTGAGTCTTGGAGGGAGCTTTGGAGTATTTATTTTTGCAGCTGTGAGGCCAGTGTTTGAGTTGTAGTGGAATTCTACTAAGGTGGTTGTGGACTTGGTCTTGGGGGAGTAATTCAAGGGATATGGATGAGGATTGGTGGTTTGGAGGAGAAAAATGTGGAGTTTGAATTTGAGAGGGGTAGTGCCGAAGTGCTTAGGAGAGGGGAAAGTTTCGGTTTGGTCATTTTGGGAGTGCTGAAGCCGAATCTTTTGTGGTCACTTTTGAGTTCTTTGCTTTTTTTCTTTTGTTTTGCTTTTTTTATTTTCTCTCTGTTTGTTCTCTCCTCTTCTCTGTGTTGTCGATTTTGAACTAAAAATAGACCTCTCGTGCATTCTTTTTGCTTTTCTAGCTGAATATAGGGTCTTTTTCTTTCCCTCTACTTTCTTTTCTTTCCAATCTTGGCCGACTTCCCTTTTGTGCTTGGCCGAATATATCGATTTGTTCTAGCTAATTTCTTCATCTTCTTTCTTTTTTTGTTGTGACCGAATCCTTCTACATCCTCTGTCTCTCTACTCCATTATACATAAGTGAACCTCTTCTCTTCTAGTTTCATGAATTCGAAGGCTAAACCTCGGTAAGTGCCTATCTTCATCCCATTTGTGGTATTTTTTGGTAAAGGCCGAACTTTTATTTTTTTCTTTAAAGTTCAATTGGCCTTTAGTGGCTGTTCTATCAGCCAATTGTAACATTCTTCTACTTTCTCGATTGTTCTATCTCGATTTTGTAGGAGTTCCTTAAGCAAGCAGTGTCCTCAAGGAAATGAGGATTCCTCTTTCAGCAACCAATCGATTTTGGGGGGTAAGTGTTGTTGGCTGAATACTCTATGATTGTTGTACTGGACTTTATGTCATATTCTCATAAATCGTTTTTGGTACTACAGATATTTGACCAAGGAGGGTGATCGATTGTGGTTAGTGGACTAAGGAGATTTAGGGACTTTCGTTCAGACAAGGTGTAGAAGGGTTGTATTGTGGGCTAAGTGTTGAGAAGTGTTTACCCCTAAGTGATGTTTGGCTAACAAAGGTTTTGTTGGATTGTAGGTTCGGTACGAGGGGGTTGAACGCACGTTTCACAAACAGGTGTGTAATAAGATACCTTAAGTGATAGTCCGCTGAAAAGTCGAATGGTGTGTTCTTATATTAATAAATCATAAATCAGCAAAAAGCCAAAAAGTCAAAATGCTGAAATTCTGAAAAGTTGAAAGTTTGGCAACTGTTGGCACACGAGCGTGCGAATGCACGTGTGGAGGATTCGATGCGATAGTAGAGGCTACCGTGATCGATCTTATGGGCTTAGGCTGATCTTGGGCCAAAGCGGGCTATGTGGGCCCAAGTGCTTGTGGGCCCCACATAGGCCTTTGTCGTGGATATGTGGAAATATTGAACCTAGCTATATCGTTTACATGGCTAAGGTTGATTTTGGGCTTAGCTGGCCAAATGAGTATGTAAGCCCCACTTGGGCCGAGTAATGGGTCTTAGGCCCATTTAGTGTGTTATGTCTATTTAGGTTATTTAAGTCGCTCGAGGCAACCGTAGACCTTCCAAGAGGTCAATTGTCTGTACCGAGACCCTAGAGGGTAAAATGACCAAAATACCCTTAAAGGGTAAAATGATTGTTTTGCCCATCGTGGGTAAAAGACTGACTTATGCTATGTCTTAATTGATTTGATCATAGCTGTATGACTATGATTCAACTGATGTGACTGTGATTGTATGATTGGTTATGAGCATGACATGCTGTATACATAACATATTGCATGGGTTAGGATACTGTACGGAGGAAGATATGATCTAATAGGGTTGCACGGGTCGCGCGAGATGACTGTGGACCCATCGAAGGCTTAGAGTCGTATATTTGTATTGATTTGGTAAAGTTGCACGGGTCGCCCGAGACGACTGTGGACTTACCGATGCCTTTAAGCCACTTAATCCGTTTAAGGCTTTGTGCCGAATATGTTACCGTGGCTGATGGCTTTGTGCCGAATATGTTACCGTGATTGATGGCTTTGTGCCAAATATGTTACAGTGATTGATGGCTTTGTGCCACGCATATTATCAATGGCTTAGTGCTATCCACTCTATCGATGGCTTTGTGCCACGCATATTATTATGGCTCTGTGCCATCCTATTTATGGTTTATGACCATTCTGTTTATGGCTTTTGGCCATTCTTATTTCAGGCAGCATTGCTGCAATTGTTGTCGGTGCCGCAACCGATGCTAACATTTGAAGTGTAGGGATGGGTGGGTTGATTTTATCCCCACAGACTGTGCAGGGTTGGACGGAGGCAAGTGCAGGGTTGGATGGGGTTAACACATAACATGCATCATACATCACTCATTATGATTCTATTTCTAATAAGGGCTAAGCCCAATTGATTCTACTATGGTTTATAACCCAAATGATAATGTATTGGGCTTAGGCCCTCATGTGTTCTGTTTCTGAATCTGTAATGGACTTTTTGTATGACTGGCTGTTTTTTTATAGTAGGGGATTACACACTAAATTTTCATAAACTCACCCCGTTTATTAACTTTACAAGTAATCTCTAGCGTTAGGAGGATCGGTGTTGCGAGGGACTCGGAGATGGCCACCCATCTGCTTTAGTTTTCTATTACATTAATTTGGGGTTTTACGATATTAAATTTTGTATCTGCTAGTCTTAGGATGCGGTTTCCAAAACAATAACTATTTTCAAAACAACATGTTTCTGCAACATTTTTGTAATGGTTTCGCAACTCAATTTTTAAACATTGCGTTTTCACAAATCATTAGATTAAGCTTTTGCAACAAACAACATTTTAGAAATAAAAATAACAATGTTTTAATAAGAGAGTAACTTTTTAATCAATTACCTTTGGAAATAAACTAACGTAAGAGTTATACTAGTTTTGAATGGCTAGAAGTTTTAATCAGTAAGAAGAGTTTTCAATGAAAATATGGTTTTCGAAAAACACTTCAATGTGACTCGCCAGATTCGGCCCTAACTTTTAGGCCGGGTTTGGGGTGTTACATTTAGTGGTATCAGAGCCAGGTTACAAAACTCGGCTGTGGATTGGGTTTTTGGAATTGAATTTCTGAAAGAACCGTTTCAAAAGATTTGAAGGAACTTAGAGTATTCAAAATGTTTTTCGGAATATTTTCCTGAAAGTGTGGTTTACCGAATCTCCGGCGCCGAATCTGTAAGTTTCTTATGATATTAGACTGTACTTAAAATTAGGTTTTTTTTGTATTTATTTTGTGTCTTCTCGGGAGGTGTAGATTTGTGACAGCCTTAAAACGACCCTAGTCGGAATGTGGTTTTAGGACCACAAAATCGAGGCATAAAAATAATTAAATATTCATTTTGATGCCTATTGTATGTGCCAATTTATGTGTGACATCTTAGGTGCTTCAATTTAGTATTATAATTATGAATTGCACCTAAAAGGGCTAAATTATGAACTTTGAAAATATGCTAGACAAATGTGTGATGACTTATTAATGCATGCATGAGAAATAGTGGATTTGCATGTCAATTTACCCACTTTTATGATAGTGGATGGTAATGATGAGGTTTTGGCACTTTGTGAATTTTTGTTTAGTCATATATTAATATAATAAAAGAAATTTTTATTTAGTTATCATAAAATAAAAGATTAAAATAATATTATGAAATGAAAAGATAAAATTTAATATTAGTAAATTGGGTGAAAAAAAAAACAAAGTGTTTCTTCTTTGTTTCTCTCATTGCCGTGAATTGAGAAAGAAAGAAAGCTTTTGAAGCTTAAGGCATTTGGCTAGTGAGGCCATCAAATTAAGGTAAGGTTTCATGCATTTCTTTGGATTTCTTTGTGAATTTTGGTTGGTTTTGAAGCTCACAACAAGACCCATGTGAAAATTTTTGTGTGCATGAAGCATGAAGTGTTTGGTCATGTTGGTGTATTATGTCTTTGAAATAGAAATTGATAAATGGAGTTTTAATGGACTCTATGATGTTAAAGCTTAGGTGAATTGAAATTTGTGAGCTCAAATTTGAAAGAATTGAAGTTTTGTGTGGCTTAAGTGTTTAATTTATAATCGGCTAATATAGTGAAATATGGAAATTGTTTTTAACATTAGAAATTGATGGTTAAATTATTTGTATGTGTACACATGGTTACCAAATGTTGAATTGAGTAAAAAATGGGATTAATGGTTGGTTTATTGAAGAAGGGGTAATCGGCAAATACTCTCTTTGAGTAATTTGAATTGGTGTTTTGGAAGTTTTGTAAGGAATAAGTAGGTTGAATTCGGCAATTAGAGGGAGGTATGAAACTTGTGCTTAATTGTGGAATTTTATAATTGAATTGCTAGTATGAGTTTATACAATTGCCGAAATTGAAATAGGGAATGTGGCTAAGAAATTTGATATGTTTTTATTTAATTACTATGAAATAGCTACAAGAGAAAATAAGGATGAAATTTGAGTTGGTTATGATTCATTGTGCGATTTATTAAGCTAGAATAGACATTCAGCTATACCCATTGGAACAAATGAATTTGGTTTAGAGGGTTAGTTAATGATATATCTATTGTGCAAATTGAGTGGTGAGTTGTCAAAATGAAGTGTTAATGTGCATTATGTACTTGTGTATGTTTTCAACTAAGGAAAAACTATGCTTTGATGTTAAAATTGGGTTTTGATGAACGAATGAACTTGTTTTGGTGAATGGCTAATTATCGAATATATCTTTTGAGATTTTAGATGGAATTGCCGAATGTGCCTATAATAAGGAAAGGGATGGTTTGATTTTGATATTATAAGTGAAGTTTAAGACCATATGCTTTTGGTCATAGCATGTGAAGTAATCAAACATATTTTTGTTAATTGAGCTTTGAATCGATGGAAGTATGTGTTAATTTGAGGAATTAAATTGTAAGTGTATAATTGTTGAGTTTTGAGGTAAGGTATGCATTCGGTCATGGCTCAAAGGATGCTAATTCATGTTAGTTAACGTTCTTGTAAAGGAAGATGTATATGAGTGTTTATAAATTAGTTGATCGTTGCTATAGGTGGATAATGTGAGCAAATCACATACGGTTAATGGATGGGAAAGTAGAATTGAGCTTGGAAATTGGTATATATGACAAAATTGATATGTTTAATTAGTGGCCAAATGTGACCTTGATTATATGTTGTAGCTTGAAATGAAATGTGAATAAGAACTTTAAAGAGTGAAATTGTATAAATCTGCTTGGTACAGCAGCAGTAACGTGTTTTGGAAAAATCACCATAAATTGTGGGAGATGAATTAGAGGCTGAATAAATTGTTTAATTAAAGCTTAATGAATCTAGTTTCTTATAAAAGAAACCTTACAAGCAATGGAATTGCCGATAAAGAGATTTTAAAGTTGTGTGAGACAGTGTCAGAATGACCCCGAAATCCCCTGTTCTGTTTTTAGAAAATCACTATAAATTGTATAAAAATAGTTATAAGATAAAATTTATATGCTTAGACTCGTTAATGAGTCTAGTTTCGAATAAAATAGGCTAGGACATATTTTGAATTCTGTACAAGGAGAAATTCAATTCGAAGTAAAGAGTGGTCAGTTTAGTTAAACAGTGAAATAGGGGAAATTTTAAGAAAATTCTGGTATTGATTGGCCAAACCAAAAATTCTGAAAATTTCATGGATGGAAGATATATGAGCCTATTTTCAGGAAAAATTAACGGCACTTCATTTGGAGTTTCGTAGCTCCAGTTATGAGTAATTTATTGAATGTTGCTCAGAAAATCAGCTTGTTGCGACTTGTGATATGTATGTGAAATGGCCGAATGTGTGTGTGTTTGCTATGAGAAGTATATGCATGTATTATTTTACTATAAGTGAAAATGATTAATTGAGATGTTTGAATAAGGATTAATAAAATTAAATATTTTATTTAGCTCAAGAGCATAGAGGGACAAGTTCAGATAAAGGGAAGGCTAAAGTGGTCGAATAGCCAACTCATAATTGCTCGGGAAAGTTCAAGGTAAGTTTTGAGTAATTGAATTTGGTATTTAATTTAAAATGCCATGATATACATGCATGATAGTTGAATGATGTTCCATTGAGAAAGAAACCTTATTCATGTTTGCTATATAGCCGAATGGCTCATAGAGAAAGAAACTGAAATTGGGATTTGAAATGTATTGCTTATGTATGTTTGCTCATTGGGCCGAAAGTCTAGAAAAGAAGAGTATACATGTATAAGTTTTGATTTACATTACGATATAAAGTCAAGGAGCATGTTATATGTTTGTATGCGAATGAATGGATTGAATTACAAGTGTGATCTTGCTATGTGAAATGTGGCAACATGTGAATACATATGTATGAGACTCTGTGATGTAGATCTGGGATTAAAGTCCCGATGACTATATGCGGAGACTATGTCCGGGTTAAGACCCGAAGGCTATATGCAGAGATGATGTCCGGGTTAAGACCCGAAGGCCATATGCGGAGATTCTATCCGGGGTAGAGGCCCGATGGCTATGTATGGAGATTTTACCCGAGCTAAAGGTCTCGATGATGATGCGAGTAAAGTCTAAGACTAAAAGTCTTCATGGTAACGATTGCTAATGAATGCGCTTAAAGTGTTAAGTTATACAGGTATGTACCCTAAGCTTATATGCAAGCTGGTTTTTGGACCAAATACTAAGGTCATTATGCGATTACATATGTGTGCATGAAATGAGACTATTAATATGGTCAAAATACAATTGGTCAATGCGAAATGTTATGTGAAATTATGTGACATGTCTATGTTTACATGAGCTTACTATAAGTGAAAGTTATCTACTTTCGTATATGATGAGAATGTATATGTTCGGTTAAAGGGTGACGTACCTAAATAAAGAGGGGAACAAAAAAAAAAACGAGCAACTATGTTATATTTTGAGTTTTATCTGTTGTCATTGCTTAAAACTTACTAAGCATTGTAATGCTTACTCCGTTTACTTTGTTTCCTCTGTTTTATAGATCTCATTTTGGAAGCTACGGACTCGGGGATTGAAGCCTTAATCACCTACACTATTGCCGTTATTTTGGTACATTTGATAGTTATTTTGGATCAATGGCATGTATAGGCTAACCTCCTTTTTATTGAACCAAACTACATTTTGAGTTGTAATTATTCTAGCCATGCGAAAATGGCTTGCCTAGTCTTCTAGTTTGATTATATGTTTGGATGATACTCATATGGTTCGATGTTTGTGGCATGATATTTAGTTAGTACCCAATATGCAATGAGTTTCTAATATGGTGTTCGGTTATTGAAAAGTTTGATTTGGCCAAATTGTTAGTATCCACAAGGTGGAAATTTGCTAGCATGTTTATAAAACGAATTAAATGAGATATGAGGTACTGACCGAACCTTTTTGCAAGTGATATACATTTCGGTTAGAACTCAATGAATCTATGTCTAGCGTGTAACTATGAACCTCGGTAGGTTTTATTTAGATATGTAATACCTTAATACCCTATTCCGGCGACGGACAGGGGTGTAGGGTGTTACAAGATTCTTAAGCTAGCAACAGTACTGTGATAGGTTCAGAGCACAGGCAAGGTCGCAAGGAGCAGCCCGTTTCCTCGGAACATGAGATTGTTCAGGAGACGAAGGTCAAGGTAAGTCCACTGACCTTGGGTAACAAAAACCCAGAGCTTGGTACAGAAGCACTAACCTGGTTGGTGAGGGAAGTACTGGAAGAGGTGTTTGAGGCAAGAATGAAGGTGAACGATGAAACACTCCAGGCTAGGTGCTTAGGCTGTAGCTAGAAGAGAGATCACAGTCCTCTGAGGCAGGAGCCTCGTTTTGTGAAACGGGTAAAGATGCATCTAAAATTTTTGGCTTGCGAGCATTGCAAAAGAAGTCATCTCGATAAATGTCAAAGGAAGTCAGAAGCTTGTCTCAGATGCGGATCTAAGGACAATGGGGTTCAAGATTGCACAATCCTTTTTAAATCAGGTGTGTTTTGTTTGGACTTAATGTTTCGTTATAGAAATTGTATGTATATATGACAAATATTTGTCTGCTTAAGTGTATTAGTGTTATTAGGATTAGAGTGCGCAGCGACAACGTAGTGGTGTAGTTGTTACACAACTACCCTATTAGTTGGAAATTTCGGGGATCAAATTTCTTTAAGGAAGGGTGAATTGTAACGCCTTGAATTTTGGCCTAGTAGGAATGGGCCTTGTGCATGGGAGCCACTAGGAGGCTGCATATAAAAGTTTATGTGTGCAAGAAATATTACAAGTTATGTGTTGCTTAGTGGCTAAGTGGTTTAGGAGTGTTGGAGAAGCTTAGGTTCGAGTCCTTGCTTTTACAAAAATTTTAGTGTTTGATTGTATGTGGATCTGGACACTAGCATGTAGGGCTTATATTTAATTGTGACTGTTTTACGTCACAAGGAGTAGTGTGGTTGGTGGAAGAGGCGTTGCTAGTGTGGCAAAAGACCTGAGGTTCGAGTCTTAGAGGGAGCTTTGGAGTATTTATTTTTGCAGCTGTGACACCAGTGTTTGAGTTGTAGTGGAATTCTACTAAGGTGGTTGTGGACTTGGTCTTGGAGGAGTGATTCAAGGGATATGGATGAGGATTGGTGGTTTGGAGGAGAAAAATGTGGAGTTTGAATTTGAGAGCGGTAGTGCTGAAATGCTTAGGAGAGGGGAAATTTTTGGTTTGGTCATTTTGGGAGTGCTGAAGCTGAATCTTTTGTGGTCACTTTCGGGTTCTTTGTTTTTCTTTATTTTGTTTTGCTTTTTTTATTTTCTCTCTGTTTGTTCTCTCCTCTTTTCCGTGTTGCCAATTTTGAACTAAAAAGTGACCTCTCATGCGTTCTTTTTACTTTTCTAGCCGAATATAGGGTCTTCTTCTTTCCCTCTACTTTTTTTTCTTTCCAATCTTGGACGACTTCCCTTTTGTGCTTGGCTAAACATACCGATTTGTTCTAGCTGATTTTTCATCTTCTTTCTTTTTTTGTTGTGATCGAATCTTTCTACATCCTCTGTCTCTCTACTCCGTTATCCATAAGTGAACCTCTTCTCTTCTAGTTTCGTGAATTCGAAGGCTAAACCTCGGTAAGTGCCTATCTTCCTCCCATTTGTGGCTTTTTTTGTAAAGGCCGAACTTCTCTTTTTTTCTTTAAAGTTCAGTCGGCCTTTAGTGGCTATTCTTTTGGCTGATTATGACCTTCTTCTACTTTCTCGATTATTCTATCTTGATTTCGTAGGAGTTCCTTAAGCAAGCAGTGTCCTTGGGGAAATTAGGATTCCTCTTTTGGCAACCAACCGATTTTGGGGGGTAAGTGTTGTTGGTCAAATACTCTATAACTGTTGTACTATACTTTATGTCATATTCTCATGAGCCATTTTTGGTACTACAGATATTTGACCAAGAAGGGTGATCGATTGTGGTCAGTAGACTAAGAAGATTTAGGGACTTTCGTTCAGACAAGGTGTGGAAGGGTTGTGTTGTGGGCTCAGTGTTGAGAAGTGTTTAGCCCCTAAGCGATGTTTGGCTAACAAGGGTTTTGTTGGATTGTAGGTTCGGTACGAGGGGGTTGAACGCACATTCCGCAAATAGGTGTGTAATAGGATACCTTAAGTGATAGTTGAAAAGCCGAAAGGTTTGTTCTCACATTAATAAATCGTAGAGCGGCGAAAAGTCGAAATGTCGAAATGTCAGAAAGCTGAAAGTTCAACAACTGTTGCCACACGAGCGTGCAAACGCACGTGTGGAGGATCCATGCGGTAGTAGAGGCGACCTTGAGCGATCTCATGGGCTTAGTTCGATTTTGGGCCGAAGCGGGCCGTGTGGGCCCGATGGGCTTGTGGGGTTCACATGGGCCTTTGTCATGGATATGTGGAAATATTGAACCTGGCTATATCGTTTATATGGCCAAGGTTGATTTTAGGCTTAGCGGGCCAAATGAGTATGTGGGCCCTACTTAGGCCGAGTAATGGGTCGTAGGCCCATTTAGGGCTTATGTTTATTTAGGTTATTTAAGTCGCTCAAGGCGACCGTAGACCTTCCAAGAGGTTGATTGTCTGTACCGAGACCCTAGAGGGTAAAATGACCAAAATACTCTTAAAGGGTAAAATGACTGTTTTGCCCCTTGTGAGTAAAAGACTGACTTGTGCTATGTCTTGGCTGATTTGACTGTAGCTGTATGACTATGATTCGACTGATATGACTGTGATTGTATGGTTGGTTATGAGCATGACATTCTGCATACATAACATATTGTATGGGTTGGGATATTGTACGGAGAAAGATCTGATCTAATAGGGTCGCATGGGTCGGTTGAGACGACTGTGGACCCACTGAAGGCTTAGAGCTGTATAGTTGTATTGATCTAGTAAAGTCACATGGGTCACCCGAGACCACTGTGGACTTATTGATGGTTTAAACCACTTAATCCATTTAAGGCTTTGTGCCAATTAATGGCTTTGTGCCGAATATGTTACCGTGACTGATGGCTTTGTGCCGAATATGTTACCATGATTGATGGCTTTGTACCGAATATGTTACCGTGATTGATGGCTTTGTGCCACGCATATTATCGATGGCTTAGTGATATCCATTCTATCGATGGCTTTGTGCCATGCATATTATTATGGCTTTGTACCATCCTATTTATAGTTTATAGCCATTCTGTTTATGGTTTTTGTCCATTTTGATTTGAGGCAGTGTTGCTGCAACTACTTTTGGTGCCGCAACCGGTGCTAACATTTGGAGTGCAGGGATGGGTGGGTTGATTTTATCCCTACAGACTGTGCAGGGTTGGACAGAGGCAAGTACAGGGTTGGATAGGGTTAACACATAACATGCATCATACATCATTCATTATGATTCTGTGTTTGATATGGGCTAGGTGCAATTGATTCTGCTATGGGTTGTGACCCAAATGATAATGTATTGGGCTTAGGCCCTCATGTGTTCTGTTTCTGAATCTGTAATGTGCTTAGGCCCAGATTGTTATTGCACTTTCGTATGACTGACTGTTCTTTTTATAGTAGGGGATTACACACTGAATTTTTGTAAACTCACCCCGTTTATTAACTTTGCAGGTAATCCCTAGCGTTAGGAGGATTGGTGCTACGAGGGACTCGAAGATGGCCACACATCTACTTTAGTTTTCTATTACGTTTATTTACTTCTAAGCACTTTAAATTTTTGTTTGGTTTGTAATAAGGCCTCTCTTAAACTTTTGGACTTTAATTTGGGGTTTTACGGTATTAAGTTTTGTATCTGCTAGTCTTGGGACGCGGTTTCCAAAACGATAACTATTTTCAAAACAACACGTTTCCGTAACATTTTTGTAATGGTTTTGCAACTCAATTTTTAAACATTGCGTTTTTGCAAATCAACTATTTTGGATTAAGCTTTCGCAACAAACAACATTTTAGAAATAAAAATAACAACATTTTAATAAGAGAATAACTTTTCAATGAATCATGTTTGGAAATAAACTAATGTAAGAGTTACACCAATTTTGAATGGCTAGAAGTTTTAATCAGTAAGAAGAGTTTTCAATGAAAACATGGTTTTCGAAAAACACTTCAATGTGACTTGCCGAGTTTGGGGTGTTACAACATATACATGGCCGAATATTCCTATACTCCATAGAAGCCCATATCTTTCATTTATTCACATTTCTAACTACAAAATTTCTACATTTTTCAATTTAATCCCTAATTCACATTTTTCTCAAAAATCACTTTATAAAACTTGTATATCTATTAAAAACCATTAATAATTTTGCAAGAAACATCAAAATATACATGTATTCAATAATGGCACATTTCACAAACATTACCAATCTCAGAAATTGAGGTACGGGCTAGCTATATCAAGTTGCAACGAGCTCAAAAACATAGAAATCATTAAAAACGGGACAAAAACTATACCTTAATTAAGGATTTAAGCTAGCTAAATATAAACCTAAAGTAATGGCTTTTCTTTCTTTTTCAACCGGTGAAGATGATGAAAAATAAAATCATAATTTCATGTTTCTTTTATTAAACATATACATTATTAATTAAAAGACAATTTTAACCTTAATGAATTAACAAATAAAGCTATTTAAAACAACCCACTACCGTCCATACATAAAAATTAGGTATATTTACCATGCAAGGACTTTTATTTAATAAACCATAGCCATTTTAGCCACTCTATTAATAGGACTCAAGTTTATCGCTTTACGTGATTTAGTCTTTTTTACCAAATTAACTAATTAAACGGTAAAAATTTCTTTACGAAACTTTCGTACGATAATTCTATCATGTTGTAAACAGAAATAAAATAATAAAAATATTATTTTAACTCGGTTCGGTGGTCCTGAAACCACCTGTTCCGATCGGACTCAAAATTAGGCTGTTACATTCTTCCACAGTGATACTTTCAAGAATACTCGGTCTCCGACCTGAAACTCTATTTCTTGACGTTTCAAACCCGCGTATGATTTTTGTCTATCAAAAGCTACTTTAAGACCGTCACGAATCACTTTCACTTTTTCTTTGGTTTCTCTGATCAATTCAACTCCGTGAATCTTTTTCTCACTCAATTCTGTCCAGTACAATGATGTTCGACATTTACGACCATAAAGAGCTTCGTACGATGCTATTTTCAAACTCATCTGGAAGTTGTTATTATAAGAAAATTCAATCACAGGAAAGTGTTTCTCCCAGCTACCTTGGAATTTAAGAATACAACATCGCAACATATCTTCAAGTATCTATATAACTCTTTCGTATTGACCGTTAGTCTGAGGATGAAAAGCTGTTCTAAAATTCAATTTTGTTCCCAGAGCTTCTTGTAATTTCTTCTAGAATCTCCATGTAAATCCTGGGTCTCTATCAGGGATGATAGATAGTGGTACACTATGTAATCGTACAATTTCAGACAAGTACAATTCAGCTAGTCTATGCAGAGAATAATTTTTACATACTGGTATAAAATGAGTAGATTTGATCAGTCGATCTATAATAACCCAGATTGCATGTTTCTTTTTCAAAGTTAGGGGTAATTCTGATACAAAATCTATTGTAACTCTGTCCCGTTTCCATTCGGAGATCATTACTGGTTGTAATAAACCTGACGGTACTTGATGTTCGGCTTTTACTTGCTGACAGATCAAACATCTCGATACAAACCCTGATATATCTCGTTTTATTCCTGACCACCAGGACAATTGGTTCAAGCCATTATACATTTTAGTGCTACTTGGATGAACAGAAAAGCGACTACTGTGTGCTTCATGTAGGATCTTCTGAATAAGTTTTATATCTTTTGGTATACAAATTCTATTATGGAACATTAGACAATCATCAGTTCTAATACTAAATTCAGAATCAGAATTAGACTAAAATTAAAGTCGTTTAACTTACAAATCTCTATGAGCCTCATAGATTTCTTGCAGAAATACCGATTTAGCTTTTAACTCAGCTAAAATAGATCCATCATCACATAACATCATCTGAGTATTCATTGCCCGTAAAGCAAATAGAGACTTCTGGCTCAAGGTATCAGCTACAACATTTGCCTTTCCTGGATGATAATCGATCACATTTTAATAACTCGAGCCATCTCCGTTGTCGCAGATTCAAATCTCTTTGTGACATTAAATACTTCAAGCTTTTATGATATGTAAATATTCAGCATTTCTCACCGTACAGATAGTGTTGCCAAATCTTTAATGCAAATACTATTGTAGCTAATTCAAGGTCATGTGTCGGGTAGTTCTTCTCGTGTGGTTTCAACTGTTGGGAAGCAGAAGCTATAACCTTTCCGTCTTGCATCAATACACATCCGAGTCTGTTTAACGATGCATCACTGTAAATCACAAACTCTTTGCCCGTTTCAGGTTGAACTAAAACTGGTGCCTCTGTTAGTAGTTCTTTCAATCGTTCGAAACTCTGTTGACACTATTCTGACTAGGGGTGTTCATTCGGTTAATTGACCCAAAATTACATTAACCGAATTAACTGACCTTTTAAAATTTTTAACCGTTAATCGAACTGAAATTTTTTTAAAAAATTAACTGACACGAAATTTTTTCTGTTAATTTGGTCGGTTAACCGAATTAACCGAAATTTTTTTAATTTTTAGTTAAAAATTAATCGAATTAATCGAGTTAATTGAATTAACCGAGTTAACCGAATTAACCGAATTGAATTACTACATATTAAAAATTCACCATGCTTTAAATATCTATTTGTCATACTTCAAGAGTTCTTTTCACTTAGATTTTTTTTAATAAATTAACATTAAATTCGTATATCTAATATATTATATATACAAAAAAAATTGTTCTATATCATGATAGTATTTGAATTATCGAATTAATTTGTATATGTTAATTATGCTTATTCAATATTTACCGTAAAAGAGGGTTAAAAGTTAGAGGGAAGAAATTCAAAAAAAAAAGGGTTAAAGAGGCATGGAGAATCAGATGCCCGTGATTACAGCATAGTGAGTGGCATCTTCATGGCTCTAAGCTGAATTAGAATTTAGAACCAAATTCTTGAAGCCAGAAAGTCTACTGCAAAAGTTGTGATTTGAAAGAAGAAAAGTATAAGAAAAAGAAGAAAGTCTAGTGAGTGAAATAGGAGGGAAAATAAACCTCCCTTTCACCATTTTCAATCTTTTGCCTTTAACCTCCCACTACTTTTGGTGTGGAATATCTATGTTTGCAGTGCTTTGTGGTGTGGGTTTTTCTTTTAGAATTTGGGTTCCCCATTTTATGCGTCTTTTTCTTGCTCATTAAAAAACAAGAAGAAGATCACTACTTTTAATCTTTACTCATAGTTCATGAGGATGCAGAAGTTCAATATTCAAGGAATCCAACACTCTATCAGTGCTCCAACATCCTTTACCCTTGAAAGCAAGAAGCAAGAAGCAAGTGCAAGCTTACCTCAACTCGCCGGTGATGGATGGTGACCTGGTAGACGCAGGAGTGTCGGACGGAAGGTGGCTGGCCTGGTAGAGATATTGGGAGTTTTCAAATTTCAATTAGGGATTTGAAGTTGAAGTTAGGTTTTTTTTTAGTTTGTCGCTTGTGACTCTGTTCAACTTTTAGTTTAGGTACTTTAGTTTTAGTTTTAGTGTTAGATTTTTATTTTTATTTTTATTTATTAAATTATTTGTAATTTCTATTATTGGGTTCGGTTGGATAATTGGGTTAGGTAATTGGGTAGTTGGGTTTGGGTTTGGGTTGGGTTTGGGTGAATAAAGAATAATAAGCCTATTTATATATTATAATTTTTATTATTAAATTTTTCGGTTAAACCAAAAAATTTCAGTTAACCGACCGGTTTCGAACAGAATTAACCGTTAACCAAAAACACAAAAAATAATTAACCGCCCCCGACTGAAAAAATTCAGTTGACCGACCGATTAATCGAATTCGGTCGGTTAGCTGAATTTTTTCGGTTTTACCCAAATTATGCACACCCCCTATTTCTGACCACTCGAATTTCACATCTTTCTGTAGCAGTTGTGTCATCGGTGTCGTAATCATCAAAAATCCTTTCACAAACCTTCGGTAATAACCAACTAAACCTAGAAAAATTCTAATCTCAGATACATTTTTCAGTGGTTTCCAATCTATAATTGTAGATATTTTGCTCGGATCAACTCTGATGCCTTCCGCTGAAACTATATGGCCCAAAAATCTGACTTTGCAAAGCTAGAATTCAAATTTGCTGAATTTAGCATATAACTACTTATCTCTCAAGGTTTGTAACACAATTCTCAAGTGTTCTGTATGCTCCGTCTCATCACGAGAATAGATCAAAATGTCGTAAATGAAAACAACAGCAAATTTATCTAAATACGGTTTGAAAATACGATTCATTAGATCCATAAACACCGCAGAAGCATTAGTAAAACCAAATGGCATAACTAAAAATTCATAATGACTGTATCGTGCTCTGAAAGCAGTCTTCAGTATATCTGAGTCTTTAACTCGCAACTGGTAGTAACCTGATCTCAAATCAATCTTTGAAAATAGTGTAGCCCATTTCAACTGATCAAATAAGTCGTCGATTCATGGTAGAGGATACTTATTCTTTATAGTTACTTTATTCAATTGTTGTTAATCAACATACATTCTCATCGTACCATCTTTCTTTTTCATGAACAATACTGGTGCACCCCAGGGCAAATAACTTGGCTGCATGAAACCTCTATCTGTTAACTCTTGTAACTGTGCTTTTAATTCTTTCAATTCAGTCGGTGCCATTCTGTACGGAGCTATTGATATTGGTGTAGTACTTAGTAACAATTTAATGTCAAATTCAACTTCTCTAATCGGCGGTAAACCCGGTAACTCTTCTGGAAATACATCTAGAAACTCACAGACAACCGTTACAGATTCAAACTTTGATTCTGACACTTTAGTATCCAGTACATATGCTAAATACGCATTACAACCCTTTTTTACACATTTTTGAGCACGCATAGCGGATATCACAATTAGTAATTCATTTGAATCATTTGATTCATTCCGAAGAATTTCACCATTCTGACATTTCAATTATATACTCTTTTATCTACAATTTACAACCGCATCATGCACATTTAGCCAAGCCGTACCCAGTATTACATCAAACTCGTCAAACGATAGGAGCACCAAGTCAGCCAAAGAACAGTATCCCTGGGTCATCAATGGACATTTGTTATAAATTTTATCAACTAATACTGACCTGCCTAATGGGTTCGATACTTTAACTACAAATTCTGTAGACTCAACATGTAGACTCTTTTTAAACATTAATTCCATATAGATATATGAATAGGTTGATCCAGGATCTATCAACACGACTATATCAGTGCTATAAAGAGAAAAAGTACCAGTAATAACATCAGGTGACGAGGATTCCTCGCGTGCACGTATAGCATAAGCTCGAGCAGGTGCTCATGTCTCCGATATCACATTTGAATCTCGTGTAGCACCACGGTTTCCACTTTGATTCCCAACATTTCGGGGTGGCCTACCTCTGGTAACAATATTGTTTACTTTAACTGATTACTTTCTATCAACTGTAGATCTCTCTGGACAATCTCGTAGGTAATGATCTAATGATCCGCATCTGAAACATGCCTCAATTTTCAATCGGCATTCACCATAGTGCTTTCTATTGCAATGTTTACATTCAAGTCTCGTATTTCTCACTTTACCCACACTAGCAACGGATGTCATTTGGGGCTTCAGATTGAATAATCTAGCATCTTTTTCTCTGATTGATATACCCGCAGAAGCAGTGGAACGGGGGTGGAAGTCTTTAGATTTCTTCGATCCAGACTGATGTAATTTACTCGTGAATCTCTTTCTAGAATCTCTTATTTTGAAATCAGCCTTTCGTTCCTCTTTAGCAGGTTCTTTGGCTTTACAAGCCCTATCAACCAAAACAACGAACTCTTTCAACTTAAGAATTCCGACTAACAATTGGATATCTTCATTCAACCTATCCTCGAACCTTTTACACATAATAGCTTCGGTAGAGATGCACTCACGAGCATATTTATTGAGTTGTATGGACTCTCTTTCATACTCAGTTACTGTCATACGACCCTGTTTCAAGTCAAGGAATTCTTTTCGTTTCTGATCAACAAACGGTTGACTGATGTATTTCTTTCAAAATTCAGTCTGAAAGAAATCCCATGTAACTCTTTCTTATGAAACAACAAATATTAGGGTATTCCACCAATGATACGCCACATCTCGTAACAATGAAATAGCACATTTCAAGCATTCTTCTGGTGTGCAAGCTAATTCATCGAAAACCCTGATCATATTCTCGAGCCAGAATTCGACCCTTTTAGCATCATCACTAGCTGTACCACTGAATTCTTCAGCCCCATATTTCCTTATGTTATCAATAGGAGGTCTATTCAATCTCAAAGGATCGGTACTTCATATATTTTCAGGGATTGGTTGGGGAACCGGAGGGGGTGGAGGTTGTTGAGTAGCCAGGTTTGCTCGAACAAATTTAGTAAACTATTCAAACATCATTTGGAATGTATAGATGATATGATATGTATAGATGAAATGTTACATAGTTAATATGAGTTCTATAAATGAAAGATGATATATGATGTGATACATGTATTGGAATGTTAAACGAATGTTATATGTTTGGTTTCATCCTTTTGAATGGATGAATATATGGTTGATAAATGACTAACATGTGACTGGTGTTGTGAATAGGCATTATAAGCAAATGAGTTGGCTCATAATTGCTTAAATACTTAAATGTTAAATTGGTAAGTTAAATTCTATATTATACGCCTTGAATTTGGGCCTAAAAGTATTGGGCCTTGAGCAAGGGAGCTGTTAGGAGATTGCACATAAATATTTTGTTGTGCAAGAAGGTGACACAAGTGCTTGCTTGCTTCAATGGTTAAGTGTCCTGGGGAGTGCCTGAGAAGTCTTGGGTTCAAGCCTAAGCAAGTGCAAAAAGTTTTGTTTTTAAGGAACAAACCCTTGCTTATGGTTAGTAGGCTTTTATTTAAATGTGGGTAAACTATGACACAAAGGAGTTGTTGGTCTGGTGGTAAGTGGCATATGGAGTGCTTTTGGGGTCTGAGGTTCAAGTCGGGGCAATGCAAAAGGAGTATTTATTTTTCTTCTCTTGCCATGTGAGAAGCAGAGGTAGACTAAAATATTGCTGAATAGAGTTTGAATTGGTCATGGAGGATATGTAGGAGGAAATCAATGAGAGAATTAAGGTATATGAAGTTGGGGGAGAGTGTATAGCTGGTTTTTAGTAGATAATTGTGGGATAAGGTTGTGATCTTAGTTGTTGGCCGAGTTCCCTTTTGTGTGGCCACTTTTCTTTTCTTTTCTTGTAATTTGTTTTTTTTTTGTTTCCCTTTTTTCACCGTATTCTCTTGACTCTAATCTTCCTAAAGCCTATCGTTCTTTTTGTTTTTTTTATCTCGGTGCTCTTTTGGTTGTTTCCCTGTTCGATTCTTACTTAGTAAATTACGAACATAAGTGGTTTTGCTTCCTGATGATTTTGTTCCCCTTTATTGTTATCATCCTTCCCTTGGTTACGGGTTTTTTTCTCCTCTGCTACTCCACTGAGAAGTGAACAAACGTTTATCTGTTATTTTGGCCAAACCTTATTCTTTCTTCTATCTTTCATTTTCATTTCTTTTGTCAAATCTGCCCATCGTTTGCGCCAACTCTTGATTTTATCGGATCTGTAAGCTCGGTAGGTGCTGGTTTTGTTTCCTCTTTAGTATTTTGCTTAAGAGAGGTTTTATTGGTGTTAGGTTCTTGTCAGAAGGTGGGTGCAGTGATAATAACCGATAGCTGACTGTAGAGTTCTGATTTGTGCTAAGGAAGTAAGGGAATCATTAGCATTTATCTTAGATAATGTATTAGTTATTTTAGCAGTAGGTCGTCGTGTGCTACTTCGTTATAGTTACTTGCTAATAGCTTAACTAATGTGTTAATGGCTAATAACAGGTGTTAGAGTACGCTCGCGGTTATGTTACCTTTAAACTATATTAGGTGTGTACTTACATTGTGTTTTTACCGTAGGACGGCAAAAACCGAAAAGCTGAAAAGTATGGCAACTGATGCCACACAGGCATACGAACGTACGTGTGGAAATTTGAGCCCACAAAACATGGGCATATAACGGTAGAGCCTACCATGAGTGATCTCATGGGTTCAGGCAGCTTTGGGCCACGTTGGGCCAAAATGGGTAGTGTGGGCCCAAGGGCTTATGGGCCCCACATGGGTAAATATCACGGACATGTGGGAAATATTGGATCTAGTAGTGTCGTCCACATGGCTAAGGTCATTGCTGGGATTAGTGGGCCACACGGGCGTGTGGGCCTCACTTGGGCAACATAATGGGCTTTGGGCCCATTTGCACTATTTGACTGTTAAAGGTTGCATGGGTCGCACAAGACAACTGTAGACCTACTGAAGGATCTGTAAGTGTACCTAGACCCCAAACTGAGAAGTGACTGCAATACCCCCATAGGGTAAAATAACCAAAATACCCCCATAGGGTAAAATGACCAAAATACCCCCATAGGGTAAATTGACTAATATACCCCCATAGGTTAAAATGACCAAAATACCCCTATAGGGTAAATTGACCAATATACCCCTATAGGGTAAAATGACCGATATACCCGCATAAGATAAAATTACTGATATACCCGCATAGGGTAAAATTACCGATATACCCCATAGGGTAAAATAACTGATATGCCTCTATAAAGTAAAATGATTCTTATACCCCTATGTGACAAATGACTGTTTTACCTTTATTTTGTATACGGCTGTATTTGAGCATGCCATGTTATATGTATGATATTTTGATTCGATGCATGACATTTTACTTACACATATGATATTATGTCACGACATATTGCATTGCATGGGGATGGGTTATGATATTTGGAGGAAGTGTACTATACTGATAAGGTCACACGGGTCACACAAGACGACTGTAGACTGATAAGGTTGCACGGGTCGCACAAGATGACTGTGGACCAACTGATGGCTTTAAGCCACTTATATTACTGGTAGCTTTGCTGCAATACTAGTTAGTGCCACAACTGGTGTTAACATTAGAGTGTAGGGATGGGTGGGTCGATTTATTCCCCACAGGAGTGCAGGGTTGGATAGTAGATGGTGTGTAGGGTTAGTTGGGATTTTGTCCATCATGCATTCTGATTTCTGATACTGTTATGGGCTAAGGCCCAACTGATACTATTATAGGCTAAGGCCCAACTGATACTGTTGTGGGCTAAGGCCCAACTAATACTGTTGTGGGCTAAGGCCCACGTTGATACTATTTTGTAATGGGCTCTAGCCTGGACTGTTATTGCATACTGTATGTTTGACTGTTCGATAAGGGATTACACACTCAGTTTTTGTAAACTCACCCTTCTGTTTAACTGTATAAGTAATCCCCAGTTATAGGCGGGTCGCTGCTGCGAGGGACTCGACGGTGGCCACACAACTGCATTTGCTTCTATTTTTAGCTTTTGATTTATAAGTAGTTTATTATGGTTATTTTTATTATAATAAGGCCTCTTTTGGATTTTATTTTTAATTTGGTTTTATTACTCTGTTTTATAAACTGCTAGATGGAGGAAAAAGATGGGTTTTTCAAAAGATAATTGTTTTTCAAAGACACCACGTTTACGCAACTGTCTTTAAAAGATAAGCTTCCGCTATAAATGAGATTTTAAATCGATAATGTTTAAAAGAAAGTACTATTGACAATAACGCAAGATTTTTAATTGTTCTTTTAGATCACACAAAGAGGCTAAATAAAGATTGGGCTTTTCAAATGATATCGCATTTTAAAAGTAATTAACTTTTCAATGACGCAAGTTTTGGAAATGAACAACCCGTTTTGGAATCATTGTTTGACTAAATAATTTTGAGGTTTGCAATGTCATCGAGGTTTTTGTTTCACACTCTAATGTGACACCGCTGGATTCGGCCATAACGTTTAGGCCAAGTTTGGGGTGTTTCATTTAGTGGTATTAGAGTCAAGTTGCAAAAGTCGGCTGTAGATTGGGCTTTATGAAGTTGAAATACTTAAGTATTGCTTTCAAAAGATTTGAAAGGTTATGAAATGTTTTGATGAACGTGTGGCACACTGAGTCTCCGACGTCAATTCTGTAAGTCTTTTTGACACTGTTGCTTGTTTTAAACTGAAATGTCGTAGGTAGAAAATACTGAGACTACTGTAGATAGTAGACTGTACTAAAACACTCTAGTTAGAGTAAACTAAAAATCGTAGGAAAACTGAAAACTGTAGTGAGCCTTCGATTTGCGAAAACAAACTCTAAGATTACTATTTTTCATAAAACATCCGTTAATAAACAACTGGAATTGTAAACTAATCTGCATAAAACTATTAATTCAGATAAAACATGATTAGTCAATAGGCACAAGAGGCCGTGGAGGAGGTCGTAGAGGTGCCCAAGTTGGGTCCTCATCGTCTGGCCATCGGAGTGCGCAGCGGGAGCATGGTGGTAAAGTCTATGTGGTGTGACTATTCTGATAGTTGGAAATTTCGGGGACGAAATTTCTTTAAGGAGGGGTGAATTGTAACGCCCTAAATTTGGGCCTGGAAGTATTGGGCCTTGAGCAAGGGAATAGTTAGGAGACTGCACATAAATATTTAGTTGTGCAAGAAGGTGACACAAGTGCTTGCTTGCTTCAGTGGTTAAGTGTCTTGGGAAATGCCTGAGAAGTCTTGGGTTCAAGCCTGAGCAAGTGCAAAAAGTTTTATTTTTAAGGAAAAAACCCTTGCTTATAGTTAGTAGGCTTTTATTTAAATGTGGGTAAACTATGACACAAAGGAGTTATTGGTCTGGTGGTAAGTGGCGTGTGGAGTGCTTCTGGGTTCTGAGGTTCGAGTCGTGGCAATACAAGGGGATTTTTTATTTTGCTTCTCTTGCCATGTGAGAAGCAGAAGTAGACTAAAATACTGCTGAATAGAGTTTGAATTGGTTATGGAGAATATGTAGGAGGAAATCAAGGAGAGAACTAAGGGATATGAAGGTGGGGGAGAGTGTATAGCCAGTTTTTAGGAGAGAATAGTAGGATAAAGTGGTGATCTTGGTTGTTGGCCGAATTCCCCTTTGTGTGGTCACTTTTCTTTTATTTTCTTGTAATTTGTTTTTTTAGTTTCTCTTTCTTCACCGTATTCTCTTAACGCTAGTCTTCCTGAAGCCTATCGTTCTTTTCATTTTTTTTTCTCTCAGTGCTATTTTGGTTGTTTCCCTGACCGATTCTTAGTAAATTACGAACATAAGTGGTTTTGCTTCCTGGTGATTTTGTTCCCCTTTATTGTTATCGTCCTTCCCTTGGTTGCAAGTTTTTTTCTCCTCTGCTACTCTACTGAGAAGTGAACAAACGTTTATATGTTATTTTGGCCAAACCTTATTCTTTCTTCTATCTCTCATTTTCATTTCTTTTGTCAAATCTTCCCATCGTTTGCACCAACTCTTGATTTTATTGAATTGGTAAGTTTGGTAGGTGCTGATTTTGTTTCCTCTTTAGTATTTTAATGAAGAGAAGTTTTATTTGTGCTGAGGAAGTAAGGGAATCATTAGCGTTCATCTTAGGTAATGTATTAGTTATTTTAGCAGTGGGTCGTCGTGTGCTACTTCGTTATAGTTGCTTGCTAATAGCTTAACTGATGTGTTAATGGCTAATAACAGGTGCTAGAGTACACTCGCGGTTACGTTACCTTTGAACTATATAAGATGTGTACTCTCATTTTTTTTTTTAGTGTAAAAAGCTGAAAAGTACGATAACTGATGCCACACCGGCGTATGAACAAACAAGTAGAAATTCGAGCCCACGAAACATGGGCATATGATGGTAGAGGCCACCATGAGCGATCTCATAGGTTCAGGCCGCTTTGGGCCACGTTGGGCTGAAATGGGCCGTGTGGGCCCCTAGGCTCGTGGGCCTCACACGGGTAAATATCATGAACATGTGGGAAATATTGGACCTGGCAATGTCGTCCACATAGCTAAGGTCATTTCTGGGCTTAGCGGGCCACACGGGCGTATGGGCCCAACTTGGGCCACATAATGGGCTTTGGGCCATTTGCACTATTTGACTATTAAGGGTTGTACGTGTCACACAAGACAACTGTGGGCTTTCTGATGGGTCGATAAGTGTACCTAGACCCCAAACTAAGAAATGACTGAAATACCCCCATAGGGCAAAATGACCGAAATACCCCCATAGGGTAAAATGACCGAAATACCCTCATAAGGTAAATTGACCAATATACCCCCATAGGTTGAAATGACCGATATACCCGCATAGGGTAGAATGAACGATATACCCCCATAAGGTAAAATGACTGATATGCCCCTATAAAGTAAAATGACTCTTATACCCCTATGTGGCAAATGACTGTTTTGCCCTTACTTTGTATATGATTGTATTTGAGCATGCCACGTTATATGTATGATATTTTGATTCGATGCAAGACATTTTGTATACACGTATGGTATTATGTCACGATATATTGTATTGCATGGGGATGGGTTATGGTATTTGGAGGAAGTGTACTGTACTAATAAGGTCACACGGGTCGCACAAGACGACTGTGGACTGATAAGGTCGCACGGGTCGTATAAGACGACTGTGGACCAATTGATGGTTTTAAGCCACTTATATTACTGGCAGCTTTGCTGCAATACTAGTTAGTGCCACAACCGATGCTAACATTGGAGTGTAAGGATAGGTGGGTCGATTTATTCCCCACAGGAGTGCAAGGTTGGAGAGGAGGTGGTGTGCAGGGTTGGTTGGGATTATGTGCATCATGCATTCTGATTTCTAATACTATTATAGGATAAGGCCCAATTGATACTGTTATGGGCTAACGCTCAACTAATACTGCTATGGGCTAAAGCCCAACTGATACTGTTGTGGGCTAAGGCCCACGCTGATACTGTTCTGTAATGGGCTCAGGCCTGGACCGTT
Source organism: Gossypium stocksii (assembly GCA_020496765.1). Classification (NCBI taxonomy): domain Eukaryota; kingdom Viridiplantae; phylum Streptophyta; class Magnoliopsida; order Malvales; family Malvaceae; genus Gossypium; species Gossypium stocksii. The sequence goes on from CM035626.1 coordinate 58,249,737, forward strand.
ATTGCGTACTGTATGTTTGACTGTTCGATAAGGGATTATACACTCAGTTTTCATAAACTCACCCTTCTGTTTAACTGTATAGGTAATCCCCAGTTATAGGCAGGTCACTACTGCAAGGGACTCGACGGTGGCCACTCAACCCCATTTGCTTCCATTTTCAGTTTTGATTTATAAGTAGTTTATTATGGGTATTTTTATTGTAATAAGGCCTCTTTTGGATTTTATTTTTAATTGGTTTTATTACTCTATTTTATAAACTACTAGATGTAGGAAAAAGATGGGCTTTTCAAAAGATAATTATTTTTCAAAGACACCATGTTTATGCAACTATCTTCAAAACATAAGCTTCCACTGTAAACAAGATTTTAAATTGATAACATTTAAAAGAAAGTACTTTTGACAATAACGTAAGATTTTTAATTGTTCTTTTAGATCACACAAAGAGGCTAAATAAAGATTGGGCTTTTCAAATGATATCGCATTTTAAAAGTAATTAACTCTTCAATGACACGTATTTTGGAAATGAACAACCCGTTTTGGAATCACTGTTTGACTAAATAATTTTTCATCGAGGTTTTCGTTTCACACTCCAATGTGACACCGCCAGATTCGGCCATAACGTCTAGGTCAGTTTTGGGGTCTTTTAGAAGTCCTGAGTTCAAGCCTTGCTTGTACAAAATTTTTGTTTTTACTTGAATGAACTCTGACTCTAGTCATTGGGCTTCTTGAATAAATTTGGTTAAAACATGACATAAAAAGCCTGCTGGTCCAGGGGATAGTGGCGTGTTACTATTTCTAAGGGTCTTGAGTTCGAGTCCCGTAATGCACAAAGAATGTTTTATTTTTCTTCTTTGTCGTGTGTGTAGTTGAAGTTGATTAAAACTCTACTGAGTTTGGTGGAGTTTGAATTGGATGTTAGGAGGGGTTGTGTGAGAGATTATAGGAGTGTGGGATGTTGAAGGTAGTAGGAGAGTAGTGCCGAATGTGGAATCCTACTCCTCAGGATTTCGGCTATGGTAGGTTGTTCTCATCATTTTTGGTTCTGGCAATTGTTTTTCTTACTTTTGGAGGCTGATTTGTGTTGGGGGTTTTTATTTTGGCTAATATCTTCGGTGATCAGTTTTCGACTTGGCTTACCCTGCAGTTCTTTTGATTGCCGATTCTGTTTGTTTCTTTCGCTACCTTGCTAACAGGCGTGCCTTCTTTTTCCTTTGGCCAAATATTTCTCTCTTCTACTCTCTCAATCGATTTTGCTTTTGCCGATTCTTTTCTCTTCTCTCCCTCTCTCAAGCTTTGGTTGAATACTTCTTACCTCTTTTATCCTTCCCAAATCTTTTCTTCTTATCTTAGCCGAAAGCTGTCTTCCCTTGTTACTTGTGGTTTAGCTGATTATCACCCTTTCTTTTACCTCTCTGTGTTGACTTTCCCTTCACTGCTATCTATCATTTCTATGGTCATTCTTGTTCATCGGTGTTGCATTTTGGTAAGTCTGACTTTCGGTAGGGGTGCACAACTCTTTTTCTTTCTCCCTCTTTGCCACATTAGTCTTGTACCTAACATCTTTCTGTGATGCCATTTTCTGTTAGGGGTGTAATAATTCCTTTTTGCCTCTATTTTATTGTGTACCTTCGGCTCTTGAGGGGGTGTAGGCCGATTCTTTGTTTCTTTTTTAATTTTTGACTTTGCGCATTCGGTAAGTGATGATTCATCTATCTCAAACTATTCATTTGAATAATGGTTGATAAGGTTAAGTTGGAATGTAGGTAACCTCTAAGGTCTAGGGATTAGTCTCTTACAAAGGATCAAGTGTGCGAGCCTCAATCGATCGATCTAAATGTACAGTAGGTAATCTTATGGATAAGTGTTTTGGTTGGGTTTTGTTAATTCATTGGTAAGTGGTTAACGTTAGTTGTGATTGAATATATGTTTGGTGTTCGTGGCTGCTTCATGTTCTCGCAAATAGATGTGTAATCACACTGTTACTATCACAAATTAGCCAAAAGCCGGTATTATGACAATTGACGCTACGCAAGCATGCGCTCGCTCCTGTGGCAATCTGGATGCATAAAATGTGGGCACTTGGCTGTAGAGGCCACCATGGGTGGTTCCATGGGCTTAGGCCGTTTTAGGCCATGTTGGGCCAAAGTGGTAACGCCTTACATTATAGGGTCTTTAATTTTTTTGCATAAATTGATAATTGCATGTTTGGGTGTGTTGGATTTTTTATTTGGGTGTGTTTGGAGGGCCTTTAGAAGGCATGGGTTCAAGCCAAGCCTTTGGCAAATTTTTAATTTTTAGGCTTAGGGGAATATAGATGTTAGCTTATAGGGCTTAAGTAAAATTATTGGGGTTTCATGACACAAAAGGCTTATGGTGGAGTGGCTTGTTGTGTCATTAGCAAGGGGGAGAGCTGGGGTTCAAATTCCCTTGCAAACAAAATGAGTTTATTTTGCTACTTGGGGGCGCAAGAATTGGATTGGAACTCAAAGACTGGAAGTTGGTTGTAGACTTAGTCTTGTGAATTTGAATTGAATTCAAATTTGAGAAGTTTAGTGAATCATGGAGCAAATCAAGGAGATTTTCAAGAGATTTTGTGTATGGGAAGAGTTGACCGAATGTGGGGTATCTTGGAGTGCATATGCGGCTAAGGCTTTGATGTATGGGTGTTTGGCATTTTTGGTAAAAAGTTTTGGTGCCGAAATTTCCTTTTTGTGTTTTGGGCTTGTACTTTGGGCATTTTCGTTCTACTTTGCTTTTGATCATTTAGGCATCTCGTTCTAAGAAGCCGTAATGGCAATTTATTTTCTTCCAATCTTAATCCATCATTAGGCCAAACTTCATCAAACTTCTCCTTCCTTTCTTTTGTTTCTCTCGGTTATCTTCACTGTGCTGAACCCTACTCTCTCTTCCATCAAGCTTGAATTCTTCTCTGGCCGAATCTCATTGTTTCACTTCTTAAACTTCTTAACATAATTTTTACATCTCCTTTCCTTTGATCATTTTTATTTCACCCTTACTAAGTCAGTTGCTGAATCTTACCTCTCTCTAGTATCCCATTCTCTTCCTCTTCACACAAATTTCTTTAGGCTGAACCTTGTTCCCTATCTCTGATCAAATACGCTTCATTGGCCGAACCGTACTATACTTCTTTTCTCTAGTGTTCTTTCGACTGATCCTTTATAGCTGAACCCTATTTCTTCTTTCTTTACTTGTTTCTTCACCAACTGATTGCCTTTCTTTATCTTCTTTCTGTTCTTCATTTGACACCCCTTTGGCATAATCTTGGTTACTTTTGCAACCATAGCTGAATACCTCTTTTTACTAAGTGTCTAGTTTCGTGCCATCAAAGACTGAATCGGGGTAAGTGCTCTCTTTTTCCTTTTTTGAGTGTTCTTATGGAATTTGAATATGCTTTTTCTTCTATATGTTAATCAACCTTTGATTCTTTCATTGGTGACTGATTTGAATTCCTTTCTTTCTTGACTACTTCTATTTCCTAGGCATTCGTAGAGGTCGATCTAGCAGAAGGTGGGGGATCGCTGGTGTAGTCGAAGCAATCTAGACTTTTTGTCAGTTTTCAGTAAAGGTAAGAGGTTGGTGTTTTCTTTGTTGTTAGCCGATTTTGGTTGGGTTATAAGTTAAAGTTAACAAGTTGGATTGTTGATAAATAATATTCGTATATGTAGTTCAGATTTTCATCAGAGGGCAAGCGACTATTTCTAACCAACGGTCTTAAAGGATTCTCTAATATCGTGAAACAAAAGGTGTGTAACCACACCCTACTATAGTGTAGATTGGCAAAAGCCAAAAAGCTGAAATGTCGAAATGTCAGCATTTAAGGCCATACGGGCGTGCGAACGCTTGTGGGCCGAACTGAGCCCACATATTGAGGGCAATGGACTGTCAGGGCCATCATGCGCTATTTCGTGCACTTGGGCCATTATGGGCCTTGATGGGCCAAAATGGGCCCATTGGGCCTATGGGCCTGTATGGGAAAATTACTTGGTAATTGATCGTTTGTATATTGGGTGATAGGGCTTGTGATGGCGAACGTAAAACTGGTCTGAATGGGCCACACGAGCGTGTGAGCCCACCTACGCCCAATAGGGGTTTTGGGCCCATATACACTGTTTGACCATATAGATTATCTGAGTTGCTTAATGTGACGTTAGACCTGTTAGGAGATCGTATTAGGTGTCGAGACTCTGAAACTTAATAAAATGACCAAAATACCCCTTAGGGGTAAAATTACCATTTTACCCCTAACTGCCTAAAAGACTGTTATACCCCTAAAGATAGGTTGTATGATATATATATGACTGTATCTATGTCTGTTAATATGCATGCGTGTTATATTTGATTATAATATGTCATTCTGTATGGGGTTGGGTATGACTCGGAGGAAGATCTGTTTTAGTGGCTACGCCACGTAATTCTGTTATTAATGGCTTTGCCACGCATTCTGATTCTGGTGGCTCTGCCATGTTATCTGTTATTAGTAGCATGGCTGCATATTGGTGTACTGGTTGGGTGGGTCGAGTTATTCCCTACATGGTATGATGGTTGGTACGGGTGGTGTGATGGTTGGATTGGGTTGGGCATACATTTATTTACTGTTCTGATTCTGTAATTGGTTTGAGCCCGCACTATTTTGTATAGGGCTTAGGCCTAGACTGATCTATCGACCCAGTCTATTTTGCATGTCTGTTCACTGTTATCGGTTGGGGAAGTTACACATTGAGTTTTTGCAAACTCACTTTTTAATTTAAATGTGCAGATAAACCCCAACCATAGACGATTTGGAGCTGCGAGGGACTCGGGGTGGCCACTTGTCTTCTGCTTTCGGATTTGTTTTTGTTGAGTTTCAGTTTAGGTATTATTTATGTAATAAGGCCATTATGGGGTTTTGTTTTAATTTTCGTTATTCGAGTTGTTTTGTCCTTTCAAACTGTTAGAGTAGCTAATCGGGTTTTCAAAACTAATAACAATCAGTTTTTTAGAAATTCACACGTAATATTTCAAATATTAAGAGTTTTCATAACTTCAGATTATTGAATACAACAAATACGACAACCATTTCTACTAATTCATTTTCAGCTTGAGTAAAAAAAAAAGAAAAAAGTTTTAATCAGATTTTGTTCTCTGTCCACAATCTAAACAGGGTTTTTAAAATAGAGGAAAGTTTTTATCGATCAGACTGATTTCGAACGTAACTTCCATATGACACACCAGATCTGGCCATAACGTTCGGGCCGAGTTTATAGTGTTACAGAAATGGGCCGGGTTATGAGTGTTACAAAAATGGGCCGTGTGGGCCCCACAGGGGTAAACACATGGAGGTGTGGAAAATACTAGGCCAGGCTGTGTAGTTTACACAGCCAAGGTTATTTTTGGGCTTTGTGGGCCCACATGGGCCCGCATAATGGGCCTTGGGCCTATTTTCACCGTTTGACTATTAAGGTCGCACGGGTCACCTGAGACGACTGTGGACCTATCGTGGGGTCGATATGTAACACCCTGAATTTGGGCCTAGAAGTATTGGGCCTTGGGCCTGGGTGCGGGTGTGAGATAGTTCGAAATAAAATTATTGATGTGTTGAATTCTGTTATGGAAGGTTATTATTAATGGGTTAATGTGGAATTTTAGTGAACTGTGAAGGATTCATAGTGTGGGGAAAAGTCTTGGGCTAATTTCTGGGATTCCGGGATTTTTGTGATATTTGGTGTAATGTTGAAATTTTGATATATGGATGTGTAATTCGTGTTTGGAGTGTGTTATTGGGCCTATGGAAGGCCCAAGTGTTGGTTAAAAACCTGGGGAATTCTTAGATTTTTGGACTTAAGGAATAGAGGACTTGGAAAAGAGGAGTTGTAAGGAATTATGTGTGTAATAAGACACAAAAAAGGAATGTGGTGTAGTGGCAAAGTAGCGCCACTTAGGAGACAAGAAAGCAAGGGGTCCAAGGTTCAAGTCTTGGCTCTTGCAATTTATTTTGGTTTTTCTTTTAAATAAATCTGGAAACAAGTAGGTGAGCTTTAAAGTTAAATGTGTTGGACTTATGACACAAAAGAGCTTGTGTCCGAGTGGTGATGGCATGACAGGGTTACTGAGAGGACTTTGGTTCGAATCCCGTTGCACGCAAAGGGTGATTATTTTGCTAATGCTTTAATTTTGGGGGGATTGATGGAGAATCCCACATCGGAAAGCTAACATGAGAGCAGGTGAGGAGCTAGCTTTAAATAGAGCAAACCAGGAGGAGAGTAGGCACAGCCTTCTTGGCTGATCCCTTTCGCTTATGGCGTGCCCGTTTGGGTTGGGCATCGGCTAAGAGTGTTTGGAGCGCGGCTTAACTTCAGTCTCCTACCAGGTGTGTATTTCTCACTACTCTAGCGGTAGGACGGCTACTTCGGGCTGCAATGGGCCGAAGGGGCCATGTGGGCCCAATGGGCCTACGGGGCCATTTGGACAAGTTGTTTAATTGTATAGTAAATATTGGACTAGACTAGGTGAATCGCATATCTGTAGCTAAATTTGGGCTAAAAGGGCCACACGAGCGTGTGGGCCTATTTGGGCCGAGAATGGGCCCTAGGCCCAATTTGCATTGTTATCTCTGTTTAGAATGCTTTAGTTTACCGAATTACTGAAATACCTTCGACTTGTAAAATTACTATTTTACCCCTGATTTGTAAAATTACTATTTTACCCCTGATTTGTAAAATTACCATTTTACCCCTGGTTTGTAAAATTACCATTTTACCCCTGATTTGTAAAATTACCATTGTACCCATGATTTGTAAAATTATCGTTTTACCCCTGATCTGTAAAATTACTGTTTTACCCTTGATTTGTGAAATTACTGAAACGCCCATTTAGGGTAGAATTACTGAAATATCCCTGTAGGGTAGAATTACCGAGATACCCTTGTGGGGTAAAATTACCATTTTGCCCCTAGGTGTTAAATGACTGTTTTGCCCTTCGTGGGTAAATGACTAACTTGTGTGATGATTGGGCTAGTTTGACCGCGGATATAAGTTGGTGATATGAATGACTTGACTGCGATCTATTATTATTTTTGGGATTTGGAAAAGTTGGAATCCCTATGTGTTTAGGGAGGCTGTCGAAATAGTGCCTAAGGCTTTAAGGGGCTGTTACCAATTATTTTACTCTATGCTTGTAAGGGTTAAAGGCTGCTAACTAAGGGCTTGGATCAATGGAGCGTTGGATCCAGATTTGGATATCAACTTCAGCAAAGGTAAGGATTTAGGGCCTTGTTCATGGATGCCCGAATATGGTAAGAGTATGTTAAATTTAGTTATCATTGATTCATGGTCTAATGTTTTAGTAATCGAATATAGGATTGAGTTGGAGCAGATATCATCATCGTTCGTCGTAATCAGGTGTGTATCGAACCCTTCTTTAGTCTAATTCAGCAAAGGCCAAGTAACCGAAAAGTTGGTATTATGTGGGCTTGTGAGTGTGCGAATGCTCACAAGATGATTGGAAATCCTGAGATCTGTAACCGTAAGTGGTAAGTTAGTTGAGTGTGCAATTTCGCGCACCTCGATAAGTTGGGTCTCGATGGGCCGAACATAGGCTCACGGGCTTTCGGGCCCATACCGGTAAAAATAGGAAATAAATGTGTTCTATTAGACTGTAGTATCGGAACCGCTAAAACTGGTAGCTAGATAGGAAATTTGGGCTGAATGGGCTTAATTTGCTAAATAGACACTGTAGGGCCCATTAGGAGTTTTAGGGCCCAGTGACTGAAATTGTTAAAATCTGTTAAATTGACTGCTAAGATGGAACTAAAGCTTATATGTGACTGTAACATGCATAAAACTCGTAATATTGGAACAAGTACTAAAATACCCCTATGTATGGAAAATTACCATTTTACCCCTAAGTGTAAAATGACCTTTATACCCCTAGGGTAAATTCTGTATGAAATGTATGATTTTCTATTTCTGCATGTCATATCTCATAACATATGTATATATCTGATGCATGTGATTCTGTATGTTATGTGTCATAGCATGTATATCTGTTGCATGGGGTATGGGTTTTTATGATGGAGGAAGCGTTTTGGCAGCCTCGCTGCAATCTGGTGGCCTCGCCACATATATATCTGTTCTGGCAGCCTCGCTGCAATCTGGTGGCATCGCCACGTATATACATCTGTTCTGGTGGCCTCGCCACAATATCTGTATCTGGTGACCTCGTCACAATATCTGGCAGCCTCGCTGCAAATTTTATTTGGCAGCCTCGCTGCAAATTATCTGTGGTGTGTAGCAGTTGGGTGGGTCGAGTAGTCTCCCCACATGGTGTAAGGCTGGTACGGGGGTGTTATGGATGGATCTGGGTTGGGTTTTCTGTTTGCATATCATATCTGATCTGTATCTGTAATGGGCCTATGGGCCGTACTGTTATCTGAAAAGGGCTAAGGCCCAGTTTATTGATATCTGAATAGGGTTTCGGCCTAGTATTTGACTGTGATGGGATAGGGCTTAGGCCCAACGGGCTTGAGTTGACTTGGGCTTTGGATGGGCTTCTGTACACACTGAGTTTTCCAAACTCACCCCTTTTTCCTTCCATCCTTGTAGGTGAGCCTTAGATTGGTGGACTTGGAGCTGGGAGGGGTTCAGAGTGGCCACATGGACTGGACTATTGGATTTCTAATTAAGTTACCTATTTGAATTTAGATTTAATTATTTATTTCTGGTTTTGGGTTGTAAAAAGGGCCTCTTTAATTACTTTTATTTTGGGTTTTTTCTTTACTTATTTAAATTGGTTTCAGCTTACGTAGGATATTATTTAAATCGAGTTGAAAATAAATGATTTTAAGACGCGGTTTTTATAAAAGTTACTTGTTTTCAAAATAACACGATAACCAAGCAAAGCTTCCACAATTTTAAATGATCTTGTAGATAAATATTTCAAATAGTTAAAGTGTGGCAATGGTAGTGTGCATGTCTAGGAGTGGATCCAAGAAGAGCTTGGTACTTAAGTAGTCTATTCGACTCACCTCCTCTTTTCTGGAATCCTACCTGGTGCCCAGCTTCCATTCACTTTAAGTCTTAACGAAAAAGGTCAAATTTATTTGATACTTAAATCGTTTTCAAAATTAACAAGTTTTTGCAAACTACAAGGGTTTATAAGCTTTCATAAAACTTTTACAAAGGTTTTAACGATGTTTGCAAAGGGAGGATTATTTCAATAAATCACGTTTTGGAAAAAGACAAGCTAAGTTTAACGGTAAAAGTTTTTAAAACTTCAAGGGTTTTCAATGAAAGCACGATTTTCGAAAAACACTTCAATGTGACACACCAGACTTGGCCGTAACGTCTGGGCCGGGTTTAGGGTGTTACACGATAAGCATGCCTAAACCCCAAACTGATAAATGACTGTTATGCTCTATGAGGTAAAATGGCTATTATGCCCTTATATGATGTATGACCGATTGAGCATGCCATTTGATATATATATTTTGCATACATGCATGATATTATGATATGTTTCATGGGGATAGGTTTATTGTATTTGGAGGAAGTGTATTGAACTGTTAAGGTTGCACGGTTCACCCGAGACGATTGTGGACCTACTGATGACTTTAAGCCGCTTATATTATTGGTAGTTTTGTTGCGATACTGTTTAGTGCCGCAACCGGTGCTAACTTTGTAAGTGTAGGGATGGGTGGGTGATTTATTCCCCACAGGAGTGCAGGGTTGGACAGGAGATGGTGTGTAGGGTTGGTTGGGATAACATGCATTATGCATACTGTATTCTGATATTGGTATGAGCTAAAGCCCAACTGATACTGTTATAGGCTAAGGCCCAACCGATACTGTTACTGTGAAAGGGCTTAGGCCCAATTCTTCTATTGTATATTGTCTGTATTATTATTTGGGAAATTACACATTGAGTTTTCATAAACTCACCCTTCTGTTTTAACTGTACAGGCAATCCCCAATCTTAGGCGGTTCGGTGCGCACGGAGGACTTAGCAGTGGCCACGCTACTCATTAAGTTAGATTCAGCACTTTATAATGATTTTGGATTTAATTTTGGTACTGGTTTTGTAATAAGGCCTCTTTTAATTTTTAACTTTTAAATTGTGACTTTTGTTGATATGTTAGTTATATCTGCAGAACTAAGAAACTTGAGTTTTCAAAATAAGCAAACTTTTAAACAAATGCGCCAAGTGTTTTAAAAAGCTTCTGTGTTAAAAGGTTGTTTTGAAATTAATAACGATTTAATAAGTAAATGGTTTTTGGCTAATAAACCACGTTTTTAAAAGTAATTAACTTATTGGTAATGACATGCGTTTTGGAAATTAATGACACAACTTTGAATCGATAGAAGGTAATAAAAAGAGGACTTATAGGAAAATGGGGTTTTTCATCAATATTATCTTGATTTATGAAAAGCACATCAATGTGACATCGCCAGATTTGACCATAACGTCTAGGCTGGGTTTTGGATGTTACAATGAGTTTTGGTACTTAAACAAGCTATGTGATATGGTTTGAAGTAGTAATAATTGGTTTGGTATGAAAGCCTTATATGATATGCTTATAATGTGATAAATGTGATGAATGATGTTTGAGTATTGATAGATATTGGCATGAATGATGTTAAGTTGAATTATGAATGGAATTGATAAATGAAATGGTAGCATGATTGGTACATGCTTTGGTAACATTTTTGGTTGAGTAAATGATATATGAATTAGTTGGTTATGAAATGGTTAAAATGTGCATTGTACGGCTGAATTTGTTACTCTTTTTGAATATGAATTTGGTGCAAATTGATGCTTATAGCTACAAGAGGATTGTGTGGGAAAAATGGCTTAAACCAAGCCTATTTTCGTCCCACACGGTCTAAGCACACGGGCGTGTGTCTCGATCTTGTGACCCCTGAACCTTAGTTAATTAAGTCAGTATACCCTACAGGATTGGCACGGCCTAGACACACAGTGTAACAACCCGGTTTAAACCTTAGTCAGAATAGTGGTTTCAAGACCACATATTTGAGTCAGAAAAATATTTTAATATTATTTTTTATGTTTGTGATTTGTGAATTAGCATTTGTGAAATTTCTGTGATTCAATTTGTTTGTTTCTGTACTTAATTTGTAAAAAGGACTAAACCGCAGGATAAGTAAAAGTGGTATTCTATATATTTTGACACGATCTGTCTCGGGGTGAGTCGAGTCGTATTTGTTGCCCGATCGTTAAAATGGAGAAGTATCATTCTTGAATAGAGTAATGGTTGAATTTTGCTAAGTAAGGCTTTAAACAAAGGAAACAAATGTGAATAAAGATAATGACTGAATTGGCTAAGTGAAATGATGAAGGAAATGGCTAAGTGAACGATGATGGAAATGGATTAAGTAAATGATGATGGAAATGGATTAAGTGAATGATGATAGACATGGATTAAGTAAATGATGATGGAAATGGATTAAGGCCAAGGAAGAGCCAATACTAATGAGCGTATTGACCCGAACCTTATACGACAATTAAGAAGAATGGATATTGAAAGATAGGACCTTGACCTGTTACCTATAAAGGTAAGAACCAAAAGTATAGTTTGGTGAACGCCACACTCTGAATAAGTGATAAGTTCAAAAAGAAATAGGAATGACGCCACTAACAAGCTAGATAAGTCAAGCTGAATCTTTAACGAAATACGAGAGTTGAAAAACTCACAAAAATGTTATAAACATTCAAAAGGTAGCAAAAGTCTCCAAAACAATGTCTTCTTACAACTATTTATAGGCATTATTATGACTATTCAAATGCCTATTTGTGACCTTTCACCTTCAACAATTAAATAAAATTATTATAAGCTTTAATTTGAAATTAAACTCATGTAAGGAAGCCAATGAGTCATGTCTCTTCATTGGAACCTGGTGTAAAGGCATGTAAATTCTCCTTAATAAAGACTTAAAGTATCCTTAATGCGTTTGATGATATCCCTTCAGCTCCCTTGTAACCACATGATAAAATCTTGTGTAATATCCTCTTAAATGGCTTCATGATGAAGACTTAAGACCCCAAAAACATTTAGACTTGAAGAGTCTCTTTTGGTCCATTAAACAGCCACCATAATGAGCTTTGAGTGCATGAAACCAATCAGACTTGAAGAGTCACTCTTGGTCCATTTGCAAAGTCACCATAATAAGCTTTGAGTGCTTCAATATCCACCAAAAACGTTCCAAATATGCACCAACAGTTAAGTGACCAAATGCACACTCTTTTATGCCAAAACTGAATAGCCAATAGAATGTGACAGCATTTGATTCTTCTTGGCAAATGAACAGCCCTATTGTAGCTTTATATATGTGACCAGCCTTTTGGACTTTCCTACAATAATTACACAATCAATTTATTTAAGAAAAATTAAACACACTATAACTTAAGCATTAAAAAAATAATAGCCAAATTAAATATCACACTAACTCAAACATCTAAGATATTTAAATGTATGATTTAATTAAGATGTAAACTAAATGCACAATGAGTTATTTAATACATGACTTCATTTAAAGATGCACACTTTAATTAACATGGGAGTTACATAATGCATGTCATAATTTATGAGGCAAACTTTAACTAACATGGGAGTTACATAATGCATGTCATAATTTATGAGGCAAACTTAACTAACATGAAAGTTACATAATGCATGACATTATTAAATGCAAAACACATAATGCATGTCACAATTAAAAGATGTAGATCAATAATGCATGACATTAATTAGAGATGCATTTAATAAACATGACATAATTAAAGACTAAAATAACTAAAATAAATAAATCAAAGTCCTTATTCCAGCAACCAAATTAACAAATTGAAACTAAAAGCCTCATTTTGCACTTGGGCCCCTCGAGTTTGAGCCAATCTCGGTGCTGTGGAGTTGGGTCGTAACATGATGCGACCTGGTTCGCATCATACCCTCCCTCTTGAAGACGATTTGTCCTCAAATCGGGCCACTTGCTCGCAAAAAATCTTTTATCATCACAAACCTGGAGAATACACAAAACTCGAAAAGGAAGTAGATTAGTCACTTGCCCTCCCTCTTTAGGAGGAATCCATTTCAATGTGTCACCTTCACAAAATTGAAAGAGGTTAGTGACAACATGGATAATGAACTGGAAAGAACTTTCGAAATCAATATGCACAATTTGAACATATGTATCAATGCCGGGATCAAAAATAGAAATTGAATTTACCTTGTTCCTTGAAGGAAACAAACCAGAATCATGGAGCATTCGAAAGTCATAGTTTTGGACAACAAAAATCCATGGCTAAAATCGTTTGAACAAGGATAAAGAATAATGATCTCCGGGATCAAAAATAATATTTCCTCTTACCTCTCCAATCTGACTCAAAAGTATCATGAACAACAACCTAGAAAGAACATGTAGTAATTAAACAGTATAATTTTGCAAAACACGATCGAATATTTTAAACTACAATTTCGAACAACCTCCAGAGTAAAAAATTTGAGTTTGACTTTGCAAGCCAACAAAATTCACTTCTTTTATTTTTGAACAAAATAATAGAATTCGAAGCAGATAAAAAGGTTCAGCATATTTATTTAAAATGAAATTACGATACTCACCTTTTCTTAGTAACAACTCAAAATTGCTTGATCCGAGCTTAAACACACGATTTTGGTCGTTCATTGTTAAAAGTAGCAAAGGCTTTTCTTTCATCAACAACTCACATATATGAAATAAGAAAGATGTGAGCATACTAGCATTCAAACAATGAAACCTGTCACATTTCATTCGGATAGACATGTATGTTTTCAGACATTCATATGCCTCAAATGTCATCCGCATGTTTTCACCACAATCAAGCAAATGAAAAGATTTATATGATTCATTATTTTGCACATCCAATCCTTGCAATTGCCAATTGATTACTACTTCACCAATAATCTCATCAATACCACAAATTTTTGTAATGGTACTCTCCTTGCGATCTTTTAAAGCAAACAAATCATTATAAATCAAGAAGGAGTAATTAACCAAATAAATGTTCAAACATTTTTCAGAAACCAACTCTTCAACAATCGAATGAGGCTGATATAACTTAAAAACTTTAGTTTCCATACCTTGCTTACCCTTTGGCATAGGCAAACTAGGTTCGTTGATAACATTATCTGTTTCAACCAATGTGAATCTTCTTTCCTTTGAAAGATATCGAAGTTGGAATTTGTCAGTAGGATCTTCAAAAACCTGAAAAGAAGAAATAATACAAGGAAAGCTCACAGAATGGTTAATAAGATCACTCTTCACTTTTTCTTGATCATTTTCTTCCTTTTCACTCATTTCTTTTACCTCAATCTCTTTTATTTCTAAAAACTCATTGTCACTTGTTTCTTTCACTCCCTCTCTCTCTCTCTCTTTTAATATGCTTTTTTGGCTTGCACTCTTTTTTTTTTCCTATCTCGATCTTTTTTTGCTCTTTTTCATTTTGTTTTTCTTCTTTTTCAATTTCTTTATCTTTTTCACATGCTGTTTCAATTTCATTACAAAAGGAGGACAACAAAAAAGAATTATCAAAATGAGAAACCTTTCGTTGAGAAAAAGAGAAAGGGTCTTCACACAAAAAATGATTATCTCCTCGCGATAGATTCTTTGTGGCTGAGTATTTTGATGCTTTTGAAACATGTTCACCACTTCGTAAGCAATCCCCCACAGATGAATAAATTGATGCACTTGTAGAAACATATCTACCTTTTCGTTTGTCATCTCGGAAGGAATCAAACTCGAAGCTTGCTTTTCTTTGTCTTGAACTCATCGGCATATAAGACTCGCGAAATGGGTCTTTTCTTGAATAATCATAGGATGCTTGTCTTCGTGAGGATCTTATCTCCTTTCCTCGACTTGATGAAATTCGTTCCCAATGGTAGGAAGATGGGAGGAAACGCTTGCGTATTATGGCTTTCATTTCAGACCAAGTGGATATCGGATGCTCTCCGTTTTGTCTCTGACTCGTGGTGAATTGATCCCACCAAGTCATGGCATAATCGGAGAAACTGTTCACTGTAAACCTCACTTTCTTGCTTTTCGAGTAGTCGTGGTACTCAAAAACCAATTCTACTTTATTTTCCCATTCAAGGTAGGCCTCTGGATCCAATCGACCTTGGAATGGTGGTATGGAAAGGTTGATGTTCTTGAGATCGTCATCATCATGTCTCCGATCTCTATGTCGGTGATCTCTCCGGTGATCACTTGCATTGGATTCTTATCCGCTCTCAATATCACGAGGATCATTCGATTCATCATCTTGAACCCTTCTTCTTCCCCTGTGCTGGTTTGGTCTCTCCCATCTATGGCGAACAATTTCGAGAGTTCTTTCGCGTGGTTCTCTCGCTTCGACTTGGAACAATCGGTCTTCAAGGGGATTGAGCCTTCTATCTAATATTCTTTCCATCTCTCGTAAGAGAGCTTGCATGTTTAAATAGGGAACGTTGCGAATTGGTTGTCGTGCTGGCCGTTCTTCCAAATTTGGTTCAGATTCTTGTGACATTGTATTGATTAAATAAACCTCTCCACAAAAACCCCACTATTCACTCACAAAGAAAAATAATATGGCACTCTATTCGTGTTTGCACTCTTTTACGGCTTTTCTACACTCGAATGCTCTCACTAACTCTCGTGCCTTTTTCCACTTTCTTCACCTCTCAAACTTCGTAATCGACTTGCTTAGACTTATAAGCAAGCCTAGGGGTCAGTTTCAAAGGGTAGGGAAGAGTAGAAATTGATTAAGGTGTTAGGTAGGCTAAAAGAAAAATAAAAAAGTATTGTAGTGTGGCGAAATGGATTGTTTTGGGCAGAAATGAAATGTGATGATCGGAAAAAACTAGGACACTTTCAAACACTTTTTTTTTTGTTTTGATTTTTTTTTCAAAATATAACTTCAACACACTTTGTACAATCACTTTTCCTTTTTTTTCACGAATTTTTTTCAATGTTTTTTTTTTTAAATTTCAAATGCTTACTCGACAATTCACGAACGTCCGTACTCTTTGATTTTAGCTAGCTCTGATACCAAATGATACGATTCGTCTTGAGGTGAGTCGAGTCGTATTTGTTGCCTGATCATTAAAATGGAGAAGTATCGTTCTTGAACAGAGTAATGGTTGAATTCGGCTAAGTAAGGCTTTAAACAAAGGAAACAAATGTGAATAAAGATAAGGACTGAATTGGCTAAGTGAAATGATGAAGGAAATGGCTAAGTGAATGATGATGGAAATGGATTAAGTAAATGATGATGGAAATAGATTAAGTGAATGATGATGGAAATGGATGAAGTAAATGATGATGGAAATGGATTAAGGCCAAGGAAGAGCCAATACTAATGGGAGTATTGACCCGAACCTTATACGACACTTAAGAAGGATGTATATTAAAAGATAGGACCTTGACCCATTACCTATGAAGGTAAGAAACAAAGGTATAGTTTGGTGAACGCCACACTTGGAATGAGTCATAAGTTCAAAAAGAAACAGGAATGACGCCACTAGCAAGCTAGATAAGTCAAGCTAAGTCTTTAACGAAATACGAGAGTTGAAAAACTCACAAAAATGTTATAAACATTCAAAAGGTAGCAAAAGTCTCCAAAACAATGTCTTCTTACAAACTATTTATAGGTATTATAATGACTATTCAAATGCCTATTTGTGACCTTTCACCTTCAACAATTAAATAAAATTATTACAAGCTTTAATTTCATATTAAACTCATGTAAGGAAGCCAATGAGTCATGTCTCTTCATTGGAAACTGATGTAGTTAAAAAGGCATGTCAATTCTCCTTCATGAAGACTTAAAGTATCCTTAATGTGTTTGATGATATCCCTTCAGCTCCCTTGTAACCACATGATAAAAGGTTGTGTAATATCCTCTTAAATGGCTACATGATGAAGACTTAAGACCCCAAAAATGTTCAGACTTGAAGAGTCTCTTTTGGTCCATTAAATAGCCACCATAATGAGCTTTAAGTACATAAACCTAATCAGACTTGAAGAGTCACTCTTGGTCCATTTGAAAAGTCACCATAATGAGCTTTGAGTGCTTCAATATCCATGAAAAATGTTCCAAATATGCACCAATCATTAAGTGACTAAACGCACACTCTTTTATGCCAAAACTGAACAGCCAATTGAACGTGACAACATTTGATTCTTCTTGGCAAATGAACAGCCCTATTGTAGCTTTATATATGTGACCAGCCTTTTGGACTTTCCTACAACAATTACACAATCAATTTATTTAAGAAAAATTAAACACACTATAACTTAAGCATTAAAAAAAATAATAGTCAAATTAAATATCACACTAACTCAAAAAACTAAGATATTTAAATGTATGATTTAATTAAGATGTAAATAAATGCACAATGAGTTACTTAATACATGACTTCATTTAAAGATGCACACTTTAATTAACATGGGAGTTACATAATGCATGTCATAATTTATGATGAAAACTTTAACTAACATGGGAGTTACATAATGCATGTCATAATTTATGAGGCAAACTTAACTAACATGAGAGTTACATAATGCATGACATTATTAAATGCAGAACACATAATGCATGTCACAATTAAAAGATGTAGATCAATAATGCATGACATTAATTAGAGATGCATTTAATAAACATGACATAATTAAAGACTAAAGTAACTAAAATAAATAAATCAAAGTCCTTATTCCAGCAACCAAATTAACAAACTTAAATTAAAAGCCTCATTTTGCACTTGGGCCCCTCGAGTTTGAGCCAATCTCGATGTTATGGAGTTGGGTTGTAACATGATGCGACCTGGTTCGCATCATAGTTAGGAATTAAATTGCTATGATTTGAATTGTTGAAAGTCCTTATAAGGCTATTATGCCATTAAATGGTTAATGGACATTTATGACAATGAATTTCATGTTGATTTTTAATGGTTCATTAATGGTATATAGGTAATTTGTAAATTATGTGTTACTTAATAAAAGAAAAGTGTGAAAATAAGCCATATTGCTCATCCATTACCGAAAATACATAGAAAAAGAAAAGAAAAAATAATTACTAGGGTTCGTCTATAATCTTGCTTGATTAAGGTATGAAATTTCTTCAATTTTTGATAATTTTTACGTTTCTGTGATTGTTGCTATGTGTTCTTCAAAGCCCATGTCTCAATTTCTATTTTTATTAAAGATTCTGAAATGTGCCATTGATGATTTTATGAGTTTTGTGATGAAATTTGATGTATAATGAAGTTATGTGGTTGATTAATATGCCTTGCTTTGAAATTTTGATGAATTTAGTCAATTTGGGCTAAAATTGTGAAAATATTTTTAAAGGACTTAATTGTGAAATAAATGAAATGTGAGGGCTTGTATAAGCTTAGTAAGGATTTGGCTAAGCTTGTATAAAGAGAAATTTGTGAATTTTGATGATTTTGTGAATTAGGGACTAAATTGCAGAAATATGAAATTGTTGGGGTTATTTTGTAAAATGCTCAAATTATGTGTTTTTGGATTGAATTGAATGATTTGGTGAATGAAAGAGTTAAATTTGAATTTATATCGATCAAGAGCCAAAGAAAACAAACATAGATAGGGGAAAGTCGAAAGTCGTTGATTAACCGATTTCATCTACTTAAATCCATACGAGGTAAGTCTATACACAAATAAATGTGCTTAAATGGATTTATTCATGCTTATATATATAATTGGGTTGTGATGAACGATTATGGGAGATGTATATGTGAAATCTGAGAATGTTTCGAGTATGTGACGACATCCAAAAAGCCACATCCAAACCTTAGGAATAGTTAGGATTTATATGTTATGACATAGGATCCGATATCTATTTATGAGTAAGTCCACATTTGGTACATTGGCATCGATCTGAGATTTACGTGTAAGACCATGTCCGGGACATCAACATCTTATTTGACTTCGTGTAAGACCTTGTCTGGAATAGTGGCATCGCTATTTGATTACATGTAAGACCAGGTCAGGGACGTTGGCATTGGATGATCTTTCTGAGTATTCTGCGTATCCTTATTGATTTCGAATGGTTCAACGGGCAATCTGAGGAAACAAATGAAAGTATGAATAAGCTTCCAATTCTGGTACCTATGTAAGATGTGCTATAATTGAGATTCAAAAGTAGTGTATGTGTTCAATTATGAACCTATGAAATGCTTATATGTGACATGAGTTTAATTGTGTTAAATGCAATGAAGGTATGTGATTCATGAGGGTTATATGGGAAATGTGGACTTATAATTGTATTTTTCCATGAGCTACTTAAATAAATTGAGATATGTATGTGTCATTGATTAATTTATTTGTATATGTCTTACTAAGCTCTTTGTAGCTTACTTTGTGTGTATTTGTTTTGTTTTATAGACATCGAAGCTACCGAAAGTTTGGAGATAATCGAGGATCATCACCACACTATCTAGACTTGTTTGGTACATTTTGAATGTATAGATGTTGAGCTATGGCATGTATAAACTAGATGAGTTTGAATATGTTTTGTGATGTATGTAAGTTATGCCATGTGATATGGCTAACTAATGGTTATGTATCTGTTTGTCTTTGGTATGGTATATGTGATGCAAAATTGGTAAGTTTTATAGCGCAATTATGGTTTAATGAGAAATGGTTAATTTGGTATGGAAATGGTATGAATTGGTAAGTTTTGGATATGTGATAAATGATGTATACATGAGTTATGTTCTATAACTTTTGGTATGAAATTGACTTATGATTTGGTTTGAATTAGCATAGTCATTAAACATGGTTTAGAATGAGGTCCTTATGGCATGCATTTTGATTGTGAAAATGGCTGAGAATTGTTGGTATAATTGTGTTGCTTTTTGGCTTGTAGGGATGACCCAAAATGGGGGGCAAAATTGGCTTTTCGAATTGCCTATTTTTATCCATACGATCAGAGACACGGGCATGTGTCTTAGCCGTGTATGACACACAGTCATAGTACATAGCCGTATGTCCCCTGAGGTACCCTTTGAATTAAGTCAGTATACTCTACAGGATTGACACATCCTAGATACACGAGCGTGTCTAATGGTCGTGGGTGACACACGGGCTAGTCACATGGGTGTGTGACCGGTTGTGTGCACAAGTCAGTAGCATCCTTAATTTTCACATGGCCGAGCACACGAGCGTCTTGTAGCCATGTGAAAAAGTTAGTATGTATACCCTGTTTTGCCACGGCTTGGACACATGGGCGTGTTTGGTGGCCGTGTGAGGCACACGGCCTGACCACACGGGCGTGTGACCTCAACAGCTTTGAAAAATACTTAAGTTTTCAAAAATTTTCTAAGTATTCGGTTTAGTCCCGATCTTCTTCTAATCCATGTTTAAGTTCTCGAAGACCTACATAAGGGACTTATTGATGATGTTTGATATTGTTATGATGTTGATGATAGAAAATTATCTGTAAAAGTTCTTATTTGTTTGGTAATGCCTTTAGCCTTAGTCTGACGATAGATACGGGTTAGGGGTGTTACGCACAGGCGTGTCTACTAGCCATGTGTGGCACGCGGGCTCGTACATGGGCATATGGTCGACCGTGTGACCCAAGTAAGTAACCCCTCCAGATTTCACACGGCCTGGCACACGAGCGTGTCTATGGCCATGTGGTGCAAGTCAGTAGGTATGCCCTGTTTTTACATGGCCTAGACACATGGGCGTGTCTGATGACCGTGTAAGGCACACGGCCTAAGCACATTGTCGTGTGACCCTTATTCAAAAAAAGTTCTAAGTTTTCCTATCTTTTTCATATGTTATCAAATCAGTCCTGAATACTTGTATTATACATTGTATGCTTGAATTAGGCATGTTTTGAGTGTAATTAATTGATAATCACTGAAATGAAATGACATTTTTTAAATGTTTAATTAAATTCCGTTTTGAACTGAGTTAAAGGTTCGGTAATACCCCTTACCTATTCCGGCGATGGTTTCGGGATAGGGGTGTCACATTTTGTTGGTACTAGAGCTACAGTTTAGTCGATTCTAGGACTACCGCAGTATATACGATTTTTGCTAAACATGCCATATATAAACTACGATAGTGTGACATCTCCTGACAGCTTCTGAATTATGTTTTATATAGTAAATGGATCCAAATCGAGCAATAGCCGACGATGTAGAGAGTAATACGCTAGCTCCCACTCAAGGGACTGTGCCTACTGAATCGAGCCCTGCTACAGGCAGTCATGGAAAAGCTAAACAAGCTTTCTTCCAAATGATGTCTAAATGGTTTTCTGAATTTGTGTGGGCAAACCCGGGTGCTCCACAACCTCCACCCCCTCTGGTTCCCCAACCAATCCTTGAAAATATATGAGGTACGAATCCTTTGAGATTAAATAGACTTCCTGTTCATAAGATATAGAAATATGGGGCTGAAGAATTCAGAGCTACAGCTAGTGATGATGCTGAGAGGGCTAAATTCTGGCTTGAAAATACGATCAGGGTTTTTGATGAATTAGCTTGTACACCAGAAGAATATTTAAAGTGTGCGATTTCATTGTTACGAGATGTAGCATATCAGTGGTGGAATACCTTTATATAGGTTGTTCCGGGAGAAAGAGTTACATGGGATTTCTTTCAGGTTGAATTTCGAAAGAAGTATATCAGTCAGTGATTTGTTGATCAAAAAAGAAAGGAATTGATCTAAAATAGAGCCGTATGATAGTAATTGAATATGAAAGAGAGTTCATATGACTCGGTAAGTATGCTCGTGAGTGCATTTCTACTAAAGCCATAATGTCTAAAAGATTCGAGGATAGACTGAATGAAGATATCTGATTGTCAGTCAGAATTCTTGAGCTAAAAGAGTTCGTTGTTCTGGTTGATAGGGCTTGTAAAGTTGAAGAACTTGCCATAGAGAAATGAAAAATCGATTGTGAAATAAGAGATTCTAAAAAGAGATTCACGACTAAATCGCATCAGTCTGGATCAAAGAAATCTAAAGATTTCCATCTCTGTTCCACTACTTCTGCGGGTATAACAATCAGAGAAAGAGATGCTAGATCATTCAATCCGAAGTGTAACACCCCTAGCACCGTACCCGTCACCGGAGGGTTATAAGGCATTACATGACCATCATCGAAACTAATGCAACTTTGAAGGTATGAATACATAAACATGTGTATCAGTCAAGAAGTAACAAAAAAAAATTCACAAAATATTTCAAGTACTTATCAAATATACCCTCATGCATCCTATACACTTTTCCTTATTACCCTAATCGGAAGTTCACCACTCACTTTACAAAGATAACATACCATTCATTTGAGTGGTGTTTTTTTTTTTAATAGGTAATGCCGAACATCATCTATCAAACGTCAAAAGTTCCCATGAAATAAATCAATTATGCAACCTAAAGTCCATTCGGTTCTACTCATGCTTCATGTCCTTATTATCAAGTTCAAAACATAATTTGCAATATGCATTACTCAAATCATACACATTCACTGCATGCACACAATCATTCCACAACTTCCACATTTAAACATTTAAGATCACATTCGGGCCATACAAGTTTATTTGTTAAAACATAGATTTCAACTTATGATACTTCAAGTGCTAAAAACTGAATACACAAAGCTTACACTTCCATCTACTTTCAACAAGATCAAGCTTAAAACTATAGATGTAGATTTAAAGTATTTAGGTGAGCCATATTTGCATGGCTATACTTATACACAACTAAAACACTTCTTGTTTAACAACTACAAAACGAAACCTATACATGCCATTCTCATAAGTTTAATTTTTAGATACCAAAAAAGTTCTGATAGTGTGGATGACTTCGATCGAGTGATTCTCGAGGCCGTAGCTAACGAACGAAATCTACAAAACAGAAGATTTAGGGGCAACAGAGTAAGAATTTATATGCTTAGTAAGTTTTAAGCATTAAAAATTTCATTTTAAGAACAAGCAAATTACTCTCAATGTCTATCCATTTCTTTCTCAGGCTGAATGCATCCAAGGTCAAGTCTATCCCTATAGTGTGTATGTGTCAAACAGATTTTCTTAACGAAATTCAAATCATACAGATGATTTTATTAATTCAACAAGCTCCCTCATTCGGTCCAACACATCCCATTTATTTTACAAGTTGAATTATCACATAATGCAAAGTCACATGTACATACATGCTTCAACCAAAACATAACACATTTCCACATAACCCTAATTCCATGTACAGCAAATAAGCCACATGCCCTTATACTTCTGTAAACTATAGTCAAAACAATATTACTCAATTGACAAATCATAATTCAACTAGAACTAATTCACAAATTGTATACGGTACATACCTGGATAATTTAAGATAATAAGCTCATTCATTATAGTTGTTAGGGCTGAAATTTTGCGTATTTACAGCATGAATGTCTTCGGGTTCAACCCGGATTATGCCACTAGCCTTAAGGCTCTTCGGGACTTGGCCCGGATTCAACAATGGCACGAATGCCCTTCAGGATTCAACCTGGCCGCAACTCTAGCACAAACGCCCTTCAGGATTCAACCTGGCCGCAACTCTGGCACGAATGCCCTTCGGGATTTATCCCGGGTTCAACTCTGGCATGAATGCCCTTCGGGACATAGCCTGGATTTTCTATTAAATCTTAATGCACTGTCATAGCTCAATAGAACACATCACAAATTTCTATATCCCATTGATATTTCAATTACTTCATACGCATATAATTTCATAAAAATACTTTCAAATTTACATTTGATTCACACTCATTAAATGACCACATACTTACCTAGTTTTTCATAGTTGTACACTAGGAATCATTTGGCTATGTGCTCTATAACCATTTTCTCATGCACAAAATATAGATTAGGTAAGATCATTGAGCCATAATTCACAGTCCATACAACTCTATCATGCTATTCTAGCTTTTTATGCTAAATTCATTTATTTAAAACTTACCTCAAAATTGATGAACAATTTCAGTAGTTATTCAAGCACTTTTGCCTTCCCCTTATCTGAATTTGGTGTCCCTTGTTCTTGAGCTTCAATTAAACAAAGTTTAATATTTAATAACCCATTCTCAATATTACAAAATCATCATTTAACCAAAAGTTATACACAACCGAATATATATAATCTTTTAATCAAACTCATTAATCAAGACATAGTAATCATCAAGAGCCGAATATGTTACCACTTAGAAAGTTCAAATTCATGTGAACTTAAGTGTCAAAAAGGCTATGAAATATTTATTCACTATCTTCTATCTTTAACTCAATTTCCTAGCTCTCATTCGGCATACTAGGAACATCTTAATTCATTTCTCGTCTTGTTAACAAAAACATGGCAAAATTAATTCCAATCACCAATTATCAACAATTCATTCATTCCCTAGAGACAAAGCCGAATGTACACTAAACCAATAAGGCACAAAAAGGATGACTTCTTCAATTTAAACCTACCCTTCTTTATTTCATTAATTTTTTTTTAATAGCAAATTTTTAATTAGCAACTTCTCACTTTACCAATCGGCAACCATGAAAACTCCTTTTTAAACATATTGACCAAATCCTCAATTATCCAAATCTTAACAAAAATCTAGGTAATGGCCGAATATAATACTTGCATCACACTCACGAATTCACCTATTCTAAACTCAATTTGCCAATTAAGTAACTAACACTAATGTTGAGCATTATTTGGAAATTTGTCTTAAGTAGCCGAATAAATTCATGTTCCTAATTCAAATTTCAAATATTTCATTCACAAGTTACACAAATTATGCTCAAAACCTCAAATTCAATCTCGGCAAGCACAAACATATTAGCCAAAATTACCCAAGGCACCTAAATCACTACTATGCATTTCTAATAAGTTTAAAGCTCACGTATCCACCTTTACTCATAAAAGCATAACACAACAACCATTTCCTATCATCAAAGCCATGACCGAATGCCCAAATCACAATAGAACTCAAAATTCCAAAATGGGTTAGGTTAAACACTTGATTATCAACCACACTTTTGAAAATCAAAGGAAATAACAAGGATTTCTTACCCTAATTAAGCCAACTATGAATGACCGAATGCCCAGCCTTCTTCTTCTACTTATTTTCTTTAGTTTCGGCAAGAAAGAACAAAACACAACCAAAATTTCCTTTCTTTTACTAATTTCATTATTTTATTTCTTTTCTATCATGATATCATTTCCACTTACTTAATTTAACAAATAAAATAATAAAGCAACCAATAATTCCATTTGCATGGCCGGCCACTTATAAAAACATGTCCATTTGACATGCAAGCCCACTTGTTTCACTTCAATCCACAATTAGTCCTTTGGATTTGACCACTTATGTTTTAATTTATTTCACATGAGTCCTTACTAATAAAATCATATTCAATTTGACATTTCCAAACATTCAAAATTTCACACATAAATTATCACATAAAATGAACATAGAATATTATACTCAATTATTCTTCTGACTCGGTTTAGCGGTCCCAAAACCACTTCCCGACTAGGGTCAAATTAGGGCTGTCAGAACTCTCCCCCCTTTAGGGATTTTCATCCCCGAAAATCTTACCTGAGAATAAGTTAGGGTAATGTTCTTTCATAGCTTTCTCAAGCTCCCAAGTTGCTTCTTCTACCCCGTGTTTGACCCACAACACTTTCACTAACGAAATTCTCTTATTCCGTAATTCTTTAACCTCGTGTGCTAAAATACGAATTGGTTCCTCTTCATAACTCAAATCAGATCGAATTTCAATGTCAGATGGATTAATCACATGCGAGGGGTCGGATCTATAACGACGCAGCATTGACACATGAAAAACATTATGGATCCTTTCAAGCTCAGGAGGCAGAGTTAGTCGATAAGCAACCGGCCCAATACGCTCTGAAATTTCATACGGTCCAATAAATCTTGGACTCAACTTGCCTTTACGGCCAAAACGGAGTATCTTTTTCCATGGTGAGACTTTCAGAAACACCTTATCGCCAACCTGATACTCGATATTTTTACGTTTTAGATCTGCGTACGATTTTTGACGATCGGATGCCGCTTTCAAACTGTCACGAATTGTTTTCACTTTATGTTCTGCTTCTTTGACTAAATCAACCCCGAGAATCTTATTCTCACTAAGCTCGGTCCAAAACAGAGGTGTACGGCACCTTCAACCGTAAAGGGCTTCGTAGGGAGCCATCTGAATACTCGATTGAAAACTATTATTATACGCGAATTCAATCAGGGGTAAATATTTTTCCCATGAACCGCTAACTCGAGAATGCAACATCTCAACATATCCTCGAGTATCTGAATAACCCGTTCGGATTAACCGTCAGTCTACTGATGAAAAGTGGCGCTAAAATAGAGTTTAGTACCCAAAGCTTCGTGTAGTTTCTTCCAGAATCGCGAAGTAAATCGGGGATCTTGGTCTGAAACAATAGAAATCGGCACTCCCTGCAATCGTACAATCTGGGAGACGTATAATTCCGCTAGCTTA
Organism: Gossypium stocksii; assembly: GCA_020496765.1. Classification (NCBI taxonomy): domain Eukaryota; kingdom Viridiplantae; phylum Streptophyta; class Magnoliopsida; order Malvales; family Malvaceae; genus Gossypium; species Gossypium stocksii. The sequence continues at coordinate 58,276,276 of CM035626.1, forward strand.
TCAAGTGAAAAGTTTGTACGGACCGGGATAAAATGAGCTAACTTTGTTAGTCTATCCACAATAACCCAAATGGAGTTTTTCTTGCTCGACGCTAGCGGTAAACCGGATACAAAGTCTATAGTAACTCTATCCCACTTCCACTTAGGTATTAAGATCGGCTGAAGTAATCCTGAAGGTACCTGATGCTCAGCTTTTACTTGCTGACATATCAGACACTTAGATACGAAATCAGAGATGTCCCGTTTCATGCCGTGCCACCAAGATTATCGTTTCCGGTCGTTATACATTTTAGTGCTGCCTGGATGAATGGATACTCGGCTATTATAGGCCTCATTTAGAATTGTTGAAATAAGCTCTGAATTCTTCGAAATACACACACGATCCCTAAACCTCAAACAATCATTATCATCGACCTGAAACTCTGAATTAACACTTGAATCACACTAAACTCGTCTAGCAGCTAAATCATCGTCGACTTTCTGAGCTTTACAAATTTGTTGAAGTAACATGGGTTTTGCCTTTAATTCGATAATCAACACATCGTCTGCCGACAACGTAAATTTTACGTTCATAGCTCGCAATGAAAATAGAGATTTTCAGCTAAGAGCATCTGCAACAACATTAGCTTCTCCCGGGTGATAATCAATAACAAGCTCATAGTCTTTTAGCAATTCTAGCCACCACCTTTGTCTCAAATTTAAATCTTTTTGAGTCATCAGATACTTGAGACTCTTATGATTAGAGAAGATGTGACATTTCTCACCGAACAGATAGTGACGCCAAATTTTTAGAGTGAAAACAATAGCGGCTAGTTAAAGATCATGAGTCGGATAATTTCGCTCGTGAGGCTTCAACTGCCTCGAAGCATATGCGACAACTCGACCTTCTTGCATCAAAACGCAGCCTAAACCGTTCAGAGATGCATCACCATAAACTACAAACTCTTTGTCCGATTCTGGCTGAACTAACACTGGAGCTTCTGTCAATAGAGTTTTTAACTGATCAAAACTTTGCTGACACTTATCAGACCACTCGAACTTGATATCTTTTTGTAGCAGTCTCGTCAATGGTACCGCAATCATCGAGAAACCTTTGACGAATCGCCGGTAATAACCGGCAAGTCCTAAGAAGCTTCGAACCTTAGAAACATTTCTAGGAGGTTTCCAGTCGAGAATAGCTAAAATTTTGTTCGGATCAACTCGAATACCCAAAGCAGATACTATATGTCCCAAAAAGCTGACCTCGCGCAACCAGAACTCACACTTACTGAATTCCGCATACAATTGATTATCTCGTAAAGTCTGAAGTACAAGTCTCAAATGCTCGGTATGCTCGATTTCATCACGAGAGTGAATCAAAATATCATCGATGAACACCACCACAAAACGGTCCAAATACGGCCTAAACACTTTATTCATCAAGTCCATGAAAACCGCAGGGGTATTAGTGAGCCCGAACGGCATCACTAAGAACTCGTAGTGTCCGTACCTCGTTCTGAATGCAGTCTTCGGCATGTCAGAGTCTTTAACTCTCAACTGGTAGTAACCTGATCGCAGATCAATCTTCAAAAACACTGAAGCTCCTTTCAACTGATCAAACAGGTCGTCAATTCAGGACAACGGATAATTATTCTTTATGGTGGCTTTATTCAGTTGTCTGTAGTCGATACACATTCTCATAGTCCCGTCTTTCTTTTTCACAAACAAAACTGGTGCGCCCCAAGGTGAAAAACTCAGTCGTGCGAAACCTCTGTCTGTCAACTCCTGTAGCTGAGATTTCAATTCTTTCAATTCGGTAGGTGCCATACGGTATGAGGCAATCGAGATCGGAGTCGTACCCGGAACTAACTCTATACCAAACTCAACCTCTCAACGGGCGGCAATCCCAGTAATTCTTCGGGAAACACATCCAAAAACTCACAAACTACAGGCACAGTTTCAAGTTCTCGTTCTGATACTTTGTCGTCTAACACATAGGCCAGATACGCTTCACACCCCTTTCTAACATATTTCTGAGCTGACATGGAAGTGATTACCGCAGAAAAATCAGTAGACTCAATTCAGATTATTTCATTATTCGAACATCGCAAATCAATAGTCTTTTGTTTGCAATTTACTATAGCATCGTGCACAGTCAACCAATCCATTCCGAGAATAATGTCAAATTCATCAAAGGGTAAAAGCATCAAATCGGCCGGAAAGCAAAAATCTCGTACCATTAGGGGACATTTCTTGCACATTTTGTCAATCAGAACACAACGACCCAAGGGATTTGACACCCGAATCACAAACTTAGTAGACTCAACCGGAAGAGTCTTACTGGATGCTAAAGTTTCACACACATACAAATGGGTTGAACCGGGATCTATCAGAGTGATAACATCAGTATTAAAAAGAGTGAAAGTATCGGTAATAACATCTGGAGAAGATGCCTCCTCCCGGGCTCAAATAGCGTACGCTCTGGCAGGTGCACGAGCCTCGGATCTGACTGCAGTGTCTCTACTCCCTCTCTGGCTACCACTAGTATTTCCTCCACGCCTCGATGGTCTACCACGTGCAGCCGTACCACTCAGTCTCTGACTCGGATCAAGAGTGCTTTCGCCTAATTTCGGACAGTCTTTGATAAAGTGATCGGCAGATCCACATCTAAAGCAGGAGCGATCATGATGTCTACAGCTCCCCAGGTGCCATTTACCACAATATTTACAATTAGATCTATCCCGACGTTCATTGCCAACACTGGCGACAGAAGTAGCTCGCAAACTCACGGGGGTCGATGATGATCACGTCTAGAAAAACCAGAAGTATACTTGGATCGACCTGAGTCATCTCTAATCTTTTTGGATGATTGCTGAATGGACTTTCCCACAGATCTCTTACGGAACTCTCTAGCTCTGTCTTCAGCTTTTCTTTTCTCATTACCGAGCTCTTCGGCTTTGCAAGCTCGATCGACTAGTACGATGAACTCTTTAATTTCCTGAATTCCTACCAGCAATCTGATATCTTCGTTCAATCCGTCCTCAAAACGTTTACACATGATAGCCTTGGATGATACACACTCGTGAGTATATCGGCTGAGCCTCACGAATTCTCTCTCGTACTCGGTTACTGACATTCGACCTTGCTTAAGCTCAAGAAATTCCTTCCATTTCTGATCTATGAATATTTGAATGATGTATTTCTTGCGGAATTCTGTTTGAAAGAACTCCCAAGTAACCCGTTCTCCCGGAATAACAGAAACCAAAGTATTCCACCAGTAGTAGGCAGCGTCGCGTAACAGAGATACTGCACATTTCAGACACTCCTCGGGCGTACATGATAATTCATCGAATACTCGGATAGTGTTATCGAGCCAAAACTCGGCCCGCTCAGCAACATCACTAGAAGTAGCCCGGAACTCTTCAGCCCCATATTTTCTAATTTTGTCAACTGGGGGCCTACTCGATCTCACCGGATCGGCCACAGGAGGGGCCACATAAGTTGGAAGCAGAGTATTCGGTGGCGGGGGTTGCGGAACAGCCGGGTTTGATCTAAGGAATTGAGCGAACCAATCGCTCATCATCGCGTAAAAGGCTTGTCTTGTGTCATCATCTCGATGACTGATATTCGGCTGAGAGTCATTTGGCGCTGTCCCTTGCGCTGGGGCAGGTGCTACCCTCTCAACATTGTCTGCTACGGCTCGAATGGGTTCGAGATCAATTTCTATACCAAAAATCACACTTTAGATGTCAGAAGTCATCACACTATCACATTAACATTAAATGGCATGTATAGCTAGACTCAAACGCGCTACGTTAGTCCGAGAATTGACTAAACCGTAGCTCTAATACCAATAAAATGTAACACCCCTAACCCCGTACCCGTCACCGGAGGGTTATGAGGCATTACATGACCATCATCGAAACAAATGCAACTTTAAAGGTATGAATACAGAAACATGTGTATCAGTCAAGAAGTAAAAAAAAAAATTCACAAAATATTTCAAGTACTTATCAAATATACCCCCATGCATCCTATACACTTTTCCTTATTACCCTAATCGGAAGTTCACCACTCACTTTACAAAGATAACATACCATGCATTTGAGTGGTTTTTTTTTTAAATAGGTAATGCCGAACATCATCTATCAAATGTCAAAAGTTCCCATGAAATAAATCAATTATGCAACCTAAAGTCCATTCGGTTCTACTCATGCTTCATGTCCTTATTATCAAGTTCAAAACATAATTTGCAATATGCATTACTCAAATCATACACATTCACTGCATGCACACAATCATTCCACAACTTCCACATTTAAACATTTATGATCACATTCGGGCCATACAAGTTTATTTGTTAAAACATAGATTTCAACTTATGATACTTCAAGTGCTAAAAACTGAATGCACAAAGCTTACACTTCCATCTACTTTCAACAAGATCAAGCTTAAAACTATAGATGTAGATTTAAAGTATTTAGGTGAGCCATATTCGCATGGCTATACTTATACACAACTAAAACACTTCTTGTTTAACAACTACAAAATGAAACCTATACATGCCATTCTCATAAGTTTAATTTTTAGATACCGAAAAAGTTCTAATAGTGTGGATGACTTCGATTGAGTGATTCCCGATGCCGTAGCTAACGAACGAAATCTACAAAACAGAAAATTTAGGGGCAACAGAGTAAGAATTTATATGCTTAGTAAGTTTTAAGCATTAAAAATTTCATTTTAAGAACAAGCAAAGTACTCTCAATGTCTATCCATTTCTCTCTCACGCCGAAAGCATCCAAGGTCAAGTCTATCCCTATAGTGTGTATGTGTCAAACAGATTTTCTTAACGAAATTCAAATCATACAGATGATTTTATTAATTCAACAAGCTCCCTCATTCGGTCCAACATATCCCATTTATTTTACAAGTTGAATTATCACATAATGCAAAGTCACATGTACATACATGCTTCAACCAAAACATAACACATTTCCTCATAACCCTAATTCCATGTACAGCAAATAAGCCACATGCCCTTATACTTCTGTAAACTATAGTCAAAACAATATTACTCAATTGACAAATCATAATTCAACTAAAACTAATTCACAAATTGTATACGATACATACCTGGATAACTTAAGATAATAAGCTCATTCATTATAGTTGTTAGGGCTGAAATTTTGCATATTTACAGCATGAAAGCCTTCGGGTTCAGCCCAGAATATGCCCTTAGCCTTACGGCTCTTAAGGACTTGGCCCGGATTCAACAATGGGACGAATGCCCTTCAAGATTCAACCTGGCCGCAACTCTGGCACGAATGCCCTTCATGATTCAACCTGGACGCAACTTTGGCACGAATGCCCTTCGGGATATATCCCGAGTTTAACTCTGGCATGAATGCCCTTCGGGACATAGCCCGGATTTTCTATTAAATCTTAATGCACTTTCACAGCTCAATAGAACACATCACAAATTTCTATATCCAATCGATATTTCAATTACTTCATACGCATATAATTTCATAAAAATACTTTCAAATTTACATTTGATTCACACTCATTTAATGGCCACATTCTTACCTAGTTTTTCATAGCTGTACACTAGGAATCATTCGGCTATATGCTCTATAACCATTTTCTCATGCACAAAATATAGATTAGGTAAGATCATTGAGCCATAATTCACAGTCCATACAACTCTATCATGCTATTCTAGCTTTTTATGCTAAATTCATTTATTTAAAACTTACCTCAAAATTGATGAACAATTTCAGTAGCTATTCAAGCACTTTTGCCTTCCCCTTTTTCGAATTTTGTGTCCTTTGTTCTTGAGCTTCAATTAAACAAATTTTAATATTTAATAACCCATTCTCAATATTACAAAATCATCACTTTACCAAAAGTTATACACAACCGAATATATATAATCTTTTAATCAAACTCATTAATCAAGACATAGTAATCATCAAGAGCCGAATATGTTACCACTTAGAAACTTCAAATTCATGTGAACTTAAGTGTCAAAAAGGCCATGAAATATTTATTCACTATCTTCTATCTTAAACTCAATTTCCTAGCTCTCATTCGGCACACTAGGAACATCATAATTCATTTCTCATCTTGTTAACAAAAACATGGAAAAATTAATTCCAATCACCAATTATCAACAATTCATTCATTCCCTAGAGACAAAGCCGAATGTTCACTAAACCAATAAGGCACAAAAAGCATGACTTCTTCAATTTAAACCTACCCTTCTCTATTTCATTAATTTTTTTTAATATCAAATTTTTAATTAGCAACTTCTCACTTTACCAATCGGCAACCATGAAAACTCCTTTTTAAACATATTGACGAAATCCTCAATCATCCAAATCTTAACAAAAATCTAGGTAATGGCCGAATATAAATACTTGCATCATACTCACGAATTCACCTATTCTAAACTCAATTTGCCAATTAAGTAACTAACACTAATGTTGAGCATTATTTGGAAATTTGTCTTAAGTAGCCGAATAAATTCATGTTCCTAATTCAAATTTCAAATATTTCATTCACAAGTTACACAAATTATGCTCAAAACCTCAAATTCAATCTCGGCAAGCACAAACATATTAGCCAAAATTCCCCAAGGCACCTAAATCACTACTATGCATTTCTAATAAGTTTAAAGCTCACTTATCCACCTTTACTCATAAGAGCACAACACAACAACCATTTCCTATCATCAAAGCCATGACCGAATGCCCAAATCACAATAGAACTCAAAATTCCAAAATGGGTTAGGTTAAACACTTGATTATCAACCACACTTTTGAAAATCAAAGGAAATAACAAGGATTTCTTACCCTAATTAAGCCAACTATGAATGACTGAATGCCAAGCCTTCTTCTTCTACTTATTTTCTTTAGTTTCGGCAAGAAAGAACAAAACACAACCAAAATTTCCTTTCTTTTACTAATTTCATTATTTTATTTCTTTTCTATCATGATATCATTTCCACTTACTTAATTTAACAAATAAAATAATAAAGCAACCAATAATTCCATTTGCATGGCCGGCCACTTATAGAAACATGTCCATTTGACATGCAAGCCCACTTGTTTCACTTCAATCCACAATTAGTCCTTTGGATTTGACCACTTATGTTTTAATTTATTTCACATGAGTCCTTACTAATAAAATCACATTCAATTTGACATTTCCAAACATTCAAAATTTCACATAAATTATCACATAAAATAAACATAGAATATTATACTCAATTATTCTTATGACTCGATTTAGCAGTCCCGAAACCACTTCCCGACTAGGGTCGAATTAGGGCTGTCACACGAAGCCCCAAATGACATCCATTGCCAGTGTGGGTAGCATAAGAAATACAGGACCTGAATGTAAACATTGTAATAGAAAGCACAATGGTGAATGCCGGTTAAAAAGTGTGGCTTTTTTTAAATGCGAATCATTAGATCATTTCTTACGAGACTGTACAGAGAGATCTACAGCTGATAGAGAGCAATCAGTTAAAGTGAGCAATACCGTTACCAGTGGTAGACTGCCCTAAAATATTGGTAATTGGAGTGAAAATTGCAGTGCTACACGAGATTCAAATGTGAGATCAGAGACATGAGCACCTACTCGAGCCTATGCTATACATGCACGCGAGGAAGCCTCATTACCTAATGTTATCATCGGCACTTTTTCTTTTTATAACACTGATATAGCTGCGTTGATAGATCCTGGACCAACCCATTCTATATCTGTATGGAATTACTATTTAAAAGAGTTTACATGTTGAGTCTACAGAGTTTGTAGTTAAAGTATCGAACCCGTTAGGCAAGTTAGTACTAATTGATAAATTTTTTAAGAAATGTCCATTGATAATTCGGGGATACTGTTTTCTGGCTGACTTGATGCTCCTACTGTTTGACGAATTTGATGTAATACTGGGTATTGATTGGTTGAATATGCATCAGGTAGTTGTGAATTGCAGATGAAAGAATATAGAATTGAAATGTCAGAATGGTAAAATTCTTCTGATTGAATCTAATGATTCGAATGAATTACCTATTGTGATATCTTCTCTATGAGCTAAAAAATGTGTGGAAAAGGGTTGTGATACGTATCTAGCATACCTAATGGATACCAAAGTGTCAGAATCAAAGCTTGAATTTGTATTGGTTGTCAGTGAGTTTCCAGATGTATTTTCAAAAGAATTATCGGGTTTACCACCAATTAGAGAGGTTGAATTTGGCATTGAATTGTTACCGGGCACTACACCAATATCGATAGCTCCGTACAAAATGGCACCGACTAAATTGAAAGAGCTAAAAGCATAGTTACAGGAGTTAATAGATAGAGGCTTTGCATGACCGAGCTTCTCACCTTGGGGTGCTTTGGTGTTATTCGTGAAAAAGAAAGATGGTACGATGAGAATCTGTATTGACTACTGACAACTAAATAAAGTAACTATAAAGAATAAGTATCCTCTATTGCGAATCGATGACTTATTTGATCAGTTGAAAGGGGCTACAGTATTTTCAAAGATTGATCTAAGATCAGGTTACTACCAGTTGCGGGTTAAAGACTCAAATATACTGAAGGCCGCTTTTAGAACATGGTACGGTCACTATCAATTTCTAGTTATGCCATTTAGTTTAACTAATGCTCTTGTGGTGTTTATGGATTTGATGAATCGTATATTCAGATCGTATCTAGACAGATTTGTTGTTGTATTCATTGACGACATTCTGATCTATTCTCGTGATGAGATGGAGCATACCGAACATTTGAGAATCATGTTGCAAACTTTGAGAGATAAGCAGATATATCGATAAATGTGAATTTTAGCTTCGAGAAGTCAGGTTTCTGGGTCATATCGTTTTAGTGGAAGGCATTAGAGTTGATTCGAGCAAAATATCCACAATTATAGATTGAAAACCATCGAAAACATATTTGAGATTAGAAGTTTCCTAGGATTAGCTAGATATTACCGGAGATTCGTGAAAGGATTCTCGATATTTCATTACCGTTAACTCGATTACTTCAAAAAGTGTGAAATTCGAGTGGACAGAGAAATATCAACAGAGCTTTAAACAGTTGAAAATAATGTTAACAGAGACACCGGTTTTAGTTCAACCTGAATCGGGCAAAAAGTTTGTTATTTACAGTGATGCATCGTTAAATGGATTGGGTTGTGTATTGATGCAAGATGGAAAAGTTATAGCTTATGCTTCCCTACAGTTGAAACCACACGAGAAGAATTACCCGACACATGATCTTGAATTAGCTGCAATAGTATTTGCATTAAAGACTTGACGACACTATATATATGGTGAGAAATGCTGAATATTTACATATCACAAAAGTCTGAAGTATTTGATGTCATAAAGAGATTTAAATTTGCAACAATGGAGATGGCTCGAGTTACTGAAATTTACGAGTTTGTAATTGATTATTATCCGGGAAAAGCTAATGTTATAGCTGATGCTTTGAGCCAAAAGTCTTTATTTGCTTTGCGGACCATAAACACTCAAATGATGTTATGTGATGATGGATCTATATTAGTCAAATTAAAAGTTAGACCGGAATTCTGCAACAAATTTGCGAGGCACAAAAAGATGATAGCGAATTGCAAGTTAAACAACTTCAATATGAGTCTAATTATGATTCTAAATTTAGTACTGGAACTGATGATTGTTTAATGTTTCGTAATAGAATTTGTATACTGAAAGATACAGAAGTTGTTCAGAAGATCCTACATGAAGCACACAGTAATCATTTTTTTCTTCATCTGGATAGCACTAAAATGTATAATAACTTGAAACAGTTGCACTGGTGGTCGGGAATGAAATGAGATATATCAAAGTTTATACCGAGATGTTTGATCTGTTAGCAAGGAAAAGCTGAACATCAAGTACCGTCAGGTTTATTACAACCAGTAATGATTCTAGAATGGAAATGGGATAGAGTTACAATGGATTTTGTATCGGGAATGCCCCTAACTCCGAAAAAGAAAGATGCAATCTGGGTTATTTGTAGATCGACTGATGAAACCTGCTCATTTTATACTGGTACGTACAGATTATTCTCTAGATAGACTAGCTGAATTGTACTTGTCTAAAATTGTACCATTACATAGTGTACCATTATCTATCATCTCTGATAGAGACCTGAGATTTACGTCAAGTTTCTGGAAGAAATTGCAAGAAGCTCTGGGAACGAAAATGAATTTCAGTACAGCCTTTCATCCCCAAACTAACGATCAGTCTGAAAGAACTATATAGATACTTGGAGATATGTTGCGATGTTGTATTCTTGAATTTGAAGGTAGCTGGGAGAAACACTTGCCTCTGATTGAATTTGCTTATAATAACAGCTTCTAGAAAAGTTTGAAAATGGCTCCGTACGAAGCTTTATGCGGTAATAAATGTCAAACATCGTTATACTAGACTGAATTAAGTGCGAAAAAGATTCATGAGGTTGAATTAATCAAACAAACAGAAGACAAAGTGAAAGTGATTCGCGATAGCTTAAAAACAGCTTTAGATAAACAGAAATCATATGCGGATTTGAAGCGTAAAGAAATAAAGTTTCAGGTAGGAGATCGAGTATTCTTGAAAGTATCACCGTGGAAGAAAATTCTTCGTTTCGGCTGTAAAGGAAAGTTCAGTCCACGATACATCAGGCCGTATGAAATTGTTGAATGAATAGGGCCTATAGCATATCGACTACTGTTATCATCTGAACTTGAAAAGGTAGATAATATTTTTCATGTTTCGATGTTACGTCGATACCGATCTGATCCATCACATGTGATTTCTCCCGTTGATGTGGAAATACAGTCTAATTTATCGTATAACGAAGAACTGATCAGAATTCTAGCCTGAGAAATCAAAGAATTGAAATATAAACGTATAGCACTTGTGAAAGTTCTCTGGTGTAAACACAGAATAGAGGAAGTTACGTGGTAACCTAAGGAAGCTATGTGAAAACAATACCCTAATATGTTTACTGATAAGATTTTCGGGGACGAAAATCCCTAAAGGGGGAGAGTTGTAACAGCCCAATTTTGAGTCTGATTGAAACAAGTGGCTTTGGGACCACTTAACCGAGTCAAAATATTTATTTTATTATTTATTTAATGTTTACAGTCTGATAGAATTACCGTGTGAAAATTTCGTAAAGAAATTTTACGTTTGAATAGTTAATTCTTTAAAAAGGACTAAATCACGTAAAGCAAAAAAATATGAGTTCTATTAGTAAAATGGCTTAAATGACTTTAGATTTATTAGTTGAAGTCCTTAAGCTGATAATATCCCCTTGTTATTGTTAGTGGCCAATTATGTCCATATTATACATGATTTTTATATGGTTTTATAAAGGTTAAAATTGTAAAATGATTTATACGTTATAAGTAATTAAAAACAAAGCCATAATATGTTTTATTCATCTTCTCAAACCGATTTTGGGAAGGAAAGAACCTCCATTTTTAAGGTTTCATTCGGCCAAGAGTATTTAGCTCAATCAAGGTATTATTTTACTCGATTTTTAATGATTTTTACATTTTTAGCTCGTTGCAGCTAGATATAGCTAGCCCGTACCTCAATTTTTGAAATTGTTGATGATTTTAAAAATATGCCATGGTTGAATACATGTATATTTTGATGTTTCTTGATAGATTATTGATGGTTGTTAATAGATATACAAGTTTTATAAAATGATTTTTGACAAAAATGGGTGTTAGGGATTATATTGAAAAAGATAGAAATATTGTGGTTAGAAATGTGAAATATGTAACGCCCTAATTTTCGGGTTTTTCTTAGATTGATCCTTATCTGATAAAATGTTTAAATGTTAGTATTTGGGTGTGTAATGCATGTTTGGGGTGTGTTAATGGGCCTATGGAAGGCCCATGTGTTGGTTAGAAGCTCGGCAAAATTTTGTATTTTTGACTTAGAAGATAGGAGACCATTGAAAGTAAGGGTCTTAAGAAAATGTGTGCGAAATAAGACACAAATGGTTCAGTGGTAAAGTGGCATGGGAGACGCCACTAGGCTCCTCAAAAGGTGGCGCCTAAGTGAGCTTAGAGGTCAAGGGTTCAAGCGCCAGAGGTTGCAAAGGTAGTGTTTTATTTTTGAGCTTGAGCAGGTAAGAGTTTGAAGCAGAATTGAACTCTGCTTGGGAGAATTTGAATCGGTCAAGGAGCAAATCGTGGAGGAGGTTGAGGAGCAAATCAAGGAACTTCGAATTTTGAAAGGAGGTAGCCGATTTTGGGACTTTGCAAGTGCAATTCGGCTAGGGGGATTAGTGCTTGCATATTCGGCAATTAGGCTCTAGTGGGGGCCGAATTCTCTTTAGTTCTCTGAGAGTTTTGTGCCTATTTCCCTTAAGTTTAGTATTCTTCTTCTCTAGCCGATCCACTCTCCCTTGTCTCTCCTCTCTAAATCTGTCGACACCTACAAGAGAAAGAAACCGAACTCATTGTGGCCGAATATTCCTTTTTGCTAAACCGATTACCCTCTTCCCCTACAAAGCCTTCAATTAGCCGAACCCCTATCCCTTCATCCCTTCTACCTACCGAATCACTCTCCTTCCTCTCTCTTCTTCTTTCACTTCATAAAACCCTTTTGTTCTGTACTAAACCGAATATCCTGAGGGTCAGAACTTCATCTCTTCTCTTTGGAGCCGAAAACCTTCATTAGGGGCCGAATCTCAACCCAACTCTTTTATCTTGCGGGTTCGTAGAAGGAGTAGTTGTGAATCAAGATTACACTCGTATCTAAGATCTTTCTCGGGTCGATATCATAGTGGTAAGTACCCTTTTTCGTTAATCATTCATATTTAGGGCATGAAAAGCCGAAACCCCTTATGGGGAGGCTAACGTTAATGACTAAGGGCTTGTTGGCGGTTTTCTTTTGGTTTGATTATGTTAGTGCGATCAAGAGGTTGTGCAACTAAGGACTTGGAAGGTTAAACGCGATTGGACTTCGGGATTTAGTCCACAATCGACAAAAAAGGGTAAGATTTCGATGCTTAGGCCACGTAGGCCGATTATGGTAAGGGTTTATGGCTCTTTGGTTATAGATTATTAGACTAAAAATTATCGTTCGATTGTAGGCTCTTCGTACGTGGATTCCGTCGTTGTTTCATCCATTAACAGGTGTGTAACGTATCTCCATCATAGACTAGGATGGCTAAAGGCCGTAATAACAGAAAACTGTGCTAAAGTGACCGATCGAAAGTGACCGAAAATCAGTCTTGGAGGGATCTAAGTGTAGCTGAATACTCTATTGTGGTCACATTGGAAATTGACGATGGCGAAATTGCAGAAGGTGCAATTTCGAGCGTTTTGGTAAGTTGGGCTGCGATGGGCTAAGATGGGCCCAATGGGCTTCCGAGCCCAAATTGAAAAATGATCGTTAAAGACCTTCTGGTAACTTGAATAGTAAAAACATGGTTAAGTTGGTAAACCAAACCTAAAAATTGGGTTTAACGGGCTCGAGACGACATTGGACATAGTAAGGCCCATTAGGGGTTTAGGCTAAAAGGGCAAAACTGGAAATTTGGCTTAAATGGACTTCCGTGGTTATATGAGGACTGATAATTTATTGAACTTGCATAAAAACGCTAAAAATATGATAAATGACTAAAATACCCCTGAAACTGGAAAAATTACCAAAATACCCCTAGGTGTGAAAAGACTATTATACCCCTAGGGTCAAGTCTGTATGAAATGTATAATTTTATGTATATGCATGAGTAATCTTTATTATGAATATATCTGATGCATGAGATGCTATATGTTGCATGCTAGTATGATTACATCTGTTGCATGGGGTATGGGTTTATGACGGATGAAGCGTTCTGGCAGCCTCGCTGCAATCTGGTGACTTTGTCACATTATTATCTGGCAGCCTCGCTGCAATCTGGTGGCCTCGCCACAATATCTGTATCTGGTGACCTCATCACAATATCTGGCAGCCTCGCTGCAAATTATATCTGGCAGCCTCCCTGCAAATTTTTGTGGTGTGTAGCGGTTGGGTGGGTCGAGTAGTCTCCCCACATGGTGTAAGGCTGGTACGAGGGTGTTATGGATGGATCTGGGTTGGGTTTTCTGTTTGCATATTATATCTGATCTATATCTGTTATGGGCCTATGGGCTTAACCTGATTTCTGTAATGGGCCAAAGCCCAATTAATCTGATTCTGAGGCTTGATCTGTTTTGGCCTATGGTTGAGATTATGTTATACACTGAGTTGTCAAACTCACCCCTTATTTCATCTCTGCAGGTAACCCTCAACCATAGTGGGCTTGGAGCTAGGAGAGATTCGGAGTGGCCACAACATTTGCAAGTTCGGGTTTCCATATTATTTTTAGTAATTTTATTTTGCTATTATTTTGGGTTTTAATTGTAATAAGGCCGCTGTTTAAATTTTCTTTATGGGTTTTATTTTCTTGGATGGTTTAAATCGTATTTGGTTGAAACTGCTAGTATAGGCTGCGCGGGTTTTCAAATTCTTAAGAATGTTTTCACAACTCAACAAGTTTAAAAATTCGAACAACTTAAGAAGAGTAACAAACTGACTTTTTCACAAGCTTACTGCTTTACTGAAAATCACCCTTAAATCACACAAAAGGCCGTAGACTTAGTTTTAGGTTCATGTGACACACCAGATCTAGTCATAACGTCTAGACTGGGTTTGGGGTGTTACAAAATAAGTGAAAATATGAGCTATTATAATACCATATAGAATTTGACTAAGGTGTATTGTGGCTAAAATGTGTAATTTGTCATTTTGTGTATAAAGGACTAAATTGCAAAGTAGTTAACAATATGGGAGCTATTTTGTAAAAAGGTCAAAATACATGTATATGGATTAAATTGAATGATCTGGTGAATAAATGAGTTAAATTTGAATTCATATAGATCAAGATAAACAAATACCGAAACTTGATCAGGAGAAACAAAAGATAGACGGGTAGACGACGGTTATACGAGCAAATATGAGGTAAGTTCGTATAATTAGAATCGAACTTATATTTCTATTTGAAATTGTTGAATTGGTTATTTGTATAGTTGAATAATGTTATGTTGAATTTAAATGCCTAATGATTATATACTTAAATTGATTATTGAGTCCCGTTTGAACTGTAGAAAGTCGTAGGATAGAAGTGACATGTCACTAGGGTTACCGTTTGTCGAGCTCCTGCATTTGTTGCGGACTCACCACAGCTCGTATGAGCTTACCGTTCAGCTATTCAGACCTTACCGTTTTAGTCCTTTGGGGCTTACTGTTTAGCTCATTTGAGCTTACAGTTTACCGGCACAGGAGTTGCATACCGATTATGGCTCGAAAGAGCATATATGATGATGGATTGATGGATTACTGATTTATACACTTAGTGTGTATCACCTGAGTATCCCTCAATGTTTCAGTAGGTTCAACGGGAAATATACTGACATGAATTGTAAAGATTATATGTTACAAGAGTTACAAGATTCATATGAATATATGTTATAGGAAGTATATGATTTACATGATATATGTTACATGAATTACATGGTTTACATGATTTATATGTTACATGAGTAAATCTGATATGAGATGAAATGGTACAAGAGTATATGTAATATAAGATGAATTGTTACATGGGATATATGATATGTATAGATGAAATGTTACATAGTTAATATGAGTTCTATAAATGAAAGATGATATGTGATGTGATACATGTATTGGAATGTTATACGAATGTTATATGTTTGGTTTCATCCTTTTGAATGGATGAATATATGGTTGATAAATGACTAACATGTGAATGGTGTTGTGAATAGGCATTATAAGCAAATGAGTTGGTTCATAATTGCTTAAATGCTTAAATGTTAAATTGGTAAGTTATATTCTATATTATATGGGCTTACTGAGCTTTTAAGCTTACTCTATTTATTTTTCCCGTATTTTATAGATTTCGAAAGCTAGCTCGATTTCGGACAAGGTTGGAGATTGCTATCACACTATCCAGACAATCTTTTGGTACTTATGGAACTATTGTAAATGACGTAAATATGGCATGTATAGGCTAGTTGATAGGTTGAATCACATGGTTACTTGTGCTAATGTATTTTTTATGAGTTTTGGTATTTAAACAAGCTACGTGATATGGCTTGAAGTAGGAATAATTGGTTTGGTATGAAACCCTTATATGATATGCTTATAATGTGATAAATGTGATGAATGATGTTTGAGTATTGATAGATATTGGCATGAATGATGTTGAGTTGAATTATGAATGGAATTGATAAATGAAATGGTAGCATGATTGGTACATGCTTTGGTAACATTTTTGGTTGAGTAAATGATATGTGAATTGGTTGGTTATGAAATGGTTAAAATGTGCATTGTATAGGCTAAATTTGTAGCTCTTTTTAAATATGAATTTGGTGCAAATTGATACTTGTAGTTACAAGAGGATTGTGTGGGAAAAATGGCTTAAACCAAGCCTATTATCATGCCACACGATCTGAGCATACAGGCGTGTGTCTCGACCGTGTGACCCCTGTACCTTAGTTTATTAAGTCAGTATACCCTACAGGATTGGCACGACTTAGACACAAGGGCATGTCTACTGGCCGTGTGTGGGACACAGGCTGGCACATGGGTGTGTGGTCGGCCGCGTGCCAAGTAAGTAACCCCTCCAGATTTCACGCGGCTTGGCACACAGGCGTGTCCATGGCCGTGTGGTGCAAGTCTGTATGTATGTCCTATTTTTACATGGCCTGGACACATGGGCATGTCTGATGACCGTGTGAGGCACATGGCCTGAGCACACGGCCGTGTGACCCTTATTCGAAAAAAAATTTCTAAGTTTTCCTATCTTTTTCATATGTTGTCAAATTAGTCCTGAATACTTGTATTATACTTTGTATGCTTGAATTAAGCATGCTTTGAGTGTAATTGATTGATAATCACTAAAATGAAATGACATTTGTTAAGTGTTTAATTAAATTCCATTCTGAATTGAGTTAAAGGTCCGGTAATGCCCCTTACCTATTCTGGCGACGGTTACAGGACACGGGAGTTACATACAATTACTCAATTCAACTATTTCAATATATAAACAAGTTCGATTCTAATTATACGAACTTACCTCGTATTCGCTCGTACAACCTTTGTCTACACGTCTATCTTTCGCTTCCTTCGATCAAGTTTCGGTATTTGTTTATCTTGATCCATATAAATTCAAATTTAACCCATTTATTAAACAAATTATTCAATTTAATCCATATACATATATTTGGAAAATTACATATTTGCCCCTATACTTTTGACTACTTTGTAATTTAGTCCTTTTTGCACAAAATGGAAAATTTATGCAATTTAGCCATAGCCCATGTATAGCCGAATTTCATACTAAACACTAGCAGCCCATATTTTCGTTTATTTCATATTTTCAACGACAACAACTTACAATTTCACAATTTAATCCTTTTTTGACATTTTTGTCAAAAATCACTTTATAAAACTTGTATATCTATTAACAACCATCAATAATCTATCAAGAAACTTCAAAATACACATGTATTCAACAATGGAATATTTCAAAATCATCAATAATTTTAGAAATCAAGGCACGGGCTAGCTATATTGAGCTGCAACAAGCTCAAAAACGTAGAAATCATTAAAAACAAATCAAAAATCGTACCTTAATTGATATAATTGAAAATGTCGAAGGTTGAACCCTAGTTCTTCTACTTTTTATTTCTCAAAATCGGTGGTAACATGAGGATGAAGCATCAAATGTTTTTGTTTAACTATAATAATAATTTAATAAGCCATTTACAAAAAAAAAAAAAAAAAAAAAAAAACCTTTAATAAAACATATAGAAATCATTAAATCAAGTCCACTATCGTTCATTGAAGCCTTTAATGGGCTAATTTCCTTCTAAGGGCCTTTCATTTAAATTTCATAACTATTAAACCCTTTTTGCTATTAGAAATCAAATTTTTTGCTTTATGCGTTTAGTCCTTTTTACCGAATTAACTATTCAAACAGTAAAATTTCTTTACGAAATTTTCACATAGTAATTCTATCATGCTGTAAACATTAATAAAATAATAAAATAAATATTTTGACTCGGTTAAGTGCTCCCAAAACCACCTATTCTGATTGGACTTGAAATTAGGCTGTTACATGCGGGGAAGAAATATCGATACTTTGGCAGGGGTATCCATAAATTTTTAAGTTTTGGGTTTTAAGTGAAACATAGTAAGCAACTTTGGTACTAATTTTCCAAGCGGTATCGATACCTCTTGAGCAAGATATCGGCAGCATGTCTTTTGTATCGATACCTACATTGATGTTTTGAGATTTTGCTAAAACGAACCATATGCATGTTTAATTGTTATTTTAAGGCTATTAGATGTATGTTAGAATGTAACGACAATAACTAAAGCTTAAGATAGACTCTAACCTATACGAATGTTAAAATGGAAGATGTTTTGTAGAGATTGAGCTTTTATTTGTTGTATTTGACATGAGACGGTAGTGTGGCACCTTGATATTTGGGTTTGGCGATCAGGCTGGGTATGGGGTGCTATAGCTTTATATGTGTAAGGCTTTATATAGGCAAATGTGATATCTGAAACACCCTTACCTGTAACCAATTCTAGATTAGGGTATGAGGTATTACCGTACTAACTTCCTACGAGTATTCGACTTACAACTCTATGAAATGTGTCCCAATTAAAACTTTTTAAAACATTATCCTACGAACCTTCTTATGGGACTACGAGGCCTACAATGTAACACAGAACGAATTCGGGACCATTTCGGGCACTTAAGAAAACTTTATCAGGTTCTATAGAAATCACGTCACACACCTGTGTAAGAGGGCAACATGTCTACGTGATTTTTGACCACGGCCGTGCTAATGGCCCGTGTGAATTTATTTTTTATTTCGAACCTTTAGGGGTTTTCACACTGTCTAGCACATTCCCGTGTGTCCAGCCCGTGTCCCTCACAGGGCCAGGACATGCCCGTGTCATGGCCCATGTGCAAAAACCTTGACATTCTATTTCTGACGTCAGCAACCACATAGCCATGGCACATGCCCGTGTGCCGGCCGTGTCCTCCCCACAGTTGAGACACATGGCCGTGTCTCATGCCTGTGTGGAACACTGATGAGTAATTAATTCAATTCATGCAAGGTGCAGGGGACACACAGCCAAACCACACGCCCGTGGACAGCCCGTGTATCTCACACGGCCTAGACACACGCTCGTGTGCCTATCCGTGTGGGCAATATAGGCTATTTACCAAGCCTTGTTGCCCCCTGGAACAATACCAACACCTACAAAAACCTAACATAACTCTATACTCAGTCAATAACCACAAGTTTTTTTTTTTTTATATTTCAAGTACTCTACTAAATCAAGAACACAATTACATGAATAACTTCGACATTCTCATTCATCAACTTTCAATATTAACCAATATTCATGATCTATTACAAAAGGATTTAATACCCAATAGTAAGCCAACACTTTAACTAATTGGCAAAGACATAAATCTAAAAGATTTGAGCCTCTATACATGCCATTACACAAGCCAACAAAACTACTATACTGGTTGCTTCTGTTGATAGTGTGAATGACGCCTTGATGTCCTTGGATCCTTGACTACTTAGACGGCACTATAAGAAAATAGAAAGGAAAGGGAGTAAGCATAAAGCTTAGTAAGTGGAATGCAATTATTAACAACTGAATATTATAAATTAACACTCTCAAAATTCTCAACATTTATACATAACATGAATGATTATGGACATCACTTACTCATCAGACCTTCCCTACAAATCATACGACATGTGGTCGAGCTCGGTTCACATACATGATATATATATGTATATAAATGTATATTTGTACCTGTACCACTCACAACAAAATTATCACTTCGTTTAGATATATTTATATGTGCTCAACTATAAAATCTTTTCCCATGGAACTCGATGGAATAGAAGAGGATATTCGATGGCCTCAAATGTAGATTATGTGCCGATGCCATGTCCTCGACATGGTTTTACACTGACTCTCGTCTCATCGCTAATGCCATGTCTTCGACATGGGCTTACAGTGGCATTAAACTCAACGCCAATGCCATGTTTACGACATGGGCTTACAATGGCATTAAACTCATTGCCAATGCCATGTCTTCAACATGGGCTTACAATGGCATTAAACTCATCGCCAATGCCATGTCTTCGACATGGGCTTACAGTGGCATTAAACTCATTGCCAATGCCATGTCTTTGACATGGGCTTACAGTGGCATTAAACTCATAACCAATGCCATGTCTTTGACATGAGCTTACAGTGGCATTTAACTCATTGCCAATGCCATGTCTTTGACATGGGCTTACAATGGCATTAAACTCATTGCCTCTCGTCTCTCAGCCCAATTATCTAATCTATTCCTACGGTTCCACCGGGAAATTTCCATTATGGCATTTCATTCTCGTTTCATAGATACAACCAATATCTCATATAATATAAATACATAAATGAATATGCAATAAGTAGATTGTAATATTTTCACCCCACTTACCTCGATATACAAAATGTGGCAAGTCTCGATCTATTCCATTTGTTTGGCCTTCCCTCAGTCTAAGCTTAGGTGTCGCACTTCTTGATTTATGAGTGCTTGAAGTTGCTACAAATTTGAAAGCTTTAAAACCCCTCTAATGGCTGATATTTCAGTGGTGTAGGAGACAAAAAATGAAAAGAGGTGAAAACTAGGTACTTAGGTTATTATTTTAGTCAATTAAGCCGCCAAACACACCTAACTTGACCCTTTTCAATTCTTTTGTCTCCTTTGACTTCACATGGCCGGCCATACTGCATAAAATGGGCCTATTCATCGATTAAAGACCCCCAAATTTTGTTCCATAGCCAATTGACATCATTTGCTAATAAAATCAAACTTTTGCACTTTATGTGATTAAGTCCTTTTTCGCAATTGAACTTGAAATCGCGTAAATTAATTTGCCAAAATTTTCATGTACCCTTATACAAATAATATAACACATAAAATAATTCTAAAATAATTTTCTTAAATCTCGAGAAGTGATTCCAAAATCACTATTCTGACTAGGCCCAATTTCAGGCTGTGACAATATCTTTTGTTTTGAAGTCATCAGTAGTAGAGCAAATGCAATCGAGTAAGATGAATTGTTCTCTAGGATGCTCAAGTAAATAACCGATAGTGTTATTGAAGATGAATTATCAAGTACAAGTGAACCAGTTCGTATGATGTAAATACTACGCCAATAAGATTGGCAAATAGTCAGAATATAGACAAGTCAAACATGTACTATGAGCCATGAAATACATGTAACACCCCTTACCCGTGTCTGACGCCAGGACAGGGTACGAGGTATTGCCCGACTTAAACATAACCAATCATAAAAAACCAAGTCATAAAATGTCATCCAAATTAAAACTTTTCATGTTTCATCATAAAGTCCCTAATATGGGCTTACGAGACCCAATACATACTTTGAAAGTGGTTCGGGACCAAACTGAGAATTTTTTAAAACTCTGAAAAATTTCTTCAAAAATAGGGGCACACGCCCTGAGCACATGGTCATGTGGCCAGCCATGTGGATGAAAGTTAGGCTATTTACAAGCCTTTTTCCATCCAAAAAATTTACACACTTATACCAAATTTATCAACACACAACATGGCATTATCATAAACATACAACTTAACCAATAATAGCCAACATCAATGGCCTTATACAAAATGAACTATGAAATAACATAGGCCAACATTTTAGGCCAAATCAATTATGATACATAAAAAAATAAACAAGTCATCTATACATGCCATAGTTCAAAATATTGCTTTCAAAATACCAAAAGAGTGTTGATAGTGTGGATGGATCTCCGACGATCTTCATACCCCGAGCTAGCTTGGTGACACTATAAGATTGTAACGCCCTGAATTTGGGCCTAGTAGGAATAGGCCTTGCGCATGGGAGCCGCTAGGAGGCTGTACATAAAAGTTTATGTGTGCAAGAAATGTCACAATTGATTGCTTGCTTTAATAGTTAAGTGAGTTAGGAATATTTAGGAGTGTTTGAGAAGTCCTGGGTTCAAGCGCTGGCTTTCACAAAATTTTTGTTTGTTGAGGATAAAACCCCTGTCTTTGGCCAGTAGAGTTAAAATTTTATTTTTGTAAAGTATGACACAAAAAGCCTAGTGGTCTAGTGGCAAGGTGGCGTCACAAGGGTGGTAAGGAGGTGGCGTCACAAGGATGGCAATGAGGTTCAAGGTTCAAGGCGTGGGGTGTGCAATAAAGGGATTTATTTTTATCACTCTGTGTGGCTAGAGTTTGAGGTGCAGTAGAACTCTATTGAGTGAGAGTTTGAATGGGTCTTATGAGTAGTTGAGGACGACATCAGGGAGTGGATTATGGAGAGATTTTAGGAGAGGAAAAAGTGGAGTTTGAAATAAGGTGAAGTTGTGCGGAATTTAGGTGTTGTGCTTAGGGACTTTCAGCTGAGTAGTTTTTCCTAAAGGTTTTTAGTTTTGGCTACTTTTGGAGGGTGCCTTTCATTTATTGACTTTTGGTGATCATTGTTTTTATTTTCTTTCTCTGCACACCTTAGCCGTATACTTTCTTTGAGTGGTCGAATACATTGTGACCTATTTTTTTATAACTCCTTCACCTATTCTTTTGAGTACTACAATCAATTCTATTCTACTTCTTTTTCTATTTTCACTTCGGCATTCGATCACCCATACTTCCCCTGTCAGTTAGCCCTCTAGTTTTATTCTGTTTTCTATTGAGTTCTTGCCAGATACCTTCTTCTTCTTCCATTTTTGTCATTCTTTTTGGTTTTTTTTCAAAAGACTATTCCTTTTCCTCTCTTGTTTCTGGCTTCTGCAATTGATTTCGAACAATCGACTGAACATCTACCATCTTGTCTCTCTCTGCACTTCTCTACCTTCACCTCCAATTACTTCATTGGCCGAATACTCTTAGGTAAGTACCCGAATTGCACTTTTTTTCCCTTTTCGGTTTCTCCCTTCTTTGATTATTGTCTCTTGTTCTCCTTTTTGCACCCACTATATTATTTTGCTATACTCTTTAGATTAAATCAATTTTCGACTCGTGTACGCTGCTCCTTTTATCAGTATTTGGTTCTGCGGTCTGGTAAGTGGTGGAGAATGGGGCATAAGGCTCTTGTTGTAATTATATCATATGTTTTGAGTGAATCTAAAGAAGAAGGGAGTTCTTGTGTAGGTTTGTGCCAAGGGTGATTGGTGCTTTACTTGTGAACTGAAGGTGGTGATCGCTTTTGTTGTTGGTAAGGGTATCGTATTTGATTTGGAATTCTATTAGATTCCGTTAGTATTATGAGTTAAGTTCTAACTGGATATTATTGGTTTAATTTAGGTACAGGGTTATTTTGAGCGCAGATTCGCTTTCATAATCAGGTGTGTAACTATATGCTATGTTTGATGATTGGCTGAAAAGCCAAAAGTGTGTACCAATATAGGTAAGGTAGCACAATTCACCCGAGACGACTGTGGATCTACCGATGGCTTTAGGCCCCTTAATCTGATTATGGCTCTATGCCAACGTATATAAGGCTTTGTGCCTATTGATGGCTTTGTGCTGGATATATTATCGTGATTGATGGCTTTGTGCAAAGTATATTACCGTGATGGATGGCTTTGTGCCAATTGTATTACCGTGATTGATAGGCTTAGTGCCGATTATAGTACAGTTTTTGATGGCTTTGTGCCGATCAGAGTACTGTTATTGATAGGCTTTGTGCCAGTACCCATGGCTTTAAGCCATTCTGTTTACTAGTGGCTTTGCTACGATTTCTGGTTAATGCCGCAACCGGTGCTAACATATGGAGTGCAGGGATAGGTGGGTCGATTTTATCCCCACAGTAAGTGTAGGGTTGGACAGAGGCAAGTGCAGGGTTGGATAGAGGCAAATGCAGGCCCATCTGTTACTGTCTGCTATATTGGGCTAAGGCCAAGTGATACTAAAACTGTAGAGGGCTTAGGCCCAGATTGTTACTATTTAAATAAGACTTGCTTTTCTTTTTATAGTAGGGGGTTACACACTGAGTTTTTGTAAACTCACCCTGTTTATTAATTTTTCCGGTAATCACCAGTTTTAGGAGGATCAGCACTGCGAGGGACTCGGAGATAGCCACACAACTACTTTTGCTTTCTTTTACGTTTATTTACTTTTGCGCACTTTGAATTTGATTTGGGTTGTAATAGGGTCTCTCCTAATTTTTGGATTTTAATTTAGGTTTTATGGTTACTTCAAACTATAACTGTTAGAAGTAGGACATGGTTTTCCAAAAATGATAACTATTTTAAAATATCACGTTTCCGCAAAATATCGCTAAAGCTTTTGCAAGTTCCTTGGTTTTCAAATATAACAACAAATAAACAATGTTTTAGAAATAAAAATAACAACGTTTTTAATAAGGGAATAACTTTTCATTGAACTACGTTTGAAAATAAACTAATATAGGTTTTACACCAGATTTACATAGATAGAAGCTTTAAATTTCTTAAAAGGGTTTACAAAAAAACACATCAATGTGAAACGCCAGATTCGGTCATAATGTCTAGGCCGGGTTTGGGGTGTTACAAAGACAAGGAAAAGAAAAGGGAGTAAGCATATAGCTTATTAAGTTGGTATGTAAATAATAAACAATTTATCAACAGGCTTTTACCAATCCTCGCAATATGTTCTCAAGATAATACAATCATAATTGCACATAGGTCCACTATTTACTCATGTTCATATAAAGTTGTCTACTCGAGTCCTCGTCACTAAATTATTTATATCTTGAGTTACAAAATCCCAAATTAAGATCTAAAAATGTTTCCTGAAACTAGACTCACATATCTTCTTACAATAAAATTTTCAGAATTTTTGGTTTAGCCAATAAGTATAGTTTATTCATTAAATTCACCGTTATTTCACTGTCCAACAGTTCTGATCCCTATTCACTAAAAATTAATTATCTCCTCATACGGGATCTGGATGATGTTCCTGATTGTTTCTTTTGAAAATAGACTCATTAAGGATTTAATGATTTTTGCACAATTTTTAATGATTTTTCAAAGTCAGAACAAGGGATTCTGAAATCATTCTTTGTTTCACAAGAATTCAAATATCTCATAATATGAAATTCTTTTGCTTACACCGTTCCTTTTATATGAAAATAGACTCAATATGCTTTAATTTCATATCTTATTCAACCTCTAATTCAATTTCCACCATTTTTGGTGATTTTTCAAAGTGATACAACTGTTGCTGTCCAAACTGTTTTATTGCTAATTTTACTCTTTCATGTTTCCTTTGTATTAATTCTCATTTACACACATATAACACTAAAGCATATCCATAGTTAGCCATTCCAATAACTAGTCATTATCAAATATTTACAAGTCTTCATTGTAACACTTACTCCACATCAACCTTACCAAAGTTCGATCACATATCGAGCACATTGCTCATTAATATATATATATATACACACACACATGTACCTTTACTTGTTCATCACATAATCACATTCAATTACACGTAGTCATTTTTCTCGTTGAACACATTGGAATATTAATGGATACATCGGAAGCTTACACATAAATGCCACATTTGTAGCCAAAGCTAGATCACATCGCTTTTCACATTGATGCTCATTCTCGAGCAATTTCCTTTCACGGCCCTACTCACACAAGCTATCAGTCATTCGATGCTACTCAGTGCTGCTCACACAAGCTGTCAGGTATCCGCAACACATGTCAATATACCCAGCCATTGGTAGAACTTAAGACCAGCACCCGGATTTACTTAGTCATAATTTCACATAGATTTCACATAGGTCCCTGGTGACATGTCATTTGCATCCTATTCTATTCCTGGGGTTCAACTGAGAAATTTCTCACATTTCAATACTTTGTCAATTTCATTCAATATTCAGCCACATCTCATAAATTATATCAAAACATAGAAACATAAGTAAAAACAATGCATTATTTACATACAAACTTACCTCGGTAGCACAACTGGTGAAAAGGACTTATTCGTTAATTTCTCGTTTTTCCCCCGTTCTAGTTCCAAACCTCGTTTTCCTTGATTTATAATATCACATTTAATTTATTTATTATTCACATTATTCAATGTGACCCGAAAATCATATTATGGAAAAATTATGTTTTTGCCCCTAAAGTTTCACATATTTACAATTTTGCCCCTAGGCTCGTAAAATGAAAAGTACTCATTTTTCTCATTACCCAAGCCTAGCCGATTCATATTCCCTCTTATAGCAGCCCACAATTTTCACTAAATCATTTTTTTTACACATTTTACAACTTTTATAAATAGGTCCTTTTATGCAATTTTACTAAAAATCACTTAGTAAAAGTTGTTTATTATATTTCAAACTTTCATATTCTACCATAAAACATCAAAACGCATGCAAGTCATCCATGGTTAAATTTTTAAACACAAACCCTAGCTCAAAATAATGGTAGAAATAGCTAAATCGAGCTACGAGGTCTCAAAAATGCAAAGAACATTAAAAACGGGGCTAAAACGTACTTACAATCGAGCTTGGAAGCTTGAAAAACTCTAGCTATGTCTCCCTCATGTGAAATTCGGCCAAGGGGTTGAAGATGAGCAAAAATTGGTTTTTAATTTGGCTTTTTAATTCATTTAATCGCTAAATTACTAAAATGCCCTTAACTTAAAAATATTCTATTTCACCTATTTAATGTCCATTTTTGTCCAAAAAATTAACCAATGGTCTAATTACCTTTTAAGGACCTCCAATTTAAAATTTCATAGCAATTAGACACCTCTAGCTTCTAGAACTCAAGTTTTGCACTTTTTACAATTTAGTCCTTTTGACTAAATTGAGTGCCCAAACGTCAAAATTTTTTAACGAAATTTTCACGAAATCATTCTGTAAAATTGTAGATCATAAAAATAGAAGAATATTAAATTTTTCTCGTCAGATTTGTGGTCCCAAAACTACTATTCTGACTAGGCCCAAGTTCAGGCTATTACAATTCTCCCCCTTTAGGGATTTTCGTCCCCGAAAATCTTACCAAAAGAGATTAGGGTAACATTCTTGTAGTTTCCTCTACCTTATTAAAGAGTCCTCTTCAAGGGCAATACTTCCAGAAGCACTATGTTATCAATCTAGAATCAAATATCTTAAATTTTTAGATCTGTGTACCACTGATGTCAGTCAAAAGTTACATTCAACTTTTACGACTCACTTTAACCCTTTTCCTTCAGAAACACGAATCAGTTCCACCTTATATATCTCTTTTCACTCACTTTTGAACTCTGAGACACAGTTTCGGAGTATATCGTTAAAGAACTGAATTACTCTCTCAGGCCTACCATCAATTTCAAGATGAATTTCATTGCCAAGATGCAACTGTGTACTCAAAGTTCTCTGATCATCAGAACACCCTCTTTAAATAACTACATAATTATTATTCTCTGACTGAACAAACGAGTTACTACTGAGTCTCATACAACACGTTTTGCATAAGCTCTAGCTAAATCATTGCGTGAATTCTTTCTCGAAGTAATAATAACAGAAATCAGAATCAAAAGTCATCTCACATTGTACTCGTCTAGTTTACCACTCACTGTCACATTCCTGAGGTGCTCAATCGTGCAAAGAAAACATCGCTTCAACCCTTTAATTTAGTTACATTTAGACTTCCATCAGACAAGGTCAATCAGGTAACCAATACTCACAAAATGAACAAAAGCTTTCCATACAAGCATCTACACTATATTTAATTTCCCAAAGATTAATCGTTAACCATTCATAATCTTCCAATAGTTCAATCCATCACGTTGTCTTAATTTCAAATTTTTTCGTAACATTAGGTACTTTATACTCTCGGAATCAAGATGCATAGAAGTATTTCGTCAAACCAGCGATGTCATCACTTTCTCACATAGACATACTAGTGGCAGATTCAAAATAACTCGTCGAACATTTCTTTTAATGAAATTTTAACTATCTGAAAGCATAAAATGTCACGTTACATTCTTACCATTAAAACACATTCCAATCCATTCAATAAGGCATCACTAAAAAATCATAATTTCTTTACTCAATTCAAACAGAACCCAGAATCAGTGCTTCAATTAATAATACCTTCAACTAGTTTCAACTATACTAACATGCAACAGACCATATAAACTTTCATAGATATGATAACATTTATCAATCAGAATAGCTTTAACTTATAATAACACCTTTCAATTAAAACAAATCTAATAGGTATATCTCTGTATTGTACTTTCTAGAATATAAATTCTTCCATCAAACTGTCTATCTATCACCCTTGAATGCACAAGATTTATTTCCTTATCTGAGGATAGACTTAAATGCATATAACTCAAATTACCTTTCGACTGAGCTTCTTACTAAAATAAAAACAACCGCGTCAATCTACACCGATAAGAAATGCCGCAACCGGTGCTACACTGAATATGGGCAGCTATGCTGCAACAATAAGTGGTGCCGCAATTGGTGCCACACTAGGTGTATAAGGATGGCTGGGTCGAGTATCTCCCCATAGGAGTGTGGGTTGGAAGGGGGTGTACAGGTTGGATGGTGTACATAAGCATTGCATACATGCATGTTGATCTGAAATTAAAAAGGGCTTTGGTCTAGTTAAATGTGATATGTGGAACTTATTATGGGCTCCGGCCCTACCGAGGCTATTGTGGGCTAAGGCCTAAAGGCCCCCGAATTTGAATTGGGCTCAAGCCCAAACTGATTTGTTTGATGCATGCTATTGCTTGATGAGGGTGTACACACTAAGTTTTCAAACACTCACCTCCTCTTTTATTTTTTTCAGGTGATCCTCAATAGGCGGTTTGACAGATAGAGGGACTCGGAGGTGGCCAACTCGCAAGATGTTTTAGACTTAGTTTAATACAATTTCCAGAATTTTAATTTGGGTTGTAATAAGGCCTATCCTCAGGATAATATTTTAAATCAGGTTGTTTGGTATTATGATTCATGTTTTAGAGGCAAAATATGGTTTATTTTGAAAATGTTCGCTTTTTCCATAGATCACACGTTTTTGAAAAAAAGAATCTTCCGCAACTTAGAGTGGATTTTACAAAATGATTAATAACATATCATAAGGAAATAGCTTTTACACCTCGATTTGAAAGCGTACAATCACAAGCAGAGTTTTCACTCAAGATTTTATTTTTAAGAAGAGTTTCAATGAAAACAAGGTTTTTGAAAAACACTTCAATGTGACACGCCAAGTTTGGCCATAATGTCTGGGCCAGGTTTGGGGTGTTACAAAAACAGTCAACTCATAGCACAAAACAGTCATTTACCCCCAAGGGGTAAAATAGTCATTTTACCCTTTAGGGGTATTTTGGTCATTCTACCTACTCAGAGATCTAGGTAGACTTACCGACCCATCAAGAGGTTCACAGTCACCTCGAGCGACTCGTGCAACCTTAACAGTCCTAACAGTGTATATGGGCCCACGGCCCATTTGTGGCCCAAGTGGGCCCACATGCTCGTGTGGCCCATTTCGCCCAGAAACAACCTTAGCCATGTGTGCGACACAGCCAGGTCCAATATTCCCACATGTTCGTGAGATTTAATCCGTGTGGAGCCTACAAGCTCATGGGCCCACACGGCCCATTCCGGCCCAATTTGGCCCAAAACAGCCTAAGCCCATGAGAACGCTCATAACGCCTCTATAGTCTTATGCCTGTGCTCATCGCCTTGGTTTTACCACACGAGTGTTCGCATGCCCCTGTGACCTCAAAGCCCAACCTTCTGGCTTTTCGGCTTTTCAGCTTTTGCTGATCTACCGTCAAATCAGTGTGAAATACACACTTTTCGACTCTTCCGCCAATTATCAGTTTACAAGTATTGTTACACACCTGTTTGTGAACTTGCGAAAATCCTCCGAGCACCAATCTACATTCAACACAAGGCTTTTCATTAGCCAAATAACATCAGGATTAATCATCCACCTACTAACCCTTAACCCCCCAAAGTAGCATCAATACTTGCCTTACTAAACAATGGTGATTAACCCTCTTACGCCACTGGCTACAATTGTCTACTGCCCCCTTGACGAAAATTTGTAATACCAATAGAAACTATTAGATACTAAGCCTACATACAGGTTGAATACTATGCCTACCCACAGGTTGATCATACACAAAATCCGTAGAAACCAATCAACTCTCAGATTATGGAAGGAAGTATTTGGCCACCTCAAAGTATTCAAACCGTTAAACTTTGGTTAACACCAATAATTGAAAAATAGGTTACCTCTGATCCCACAAGAATAGAAAGATTTCAAACGCTCCCATAGCCCTTAAGAATCCCCTTCATGCCTTGCGAAACTCTAGAATCCGAAGAACACTACACCCAAAAAAAAAAGAGAACAAGAATCACCTAAGAGAGGATAAAAGAAGGAAAGACATTCAGCTTTAAGCAGAATGAGAGAGCGAGGTCACTTGAAAGGGAAGTTAAAGAAAAAAGACAAGAGTCAAACATACTTACGATTTCTAGAGAACAACCGTCTAGCTGGAACAAGATGAATAGACAAGGAAAAGGGAACCAGCCAAGAACTAATGGCTTAAACCAAAATAATAATAGAGAGGAGAAGAGAACAACAATCGGCCAAACAAAACCAAGTTGGAAGATGCAATAATCAGCCTAACAAAACCCAGATACTTGGGGGGAAAAGTAAGGGTATTCGGCTTAGGCAAAGGTGATGAGAGGAAAATAGAAAGAGATGGAGAGGGAGAAAAGAACAGTAAAGTCAAAAGAATAAAAGTGCCTAATCATCAAATCAAAATTGACCAAAAGAGAGAAAAGAGACCAAAAGAGGAATAGCTACCAAAAGAAAAATAAACAAAAAGAGCCAAAACACTTGACCAATTCGACACTAAGTGCCTATGACCATTTGACACAAAGAAAGTCCCACATTCAGCCACAACTACCACTCCCCTGCTCCTTAATCCACTCCTCAAACTTCTCTATGATATCCTCCTTGATTTTTTCCCCATATCACTCAACATCCAATTCAAATTGCTTCCAACCACCTTATGACCAATTCAAACTCAGAGTCTCAGTCCAACTTCACCTCCTACACGACTTGGGCAGCAAAATTAATACCTCTTTTTGCCATGCCACCAATCAAACCTTAGACCCTCTGCACCTTCACACGCCACTTACCACTTGACCATAGGCTCTTCTTGTGCCATGATTTATTCACAACAATTTAAAAGCCTTCTATCTAACTCCCAAGGATTTTCTTCACTTAAAAAGAAAATTTTTGCTAAAGCCCAGCTTCGTGCCCAAGACTTCTCCAACACTTCCAAGGGCCCTTAACCACTAAAGCAGACATTTAATTGTATCATTTCCTTGTACAATTAAATACTTATGTACAGCCTCCTTACTGAACCATACTCAAGGCCCAATACTTCTAAGCCCAAAATTTGGGGCGTTACAGACTCAACTCTGTCTATACTTCCACATTTCTAAATATTCAGCATAAATAACATTTCAATATTAAATAAACACATATAATTCACATAAAACAAATTTATTTGCATATGAACTTACCTCGGAAATAAAAATGGCTAAACGAATCGATTACTCGACAACCTTCAATTCCCCCAATCTAATTTTGTTTTCTTTCGTTCTTGATCTATATACATTCAAAATTAACTCTTTTATACATCAATACATTCAATTTAGTCCACAAACACATATTTTGGCATTTTTGCACTTTAGCCTCTAGAGTTACACATTTATTCAATTTAATCCCTATTTTATAAATACACAAAATTCACAAAATTCAATATGACCCATGCTTAGCCGAATTCTCTATAGGTCCTTAGCAGCCCATATTTGTCAATATTTCACACATTTAACCACACATTTTACACTTTTCACAATTTAATCCCTAATTGACATTTTTGTCAAAAATCACTTTACAAAACATGTATATCAAACACCAAGCTTGCATAATTCATCATCAAACATCATAAAACTCATGGATTCATCAATGGAAACTCTCAAAATCACCAACACTTTCAAAAATTAAGGCATGGGCTAGCTAGTACTCAAAGCAACGATCACAAAAACGTAGAAATTATCAAAAATCGAGCTAGAATCATACCTTAATCAAGCCAATTACTTATCGAACTCTAAATGTTCTCCAAAGCTTTCTTTTCTTTTAATATTCGTCCAAGAAAGAAAGAAATGAGCTAAATTTTGGCTTTTGTTTTAATTAAATTAACCTTAATAACCAAATTATTATTTTCACCTTAATTAAAACATTAACAAAACATTTAATGGTTGGTCATTTATGTCAAATTCCACTAATCATGGTCTAATTACATCACAAGCTACTTTTACATTTTATGCAATTTAGTCCTTTTCCCAAATTAACCACATAAATGCTAAAATCAACACACGCACATGTTGTAAAGACCAAAAATAATATTAAAATAATTTTACAACCTCAAATTTGTGGTTCCAAAACCACTGTCCTGATTTAGCTAAAACTGGGTTGTTAAAAAGGCATTACCCCTCAAGAGCTTTCATATTTCCCTCCCATTCAGCTTCCTTGGATTTATATTGGTGGACCCTCTCTTCTAACCTTTTCTCATTGGCCTCTAATGATTTATACTTAGTCTCCCAAGTGGAGACAGAGTTAGTGAATTCTTAGTTCTGATAGATTGTGGCCTCGTGTAGTTGGTGGAGTTGGGCAAGTGTTTGTTCGACAGAATGAATGGCCTTCTCAATTTCTTCCCATTTTGCCTTGTGTTCAACAAGCTTCTTGGAGGGCCTAACCAATAAGTTTGCACTCTGCTGCTACCATTTGATATGAACCTACCAATTCTGCTAACGAAGGTTTATGAACATCATAGGAGAAGGAAAAAGGGTAGATAAACTTTTTAAATTCTTGGGGTAGATCCTTATCTTGTTTTTGTTTGACAACGAATAGAAAGAATGGATATTACCTTGCATGAAGGTGATTCCACCAAGAAAGAAGGTGTTCACCTTGCCAAAAGGAGAAGTTAATTGTAGGGAACCGAAAGGAGAAGCAAATTATACCAAAACTTGGCTCTGCAGGAAATGGCATAGTAGTGGGAATGGGTAGGTCCCTAGGAATAATGGAATCTGTTTGAGACTCAAGAACTTATGGAACATCAGGAATAAATGTAACACCCCTAACCTGTACCCATCTCTGAAATAAGGTTATGGAGCATTACCAAACTTATCACATAAATAATTATACATTTCACATATATTTCACATTCTAAATATAAATCATTCACACATATTCATATAGTCCCTAATACGAGCTTTCAAGGGCTAAATCAGACACGTAAAATATTTTGGGACTAATCCAAGAATATAGGAAAATTTTGGGAAAACACTAAAATTTTTCAAATACAGGGGATACACACCTATGTAGCCAAGCCGTGAGTCTCACACGGCCAAAAGGCATGCTCGTGTCACTGGCCGTGTGGACATTCGAAATGAGATCACATAGCCGTATCCCAGACCATGTCCTACCTCATGTAATTCCCTAACTTGTGTCACACGGCCAACCACAAGCCGATGTGACTAGCCCTTGTAACTCACTAACTTGCTTCTTTTAAAAACTACAGGGGACACACGACCGCGTCACCTGACTGTATGTTACACACAGCTGAGACACACGCCCGTGTCTTTGCCCGTGTGGACAAAAATAGGCTATTTTCCAAGCCACATTTCTCACCCAAATTTGGTGCCAACCTACACAACTCAAATTCATATATCCACAAACAAAATAGGCAATCAATTCAACCAAATCAAGCCTAAAACATACCATTTCATTACCAACCACACATTACTCATAATCACCCCAATATCCATTCAAACACATACAAATTTCATGTCCAAAGTCACCTAAATGGTCAAGTGCCTATATTCACATTCATGTCTATTTCATAACCAATATGACATATCTTAAACTCACCAAGATGGTATTCATTTCATCAATTCACAAAAGAGGCATTTTCATGTAAATCCAGCAAACCTATCAATACAATTATAATCACACAAGATAAACCAACCACTCATATATATATATATATACATACCAACACATATACCAAATTAAGCCAAATCACATGGCCAAATACATATCAAACTCATATAATGTAATCTCCTGAATTTTGGGCTTAGGAGAAATGGGCTTCGTGTATCGAAGAAATTCAAATTTTTGTGGTCAAGAAAAATATTTCATAATTTCATGTTTGGATTGTTAATTAAGTGTTTTGGAGTGCTTGGGGATGTCAGAGAAGTTCGGGGTTCAAAAAGGGACTTTAAGGAAAATTTTAGTTTTTATCACTAAGTGGAATTGCCGTTTCAAGAAAGGGTTTATAAATAGTTTTGGTTAAAATTTAGCATATAGAAGCATGTGGTCTGGTGGCTAGAGGCGCTGGTAGCTTGTAGGTAGTCCAAGTTTCAAATCATGGCCTTAGCTTAATTTTTCTATTTTTCGCATCTAGGCATGGTAGCAGGCGTTTTAACCTTATAATTAAATGGGGGAAATTTGTGGCACAAAAGAGAACTTGGAAGAGTGGTGAATGGCGCGCTAGGCTTTTAGAAGGGGCGTGGGTTTGAGTCTTCTTGCAAGTGAAATTTTCTTTTTATTCTCGAATAAACCATGGCTCCAACAGGTAAGGGTTATATTTATTTGTGACTGTATTATAGTGTAAAGAGAAACGCGGTGCAGTGGCTAGCAACATGTTTGTGAGGTGCATGGATAGGGGTGAGGTTGGAGTTCGAGCTCCCCCTTGCGCAATTGAGGTTCATTTTTGCTGCTCGCGCATGAAGAGCTAAGGCTGGCCGAATTTCGTAAGTATTGGCTTGGGCAAGCAGTGGTCTAGTGGTACAGTCAAGAGGTGGAAGCATTGTCTAAAATGGGACTGATTGTTGGCTGAAAATAAGCTACTAATAAAGGATTTAATAACGGATGTATTGACCAAATGTGGGACCTTAATTGGTGCCACTCGGTCATTGTAATTTTGCTAACAAGGGATTTTTTTTTTGAATTGCTTTCTTTTCTTGAGGTTTTGACCGAATGGGAGGGGAAGCTTTTGTTGCCAAATTAGGGTGTTTTGTTGCCATATTAAAAGATTGTATTTGGATGGTTTTTGGCCGAATGTGGGATCTTGAGGTGCCTTTGGTCAAAGCTATATTTTGTTGCCAAATTAAGGTGATAGGCTATGCCAAATTAAGGTGATAGGCTAGGATATCTCAGCATTTGATGGAGGTTTTGATTTTTTTTCTTTTTATGAAGCTTTGACCGATTGGGGGGAACTTTTGTGTGCTGACAAAGGGCGTTCTTGAGTGTAAGAATTGGCTTGAGGCATTTTAGTCCCGATATAGGAGTGTGGTTATTCTTTTTGTTGTTTTTCTTCTTCTTGGCACTTCTTTATCATCCTTCTTTTATTTTTTCTCTCTATTCTTCTCTTCTAAATTTCAATAGCTGAAACCCTCTTGTTTTTAGTCGATTGCCTCTCATGTTTTTAAGCTGATTACCTTTGTGTGGAAAGTCGAATATTTTGGTATAACCCCTCTTGGCCGTTTATACTAGCATCATTCACTTTTCTTCATTCCAAAGCTGAATACATCTTTGGTTTTTTCTCTCATTCTTGAGTGGTGACTTATTGTTGCTTGCCTTCTTTGCCCTTCTCCTTTGTTGGCCGATTAGTTCTTGGCCGATTACCCTATTTTGAGGCAATCTGGGCGAATGCTAGGTTCGGGACTTGGCTAGATATTTTTGGGTTTGGATTCGTTGAAGAAGGCGTAGAGAAGATATCCCATCGACTTTTTCTACTCCTTTCACTACTCTATAGTAGCCGAATTTACTATAGCCAAGTTGTACCCTTCTCCTTCTCAATTCTCGATTTCGATTGTGACCAAGCGTTCGAGACTTGAAGTCTTTTCCACTGTGAACGTTCTTTAGTTTTGGGGTAAGTACCTTAATCGCTAGTGTTGATTTTTGTCATTTGAAAGATTACGTGTACCCTTTGGGATAGATTGTTTCCTTCTAAGCATTGGTTTTGTGGCATCATGTTCTTTTGATCAGTTGTTTAGGGGACGACCTCTTTAGGGGAGAAAGTGGCCGAATAAGGATTGTGGCTTTTGGATTATACCATGGAGGCAAGTGATAATTGGATTGAGGAAGGTCGTGGAAGAGTAACTACGGGAAGTGCACTCGCGATTTCTACTCCCAAATTCAAGTGACGTAGTGTGTCGGCAGTTAGGGACTTTCTGCCAAGATGCAGAAGAGCAACCGCGTCAAACTACGGTTTGACTATACCGGTAGTTAGGGACTTTCCGCAGGGATGCGGAAGGGTGACCGCGTCAAACTACAGTTTGACTAGGCAAATCGTAATTGATCACTCTGATGAAGGTGACGGCGCTCAGGATTATTTGATACTCTACGAGATAAGGTGTGTTTTATCGCACTTTTTGGTTACAAAGACGAAATGCCAAAATGGCAACTGCCGAAATACCGATGAATTGAACGTTGGCCACATAGGGTGTGCGAGCACCCATGTGATCGGTCGAGGCCACGGATTGTGGCCCCACATCAAAAATGGCTTTCGTGAACGATTTCATGAGTTGGGCCGAAATGGGCCGAATGGGCCTAATGGGCCCGTGGGCTCGTAGATGGGCTTTAGGCTGAAATCGAATTTTTGGACTGTTTGGCTGCATGTGTCACTAGATGACCATGGGCCTACTAATGGGCCTTCACATACGAAAGACCACGCTAATAAATGACTGAAATACCCTAAGGGGCGAAATGACCAAAATACCCCTCGTGGGTAAATTAACTGTTTTGACCCCTTATAATGTTTGAATTATTATGTATGCTCTGATATATATGTATGTGTGTATATTTTATATTATGACATTACATGACATTGAGTATGTTGCATTGCATGGGGGATGGGATATATGTATTTGGAGGAAGTGGACTGTTTTGGCAGCTTTGCTGCATTATTTTGAGACTTATAGCCTAATATTCTAGCAGCTCTGCTGCATTTTATCGATTGTGTCACATCAGTACTACACTGTGGAGTGTAGGGTTGGGTGGGTTGATTATATCCCCACATGGAGTGATGGGTTAGACGGAAATGGAGTGTAGCGGATGGATTTGGTAGGATTCTGATTGCATGCTATACTGTTACTGTAATATTTCTGATTATATGCCATTGATTGTGATATGCTACTGTAATGGGCTCTAGCCCAGTCTGATTCTGTTATATTGTTATTGCTAGGATTACACACTGAGTATTCGTATACTCACCCAATTATTTTCACTGTATAGGTAATTTCGAGGCATAAGCGATTAGGTGCTACGTGGACTTAGAGGCGGCCACACTCTGTTTTAATATTGTTTCTAGTTTTTATTTATTTTAATTATGGTTTTCATTTTGGGTTTGTAATAAGGCCGCTATTTAATTTTTTTAGGTTTTGGGTTTATTTATCTGCATGTTTAAATCTGTTAGCTCTAAGGCGCGTTTTACAAAATGATATCTATTTTTTTTAAAAACCATGTTTCCACAACAAATTTGAATTCAAACAAAGCTTCCACAACGATTATGTTTTTCCAAAGTAAACTATTTTCATAACCTGACTAATCAAAGATAGACGGAATGGTGATTTCTTTAAAATTTCTTTAAGAAGGGTTTTTAATGAAAACACAGTTTTCTAAAAACACTTCAATGTGACACACCAGACTCGAGTCTAACTTCTAGGACGGGTTTGGGGTGTTACATATAAGCTTCAATAGCCAAAATGACCTATACATATTATATAACCACAATGCCTATACTGTAACAACCCATTTTTAGCTAAATTAGAACAGTGGTTTTGGAACCACAAATCTGAGGTTGAAAATTTTTTTAATATTATTTTAAGTGTTTATAGCATGATAGCATGGTTGTGTGAAATTTTCGTGAAAATATTTTATCGTTTCTATGCTTAATTCGATAAAAAGAACTAAATCGCATAAAATGCAAATATGATGTTCTCATAGTTTAAAGTGCTTAATATTTATGAAATTGAAATGTGAAAGTCCTTATGATGTAATTAGACCATTGGTAGTGTGGATGGACAATAATGGACTTATATTAAGTGTTTTTATAATGTTTTCATTAAGGTTATATTGGTAAATTATGTTATTAAGTTAATTAAATAAAATAAAAACAATTTTAATGCTTATTTCATCATCTTCTTCACCGATTATTAAAGAAACAAAACACCATTGAAGCTTTCTAAGGTTCGACTAATGCATCCTTCAATTGTAAGTTTGTTTTTGCTTGGTTTTTGATGATTTCTATGTTTTTGTGATCATTGCAACTAGGACTAGCTAGCCTAGGGACTATTTTGCAAAACTGTTAACGATTTTGAATGTTGCCACTAATGAATGTTGATGTGTTTTGATGGTTAATGATGAAATATAAAATCTTGTTATTAGATTTATATGTTTTGTAAAGTGATTTTGAGTAAAAATGCAATTTAGGATTAAATTCTGAAAACTGTTAAATTTATGGTTAAATGTGTGAAAATTTGAGAAATATGGGCTGCTAGAGACCTATAGAGTATTCGGCCAACATGGGTATTAAAGAAATTGCATGAATTTGTGATTTTGTGTACTAAGGACTAAATTGTAAAGATGTAAAAGTTTAGGGGCAAATATGTAAAATAGCCCTAATGTGTATTTTAGACTAAATTGAACAAGTAGATGATTAAATAAGCTGAATTTGATTATAAATAGATCAAGAAAGGAGAATTCGGACTTAGATCAGGGGAAAAGCAAAGTAATCGAATAATTGATCCGTTTCATCGTTTCCATAGACGAGGTAAGTTTGTATGCTAATAAATGTTGTTAAATTGTGTTATAAATGTATTATTACTTTTGAATTGAATTAAAAATGGTTTATATGAGTTTACGAGACATGATCGACAAAGAATCGATAGATAAAAGTCCCGTAAGGACCTTAGGAACAGTTTAGGATACAAATGTCATGACATTAGGGTTATTTAGACTACATGTAAGACCATATTTGGGATATGGCATCGATATGAGATTTTGTGTAAGACCATATCTGGGATATGCCATCGATATAGATTTCGTGTAAGACCATAGCTGGGCTATGGCATCGATACAAGATTACATGTAAGACCATATCTGGGATATGGCATTGGTACTATATATGTGTGATTCTTGAGTATCCTTTAGTGATTCTGAATGGTTCAACGGGCATAAACAAGATGAGGATGAAAGTAAGATCGATTTAAGTAATAAAGGTACGTACAAAACCTATATGAGTATCAATTGGAGGTAAGTTGATGAATTCGTATGTGATCATGTTTTAAACATGAGAAAGGTTTGTGAATTAATATGTGTTGTAGCTTATTATGCTTATTTGATTAAATTTCACTTATTTGCTATGTTAAGTTTATTATCATACGAGCTTACTAAGCTACAAAGCTTACTTTGTTTTATTTTCCTATGTTTTATAGTGAAATTGAGCTAGCTCGGATCTAGGGATCGTCAGAGACTTCATCGCACTATCGGACATCTATTTTGGTACTTTTGAAAATTGTATATACATGTGATATGGCATATTTTGGTATGGTTTCTCAAATGGCTATTTAGTATGTGGTGTATAATTGCTTGAAAAATGTTTTGTTATGGATTGGTTTTGGATGATGAATTGGTTGATTATAGGTTAAGTAATATATGTGAATTATGGTTAGTGAACTATGTTGGTTTGGTATGTTTTTAACTAGGTAAATGGTATTGAATTGGATATTGGAGTGGATGGAGTTAAAATGGTATGATTTGTACATAAAATGATATTTTTGGCTACCTATTTGTGTCTTGAAATGGTACCATTTGAATTGTTGTAGGTGTGTGCAAGTTGGGTGGCAAAATGGCTAGGTAAATAGCCTATTTTTGCCTACACGGGTAGAGATACGGGCGTGTCTCAGCCGTGTGCGACACATGGTCATGGAACACGGCCCTGTGTTCCCTGGAGATTTAATAAAAACAAGTCAATGAGTTACATGGCCTAGACACACAAGCGTGTGGTCGGCCATGTGACACAAGTAAGAGAGTTATACGGGGTAAGACACAGTCTGGGAACGGCCATGTGCTCCCATTTCAAATGTCCACAGGCCTGTTGCACAGGCGTGTCTGATGTGTAACAGCTCGAAATAGAGCCTAGTCAGAATAGTGGTTTTGAGACCACAAATCTAAAGTAGAAAATTTCGTTCCATGATTTTTATTGAGCTTATGGCATGCTTGCATGATATTGAGAAAATTCCATGAAAGAAATTTCATGAAATAGTGAATAATTTGTCTTTTAAGACTAAATTACAAAAGATGTAAATTATGAATTTCTAGAAGGTTTGAGTATTAAATAGCATAAGAGGAATTATTAGGAGTCCTTATTTGGCAATTAGACCAATTTTTATCATGGTGGACAAAAATGCCCATAGAAGGGAAAAATATCAAAGAAAGGACCTAAAGGCATTTTTGTCATTTGGTAAAGTTAAGTAATAAAAAGGGAAAATAAGCCAAAATTATGTCCATCTTCTCCCTCCTTGTGCCAAAAATTGAATGGTCTCCATAGCTAGGGTTTCTTTCATTTT
Organism: Gossypium stocksii; assembly: GCA_020496765.1. NCBI lineage: Eukaryota > Viridiplantae > Streptophyta > Magnoliopsida > Malvales > Malvaceae > Gossypium > Gossypium stocksii. The sequence continues at coordinate 58,317,076 of CM035626.1, forward strand.
CAAGCTCCAAGTAAGTGTCTCCAAGCCCCGTTTTTCATGCTCTTCGTATTTTTAAAATCTTCATAGCTTAATCTAGCTATTTCTACCACTAATTTAAGCTAAGGTTTATATTCACAAAATATACACATGCATGACATGCAAGTAAAATGATGTCTAGTGGTAGAAAATGAAGGATTAAAGGGTAGTAAACCTCTTTTTCTAAGTGATTTTGAATGAAAATCCCTAAAAGGGACTAAATTGCAAAGTATGAAAATGTGTAGTAAAAGTATGAAATGGTGAACAGCGTGGGCTTGTATGGACACTAGTAAGTGTCGGTTAGGCTTGGGTAACCAAGAGGAGGGATATATTTCATTTCACGAGCCTAGGGATTATTTTGCAAATATGCAAAAATTTAGGGGTAAAATTAAAAATTTTACCCAAGTGTCAATTATTAACTAATTAGACAATGTGGGTACTAAGCAAGATAAATTTTCCATTTTAGATCAAGAAACACGAAGCCCGGACCGAAACTGCGGAAAGAATAAAATCGAGGACTAAACTAAGCAATTTCCCACATTTTGGACTCGAGGTAAGTTGTATGTAATAATTTAACTTACTTACTTTATAAATTCATTTGATGATGTTCTATGAAAATATTGATATGAATTTCTATATAGAAATGATGAAAACAACAGGAAAGAGAAATTACATGCAAGATTAAATGATACGAAGGATACCGTAATCATGTCATGAGTATTGTAGGTCTCGTATAAGACCATGTCTGGGACATTGCATCGGCACTGAACAAAGATCCCATGTAAGACCATGTTTGGGACATAGCGTTGGCATCGAGATGTGATCCCCTGTAAGACCATGTTTGGGACATGGCTTGGGCATCCAAGATGAGGACCCGTATAAGACCATGTCTAGGACATGGCATCGGCCTCGATACATGCGAGCCAGTGTAAGACCATGTCTGGGGCATGACATCGGCATAAGAGTACGATCTCGTGTAAGACCATGTCTGCGACATGGCATCGACATCAATATAAGACCAATGTAAGACCATATCTAGGATATGGCTTCGGTTTCAATTTGAGATCCCATATAAGACCATGTTTGGGACATGACATTGGCATCATTCTATGAGGCTTGAATTATGGGTATCCTTCGGTATTCTAAAAGAGAACATTAGTTGAAAGGTATCCGAGTTGATAAATTCAAAAGAAAGGCTAAAGCTTTATATTGATGTTGCAGGTTCATAAATAAGAAAGTCTGAGTATTCAAAAGTACATGGTTGTGAGAAATGCTACAAAATAAATATGAGTAAGATATGAGAATGAGCAAAGTATAAGAGTAAGTAAGATATATGCATGTTATAAGCTAGAGAATGGGTAGTAATGCAAACAAGTAAAGAAGTACATGATATCCTTTCCTTTGCCTATTTAGGCATATAGTCCTTGAAATATGGCTTTATTATTCATGCAACTTACTAAGAATTTTATATGCTTACTCTCTTTCATTTACCTTTCCATATAGGTTTGCCGAATTAGCTCAAGGATCACTCAAAGTCGGAGTTCGTAGTCACACTATCAAGCCATCTATTTTGGTATAGTAAGAAACTTCTTTATTATATGGCATGTATAGGAGGTTGATCATTTTGTTATTTGCCACTCTAATTGGCTATATGTTTTGGTCATTATTGTGCTTGAGTCAAGTTGTAATGGCCTTTGGATATGGCCTAATATTTTCTACTTAAATTATATGTAATGGTAAATGTTTCTTATGCATGATGCACTTTAAATTATGAGATGATATGTATGGATTGGTGTGGTTTTTTTATGTTGTTTCAGGGTGGCAAAAAGGCTCGAAAAATAGCCTATTATTGTCCACATGGTTGGGCACACGGGCATGTGCCTAGGCCGTGTGTGACACACGACTAGCCCACGGGCATGCGAGTAGGTCATGTGTCCCCTGCACCTTTCATTTTGAAAATAAAATCAAATAAATTACCACACAGGCTGGTGACATGGCCGTGTGTCCTGGCTGTGGGAATAGCACAACCACCGCATGGGCATGTAGTGTTCTCACACATGGCCAACCCACGGGCATGCGAGTACGTCGTGTGTCCCCTGCACCTTTCGTTTTGAAAATAAAATCAAATAAATTACCACAAGGGCTGGTGACACGGTCGTGTGTCCTGGCCGTGGGAATAGCACAACCACCGCACGGGCGTGTAGTGTGGCCGTGAAGAAAAACAGAATGCTCCTAATGGCTCCATGGGGTCATGACACAGGCGTGTCTAGGCCATATGAAAGACACAGGCGTGTCTTATATCCACACGGACGTGTAACCCTGATTTAGATGAAAATTTTCTAAATGTTTGAAAGTTTACGGATTGGTTTCGGAACATCTCTGGCGCATGTTTAGGGCCACGAGGGTCTACGATAAGATTAGTAAGAGGTTGAATGATAAGTTTTTTAAAAAAAAAAAGAGAGAAAAGAAATGTTATAGCCTGATTTCACGAGATTAAGTATGTCCAAGTACAGTAATGCCTCGTACTCCGTCCCAGCGTCAGACTCGAGTAAGGGGGTGTTACATGGTGGCCGTGTGAGATACACGTCTTGTTCACATGAGCATGTGTCCCCTGTTTTGAGAAATTTTTCTAAGTTTTTCTGAAGTGATCCTGAGTTATCAATTCAGTCTCGAACCACCTTTATTACGTATTTAGGGCCTCGTAGGTTCGTTTAAGGGATAATATGATTGTGTTTGAATGAGGAATGTTTGTGAACATTAATGATTGAGACAATGAATGTGTAAATGACGTAATAATTTTAGTAATACCTCTTTTCCTGTTCTGGCGACGGATACGGGTTAGGGGTGTTACATATACATGCCATATAACCAAGTTCACTAAGTTCAAAAGTTCCACAATGATAGCTGGATAGTGTAATGAGATCTCCGATAACTTCCAACCTGGGCGAGCTTCCGAGTCTCTATAAAACATAGAAAAAAATAAACCATGTAAGCTATAAAACTTAGTAAGCTCGTATAACATAGAATTAAACTTACCATTTATTCACAATTTAGGTAAGTAAACATAATATATTCCAATTAATTTGTCAAATGCCTATGCACATGAATTCACCAATAGGTTAGTCATGTAAAGTACATATAATCATCAAATCATATGATGAATACAACACTCAATCAAGCTTCATATACATATATCTTCCATTTCATACTTCAATATATCATATAATGTCACTACCATATAGTTCATGTATCATTTGTACTAAATCATTCAACCTCATGTAACTTATAACAAAACTGTGCCCCTTGAACCTATTGGTGAATTCTAATTAGCTCAATTCTAATTATACGAACTTACCTTGTATTCAAACGACAGATTTGATCGTCTAACTCGATAACTTTATCTTTTCCCTGAGCTATTTCCGATCTTTGCTTTTCTTGATCTATATATAATCAAATTTAATTAATTTAATTATCATTCTATTCAATTTAACCCAAAACACATATTTTGGCAAAATTACACTTTTACCCCTCAACTTTTGACTACTTTACAATTTAGTATCTCATAAAAATGCAAATTCATTCAATTCAATACCAACCCATGCTAGCCAAATTTCACTTAAGCCCTTAGCAAGCCCTATTTTTCTTCTATTTCACAATTTTACCATAGATTTTACACATTTCTCAATTTAATCCCTAATTGACATTTTTATCAAAAATCACTTTACAAAATTTGTTAATCTAACAAAAAGGATGCATTTTCTATCATCAATCCTCAAAACACATGCATATTCATCAATGGTAAAACCATAGACTTTTAACAGTTTCACAAATTAGTCGTTGGGCTAGCTAGACTAAGCTGCAACGATTCCAAAAATATAGAAATCATTAAAAACGGGACAAAAACCATACCTAAATGGACAATGGAAGCTTGGTCGAATGTTATAGACAATAATGGCTTTCTTCTTCTTCATAATCAGTTGAAAAAACAAAATTAAAGATGACAACTTTAATTGTTTTATTTATTTTATCTTTATTTTCTAATTTACTTAATTAACCTTTAAAAATATTAATATTTACATAAAATACCAAGCCATTATCATCACTAACTCATTAATGAGCTAATTACCAAATAAGGACCTTTATTTTGAAGTTCTATAGCTATTAGACCCTTTTAGCTTATAGAACACAACTTTTTACATTTTACGCGATTTAGTCCTTTTTCACAAATTAAGCATACAAATGATAAAATTTCTTAACAAAATTTTTATGCAAACATACTATCATACTGTAGATCTCAAAATAATATTAAAATAAGTTTTTTGATATCGAATTTGTGGTTTCAAAACCACTGTTCTGATTTCTCAAAAATTTCTACACTTCTTATATTTTCTTGGCATCCAAACACTCTTTATTCTTTCAATTTTGTAATAAAATCACTCTTTCTTCTCCAATTTTTCACCTAAACTGAGCTCACCTTTGCTTAATTGGTACAAATTCGTGGAGGTTTTCAAGTTAAAGGTAAATCTATTATTTTCTTATATATTAAATTTTTATTAGGTTTTTTAATTTGAATTTTCATAGATCTAAGCAAGAAAATTAAAGATCCATGGTTCTAAAGCTATCTTTTGCATAAAAATAGTGAATCTCGTAATAAAGAGCAAAGAGATGTTTTTAAAATGATTTGTAGTATATTTTAACGAGATTAAGAAGTTTACAAGTTCAATTTAACAAAATTTTTAAGTAATTGAACGAATTAAATGGTTTTCTTTTGAGAATGAGGATGAACAATGTTTTTCTGAAAAAAATATTAATTAAAGAAATTGAGTAAAGTTAGAGATCTAGATCTATAATTAGGCACAAGTTAAGGGATAAGGAGATAGAAATTAAAGGTTTAATTAGGTTAAAAAGGAGAAATTAAGTGAAATAGATAGTTCGAAATAAGCCGAATAAGTATGCGTGAGTGGGGAGTCGTTGTATGAACATAAGGAGAGTAAGCTAGATTGTTTTTGAATGCTTAGTAATATGTATATTCTTGTGCGAAGCTGAAAACGTTGGTGGAGCCTTAACAAACCGAGATAAAGGTAAGTAAAAAGTTGTCTAATTTAACGATACGTGGTGAGCTTCAGGTAAGTGCACTTATATGTTGTATTTTTACATGAATTGCGAGATCCGGAACGACAAAATGAGCCCTATGAGCCGCCCCTTGTGGTATGCAAACTTTGGTTTTTTTTCTCTCTTGTGCAAATCGTTGAAGCCTTGCTTGAGTTTCTGGATATGCATGCTGTGCAAACTTAAGGGTGCCAAATGTGTGTGAGTGAATTGTGCATTAAAGGTTTGAGTGTGTGTGAACATTGTGCGCTGTCTTACTAAATGTGTTTAGATATAATATATGCGTAAATAGGTGTATATATATACGATACATATATATATATATATGTATGTGTATATATATATATATATATATATGCGCGTAAATGGTCTTGTGAGTGTTTGCTGAAGTTGACATGATAAGGATGAAAGCATTTATTGTGCATGTGCGGGTGAGCTTTAATGGCTGAGGAATTAAAAAGGCAGGTGTAATTATATATATAATATATAGGTATAGAGGTTTAGTTATATATATGTACGGTGAGTTTTGTGTTATGTAAATATATATATATTGGTGTGGGTGGTTATATATATATATATATATATATATATATGCATGGCTTTATTTTATATAATATATATGCAAGGTTTTATTATATAGTATATAATGGATTTTGGTGTCATATATATAATATAATATAATATATATCGTTTGTATACAGTATATATAATTATGGGTATGATTTTATATAATATGTAAATTTATGGGACTTTTAATGTATGCTTAAAATTTGAAGTGACAAAGGTCATTAAATAAATATGTATATATAATATATTTATTTATAATTTTATAATATTTACAAACAAATATAAAAATAAATAATATAATATGGACTCTTATAACATGCAAATTTTATCGATAATGCATATCTATGCATGCACGAATTCGTAAGTGAATTATGAGATTTATGATATTGCGAGTTTTGATTAGTGCAAAATTATATTGTTGTGAAATGCTAAGTGCAAGCTTAACTGTAGTGCGAGCCAATTATATTTGTGTATTATGTTATATTGTGAACCATGTTAACTTGGTGAATTATATTATTATGGCAAACTATGTTAATTTGGTGAATTATATTATTATGGCAAACTATATTACTTTGCCAAACTGTGTATTGAGAGATTTTGAGTTGTATTGCATGTAAAGTAAGCTATTGCGTGCCCTATGCTAAATAAAATATGTGAACATTGATTTATGTGAGCTATGTCATGAATGATATAGTTGGCATGCCATAGGATTGTAAGTACTCACCCATTTTTTTATTGCGATGGGCATTGTGGCCCGAAGATAGTGTTGGAGAGATAAGGAAATGTCGAGCATAGCTCCATTCACCGTAGATAGCGTGGTGTGTTTGGAGAGTGTGAGCATACGTGCTACACTTATAAGGAGATAGCGTACGACTTTATGAGTCATATGGTGTGTTTTGGAGATCCGTTTATCCAATGAGTATATAATTTGACTATGTTTCATTTTCACAAATTATCAATATACCACTGTGTTGAGTATGAAAATTGTGTTATATATGAATTGTTCAAATATGTTCAAATCCTTACATGTTTGGTGTGTTTACTTGTGTTGTATGCATGTGTACTCACTGAGTTTTCCCTCACACTCTTTACTATACCTTGGAGATAAATAGCTTGCGGGCTAGCAATAAGGGTGCAAATCAGCGATACATCGCAAGGCATTTTCTTTGAGTATATTTGTTGAGATTTCAAGCTCTGAAGCAAAGGCAATGGGGGTTGTTCCAAGGTTTAGTATTAGAACTAGACTTGAACTTTTTAGATAAAATTTCTAACGAGTTGTAAATGGACATTATGAACTATTTGTTTTTTTTTGGGGGGGGGGAGAATTTTTTAACGTTATAATTGCTTGCTTGATTGCTGGCTTAGGTGGTTTTAATTACTTGCTTAATGTGATGATAATTAAATGAACTAACAAATTTTTGCAGTTAAGGGAGACTGCCAAGTATTAAGGTACGCCTTATACCTTTTGATTGTGTGAATGAAACGATTAATTTAGAATAACATGCACTTAGGTCTAATTTCTTATATGAAATATTCTGCAATTGTGTGGTATGTATGGTTGGCTGGTGTGGTTCGTAAAGTTTTAAACGAAGAGTCATTTTGATAGCTAATATAATGTTTTGAACCGTCCCAATTGGGTTTGGGACGTCACATTTAGGATGATATAGCAATAAATACATTCTTTTTTTTATTAGTGTTTCCCTTTTTAAATTTCCAATTTCTCTATCATTTTCACAGGTCGCAATTCCCTCTTATTGTTTTATTCTAGGTAAACTTTTCTAGACTCGTCTTTGGTTATCAGGTTCATTATATGTGCTTCAATCTTTTTGATGTACTATTTATGTTATAGATATGGCATAACTTGATTGAGATAAAAATTTAAGGCTTATGTCAAGATTTGACCCTTGAATTATCCTCGTATTTTTAGTTCAGTGTTTAAACTTTTTTTGTCCCATTTTGATATAAGAGTAATCATTTTGTTTTATGTTGTAGTCTAAAAGGTTAACAGTATTTAAAAGACAATCAACCAATAGTAATGTATCATGTGGCATTTTTAACTCTACATGGAATTAAAAAAATCAATTGACAAAATATATATTTTAAAATTAAATTTAACTAAATAAATTTATTTGTTTATATTATCTGTTCAAATCTAGTTGGCACTAATCACTTCAAAAGACATACCCTGTAGTTCGTTAGAGAAATTTACGGATATCAACCTTGGATCTAGTAATATCACTTACGAACCACAAAAAATAGATAAGTAACTTGGAGAATTGTAAGCATTAGTTTTAATCAAGAAAATTGCAACTACGAGATGGTAAATATGATCATAATGTATCTATCCCCTCCACATTGTGGAACACCCCGGTTCTATTGATTTTGTGAGAACTCTTCAACCCCAGTTCCATATGATAAGTTTCAACACTATTCAAGGAGATTGTGTCGCTATGTACTTGAAAGAGAAGCAGAACCTTATCAATTTTATCAACGAAATTCCAGGAAGGGTCAGCCTTACATAAGATGTGTGGATTTCAAATCAAATTGTGGGCTATGTTTTTTCCCTAACAGGACTATTTGTTGATACTGAATGGGATTTGCATCGCTGCCATCTTAATGTAGTTAGTGTACCTTTTCGTTTTTGGGTGTTATTTTCTACTTAGTTAGAAAAATGAATGGTACGTGATCATGAAGGTTTGCTCCATTAATTAATGTCCTGGTCCTGAATATAGCTGAAGCTCTGGCAGCACCCAAGACTCTGGAATTTGCTTATCATATGGGGTTTCAATCTGTTATTTTGGAAGAAGGTTCAAAGCAAATACTATTGATTGGTCATACACGGGTAGCTGGATTATGAGGTTCTCAAAGTGCAATGTGCAACATGTAAAGAGTTCGGGGAATGAGGCGGCAAATGCAGTTGTCAAACTAGCTGGGAGCTTAAATCAGGTAGATTTGTATAATTCATAGCTATATAATAATATTAGGAAAGAAACAGACCAAGACCAAAAAATAAAGCAAGATAAAGGAGAGAATTACTAAATCAGAATGTAATTACCTTTTTTCGAGTTTTAGCCACAAAATAATGGACCATTGTCAATTGTTGGGCCCAACAAATTTTTTGACAATTTGACTATGATTATGATGATCAGAATAAAATAGAACAGATTCAATTATACCTCTTAGCTATTATTCTCCGAGACCACTTGGTTGGAACTATGTAACCTCCTAAGGCTTAGGATAGAGCATGGCATAATGATTTGTACGCCTCTACACACATCTTAAATTTCTCTTCAGCCATCTCCTGCATAAATGTATAGATGTTATCGTCACTACAAAAAAATAAAAAGAAACCGTGACGGGATCCGCTTAACTACAGAAACACAACAAATTTGATAAACCAGAAATTAAAATCCATAAAAATTTCGTTTGAAATTAGATGAGCAGCCAAAAACAAAATTTTGCAAATTCTAACTAACCTGTGAAGGACCTTGATGCTTATCAGGATGCCACTTCAAAGCTGATATGCGAAAGCTGAATGGCAATTTCAAAGAACTTTAGAATACATGGTATAAAAAGAATTGGAGCAAGGGAAAACTCAAATATGTAACGTCCAATCTTCAACATGACAGGCCTCTCAAATATTGAGTACTTACGCATTCTTAACGTCTTCAATCTTTATGGGGCCTGCTCGAGGCAAACCAAGGATTTCTCTATCAGAACATGATCCTACATCATATGACTTCTCCTCCTCAGACTCAGACTCAGACTCAGACTCACTAGTATTTTCCCACTCCTTCATTCTTTGATTTGTCCAGCCTGATTTTTCTCTCCACTCAAATCCAGATTCTGGACTCTTGAAAGACTTATCTCCACCAGAAGACCAAGTATACCATTTGTTCCCAAATTTAGCTTGAAAGATTCTCTCAGGATGATCAAAGTCGTCAGAGAAACTCTCTCTTTTAAACTTTCCTGCGCCATGTAACAAAAAGGACAATGAGTGTCAAATATGAGAGCTAGTTCTGCTAAAAATAGTGCATAAAGGAGGCTTCTTTTTTCCTTTTTAGTTGTGTTTCAATAAACAATAAGGGGAAATGAATGAAAAAAGAAAGAGGAAGCTCACGTTTAACTTTTTTGCGGTTAGATTTCCCAGCATGTCGTCCAGAATACCTTGACCACCGCTTCTTATCAGAACCATCTGAATCCCAGCCTTCCATCCCATCAAATTTCCATGTTCGAACTTCATCCTAGATAAAAGCCAAAGGCAAGGTTTATATTTTAATTTCAGGTACTAATGAAAACTGTAAACTCAATCTTTTGGTACAATGTAAAGCAGAAGGAAGATAAAAGGCATTCATGTTTTAGATACATTACAGTCCAATGGTTTCTTGGTAAATAAATAACATTCAAGCTCTACATGCATGTCAAGTCCACTGGATTTTTAAAAAACCAACTTATCATCGTCCATCGAAAACGAACAGCAACCCCAGTCTTTCAACGGCCTAACTGAAATCATAAGCTTCTACTATGCTCGGACCCTAGATGCACATTTTATGGGATGTTGTATGAACCGTAAACTTAACAATTTTGGTTCCACATAAACGACAGCAATGCCAATAATGAAGAAACAAAAACTAATTTCAAGGCTTGAACCTATGTTTGTTTGGGAACACTAACTTGTTTTATGCTACAACTTGTAATGTAATGTAAACATGCTTCATAGAGGTTTTTTGTGGGAGATAATTAAATGGCAATAACAAACCGGGAAATGAGGTTTTATTAGCCTACAATGCAGGCAGATCGGATAGATCTTTCATGCATGATTGGCTCCTCCAAAGAAAATAATTTAAACTTGGTCCTATCCTAATAAAATAATTTGCCAAGGGAGTGGAAAGATCCTTTAAAATTCATAAATCCTGCTTATTGAATACGAAAGTAATTTTATTGATGAATTGTCACAACAATCCACGCTAAAACCCATTTGATTTTGCAGTGCAATTACTGAACAATTGCATGGTTTAATAGAATCTATCATCTTTGGATAAGATAAGTTTTGAAAAATAGTACAGTAAACAAATTTAAAATTCTGCCTCTCAAGCGGCCAGTTACATCAGTAACTAAAATGGAAATTATCGGCATTGTGATCCATTATAAAAGAGCCTTCATCTCTTCAACAACTCAAGTATTACTATAATTCTCTAAAACCTTTCAATTAACATGTTCTTATTCACCCTTGTGGTTTAACATATCCAGAAAATAAAAAATTAGCAGAAAAAAAGGCATAAAAAACTTTGGTTAGCAAACATGAAGAAATATGCATGTAACAAACATAAATTAATGGTATTTCTTAGGGTATTCTCTCTCCAAAGATTTCAGAAAAAGATAACCGGGTGCCATGATTCTCACTCTATAAATTAGTCCTCAGGATCCAACCTTCTACCATGAGATTGCATTATCGACATGTCCAAACATTTACAATTTGGCCAACTTGTAGTCCATTTGGTTAGATGACACCTAAACAGTCCTAATACTTTCAGCATGACCAAAATCAAACTGGGGAAAAACTATATAAATTGGATTCTTTCAATTGAAACTCCAAAGCACTGGGAACACTGTTGGTCCATTATTTGTAAAATAATTGAAAAACTCCTTAATACATCAGAATAAGCGAATAAAATTGGAAAGAAACTACGGGTGTCAACCAGGCAAGTTTAGTCGGGTTTGGGTCAGGTAACTTCAGTGCATAAAAAAAATTGGGTTTTGCTCAGTTCAAGTTTAAATCATTTCAGGTTCAAATTGTTTAGTTTTAAGTTAAAACCAGTTTAATACAAGGTTAGGATCTTGGTTTATTCAGGTCTGGATCATCTCTGAATTCGACAATTTTAGGTTCAGATAATTTCAATTTTGGTTGGATTGTAGACTTTTATAGTCAAATCAAGTTAGGTCAACTTCTGATGCAGACAACTGGGTGAGTCGTACAGGTTAGAGTAAGTTTCAATAATAGATTTTATCTCAATCTAATTATGCCATAACTATAACATAAATAGTGCATAGAAAATATTGAAGTTCACATCTTGAATAAGATCAAGGTTCTAAACCAAATAGGAGTCCAGAAAAGTTTACCTGGAATGAAACATTTGAGCAACCACTATTATAGAGAAGGTTTTTTAGAGCACTCTTTGTGTCAGCACGCTTTTGATGTACTGTATATCTTATGTGATTCTGCATTAAAATTTGAAATGTCAGAAAATTTCCATTTTTTATGAACATATAAAGTAAGAAATAAAATGCCAGAAGAAGACAAAAGGTTCATAACAAAGCTACTTGGGAAGGATGAAATTAACAAATAGCAACATCTTAATCCGTTACTAGAAGACACCCATCACCTGGACAATGTGAACATTAAAATTAGTCATGGGGAATCCTTTTGTGAGACGCATTAGAATTTTATTTGCACTAAAAGATTTCTAGGAATGTTCACAGTCCAAAATGAATAAGATAGTTGTTTTAGCAATCAAGCATGGTTATCCTCGGCATACAAACTTGAACTCGAATTTGGTCTGCTAAGTTTTCAGAAAATTACCAATCTAAAAACGTGTTTATATGATATACTAGGAACAATATGATTAAAAGACGCTTGCAGATAATTACATAAATAGAGGCTGCCAAAGCTATATACCTTAGTTGGTTGTTGTGTTCTTCTTTCCTCCTGCAAAATATGGTTAATTGTTAAATTTTCCCATCAAAAGCAATGCATACAGATTTATACGAATTACTAAACCAAAATTTTCATGCATTATAAACATCCGAAGCTCAATTCTATGCAACTGGTGGTGGCCAGAGGAGGGAACAAGTAGGCCCACTAATTCACATAGAAGATGAAGTACTTTGATCAGAACCAGGAACAGACAATATGGAAAGCTAAACATAATGAATATAGAATAAATCTCAACGGTAGCATCTATAACAATCAGCAAGCAGAAACTTTTAGCATGAAACATTGAAGCTCAAATTTCTCAATTTAATTTTGATCTTAAAGATTAATTTACATAGCACTCAGAGAACAAGACTATTTCTTTCATCTAAGAAATGCCACAAATTAGAGCTATTCAAGGATTTGAAATTTCAGAAACCCTATCTACAGCCATTCAAATAAAAATAGAAATTCAAGCTCTCCCCGAACTCACAAAATCCCATTTGCTCTTCCACTTTTCACAGGTAATAGGCGTAGAATGAAACGAAGCAACGTGGGTTGTTGCAACAGTAGCCGTTGCTTTTGAAGATAAGAAAGGTGGAACCAATGAATTCTTCAGTAGAAACACGTTTCGCCATCTAGGTATCTGCATAACCGATAAAATCAAGACAAAAACACACTCTCTTCAAAATTAGCAGCACCAATAGAGGAAGCTTTGGGTTTTCTTTTTGGTGGTAAAAAGAATTGGTTCTAAGTAACAAAAGGGTTAAATCTTTTCCGGGTGGAGGATGATAACAGAAGTTTATGTTTCTCAGTTGATTTGGATGTCTGAAAGTTTAGCTGATGATGAAACCGAAGCAGAGAGACGAATCGAAACATGTTCAAATTAAGGGTTTTGGGGGTGGATACTAGGGGATGGATCCTTTCGTTGTTCTCAGGCAATCGCAGAGACCTGAATCAGTAAACTCCAAAGGGACCTAAACCTCGGCCCAGATGAATAGGTGTTGGTTAAAGATTCACTTAGAGCCCAAAACTATTATATCTTCGTCACTCAACTATATCATATAGAGGTGTTAATGGGCCAATTCAAGTCGGGCTCAATAAAAATTTTAGGCCCATTTATTAGATTAGACCTAGCTTAAAAATGTGTTTAAAATTTTATTTAAGTTCAGTTCGGATAAAAATACTAAAATTTAGACTCGACTTAACCGTATTAATTTTTTTATATAATTTTTAAAATATATAAATAATACATCAAAAATACTAAAAAACATTAAAATAAATATTTCTCAATAAATTAAAAATAAATTTAAAATACATATATACTTTTTTTTGAAGAAAATCGACTGGAATTAAAATAGCCAACAGAAAAAATAAAAGTATTGCTGCTAAGTTGGGTTATAGTCCAACCTCACAGCCCTAAAACACTTAAAAGAAACAGGCCCATAACAGAAGTGGCCGGAAAATTGGAATGGAAAATAAAAAACAAAACAGAAAAAGGAAACCTAAAACTTAAATGCTTCAGTCGATAGATACAACTGTTCTCCATGTTTTCTGACTTTTCTTATCACCGCTACAGTTGTGTCAATTATAGCAAATCCTGTAAAATCTTTTTCTTTCTACTACACTCTTAAAAAATGACGTTTCATATCTTTTATCCTGATAGTCTTTGACATTTCTTCTCTCTATCTTTTGGTTTGAAAACTAAGACGTTACTTCTTCCTAGACCTGCTCATGAGTCGGGCGGCCCGGCCCGGCCCGAAGGCCCGCCCGAAATGTGGGAGGGTTTAGGCAAAAATATAGACCCGAAAAATGGGCTTGGATAAAAAAATAAGGCCCGTTTAAAAAATGGGCCGGGCCTCGGGTAGAGTCTTTTTGGCCCGAGCCCGGCCTGACCCGACCTGGCCCGAATTTACTAAATGACAAAAAAATGCTTTTTTTTTTTTGTTTTTGAATTTTATTTTCTTAATGTTTTCTCCCTATTTTGATACCATATTACTATTATGTTGCTACTAATTTGTTGTTATTGTTTGGATATTGTATAAAACTTTATTGTTAATTTTGTTATTATTTTAAAGGCATTTGTTAATTTTGTTATTATTTTAGAGGTATTTGCTTGTTAAGTTGCATCTATCTTAGTATTATTTAAGTCTACATATTTTTTAAAATTAATTTTCAATTTGTTGGGAAATATTTATTTTGATTTTTTCAGTATTTTTGATGTATTATATATATTTAAAAATTATATAAAATAATATAAAAAATTAATACGGGCGGGCCGGGTTGGGCCTGAGTTTTAGCATTTTCATATGGGTCGGGCTTGGACAAAATTTTAGGCCCATTTTTTAGGCTCGGCCCGGCCCGAGCCCGATGAATGGGCCTATATTTTTAGTTGAGCCCGGCCCAAACCCGGCCCGGCCCGGCCCATTAGCACCTATACTTCTTCCTTTCATTCTGATAATTTTAGACCTTCTCTCTATCTTTCGGTTTGAAAACTAAGGCGTTTCTTCTTCTTCTCATACATACTACGGAACAAAGACACTTCTTCTCCATTTCTTTTATCTTGAAAGCCTAAAGCTCTTCTTATCCATTTCACGCCGAACGGACACTGGGATGCCTCCTTCCAGGTAATGACATTCGTCCTGTTTTAATGCTTCTTTTGCAACCAAATGAGCGCATATGTTTCTTGACTTTGGGATGTAATGGAATTTGAGTTCTTGAAAAAGAATCTTTGTGTTTTGAATATCTCGAATAATTGCTCCGATAACTGATCTATCGTAATCTGTGTTTTGGCAATTTGTTATTACCGTTCTTGAATCACCCAATATATCTAGAACAGTAAAACCCAAGGAAATTCCTAATATTGTGGCTTGATATCTTGCATATGCCTCCGCCGCAAATGGAGAGGCGACATCGAAATGAATAACTTACTTTGATGCTAGGACTTTGCCCCCACATCTTTTGCTAACAGCCCCGATGCTGATCTACAAGTCTGTTGGTCAAACGCTGCATCAAAATAAATAGCCATAGTCGTCCTCTTATCATCTTGTTCAGGTTCCTTATCCTTTTCCAAGGTAAGAACTTTATCTTCTATTCCTTTTAATTCTGCAATGTAGTTGAGAATTTGATTAGAGATATCCCTACTTGTGTTTTTTCTTTCATAAATTAACTTGTTTCTGCTTGTCTAGATTAACCAAAGTCCACAACAAAAAATGCAGCACTGCTCCACAGTTACTTGAGTAAACACCCATGTAAGCCATTCCCATATGTTTTGAGCATTAGTATTGAGTATCCACGAAAAGTTTAACATCCTCCATGTTTCTATCGTTGTAGGACATTGTCGGAAACCATGGTTGTTGTCCTCCTCATTCTGATGACACCTATGACACCAATCTTCAACAGCCACTCTTTTCAACTTAAGATTCGAAAAAGTAGGAATATAATTCCAAGAAATCTTCCATACTGTAATTTTCACTTTCGAATGAATATTTAGATTCCATAGCTTTTTGTAAAAAGCTTTAGTATCGGCCTGTATAAAATTATTAGGATAAAGAGTAGACTCCTGTAATAGTTTATAGGTGCTCCTTACGGAAAAATTCCCAGATGGCTCTCCTCTCTAGACTTGGAAATCATCATGAACTGACCTTGCCAAAGGGATTTGTAAGATCATTTTAGCAATACTCGGCTGAAAGGTATTTATAATTAATTCAGTCTTCCACGCTCTATTTCCTTCATCAATTGAGTCCGACACTAATTCTATATTTTCATTCATGGTTTGATTCGGAATCTTATCTTCTTCATTACTCGACACCCAAAGGTCTATCCAAATCAAGATGCGATCCCCCTTACCCAACCTTCCAACGTAAGCCTTTCTTCAGAATTCCTCTGGTTGACCAAACACTCTTCCAGGTAAGTGAGGGTAAGTTTCCCAAAGAAGCATTTAAGAAGTTCGAATTCAGATAATACTTTGCTTTCAAAACTCGGGATAACAAAGAATTGGGATAATTAATAAGACACCAACCTTGTTTTGCTAATAATACGATATTAAACGTAACAAGTTTTCAAAAACCAAGACCTCCAGCTTCTTTTATCAAACAGATATCCTTCCATGTGCACCAGTGTATACCCTTTTTTCCCTCTATTTTTTTGCCACTAGAATCTCCCAATTATACCCTCTAAATTAGCACATAAAGACTTAGGAAGCAAAAAGCAAGCCATTGAATAAGTTGGAATAGATTAAAGAATAGCTTTAATGAATACCTCATTACCCCATTATGAAAGATGCTTGATACTCCAATTATCAATTCTTTGCTGTAGTCTATCCTTTAAGTTCTGAAAAGACGCCTTCTTTTTCCTACCCACCATATTTGGTAAACCTAAATACCATTCTGGATCGTTTGAGCTACGTACTTTGAGCACACGAATTATTGTTCTCTTGACCTCCTCCTGCGTATTAGTGTTGAAAAAAATAGTAGACTTTGAATAGTTAATACTTTGACCAGAATAGATTTCATATTCATGCAGGATCTGCTTTAATGAATTTGCGCCTTTTTCACTAGCCTCCCCAAATTCATCTGCAAAAAGTAGGTGTGAAATCTGCGGACCATTTCTACTCTTTTTAACTTCTTTAATAGTCTTTCCTTACATTGCTATCGTCATAAAATTAGAAAGACCTTCTCCACAAAATAAAAATAAAAATAAACTCAAAGGATCTCCCCGTCTTAATTCCTTAGACGGGCAAAAAGTATCTCCAGGATAACCATTCAAGACCACCAAATACGACACTGACTTAACACATTTCATTAATGAAGCAACCCATTCTGAATCAAATCCCAGTTTCTTCATAACGTCCCCCACAAAATTCCATTCAACCCTATCATACGCTTTACTCATATCCAATTTTATTGCCATAAATCCTTTTTTTCCTAGCCTCTTATGTTTTAAAGTATGAAGAAGTTCACAGGCTAGTAAAACATTATCAAAAATTAGTCTTCTGGGTACAAAAGCACTTTGAGCTAAATCAATACACTTTTCCATCACACTCCAAAGTTCATTAGCAATAATTTTAGCCATCAATTTATAAAGCACATTGCACAAAGTGATTAGCCTAAATTGAGTTATGTTTGAAGGATTTGAAATTTTTGGAATTAAAACAATATTAGTCTTATTGATTGAACTAATATCCATACCTCCCTTCAGTTCATGAAGGCAAAATGATGTGACATCTTCCCCAATAATTGACCAACACTTTTGGTAGAATAATGCCGAAAAGCCATCCTCTCTTGGTGCTTTGGTAGGACCCAATTCTGTCAATGTCGTTTGGATTTCCTCCTTTGTATATCTTGCCTTCAGTTTTGAATTCTCCTCATCAAATATGCAGTGATTAATTCCTAATAAAATGTGATCATAATTCACCCTTCTTTCGGCGGAGAATAAATGTTGAAAATATGACTTAGCTATCTCTTCTATTTTCACGATGTCATTCGTTTCCCTCCCATCATTAGATTGCATTTTGCGAATAAAATTTCTTTGCCATTTCTGCGTTGCTTGTTTGTGAAAAAAGGCAGCATTTTTATCTTTGAATTTTAGCCAATTAACTCTTGCTCGTTGTTCCCATAATCGCTCATCCTTTTCAATCTCAAAATTGAGTTGAATTTTTGTATCAATAAGTTCCGCCAAAGTTTCACCATTCCTCTTAGCTTTCAACAACTTGACCAGTTTTGAAGATAACATCACTTTCTTCTCCTTTTTTGCTATAACAAATTTGATCAGCCCATCTCTTTAAACCTCTCTTAACAGTTTCTAACTTATTTAATAAACCCCCTTCAGAATTTTCCCAGATATTTCTAATCTCCCTAATAAATGACTCTTGTAAAACCCACCATGCTTCAAATTTGAAACTTCTGTGAATTCGCTCTTGGACCTCCTTTTTTGTAGTAATAAATAATGGGCAATGATCTGAAAACGATTGAGGAAGATGTTGAAGTTGAAACTTAGGAAATAGAGAAAACCAATCAGAATTCGCGACTCCTCTATCTAGGTGTTCTTGAATATTTGTTGCAGGCAGATTCCCCCTTTCCCAAGTAAACCAATTTCTAACAAATCCCAATTTTTAACAAATCCTAGATCCAACATGTAACACCCCTTAACTGTATTCGATGCCGGGACAGGGTGTGAGGCATTATTTTATTAAAATCTACACAACCAATCAACAATACTCATTGACACGTATCCCAATTTAAAACTTTTCCATTCATTCTCCAACTAGCCATCTTATAGGCCTACAAGGCCTAAATCATGGGTTGGAAATGAACCGTAACCATTTCGTGCACTTGAGAAAATTTCTTCAAAAAGTAGCATAAACAGGGCACACGCCCACGTGAAAAGGGCAACACGCTCGTGTGATCTCTAAACATGATCGTGCTGACGGCTCGTGTACCTCACATGGCCTGTACTATAGAGGGACATGCCCATGGCCCTTGCCCGTGCAGATTTATTTTCCAACACCAACTCACAAGGATTTTCACATCACCTGACACACGCCCGTGTGCCCAGCCCATGTCCTTCACACGGTTATGACACGCCCGTGTCGTAACCCATGTGCAAAAACTTGGAAATTCTATTTCTAACATCATCATTCACACGGTCGTGGCACACGCCTGTGTGCTGCCCGTGTCCTCCACATGGTTGAGACACACGGCCGTGTCTCATGCCCGTGGGAGAGCCTGATGGCATTTAATGCTATTCATGCAAGGTGCAAGGGACACACGGTCACGCCACTCGCCCGTGTGCGACCCGTGTATCTCACACGGCCTAGACACACGACCGTGTGTCTACCTATGTGGGCAATATAGGACTATTTACCAATCTCTTAACCACCTTGAAACACATACAAACAAGACCCCAATCCATATACATATAACCTAGCACCAATAATTATCTAAATGCTCCTAAATAGGTATTCACACACCAACAAACTCATAACCAAAATGCATGCTTAAGCTACTAAGCAACTTTGCACAATTTTAATGAAATTCATCTCATTTCATTAAGCAAATAGAATCATTTTAGGCCAATTCCAAAGGCCATTTACAAAATGAACTATAAGACAAATGGCCAACACAATTGGCAAATTAGAGTATAATACACAAAATGCCCATATGACCTGTACATGACATTACTCAAAACATAATTCATAACTATATAAAGTGCTTTGGTTAATAGTGTGTATAATATTTTCAACGTCCTTGGATCCTCGAATTACTTAGGCGACACTATAAGAAAATGGAAAGGAGTGGGGTAAGCAATAAGCTTAGTAAGTCTATATGCAAACATTTAGTACCAAAATCATACATTAAATAATTAACTATCACATCAACCATACCAATACTTTCAAACATGGATTTACTTACTCTTCCCACAACTTATGCAACTTTTCCAACACAATTTCATGCACAAAGCTCATATTATTAGCACAAACATTCCCTGCACTTATTCGTCACCACATCACATATAAATTTCACTCGAGTGATTTCATGATAAACACATCCATGCAAGACAAATTCGTATCTAGCCATTCATAATGACATTAACAAAAATAAGGTGGTTCTGCACTTAGCTCACCATCATCAATAATTCACGGTGGTCTTGCACAGCGCCCACCTTCATAAGTAGGTTATGGTGGTATCGCACTTAGCCTACCCTTATCAATATGTTCTCGATGGTATCACACTTAGCCCATCGATATTAATCACCACTTAGGGAAATTGCACTTAGCTCGCTAATTTCAACTCTTAACTAGTGGTTTTGCACATAGCGCACCTTAACTCATAATTTATGGAAATTTACCCATACTCTTAATTCTCATGATTTTATTAAATATCCATACCATTAACCACATATTATATAAGTCATTTATGAGCAAAAACATTAATAAAGAAGGTATCGTTTACATATAAACTTACCTCGATATGCAAAATACGAAAATGTGGAATTTACTCCGAAGCTTTTCCCTTGCCTCGGTCAAGGTTGACTCCACATTCTCCTTGATCTAAATGAATATAAATTTATCCATTTAATCACTAATTTAATTAAAACAATCCAAAAATCACAATTAGGCAAAATGACAGTTTTACCCCTAGTCTCTTGGCAAAATGACCATTTTGCCCTAGGCTCGAAAATCGATTTTTATCGAGTTCCCTCATTAACCAAGCCTAGCCGACTCTTTTTATTCCCATTACTACCCCAATTTCTCATTATTTCCAATACTTGCCTCTTTATTTTTGTGATAAGACATATTTTATAAAATATCAAATGTGATACTTGAACTAACAATATGTGTTTTATTATGGTATAAAGTGTTAACAATGTTATTGAATTGTGAAATCAGCCAAAAATTCAACACATAATTTTTTTTCCTAAATCATTAAGTCCACGTAGATAACACATTTGAAATTTTTAATTTATATTTTTAGTAACTAAGCTCATTTCCATTTATATTTGGGATTGAACTTTGAACAGTTGAAGGCTGATGTAAATGAAACCAAGAAAAGTTGTCAAAAGTTGATTGGAAGAGCATATTTGTGCTGATTTTGGGCAGATCAAAGGTATTTGGGTTGTTATTATGGGATATGGGTATGGAGTGTTCATTATTGGGTCACAGTTGTGGGTCATTTATGTATTAGGTTGGGTTTAGATGATGTAATTCGAGCTTCATATTTTTGGTTTCTAAATTTAACATTAATTTCTAATTTTGGAATTTAGTTTATAAAACATAATTTTATCTTTTTTACTTTGTTGTTAGATGTCAATTTTTGCTTAAAAATACCATTTCCAACTCATCATGCTAACATTTTTTTCATTAACATTTTAATTAAAATATTTAACACTATTAATTATTTAGATTAATATTAATTATTTTAACTAATTAATTAATAATTATATTATAAAAATAAAAAGATTAAATCACGTTAAATTAAATTTCAAATCTAAAAATGGTAAAAGAATGAATATCATAATTTTACCTAAACTTAAAAGCCTCCAATTGTCCAGTTAAATGCCTTAAAAGGCATAATGATATATTTAGTCTTAATATTTACATATTTGATCAATTTGACATTTATTCTTTTTAATTAAATTTGATTCTTAATCTTTTAAAAATAGTCGAATTTGACCAAAAATATTTTTAAGAGCCAAAATGTTTTTGTTAACAAAAATACTAACTACAACGTTCAATTTTTAAGCATGATAGTTCTCATGGTAATCTACGTATATTCATGCTTTTTTTAAAAAATAATTTATGAGCTTTTTTATTAACTTTTAAATTATTTGTTGAAGTAGCATATAAAACAAATAGTTTCATATTAGCATAAAGTATACATAGATTGTCACACAAGTTGTTACATTAATATAGTTAAAAATTAATGTTTAATCAGTATTCTCATAAAAAAAAAGGCTATTTGACTTTTTTTGAAAGATCCAAATTTAACTCAAAAAAATAAAGTTAAATTAATAAAAAATTAATATTAAACTTATTAACCAATAAAAAAGTAAGGTCAAACAAATCAAACTAAATGAAACACCTCTAACCCAAATCCACCACTGGAACAGGGTTACAGAGCATTATCAGAGTTTACAAATCAAACAACAGAAAATGCAAACATTTCATATCATATAGAATTCATGTCAAAAACCAATCAAAATCATACATATTGTCCCTTATACAAGCCCTCGAGGCTGAAATTACGCATTAGATACAAATCAGGATTAAATCGAAAAATCAAAAAAAATTTCGGAAACATTTAAAACTTTCAACATTGCAGGGGTCACATGGCTGTATGGCTAGGCTATGTGACTCACACGACCACGAAACACACCCGTGTCTTATGCCGTGTGAGTATACTGACTTGAGTCACACGACTAAGCCACACGCCCGTGCCCTGTGAACATACTAACTTGAAACATTTACAAGCTACAGGGGACACATAGCCATGTTACCTGGTCGTGTGTCATGTACGACTGAGATACACGTCTGTGTCTCTACAGGATATACCCTTCATAATGTAGCTCATGCTACAAGGGTTCCAAAAATGTAAAAACATTCAAGAAAATCCTTAGAAATCACTTACTAATGTATGCTTAAAGTTGCTGAAAATTTAAGCTTCTAAAACCCCCAAGAATAGCTGGAAAAATTGGTGAGAGAGAATGCTCAAATGAGAAAGAAAAGAAGGCTAGGCAAACTAGGTATTGTTTTTACTATTTTAGTCACCTAACCCAACTAAGCCTTTGACATTTTCTCATCTTTTTGTCTAACCTCCTCTCTTTGGCCGGCCATGTTGATACAAATGGGCTTATTTGCCTTTTAAAACCTTCCAATTTTTATCCTCTAGCTATCTAACTCAATATACTAGCAAATCACCACTTTTGACTTTTATGCGATTTAGTCATTTTTCGCGATTAAGTCTTCAATCACGTAAATTAATTCTCCAAAATTTTCATGCATACTTATAAAAATACAACAACATATAGTTTAACGCTAAAATAATTTTCTCACTCCTCGGGAAGTGATTTTGAAATCACTATTCTGACTAGGCCCGGTTTAGGACTGTTACAATTTTCCCCCTTAGGGATTTTCGTCCCCGAAAATCTTACTGTTAAAAAGGTTCGGGTATTGATCTCTCATCTTCTCTTCTGGTTCCCACGTAGCTTCTTTGCCTCCATGTCGATGCCATAACACCTTCACTAACGTTATACTCTTGTTTCTCAATTGCTTGACCTCTCGAGCCAAAATCTTAACCGGCTCTTTACCATAGGTCATATCCGGTTGAATCTCACGTGTGAAGGGTTTGAATGATAACAACGCAACATGGATACATGGAAAATGTCATGAATCTTCTCTAGCTCAGGTGGTAAGGCTAATCGGTAAGCTACGAGTCTAATTTTCTCGGTTATTTCATAAGGTCCAATAAATCGTGGACTTAACTTGCCTTTCTTACCAAACTGAAGGACTTTCTTCCATGGAGAGACTTTTAAGAATACTTTATCTCTGACTTGAAATTTGATCTCTTTTCTTTTCGGGTCTGCGTAGGACTTTTGTCTATCTGAGGCGACTCTCAAGCAACTCCGAATTACCTTAACTTTTTTTTAGTCTCCTTGACTAAATCAACCCCGTGTATCTACTTTTCTTTAAGCTTTGACCAATATAAGCGCATTCTGCACTTGCTCCTATACAAAGCCTCAGAAGGCGCCATCTTAAGACTTGACTGATAACTGTTGTTGTAGGCGAATTCAATAAGCGGTAAATGATTTTCCCAACTTCCTTGGAACTTGAGAACGCGACATCTCAACATGTCCTTAAGCATCTGAACAACTCTCTCTGATTAGCCATCCGTCTGCGGGTGAAATGCAGTATTAAAATTCAACTTTGACCCCAACGCCTCTTGCAACTTTTTCCAAAATCGAGATGTAAATATCGGATCCCTATTCGAAATTATTGACGAGGGCACTCCATGCAATCTCACTATCTCAGAGATATATAGCTTGGCTAGCTTCTCAAATGAATAATCCGTGCGAACTAGTATGAAATGAGTCGACTTTGTGAGTCTATCCACGATGACCACACTGTAACATCCTGATTTTTGGGGCTTAGTGATTGTGTGCGATGTTTGGTAAAATTTTAAATGTTAGTGTGTGGTTGTGAAATTCATGTTTAGAGTGTGTAAATGGGCCTATGGAAGGCCCATGAGTTGGCAAAAACCCGGTAGAATTTTTGAATTTTGGATGTAAAGAATTAGGGGCTCTAGATAGGTGGTCTTATTAAAAGATATGGGTAAAGTGCAACACAAGAGAATCCCTAGTGGAGTGGCTAAGTAACGCCACTAGGGAGCTAAAATTGTGGCGTGTAAGTGAGGGGAGAGGGCCAAGGATCGATTCACTGAGTGGACAATTGTGTAGTTATTTTTATGTCTTGTGCAAGCAGGAGTTCGAAGCTGAATGAAACTCTGTTGGTTAAAGGTTTGAATTGGTCATAAGCTAAAATCTAGGAGTGATAAGGGGAGAGATTTTTGGGATTTGAATGAGAGTTAGGAGTGTGGCCGGCCAAGGGTGAGTTTTTAGTGTTAATTCGGCTACTAGGTGTTAGGTTGACACATTTTCTTTCCCTTTTTACTTATGTGCCGATTTTTCATAGACAAAACCCTCTCATTTTTCTTCCATTCTCCTCTCTCACAAACTTTCTTCCTCTCATCTCTATCTTCCATTAATTTCTTGTAAAAGCCGAACCTATCATCCTCTCTTTTCTCTTGTTAGCCGAATAGTACATAAGCCAAATCCCGAAGGATTTAAAGGGGGCAGTCGATTTCTATGTACAGGTAAACTCCTATTCTTTTTCTTTTGTCGATTCCTATTCTTTCCTAAAAGCCCTTAAACTCTTCTACCAACACTCCTTTCTGGCCATAACCATCTCTTATTTCTTTGATCCAAAAGCCGAAGCACAGCACCTTTTGGTGACTTGGTAGCCGAATCTTAGGATCTTGTGGTGCGATTTCTGTTAGCATTTGGGAGCTTGGTCTGCTTCAAGTTGAGAGTAGTACGAAAAGGTAATTGTGGTACGTACTCGTATCATTAGTCTATTCGGTGTTATGGATGTTAAGAAAAGCTGAAACTCCCTAAGGATTAGGGAGGTTGCTGATTTGTGGTTAAGGTTTTATTAGGCCTTTTTCATTTGTTTTATGGTCTCTTGTAGCGAACGAACAACCTTGAAGGAGCAGTAAGGTGTGAAGAAGCGGTGTTAGATAAGTTGGATCGAATAATCGACCTTGCGAAGGTAAGCGTTCTACGGTAATAGGCATAGTGGCCGAATGTTATTGGTAGGACTATAGTGTTATTCTTTTGGATTTTAAAGATCTAATACATCAAGTAAATGAATATAGGATGAGTACGTGGAGGATTTTGCGAAGTCAATCGTTGCAATCAGGTGTGTAACATACCCCGTAATAGCTTAGATTCATATTGCTTAAAAGCTGAAATATCGAATTCTGTTGTTGTTGTAACCTGTAAACACGAGATGGTATGTGGATGAGTTCGATTTCGCTGGACGCAGTAAACGAAATTGATGGAACAGTTAAGAGCACGATTTCGTGCAATTTGGCAAGTTAGGCCTCGATGGGCTAAAACTAGGCCCAATGGGCTTACAGGTCTATTTGGGTAAAATTGATAGAAAATGAAATATGGATGAATTGCATGATGAAACTGTTAGAACTGTTATGGAACATAGGCTAAATGGGCCTAGGTGACTTAATTGGCTACATAGGGCCTATTAGGGGTTTTTGGCCCAATAACTCAGTTTTACTAAAATAGACTATAATCTCTGTTTAAATACTTGGAATTGATGAATAAACGTGGAAAACCCTAATAAAGGGTAAAATTACGAAATTACCCCTAAACATGGAAAATGTCTATTTTGCCCTTGAGTGCAAATTACCACTATACCTCTATGGTTTAATTATGATTGTAATGCATGTTATATTGTTATTATACATGAAATGCCGTGATATGCACATGGTATGTTAGTTCACACATGATATACATGATATACTCGTATTATGCATGGGTTGGGTTATATGATGGAGGAAGTGTTAAAGGGCTTTGGCCCCAGTTTACCGAAAAGGGCTTTTGCCCCAGTTATTAAAAGAGGCTAGGCCTCCAGTTACATGATTAAGCAGCAATGCTGCCAGTGGAGAGTTTGGCTGGGTGGGTTGAGTTATTCCCCACATGGAGAGTTTGGTTGGTACGGGTGGAGAGTAAAGGATGGTGGGTTGAGTAGTCTCCCTAAATGGGCTTTTGCATACATGCATGATTTTGACATATGTGACGTTGAAATGGGCCTATGGGCCATACCATTTACAGAAAGGCTTTGGCCTAGCTATATGAGTAAAATAAAGGCTTCGGCCCAGTAACAGTTAATGGAAAGGCTTCAGCCCAGTATATGTTGAAATTGAATTGTACATGTATGAACTTGGGCTCTGAAAGGGCTTGTTATACATTGAGTTTCCAAACTCATCCCCCTTTCCTAAACCTTGCAGGTGAGCCTTGATGTGGAAACTTGGAGCCGGAGGGAATTCAGAGTGGCCATGGTGTTCATTTGGATTTTTAAATAACTGCATTTAAATAAGTTTTATTTAATTATTATTTTTGTCTGATTTTGGGTTGTAATAAGGCCATTTTAACTATTTTCTTTTAGGATTATTTGGTTTTAAACTTTATATTCTGTGCTGCTATTAATGTTTTAAAATGGGCTAGACCTAAGTACGTTCTTTTTAATATAACTCTCGATTTCAAAATACACAATGATAAAATAAAACGCTTTATCTAAACTATCATTTTGAAGAAACTCCAACTCAAGATATTTTCAAAAACCTATCATCAACCTAAAGTGTGGCAATAGTTGTGGGCATGTCGAGGATTGGATCTAATCAAGAGCTTGGTACTTAAGCAGCCTACATGGCTCACCTCCTCTGTTTCGGATACCTACCTGGTGCACAGCTTCTATTCACTTTCGAGCTAAAGGAAATCTTTTAAGAATTCTCTTTAAAATTTCTTTAAGAAGGGTTTTGAGAACCAAACATGTTTTGTTGAAAAATGTTTCACTGTGACACGTCGGATCTGGCCATAACGTCTGGGCCGGGTTTGAGGTGTTACACACACTGCATCTCTCTTTTTTGGCGACAAAGGCAGCCTGGAAACAAAGTCCATAGTAATGCGGTCCCATTTCCACTCAAGAACCAATACGGGCTAAAGTAGTCTCGAGGGTACTTGGTGTCCGACTTTTACTTGCTGGCATACTAGGCACCTTGAGACAAACTCCGAAATGTCCCTTTTCATCCTCGACAACCAATACATTTTCTTCAAGTCATTATACATTTTCACACTACCCGGGTGAATCAAAAAGTGACTACTATGTGCCTCTTGCAAAATTCTCTAAAGAGCTCATCATCCTTAGGTGCACAAATTCAGTCTCGATACGTCAAGCAACTATCGACCCCAACTTTGAAGTTTGATCCATTTCCCGTCTCGCACTGAGCTGTTTTAGCTTGTAAATCTTTGTCATTTTTCTAAGCTTTGACGATCTCTTGTAAGAAAACCGGTCTAACTCTCATCTCGACTAAAATCGATCCATCGTCAACAATGGTCAGCTGAGCATTCATAGCCCTCAAAGTAAATAACGATTTTTTGCTTAAAGCATTAGCGACTACATTCACCTTTTCGGGGTGGTAGTTGATTACCAACTTGTAGTCTTTGAGTAGCTCTAGCCATCTTTGTTGCCGTAAATTCAACTCTCTTTGCGTCATCAGATACTTTAAAATTTTGTGGTCCATGAAAACCCGACATCTCTCGCCATACAAGTAATGCTTCCAAATTTTCAATGCGAGCATTACAGCGGCTAACTCCAAATCATGGGTTGGGTAATTTTTCTCGTGTGGCTTTAGTTGTCTCGAGGCATAAGCTATCACCTTGCCTTCTTGCATGAGCACACATCCCAATCCATTTAAAGAAGCATCACTAAACACCACAAATTCCTTTCCTGATTCCGATTGTACCAACACCAGAGCTTCGGTCAATAAGGCCTTTAACTCATCAAAACTCTACTGGCATCTTTGGTCTACTCGAACTTGACATCCTTTTGCAGTAGTCTCGTCATAGGAGTGGCAATTACTGAAAACCCTTTGACAAAGCGTCTGTAGTAGCCCGCTAGACCCAAGAAACTCCTAATCTCTGTCACATTCCTCAGTGGTTTCCACTCCATAATTGCTAATATCTTGTCCAGATCAACTGTAATTCCATCTCCTGACACAATGTGTCCCAAGAATCCGACCTCTCATAGCCAAAATTCACTCTTGCTGAATTTGGCGTATAACCGTTTATCTCTTAAAGTCTGCAAAATAGTTCTTAAATGCTCTACATGCTCACATTCGTTATGAGAATATACAAGAATGTCATGAATAAAGACGACAATAAACTTGTCCAAGTAGGGTCGAAAGATGCGGTTTATCAAATCCATGAACACCACGGGTGCATTTGTCAAGCCAAAGGGCATGACTAGGAACTCATAGTGGTCATACCTTGTCTGAAAGGCAGTTTTCGGTACATCTTGTTCTTTAACCCTTCATTGGTAATACCCCAACCTTAAATCAATTTTAGAAAACACAGTTGCTCCTCTCAACTAATCAAACAAATTGTCGATTCTTGGTAAAGGGTACTTATTCTTCACTGCAGCTTTGTTGAGCTGGCGGTAGTCTATGCACAATCTCGTCGAACCATCTTTTTTCTTAACAAATAAAACTGGCGCTCCCCATGGAGAATAACTCGGCTTCGCAAAACCCTTATCCGTCAACTCTTGCAACTGGATCTTCAATTCCTTACGTTCCGTCAGAGCCATTCTATAAGGAGTGATTGAGATAGGTGTTATGCCTAGAACCAACTCGATACCAAATTCTACCTCTCTCTTCAAAGGTAATCCAGGTAACTCCTTTGGAAACACATCTAGGTACTCGCATACCACTGGTATTGAATCAATCTTTGCCTCTAACACTTGAGTGTTCAACATAAAAGTGAGATAAGCTTCATACTTTTTTCTCAAATATTTTTTTGTAGTCAAACATGAAACTATTCCCGGTAAGTTGTTAGGTCCACTCACCTCTACCTGAAGGTTATCTCTATTCCCACATCTCAATTCAATAATTTTCTTTCCACAATCCACTACTACACTATGGGTAGATAACCAATCCATACCAAGGATCACATCAAACACTTTGAACGACAATATCATAAGATTGGCCAAAAAACAATGACCTCTAATTATAAAGGGATAATTTCTACATACTTGGTTGACTAACACGTGCTTGCCTAGCGGATTAGTCACTTTTACTACAAGTTCCATAGACTCAACTAGCACATTAACACTAGGTACCAACTAGAATAAGAACGGATATATCATGGATAGAAAAGGTACCCGTAATCACATCTGGGGATGAAGCTTCCTCGCAAGCGTGAATGGCATAAGTCTTTACCGGCCCTCGGCTCTCGGATCTAGCGGGCGGGTCTCTAGGCATACTCTTGCTGCAAGCCCCACTCCCCGGGTTCTTCTGCGGTCTACCCCTCGACGAAACACTACTCGGGAGGATATCCTAAAACCCTTTTTCTTCAGTTCTCTCAAGACAGTCTTTAATAAAGTGGTCCCGAGAACCACACTTGTAACAGGCTCGACTATTTCCCCACTCGCTATAATGCTATCTACCACATTGTGAGCACTTAGGTTTATCTGATCGAGTACTACCAACACTCACAACAGAGGTAGTCTGAGATCTAGGCACCCGTGCTGCTTATTCTTGCTTTTGCCCGAGTATCCCGCTGAAGCAATCGATCGTATAGGAAACTCCCCTGATCTTTTAGATGAGGATTGATGTGATTTCCCCATCTATATCTTCTTGGAGTCACGAGAGTCTATATCCGCCTTTCTTTTCTCTTTGGCCAACTCTTAGGCCTTACACGCTCTCTCAACAAGCATCACAAACTCTCGAATCTCTAGTATCCCCACTAGCAACTAGATATCCTCATTTAATCCGTCTTCAAACCTCTTACACATGGTGGCTTTGAAAGATACACACTCCTAAGCATACTTGCTAAGTCTCACGAACTCTCGTTTGTACTCAGTGACCATCATGCGACCTTGCTTCAGTTCAAGGAACTCCTTTCTCCTCTGGTTGATAAACCTCTGACTAATATACTTTTTCTGGAATTCTTCTTGAAAGAACCCTTAATTTACTCTTTCTCTCGGTACCACCAACACGAGAGTATTCCACCATTGGTACACCACATCTTGTAGGAGTGACACCACACACCTCATGCATTCTTCAGGTGTGCATGACAACTCATCAAACACTTTGATAGTGTTCTCCAACCAGAACTCAGCTCTCACTGGGTCATCATCTTTATTCCCCCAGAATTCTTCGGCCTCATGTTTCCTAATCCGATCCACTAGGGGTTTGTCCTTTCTACCTATTTCTACCCCTTGAGGTGCTACGGGGGCATGGTGATGAATTAGAGGAGGTAGAGTGTTTGGGTTTGCACGAACATACTCCGTGTATCAAGCGTCCATCATTTGGAGGTAGGCCTCTCTTGCCCCTCTGCCCTGACTGGTCGTCACGGGCCTAGTTTCTACCGTCGTGGTCCCTTCAGCGGGAGCCGACGCGTTACTCTCCACATTTTCTGCCATAGGCTGGCCAGGATCCATTACTATATGAAAAAAACATATTTTATAAACGTCAGGAGCCGTCACACTATCATCAAATAATAATGACATGTATAGCTAGACTCGTACACAAGCTAGGTTGGTCCTAGAATCGACTAAACCACAGCTCTGATACCACTAAATTTAACACCCTTACCCGTATCCGATGCTAGGATAGGGTACGATGCATTACTTTATTAACATCTACACAACCAATCAATAATACTTATTGAAACGTATCCCAATTTAAAATTTTTCCATTCATTATCTAACTAGCCATCTTATAGGCCTACGAGGCCAAAATCATGGGTCGGAAATGAATCAGAACCATTTTGTGCACTTGAGAAAATTTTTTCAAAAACTAGCATAAACAGGGCACACGCCCGTGTGAAAAGTGGAACACGCCCGTGTGGTCTCTAAACATGGCCGTCTTGATGGCCCGTGTACCTCACACGACCTGTACTATCGAGGGACACGCTCGTGCCCCTCACCCGTAGAGATTTATTTTCTAACACCAACCTACAGGGGTTTTCACATGGCTTGGCACACGCCCGTGTGCCTAGCCCGTGCCCTTCACACGGCCATGACACGTCCGAGTCGTGACCCGTGTGCAAAAACCTGGACATTCTGCTTCTGACGTCATCATTCACACGGTCGTGGCACACGCCCGTGTGCTAGCCGTATCTTCCACATGGTTGAGACACACGACCGTGTCTCATGCCTGTGGGAGAGCCTGATGGCATTTAATACTATTCATACAAGGTGTAGGGGAC
The DNA here is from genome assembly GCA_020496765.1 of Gossypium stocksii. Lineage (NCBI taxonomy): Eukaryota > Viridiplantae > Streptophyta > Magnoliopsida > Malvales > Malvaceae > Gossypium > Gossypium stocksii. Next base: position 58,348,517 of record CM035626.1, read on the forward strand.
ACACGGTCATGCCACAAGCCTGTGTGCGGCCCGTGTATCTTACACGGCCTAGACACACGCCCGTGTGTCTACCCATGTGGGCAATATAGGACTATTTACCAAGCCCTTCACCACCCTGAAACACATACAAACAATACCCCAATCCATATACATTATAACCTAGCACCAATACTTATCTAAATGCTCCTAAATAGGTATTCACACACCAGCTAACTCATAACCAAAATGCATGCTTAAACTACAAAGCAACTTTCACAATTTCAATGTAAATTCATCTCATTTCATTAAGCAAATAGAATGATTTTAGGCCAATTCCAAAGGCCATTTACAAAACGAACTTTATAAGACAAATAGCCAACACAATTGGTAAATTAGAGTATAATACACAAAATGACCATATGACCTATACATGCCATTACTCAAAACATAATTCATAACTATACCAAGTGCTTCAGTTGATAGTGTGTATGATATTCCCAATGTCCTTGGATCCTTAAATTACTTAGGCGCCATTATAAGAAAATGGAAAGGAGAGGGGTAAGCAATAAGCTTAGTAAGACTATATGCAAACATTTAGTACCAAAATCATACATTAAACAATTAACTGTCATATCAACCATACCAATACTTTCAAACATAGATTTACTTACTCTTCCCATAACTCATCCAACTTTCCCAACACAATTTCACTCACAAAGCTCATATTATTAGCACATACATTCCCTGCACTTATTCATCACTACATCACATATAAATTTCACTCGAGTGATTTCTCGATAAATATATCCATTCAAGACAAATTCGTATCTAGCCATCCATAATGAGATTAACAATAATTGGGTGGTTCCACACTTAGCTGACCATCATTAATAATTCACGGTAGTTTCACACATAGCCCACATTCATAAGTAAGTTACAGTGGTATCACACTTAGCCTACTATTATCAATATGTTCTCGATGGTATTGCAGTTGGCCCATCGATATTAATCACCATTCAGGCAAATTGCACTTAGCTCGCTAATTTCAACTCTTAACTAGTGGTTTCGCACATTGCTTAGCTTAACTCATAATTTATGGAAATTTAACCATACTCTCAATTCTCATGATTTTATTCAATATCCATACCATTAACCACATATTATATAAGTTATTTATGAGCAAAAACATTAATAAAGAAGTTATCATTTACATATAAACTTACCTCGATATGCAAAATACGAAAATGTGGAATTTACTCCAAAGCTTTTCCCTTGCCTCGATCAAGGTTGACTCCACGTTCTCCTTGATCTAAATGAATAAAAATTCATCCATTTAATCACTAATTTAATTAAAACAATCCAAAAATCACAATTAGGCAAAATGACCGTTTTGCCCCTAGTCTCTTGGCAAAATAACCATTTTGCTCGTAGGATCGAAAATCGATTTTTATCGAGTTCCCTCATTAAACAAGCCTAACCGACTCTTTTTATTCCCATTACTACCCCAATTTCTCATTATTTCCAACACTGGCCTATTTATTTTGTAACTTCTACGACTAAGCCCTCCCTAGGTGTTTTCATACAATTTCCCTCACCTAGTTATTTACTTAACAACAATAGCTCATTTTTTTCTCAAAAATTTCTAGAAATAATCACTCATTCATTCATGGAAAAATCTTAAACCTTGAACCAAAATGCAAGATATACCCCCCATAATGTAGCTCATGCTACAAGGGTTCCAAAAATGTAAAAACATTCAAGAAAAACCTTAGAAATCACTTACTAATGTGTGCTCAAAGTTGCTACAAATTTAAGCCCCTAAAACCCCCAAGAATTGTTGGAAAAATTGGTGAGAGAGAAGGCTCAAATGAGAAAGAAAAGAAGGCTAAGCAAACTAGGTACTGTTTTTACTATTTTAGTCACCTAACCCAACTAAGCCTTTGGCTTTTTCTCATCTTTTTGTCTAACCTCTTCTCTTTGGCAGGCCATGTTGATACAAATGGGTTTATTTTCCCTTTAAAACCTTCTAAATTTTATCCTCTAGCTATCTGACTCAATATACTAGCGAATCACCATTTTTGACTCTTATGAGATTTAGTTCTTTTTCGCGATTAAGTCTTCAATCGCCTAAATTAATTCTCCAAAATTTTCATGCATACTTATAAAAGTACAACAACACATAATTTAACACTAAAATAATTTTCTCACTCCTTGGGAAGTGATTTCAAAATCACTATTCTGACTAAGCCCGGTTTAGGGCTGTTACACAACAGATTGCAGTCCTCCAACATCTTACGAAAAACTGCCATTCTCCCCTCCTCTCGTGGTAGACGTCTCTTTTTTTGGATACCATATAAGATCTCATTAAATTCCCTACAAACCATCCATAGAAGCTCTCTATCACTTCCTAAAAGTCTTAAATGATTCCACGCTTCATTTCTATCTTGAGAATAATGAGACCTATAGAAACTAGTAAACCTCCATTTGTTTCTATCATCCATATCTTCTATTGTCACATCAATCTGTCATTTTGAAAAACTTTGAAGCACTAAATTAATATCTCCATGCCAAGCCAAACATAAACCACCTTTAGATTCATTTGAATCGACATCAATACCATTAAAAAAACCACAACTTCTTCAAACGCGTTCCATTTGACTCCTACTAATTTTTGTCTCCATAAAGAAGACCATTTGGGGATTATATGACTTCAACATATGCCAAAGTCTACGAACTATCCGTGGATTCCCCAAACCACGGACATTCCAACTTAAGATTTTCATTGCACCCGGTCAACTTGCCTCATGGCAGCCGCCGATGATGAGTGATTAAAGTCCACCATTCTCCTATTCATTACTGCCACAATATTAATCTTTTCCTTTGCTTGTAAGTCTTCAATCTCCCCTTTACTTCGCTTCTTACTCTCCTCTCCAATTAACACACCATCTTCTAGATCATGTTCCATTGAAGTATGAAACTGACCCACACATGAATTTCCACCCCCTTCTAAATTAATCCCCAGTATTGGATCTACATTATTTCTATTTTCCAAATTTTTTCCTATCCTCCCTCAAGCAATTTCCCAACCTTTTACTTTCCTCCTGATTATCACCCCATTCTCCCTCTCCTTCTTCCTAGAGTTAAACACTAGTCATTGCTAAAGCTCTACGAGATTGCGCTTTTAATGATAAATTCCATCCCATTTCAGCAATGTCCACTCCCAAAGGCATTTTTGCTTCACAAAAAGAGTCACTATGGCCTAAATGGCCAAAATAAAAACAAAATAATGATAATCTTTCATATTTAAATCTGAAATATGAGCATTTTCCATAAAAAATAATATGTTTCTTCCTCTTCAAGGGGTGCCATATATCAATTTGGGCTCTTAACCTCATAAAATTTCTGTTTTCTTTCCCCAGATTTGAGCCATCATACTCTATAAAAGTACCTAAAAAATTACCTAATTGCATCGCCAAACTTTCAGAGAAAAAACCAACCGGTATATCATAAATCTATACCCAAAAAGGTGTATAAATTAAGAGGACTTCAGATGGGTTTTCCCCCTATTGTAACTTATGTAGCACTAACAAATGATTATTAAACATCTATGGTGAACCCTTCAAGACCTTCTCCATATCCATAACATGAAAGAATTGAAACAAGTACCTTTTCTCCCCTAAATCTCGAATCTGAACCCCCCAAACAGGATGCCATAGATTTGCCATAGTGCTTTTCATTGCTGGAAAATGGATGATACTTACTGTTAAGAAACAACCTACTAGTCGAAAAGCCCCCGCCTCTCTACTCGAATTTGGCTCACTTTGTACTTGTAGAACAACATTTTCCTCTTCGTTAATCGTAAGTCCAGCAAATTCTGCTTCCATAATAGTGTTTAGAACTCAATCGTATGATGCAATTAATCAAAAGAGTGAAAGAAAACTAATAACCTTGCCGTCGTCAAACAAACAAAAGACTGAAAAAATAAAAACCCTAAAACTGCTAGAGGGAGTAGGCAGAAAACGTGCCAGGGTAGCAAACCTTTTGCTAAAATAAATATTTAGTTATATAAAATATATATACTTAAATAACACTGAGATATACAAAATTAACAATAAAAAAAGTAAATGCTCTAAAATAGTAACAAAATTAACAATAAAATAAGAGTTATACAATATCTAAAAAATAACTATAAAATAGTAGCAACATAATTGTGAAATGGTATCAAAATAGTGAAAAAAACAACAAGAAAAAATGAAAAAACAACAAGAACACAATAAAAAAATAGTTTTTTTTTGCATATTAGGGTCAGGTCTGGCCGGGCTTGGGCTAAAAAAGCCTTACTTGAGGCTCAACCCATTTTCTAAACGGGCCTTATTTTTTATCTAAGCCCATTTTTCGGGCCTATATTTTTACTCAAGCCCTTTCACTTTTCGAGCGGGCCGTTAGATCAAGTCGGGTGACCTGACTTATAGACAAGTCTAATATCAAAGAGGTTTTTTTTTCAACCAATAGTTAAATAGTTAACACAAATGTAATGTGAACTTTTAAATTTTATATATTATATTAATTTATTTTAATTTTCAATTTTCAATATTTAAATATTGTGTAAGTGTTAATTTTAAAAAATTTTAAAATATTATAGTAAATTTAAAAAATACATAAAATTCCTTAGTAGTATTGTCAATTGAGTTTTAGTTTTATTAGTATTGGTATTGTTGCCAGTACAGGAGGACGTAAATTCAAATGTATTGAAACGCATTATCTTCCTATTTAAATATTTAGATAAATCATAATAATAAAAAGGGGCAAGTTTTGGAGAAACAGTTTGTAACTTTCTTAACTATTGGTAATCCCTCTGGTAGGTTAGTCGTGTTTCTTTAAGAGAAATTTTCTCAAATTTTCTCAAAAGTTTTTTTATTTAATGGGATTGTTTTATTACTAACATCCACTTATGCACGTGTTCATTAAAAAGATATTTTTTATGAAAATGCTTAAAGATTTTAAATTTGATTAAAACCATATTTGGAGGTTTTAAACTTAATATATATTTGTGTTATAAATATTTTATTTTTAAGTGAATGTTCATCAATATGAAGATAAATTTGATATATTTTAAGACTTTAATATTCATTAGAAGTACAATTTTATTTCATTTATGTAAGACTCAATAGTCATGAGTATCGGAAAGTGTGTTTTCGGGTCTCCGTTTTCGTAAAACAGATTCGTAAATATTTATTAAAAATATTTACGAAGTTAATTGTGTGGTTAATTAGGTTTTGGTTAGGTGAATTAGCTTGAATTAAGGATAATTAGGTGTAAGGATTAAATTGAATAAAGGGTGAAAGTTTAATTATTAATTAAAGAAAAGTAAAGGGATTAAATGAGAAAATAAGCCATATGTAACACTTTTATGGTAATAAGTAAATACAAGTGTACAAATACTATATATATGTATAAAATATTAATATATGAATACTTAATATTTAAGTATATAATATAATGATATATTATTACAATAATAATTAAATAATAAACAAAACAATAAAGTAAATAAAAGAATAGAAAAAAAAAAGAAAAAAAATGCAAGAAATGAAATAGAAGGAAATAGGGAGAAAAAGAAAGAAAAGAAAGAAAGAAAGGAGAAATTAAGGTTTTAAGGCTCAAAGTTTAATTGTTAACGTTGTGCCAGAAACTTCGGCTAAAAAGGGAAAGGAAAAAGTCTACTAGGAGTAGCTAGAAATACTGGTTTGTATTTCTATAATCCGAATTTAACTCTTAAATTGTTGTATTTTGATTTAATGTTTATGGTAAGTAATTAAGGTGAGTGTTAACATTATAATATTGAATTGAAAATTATGTGAATATGTAATTGATGTGGATATTGGATGATTGTAGCATTTGAAAAATGAATTGAAACCCATTAACTGTATTAGGCTGAGTCAGATATAGATGGCATGCCATAGAATCAGAAGAGTTCAGGGATTTCTTCGACTTTGAGTCGATGAGACACTGGGTGTCAATTTATTATTTCGGATATATTCGATGAGGCACTGGGTGCCAATTTACTTCGGCAAGGCCGATGAGACACTAGGTGTCAACTTGTTACTTCGAATTATCCGATGAAGCACTGGGTGCTAAACTAGTGTGTTTTGGTTGGATCTATGTATCCATCCGAGTTAAAGTAATGTTAATAGAGTTTATTTAAATAAACAGTGTTATGATTGATATTGAATGGTGAAATGAGATATGGATAGAAACACATGAATCGAGTATTTGTGTATTGAATATGAATGATCAATATTATGGTTCAAGTAATATGTGTTGATATTGTGAAAAGTTATCTGAAATAGCAATTGATAAGAATTGAAAGAATTATAAATGTTTTGTCTACAAATTGATTAGTCGTATGATTAAAGTTTTGTATGATTTAATGTATATGTTTATTTATTTTACTTTAAGGTATTCGGATTATAAAAATACCACTGAGTTAATACTTAGTGTACGGTTTGTTTCCACAGATTGCCAATTCAACATCCAACACTGATCTCGAACTTAAAACGTGGTGATGTATACTTTTTTTTGGTAATGGCATGTACTTAGGATGTCTTATATATGTCAATTTGGGAAGTGAATGTAAATGATGTTATAAGATGAAATTGGTTACTTATATTGTATGTCTTATGTTGAGGTTTAATATGGTATGTTTAAGTTAGTGCATAAATGAGAATGATATAGGCAAACTTGGGTTGAAATTGGTATGATTTTATTGTAACACCCTTTAACCTCAAATCGTCGCTGGAACATGGTTACGAGGCATTATCGGACAATTTACAAATAATTCTTAAATAAATAACAAGCATATTATAATATAATCATAAATTAATTTAAATTTTTATTAATTGATTTTATTCATATTTATTTTTATTTTTATTTATTAAATTTTTTTAATATAACCCTTTATAAATATCTAACCTCTCCTACAAATTTTAAAACAACAACCAATACCAATTCCAGTATTTTAACCAACATATTTATATAATTAAACATACCTAAATCATATCTACATCATTATCTTAGTAATTTAATCAATTAGTATCACAATATTAACTTAAATTTCAACTAATAATTTTTATTCATTTCCTAGATTAAGTTTAATGCATACATACTAAGTTCAACATTATTTACATATAAACTCTTAAAACCTTGACATGACCAAGTACATGCCAATTTAACAAAAAAGTAAGATTATTTCACCAAAGTTGTGTCGAGGTCGGGATTGATCAAGATGCTGAACCGGGACTCTTTATCTTCTATTAACCTGCGCGCGGAAACAACTATACGCTGAGTATTTTATACTCAGTGGTATTACCATAACTCAATTTTTATAATTAAATAAATTATAAGACTTAACATATAACATTATAAAACTTAAGGACTTGTTTACATTCAAATCATATAACATCTATAATAATTTATAAATTAATATCATATATTAACAATTTAATTCTTCATTAATTCATAAACTTTAGTTTCATATCATCAAATCACATATATCACAATAGTTCATAATTCAATTTATAATTTCTTGTCATACTTTCAATCATTCTAATAATTAAATTCATTCAATGTACTTATTTCATTTGTCACCCTATTAACATAAATCAGACTTTGACAGATACACGGATTCTAACCAAACACACCAATAATATCCAACCAAAACACACCAGAATAATAATGTAAACCTCCCAAACACACCAGAATCAGATAATCCTCCAAACACACCCGTATAATATAATCCTCCCACACACACCAGAATAGCACATAGTGCCTCTTCGGATAATTCCGAAGGATATAATAACTTCAGTATCTCTAAATCCCTTCTCAAATCCTATGGCATGCCAATTATATCTAACTCAGCCCCACTAGTTAATAGGATATTCAATTTCTTAATTCAATTTCACTTTCAATTCAATATAGAATTCAATTTCAACATATTTAATAATCATATAACTCAATTTCATACAATTTAAATTCATACAATCTAATAACACACTTACCTTATGATTTACTGATCAACCATATAATTCAAATGTAACCTTAAATAAATAGTATTTTGAGTTATACTAATACAAACTGTAAATTTCCTCGAGTTACTCCTCAACTATCTTTTCCTTCCCCTTTTGCGTTGATGTCTCAGGTTCTTTATAAGCTATGAAAATTAAGATAATTTTCATTATTAATTACAGCACTAATTTATAATAAATGATTAAATTTTTATTTAATTTATACTTTAATTTCCAATTTAGTCTTAACTAAATTTATCTACTTTTCCATTTCAATTCATATCTTATTTCTACCCAAGTTTCAACTAAACTCAAATTTAACTAATAAATTTTCAGCATAGATACCTAATTTCGAATTTCTCTCAATTTAGTCACTACAACACAAAACTTATAACCTAGTTTACAGTTTAATCCTAACTAATTTATTTACTTTTTCTTACTCAATTCACACTTCTTTTCTACTTAACTTCTTACCATATTTAACTTAACTATTCAATGTTCATATTAAACCCTAATATAATTTTTTTTTCAATTTAATCCCTCTAACATAAAACTTATAACTTACTTTACAATTTAATCCTTTTACTAATTCTAACTTAAATTTCATTCAATTATATCCCTAATTCATCTTTTGTTCAACATAAACTATACTTAATAACTTATAAACTTTCAAACTATCAACTTAATTTCATCAAAACCTTGTTTCAAAGCTTCTAAAACATCAAAATTAAAGAAAAGGACTTGATTAACTTATCTTTTAAAGCTTAAAGCTTCAAATCCCTAATTTTTCCTTTTATTTTTCTTTCTTTTTCTTTTTCTTTCTTTCCCTGCTCTGTTTCGAATGGTTCTGTTTGTTTTTGCTTTGTTTCTTTTGTTTTATGTTTCTTTTTATTACTTTATTTCTTTTATTATTTACTTTAATTAATAAAATATAATAATAATATCATATAATACAAACATCTATTACTTTAATATTAAGTAAATTAATATGTATTTTACAAGTGTATCTATATATTATTATTATTATTAATACACATGTACTTTACTATCACTATATAATTGTCTTTATTTTATTTATTCAAATAAAAATCTTATAATATAATTAATAATTATAAAGTATCTTATACTTAAATTTTAAGTAAATTATGTATTTAAATTACAATTGTACAAATATAATTTTTTACACATGTATATTTTTATTACCCTACATTTGTCAAAATCATAATTTATTTACCATATAAAAATCTTAAAATATAATTATTTAATATAAAACCATAATATTAATTAATAATATTAATAATTTAATATAATAATTAGGTATAAAAATTATGCCGCCTCCAACTTTGAAGAATGGCATATTTCTCATTTTGGTCCTCCTTCTTTTTTTATTAATCTATAATTCTACTTTTGCCCTTTAATCAATTTAGTCTTTTTTCCTCTTTTCTCTTCATTAAGCTAAATTCACCTAATTAAAACCTAATTAAGCACACTACTAGACTCATACTTATTTTTAATAATTATTTACGAACCCATTCCACTAAGACGGAGGCCCGATAATATACTTTTTCGATGCCCGTGAATTTTGGGTCATTACATTTAGAATTGGTTTGAATAGAGTTCTATTATATTACTTTGATAATGTATGTGAAGTATTTATAAAGATACAATGGTTAGAGAAATAGAGTGAATGTTTTGACACATTTTTAAGGTATTTAATCGTGTTTTAAAAGGATTGAATGATTGGTTTTTGAGTTGCTTGGTGTTTAAGTTTGTAGAGAAAGGGTATAAGGCTCTCTTTGAGTCCACACGGCTAGACACACGGGTGTCTGATTGGACCGTGTGAGACACACGGCTAACACATGGGTGTGTGATTTGGCCATGTGTCCCCTACAACTTTAAAATTTTGAAACAGAATGCCCAGGTAATTTCACACGGGCAGAGACACGGGCGTGTGTCTCAACCGTGTGGCCTAAGCCAGAGTGTTACACGGGGTCTGACACGGCCTGAGGCACGGGCGTGTCCCTTGACCACACGGGCGTGTGTGCCCTATATCTAGGAAAATTTTTAAAATTTCACGACAAATTTCTAGAGTACCTGATTAGGCCCTGATTTGTTTCTAACTCATATTTTGGGCCTCGAAGGCTCAAAAGAGGGGCAATATGATTAAATTATGATGTGTATGTTAAATGATTATGTAATGTTCGTATTTGATCTGAAAAGTCTGGTAATACTCCGTAACTGTGTTCTGGCGACGGATAAGGGTTAGGGGGTGTTACAATTTATACTTCTTATGTCTATATATATATATACTTTGAAAAAACATTGTAAACATCCCAATTGATCAATAAAAATACGTACTTTTCTTTTGCTCTTTTATTTCTTGTTTTTTAACTTTCTTTTTATCTTTATTTTCATAACACATTACCAACATAATTCTTTTTTAAACTTTTTCTTCTTAAATTATCTCACATAACCCAAACATGTAATGGCTATTACTTTATAAAAGTTTCAATGTACATCATTGGCGTTTTAAATAGGGTTTAATTCATTTGGCGGATAAGTTCAAATAAATAGGTTCATGAACAAATTATAATAATTCAAATCCAAGCATTGAGAGTTAAAAAGATACTCATAAAAAGACAGTGTCTTAACAAAATAATAGATCGTTATACAGATTGGTTTCAAAAATACATTTTGACGCCACCCCTAAAGGTCATGCATGATACAAGACAAAATAGACAGCTCACAATAGCAGTAGTGCTCTAGCGTAGCCCTTCAATAGAAAGCTTTTTTCAAACAGCACGCTTGAAAATAAAAAGATAGCAGAGTAAATCCATACAAACTTAGTGAGTTCCAAGGGTAAATAGAAACCATACACACTATTTCTTACGATAATACCAAACATTTCATAAGAAATTTCACATATTAATCATAATAGGCCCAATGGCGTTCACAGAACATAGACAAACTTAATACGCCAATTTACATAACACATGGGTGGACATTGTATGCCAACTTAACATGACATAGAGAACTTATCTTCATACCAGCCACGTACCCTGTAACGCCCCCACGCCCGAGACTGTCACCGGAGTTGAGCTTGAGGTGTTACTGAACATAATATTCCATTTTAAGAACTTTGAAACATTTAATTCTACATTCACAGCATACTGTCTACCTGCATTACGGTTACAAAAAAAATCATATCTCGAGTTACGAAACTCGAAATCAAGATCCGTAAATTTTTCCTGAAACTAGACTCATATATCTATATACTAATTTTTTTCTAGAATTTTTGGTCAGGCCAATTAGTACAGTTTATTAGTTAGAGATACCCCTGTTTCAGGACTCGACTGCACTGACCTCTGCTTACTACGAACCATTTTTCTCAATACAAAATTCATATGACTATGCTATTTGTTTCTCTTAAAACTAGACTCAATAAGAATTCTGAACATATAAAGTACATCTCATAATTATTTTTTTACAATTTATGGTGAATTTCCAAAGTTGGAACAGGGGATCCAGAAATTGCTCTGACCCTGTTTCACTAAAACTCAAATATCTCATCACATATAACTTCTTTACCTGTTTCGCTTCTTCCATATGAAAGTAGACACAATAAGCTTTAATCCCATATTTAATTGATCACCTAATTCGGTTTCTAATATTTTTAGTGATTTTTCAAACTCACGTCATTGTTACTGTAATGCTCTGTTTAATGGCAAATTTCATCTTTTTATGAATTTTCATGAACTACAGACCATATTAGTCTCACATAGCATCCAACATTATCTAGGCTAGCCATTCCAATGACTAATCATTTTCAAGCATTTTCTTAACCAAACCACAACCATATCATAAGATTATTTACACAAAATAAGAACATTGCTATCTTATCACATCATCATCTTACCATATTCTCACCCAAAGTTTAGGATCATACCTGTCAATTTCTCGTTCACAATACGTTACAACATACCTCGCTCATTTAGGCGCGCTCATTACTTATTTATTAGTCTACCCGTTGAACACATAGGAATATAACTCGGATACCCAAATCGTATACACATAAGTGTCATATCCGTAGCCAAGCTACCATGTAACCCGCCCATAAACGAACTCGGACTCAACTCAACGAGCTCGGGCGTTCGCATCCATAAGTGAACTTGGACTCAACTCAACGAGCTCGGATGCCTAGTTACATCTCACGAACTCGGACTCAACTCAACGAGTTCGGAACTCAACCATCTTAGTGACATGTCACTTGTATCCTAATCTATTCCCAAGGTTCAAACGGAATTTTCCTCAATCACGAATTTCCAATCGTTTTCCCGAAATGTCGGAACCAATATGTTGCTAGCATCTCATACTTATCAATTTAATCACATACTTTACGTATCAATAAACAATAATTCAAAAAGCATAATATTCATGATAATAAGTACCAAATCATATAAATACATTAAATCACTTAAAATAACAATTATGTTACCTTATTTACACATGAACTTACCTCGGTACAAAATATAGAAATTTTGCAATTTAATCCACAATCTTTTCTTTTCCTCGATCAAGATCGATTCCACGTCTTTCTTGATCTAAAATAACACATTTAGCTTATTTAATACTCACATTTATCAAAATAGTCCTTAACTCTAACTTTGGAAAAATTACAATTTTACCCCTAAACTTTTGCATATTTACACTTTTGCCCCAAAGCTCGAAAATTAAACTTTTTCCATAATTCTTATGTTTTAGGACATGCTGATCATTTATTTACTAACAGCAACCTCAAATTCCCACTATAACATGTACTTATGAACAATAGGTATTTTTACCAATTAAGCTGTTTTACTCGTTTTTACTTAAAACCGAGTAGCACAAGTTGTTTAACATAATTCGAAACCTCATATTCTATCATAAAACATCAAAATATACAATTATTCAACATGGGTCAATTTTTGAAATCAAACCCTAGCTCAAATAAATGGAAGAAATAGAGAAATCATGTTACCGGGATTTCAAAAACGTAAAAATCATTAAAAACGGGGCTAGAACGGACTTACAATCGAGCTTGGAAGCTTGAAAAACCCTAGCCATGGTTTCTCCATGCTATTTTCGGCATTGAGAAAGAAGATGAGCAAAAATTGGCTTTTAATTTGATTTTTAATTCATTTAATCACTAAATGACCAAAATGCCCCTAACTTAAAAATATTTTTTTCCATCCATTTCATGTCCATTTTTGTCCAATAAATTAACCAATGGTCTAATTACCATTTAAGGACCTCGAATTTAAATTTTCATAACAATTGAACACCTTTAACATATAGAACTCAACTTTTGCACTTTTTACAATTTAGTCCTTTTGACTAAATTGAGTGCCCAAACGTCAAAATTTTCGTACGAAATTTTTTTACAAAATAATTTCATAAAAATGTAAACCATAAAAATATAAATAAAACACATTTCAATTTAACACCTTTACCATTTGACAAAAATGCCCTTAATGTCTTTCTTTGTAATTTTTCATGTACAAGCCCATTTTTGTCCAAAATTTTAAAAATTGGTCAAATTGCTATTTAAGGCCTCCTAATTAATATTCCAAAGCAATTTCATACTAAAAACTTCTAGAATGCAAATTTTGCAACTTATTTGATTTAGTCCTTAATTTCAAATTAAGCACTTTACGCATGGAATTTCTTCACGAAAATTTCACACAATCATGCAATCATATCATAAACCTCAAAATAATTATAAAATAATTATTTCTATCTCGGATTTGTGGTCATGAAACCACTATTCCGATTAGGCCCTAATTCGTGATATTACAACTCTCCCCCTTTAGGGATTTTCGTCCTCGAAAATCTTACCGGTAAACAGATGTGGGTTTTGATTCCTCATAGTTTCCTCAGTCTCCCATGTAGTCTCTTCTACCCCGAAGGTACTTGGTGTTCAGCTTTCACTTGTTGACAAATTAAGCATTTGGATACAAACTCCGATATATCTCTTTTCATTCCATTCCACTAATACATTTTCTTCAAGTCATTATACATTTTCGTACTGCCCGGATGAATCGAGAGACAACCACTATGTGCTTCTTGCAGGATCTTTTGAATCAATTCCTCGTTCTTCGGTACACAAATCCGATCTTTAAACATCAAACACCCATCAGAACCAATTCTGAAATCTGACTCTGTATCAACCTCACATCGCTTTCTTTTGGCTTGCAAGTCTTCATCGCTTTTCTGAGCATCACAAATCTCTTGTAAAAACATCGGCCTTGTTTTAAATTTGGCTAGAATCGAACCATCATCTGACATTTCCAACTGAGTGTTCATAGCTCTCAAAGCAAACAACAACTTTCTGCTCAAAGCATCAGCAACTACATTTGCTTTTCCTGGATAGTAGTCAATCACAAGCTCGTAATCTTTCAATAACTCCAACCATCTTCGCTGTCTCAAGTTTAAGTCTTTTTGTGACATCAAATATTTAAGACTTTTGTGGTCGGTATATACTCGACACTTTTCTCCATATAGATAATGTCGCCAAATCTTCAAAGCAAACACCATCGCAGCCAATTCCAAATCATGAGTCGGATAATTCCTCTCGTGAGGTTTTAACTGCCTCGAAGCATAAGCCACAACCTTTCCTTCTTGCATCAGTATACATCCCAAACCATTTAGAGAAGCATCACTATATACCACAAATTCTTTACCTGACTCGGGCTGCACTAACACTGGTGCCTCTGTTAATAACTTTTTCAATTCTTCGAAACTCCGTTGACATTTTTTTTCCACTCAAATTTAACATCCTTTCGGAGTAGTCTAGTCATAGGAGCAACAATTATAGAAAATCCATTCACAAGTCGCCGATAATATCCAGCTAGCCCCAAGAAACTTCTAACTTCAGTTACATTCTTCGGTGGTTTCCTGTAACACCCCAAGACCCGTACACGTCACCGGAGGGTCAAGAGGCATTACCGACATTCGTATAAGCTAACACAACTTTACTCGTATAGCATGCTATAAAAAAAATATACCGTATCACAACCAATTCATCCACTTATAATCATCACTCAATGTCAAACATACAATTAGAAGTGTGTTTTGGCCGAATAGCTATGCTCAAACCATGCGTACCAAAATTTGTCATCAATTGTAAAACACCTAGCTTCATGGATAATAGCTACTCATGCAAGTCAAAACTTACCGAATGATAACATTGAACCCTAAAATTTTCAGCATTTAATTTATCATGTTCCCATTCATGCAATGCATACATCTCAAAACAATCTTTCTCAAAATACATATTACCTCAATCATTATTAACTATTATCAACCTTAAGACCACAAGTAGGTATAAAGCATCTTGGGAAGCCATTTTCGCATGGCTATGTTTAATTACAACATCAAAATGGAAGTTTCTCGTTAACAACCACAAAATGGAACCTATACATGCCATTCGCAAAGCTTAGCTATTTAAATACCGAAAAGGGCTTTGATAGTAGAGATGACTTCGAACGCAAGATTCCCGAGACCATAGCTAACGAACGAGATCTATAAAACAGAAGGTTAAAAGCAACAGAGTAAGCATTCATATGCTTAGCAAGCTTTTAAGTAACGAAATCATTTTAAAGGATAACATATTCATAAATAAGCTTATCTATTTGCTCCCTTGACTGAATAGAAACATAGCTAAAGTACTTCCCCTTTTCTTTCATGTCATTTGATCATCGCACAGTGTTCATTCATATTACTAGGATAATATCAATGCGTTCATCTAAATTCAATTTATGGCCGAATCTGTTCATCTCAATTTTCATGTTAAACTTATAAATCCACACATACATCCTATGTTTGTGTAGTTGAACTCCTTAAATCAGAATTCATACATTAGAAACAGATCATAAACATTTACATGACTTTTCAAACAAAATCAAAGCGTCCTCATCACATTCCGAAATCACAATCTAAGGAAATCAGATTCTAAACGAGGATAAGATTGCACGGCATGTAGGTACATTGGTGGATTAATTTAACAATTACTATCTAATTGCTCACACGAATGCCTACGAAATTTCACAACCCGGATAAAACACTAGCACGGATGCCCTTTGGAACTAGTCCGGATTTTAACACTGGCTCAAAAGCCCTTCGAAATTAAATCCGGTCATAACGCTGGCTTGAAAGCCCTTTGGACTAAGTCCGGACATAACACTGGCTTAAAAGCCCTTCAGACTAAGTTCGGACATATCAATGGCTTGGAGGCCCTTCGAGGCTAAGCTCGGATTAAACCCCAATGAACATTCACGCATACATATATTACATATCACATTTGAATGTCATTACCATGTCTTGAATACATTCACGGCATATTTACCAATCAATGCAACATTCGGTTCAATAGTCATAAGAAAAGGGCAACATTTCGTTTCATGTAATAGCAAAAATTCAAGTAACATTTGGCTTCCGACAATTTCACAGGTTTTCATTCTCACAGCATCATTCAAGTTTACTAATTAAGTCTCAACCTATATATTATGCATAAATACTATGATTCCATCATGTCATGAGCTAAAAATTCATTACTCAAGAGCTTACCTCGTATCTTTCTGAGTAATTTCAACTTGGCTATTCCGTGATCTTTGCCTTTCCCCTATCCGATGTCGTCCCTTTAAGCTCTTGAGCTTAATCAACAAAATTTCTCTTATTAACTTCTTATTATGGTAGCTTACAGCCGAATTTCACAGACTATTTAAAACTCATCTTTAGCTAACTTATTAACATTCAATTCAAAGCACAAAATAGCTCACAACATCAATAGCTCTCACATCCTATAATTCTTCTTACTCATTTTTTTTTTACAATTCCTACATTCGGCAAATTTAAAGGTACCAATTTACATTGGCTGATTATTTCTTAACAACCAAAGCACATATTCATCAATTGATCAATTTCAAAAATACCATTCATCAAAATATTTTACCTCCATGACCGAATAGGTCTTTTTAATACAATTAACTACAACAAATTTAGAACATGCTAGAACAAGTTCATGAGTTTCTAATTTCGTTACTTCCACATCTCAATGCCTATCTAATTGTTCAAAAAAATTCTCAATACATGAATCAAAACAATCTAATAGCCTAACACCTTATATTCGGCTATCAACCACACTCATTCGGTATGAATGTAACATTGACCGAATCTCCTATCACTCAAATGAATCACATAAAGTTTTATTTTTACATTTTAGGCTTAAACTTCAACAATCACATGTATAATGGCCTCAATTAATCTATAATGAATTCGTTTAACAATTGGTAGCCTCAAATTTGAAGCTTGACACCATTTGGACACATGCTTACAATGGCCGAATGCATCATCCAATCACTAAAATAGAAATCTAACACATGGGCCATGCTAGGTACTTAGCTACCAACTAAAATCCACCACCAATTCACAAGAGTTTACATGAACATACCTTGATTGAAGCTAGAGTTTGGCCGATTACCTTAGCTCTTTTCTTCCCCCTTTTCTAAATTGAATTCGGCAAACAAAAATGAAGAACACTCCTTTACCTTGTTATTTTTACCATCTTTTTTTCATATTATTTTATTACCATTATGCTAACCACCAATTACAAAATTCTTAATATAATAAAATGCCAAAATGATCATAAAAAAATGGTGCATGGCCGGCCACTTTCAAATAAAAAGGAAAATTGACATGCAAACCCAATTATTTTAAAGCCTTCCTTATTTTAGTCATTTTAATTTGTCTATCAAAGTTTCTAGGTTTCTCACCTTGATCCTTATTTAAAAATTCACATTCAATTTGTCAAAATCAAACAAAAAAAAATTCACACACTCATTTATCACCTAAATTAGACATAGACTATTATAATCAAGTACTTTTATGTCTCGGTTTAGCAGTCCCGAAACCACTTCTCCACTAGGGTCGAAATAGGGCTGTCACATTTCCAATCAACAATAGCTGAAATTTTACTGGGATCAACCCGTATACCATCACCTGAAACAATATGACCCAAAAATCCAATTTCCCGAAGCCAAAATTCACTCTTACTAAACTTAGCATATAACTGCTTATCTCTCAAAGTTTGCAAAACTATCTTCAAGTGCTTGGCATGTTCTGTCTCATCTTTCGAATAAATTAAGATATCATCTATAAATACCACCACAAGCTTCTCCAAGTATGGCTGAAATATACGATTTATCAAATCCATAAACACAGTAGGAGCATTTGTTAACCCGAATGGTATAACTAAAAATTCATAATGACCATACCTTGTTCTAAAAGCAGTTTTAGGCACATCTGACTCTTTTACCCGCAGCTGGTAGTACCCAGATCTCAAGTCAATCTTTTAAAACCACGTTGCTCCTTTTAGCTGATCAAACAAATCATCAATTCTCGGCAACGGATACTTGTTCTTGATTGTCACCTTGTTCGGCTGCCGATAGTCGACACATAGTCTCATTGAACCATCCTTCTTTTTCACAAACAATACAGGAGCACCCCAAGGCGAAAAACTCGGTCTCACGAAGCCTTTGTCTGTCAACTCTTGCAACTGCGACTTTAATTCCTTCAATTCCGTTGGTGCCATTTTATACGGAACAATCGAGATCGGAGCTGTTCCTGGCATCAACTCTATACCAAATTCTACTTCCCTGACTGGAGGCAAACCCGGCAACTCCTTTGGGAATACATCCGCAAACTCACACACAATCGGCACTGATTCCACTTTCTTTTCAATTTCTTTTGTATTTAACACATAAGATAAATAAGCTTCATAACCCTTTCTCAAATATCTCTGAGCCGACATTGAAGAAATCACACTAGACAATGCCTCTGATTTATCTGATTCAACCCGCAGAGTTTCGCCATTTTCACACTTTAATTCAATAACTTTCTACAGCATCATGCAATGTCAACCAATCCATGCCCAAAATAACATCAAATTCATCAAACGGTAACAACATCAAGTCGGCCGAAAAGTAATAACCCCTAATCATTAAAGGACATTTCTTGCATACTTTATCAACTATAACACATTTGCCTAACAGGTTTGACACTTTAATCATAAATTATGTATTCTCAACAGGTATATTCATGCTAGACACCAATTTCATGCACACATATGAATGAGTAGAACCGGGATTAATTAAAACAGTAACATTAACATCATAGAGAGAAAATATACTAGTGATCACATCGGGTGAGGAAGCATCTTCACGCGTTTTAATAGCATAAGTTCTAGCCGGAGCCCTTCCTTCAGATCTAACTGCTGCATCTCTGGTTACATTCTTACTGCTTGCTTCACTCCCAGCTTTTCTTGGATACCTTCCCCTCGAATTCGCACCACCTACTTTTGTACTCTGAAATTTTTTCCTTTTCAATCCTCTCTGGACAGTCTCTAATAAAATGATCCAGAGAACCACATCGAAAACATTCATTTGCTCTACACAGACCAAAATGATTTCTGCTACACCGCTGGCACTCATGCTTAACAAATCTCGAGTTCCCTACACTGGTTGCCGAAGTAGTCTGGGACTTAGGACCCAAATTTTGCTTCTTAAAATTCCCATATGACTGTCCAGCTGAAACTTGGGAACGAGGATTCGTATTTCTTGGTTTTCCGGGTTGCTGTGAGGGTGCACTGCCCATCGGTCTTTTCTTCTAATTTCATGTCTCAGATTCTACTTTTTTCTTCTCTTTAAGTAGTTCTTCAGCCTTGCAAGCTCGACCGACAAGTACCACCATTTCTTTTAATTCAAGAATCCCAACAAATACCTTAATTTCTTCATTGAGCCTATCTTCAAATCGCCTGCACATTTTGGCCTCTATAGGAAGATATTCTCTGGCATACTTGCTCAATCTGACGAACTCTCTTTCGTATTCAGTGACTGTCATATTACCTTACTTTAGCTCAAGAAACTCTTTACGCTTCTGGTCAATAAATCTTTCACTGATGTATTTCTTTCGAAACTCTTCTTGAAAGAATTCCCAGGTTACTCTCTCTTTCGTTACCACAGAAATCAATGTCTTCCACCAATTGTAGGCTGAATCCCTCAACAAAGATATAGCACATTTCAAGCATTCTTCAGGTGTACAAGATAGTTCATCAAATACTCGGATAGAATTCTCAAGCCAGAACTCTGCTTTCTCGGCATCATCATCAACATTTGCCCTGAATTCTTCAGCCCCTTGCTTATGAATTCTGTCAACTGGAGTCCTATGTAATTTCATCAGATCCATACCTTGAGGCATCGGGGCACAGGTTGAGGAATTGGGGAGGTGGGGGAGGTTGTACATTCGGGTTCGTACGAACGAACTCAGTATACCAAGCACTCATCATCTGGAGAAAGGCTTCTCAACCCCTTTCTCCTCCTCCTTGACCAATAGTGGGAGGTGGATTTTCAGTTGGCACCGCCCCCTCAGCCGGAGCTGGTGCATTACTCTCTACATCATCAGTCGCAGTGGATCGGGATCCATTTACTATAAAAAAATCATTTAAAAGGTTAGAAGTCGTCACACTATCATAATATACACATATGGCATGTATAGCAAAATCTGTACATAAAACATGTTAGTCCGAGAACCAACTAAACCTGCTCTGATACCACCAAATGTAACGTCCCCACGCCCGAGACTATCACCGGAGTCGAGCTTGAGGTGTTACTGAACATAATTTTCCATTTTAAGAACTTTGAAACATTTAATTCTACATTCACAGCATACTGTCTACCTGCGTTACGGTTACAAAAAAATCATATCTCGAGTTACGAAACTCAAAATCAAGATCCGTAAATTTTTCCTGAAACTAGACTCATATATCTATATACTAATTTTTTTATAGGATTTTTGGTTGGGCCAATTAGTACACTTTATTAGTTAAAGTTACCCCTGTTTCAGGACTCGACTGCACTGACCTCTGCTTACTACGAACCATTTTTCTCTCTCTAAAAAATTCATATGACTATGAAGTTTGTTTCTATTAAAACTAGGAATTCTGAAAATATAAAGTACATCTCCTAATTATTTTTTTACAATTTATGGTGAATTTCCAAAGTTGGAACAGGGGATCCAGAAATTGCTCTGACCCTGTTTCACTAAAATTCAAATATCTCATCACATATAACTTCTTTACCTGTTTCGCTTCTTCCATATGAAAGTAGACACAATAAGATTTAATTCCATATTTAATTCATCACCTCATTCGGTTTCTACTATTTTTAGTGATTTTTCAAACTCACGTCATTGTTACTGTAATGTTCTGTTTTATGGCAAATTTCATCTTTTTATGAATTTTCATGAACTACAGAACATATTAGTCTCACATAGCATCCAACATTATCTAGGCTAGCCATTCCAATGACTAATCATTTCCAAGCGTTTTCTTAACCAAACCACAACCATATCATAAGATTATTTACACAAAATAAGAACATTGCTATCTTATCACATCATCATCTTACCATATTCTCACCCAAAGTTTAGGATCATACCTGTCAATTTCTCGTTCACAATACGTTACAACATACCTCACTCATTTAGGCGCGCTCGTTACTTATTTATTAGTCTACCCGTTGAACACATAGGAATATAACTCGGATACCCAAATCGTATACACATAAGTGTCATATCCGTAGCCAAGCTACCATGTAACCCGCCCATAAACGAACTCGGATTCAACTCAATGAGCTCGGGCGTTCGCATCCATAAGTGAACTTGGACTCAACTCAACGAGCTCGGATGCCTAGTTACATCTCACGAACTCGGACTCAACTCAACGAGTTCAGAACTCAACCATCTTAGTGACATGTCACTTGTATCCTAATCTATTCCCAAGGTTCAAACCGGATTTTCCTCAATCACGAATTTCCGGTCATTTTCCCGAAATGTCGGAACCAATACGTTGCTAGCATCTCATACTTATCAATTTAATCACATACTTTATGTATCAATAAATAATAATTCACAAAGCATAATATTCATGATAATAAGTACCAAATCATATAAATACATTAAATCACTTAAAATAACAATTATGTTACCTTATTTACACATGAACTTACCTCGGTACAAAATATAGAAATTTTGCAATTTAGTCCACAATCTTTTCTTTTCCTCGATCAAGATCGATTCCACGTCTTTCTTGATCTAAAATAACACATTTAGCTTATTTAATACTCACATTTATCAAAATAGTCCTTAACTCTAACTTTGGAAAAATTACGATTTTGCCCCTAAACTTTTGCATATTTACATTTTTGCCCCAAAGCTCGAAAATTAAACTTTTTCCATAATTCTTATTTTTTAGGACATGCTGATCATTTATTTACTAACAGTAACCTCAAATTCCCACTATAACATGTACTTATGAACAATAGGTATTTTTACCAATTTAGCCGTTTTACTCGTTTTTACTTAAAACTGAGTAGCACAAGTTGTTTAACATAATCCGAAACCTCATATTCTATCATAAAACATCAAAATATACAATTATTCAACATGGGTCAATTTTTGAAATCAAACCCTAGCTCAAATAAATGGTAGAAATAGAGAAATCATGTTACCGGGATTTCAAAAACGTAAAAATCATTAAAAACGGGGCTAGAACAGACTTACAATCGAGCTTGGAAGCTTGAAAAACCCTAGCCATGGTTTCTCCATGCTATTTTCGGCCTTGAGGAAGAAGATGAGAAAAAATTGGCTTTTAATTTGATTTTTAATTCATTTAATCACTAAATGACCAAAATGCCCCTAACTTAAAAATATTTTTTTCCATCCATTTCATGTCCATTTTTGTCCAATAAATTAACCAATGGTCTAATTACCATTTAAGGACCTCGAATTTAAATTTTCATAACAATTGGACACCTTTAACATATAGAACTCAACTTTTGCACTTTTTACAATTTAGTCCTTTTGACTAAATTGAGTGCCCAAACGTCAAAATTTTCGTACGAAATTTTTTTACAAAATAATTTCATAAAAATGTAAACCATAAAAATATAAATAAAACACATTTCAATTTAACACCTTTACCATTTGACAAAAATGCCCTTAATGTCTTTCTTTGTAATTTTTCATGTACAAGCCCATTTTTGTCCAAAATTTTAGAAATTGGTCAAATTGCTATTTAAGGCCTCCTAATTAATATTCCAAAGCAATTTCATACTAAAAACTTCTAGAATGCAAATTTTGCAACTTATTCGATTTAGTCCTTAATTTCAAATTAAGCACTTTATGCATGGAATTTCTTCACGAAATTTTCACACAATCATGCAATCATATCATAAACCTCAAAATAATTATAAAATAATTATTTCTATCTCAGATTTGTGGTCACGAAACCACTATTCCGATTAGGCCCTAATTCGGGATATTACATACCCAGAATTCAAAGTCAGAGCATATCATATAGTCTCATTTAGAATAGCATGTTTTATCGTAATTTGTTAGTATAATTTGTAATATAGCTGCCCTATTGGAGGCATCACAAACATATCTCCCCTTCTCTATTACCACAGATCATATCTCACATATCACATATCACGTATCACATCCCAAATCTGGTGAGTCCAAGGATAAGGCGTGTTGGAGTGAAATAATCTATTTGGCGAATACGTGTGAGCATATAGTAACCATTGTGGCAGTATGTGAAGACTTTGTTTCAGGTTATACTGCTATGTAAAGAGAAATATCTTGTTAAAGTAAAAAGGTAATTAAGGTATAAGTTATCGCCTAAAGCATACTACGCCTTGTCTGTCTGAAGTACTGTGCTAGTTGGGTTGTAAAGTGAGTTGGTTAAGCACCAATAGGATTGACTGGTCAAATATCATTATTTTAGGATTCTTATTTATGTTTGTCTCAAAACCAGTAAGCCATTAGGAGAGACAAATTATGGATTCAAGCGACACTTGTTAAGTTCCAATAAGTTAAGTGAGTTATATATATGGGTGTGAAGGATTTGGAAGGAAGTTCTTCTTTCTTCAATATTAGTCTTTGTTCCTTTTTTAAATCTAAATGTAATATTTTCTTTTCGAGCTGGAAGCTAAGATTTTTAGATTTTTTAGTGGTTGTCCCATCTCTTAGTAAGTATTACAACTTTGCATATTAAGTTTTTGGAAGAGTAAGTCTAGAAGAGGTGTGAACAGTAAGTTGTAAGTACAAGGCTTTGCATGGGGGTTATCAATGATTGAGATGATAGTAATTTATATGTAATAGAGTTTTAATGGTAATCTTATGTTCTTTAAGTAGTTGTTGTTGTTGTTTCATGAAGGATGTTTGAGTCTAGAACTTTGAACTATAGTGGCTGATTATTAAGTGAGTCTCTATCCTGACTCTTATATGTGGATTGTTCAAGTAGAAGTATATATCTATATATAAAGGATGATGGTATCTATAATAATTCGTAAGTTTATGAGTAAAGTAAGGATGAGATATGTGCTATATGTATAAAAATCTATTGATTGGTAGGCGTGTAGGTAAAGTTTGATATACGTAAAGCATGAAATACAAAAAGTTTTGGGTAAGTGAGTGTTGGGCAATGTCCCTTTGTAAAGCCTTTGGTAGGGCAGTTATATTGCTAACCAGATTGGTAGATCACGATATGAAAACAAGTGTAATACTATGAGGTTAAGACCTATGGCCTTTTCATATGATATGAAAACACTCATGATGTAGCCTCTAGTAAGATGAAGACTGGACTGGCAAATCACGATACATGAATGTGAGTAAGACAATGTGGTTGTGACCCACAACAAGATATATCTATATATATGTTCATGATGTAGCCTTCAATATGGTATGGATCAAATTGGTAGATCATAATACATGAAATTTATGGATAAGTCCGTGAGGGAGAAACCCATGACACCTTTTGTAAAAGCCCACCAAAACAGTAAAAACATGACTTTGTATTATGCCTTTATGGAATATTTTGTTTGGCCTTGGTGGCGTACTATGTTAAGTCTATCTGGTAAAATATACTCATCCGCCTTATAGTAAGTTTTGGACAAATTCTAATTGTTTTGTAATGGATATTGGTAAGATAAGGTTATGATATATCTGAAGTTAATTTGGTTGAATTAGATCGGTGAAGTAATTGAATAAGCCTTAAGGAGGTGTCTTGAAAAGAAGTGTATACCTGTATGTTCAAAGAGGGTATCCGCCATGATAATTTGTTAGTTTGGGGTTTGGGCATGTTTGTAAATATGATTGAAATAGTTATTCATTAGTCTAAGTTTGAATATATCATGTAAGGTGAATCCAAGTTATCTGGAATCAGCCATATCAAAGTTGTATTATATCTTCTTTTGAAATCATATGGAATTTTAAGTTATTATTATCCTGAGTAATTGGGGTTATGTGGTAAAGTGGTGTGGATTTCACTTGAATAATCTATATAGTTCATTATTCGAGTGAGATGGTAGGGTATCAAACAAGAATTTGATTCAATTTGTAAACTAATGGTATTCAAATTTGTGTAAGTATCCGCTAAACATGTATATATCCGCCAGTGATTAGTATCAGTGAACACTATTATGGAATAAGTGTATGTGTGAAGAGATGGTCAATATGAGGTAAACTCTAAAGATATATATTCTTTGAAGAATACTTTTATAGTTTTGTGAAAAAGAAAAGATTAATGTATTGTCTGGAAGGATTTTAAGTTAGTTAGGGAGATAAGAAAGAATTTGTATGTAAATAGTATGGTAATTGGCACGTAAGGGTAAGCCTGAAACTAAGAAAGTATCCGCCCAAGACAAAAGTAAGTTGTTAAGAAGAATAACTGGCATACTAGTGTTCTTTATATATTAAAAAAGTATCTGCCATGGTAATTTAAGATAGTGGCGAAGTGGGTTATTATGCATACGGTGGAAAAGTGGCGTATTATAATATTACACCCTTAGAGTCAATTTTTAGTTAATGTTTTTGTTGTAATGAACTATATTCAGTTTGATGTAATATTTTATTTCTAGATACTATCTTTTGTTTCTTTGATAATGAATCTTTAAATAAAATAATAAGAAAAATGTTTTAAGTAAAGAGTGTTGGTCAATTGTTTGTAAATTTTGTTTAGTGTCATGTGTAGTAACACTCGAGATCTGAACTCAGTGAATCGGATTGGATTGAGAGCGTTATATCACAGATTATTGGTACTAGCTTGAGCATGAAAGATGGTTTTAACTTAATAACACAAACAAACTAAACTCAGACTGATTACACTAGACGACTATTATCCACACATATACCTTTCATACATTACCGAGGACGATTACTTACCTTACACAATTTCTATATAACAATGGAATTTACAACACATGGAAGTAAGAAGGAACTCACCAAAAACTCTACTATAGTGATCTACACAACAAGTCATTTACCTTTCTCATTGGGACCCTTGTTAGCTTCTTGAGCTAAAAGAAAGATAATTATCCTTATCAAGTAATTAACCTAACAAAATTTAATATGCATGCAAGAATCAAAATCACTTAATCCAGCATCAGGAAGTTTCTTTTCTAATAGACAACTCTAAAGTCTATACATGCAATACCATAAACACAAAATTATTTGATAATAAACTAAGGGTTTATAAGGAATTACCAGAAGGTTGGTATAAGCGTAGATGTTAACTAAATACTGCAAACCCTCTCCAAGACGCTTTCCATGCTTAATTTTGTAGAAACTTACAGAAAAATTCAAGGAATAAAATATGTAAAAGTGGTTTGTACAGGCCATTGGTATCCTTATATACTTAAGAAATGGAGACAAAGATTAGTGGAAAAATCAAATAATTCCACTAACATCCTTAATTCCCATGATTAAGTGCATTTAACAAGTTTTCGGTCTTTTCATCTACAGTACTCTAGTTCAATTTTAACTAAGTCTCAACTAAATCCCAATTTGATTAACTAAGTTATCATACTTAAATATAAAAGAAGTCTAAACAAACTGCAAACTTAACGAGTTCGCCTAAAACATCTAGAGTGGGCGGATACTTAACATCTAGAGTGGAGCATGCTGACGAGGACTTGTCATTAGGGGGCCAGGTTCCAAATAGCATTCCTCTAATGGACGAAGTCTCAATTGCACCTAATGATCGGTCCAACGAGGAGTGAATAATTTACCTTCTCTTTAAGCATTTTGTTTTTCATTGCATTGCCCTTACTTGTTTTTCAATGCATAGCCCTTACCTTTATCTATAAAATAGTTTTTTGTTATTTCATTGCTCTTCTATATTTATTATCCATTAGTCTCGTATTATCATTACAATAGAGAAATAAAATTTAACATATCTGAGGGTTCCACCAGGCTTGGCGCATTATGCATACAAGGCCTTTTTGTCTTTATAGTTTGAGAACCGCCTAAACTTAAGCTCTGATACCAAAACTTGTAATGCCCTCGACTGACTCGATGGATTGGATTAAAAATTGGGTGTTACTACTAAAATTTTAGTTTCCAACCGTTTGACACTTACGAACACATTTTATGCGGAATGATAGCTTTACTTTTATTTAATACAAATTGACTTAAATCTAAATAGAACATAACTTACAAACACATATCATGGCTTACGATTGGCAGAGTATTACAAAAGAGTTACATGCGTATATTTGTATAACTATTTGACATAACTCTTTTAAAATAATTTGAGGTTATGACACTAACTATTATTACGTGGTTAACCCATTCTACGTGTACAACAGGGTTTGCATAATAATTTCCTTAATTTAATTGCATGACTCCTAAAGTTTGATCATGCCTGCGTAGTTCCACTCTGTATCAATAAATGTCCTACTTCCCCTTTTCATTGGCACAACCTTGGTGTCATCCCTCACGGCATCATTCCCACTTGAAACATAAGACACAGAGGGGTAAATTCGATAGAACTTAAAGAGATTATCCCCCTTTTTACCTGCATTCATATCCCAGACTTTCTTCCTCAAAGTTCGTCCCATCGATGTTATCTTCGAAATATTATTTGGAAGGCCATTCTATAGACCGCGCCATGAAGACGTACTTTATTGACGATAACTTCAGAAAATCTTCCCTTTGACACAGATCACCACAGAGACGTTTATAAATAATACATAGCCATGAAGGCATCTTTACATAAGATAGTCACAAAGGCCTCCACTTTGATAGGCTCTGCCATGATGTCGCATTTAATAGATACAACCTCGAAGGCTCTCATAGAATAAAAACATCCACAAAGCTTCACCTTGACGATTTTGCCACAAAGGCTCCCATATATAACATATTCCGCCACTAGGGCTCACATATAACAAAGAACAGCCACAGAGGCTTCCAAATTCAACAATAGGGATTTGCCTAAACTCAACATCTTGAGATTTGCTCCTCATCGCTTGGTACTCGCCCAACCATCCTTTTCATTTCCATATGATGCCACAATCCTAAACTAGGTCTTACACTGTGTGGTCTTCATTTCCCCATATGATGCCATAATGAACGGCTAGGCCTTACACTATATGGTCTTCTTATCCCATAAGATGCCATAGCAAACGGCTAGGCCTTACTCTATATTGTCTTCACTTGCCATTGATCAAAACTCATGTTTACTGTCCCGACGGATTCACACACAAGCAGGCTCAACATGAAAACTCATGCTTGACTAACTCATTGCAACAGACTCACATATTTATCCATTCATATTTCAAACATGCAACTTGGACTTCTTATGTAAAGACAGTCGCACTTCAGGCCTATTCATGCACGCATATCTTTCCATATCAAAAGCATCTCACACTTGGATATCTTTCTTCACGCTTTCATCACACACATTTCTTTATATAATAGAAGTGTAGTACCATGAAATGTAGAATGCACTATCATCAATCATTCATCTTTCTCGTAGTACAGAACAATCACTACAAAGAAATTAACATACAAATATCCAAACATACGTGTGATACATGCAAAAGTCTATGTAAAGCTTCATGAGACTCTCACCTGAAACCTTCGAATAGTAGCTTATGCTTCAGGTTTAAGATCTTCCCCAAACATTGTAGTGACCACTACTTATAAAAGAGAATATTACTATTAAAAATTTTCTCAACTTTTTTCTTTCATCTCAAACCCAGATGACACCACGCAGAGAATTATCTTCATGCATGCAACAGACTTACTCTTTTCCAAAATTCACATGAAGGATAGGTATACTTACCCTGGTGAGAGACGACCTTACATATGAGCTAAATTATTAACCTTAACATGGTAAGAGAATCCCTTCATCAGCCCCTATATAAAGATGAAAATGATGTCTTTAAATAGAAGAGGAAAGATGCCTTTCCGTAATGCAAAAGTTTCTTAAGTAAAAATCTTGGTTCTTACCATAAGGCTTCAACACATGTCACGCATGCTAAAGCCTCTTTAGCTAGTGGCGTATAATTTTAGGAAATGTATACCAGAAGCCAATATCCTTTCATCCTCATGATTAGATTCACCTTTTTAGACTTAACATTCTGGTTAACGAGTAATTTATACTTTACCCAAACAAGCTGACGTGACTCATATGAGTGGAGTTCTTAAGACTCGAAAATCCTTTGTCATGATTGTCAATCACTTCCATACATTCATATGTAAGGCACAAAACAACCTTAACCCTCGAGTCCTGCCATGGCCTTTTTATACCATACTATCATATCAGAGTGCCAATTAGGCAAGTAGGACCACGCCAAATCTATATTTCCCTAACCTGTTTGCCCTTGTCAAAACCCACCAAGTTTGAGTGTTACAAGTTGGGAATACAATCATGAATGTGAGGTTGTACATTTAAACTAAAATAAATCAATGGTTTGTTCAAATTAAAATACTGACCAAAACAACTTTCATACTCCTTGATAATTTATTTAATCATATTTGCTCCATTATTGATAGCCTCGCCAAACATGATGCTATCATTGATAAATAATAAATGAGTAAGACTGGGAACCCTTGCTAACCCACGTCTCACCAAGAATCCCAACTCCCTTTCCAATTGAAAAAGAGTAGAAAAATCCTCATTGCAAATAAAAAATAAATACAGGCTAAGCGGGTCACCTTGCTTGAGCCGCTTAGACGAATGAAACAATGCCATCACCACCCTATTCACAAGCAAGGAATATGTAATAGAGGAGATGCAATGCATAACCAAACCAACCCATTAGCCTACAAAACCCGTGCGTAACATAGCCTTCAAAAAGGACCACTCCATTCTATCATATGCCTTATTCATATATGATTTCTAAGCAAAAGCACCCTTACCCTTTGTTCACTTTTTCTTAAAAGAGTGCAAAACTTCATAAACAATAAGAATGTTATTAGATATAAGCCTACCTAGGATAAAAGCACTCTAAGCCTCATCAATATAATAATCTAACACACCTTGAAGTCTATTAACAATAACTTTAGAAATTATTTTATACACCACCGAGCATAAACTAATAGGTCAAAGTTGAAACATGTTCCTGGGATTGGCAACTTTAAGAATAAGGACAATAAAAGTGTGTGACAACTTATATCGACCCAATTGTTGGATCTGAATATAAAATGTCACATTCCATTGTCGAAGCAACTTACTTTATTGAAATGGAAAATAGTGGTAAAATTATTTTATTAAAATTTTGATAGCATTTTGCCTATTTTACGTAAAACCCCCTGCAAAAATTCGATTTCACAATATGTCCAACATTCAAATCTTCTCCCAAATCAATTCCCATCACTTTGATTTCCCCTATCATATCGTTAAACTAAATTTCCCATACATTACTATTTCATCAAAACATTAGTCGTAAAATATTTGTTAAAAAACATAACAAAAATATTTAAACTTAGTTTACTACTCAATATTATATATATACAAGTCTAGGTACATGTCATTTATATCAACTATAAAGTAAACTTTTCATCAACATTGTTTGAGCTGATTTTCGATTTTTCAAATGCTGTTGGAATATCTTATCAAATCTAACTATCTGCGCACGAAAAATAAACAAATTGTACATTGAACATTTTTTTTATACTCAGTTGTGCTAATATCACATTATTCGTTACATAAAGTATTGAACATAAATTATTTGATAAAAAAATTAAAACTTGATTTTAAATAATAGTAGTAATATCACAATAAAAGAAAGTTCTAATAATGAGAAATTTTCACTTTACTATATTGTCAAACTGAATGAAAGATAAGCCTTTTAAACAAATTCAAAATCGTGTAATTAATTTAATTCACACAATATGGAATTTCAAATAAAATCAATTTTTTTTTCACTTTTCCTTCAATTTTGTCCTCGTACTAAGGTTTAGACTCATAATCAGATATACGAATCCACCACCCCGAGTTGTTCAGCAATGATGACTATTAGAGTAGCCTATGACCCTCTAGGAATTTGGACTAATAATAAAATTGACCAATTTGTCCTTTCATCCCTGACCCTCTGAGAATTGGGGAGTTCTAAATCCTCTTATGTAAAGACTCTATGGCATGCCAACTATATCTGATTTAGTCTAACTTAGTGTACCAGGTTTAAAACCAAATTTAATAATTCATTTCAAATCCATTTTCATATCATTCTCATTTCAATTTTGTTTCATGTTCAAATCACATATCGCCTAATGTAAAATTAGGTTTCCAATTTAAAAAATATTAAACATTTGTTTGTTCAACCATTTGAAATCATAATGTTCAAATTCAAATCATAACCAATAATTTGCTATTCAATCATTAGAAAGCATAGTTTTCATCTTGGAACATAATTTTATAAATATTAATTAGATCATTCAAACTCATCCAAAACTCATAAAAATA
Source organism: Gossypium stocksii (assembly GCA_020496765.1). NCBI lineage: Eukaryota > Viridiplantae > Streptophyta > Magnoliopsida > Malvales > Malvaceae > Gossypium > Gossypium stocksii. The sequence goes on from CM035626.1 coordinate 58,380,401, forward strand.
AAATTAATATAGCTTGTCATAGTAAAATAAATATTCTAAAGCATTATGTAATGAAAATAAGAAATTAGCACAAACCTAAGATTCAATGGCTTTACTATTTTTCTTTGTCTTTCTCCTTTGAGATACTCATTTTGTTTTTAGCTACAATAGGAGCAATTTAATATGAAACAAGGTCATTTACCCATTCTAATACTAAAACTAATAATAACAAACTTAAATATGCATAGTTCATCAAGTTGACAACTTAAGTTTCCTAGTCTGAAATTTGAATATCTTTCAACTTGATTATCCATTTTCAATTCCATCTTCACCGGAATACTCATTGCTTCAAAAGCTATAATTTAGAACCAATATTACACAAAGTGGCCAAGGTTCTCTATTTCCCTTTCACCATGGTCAAATCTACCGAGAAGACTTTTCATCCATTTTTATTTCTTTTTCACACTTTTAACAAGCTGGAATTCATCTTTTAATCATTTCCTATCCAAAAACATACGTATTACACTTAAGTTTTCTAAGCTTCCATCACTATTATTTAGTGACAACTTTTGTAACACCCTAAACTCAGCCTAAATATCCAGACCAAGTTTGAAGAGTTACATCACCAATACTAGAAATATTACAATCATAACGAAGTCAAAATGAACTATTCATCACATAATATCCATCACAGAAATTAACTAAGCATATAATCTTCATAAATACCATAACATCATAGAATTCTAAAATTCCTAATGATAATGCTTAAAAGAAATATAAAAGTTTGACCGAGTAGCCGTAGCACTGACCCGTTCAAGTTTGAGAACCACTTGAAATCCAACCAATAACAAAGTGAGTTGTGAACTCAGTGCATAAAAGAAGTTGGTTTAATTAAAACACATTTATAGGATAGTTTCCCATTTCCAAAATTTGATTAGTAATAGAAGTAAATCCAGTTCAGATCTAGGATAGATTAGTGTATAAAAGAAGTTGGTTTAATTAAAACATATTTATAGGATAGTTTCCCATTTCCAAAATTTGATTAGTAATAGAAGTAAATCCAGTTCAGATCCAAGATAGATTAGTACATATGCTAAAGCAATTTCAGTATCAAATACAGAAAAAATCATATTCAGATGCAGATATTCCTACCCCCATCTGCTACACACTGTCTTTGGCAATCCCAACACACTGTTAAGGGTGCTTAATGCCAATCCAACCCTACACACCATAGAGTGTCTGTCTAACACATTTATAGAGGTGTATCTTAGCTGCTAGATCGAAAAGTGACAAAGCGCCATATTCAAATTGATACAAATTGTGGCTTAGCCACTAATTCAGAATAAATTTCTTCATTTTTCACAATATCCCAACCCATGCAAATACAGAGTACCAATATCCATAATATCTATTCATTCATTTCAAAATGGTTCACAAGTAGATAATACAACTTAATATCAGAATAAGTATTACAGTATGCATACAGTTGTGTTATCCACATGTTAGTTACTGAGTATTAGAGAGTTCTCATATAATCAAATTCAAATTCGTCATACATTGGATACATCAATATCAGTGTTGAGCACATTCACGGCCTCCGAAAATAGGTTTCAGATCCTATTTATATGCCATATGGCCTGGATACACACATATGTGGCTCACACACCATAGGCATACACCCATGTTTACTGCTTGTGTGGTCTAAAGCCTAAACACTGAATTACACAGTCTAAACACACACCCGTGTCCCTACCCGTGTGACCTACATGGCTTGGGCACATGCCCATGTCCCTGGCCATGTGGTCCTTAATCACAAACAGAGAGTTACATGGCCTGGGCACACGCCTCAGCCCTAGCCGTATGGTCCTAAATTACAAACAGAGAGTTACACGGCCTGGACACACAATCGTGTCCTTTCCTGTATGGTACATGTCAGTGTGAACACTGCACTAATATGGCCACACACAGCCTGGACACACACCATTGTGCCCGACTATGTGGTGTTGACAGCTACTATTTTTGGCGACCGAAGCTCACAAAAATTAAGGTTTTCAGCACGAACCTAAAGAAATCTCGAAGCGAAAACAACAAGGAGGATCTCCAAAGCCTAAACCATGCATTCAATTACACAATTAAGTCATTTTATCATTAGCCATTCCCAATTACACTCCTAAAGCCCAAGTCAAAAGTTTCGACCTCTCAATTAACTCAATACCTACCTAAAATTTAACCGAAATTGTTAAAATTGGCGTGTCGCTATTCACCACTTCTGATATTTTCGCCTAAATAGAAAAATCAACAATCCTCTATTGACGATTTGCATGGAACTCATAATACTTAACTTAGAGTAACTTACGACTAACAAAAGGAAAACTATGCAGACAACTGACTGGCTAAGACTTACTCGATAGCCTTTCGATCAATATGATTCACAATGTATAATCTCAACTAGACTGTATCCAATTACGACCACAGTCAAAATGAAGAAAAAGAAAAGTAAAAGTATTGGAAAGAGAAAAAAAAGAGAAAAGAGGTGAAAAGAATGCAGAAAGAAATAATGAAGAAGAAATTATACTTTAAAATGCTATTAACTTCCAATAAACTTCCATCACTTGGCAAAAATATTCGCTCTCGAATATTCTAAGATTCGAACTCGAAACCAGACAAAATGCAGACAAATGCTTAACTAGTGAACTAGTAGGCTCTTTCTTGACACAAACTTACCCTAAATTAAACTTAAATGTGCCATTCCAGGATAGCAGTTACCTTAAATTAAATAACAAAATTCTTAGAGATACAACTCAAACTCTTGACCGCAAACACATAAGCAGAGCATAGAACCACATATACAAGGATTAAATTACGACAGAATTAACAGTCAAACCTTAAAATTTTGGGGTGTTACAACTCTTTCCCCCTAAAAGAAATTTTAGCCTGGAATTTACCTGACTCAAACAGATATAGATATTGTTGCCGAATTGAATATTCAGGTTCCTAAGTGACTTCCTCAGTCCCGTGATTTTGCCACAAAACTTTAACCAGAGGAACATTTTTCTTCCTCAATACCTTAACATCGTGATCTATGATCTGAATAGGTTCCTCCTTGAATGTTAAATTCGATCGCAACTCGATCTTGTTGACAGGAACAATATGTGACGAATTAGATCAATACTGTCTCAACATCGAAACATGAAACACATCATGCATTCGCTCTAACTCTAGTGGGAGTTCTAACTGATATGCAACAGATTTGACACGTTTAAAAATGCAGTAAGGTCTAATGAATCTCGGGCTTAGCTTGCCCTTGCGACCAAATCGGAGAACCTTTTTCCACGGTGATACCCTCAAAAATACCTGATCATTTACAGAAAATTCAATTTTTTTTTAAAAATAGCATACGACTTCTGCAGATCGGACGCGATTTTCAAAAGGGTCTCGAATCACTTTTATAGTGTTTTCAGTTTTAAAAACTAGCTCAAGACCTTGAACTCGACGTTCACTTAATTCCATCCAACATAACAGAGTACGACACCTACGGCTATACAAGGTATCGTACGGTTCCATCTGAATACTAGACTGAAAGTTATTATTGTATGCAAACTCTGCCAACAGTAGGTACTCCTCCCAACTACCGCTGAAGTCTATCACACAACCTTGAAGCATGTCCTCTAAATCTAAATGACTCACTCATACTGTCTGTCGGTTTGGGTAGGATACGCAGTACTGAAATTAAGTTGGGTACCTAAAGCCTCATGAAGTTTCTTTCAAAACCAGGTTATGAATCGTAGATCCCTGTCAGAGATAATTGAGACTAGAATCTCGTGTAGTATCACAATTTCAGCAATATACAGTTTAGCTAACTTTTGTAGGAAGTAATCTATTCAGATAAGAATGAAGTGAATAGATTTGGTCAACCAATCAACGATAACCCAAACTGAATCTTTCTTAGTAAGGGTTACAGTTAACCTGCTAACAAAATCCATTATTACCTACTCCCACTTCCACTGTGGAATCTTGACTGGCCGAAACAGATCGAAAGGCAAATGATACACAAAAGCGACACCTCCTGCTTCAATCTGGGCCACCATTAGAGCTCTCGGAGATCTCGATACATTTTGTTCCTACCAGGATGCATACCATAGGGACTACTATGCGCCTCCTGTAGGATCGACTGTCTCAACCTCTTATCATTAGGTACGCAAATCTGACCTCTAAAACACAAGACCTCATCACTGTTCAAGCTGAAGTTGGAAGTTTCATTTGAATTAACATGTTGCAGTCATTGAACTAAAGACTCATCACTTAACTATTTAGCTCGAATCTGCTTAACCCAAGTTGGTTTAACATGTAATTCAGCTCACAGCCCACAGTCCTCAACTAAACTTAGATGAGCTAACATTGCTTTCAAATCAGTCATCGCTCTATGGCTAAGAGCATCAGTTACCACATTAGTCTTACGAGGATGATACTCTATTGTGCAGTCGTAATCTTTAAGTAACTTAACCCACCAATGTTGTCGAAGATTTAACTGTTTTTGAGTTAACAGATATTTGAGACTTTTATGATCGGTGTAAATGATACACCTTTCACCATACAGATAGTGTCTCCAGATCTTCAGTGCAAACACAACCGCAGCTATCTCAAGATCATGCGTAGGATAGTTACCCTCGTGTGTCTTAAGCCGTCGCGATGCATAAGCAACCACCTTACCGTCTTGCATAAGCACACATCCTAACTCGACATGCGATGCATCACTGTATACCACAAAATCCCGGCCTGATTCTGGCTGACCTAAAATAGGAGCTTGTGACAGAACAAACTTGAGCTTATCGAAAGTAGACTGTTGTGCCTCAAACCACACAAATAGAGCATTCTTACGTAGCAGCTTTGTCAGAGGTAAGGCAATTAAGGAAAATCCCTCGACGAACCTTCGATAGTAACCGGCTGAACCCAGGAAACTACGAAGCTCAAATACATTTTTTGGTTGCTTCCACTCAACTATAGTTTCTATTTTCTTAGGATCAACTCGGATCCCTTCTACAGTTACCACATGACCCAGAAAAGCAACTTCCTGCAACCAAAACTCGCACTTACTGAACTTGGCATACAACTATTTTTCTTGAAGAATCTGAAGTACAATGCGAAGGTGATTATCATGCTCGGTTTCAGTTTTAGAGTAAATCAAGATGTCATCGATGAAGACCATTACAAATTGATCCAAGTAAGGTTGGAACACCTAATTCATTAAATCTATAAACACCGTTGGGGCATTCGTCAATCCAAAAGGCACTATCAGGAACTCGTAGTGACCATAACAAGTCCTGAAGGCGGTTTTATACATATTAGTTTCTTTGACCTTGAGTTGATGGTAACTAGAATGTAGATCAATTTTAGAGAAAATAGATACTCCTTGAAACTGGTTAAATAGGTCGTCAATCCTCGGTAACAGGTATTTATTATTGATTATCAACTTGTTCAACTATCGATAATCTATGCACATCCTCATCGACCCGTCTTTCTTCTTAACAAATAACACCGTGCCCCCATGAAGACATATTCGATCAGATGAACTCCCTATCAAGAAGTTCCTGAAGCTGTGCTTTTAACTCAGTCAATTCCTTCAGTGCCATACGATAGGGCGCAATGGACACTGGAGCAGTACCTAATAACAGATCAATACCAAATTCCACCTCTCTATCCGGAGGTACTCCAGGCAATTCCTCGGGAAAACAATCAGGAAGTCCCTCATGGTGCTGATATTTCCCACAGAAAGCTTTGCGGGAACAGAATTGGATATGTAGGCAAGGTATACCTCGCACATCTTTTAGACTAACTTGTCTACTACAAGAGCGGAGATTACATTAGAGAGGTAATCTCGATGCTCACCAACCATGACCACCTCGTCATTCTCATCCGTTCTTAGAGTAACTCTCTTAGTTGCACAATCTAGACTGGCCTAATATTTTACGAGCTAATCTATTCCCAGAATCAAATCAAACTCATTAAAGGGTAACTCCATCAGATCAACTAGAAATACCATACCTTGGAGTTATAAGGGTACCCGTCTGTATACTCTATCAACCCATACCGACTGAACTAAAGGACTAATCACGAAAAACACTCAGTAGTATTTTTAGCAGTTAAACCCAGATTTGTAGAAACAACACTAGTTATATATGAGTGAGTAGAGCCAATATCAATGAGAGCATAGTAGGGTACATAATGAATAAAGAAAGTACCTATAATGACATCAGCGTCATTGCTATCCTCGCAGCATCTTGCCGTATAAACAAGAATCAACTGACGAGCCTCAGTTTGACCTACAAATCTACTTGGTGCCCTCTGTCCTCTATTAGACCCATTACCACCTCTACTAGTGCCACGATCTAGGTTGTTGTCGAACCACTCTCGGAGGCTAAATAGAACCCGAAGTCAAAGTCTGTGCCGCACCTGGCACCCGATCTAGTCAACGAGGGCAATCCCTAACTCGATGCTACATCAACCTACAACGGAGGCACACACCTAACTTCCTACAGCACTTTCCCAGATGGCGTTTCCCGTAATCACTAGACAGCTGAATCTCAGTCACTACAGTTGGTGCCTCAGCCCTCGGGGGCCTATCAAATTTCGCCCGTTTCTAAAAATGCTGACCAGAACTAGAAGGACACAAATCCTTCTTAATCTTACTCTGATCCCTCTCGCGGTCACGCCGCTCGTGCTGAATGCGCTTCACTTATTCTGCTACCTTTCTTTGTCAACCAAAATCATAAAAACCTGCGCCCTCTGAGAAACTATCAAAACATGCAGATTATATCTCAATCCTTCCTCAAACCTCACGTACTTGTTGTAGTCAAACACTACCAAAGTTCGTGCATATCTACTCAGTCTTAGAAACTCCGACTTCATATTCCACCACTGATTGGTCACCTGAACTAAACTAATAAACTCGTATCAGCGAGCTTCAACATAACTTACCCCCACGTACTTACTCTAGAAGGCATTCTTCAAATAATCCCAAATAACCTATTGAGGCTGAGTACCTTACTCAATTGTTAGCCACCACTGATAGGCTTCGTCCCGAAGTAAAAACACAACACCTCTCAATTTTTGACTAAGAGTGTAGTCAAGATCAGTCATAATACGTTCGGTAGCCTCGAGCCAATATTCAACAACAATAGGAGCGATTCCTATGACGCCCTTGAACAATTCAGCCCCATTCGACCAAAGTCATTTAGTAATAGACTGTCGGCCTCTTGATCATGAATAGGTCCTTGCGACTCTCTCTAGTGCTCTAATCATGGCCTAGGACAGTGCATCGTCCCTAGGCTTTGGAGTCTAGGACTCCATCTTAATAGTGGGAGTACTAACTGTCTCACTGGCCTCCAGATTGGGCATACTACCCATAGAGGATACTTTGCTAGAGCTCCTCCTCAGCGTCCTCAACGCCCACAAGATCCCTGTCCACGACTACCGCGCGAATTCATTTTTGCAATCTAGCTACAATGTCAGAGTGCACAAATCAATTTAGACATCCAACATGATAATTTCAATAGTTCATATCAAAACATTTAACCACATAACAGTTCATGTAATATAATCACTATAATAAAATAGTAATACTTATAGGGTCAGCATCAGAGGCCTAGTCATTTACTAAAAGTTTAGCTTTTAGATTAATTCATATACTAAATTATGACCAAACTACTTTTTATTACACATTATGAACCCAAACACAGTTCCAGTATTGACAAACCTGGCTCTGATACCACTAAATATAACACCATAAATTCAACCTAGACGTCCATACCAAGTTCGAAGAGTTACATAACCAATACTAGAAATACTACAATCATAACGCAGTCGAAATAATCCATTCATCACATAATATCGATCACAGCAATTAACTAAACACATAATTTTTGCAAATACCATAACATTATAGAATACTGAAACTCCTAATAATAATGCTTAAAAGAAAGACAAAAGATTAACCAAGCACCCATAATGTCGACCAATTCAAGTTTGAGAACCACCTGAAATCTAACCAATAACAAAGTGAGTTGTGAACTCAGTGCATAAAAGAAGTTGGTTTAATTAAAACACATTTATAGGATCATTTCCCATTTCCAAAATTTGATTAGTAACAGAAGTGATTCCAGTTCAGATCTAGGATAGATTAGTACATATGCTGAAGAAATTTCAGTATCAAATATAGAACAGATCAAATTCAGATACATATATTCCTACCCGCATCTGCTACACATCGTCTTCGGCCATCCCAATACACAGTTATGGGTATTCAATGCCCATCCAACCCTACAACCACAAAGTGTCTGTCTGACACATTTACAGAGGCACAGCTTAGCTGCTAGATCAAAATGAGACAAAGCACCAGATTCAGATTAATACGCATTGTGGCTTAGCCACAAATTCTAAATAGATTTCTTCCTTCTTCACAATATCCCAACCCATGCAAATGCAGAGTACCAATATCCATAATATCTATTCAGTTATTTCAAAATGTTTCACAATTAAATAATACAACTCAATAACAAAATAAGTATCACAATACACATACAGTTATGTAATTCACACGTCAGTCACAGAGTATTAGAGAGTTCTCGTATAATCAAATTCAAATCCTTTATGCATTGGATATGTAACACCCTTAACCCGTATCTGTCGTCGGACTAGGGTTAAGAGGCATTACCAGACATATCTAAACATTTTACAATCAATTCACAACATAATCCATACATCAGTATTCCATAGTAAAACATACACATATATATAGTCCTTTTAAAAGGTCTACGAGACCTTAAACATGCATTAGAAAGGGGTCGAGACTAAACCAAACATATACAAAAATATTTCGAAACTTAACAAATTTTCAGAGTTTCAGAAGTCACACGCCCGTGTGACCAGGCCGTGTGCCTCACATGGCATTAGACATGCCAGTGTGTCTAGGCCATGGCAAAATAGGGCATACATACTGATTTGTCCACACGGCCACTAGATACGCCCGTGTGCCAGGACGTGAGAAAATTAGGGAGGCTATTGACTTGCTTACATAGCCAGTCATACGCTCGTGTGTCCAGTCCATGTGGCTATTCGAAATGGCCTCACACGCCCGTGTCTGGGCCGTGTACTCGACCATGTCATTCTAAAGGGTATACTGACTTGGCCATACAGTCTGGCACATGCCCGTGTGTACAACCGTGTGGTTTGCTCAGGCTTATTTCCAAATGGCCCTCGAGCAATATGGCAGAGACACACGCCCGTGTCTCTGCCCGTGTGGGCACAAAATAGGCCATTTACAAGGCCAATATGCCACCCATTTTGGGTCCTCCCTACAAGTACAAAACCAAGTATTTTCTCAACCAAAAATTTCAACCAATTCACAACCAAAAAATATACATTTCATACCATATATTTCTCATCCCAATTCATACTCAATTTTCCATACTAAATCATATCAAAACACAAGTCAAAATCATACCACAACATTGGACACAAACTCTTTATAAATCAACTCATTTCATATCCAAACTATACCAAAATTACAACATTGATCATACCAAAATGACCATTTCTCATTAGGCCATATATACACCATAAGTATACCAAATCAAACATAATCCTATCCATTATCAAGCCATATCACATGGCAAGACTTATATACATTACAAGGCATATTCAAATAATTCTAGCCTATACATGCAATAGTTCATTATTCACATTTTCAAAAGGGTACCAAAATAAGGTTCGATAGTGTGATGATGATCCTCGACGATCCCCTAGCTTTTGATAACTTCAATATCTATAAAATAGAGATGAACACACCAAGTAAGCTTTATAGCTTAGTAAGTTTATAAGCAAGTCATTCAATGTATAACAACAAATATAATTCAATTGATTATATAGCTCAAAACCAAGTATACCATACCACAAACCTTTCACATGTCACAAACATGATTAAGTCATCTCATTGAACCTTTTGATACAATTCTCGTATAGCTACCATACATACCTACATCAATTTGTACTAACCTATTTCTTAATCACAACCTTTACTCGTTCGTTGAACCACTTGGAATAAAAATTAGATACTCAAAGGTTTCGATCGATAAGTACCTATACCATGGCCCGTAGCCAAATCAAGGTAGCTTATCCCAGAGTACTGATACCATGGCCCCTAGCAAAATTAAGGTAACTCATATAAAATACCTATACCATGGCTCGTAGCCAAATCAAGGTATTACTCGCACCTGTAGTGCTGATATCATGGCTCGAAGCCAAATCTCAACCTAATGACATGTCACCAGCATCCTGAAACTGTTCCCAAGGTTCAACTGAGCTTTGCCACATTTCATTTCCATCATCGTCCAAGTCCGTAACATCACATTTAGTATTTTAACCTTTTTTGAGATCTCATTCATCATAGTTTATACAATATTAATACATTTACATACATTTATAATGAAATTACTACCTATGAACTTACCTCGAACTAATTTCAGATTCCTCTTTTCTTGATCTATAAGTATTAAAAATTAACTCATTCAATCTCACATTCATTCAAATCAATCCATAAACACATATTTATGGCCTCTTACAATTTAGCCCTCACATTTTCACATCTTAACACTTTAGTCCCTAATTCACAAAATCACAAATTACACAAAATTCCTTTATACAAGTGCCTAGCCAAATTTACCCTTAGCTTATAAAAGGCCATATATTTAAAAAACTTCACATTTTAATCCTTCAAAAATGTCATTTTCATAATTTAGCCCAAAATAGACAAATTCACCAAAAATCCAAAGACAAAACATATTTATCAAACACATATCTTTCATTTTTCATCAACTAACATCACAAAGCTCACAATTTCATCAATAGCACATTTCAAAATCTTCATCAAATTCTTAAATTGAGGCATGGGCTTGATAGTAGACTAATCAACAATCACAAGTGCTAAACCCTAGAATGGCTTTCTTTCTTTTCTTTTCTTGTTATTTTTGGCCAAAGATGAACATAATGGCCTATTTTCACACATTTATTTTATTACTTCATCATTTAATTATCAAATTCCATTTTTAGCCTTTATAATATCATTTAAAACCCACTAATTAATGTCCAAAATTGTCCATGCATAATTCTAATGGTCCATTTACATTTTAAGGATCTCAAATTTAACAAACCAAGTCAATTCAGCCATTATTCAATTAGAAGGATAATTTTGCATTTTCTGCGATTTAGTCCTTTTTGCAAATTAAGTACACAAATGATTAAATTTTCATATAAAACTTTCACACATATTAATTCACATACTATAAGCACGGAAAATAATATTAAAATATCTTTTTGACTTAGATTTATGGTCCCAAAACCACTATTTCGACTAGGGTATAAATCGGTATGTTACAGGATACATTAATATCAGTGTTGAACAATATTCATAGCCTCTAAAAATAGGTTTCGAGCCCTATATATATGTCACATGACCTAGAAACATGCCCATATGGCTCATACGGCCTAGGCAGACGCCCATAACTTTTGCCAGTGTGGTTATAAAGCCAAAATAGTGAGTTATACTGTAACGCCCCGAATTTTGGGCCTAGAAGAAATAGGACTTAAGAGTAAAAACACATAAAAGTTTATGTGTGCAAGAGAGACACAAACGCATGCTGGTTTCAGTGGTTAAGTACACTGAGAAGTGTTGGTGAAGTCTTAGGTTCAAGCCCTAGCTTTTTATAAAATTTTAGTTTTCTCTTAAGTGAACCTTGGTGTTAGCATGTAGGCTTTAAAAGAAATTATGGTGGAATTATGACACAAGTGAGCTTGTAGTCCAGTGGTAAGTGGCATCAAGGGTGGTGCATAAGGACTGGGGTTCGAATCTTGGCTTGCGCAATTAGGGGATAAATTTTTTATGCTATGGGCGGTAAGTGGTTGTGTTGCTGTAAAATTCTGATAGAGAAGATGTTGGAGTGATTTGTAGAGTGATATGGGGAGGAAATCAAAGACGATATCATGGAGAGGTTTGAGGAGTGGTAGTGGTTGCCGAAAGTGGGATTCTTTGGGGTGCCTATTCAATTATAGGCATTTAGTGCCGAATTTGGTCTAAAGACACTAGAGCAGTTGGTTTTGGAATGTTTTTCTCTATTTTGATTTGATTTTCGACATTTTTTTCTCTATTTTTTATTTTCTATTTCTTTTCTTCTTTGGTTATTCGTTTTTCCTTTTCGTGTACTTTGGGGCTTTCATGGCCGAATCGTCGATTCTCTTTTTCTCAATTCTCTTCCTTGACCAAAATTCGCTCTCTTCTTCATTATTCTTTCCTTCCTTCTGTTTTCCCCCAACCTTGGCTAAATATCCTCCCTATTCCTTTTAATTCAAATGGTTGCTTGTTACTAGCTGAACCCAACATTTCTTCCCTCTCTTCTTCTTTTCTTTCGGCTTCCTATTAGCTTGTGAACTGAATCTTTTCACTTGATTATTTCTATGGTGACCAAATTCTCTGCTTTATTTTCCTCTTTGTTTCAATTCTGCAAACATTCCTAAAATCGGTAGGTGTTTATATTCTTCACTTCCTTAATTAAACCTGTTCTCTCTTACTCTTATCTTTAGGGGTCGAATGTTCTTCTTCTCATATCTTCTGTTGATAGTACTCGTTCCATCTCAGTAATAGGATGCTTGTTGGGTTCTAGGTGTGTCGGTGGAGTAAAGGAGTGCAGGGGATCTGGAGGCAACCAAAAGCCCTTCCTTCATTCTATTAAGGTAATATGTTAACTTGGATTTAGGCTAAATATACCTTGTGTCTATATAAGGTCATGTTGTGGTTCTAAGCCACACTTGTGATCAATCCTCTTTAACAGGATCAGTTGTAATGCAACTAATCTTCAAGGAGCATCCGCTTCGTTCTAGCCAGTGATCTTAGGGTAATAGGCTGTATTGCTGTCAATCAAAGCTTAGGGCTCCGATTTCGCATTCAAAGTGTGTAATCACACCCTTCTCAACTGTAGATCGACAAAAGCCGAAAGGCTGAAATGCCGAAAGGTTGGGCTTTGAGGTCACATGGGCATGCAAACGCTCGCATGGTAGACCCGAGCCCACGAGCATATGCGTTAGACTGTAGAGGCCACTATGGACATTCTCATAGGTTTGGGTCGTTTCGGGTCACGTTGGGCTGAAATAGACCGTGTGGGCCCAACGGGCTTGTGGACCCCAGACGGATATAATCCACGACATGTGGCAAATACTGAAGTAGGCTATTTAGTTCGCATAGCTGTGGCTTATCTGGTCCAAATGGGCCACACAAGCGTGTGGGCTCACTTGGGCCGAGCAATAGGCCTCAGGCCCATTTACACTGTTATGACCGTTTAGATTACATAAGTCGCTCAAGGTGACTGTAGACCTTCTGATGGGTCAGTAAGCGAGTCTAGACCTATTCTGATAGAAATGACCAAAATACCCCTAAAGGGTAAAATGATGATTTTGCCCCATGAGGGTAAGTGACTGATTTGTGCTATGATTTGATTATCCTTTCCGAGCATGACATTTTGCATACACATACAATTTATGACACAACATACTGCATAGGATTGGGATACTGTTGTGGAGGAAGAAAATCGTACCGGTGGCTGTGCCACATATACTAATACTAGCAGTTTTGCTGCAATTTTGGTTAGTGCTGCAACTGGTGCTAACATTGTAAGTGCAGGGATGGGCAGGTGATTTATTCCCCGCAGTAAGTGTAGGGTTGGACGGAGGCAAGTGTAGGGTTGGATGGGATAACATGCACCATGCATTATTCATATGGGATTTTGATACTGATATAGGCTAGTTCTTACTGATATTGATATGGGCTAGGCCTAACTTATATTGATATGGGCTAGGCCCAACTGATATTGATGTGGGCTAGGCCGAACTGATATTGTTATGGGCTAGGCGCAACTGTTACTAATATGGGCTAGGCCCAACTGATATTGTTGTCGGCTAGGCCCAACTAATACTATTATGGGCTTAGGCCCAGATTGTCACTGTATTCTGCATATCTGACTAATTGTTTTGTATTAGAGGATTGCACACTGATTTTTTGTAAACCACCCCACTTTTATCTGTATAGGTAATCCCCAACATTAAGTGGATTAGTGCTGCGAGGGACTCGAATGTGGCCACACAACTGCATCTGCTTTACATTCGACTTTTTATTTTTAATACTTTTGGTTTGGGTTTTTTTTGTAATAAGGCCTCTCTTTAAATTTGTAACTTTAAATTTGGGATTTTGTTTATTTAGATTTATATCTATTAGAAGTAGAGCATGGTTTTCCAAAAAAAATAAATGTTTTCAAAACCTCACGTTTCCACAACACGATTTTTAAGCTTCTGCAACAAACTTGGTTTTAATACATAACGGGCTTTTCAATAACGCATGTTTTGGAAATGAGCGACTTATTTTGGAACCACCTTTTGATAACGATTTGATTGACTGATTTAAGGGTTTCCAATGACAACAAGTTTTATGTTCACACTTCAATGTGACATTGCCGGATTCGACCAAAACGTCTAGGCTAATTTTGGAGTGTTACACTTAGTGGTATCAGAGCCAAGTTACAAAACTCGACTGTTGAATAGGTTTTAAAATTTGAATTTCTAAAACTTACTTTTAAATAATTTGAAGTATTCTGGAGGAATTTTTTAATTGTGTGGCACACCGAGTCTCCGCGCTGATCCTGTAAGTTCTCTCTAAAAACTGTACTTTAATTTTGATTGAAATGTAATAGATAGAAATACTGAGACTATTGTAGGTAATAGATTGTACTAAAAACACTCTGGATAGAGTAAACTGAAACTATAGGGGACTGAAAACTGTAGTAAAGCTTCGATCTGCAAGAACAAACTTTAATTACTACATTTTCATAAGACATTTGTTAATAACTAGAACTGTATACTAATGTGCATAAAATTTCTAGTTTAGAAAATATGTGAATCGATATGAGCGCTAGAGGTACTCATGGAAGGGGTACAAGAGGTCGCGGCAGAGACCGTGAAGGTGCTCGGGCTAGGTCTTCAGCATCGGGCCACATGCCCAACATTGAGGCAATGGAGGCACCAGCTTCACTAGTAACTGAGATGAGATCATATGATCGTGTGGCTGGGGATGATGCACTGTCTCAAGCTATGCTCTGAATTCTAGAGAGGGTCACGAGGACCAATATAGGTGCTATGGGCCGAGGGTCAATTTTAGAGCGACTCCGGTCAAATAGAGTAAAAATCTTTGGGGGTATATCTAGAGTAGCTCCTAATGTGGTTGAATTCTAGTTGGAAGCCACGGAAAGAATAATAAACGACTTCAACTGCACATCTGAGCAAAAACTAAAAGGTGTAGTGTCACTATTGCGAGACGAGGCCTATCAGTGGTGGCTTACTGTAAGAGGGGGTACTCAGGCTGACCGGTTAACATGGGAATTCTATAAAGCTACTTTTCAAGGGAAATACGTAGGCGCAAGTTATGTGGATGCCCGAAGAAGGGAATTTCTGAGCCTGACCCGGAGGAATAAATCCTTGGCAGAATATAAGGCAGAGTTTTTATGGCTCAGCCGCTATGCTCGTGGGATGGTGGCTACTGAGTATAAACGCTATGTGCATTTCAAGGGAAATACGTGGGCGCAAGTTATGTGGATGCCCGAAGAAGGGATTTTTTGAGCCTGACCCAGAGGAAAAAATCTATGGCAAAATATGAGGCAGAGTTTTTACGGCTCAGTCGCTATGCTCATGGGATGGTGGCTACTGAGTATAAACGCTATGTGCATTTCAAGGATGGCCTCCGAGATGAGTTACGAGTCCTAATAGCTCCTCAGAGGAAGTGGGATTTTGCTGCCCTAGTAATAAAGATGAAAATCACTGAAGTCGTAAAGTACGTTGAGCGCCAGAATCGAGAATCGAAAAGGGGCAAAAATAAGAGGGATTCGGGGCCCTCCAAATTTGATCAGAGGCTGAAGAAAAAGGCCAGAGTGGAAGGGCAAGTTAGAGTTGGACCCCTTGTTGTGGCTGCTAGATTGCAACCTTGTGCTGGTTGCGGGAGAAGTCATTATGGTGAGTGCTAGAAAAGGACTGGAGCATGTTTGAGATGCGGATCAGCAAAACACCGTTTCAGAGAGTGTCCACAGAGGCTGGATCAGGCACGAGCTACTGGTATGGGTAATGTACAGCCACCAAGAGGCCGTTGTGAGGCTAAGGTTAGAAACGGTTCGGGCCGTGGAGCACCAGGTAGAGATGATGGTCATGCTGAGGCAAGGCAACCAGCTTTGGTCTACGCAGCACATCGTCGAGAGGACGGGAATGCTACATATGCAAATACTGGTACGTACTTTATTAGTGTACTACATATTTAATTTGGTATTAGGATCAAAGTACGCAGCAGAAGCATAGTAGTGTAATCTGTGTTATGCGACTGTACTGATAATTGGAAATTTCAAGGATGAAATTTCTTTAAGGATGGGTAAATTGTAACGCCCCAAATTTTGGGCCTAGAAGAAATAGGACTTGAGCGTAGGAACATGTAAAAATTTATGTGTGCCAGAGAGTGACACAAACACATATTGGTTTCAGTGGTTAAGTGCAATAAGAAGTGTTAGCGAAGTCTTGGCTTCAAGCCCTAGCTTTTGATAAAATATTGGTTTTCTCTTAAGTGAACCTTGGTGTTAGCATGTAAGCTTTAAAAGAAATTATGGTGGAATTATGACACAAGTGAGCTTGTAGTCCAGTGGTAAGTGGTGTCAAGGGTGATGTATAAGGACTGGGGTTTGAGTCTTGGCTTGCGCAATTAGGGGATAAATTTTTTATGCTATGGGCGGCAAGTGGTTGTGTTGCAGTAAAATTCTGATATAGAAGATGTTGGAGTGATTTGTGGAGTGATATAGGGAGGAAATCAAAGACGATATCATGGAGAGGTTTGAGGAGTGGTAGTGGTTGCTGAAAGTGGGATTCTTTGGGGTGCCTATTCAATTATAGGCACTTAGCGTCGAATTTGGTCTAAAGACACTAGGGCAGTCGGTTTTGGAATATTTTTCTCTATTTGGATTTGATTTTCAGCATTTTTTTCTCTATTTTTTTATTTTCTATTTCTTTTCTTCTTTGGTTATTCGTTTTTCCTTTTCGTGTACTTTGGGGCTTTTGTGGCTGAATCGTTGATTCTCATTTTCTCAATTCTCTTCCTTGACCAAAATTCGCTCTCTTCTTCATTATTCTTTCCTTCCTTTTGTTTTCCCCTAACCTTGGCTAAATATCCTCCCTATTCCTTTTGATTCAAATGGTTGCTTGTTACTAGCCGAACCCAATATTTCTTCCCTCTCTTCTTCTTTTCTTTCGGCTTCCTATTAGCTTGTGAACTGAATCTTTTCACTTGATTATTTCTATGGTGACCAAATTCTCTGCTTTATTTTCCTCTCTGTTTCAATTCTGCAAACGTTCCTGAAATCGGTAGGTGTTTATATTCTTCACTTCTTTGATTAAACCTATTCTCTCTTACTCTTTTCTTTAGTGGTCGAATGCTCTTCTTCTCATATCTTCTGTTGATAATACTCGTTCCATCTCAGTAATAGGATGCTTGTTGGGTTCTAGGTGTGTCAGTGGAGTAAAGGAGTGCAGGGGATCTAGAGGCAACCAAAAGCCCTTTCCTCGTTCTGTTAAGGTAATATGTTAACTTGGATTTAGGCTAAATATACCTTGTGTCTATATAAGGTCATGTTGTGGTTCTAAGCCACACTTGTGATCAATCCTCTCTAACAGGATCGGTTGTAATGCAACTAATCGACAAGGAGCATCCGCTTGGTTCTAGCCAGTGATCTTAGGGTAACAGGCTGTATTGCTGTCAATCAAAGCTTAGGGCTCTGATTTCGCATTCAAAGTGTGTAATCACCCCCTCTCAACTGTAGATCAGCGAAAGCCGAAAGGCTGAAAAGCCAAAAGGTTGGGCTTTGAGGTCATATGGGCGTACAAATGCTCGCATGGTGGACCCGAGCCCACGAGCATGGGCGTTAGACTGTAGAGGCCACTATGGGTATTATCATAGGTTTGGGTCGTTTTGGGTTACGTTGGGCTGAAATAGACTGTGTGGGCCCAACGGGCTTGTGGACCCCAGACGGATATAATCCACGACATGTGGCAAATACTGGAGTAGGCTATTTAGTTTGCATAGCTGTGGCTTATCTGGTCTAAATGGGCCACACGAGCGTGTGGGCTCACTTGGGCCGAGCAATAGGCCTCGGGCCCATTTACACTGTTATGACCGTTTAGGTTACATAAGTCGCTCAAGGTGACTGTAGACCTTCTGATGGGTCGGTAAGCGAGTCTAGACCCATTCTGATAGAAATGACCAAAATACCCCTAGAGGGTAAAATGATGATTTTGCCCCATGAGGGTAAGTGATTGATTTGTGCTATGATTTGATTATCCTTTTCGAGCATGACATTTTGCGTACGCATACGATTTATGACACAAGATACTGCATAGGATTGGGATACTGTTGTGGAGGAAGAAAACCGTACCAGTGGCTGTGCCACATATACTAATACTGGCAGCTTTGCTGCAATTTTGGTTAGTGCCGCAACTGGTGCTAACATTGTAAGTGCAGGGATGGGCGGGTGATTTATTCCCCGCAGTAAGTGTAGGGTTGAATGGAGGCATGTGCAGGGTTGGATGGGATAACATGCATCATGCATTATTCATATGGGATTTTGATACTGATATGGGCTAGGTCTTACTGATATTGATATGGGCTAGGCCTAACTTATATTGATATGGGCTAGGCCCAACTGATATTGATATGGGCTACGCGCAACTGTTACTGATATGGGCTAGGCCCAACTGATATTGTTGTCGGCTAGGCCCAACTAATACTATTATTGGCTTAGGCCCAGATTGTCATTATATTTTGCATATCTGACTAACTATTTTGTATTAGAGGATTGCACACTGATTTTTTGTAAACCACCCTACTTTTATCTGTACAGGTAATCCCCAAGGTTAAGTGGATCAGTGCTGCGAGGGACTCGAATGTGGCCACACAACTACATCTACTTTACATTCGACTTTTGTATTTTCAATACTTTTGGTTTGGGTATTTTTTTGTAATAAGGCCTCTCTTTAAATTTGTAACTTTAAATTTGGGATTTTATTTATTTAGATTTATATCTATTAGAAGTAGAGCATGGTTTTCCAAAAAAATAACTGTTTTCAAAACCTCACGTTTCCACAACACGATTTTTAAGCTTCCGCAACAAACTTTGTTTTAATACATAACGGGCTTTTCAATGACGCATGTTTTGGAAATGAGCAACTTATTTTGGAACCACCTTTTGATAACAATTTGATTGATTGATTTAAGGGTTTCCAATGACAACAAGTTTTACGTTCACACTTCAACTTGACACTGCCGGATTCGACCAAAACGTCTAGGCCGATTTTGGGGTGTTACACTTAGTGGTATCAGAGCCAAGTTACAAAACTCGACTGTTGAATGGGTTTTAAAATTTGAATTTTTAAAACTTACTTTTAAATAATTTGAAGTATTCTGGAAGAATTTTCTAATTGTGTGGCACACCGAGTCTCCGCGCCGATCCCGTAAGTTCTCTCTGAAAACTGTACTTTAATTTTGATTGAAATGCAATAGATAGAAATACTGAGACTATTGTAGGTAATAGATTGTACTAAAAACACTCTAGATAGAGTAACCTGAAACTATAGGGGACTAAAAACTGTAGTAAAGCTTCGATCTGCGAGAACAAACTTTAATTACTACTTTTTCATAAGGCATTTGTTAATAACTAGAACTGTATACTAATGTGCATAAAATTTCCAGTTTAGAAAATATGTGAATTGATATGAGCGCTAGAGGTACTCATGGAAGGGGTACAAGAGGTCGCGGCAGTTACCGTGAAGGTGCTCGGGCTGGGTCTTCAGCATCGGGCCACATGCCTAACGTTGAGGCAATGGAGGCACCAGCTTCACTAGTAACTGATATGAGATCATATGATCGTGTGGCTGGGGATGATGCACTATCCCAAGCTATGCTCTGAATTCTGGAGAGGGTCATGGGGACCAATATAGGTGCTGTGGGCCGAGGGTCAATTTTAAAGCGACTCTGGTCAAATAGAGTAGAAATCTTTAGGGGTATATCTAGAGTAGCTCCTAATGTGGTTGAATACTGGTTGGAAGCCACGGAAAGAATAATAAACGACTTCAACTGCACATCTGAGCAAAAACTAAAAGGTGCAGTGTCACTATTGTGAGACAAGGCCTATCAATGGTGGCTTACTGTAAGAGAGGGTACTCAAGACGACCGGTTAATATAGGAATTCTATAAAGCTGCTTTTCAAGGGAAATACGTGGGCGCAAGTTATGTGGATGCCCGAAGAAGGGATTTTTTTAGCCTGACCCAGAGGAAAAAATCTATGGCAAAATATGAGGCAGAGTTTTTACGGCTCGGTCGCTATGCTCGTGGGATGGTGGCTACTGAGTATAAACGCTATGTGCATTTCAAGGATGGCCTCCGAGATGAGTTACGAGTCCTAATAGCTCCTCAGAGGAAGTGGGATTTTGCTGCCCTAGTAATAAAGATGAAAATCACTGAAGTCGTAAAGTACGTTGAGCGCCACAATCGAGAATCGAAAAGGGGCAAAAATAAGAGGGATTCGGAGCCCTCCAAATTTGATCAGAGGCTGAAGAAAAAGGCCAGAGTGGAAGGGCAAGTTAGAGTTGGACCCCTTATTGTGGCTGCTAGATTGCAACCTTGTGCTGGTTGCGGGAGAAGTCATTATGGTGAGTGCTAGAAAAGGGCTGGAGCATGTTTGAGATGCGGATCAGCAAAACACCGTTTCAGAGAGTGTCCATAGAGGCTGGATCAGGCACGAGCTACTGGTATGGGTAATGTACAGCCACCAAGAGGCCGTGGTGAGGCCAAGGTTAGAAACGGTTCGGGTCATGGAGTACCAGGCAGAGATGATGGTCATGCTGAGGCGAGGCAGCCAGTTTTGGTCTACGCAGCACATCGTCGAGAGGACGGGAATGCTCCATATGCGAATACTGGTACGTACTTTATTAGTGTACTACAATTTAATTTGGTATTAGGATCAAAGTGCACAGCGGAAGCATAGTAGTGTAGTCTGTGTTATGCGACTGTACTGATAATTGGAAATTTCAAGGACGAAATTTCTTTAAGGAGGGGTAAATTGTAACGCCCCAAATTTTGGGCCTAGAAGAAATAGGACTTGAGCGTAGGAACGTGTAAAAATTTATGTGTACAAGAGAGTGACACAAACACATATTGGTTTCAGTGGTTAAGTGCAATAAGAAGTGTTGGCGAAGTCTTGGCTTCAAGCCCTAGCTTTTGATAAAATATTGGTTTTCTCTTAAGTGAACCTTGGTGTTAGCATGTAGGCTTTAAAAGAAATTATGGTGGAATTATGACACAAGTGAGCTTGTAGTCCAGTGGTAAGTGGCATCAAGGGTGGTGCATAAGGACTGGGGTTTGAGTCTTGGCTTACGCAATTAGGGGATAAATTTTTTATGCTATGGGTGGCAAGTGGTTGTGTTGCAGTAAAATTCTGATATAGAAGATGTTGGAGTGATTTGTGGACTGATATGGGAAGGAAATCAAAGACGATATCATGAAGAGGTTTGAGGAGTGGTAGTGGTTGCCGAAAGTGGGATTCTTTGGGGTGCCTATTCAATTATAGGCACTTAGTGCCGAATTTGGTCTAAAGACACTAGGGCAGTCGGTTTTGGAATATTTTTCTCTATTTTGATTTGATTTCCGGCATTTGTTTCTCTATTTTTTTATTTTTTATTTCTTTTCTTCTTTGGTTATTCGTTTTTCCTTTTCGTGTACTTTGGGGCTTTTATGGCCGAATCGTCGATTCTCTTTTTCTCAATTCTCTTCATTGACTAAAATTCACTCTCTTTTTCATTATTCTTTCCTTCCTTCTGTTTTCCCCCAAACTTGGCTAAATATCCTCCCTATTCCTTTTGATTCAAATGGTTGCTTGTTACTAGCCGAACCCAACATTTTTTCCCTCTCTTCTTCTTTTCTTTCGGCTTCCTATTAGCTTGTGAACTGAATCTTTTCACTTGATTATTTCTATGGTGACCAAATTCGTTGCTGTATTTTCCTCTCTGTTTCAATTCTGCAAACGTTCCTGAAATCGGTAGGTGTTTATATTCTTCACTTCTTTGATTAAATATGTTCTCTCTTACTCTTTTCTTTAGGGGTCGAATGTTCTTTTTTTCATATCTTCTGTTGATAGTACTCATTCCATCTCAGTAATAGGATGCTTGTTGGGTTCTAGGTGTGTCGGTGGAGTAAAGGAGTGCAGGGGATCTAGAGGCAACCAAAAGCCCTTTCTTCATTCTGTTAAGGTAATATGTTAACTTGGATTTAGGCTAAATATACCTTGTGTCTATATAAGGTCATGTTGTGGTTCTAAGCCACACTTGTGATCAATCCTCTTTAACAGGATCGGCTGTAATGCAACTAATCGACAAGAAGCATCTGCTTCGTTCTAGCCAGTGATCTTAGGGTAATAGGCTGTATTACTGTCAATCAAAGCTTAGGGCTCCGATTTCGCATTCAAAGTGTGTAATCACACCCCTCTCAACTGTAGATCGGCGAAAGCCGAAAGGCTGAAAAGCCGAAAGGTTGGACTTTGAGGTCACATAGGCGTGCAAACGCTCG
This sequence comes from Gossypium stocksii, assembly GCA_020496765.1. Classification (NCBI taxonomy): domain Eukaryota; kingdom Viridiplantae; phylum Streptophyta; class Magnoliopsida; order Malvales; family Malvaceae; genus Gossypium; species Gossypium stocksii. The sequence continues at coordinate 58,403,115 of CM035626.1, forward strand.
CATGGTGGACCCGAGCCCACGAGCATGGGTATTAGACTGTAGAGGCCACTATGGGCATTCTCATTAGTTTGGGTCGTTTTGGGTCACGTTGGGTTGAAATAGACCGTGTGGGCCCAACGGGCTTGTGGACCCCAGACGGATATAATCCACGACATGCGGCAAATACTGGAGTAGGCATTTAGTTCGCGTAGCTATGGCTTATCCGATCTAAATGGGCCACACGAGCGTGTGGGCTCACTTGGGCCGAGCAATAGGCCTCGGGCCCATTTACACTGTTATGACCATTTAGGTTGCATAAGTCGCTCAAGGTGACTGTAGACCTTCTGATGGGTCAGTAAGCGAGTCTAGACCCATTCTGATAGAAATGACCAAAATACCCCTAAAGGGTAAAATGATGATTTTGCCCCATGAGGGTAAGTGACTGATTTGTACTATGATTTGATTGTCCTTTCCGAGCATGACATTTTGCATACGCATACGATTTATGACACAAGATACTGCATAGGATTGGGATACTGTTGTGGAGGAAGAAAACCGTACCAGTGGCTGTGCCGCATATACTAATACTGGCAGCTTTGCTGCAATTTTGGTTAGTGCCGCAACTGGTGCTAACATTGCAAGTGTAGGGATGGGCGGGTGATTTATTCCCCGCAGTAAGTGTAAGGTTGGACGGAGGCAAGTGCAGGGTTGGATGGGATAACATGTATCACGCATTATTCATTTGGAATTTTGATACTGATATGGGCTAGGCCTAACTTATATTGATATGGGCTAGGCCCAACTGATATTGATATGGGCTAGGCGCAACTGTTATTGATATGGGCTAGGCCCAACTGATATTGTTGTCGGATAGGCCCAACTAATACTATTATGGGCTTAGGCCCAGATTGTCACTGTATTCTGCATATCTGACTAACTGTTTTGTATTAGAGGATTGCACACTGATTTTTTGTAAACCACCCCACTTTTATCTGTACAGGTAATCCCCGACGTTAAGTGGATCAGTGCTGCAAGGGACTCGAATGTGGCCACACAACTGCATCTGCTTTACGTTCGACTTTTTATTTTCAATACTTTTGGTTTGGGTATTTTTTTGTAGTAAGGCCTCTCTTTAAATTTGTAACTTTAAATTTGGGATTTTATTTATTTAGATTTATATCTATTAGAAGTAGAGCATGGTTTGCCAAAAAAATAACTGTTTTCAAAACCTCACGTTTCCACAACATGATTTTTAAGCTTCTGCAACAAACTTGGTTTTAATACATAACGGGCTTTTCAATGATGCATGTTTTGGAAATGAGCGATTTATTTTGGAACCACCTTTTGATAACGATTTGATTGACTGATTTAAGGGTTTCCAATGACAACAAGTTTTACGTTCACTCTTCAATGTGACACTGCCGGATACGACCAAAACGTCTAGGCCGATTTTGGGGTGTTACACTTAGTGGTATCAGAGCCAAGTTACAAAACTCGACTGTTGAATGGGTTTTAAAATTTGAATTTCTAAAACTTACTTTTAAATAATTTGAAGTATTCTGGAAGAATTTTCTAATTGTGTGGCACACCGAGTCTTCGCGCCGATCCTGTAAGTTCTCTCTGAAAACTGTACTTTAATTTTGATTGAAATGAAATAGATAGAAATACTGAGACTATTGTAGGTAATAGATTGTACTAAAAACACTCTGGATAGAGTAAACTGAAACTATAGGGGACTGAAAACTGTAGTAAAGCTTCGATCTGCGAGAACAAACTTTAATTACTACTTTTTCATAAGACATTTGTTAATAACTAGAATTGTATACTAATGTGCATAAAATTTCTAGTTTAGAAAATATGTGAATTGATATGAGCGCTAGAGGTACTCATGGAAGGGGTACAAGAGGTCGTGGCAGATACCGTGGAGGTGCTCGGGCTAGGTCTTTAGCAAATTCTCTGCTTTCCTTTCCTCTCTGTTTCAATTCTGCAAACGTTTCTGAAATCGGTAGGTGTTTATATTCTTCACTTCTTTGATTAAACCTGTTCTCTCTTACTCTTTTCTTTAGGGGTCGAATGTTCTTCTTCTCATATCTTCTGTTGATAGTACTCATTCCATCTCAGTAATAGGATGCTTGTTGGGTTCTAGGTGTGTCGGTGGAGTAAAGGAGTGCAAGGGATCTGACGGCAACCAAAAGCCCTTCTTTCTTCATTCTGTTAAAGTAATATGTTAACTTGGATTTAGGCTAAATATACCTTGTGTCTATATAAGGTCATGTTGTGGTTCTAAGCCACACTTGTAATCAATCCTATCTAACAAGATCGATTGTAATGCAGCTAATTGACAAGGAGTGTCCGTTTGGTTCTAGCCAGCGATCTTAGGGTAATAAGCTGTATTGCTGTCAATCAAAGCTTTGGGCTCTAATTTCGCATTCAAAGTGTGTAATCGCACCCCTCTCAACTGTAGATCGGTGAAAGCCGAAAAGCCAGAAGGTTGGGCTTTAAGGTCATATGGACGTGCGAGCGCTTGTGTGGTAGAACTGAGCCGACGAGCATGGGTGTTAGATTGTAGAGGCCACCATGGGTGTTCTCATAGGTTTGGGCCGTTTTGGGTCACGTTGGGTCGAAATAGGCCGTGTGGGCCCAACAGGCTTATGGGCCCCACACAGATATAATCCATGACACGTAGCAAATACTGGGTTAGGCTATGTAGTTCACATAGCCGTAGCTTATCTGGTCTAAATGAGCCACACGAGCGTGTGGGCTCACTCGGGCTGAGCAATGGGCCCCGGGCCCATTTACACTATTATGATCGTTTAGGTTACATAAGTCGCTCGAGGTGACTATAGACCTTCTGATGGGTCAATAATCGAGTCTCGACCCATTCTAATAGAAATGACCAAAATACCCCTAAAAGGTAAAATGACGATTTTGCCCCTCGAGGGTAAATGACTGGTTTGTGCTATGATTTGATTGTCCTTTCTGAGCATGACATTTTGCATACACATACAATTTATGGCACGACATATTACATGGGATTGGGATACTGTTGTAGAGGAAAAAAACCGTACTGGTGGTTGTGCCACATATACTGATACTGGCAGCTTTGCTGCGATTTTGGTTAGTGCCTTAACCGGTGCTAACATTGTAAGTGTAGGGATGGGTGGGTGATTTATTCCCCACAGTAAGTGCAGGGTTGGACGGAGGCAAGTGTAGAGTTGGATGGGATAACATACATCATGCATTATTCATATGGGATTTTGATATTGATATGGGCTAGGCCCAACTGATATCGATATGAGCTAGGCCCAACTGATATTCATATGGTCTAGGCCCAACTGGTATTGACATGGGCTAGGCCCAACTAATATTGTTGTGGGCTAGTCCCAACTGATACTATTATGGGCTCAGGCCTAGACTGTCACTGCATTTTGCATATCTGACTGACTATTTTGTATAAGGGCATTACATACTGAGTTTTCGTAAACTCACCCCGCTTTTATCTATACAGGTAATCCCTAACGTTAGGCAGATTTGTGCTTTGAGGGACTCGAAGGTAGCCACACAGCTGCACCTACTTTGCATTCGACTTTAAATTTTAAATAGTTTTGGTCTGTGCATTTTTTGTAATAAGGCCTCTCTTTAAACTTCTAACTTTAAATTTGGGATTTTATTTATTTAGATTTATATCTGTTAGAAGTAGAGCGTGGTTTTCCAAAATAATAACTGCTTTCAAAACATCACGTTTTCGCAACATGATTTTTAAGCTTCCGCAACAAACTTGGTTTTAAAGTATAACAACAATTAATTTGATTAACAAATTTTCGTTAAAGTCAAAACAAGGTCTTAATACATAACGGGCTTTTCGATGACGCATGTTTTGGAAATGAATGGCTTATTTTGGAACCACCTTTTGATGACAATTTGATTGACTAATTTAAGGGTTTCCAACGACAACAAGTCTTACATTCATACTTCAATGTGACACTGTCGGGTTCAGCCAAAATATCTGGGCCAAGGTTGGGGTGTTACATATACAGCATGGATACACGCTCGTGTCCCTACCCATGTAACCCACACGGTCTGGGCACACGCCCATGTCCCTAGCCATGTGGTCTTAAATCAAAAACAGAGAGTTACACGGCCTAGACACAAGCCCATGTCTTTGCTTATGTGGCACCAAAACATTTAATAGTGAGTTACAAGGCCTAGTCACACGCTTGTGTTCTTGCCTATAACACCCCTAAACTGTATCTGTCGCCACAATCGGATTAAAGAGCATTACCAGAATTATCACATACTTAATCATACATTTCACATTAATTTCTCAATCCAAACAAAACTATTCAAACTTAACTATATAGCCCCTAATACGAACCCTCGAGGCTCAAATTGATCATTAAATGTAATTCGAGACTAAATCAAGAACTTATAGAAATTTTTGAAAAATATTGAAAATTTTCAAATACAGGGGATAAACGCCCGTGTGGCCAGGCCGTGTGTCTTACACGGCCAATAGACACGTCCGTCCACATGCTGTGTGGACATTCAAAATGGGATCACATGCCCGTGTCCCAGAATGTGTTTGTAACACCCCTAACTGGTATCCGTCGTTAGAATAAGGTTTTGAGGCATTACCAGAGGTTACAGTACATTTTTGGGCAACTTGAGTCATTTACAATTCACTTTTCGAGTTTATTCATAAAGTCCCTTAAATGGACCTTCAAAGCCCAAATCATGCATTAGGACCAGGTCAGGGCTAAATTGGATTCCCAGGAAATTTTTCGCAAAATTTAAAAATTTTCTCACATATAGGGGTCACACGCCTGTGTGACTTGGGGACACACTCGTGTAGCGTGGCCATGTGGCTCACATGGCCGTGTCTCTAGGGCGTGCTCTCTGACTTGCACCTACGAAGAAACTTGAGTCACACGGCCTGGGAACACGCTTGTGGCTGTAATGCCCCAAAAATGTAGGGTCTTTAATATTGTGTTGTTTGACACAAATTGCATGTTTGGTGTGTTGCCTAGATGATTTGGGTGTGTTTGGGGGTGTTAGAGAAGCCTGGGTTCAAGTTTAGGCTTTTGCAGAATTTTTAATTTTTCTCCTAAATGAATCTGAACACTGCCATGTAGGCTTATAAATTATTGCACTTAATTATGTCACAAAAAAAGCTTGGGGCTCAGTGGTGGGTGATGTGTTGTAGTTGCTAAGAGGGCCTAAGTTCGAGTCACTCCTTGCTCAAGGGGAATTTATTTTATCTCTTTGCTGCGGGAGAGGCGGAGTTTGTCTAAAACTCTGCTGAGGTGGTTTTAGAATTGGTCAAAAGGAGAGAATCAAGGGATATGATGGTGGTTGTTATGGATATGGAGGAGAGTTGGGTAGAGAAAAATATGGAATTCAACTTGGAGAGGAGTTGTAGCCGATTGGGGAATTTGGGTGTGCAACTTCGGCTAAGGGGTCCCTTGATGTGCATTTTCGACAATTTGAGAGTTTAAGGTATATTCCTTGCTCAGTTTTCCTATTTAATTTTCTTTTTTCCCTCTCTTACATTTTTTCTTCCCTCTGTGTGCCGAATTTGCATTTGTCCTATTGTGCACCTTTCCCTCTTTGTTTTGTTCTAGTTCCTGTTATTTTGAAAAGCTGAATCTTGTCAAATTCTCTCATTTTTGGGTTCGGTAGTCTTTGTCTTCATTGGGCTCTCATTTTGAAAATTAGTTTCTCACTCTATCTAAGGCCGAATAACTCCTCTCTTTTCCCCAATCTCTTCCTTTTCATTAAGTTCGTTGAGTACCCCTATCCACTCCCACCTTGTCATTTTCTTCTCAGTTTCTCCTTTAGCTGATTATCTCTTCTTCTTCTTGTTATATTCTTTCAGTTTTCCTTCATAGCCGAACTCTCCTCCCTCTTCTCTTGTGATTATCTCTTCTCTTCCCATCGTTTGGTGTTGACGTCATAGTCTGCAAGTGTTCTGTCGAAGGGTAGGTGTTCTTACTTCTTTTCTTTTGCTCAAGACTGATATTCTTATGCTTTTCTTATAGCCGAATACCATCTTCTTGGATCTTTGATTGTCAATATCATGATCCCTTTCTTATGGTGTGGTGGTGGTTGGATTCTAGTCGTTTTCTTAGCACGCGATTTAAGGTAAGTGTTTGGTCTAACACTTTAGGGTTGGTTGAATGCCCTATCTTTGGATTTGGGTTTTTGTTAAGTATTAAATATCGATTCAAGTTCTAGTTCATGTTTTGATGATCAATAGATTTTGTTGATTAATACAGCATTTCGTCGGGAAAGGGTGTTGTCTTCCTTCAACATCTGTGTGATTCTAGCCAAGTGATTTTAGGGCTAAAGGCGATATTACTGCCTATCGAGGATAGTGGTATGGATAGTTTAGGGATTTAGAGTTTTTGGATCTTATTAATGGTAGGCTAACGATATGCCTTATTAGAATGCAGGTTTGATGCTCAAAGGTTAATCGTGCGATTCGCAATAAGGTGTGTAACCATACACCGAAACCTATTACTGTCAAAAAGCCGAAAGGCTGAAACTTTGGCATTTAAGGCCTCACGAGTGTGCGAATGATCATGTGGTAAACCAAGCCCACAAAATCATATGCAACAGACTCTAAAGGTCGCCACGAGTGTTCTCGTAGACTTGGGCCGAAGTGGGCTGTGTGGGCCCAATTGGCTCGTGGGCCCCACACGGGTAAAATCCACGGTAAGTGACAAATAATGGATTAGGCTATGAGGTTCACATAGTCGTGCCTGAACTTGGGCTAAATGGGCTACTCGAGCGTGTAAGCTCACATAGGCCGAGTAGTGGGCCTTAGGCCCAGATACACTATTATGACCACTTAGGTCATCTGAGTCGTTCGAAACAATTGTAGACCTTCTAAAGGGTCATCATCTGTACCAAAACCCTAAACTTAGTAAAATGACCAAAATAACCCTAAAAGGTAAAATTACTATTTTACCCCTAACTGACAAAATGACCGTTACACCCCTAGTTGGTAGGTTAATTGATGTGTGTATGATATTTATATTACTAATACTGAGTGCGACATACTACATACATGTAATGTTTATGACATGTCATACTGCATGGGGTTAGGATACTATTATAGAGGAAGTCCTAGTGGCTCTACCACATATTTATTGTTTTTTGGTAGCTTTGCCACATATTCTAATACTAGCGGCTTAGCCACGCTTACTGTATTTAGTAGCTTTGTTGCATTAGTATTACTAGTAGCTTCGCTGCAATATTGGTGTGTTGGCTGGATAGGTCAATCTTATCCCCACATGGTGTGTTGGTTGGTACGGGTGGTGTGTTGGTTGGATTGGATTGGGTTGCATATTTACACTGTATTGATACTGTATTGGGCTTAGGCCCACTCTGTCACTGTATAGGGCTAAAGCCCAGACTGCACTGTTACTGAATAGGGCTCAGGTCTAGACTATTTTTGCATGCATGTTTACTGTATAACCGATAGGGGATTACACATGAGTTGTTGTAAACTCACCCTTTCTTTTAACTGTACAGGTAATCCCCAGCCTTAGGCGATTTGGAGCCGTGAGGGACTTAGAGGCGGCCATACGACTGCTGATGTTTTGCTTTAGACTTGTTTATTTAAATTTCATATTGGGCTTTTGGTTATGTAATAAGGCCATTTGGTTTTATTTTTTTTAAATTTGGCTTTGATTTGTTATTTTAAACTACTAGAGTAGGAAAAATGAGTTTTCAAAGTAATAACTATTTTCAAAGAAAAACATGCAATTTAAACTTCAAGGTTTTCAATTAGAAAAGCTTCTGTAGTTTTTTTCAGTTTAAGAAATCAATGGTAACAAATATGGAAATCATTTTGATAAGTTGTTTTCAAATTGTAATAACGTAATTTGCTGAATTTTCTCAAACAATAAAAGCTAAATGGGGTTTTACCTTAAATATGGAATTTTACCAACAAATCCAAATTTTGGAAAGCTTTTAACGAGATGAGTTACTAAACATAAACATAAAAAGATTTAAGCATGGAAATGAACTTTTATCCACAAATCTGATTTTTGAACAATACTTTGATGTGACATGCCAGATTCAGCCATAATGTCTGGGCCAGGTTTGGGGTGTTACATTTGGTGGTATTAGAGCCATGTTGCAAAACTCGGTTGTGGAATGGGTTTTGAAATTAATTTTTCTAAAAATTGATCTTAATAATTGAAATCATTTTGGAAGATTCACAAGTATGACATCCCGAGTCTCCGGTGCCAAATCTATAAGTTCTCTTATACTGTTAACTGTTATAGATTGAAACTAATATGGATAGTAGGACTATACTGTGAAACTCTAGATAGAGGAAACTGAAAACTATATTGAGATTTTAATCTACGAAAACAAAACTTTAACTACTGCTTTTTCATAAAATATCTATTAATAATTACTGGAACTATAAACTGATGCATAAAACTTTTAAACCAGATTAAGCTTAAACTGAAATAAGCGCTAGAGGTACTTGCGGAAGGGGTACACGAGGCTACGGTAAAGGCTGGGGAAGTGCTAAAGTTGGGTCTTTGGCATCAGGTCACATGCCTGCTAGGGAGGCACTAGCTTCACCAATGACTGAGATGAGGTCTTATGATCGAGCAACTAGGGATGATGCTCTATCCCATACGATGCTCCACATTCTAGAGAGGGTTGCTGGAGCTAGTACTAGAAAAGTGGGCTGAAGGTCAATTTCAGAGCGACTCTAATCTAATGAAGTGGAAATTTTTAGAGGTATTTCTGGAGTAGTCCCAAATGTGGCAGAATATTGGTTAGAGGCCACCGAATGAATAATGGACGACCTCGACTGTACTGTGGAAAAAAAGTTAAAAGGAGTAGTATCCTTACTACGAGACGAGGCCTACCAGTGGTGGCTCACAAAGAGAGAGGGTATGCAGGCCGATCATTTGATGTGGGATTTTTTTAAGGCAGCCTTTCAAGGGAAGTACGTGGGCACAGGTTATGTGGACGCCCGAAGGAAGGAATTCCTAAGCCTGAGGTGGTTACGTATTTGTCTTGTCAGCTTAAGCCTCACGAGGCAAATTACCCTACTCATGATTTGGAGTTAGTCGCGGTGGTATTCACACTAAAGATCTAGAGGCATTACTTATACGATCAGAAGCGTATTATTTACACAAATCACAAAAGCCTCAAGTACCTCCTTACTTAGAAGGAGTTGAATCTTAGACAATGAAGATGGATAAAGTTGCTTAAGGATTATGATTGCTCGATTGAGTACCACCCTAATAAGGCTAATGTGGTAGCTGACGCGCTGAGCTGAAGGGCTGTATCTGATTTGAGAGTAATGTTTGCTCGTCTCAGCTTGTTTGATGATGGTAGCTTGTTGGCTGAGCTTCAAATGAGACTGACATGGACTGAACAAATTAAGGGTAAACAGTTATTGGATGAGTCATTGGTTCCTCGTTTCTGGCAAGTTGAAAATGGAGAGACTTCTGATTTTGGGCTTAACAGCGAAGAGGTATTGTGTTTTCATGGAAGAGTTTATGTTCTGAAGGACTCTAACTTAAGACTGTCTATACTACAAGAGGCACATAGTAGTCCTTACGCTATGTATCCTAGCGGAAACAAGATGTACCAAGAGCTACGTGAACTGTATTGGTGGCCAGGACTTAAGCGTGAGGTTACTGATTTTGTAAGTTAGTGTCTAACATGCCAGCAAGTTAAGGTTGAGCATCAACTGCCTTCAGGCTTACTGCAGCTAGTTAAGGTTCCACTCTGGAAGTGGAAAAGGGTAACCATGGATTTTGTGAGTAGGTTGCCCTTGATGCCTACTAAGAAGGATTCAATATAGGTTATCGTAGATTGATTGATGAAATCTGCCCATTTTATATCGGTCCACACTAATTATTCACTGCAGAAATTGGCTAATTATATGTAGCTGATATTGTGAGGCTGCATGGTGTACCGGTTTCTATCATTTCTGATAGAAATCCTAGCTTTACATCTCGGTTTTGGAAGAAATTACACGAAGCACTAGGTACAAGGTTGGACTTCAGTATTGCATTCCACCCTCAATCAGATGGTCAGTTAGAGAGGGTGATTCAAGTATTGGAGGACATGTTAAGAAGCTGTGTAATTGATTTCTGAGGAAGCTGGGAAGACTACTTACCGTTAGCAGAGTTCACGTATAGTAATAGCTACCAGTCTAGTATTCAGATGGCACCATACGAGGCGTTATATGGTCATAGGTGTCGTACTCCTACATGTTGGACTGAGCTGGGTGAGCGGCGAGTTCTAGGGCCAGAGTTAATTGCTGATACTGAAGACTAGGTTAAACTGATTTGAGATTGGTTGAAGGAAGCATCTAACAGTAGAAGTTATATACAGACTTGAAGCGTAATGAGATCGAGTACTCTGTGGGAGATTATGTCTTTCTGAAGGTCTCACCGTGGAAGAAAATTTTGAGATTTGGACGAAAGGGCAAGCTGAGCCCTAGATTTATTGGACCTTACCGAGTATTGAAGTGTATGGGGCCAGTTGCTTATCGCTTAAGTTGCCTCCAGAATTAGATAGGATTCATGATGTGTTCCACGTCTCCATACTGAGACGATACCGCTCTGATCCCTCACACATAGTGCCGATTGAGGAGTTTGAGGTTAAGCCTGATTTGACCTTCGAGGAAGAACCAGTGCAGATAGTGCCGATTGAGGAGTTTGAGGTTAAGCCTGATTTGACCTTCGAGGAAGAACCAGTGCAGATAATAGATCTTGACATTAAGGTACTGAGAAAGAAATCCGTCCCACTAGTAAAAGTGCTTTGGCGTAATCACTGTTCAGAAGAAGCCACATGGGAACTTGAGGAGGCGATGCAACAGCAATACCCTCACTTATTCTGACCAGGTAAATTTCGAGGCCGAAATTTCTTTAAGGGGGTAGAGTTGTAACACCCCAAAAATATAGGGTCTTTAATTTTGCATTGTCTGACACAAGTTGCAAGTTTGGTGTGTTGGCTAGATGATTTGGGTGTGTTTGGGGGTGTTAGAGAAGCTTGGGTTTAAGTCTGGGCTTTTGCAGAATTTTTAGTTTTTCTCTTAAATGAATCTGAACACTAGAATGTAGGAATTATAAATTATTGCACTTAATTATGTCACAAAAAGAGCCTGTGGCTCAGTGGTGGGTGGCGTGTTGTAGTTACTAAGAGGGCCTGAGTTCGAGTCACTCCTTGCTCAAGGGTAATTTATTTTATCTCCTTGCTGCTGGAAAGGCGGAGTTTGACTGAAACTTTGCTGAGGTGGTTGTGGAATTGGTCAAAGGGAGAGAATAAAGGGATATGATGGTGGTTGTTATGGATATGGAGGAGAGTTGGGTGGAGAAAAACGTAGAATTCAACTTGGAGAGGAGTTGTAGCCGATTGGGGAATTTGGGTGTGCAAATTCGGCTAAGGGGTCCCATGATGTGCATTTTTGGCAATTTGAGAGTTTAGGGTGTATTCCTTGTTCAATTTTCCCTTTCATTTTCTTTTTTTCCTCTCTTTCATTTTCTTTATTCCCTCTGTGTGCCGAATTTGCATTTGACCTGTTGTGCACCTTTCCCTTTTTGTTTTGTTCTAGCTCTTGTTATTTTGAAAAGCTGAATCTTGCCGAATTCTCTCATCTCTGGGTTAGATAGTCTTTGTCTTCATTGGGCTCTCACTTTGGAAATTAGTTTCTAACTCTGTCTAGGACCGAATACCTCCTCTCTTTTCCCCAATCTTTTTCTTTTCATTAAGTTGGTCGAGTACCCCCTCCACTCCCACCTTGTCATTTTCTTCTCAGTTTCTCCTCTAGCCGATTATCTCTTCTTTTTCTTGTTATATTCTTTCAGTTTTCTTTCATATCCAAACTTTCCTCCCTCTTCTCTTAGGATTATCTCTTCTCTTCCCATCGTTTGGTGTTGACGTCACAGTCTGCAAGTGTTCTGTTAAAGGGTAGGTGTTCTTACTTCTTTTCTATTGTTCAAGACTGATCTTCTTATGCTTTTCTTATAGCTGAATACCATCCTCTTGGATCTTTGATTGCCAAAATCATGATCCCTTTCTTATGGTGTGGTGGTGGTAGGATTCTAGGTTTTTAGTAAATTAAAGGAGTTTCTTAAAGTGGTCATCGAAACCGTTTTCTTAGCACGCGATTTAAGGTAAGTGTTTGGTCTAGCACTTTGGGGTTGGCCGAATGCCCTATCTTTGGATTTGGGTTTTTGTTAAGTATTAAATATCGATTCAAGTTCTAGTTTGTGCTTTGATGATTAATGGATTTCTTTAATTAATACAGCATTTCGGCAAGAAAGGGTGTTGTCTTCCTTCAACATCTGTGTGATTCTAGCCAAGTGATTTTAGGGTTAAAGGAGATATTACTGCCTATTAAGGTTAGTGGTATGGACAGTTTAGGGATTTAGAGTTTGTGAATCTTATTAACGGTAGGCTAACGATATGCCTTATAGGAATGTAGGTTCGGGGCTCAAAGGTTAATCGTGCAATTCGCAATAAGGTGTGTAACCATACATCAAAACCTATTACTGTCGAAAAGTCGAAAAGCTGAAACTTCGGCATTTAAGGCCTCACGAGCTGCGAATGCTCGTGTGGTAAACCGAGCCCACAAAATCATGGGCGACAGACTGTAGAGGCTACCACGAGCATTCTCATGGACTTGGGTCGTTTTGGGCCTCGTTGGGCCAAAGTGGGCCGTGTGGGCCCAATGGACTCGTAGGCCCCACACAGGTAAAATCCACGGTAAGTGACAAATAATGGATTGGGCTATGAGGTTCGCATAGCCGTGCCTAAATCTGGGCCAAATAGGCTACACGAACGTGTGGGCCCACTTGGGCTGAGTAATAGGCCTTGGGCCCATTTACACTATTATGACCACTTAGGTCATCTGAGTCGTTCGAAACAACTGTAGACCTTCTGAAGGGTCGTCATCTGTACGGAGACCCCAAAGTTAGTAAAATGACCAAAATACCCCTAAAGGGTAAAATTACTATTTTACCCCTAACTGACGAAATAACCGTTATACCCTTAGTTGGTAGGTTAATTGATGTGTGTTTGATATTTGTACTACTGATACTGAGTTCAACATACTACATACATGTAATATTTATGACATGTCATACTACATGGGGTTGGGATACTGTTACGGAGGAAGTAATAGTGGCTCTGCCACGTATTTACTGTTTTTTGGTGTCTTTGCCACATATTCTAAAACTGGTGGCTTTGCCACGCTTATTGTATTTAGCAACTTTGTTGCGTTACTATTACTAACAGTTTCACTACGATATTGGTGTGTTGGCTGGGTGGGTCAATCTTATCCCCACATGGTGTGTTGGTTGGTACGGGTGGTGTGTTGGTTGGATTGGATTGGGTTGCATATTTACACTGTATTGAAACTGTATTGGGCTTAGGCTCACTCTGTCACTGTATAGGGCTAAAGCCCAGACTGCACTGTTACTGAATAGGGCTCAGGCCCAGACTATTTCTGCATGCACTGTTTACTGTATGACCGATAGGGGATTACACACTGAGTTGTTGTAAACTCACCCTTTCTTTTAACTGTACAAGTAATCCCCAGCCTTAGGCGATTTGGAGCCGCGAGGGACTCGGAGGTGGCCATACGACCGCTGATGTTTTGCTTTAGACTTGTTTATTTAAATTTCATATTGGGCTTTTGGTTATGTAATAAGGCCATTTGGTTTTATTTTTTTTAAATTTGGCTTTGATTTGTTATTTTAAACTATTAGAGTAGGAAAAACGAGTTTTCAAAGTAATAACTATTTTCAAAGAAAAACACGCAATTTAAACTTCAAGGTTTTCAATTAGAAAAGCTTCCGCAATTTTGTTCAGTTTAAGAAATCAACGGTAACAAATATGGAAATCATTTTGATAAGTTGTTTTCAAATTGTAATAACGTAATTTGCCGAATTTTCTCAAGCAATAAAAGCTAAATGGGTTTTTAATTTAAATATAGATTTTTACCAACAAATCCAAATTTTGGAAAGCTTTTAACAAGATGAGTTACTAAACATAAACATCAAAAGATTTAAGAATGGAAATGAACTTTTATCGACAAATTTGATTTTTGAACGATACTTTGATGTGACACGCCAAATTCGGCCATAATGTCTTGGCCAAGTTTGGGGTGTTACAGTGTCACTAGGTCGTGTGGCATTCTGATTATATTCATTTTTCGTATAGGTTTCACACGGCCTTGGCACACACCCATGTTCAAGGCCGTGTCCTTTACACGGCTGATACACATGCCCGTGTCCTAATCTGATTTCAAACTCTAAGATGCAGGGGACACACAGCAAGAACGCATGCCCATGTGCTAGGCCCTGTGTCACACACGATCATGACACATGCCCGTGTGTTTACCTGTGTGGACAAAAATCAGGCTATTTTTCGAGCCTTATTTCTTACCCATTTGATCTTTTATCTTCCCCAATATTTGTATTCATTCAAGTACCAAGTTAAGATATTCAACCAAGCCTTATAGTTATCACCATTTGTTCATTTCATAGCCATTTCAAACATCATAAAATCTTATTATTTGTAACTCAAAACTTGCTAAATACAAGCCATACTGAAGGCAAGTTACAATTAGAACATTTATAAGCCAACATTGGCTAATCAACCTACACATGCCATTATAACCATAATTCATTGACCATACATACCAAAATAGGTCAATGGATAGTATGAGTGATATCTGCCGAGCTTTCCAATTAACGAGCTTCTGAAAACTCTATTTAACAAAAAAGAATGAAACAAAGTAAGCATATAGTGCTTAATAAATCCATATAACTTGGTAAATAACTTACCACTCATTTAAATTCAAAATAAACATACAAGGCACATTCAATCATCTTGATCACGAGCCCTAACACATATCCTCATCACCCTTATTAGTCGTACACTTCATATAAAAAAAAAAAAACATGTATGGGCTCAATTCTCATTAAATTTCTCATATATATACACATTTTCACATTAGAAACCATATATTTGTATTTTAAATTTATGAAATTTATCTTGATTTCTCACTATTTAATATTTGAGCTTTACTCATCAAAACATTTGAAATATCATATTTATGCAAATAGTACACATAAGGTACATAATTCTATAATTATATATGAACACTTTTATCAACATACTCCATGTTCATATATCTTAGTCTCATGTCTCCATATATCAATAACCATCATTTTCTTGTATTTCAGATAAATACATATAACCATACAAAAGCATGCAATTCACTATTTCTTCCTATCAATCACAATTTCAAATGATAAATTCATGTAAATGAGCTCAATATCATTAGCTGTTTAATTTCTATCACTTAAATTCACATACACATAATTTATTAACATAACCTGTCAAACACAATCTCTGAATGATAAGATCACATAATTGAGTTCAATTTCACTGTTCAATATGTTTTATCACATAAAATTTGCTTAACACTTACCACTATTTGTGAAATTAGAGAACGTCTTACGGAATTGAGTACTTCATTTTCACATTGACATAGTATGACTATGGTCTTGCACATCGTCACATATCACACACCGAAGCCATAGCCCAGCTATGGTCTTACGCAAAAACACATATCACACCGATGCCATATCCCAGATATGGTCTTACACGAAAATCACATATCACACCGACACCATATCCCAGATATGGTCTTACACAGAAATCACAGACCACATCACACCAATGCCATAGCCCAGCTATGGTCTTATATGGAAGCACATAGTCACATCACACCGATGCCATAGCCCAACTATGGTCTTATACGGAAGCACATAATCACATTTTCACATGTTGCCATGGTCAAACCATGGTCTTTTCTATCAATTCATCACATATCACTGAACGAAAGTACCCATTCCTGCGTTCTACTCAACTTGACCTTTTAGTTCCTTTTTTCGTACTTTTACAATATTTACACCTTAAATACGAACATATGAAATGATTCATCATTTCTTTCATTTACTAACAAATAATTATTAAATTCAGCTATATGAACTTACAATTCGATTTTTATAAGATAACGATAATCATAATTTCATAATAACTATTTGAAATAAAACATTATATCATTTCTAATTCAATGTTTATTGATTATAACCGGGCATGTGACCAATTTATACACAATTCATTCATATATTTTCCTCTTCCTCCTCTCCATTCCACGTCCTTAATATATATAACACGCTTGTAAGTAACATTATCTATAATTTTACTATTTACTTATATGTATATTCAAAGCTATCCATTCGTGTCATAGTCACTAAATTATTTTTATCTTGAGCTACAGAACTCCAAATTAAGATCCGCTTGATGTTTTTGAAACTAGATTCATATATCTTTCTACCATAAAAATTTTAGAATTTATAGTTTAGCCAATTAGTACAATAAAATCTTCAAATTTATCTCTATTCTGTTATTTGACAGCTTTGGCCTTTGCTTACTAAAAATTAATTATCTCTTAGCACAGAATTTGCATGATATTACCGTTTATTTCTTTTGAAAATAGACTCATTAAGAATTTAAAAATATAAACTTAAGCCCCTAATTATTTTTATCCAATTTTTGATGATTTTCCAAAGTCAGAATAGGGGAACCCGAAATCATTCTGACCTTGTCTCACAAAATTTATTATATCTCATTATTTACAATTCCATTGCTTACATTGTTTCTTCTATGAGAAACTAGACTAAATCATCTTTACTTTTATTTTTTATTTTTCCTCTAATTAGATTCCTAAAATTTTTGGTGATTTTTCAAAGTTAGACTACTGTTGTTGCCCAAAACTGTTTTAGTGCAAAATATTGATTACCATTTTACCCTTAAACTTTTAATACATGATGATTTCGTCCTTATGCTCGGAAAATGAAATTCTTGCAATGTAATCCTTGTTCCAAGCCTAATCATTCTCATACATATCAACAACAGCCCATGAATTCCATGAAATTTCAAAATTTTCCACAAATTCAATACTTTTCAATTTAATCCCTAAAACATGTTTTCATCCAAATTTTTTAATAAAAAACCTTTAAACATCCATTAACATCTCAATTTCATCATCAAATGACAAAAATTATATGAACTTATCAATGGTATCTTCCAAAACTTTCAACAAAATCAAAAACTAATAGAATACTAAGTTGGACCTAATTGTAAAAGTCCAAAAATATAAAAATTTCAAGGAAAAAGTAAAAATTGAACTTACTTGAGGCTAAAATATGAAATATCAGCTCAAAACCTCATCAATGGCTATTTTTGACAGAAAATTAAAGAAGAAATGGCCTAGAAACTCTTAAAATCAACTTTAGCCATGTAACTTTTATTAAAATTCCAATTTTCTCCTTTTCACATAAAAATCTTTGATTTTCTTCATGCTATGCGGCCTCAACCATTTTAAAATGGTCCATTGACCCTTTTAATCCTTCTTTATTTAATGGTTAAGCTATTTAATCACTTTAGCAAGTTCCACACCATTTTTAATTTAGTCCTTTTTTATTCAATTGACTACCGAAACGTTAAAATTTTCTGACAAAATTTTAATACTACCTTATTGACACTCCGTAAATATTTATAAAAATATTTAAGGCTCGGTTTTTAACATCGAGGTCTCGATACATCTGTGCCTTAATTCTTTGACTTAATAAATCTTTATAAAACACAAATTACCAATTAAAAACTCTCTTAAAAATCACATTTGGCTTGTAATTATTAAATAATAAAATTTACAAGCTTATTTGCCAAAATTGGTGGTCTCGAACCACTGTTTTCAACATTTCTGAAAATTGGGCTATTACAGTGTCCTACCCCGTGTAACTCACTGACTTGCTTCCATTAAAAACTACAGGGGACACATGACCGTGTCACCTGACTGTGTGTCACACATGGCTGGGACACATGCCTGTGTCTCTGCCTATGTGGATGAAAATAGGCCATTTCTAAGCCACATTTCTCACCCAATTTTGGTGCCAACCTACACATTTCAATAGCATATAACCACAACCAAAATATGCACTAAAACAAACCCAAAATCAAACCTAAACATGCAATTTTCATGTACACAACAAAATATTCATAAGCACATACATTTGCTCATTTAAACACAGACCAAATTTGATTCAAATGTTACCTAATTAGTCATTTACTTATCTGCATCTTAATGCATAAAACATAACATATAATCTATTTCACCAACTTATCCAATAGGTACCAAATTACAACTACATAACAAGACAAATTCCAAAGTCTTCATCAAGCACACTCAGGGCAATTAAACTTCATACAAAATAAGGCCAACCAACTACATATAAATACATACCAACATATACCATGTCAAGCAAAATCACATGGCTAATACATAATCGAAACATATAGACTTCATTAGCCAATAGACCTATACATGCCATATAACCAAAATACATTGATTCCAAAAGTACCACAACAACTGCTGGATAGTGTGATGAGATCTTCGACGACTTCCAATCCGAGCGAGCTTCTGAAACACTATAAGACACAGAAAAATAAATAGAGTAAGCAATTATTCTTAGTAAGTTCGTATAACTTAGAATTTAACTTACCATTTAATCATAATTTAGATAAATAAACATAGTATATCCCATTCAATTTGTTCAAATGCCTAAACACATATATTCACCAATAGGTTAGTCATACAAGCATATATAACAATCAAATAATATGAATGAGCACCACAATCAAGTAAGCTTCATATACATGTATCTTCTATTTCACAACTCAATATATATATCACATAATGTCATGTATCATTTTTGGGATTTATATCAAACTTATACGATCTGAAATAAGACTGTGCCCGTTGAACCACTTAGAATATCGTTAGATACATGGGCAGTACACACGAGGTGTACTGAACAGTAATCCGTCAATTCCTGTACATGTATGCTCTTCCGAGCTATAAATGGTAAGCTCTTCCGAGCTGAAATAATGGTAAGCTCACACGAGATGAAAATTGGTAAGCTCTTACGAGCAGCAAATCGGTAAGCTCATACGAGCTGTGGTGAGTCCGCAACACATGAAAGATCTCAACCAAATCAGTAACATTAATGACATGTCATTCGTATCCTATGAATTCCTAAGGTTCAAACGGGACTCACTATTATCTATACTTCCATTATTAGGCATTCAATAAACATATATTCTAATTTCACAATTCACAAATATACCTTTCAAATAAGTATATGTATATAAATGCTTAATTCTCATTAGACAAACTTACCTCAAATTCAAATGATAGAAAACGATCGTCTAATCAATAACTTTATCTTTTCCACGATCTAAATCTGTACGTTGTTTCTCTTGATCTATATAATCAAATTTAACTCAATTAAACACCAGTCTATTCAATTTCATCCAATTTTTATATTATGGTAAAATTACTTTTTTACCCCTAAACTTCTAACTTATTTACAATTTACCCACACCCTGCTAGTCAAATTTTAACCATGCTTATTACAGCCCATATTTTTCATTTATTCATACATTTCACCATGGATTTTACACATTTCTCACTTCAATCCCTATTTGACATTTTCACTAAAAATCACTAAACAAATGTTGTTTATCTAACAACAACCATTCATAACCTATCATGAAACTTTAAAACTCACACATATTTCTCAATGGCAAAACTCAAAGAGTTTAAAAATTTTGCAAATTAGTCCTTGGGCTAGCTAGATTAAGCTACAACAACCTCAAAAACATGAAAATTATTAAAAACAGGACAAATTTCACTTACATGCAACCTTGAGTAGTGGCTGAATGCTTCAAGCCCTAGCTCAGGCTTCCTATTCTTCTAATTTTCGATGGCGAAGAAGATGAACAAAAGAAAATGGTTTTTTTTTACTTAATTTTAATGTTATTACTAATTTACATATTTAACCTTACTTAATCATCTTTATAATGCTTAATCCATGTCCATCTATGTCCACTCAACATATCAATGGTATAATTATCACATAAGGACATCCAATTTAAAGTTCCATAGCTATTAGACACCTTTAGCTAATACAACATAAGTTTTACACTTTACGTAATTTAGTCCTTTTTCACAAATTGAGCACTCCAACGATGAAATTTCTTAATGAAACTTTCATGCAATCCTACTATCATACTGTAGACCTCAAAATCATATTAAAATAAATATTTTGACCTCAGATTTGTGGTCCTAAAATCACTATTCTGATTTCACTAAAAACGGACTGTCACAACTCTCCCTCCCTTAGGGATTTTTGTCCCCGAGAATCTTACTAGAAAATAGTTTAAGGTATTGATTTCTCATAGCTTCCTTGGTTTCCCTTGTAGCCTCTTCAATGCTATGCCATTGCCAATGAACTTTCCTTAAAGTTATGCTTTTATTTCTCAACTCTTTGATTTCTCGAGCTAAAATTCTGATCGGTTCTTTATTATACGACATGCCAGGCTGAATCTTAACCTCTTCTAGTGAAATTATATGCGAAGGGTCTCATCGGTACCGTCATAGCATAGATACATGAAATACGTTACGAATCTTTTCAAGTTCTGAGGGTAAAGATAGTCGATATGCCACTGGCCCTATTCTTTCAATAATCTCATACGGCCCGATGAATCGCGAACTCAACTTTCCTTTACGATCAAATCGAAGAATCTTCTTCCACAACGATACTTTCAGAAACACTCTGTCGTCGATCTGGAATTCAATGTCTTTATGTTTCAAATCTGTATACGACTTCTATCGGTCTGAAGCTGCTTTTAAACTGTCACGAATTACTTTTACTTTTTCTTCAATCTCTTTGATCAAATCAACCCCGTGAATCTTTTTCTCACGAAGCTTAATCTAGTATAATGGAGTTTGGCATTTACGACCATATAGAGCTTCATACGATGTCATTTTTATGCTCATCTAATAACTATTATTATACGCAAACTCAACTAACGGTAAATATTTTTCTCAGTTATCTTCAAACTCAAACACAACAATGAAGCATATCTTCAAGAATCTGAATCACTCTCTCAGACTGACCATCGGTTTGAGGATGAAATACGATACTAAAATGCAACCGTGTACCCAAAGGCTCTTGCAATTTTTTCCAAAATCATGATGTACGTCTCGGATCCCTATCCAAAATAATAGAGATTAGAACTTCGTGCAATTTGACGATTTTAGAAATAAACAACTTAGCTAGTTTGTCAAGAGAGAAATTGTAACAGCCCAATTTTAATGATATCGGAACAGTGGTTTTGGAACCACGAATCTGAGCTAAAAAGAAAATTTATTTTAATATTATTGCATGGTCTATATTATGATAGGAAAGTCGTATGAAAATTTCGATAGGAAAATTTTACCGTTTATGTGAATAATTAAAGGAAGTACCAAATTGCATAAAATGTCAAAGATGAATTCTAGAAGCTAGAAGGATTAAATAGCTATGAAATTCAAAAATTAGAGGTCATTATATGGTAATTATATCATTAAGAAAAGTTAGTAGATATTTATAGATGAATTATCTATGGAAATTGAGAAAAAGAAAAGAACAAAATTGGAAATTGGGGAAAATAAAAATGATCATTAAATTAAAAGGAATTAACATCATTTTATATCATCTTCATCCCCAATTTTACATGGAAACCCTAGGAGAAAGGAAACAAACTTTATTGCTTAATTTGATCTGGACAACTCAAATTTGAAGTTAGACCGATGAAAGGAAAAAGTCTTGGACTTATCGATTATGTAAACGAACAAGCATTGAGGTAAGTTCATATAACTTATTTGTATAATGAAATGATTCAATTAGTTTGAATGAGTTGTATGTGAGTTGAATTGACCAGAAGCATGTAAAATCAAGTATAATTTGTAAATACTGAAAATGTGATTAAGCTTGACAAAGGAATGAAGCTCGGATGGATACAGGGTTCTGTTACCCGAAATGATAGTATCTTGCATATGTTGCAAACATCTGTAGCTCAAAAGAGCATAAGCTCTCTCAAGCTTACTGATGTAATGTTCTTGCGAGCTTACTGTTTATTCTTTTTGGAGTATTCTATTTATGTTCTTTGGAACATTCTTTATGGTTGTGATCTACATATGTTGCAGACACACCCACACTTTATAAACGTTCTGTTATTAAGTTCTTTGTGAACTCTATTAATGGATCACTGGAGCTTACTAATAGTGTTTGCCTGAACATATTGTTGCCAAGCTATTCGAAGCTTTCTATTTTATATTATCTAGTGCTTTTTGTATAATGCTCTTCGGAGCCACCTGATTAGAGTTCTTTGTGAACTTCTAAAATCAAGCTCAGATAAGCATTCTGTTATATGACTTTCCCAATATAAGTTCTCTATGAACTTTTTATTGTCAAGCTCAGATATGCTTTCTGTTTCATGCTCACCTGAGCATTCTGTTAAAGTGCTTAAGTGTAAGCTTTCTGTTCAATGCTAATGGAAGCATCTCTGACTAAGAATTTATAGAATGATAGTATAGTACACTACATGTGTACCACCCTCGTATCCATCAAGATTTAAAATGAAGGAAAGAAGGAAATTATGATATGAAGTTCGGGAAAATGAATCAAAGTAAGATCACTATGTGGAAGTACATGGAATATATGAGATTTAATGAATTAATGAGCTCATCATTGTTGTTAGTGATTATATGAAATAAATGACTAACAATATTAATGAGATTGTATGCCTAGGTTATGGCCAAAGTGCTTGATTTGCATGTGCATGTTTATTTATTGAATGGTTATATGGTAAGTAAATTTCTAGTTATATGAGCTTACTAAGCACTATGTGCTTACTTAGTTTTATTTTCTCTATTTTATAGTGCTCGGAAGCTCGTGAGGCTTAGACGAGGGTCAGAGCATCATCACACTATCAATCAATTTATTTTGTGTATAGTTAGAAATCTTACTATAGTATAATGGCATATATAAGCTATTAAATTAATATTGAGGTTAAATTGGATGAATGTAAACTAGATATTGGAATGGCTAGTGTTAATGGGATTTTGTTATGTACATATGGTTTAGTTATAGTTATACAAATATGTTGGCAATGTTTGATTTTTGCATAAGTATGATGGTTGAATTGATTAGTTGATATTTGTAAGTAATGGTGCAGGAAATGGATGAAAATGAGTGAGAAATAAGGCTTAGAAATAGCCTTATTTTGTCCACATGGGCGTGTGTCTTGACCGTGTGTGACACACGATTTGTTACATGGGCGTGTAGCCTAGCCGTGTGTCCCCTGCATCCTAAAATTAAAAAACAGAATGCTCTGAAATGAGCACACGGGCAGAGACACGAGCGTGTGTCTCAGTCATGTGAGGTACACGGCCTACAACATGGGCCTGCGATACGACCATGTGAAACCTGCACCTAATTTTCAAAAAATAATTAACCACACGGCCTAGCACACGGGCTGCATTTTAAACATCAAACCATCATCCTTGTTAAACCGAGCCATTCAAAAATCCTCTATCTTTAATTCCTTTAGAAGAACCTATAAAATTCATTTTTCACCTAACTTTGAACCCTTTGTCAGTTTCTGCCCATTTCTTTTTATCCAAATTACCCTTTTGTTCGAACCAAAAAAGGGGAAAAAAAGTAAAAAAAAAAATTACTTTGAAAGTTTGTAGTCATTTCTGAACTCCCGATCAAGAAAGTTTCCTTTCTATCTACTCTTCATCCTTTACGCCACACTAAACCCATTTCTATTTTTTTTCAGCCCACCTTAATTCCCTCATTGATATCCCTTGTTACAACTAATTTGTGACTGACCCCTAAGCCTACGATCAAGCCTTGATTAGTCTATTTACGAAGTCACGAGAGACGAAAGAATCAAAAAAGACACGAGAGCGTGAGCAAAAAAGAGAGGAGGTGAAAGCCAAAATTCAAGTGCAAACACGAGCGAGAGTGCTATCAATTTCTTTCTTTCTGAGTGAACGTAATGTTTTGTTGTGAGGATTCAATTATTTTATTTTCTTTTCTTCAATGTCACAAAGTCCTGATCAAAATATGGCAGAATGATAACCTGTTAGAAACGTGTCAAACCTTAACTTACAAGCCTTGCTATGAGAGGTGGAGTGAAGTTTGAGCCTATACAAGAAAGGTTGGACCTAGTTGAAGAGAGAGCACATTAGAGAAGGACACCTCAAAGTCCCCCTAGAAACCATGGCTGACAACAACTTAATGAAGATGATTTGTCTGATCCTAGTGAAGCCGAGAGTGATCAAGGGTCTAATATGAGTGATCGGTGGAGGGAACAACGAAATCGTGACCAAAGAGATCAGAGACGAGAAGATGATGATCTCAAGAATATAAAACTTTCAATACCTCATTTTCAAGGCAAATCCGACCCAGAAGCATACCTAGAGTGGGAGAAAAAGATTGAATTGGTATTAAATTGCCACAATTATTCTGAAAATAAGAAGGCCAAACTAGTCGCAATCGAGTTTTTTGACTATGCAATGATTTGGTAGGATTAATTAACCACTAGTCGAAGGCACAACAGAGAACAGCCTATCACTACTTGGGTCAAGATGAAAGCTACAATGCGACGGCGATTCATACCTTCGTATTATCACCTGGAGCTTTATTAGAAACTTCAAAATCTCACTCAATGAACTAAGAGTGTAGAAGACTATTACAAGGAGATAGAGGTGGCAGTGATTTGCGCGGATGTGCAAGAAGACCACGAGGTGATGATGGCTTGTTTTCTAGCCGGTCTCAATCGTGACCTTGCTAATGTTCCTCGAACTTCAACATTATATCGAGGTGGTGGACATGGTACACATGGCCATCAAAGTGGAAAAACAAATAAAGCGCAAAGTTGCTACCCGAGGCTATTCCACCGCAAATCCTTCAAAATGGGGACAAGGTATTAGCAAAAGCTTTCCATCAAACTGAGTGAAGGAGTCCACGGTGTTGCCTAAGACGAATAAGCCTTTGGCCGAATCAAGCAAAGGTAAGGCCATCGAGAGTTCGTCCAACCATTCTAGAGACATTAAATGCTTCAAATGTCTCAGAAGAGGACATATTGCCAGTCTGTGTCTAAATCGAAGCACCATGGTGATGCGTGCCGATAGTGAGGTCAAAATGAAAGACGAAGAGGAAAATGAGTCCAAAGTGAACTCCGATGAAGAGGAGGACTTGGAATGTCCTGTTGAAGGCAAATTTCTTATAATTAAATGGAGTCTAAGTCTTAAGGAATGGAGAATGAGCAACAACGACAGAATATTTTCCATTCGAGGTGTCAAGTCTAAGGAAAAATTTGTAGCATTATCATAAATGGAGGGAGTTGTACAAATGTGGTAAGCACTCTCATGGTGGAGAAGTTAGGACTGCCGACCACTAAACATCCGAGCCTGTACATGCTTCAATGGCTCAATGATGTTGGTGAACTCAAAGTCACGAAACAAGTTCTTGTTTCCTTTAGCATTGGAAAGTACTCTGACGAAGTCCTATGCAATGTAGTGCCAATGCACACGAGCCATTTGCTATTAGAACGACCTTGGCAATTTGACCGGAGAGTGGTTCATGATGGTTATACCAATAGGTATACCTTCAAGTATTGCGGCAAGAATGTGACACTTGCACCATTAACCCCGAAACAAGTGTACTAGGATCAACTCAAACTCAAGACTTCAGTGGGGCAAATGCAAGAAAAAGAAAAAAATGGAGAAGAAAAAGAAAATGAGAAAATAAGTGTGTTTGCAAGGGCAAGTGATATTCGAAGAGCATTAACTTTGAGGCAACCTATATTTGTACTCACGTACAAAGAAACATTGTTCAACACTAACGAGTTACCCGATGAACTACCTTCTTCTGTGTTGTCTCTTTTACAGGAATTCGGGGATGTTTTCCCAGATGCAGTGCCGAGAGGATTGCCTCCTATTCGAGGCATCGAACATCAAATTGACCTAGTGCTTGGAGCAGCCCTTCCTAATCGGCCTACTTATCAAAGTAACCTGAAAGAAACCAAGGAGTTGTAAAAGCAAGTTGCCAAACTAATGGATAAGGGTTACATTCGAAAGAGTCTCAGTCCTTGCACAGTGTCGGTTCTACTTGTGCCCAAAAAGGGTGGTTCACGGAGAATGTGCGTTGACTGTCGCGCCATCAATAAGATCACTATCAAGTATAGACATTCGATTCCTCGTTTAGATGATATGCTCGACGAGTTTAGTGGTGCCAAGTTATTCACAAAGATCGATCTTAGGAGTGACTACCATCAAATCCATACGTGAGAAGGCGATGAATGGAAGATTACTGATAACGGCTCGCGATATTAAGTAATAAAATTTATAAAATTGATCACACCAAAACTAACTAATATCACGACCTTAAAGGCAAGCGCACCTGTCGAACAATAGTATAGTTTAGTGGCAAGACCGAGTTATCATACCCAAGGGAACCAAAAGTACTAATACTTACTTCTTTTCTATTATCTAGCCTAAAAATAAAAGAGGTTTGGTTGAAACTAATTCTAAAACCAACTAAAGTGCATAAAAAGTAAATTGGGGAAAACTTTTAGGGAAAAGCTGATTGATATAAGCAATACTTAAGGGAGAATCCACTTAGACTTCATTTGTTTTTGGTTCTTGAGCTAGATGATTTATTCACTTGACTTGATCTGTAGAGATCCCTAATTTATGCTAAACCCTCCGTTGAGGCAAAGAGCAATTAGGCCTAGGTTGTTAACTAAAGTTCCTTTATTAATTAACACCCTAGGTTGCATTAATTCGATCGATGGTTCCCCATATTAGGTTTGACCCTAATCCGGCAGATTTATGTCGCCCTATGTCTAGGGTTGCATGCAACTCCGCTTAATTATGGTAGATCTACTCTTATCACACGGACTTTTGCTCCTCTGCTTTAAGCACATCTGTTTCTTAAATTAATACCTAGGCTTATTAACACAAAAATTAAGCACACATAATTAAGAACAACTCAAGTATTTATCATATAACTCAAGAATAAATAATAACAAGATTCGTCTTAGGTTTCATCCCCCTCAAGTATTTGAGGGGTTTAGTTCATAATAAAGAAAGAAAACATCTCAGGAGAATTAAGATAATAAAACATAAAGAACCTGAAAACCCCTGAAGGAATTTAGGGAGATCCTCTGTCTTGATGTAGAATTTTGGCTTCTGGGATGAATCAATCGGCTTCCCTTGAGTAATCCCTTACTTTCACTCTTTGTGTTGGCAGAAATATGGCACTCTTTCCTCAGAGAAAAGAGTATTCCCTTAGCGGGAAATAAGCACACCCTAGAAGTTGCCTCCTAGGGTCTTTATATAGAGTTTAGAATAGCTTTCTTAGCCCCTAAGTATCCAAATCTGAGTGAAATTCCTCTTCCTCAAGCATAGAACATGCCCGTGTGTCACGCCCGTGTACTTCGACAAGAGGTAGTGTGAGATTCTGTCGATTGGGGCACGGCCGTGTGGCCTGGCCGTGCTTGTCGGGGCTGGACCGTGTGGACTTCGTGTGGCACGACCGTGTGCCACGGCCGTGTGGTGACTTCTTGGGCCGTGCGTTTTCACATTTTGGCCCATTTTCTCCGATTTTTGGTCCATTTTCCGTTCTTTTCTCTTCCCTATGCTCTCCTGAGTGTAAGATATGAAAAAGAAAGATTAAGAGCACCAATTCTCACTAAATTGATAATAATTCATCCAAAATATAGGCTAAACATGAGGTAAAAATATATATAATTTAGCGTTTATCAAATACCCCCACACTTATGCCTTTGCTTGTCCTCAAGCAAAATCTCAATCTCTAATAAAGAATCATTCCTCTCAACTTACAATCTTTATCAATAATGTTTCGAACTAATCCATAGGTAATGATACAATGAAAATTCAATCAAAAGAACATTAAAGACTCAATCACTCTAAGCTGAAGAATTTTATCATTGAAACATAAGTTTTCTCCTTCCTCCTAAGTAATTATCTCTCCATCTTAATTAACAGAAGTTGACATCCTCACTAAAGGTTCACTCTATCCACTCAAAGTGTTTAGGGTTCAAGAATTAAGCACTCTCTAGTCAACCTGCGAAGTTCTTACCATAGGCTTGCAAGAAAATCACATCTCCACCACTATAGATTGACATGACATATCGATCAAAAGGTCTTGTAAGGGTTGTAATGGGGCTTGGTTAGGGGTGTTGTCACAGGCTGCAAAAGAGGGTTAGAATTGAAATTGAACTGAAAAATTATTTAGCTAGAAAAATCTCTATTACTTGGAACATATTTCCAAGGCTAATTCTTATGATAATATCATTTATGCCTGGATAGCCTTAAAATAGAAGTATGCAAAAATTTTTGAACTATTACAACTGAATTTAACTGTATATACACTTTTTTTTAGAACAATTCACATTGAATACAATAAATTGAATGTTTACAACTTTACATGCTGGAAAAGAAAATAAAGTTAGATAATAATTTCAACTCAAATCTCGACAAACATAGGGGTCAAAGTAATCGAATGAAATTCAACAAAAAATGGGTTATTGGTTAATAATTAGGGGGTGAGTCAAAGAATGGGGTGTTAGGCTCAACGGGGTTTACTAGGGGTTGATTTATGGAGGTAGGCTTTTTATGGAATAAGTAGGTTAAATCCTAAATGCCTTTATCATTTCGGTATATCAAATCAATGATGTGGTCTTGATGAGTATAATCAAAGCAAGTTCTAGAATAAGAAATCAGTGTTGACTCACTCAAAGCAATAATAAAAGTGAGCATGAAAGAATGTATGCTAAAAAGGATCAAAATCTCACCAGAATTATGGCTTTTTGATGTCAATCCTGTGAATTTCAAATTTCAAGATAATACTTAGAATTAAAGAAATAACTTACAAAAATTTCAACTTATCATGCTTGATTCCCTAATGTTTTAAAGTTTGAATAATCAGAGTACAGGCACATATATCTTAATTCTCAACATATCAATAAAATCATAAATCAATCAGAATTAATTCCTAATAGGAGACTGAGAATTATTTGAGAATAAAGCATGAAAAATTTCAGGGATTTCGTAGATAATTATAGATTTAAAGTAACTTCCCCCCCACACTTAAGATGTACATTGCCCTCAATGTACAAAGATATAGATAGCAAGAGAAGTATAATATCATAAGATAGGGAGAGGATTGAAACTCCCTGAATTTAGGATGAACTTGTGAGGAAGAGTCGGCAATTGTGGCAGGGTGTTCCCATTTTCGGTTGAATAAGAGCTGTAGAGCTCCTTTTTGAAACTGCGAAAATATTAATTAGTCGTGGGACTTTTGGATTAATAGAGATTGCTCGTTAGGGATTGGCCGATATGAAAGATAGAAAAATAAATAACAGAAAAATAATAAACTAAGTTAAAAATACTAATAATGTAATGATTAAAAGGAGTTAACATAATAAAAATAAGATTCGAAATAAAAATGAGACTAAGAAAGAAAAAAATAAAAACAAAAAATGAGAAAGATAGAACTGAAAGGGAGAATAGAGGCACACGCCCGTGTGTCTCGGGTGTAGCCCGTGTTGGCCAGATTGCACGGCCATTTGTGAACTTGTTCACTCTTCACACGGTCGTGTAAGTGGTCACACGCCCATGTTGGAATTGACAGTGTTGGCCACGGTTATATCGCACAGTCGTGGCTATTTATCGTAGCCCGTGCCTTAGGGAAAATTTTACCCTGCTTGTACACGGCCAAGTTGCACAACCGTGTCTCTGCTCAAAGTGTACACACGGCCTAAGGCACGCCCATGGGCATGTCCGTGTGGTCCTAAATTTCTTCATTAAAAAGGGTTAGTTGATGCATAAAAATACTAAAATTGAAAATAAAAGAAAAGTTACTAAGTTAGTGCTCGGGTTGCCTCCCGAGAAGCGCTTATTTATAGTCTAAGCTCGACTTTGCTCAAGCTTGTACGTTCATGGTGATTTGAAGAGTTGACACTCTTCTATCTTGCTTACAATTTCATTATCAACGTAAGATTTGAGTCAAGTGTGATTTACCTTGAAAGTGCCGAGTGACTCATGTTTTATCTCGACTGTACCATAGGGAAAGATTTTCAGTACCGTGAAGTAAGGTGTATCACTTGTATGCTCTTTTGAATTCAAGATTCGAGGATCATCTTCCCCTAAGATTACCTTATCCCCTACCTTGAGTTGATTCATTCGTACCTGAGGGTCGTCTTGGTGATGCTCTGGGTTGGTTCGGCATACTTTGGGCTTTTCATGATAGTTCAGCCACTCATCTAGTTCCTCAATCTGAAGCATTCGCTTTTCAGGTGCATCTCCCTTGGATGGACTTGTCTGTGATTGGGTTGCCGTTATGTAGAGTGTATCCTGCACAAAAGGTTGGGTGGTGAGTTCAGTGTTTTTACAAGAACACATGACTATATTATTATCAACAGTCTTAATCGAGTTTCGAGCTTGTAAGGTAACTTGGTCATCATCTATACGTAGTGTAAGTTCACCTCTTCCTAAATCAATTATTGTTCTGGCAGTTGCTAAAAAGGGTCGCCCTAGAATTAAGGGTACAGTGCTATCCTCATCAATGTCTAAAACAACAAAGTCAATTGGGAATATGAATCTATCAATTTTGACAAGCACATCTTCAATTATTCCCTTAGGAAACCTAATAGTTTTATCAGCCAGTTGAATGCTCATCTTAGTTTGCTTAGGTTTTTCAAGACCTAGTTGTTTAAATAGTTTATAAGGCATGACATTTATACTAGCCCCTAAGTCAGCTAAAGCATTTTTGGCGTCTAGGCTACCAAGTAAACAGGGAATAGTAAAACTTCCTGGATCTTTTAGTTTGGTTGGCAGTTTATTTTGAAGAATAGCTGAGCATTCCTCGTTGAGTTCCACTGTGGACAGTTCTTCCAACTTTCTTTTATTTGTGAGAAGTTCCTCTAAAAATTTTGCATACTTCGGCATCTGTAAAATTGCTTTAACAAATGGTAAGTTGATATGTAATTTCTTTAAGAGTTTAAGAAACTTACCGAATTGCTCATCTGTGCGGTCTTTCTTTAGCGCAGTTGGATATGGGATACGAGGTTTAAATTCTTTGGTAATTTCATCTTTGTAACTTACCTCATTCTTTCCTTTACTTACCATAGGCTCCTTGCATGGCTCTGGGTTGGTTTTGGTTAACCCCTCATTATCTATCGTATCGACGGCATTAAGTTGCTCTTTGGGGTTAGTCTCAGTATTGCTTGATAACCCACCTTGCGGTCTATCAGAGATTAGCTTGGTAAGCTGGCCTATTTGAGTTTCAAGTCCTTGAATAGATGCTTGCTGGTTCCTTAGTGCTGTTTCGTTATTTTGGAAACGAGTTTCTGACATTGCCATAAATTTGGTGAACATCTCTTCCAAGTTCGGCTTTTTCTCCTGTTGTGGTGGTGGCTGCTGAAATCCCGGAGGAGGCAATTGTCTTTGATTTCCTTGTCCTTCCCATGAGAAATTGGGGTGACTCCGCCAACCTGCATTATAAGTATTACTATAAGGGTTATTTTGAGGTCTAGAATTGTTACCCGTATAGTTGGCTTACTCAGTTTCCATGCCATGTCTATAAGAGGAGTAATCTGGATTGAACATATTTCTTTGGTTTGCATCACACTGCATTACTAGATATGCCTGCGTAGAACCAACAAAATTATCAAACTTTTTATTTAAAAGTTCTACTTGGTTAGTAAGCATGGTGACAGCGCAATATTATAAACTCCTGCAGCTTTTGTTGGCTTTGTCCTCATAACTTGCCACTGATAGTTATTCAGTGACATCTCTTCTATAAACTCATAAGCTACTTCTGGTGTTTTATTGTTGATTGTTCCTCTGGCGGCCGCATCAATCATCTACCTTGTTGATGGATTCAAACCACCGTGAAAGGTTTGAACTTGTAACCACAAAGGCAACCAATGGTGAGGGCACCTTCTCAAAAGATCTTTGTATCTCTCCCAGGCATCGTAAAGTGTCTCTAGATCCATCTGCACAAAAGAAGAGATATCGTTTTGCAATTTAGCTGTTTTAGCTGGAGAAAAATATTTAAGTAAAAATTTTTCGGTTATTGTTCCCATGTGGTGATTGAGCCTCGTGGTAAAGAGTTTAACCACTGTTTGGCTTTGTTTCTCAAAGAGAATGGAAATAGCCTTAGACGAATGGCATCATCAGAGACGCCATTTATTTTAAAGGTATCGCAAAGTTCCAAAAAATTGGCTATGTGTGAATTTGGATCTTCATCCTGTAAACCATCAAACTGCACCAATTGCTGTATCATCTGAATAGTGTTAGGCTTTAATTCAAAATTATTAGCAGCAATAGTAGGCCTAACAATGCTAGATTCAGTGCCTGCTAAATTAGGTCTAGCATAATCATACATAGTACGCGGAGCAGGATTTTGCTCAATAGGATTTGCAGCTACTACAGGAAGTAGCTGATTATCCTGATTTGCTTCCATCTCTTTAGTAGGTTCTGGCCTTTGTTCTTGTCCTTGTTCTGGATAATGTAGGCTTTGTCTGATCTCTGTGAGTTTTGCGAACTGTCGCTTCTAAATCTTCGTCAAAAAGCAATGGTCCTGCTGGGTTGTTTCTAGTCATAAACTAGAAATACCTAGAAAAAAAACAAAGAAAAATAGAATAAAATAAAAATAAATAATAAAAGAAAAAATAAAAGAAAAATAAAAATAACAATAAAAATAAAAATAAATAAAAACTGAAAATATAGTAATGGCTAAAGTAATAGAAATCGAGTTTTCTTAATATTTTAGTTCCCCGGCAACGGCGCCAAAAACTTGATAACGGCTCACGATATTAAGTAATAAAATTTATAAAACTGATCACACCAAAACTAACTAATATCACGACCTTAAAGGCAAGCGCACCTGTCGAACAATAATACAGTTTAGTGGCAAGACCGAGTTATCATACCCCAGGGAACCAAAAGTACTAATACTTACTTCCTTTCTATTATCTAGCCTAAAAATAAAAGAGGTTTGGTTGAAACTAATTCTAAAACTAACTAAAAGTGCACAAAAAGTAAATTGGGGAAAACTTTTAGGGAAAAGTTGATTGATATAAGCAATACTTAAGGGAGAATCCACCTAGACTTCACTTGTTATTGGTTCTTGAGCTAGATGATTTATTCACTTGACTTGATCCGTAGAGATCCCTAATTTATGCTAAACCCTCCGTCGAGGCGAAGAGCAACTAAGCCTAGATTGTTAACTAAAGTTCCTTTATTAATTAACACCCTAGGTTGCATTAATTCGATCTATGGTTCCCCATATTAGGTTTGACCCTAATCCGGTAGATTTATGTCACTCTATGTCTAGGGTTGCATGCAACTCCGCTTAATTATGGTAGATCTACTCTTATCACAGGGACTTTTGCTCCTCTACTTTAAGCATATCTGTTTCTTAAATTAATACCTAGGCTTATTAACACAAGAATTAAGCACACATAATTAAGAACAACTCAAGTATTTATCATATAACTCAAGAATAAATAATAACAAGATTCGTCTTAGGTTTCATCCCCCTCAAGTATTTGAGGGGTTTAGTTCATAATAAAGAAAGAAAACATCTCAGGAGAATTAAGATAACAAAACATAAAGAACCTGAAAACCCCTAAAGGAATTTAGGGAGATCCTCTGTCTTGATGTAGAATTTTGGCTTCTGGGATGAATCAATCGGCTTCCCTTGGAGTAATCCCTTGCTTTCACTCTTTGTGTTGGTAGAAATATGGCGCTCTTTCCTCAGAGAAAAGAGTATTCCCTTAGCGGGAAATAAGCACACCCTAGAAGTTGCCTCCTAGGGTCTTTATATAGAGTTTAGAATGGCTTTCTTAGCCCCTAAGTATCCAAATCCGAGTGAAATTCCTCTTCCTCACGCATAGAACACGCCCATGTGCCACGCCCATATACTTCAATAAGAGGCCGTGTGAGATTTTGTCGATTGGGGCACAGCCGTGTGGCCTGGCCGTGCTTGTCGGGGCTGGACCGTGTGGACTTCGTGTGGCACGGCCGTGTGCCACGTTGGTGTGGTGACTTCTTGGGCTGTGCGTTTTCACATTTTGGCTCATTTTTCCGGTTTTTGGCCCATTTTTCGTTCTTTTCTCTTCCCTATGCTCTCCTGAGTGTAAGACATGAAAAAGAAAGATTAAGAGCACCAATTCTCATTAAATTGATAATAATTTATCCAAAATATAGGCTAAAAATGAGGTAAAAATATGTATAATTTAGCATTTATCAACTGCCTTCAAGACCAAACATGGTTTGTATGAATGGTTGGTAATACCATTGGGTCTTACGAACGCACCTAGTACTTTTATGCGATTAATGAACCATGTGTTGCATGCTTATACTGGAAAATTTTGTGTAGTTTATTTTGATGATATTTTGACATACAGCAAGTCATTGGAAGAACATGTTCAACATTTGCGAGTAGTGTTAGAAACGTTGCGACAAGAGGTACTCTATGCAAACCTTAAAAGGTGTATGTTTTACACTAACAAAGTTGTGTTCCTAGGTTTTGTGGTGAGTTTTGAAGGATTGGAAGTTGATCAAGAAAAAGTTCGAGCGATCCAAAAATGGTTGCGCCCGACTAGCATTAGCCAAGTTCGAAGCTTTCATGGATTGGCTAGTTTTTATCGACATTTCCTACCTAATTTTAGTACAATTACCGCGCCATTGACAAATGTTATTAAGAAAAATTCAGCATTTTATTAGACTGATGAGCAAGAAAATTCATTTAACAAGATTAAACAATTTCTTGTCCAAGCACCTTTTTTAGCACTCCCTGATTTTGCTAAAACCTTTGAAATAGAATGTGATGCTTCAGGTATAGGGATCGGGGTCGTGCAAACCCAAGATGGAAGATCGGTGGCGTACTTTAGTGAGAAGTTAAGTAGGGTTGTCCTTAATTATCCCTTGTATGACAAGGAAATGTATGCCCTAATCCGATCTCTTGAGATGTGGCAGCATTACTTGTGGCCGAGGGAGTTCGTGATTTCACTCTGATCACGAAGCATTAAAACACATCAAGGGCCCGCATAAGCTAAACAAGCGCCATGCAAAGTTGATTGAATATCTTGAATCTTTTCTGTATGTCATCAAGTATAAGAAAGGCAAAGAAAATGTAGTGGCTGATGCCCTATCAACGAGGTACACTTTATTGTCCTATCTTGATTCTAAGCTACTTGGATTTTCTTAGTTGAAAGAATTATATGTTGCTGATAATGACTTTTGTAATATCTTTGCTGCTTGTGAGAATGGACCTTTTGAGAAATTTTATAGGTACGAGGTATTCCTTTTTAAGGAAGGTAAGTCATGTATTCCACAAAGCTCGATCCGAGAGTTGCTTACGTAAGAGGCGCATAGTGGAAGACTCCTAGGACACTTTGGTATAAGCAAGACACTATCAACCCTTCAAGAACATTTTTATTGGCCGCTAATACGAAGAGATGTTAAACGTGTCTGTGAGCGTTGCGTGATCTGCAAATGAGCCAAATAAAAAATTCAACCTCATGGTTTGTATATGTCGTTGCCCATACCCAAGTTCCCTTGGACTGATGTATCCATGGATTGTGTCCTTGGATTACCAAGAACAAAAATGGGGAAGGATTCTATCTATGTAGTAGTTAATAGATTTTTGAAAATGTCTCACTTTATTGCATGTGCCAAGATTGATAACGTTGTTCATGTGGCAAATCTCTTCTTTAGGGAAGTTGCTCTATTATATAGAATTCCTATAACGATCGTGTCCGATCGCGATGCAAAGTTTTTGAGCCACTTTTGGAGATCATTATGGGGGAAGCTCGAAATGAAGCCGTTATTCTCGACCACTTGTCATCCTCAAACAGATGGACAAACGAAGGTGGTAAATCAAATATTGTCTACTTTATTGTGCACCATCGTTCGTAAAAATCTAAAGTCACGGGAAGAATGTTTACCTCAAATCGAGTTTGCTTACAATCACTCCATCCACTCTATGACTAAGTTTTCTCCCTTTGAAGTAGTTTATGGCTTTAACCCATTAACTCCCCTTGATTTATTGTCATTACCTAATGACCAACTTGTTGATGTAGATGCCAAGAAAAAGGCCGAGTACGTCAAAGAGCTCCATAAAAAAGTACGAGCTAACATTAAAGCCCGAACTGAAAGTTACGTTCAAAAGGCAAACGAAGGAAGAAAACGAGTTATTTTCAAACCTGGTGATTGGGTCTGGGTTCATATGAGGAAAGAACGGTTTCCAACCCAACGACAATCTAAGCTGTTACCGCGAGGAGATGGCCCATTCCAAGTCATTGAACAGATTAATGAAAATTCATATCGACTTGATTTACTGGGTGAATATAATGTTAGTGCAAGTTTTAATGTTGTTGATTTGTCTCCTTTTGATGCAGGTTCCGACTTGAGGACAAGTCGCCTTTAAGAGGGGGGAATGATACGACCTTAGCTCAAGACGTTTCTAAGGAATCCATTGAGCTACCACGAGGGCCTATAACTCAGTCACGAGCTAAAAAATTTCAAGATGCATTAGCAAGCTATGTGGACCGAGCTTGGGAAGAGCAAGAAGTCGAAACCATTAGTCATGCATGGATTAACCCAATCGACATCACTTGCAATTTATTGCAAGTTGAATTTGACTGTTAATAAATTCATCTTAAGTTTAATAAATGAGTTGTTGGACTTAATTCAACTTATCTTAGTTTATTTAATTAAGTTTTTATTAAACTTCATTTAATAGATGCTTCTTAATTAATCTAGTTACTAGGATAATTTATTGAAGTATGAGTTAATATTAATTAATTATGCTTCACTTAATTAAACTAGTTGCTGAATTAATTGATGTATTTGTCTTAAGTGTATTTATTGAAGTTAAGTGATTAATGTGTTTGAGTCTAAATTAGTGTTTAATTGTGTTTAATAAGTTCATTATAATGTGTTTATTGTAGGTGTCTCTTCAGCTCATAACCGTTACAAATTCAATGAAGAGGCTTTTCAAGTGATTTCGGTTACATGCTGTTACACATCCAATGAAAAGGCTTTTCAAGTCATTTTCAGTTACAAGCAAGTGGTTGTTACAAAGAAGGTTTAACACATCATTTAAAAGAGTTTAAAGAGTGGATTATTGCTTCTTTAAATTCGGCAGCTAGCTTTTCAACTACCAACCGTTTTTGCTACTTCAAAAGAAATAATTCAAGCATTCAAAATACCATTAAGGTGCTGGTGACTATTCGGCTAACCAAAAGGACATTTCAAGAGTCACTTTTCAAGCATTCAAGGTCAATTATGCAGCTGAATTGAAGTGAATTAAATGGTGGAGTTATTTGGTTCAAGAATTCCAAGAGACTTGAGCTTTATTTCAGCTTTTAAGATGAATATTTGTGTCTATTCAGCTAGCATTTTTCTAGCTTTATAAATATGCGTAATCAGCCATTTGAAGGCACCTTGGATATTTTAGTGAATGAAACTCTGTCATTTTAGTGAGAACTCTTCTCTTCAATTTCGTACAAAGACTTGTTGGCTTATCTACAAAGCTAGTGGCATCAACCTATTCTTTCAATTATCCCGAACTTATCATTTTCAATAGTGTGGGATTCGAACATTATACTGAAGTTCCTATCTTGCTAGATAGTGGGTTGAGGTCTTTTTCCATCTTTGTTACCATCTTAGAAACAAATAAGTCCCGGGTCAACAATCTTTATTGTTGGTTCAACTTGTTTCTAAGTTCCTTACTTTTTCCATCTTCACCCTCTTTTTAAACATCAAACCATCTTTCTTGTTAAACCGAGCCATTCAAAAATCCTCTATCTTTAATTCCTTTAGCCGAACCTATAAAATTCATTTTTCACCTAAATTTGAACCCTTTGTCAGTTTCTGCCCATTTCTTTTTATCCAAATTACCCTGTTGTTAGAACTGAATGAAACTTCTTCGTCGGCGATAGGGCAATACAAATACGACTCGAGATCAATCACAAGGTCGGGATCATATCAACGGGCGTGTGCCAGGCCGTATGAAAACCCTTGTAGGTTCGAAATGAAAATACATCCACACGATCTACGGACATGGGCGTGTGTGACCATACGGCCTGCCCACACAGGCGTGTGCCCCTATTTTTTTAGTGAAATTTTCCAAAGTTTTCTAAAGTGCCTGGTTTAGTATCGAACCATTTTTAAGGTATGTTTTGGGCCTTGTAGGCCCATATTAAGGACTTTAAGATGAAGTTTGAAAATTTTTGAATTTGAACAATATTTCATGACCCGAAAATGTTGTCATGCATGTGTTTATGTCCAGTAATGCCTAGTACCTTATTCTAGAAACGGACACGGGTAAGGGGTGTTATAGTGTGTCACACACGGCTGAGACACACGCCCATATCTCTACCCATGTGGATGAAAATAGGCTATTTTTAAGCCACATTTCTCACCCAATTTTGGTGTCAACCTACACATTTCAATAGCATATAACCACAACCAAAATATGCACTCAAACTAACCCAAAACCAAACCTAAACATGTAATTTCCATGTACACAACAAAATATTCATAAGCACATACATTTGCTCATTTAAACACATACCAAATTTGATTCAAATGTTACCTAATTAGTCACTTACTTATATGCATCTTAATGCACAAAACATAACATATAAACTATTTCACCAATTTATCCAATAGGTACCAAATTACTACTACATAAGAAGACAAATTCCAAAGTCTTCATCAAGCACACTCAAGGTAATCAAACTTCATACAAAAGGCCAACCACCTACATATAAATACATACCAACATATACCAAGTCGAGCCAAATCACATGGCTAATACATAATCAAAACATATAGACTTCATTAGCCAATAGACCTATACATGCCATATAACCAAAATACATTGAGTCCAAAAGTACCAAAACAACTGTTGGATAGTGTGATGAATCTCTGACGACTTCCAATCTGAGCAAGCTTCCAAAACACTATAAGACATGGAAAAATAAATAGAGTAAGTAATTATGCTTAGTAAGTTCGTATAACTCAGAATTTAACTTACCATTTAATCATAATTTAGATAAATAAACATAGTATATCCCATTCAATTTGTTCAAATGCCTAAACACATATATTCACCAATAGGTTAGTCATATAAAGCATATATAACAATCAAATAATATGAATGAGCACCATATTCAAGTAAGTTTCATATACATGTATCTTCTATTTCACAACTCAATATATATATCACATAATGTCATGTATCATTTTTGTGATTTATATCGAACTCATCTGATCTGAAACAAGACTATCCCCGTTGAACCACTTATAATATCGTTAGATACATGGGTAGTACACCGAGGTGTACTGAATGGTAACCCGTCAATTCCTGTACATGTATGCTCTTACGAGCTATAAACGGTAAACTCTTCTGAGCTGAAATAACGGTAAGCTCACATGAGCTAAAATTCAGTAAGCTCTTATGAGCTGTAAATCAATAAGCTCATACGAGCTGTGGTAAGTCCACAACACATGCAAATCTTAACCAAATCGGTAACCCTAATCACATGTCATTCATATCCTACGAATTCCTAAGGTTCAAATGGGACTCGGTATTCTCTATATTTCCATTATTAGGCATTCAATAAACATGTATTCTAATTTCACAACTCACAAACATACCTTTCAAATAAGTATATTTATATAAATGCTTAATTCTAATTACACGAACTTACCTCGAATTCGAACGATGGAAAATGGTGGTCTAATCGATAATTTTATCTTATCCTTGATCTAAATCCATACGTTGTTTCTCTTGATCTATATAATCAAATTTAACTCAATTAAACATCATTCTATTCAATTTCATCCAATTTTCATATTATGGTAAAATAATGTGATCCCAGCTGCATCATGTCATGACACAACTCGACGACACCGAGATTGGCCTAAACTCAAGGGGCCCAAGTGCAAAATGAAGTTTTTAATTTCAGTTTATTAATTTGGTTACTGGAATAAGGACTTTGATTCATTTATTTTAGTTATTTTAGTCATCATTAATATATGTTTTGCATTTAATAAAGTCATGCATTATGTAATTTTCATGTTAGTTAAGTATGCATCATAAATAATGATATGCATTATGTAACTCTCATATTAGTTAAGATTACATCATAAATTATGTCATGCATTATGTAACTCCCATGTTAGTTTAAGTCTGTATCATTAAATTAAGTCATGCATTAAATAACTTATTTGTTCATTTAGTTTGCATCTTAAACCATGCATATAAGCATCTTAGTTGTTAAATATGTTTGAGTTTGTTTATATAAGTATTTTATTTAATTGGCTATTACTTTTAATGCATAAGTTTAAGTGTGTTTATTTTCATTTTAAATAAGGTGATTTGAGTTGCATGTTCATTAATAAATTCATGTACGAGAATGTTTATAGTGTGCTGTTTTGTTTTTAGTGTCTTTAATGCTTAATTATCTATTTTGTAGGTGACTATTCATATGGTTAAATTAACTCTTCATGTTTGGACTTTTTTAAGCCTTCAAAGATCATCATGGTGGTTGTTTAAATGGTCCAAGAGTGTCGCTTCAAATCTGATCAGTTTCATGCACTCAAAGCTTGTTATAGTGTCAATTAAAGAGAGATGAATGCACAAGTCTTTTGACATTTAGTTTAAGGGAGATGGAGGACACCGAATAGCACATTAAGGGTCCATTAAGTCATCAATAAAGTGAAGAGACATGCCTTTTCATCTACACCAGAATCAAGTGAAAAGACAAGACTCTTTGGCTGCCCATTAAGAGTTATAACCGAATTTTAATATTTGTTAATAGTTGATATAAATGTTGAATTTGAATAGTCATATTAGTGCCCATAAATAGCTTGTAAAAGGACAATGTTAGAGATTTTTTGCTCATTTTGATGAATGTTTATAACATTGTAAGTTATTCAACTCTCTTATTTTGTTTAAGACTCAAGTAGACTTATCTAGCTTGCTAGTGGCGTCTTTCTTGTTTCTTTGAACTTATCACTCCTAAACCGAGTGTGGCGTTCACTCTTATACCGGTTGGTTCCTATCTCCATATAGATAGTGGGTCACAGTTTATCTATCCTTCTATCCACCTTAAGAGTTGCTATAAGTCTCAGGCCGATAATGTTATAGTATTGGTTCATTCTTAACCCTTAAGCCTATTCTCATCCTATTTAGTTTCCATCATCCAAAAATCACCTATTTCTTATTCTCGATCAAATCCAAAGCTTTATCATCCTTGAAACGTTTTGAGCTTTTTTGTTTAAAGCCTATTATTAGCCAATTTCAGCTTACTTCTCTTAGAACGATACTTTCTCCATTTTAACAATTGGGCAACAACAAACGACTCGAATCATCACCGAGGTGAGTTCGTATCATAAAATTACCTTTTTACCCCTAAACTTTTAACTTATTTACAATTTAGTCCTTATCTCATAAAATGCAAATTCATACAATTTCACCCACACCCATGCTAGCCGAATTTTAACCATGCTTATTGTAGCCCATATTTTTCATTTATTCACACATTTCTCAATTTAATCCCTATTTGACATTTTCACTAAAAATCACTTAACAAATATTGTTTATCTAACTACAACCATTCATAATCTATCATGAAACTTTAAAACTCACACATATTCATCAATGGCAAAACTCAAATACTTTAATATTTTTGCAAATTAGTCCTTAGGCTAGCTAGATTAAGTTACAATGACCTCAAAAACATAAAAATCATTAAAAACGGGACAAATTTCACTTACATGCAACCTTGAGTAGTGGCTGAATGCTTCAAGCCCTAGCTCTAGCTTCCTATTCTTCTAATTTTCAGTGGTGAAGAAGATGGACAAAAGAAAATGGTTTTTTTTTTACTTAATTTTAATTTTATTACTAATTTACATATTTAACCTTACTTATCCATCTTTATAATGCTTAATCCATGTCCACCTATGTCCACTCAACATATCAATGGTATAATTATCATATAAGGACCTCCAATTTAAAGTTCCATAGCTATTAGACATCTTTAGCTAATAAAACATAAGTTTTACAC
The DNA here is from genome assembly GCA_020496765.1 of Gossypium stocksii. Lineage (NCBI taxonomy): Eukaryota > Viridiplantae > Streptophyta > Magnoliopsida > Malvales > Malvaceae > Gossypium > Gossypium stocksii. The sequence continues at coordinate 58,445,235 of CM035626.1, forward strand.
TTTACGCGATTTAGTCCTTTTTCACAAATTGAGCACTCAAACGATAAAATTTCTTAACGAAACTTTCATGCAATACTATTATCATACTTTTGACCTCAAAATACTATTAAAATAATATTTTAACTTTAACGCCCCTAACCCGAATCCAACACCGGATTAGAGTTACGGAGCATTACTGGAGTTACTGATTTATTTATCAAATATTTTATTTCATCTAACATTTATATTTCGAACCACTTAAAATTAGACATATTTTTCCCCAAACATATTTATTTTTCTTGACATATTTTATTTGGATTTATTATTCGTCTCAACATACTTAATTTCCTTGTATCAACGTCCCAAAGGTAATCACATATTTACATGTCATAATAAATGTCATTTTTCTTTCCATGTTCCAGTCTCGTATTTAAGTCATCCAGATTTTTATAATAAATTTGGTCATCGGTTCCATTTATTCTATATTCTAATACATTCAATTAATGATCTAGGAAAAATTACCATTTTGCCCCTAAATCTTTAATTAATGACGATTTTACCCTTAGGCTCAGAAAAATAAATTCTTGCAATTTAATCCTTATTTCCAGCCGTTATCATCATACATATTAATAACATTCCATAAATTCTATAAAATATCAAAATTTTTCATAATTTTAACACTTTTCAATTTAATCCTTAAAACATGTTTTCCCCCGATCTCGTACTAAATTAACAGTTTTCATTTAAAATTTTCAATTTAAATAATATAATAATCCATTTCATGTAATTTGATCATTTCTAACATTTTTACAAAATTTCCCATAAAGTTTTACTTTTATTCAATTTAGTCCCTAAGCCTAAAACATACAAATTAGCCATGCTAACTGATTATTCATACATATTTTCCTCCTCCCCTCTCCATTCCACAACCTTAATTTATATAACATGCTTATGAGTAACATTATCAATAATTTCACTATTTACTTATGTGTATATTCAAAGCTGTCCATTTGAGTCATAGTCACTAAATTATTTATATCTTGAGCTACAGAAATCCAAATTAAGATCCGGTAATTTTTTCTGAACCTAGACTCATATATCTTCTTACCATAAAAATTTCATAAATTTTGGTTTATTCAATTACTACAGTTTATTCTTTAAAGTCACCCCTGTTCTGCTATCTAACAGTTCTGACCCTTCTTCACTAAAAATTAATTATCTCTTCATACAGGATTCAGATGATGTTTTTATTTATTTCTCTTGAAAATAGACTCATTAAATAATCTAACCATATAAATTATGTCCCATAATAATTTTTATAAAATTTTTAATGATTTTTCCAAGTCAAAACAGAGGATCCCAAAATCATTCTGAACCAGTCTTACAAAAATATATGTTTCTTTTATATGAAAATACGCTCAACAAGTTTTAATTCCATATCTTACTCAACTTCTAATTTAGTTTCTACCATTTTTGGTGATTTTTCAAAATTAACTTACGGCTGCTGTCCAAACTGTTTTAGTGCAAGATATTAATTACTAAGTTTATAACACCCTTATTTCCTTTCTCTACAATATTTCCCATCACTTTCTCTTATTTCTCTTCATTAATATATCAAGAACATAGAACCATATATATATAAGAAAACCCTACATTAACATCATTTCCATGCTTTTTCAATAATATCAAACTTAAAAATATATGAAAATCTTGATGTTCTTACCTTTTCCCCTTGGTTTCAATCTTTAACTTGATATCCTCTCTCTTCCAGCTTCTATTTCTTGAGTCAAACTTGACATTCTAACTCCCCATAGTCTCCTTAACATTTTTCTCCATTGGTAGCTATGGAAATTCTTTTGATTTCTAGGTGAAAATGGTGAATTTTTTGTGGAAGGACTAAATTGTAAAGAATGAAAAGTTTCTTTCTTCGCTTCTCTTCTTCCTAACGTGAATGCATGGAAAATTGGATGAGAATTTCCTCATCTTTCTTTCTTTATATATACTAATAAAATAATAATAAAATAATAAAATAATAAAATAATAAAATATCATATAAAAAAATCAAATTAAAATATTAATAACTAATATTTAATTAATTAATTAATCTAAAATATCTCCAACATCATCATTACTTTCCAAATTTCTCTCTCTTCCAATTGACCATTTTGCCCTTTGTGATCTTTTAAAATTCCATTATTGAGTCATCACTTAATTTTGATAAAATTGCAATTTAGTCCCTCATAATTCTTCATCTATTCAATTTGGTCCTAATTCATCCTTTGTCCTTAGTTCTAGATTATTCCACCCATAAAATATTTGCACTATTGGTCCTTTAACTTTTCATATTTACTCTTTAACCCCTTAAATTTTGAGTATTTACTCTTGGGCAACAAAACTTTTCTCACTTTTACAATTTAATCCTTTCTTGAATTAATTTGTCATAATATACTTCCCAATGACATAACTCAAATTTTTGCTCCTTGCCACTTTATTTCCTTATCTTACTATATCAAGGATACTATCTTACTGTAAAAATATTCGGGGTGTTACATTAACCTCAGATTTGTGGTCCTGAAATCATTGTTTCGATTTCATTAAAAACGGGTTGTTACATTGCCCGTGTGAACCCTGCAATAATATGGCTACACACGCATGTGTGCCTTGCCCGTGTGGCCCCAAATCAATGAAAAGTGAGTTACACGACCAACCACAGGACCTGGCACATGACCGTGTGGCTCACACGGCCTAGACACATGAACGTGTGCTCAACCGTATGGTGTCAACAACCACCATTTTTGACGACTGAAACTCGCAAAAATTAAGGTTTTCGGCATGCACCTGAAGGGATTTCAAAGTGACAACAATGAGGAGGATCTCCAAAGCCTAAAACAAGCATTCAATTACACAATTAAGTCATTTTCATTCCCAATTACACTGCTAAATGTGCAAAAAATTGACTGGCTAAGGCTTACTCGATAGCCTTTCAATCGATGCGATTTACAATGTATAATCTCGACTAGAACGTATATATTTACGACCACAATCAAAATGAAAAAAAAAAGTAAAGTAAAAGTATTGGAAAGAGAAAAAAGAGAAAAGAGATGAAAAGAACGCGAAAGAAATAACGAAGAAGAAATGATACTTTAAAATGCTATTAACTTCTAGTCAACTTCCAACACTTAGCAAAAATATTCGCTCTCGCATATTCTGAGATTCAAACTTGAAACCAGACAAAATGCAGATAAATGCTTAACCAGTGAACCAACGAACTCATTCTTGATATAGACTTACCCTGAATTAAACTTAAATGTGCCATTCCAGGATAGCAATTACCTTAAATTAAAATAACAAAAATTTTAAAGATGCAACTTGAACTCTTGACCACAACACATAAGTAGAGCACAGAACCATAGATACAAATTACAATGAAATTAACAGTCAAACCTTAAAATTTTGGGTCGTTACAACTTTTAATATACTTTATAAAATAAAATAAAAACTAAAATCATACCTTATGCTTGAATGTGATGAAAATTGATTAAAGATTTTTTCTTCTCTTCTTCCCTTAACTTTCAAAAATTTGAAAGAAAAATGGAAAAAGATGTTCATCTTTCTTTTACATGTATTATAATATTACTTAATAAATATTAAATAATAATGATTTAATAAAATATCATTTAAAAGCTATCGAACTATTGATTTTTTAAGTAATGGTAAAATTGTCATCAAGCCCTTTCCATCAAAATAAAAATAAGATAATTACATTTTAGTTCCTATAATTTCTCAACTCATTCAATTTAAACCTTAAACTCGATACCGTTAGCCTAACCACATGCTCCGACTAATTATTCTCTATGTTTTCATACCAACAGTTTCTTCTAAAAATGATCACAATATTTTATATTATTATTTATTTATAGAACACTTCTTCTATGATTTCCACCATAAAGATGTTACAAAGTGCGAAAAATATCACCGAACAGCAATTCATGATGCAAGACAACCATACAGGGCCAATAAAAAAGTTTACTATATTTTTATGAAATAAATATATTACCATGAAATTCTATTAATAGAATATTTTTTTCGCAAAACTAAAGCAAATCAGTAATTGAATAAATTGATTACGGCCTTAAAAAAAAACAAATACCTATGCATCGATTACATTACATTGCCTACTCAATTCGGTTTTTTTTTTTAACAGAAATATAAAAGTTTTTCTCTTTAAAATAATTTATTAGATAATATTAATAAAAGGTATTTTGATTGATTTATTACCCCATTTAACACAACCTCATTATGGTAGATTGACCGTCATATTGTTAATAATCATAGTAAGTCTAAATATGGAATGAGGTCAAAATTGAGAATAATATTAAATTCCTTGATTATGTTGTCATCCGTGTTGCTTCTCCATCTATAAATCAGTCCTCTACAAGGACAGAGAGCTACAACCATAAAATCATACACGAGGCACTTGGAAATACAATCAGAAAGGCAAACACCAAAATAAGCCAAACCAAGGGCAGAAAGATAAAAATCCCAAGACCTTGATCAGAAGAAGCAGGGCATCCACCATTAGTTATTTGAAGCCGATTAATAAGTGGTCTGATTCTATTTTGAATACCAACTCAAGTATCATTATCTATGTTTTGTTTGAAACTGATATTCAATGGGAGAATTTTGGAAGCTAAGAGCATCCAATGCTACCTTTATATTTGACTACGTTTTAATTTTAAATTTTTGTAAAATATATATATACACACACGTTTTTATAATACCCATGGATAGGGTTTAACATTAATGAATTATAATGTGAGAAAAATTTGTAGAATATATTATTAGCAGTTTAAAAATAGAGAGATTTGTGGTTATTATTTTGATATGAAAATAATATTTCAAATTGTAATAATTTAACAATATTATAAGGGTACTATTTCAAATTATGTATCAAACATAACATTTATTTTATAATAAGTTAAATTTTAGAAAATTGAAAACAAAACTTAAATTTTCAAAATTATATATTCTAGAAAATTTGTAATAAATTTTATTTAAAAATTTAAAAATTATAAAAAATAAAAATAATATATCAAAATTTCAAAAATAAGAAAAAGTTGAACTAAAATTTTATAAAGTCTAGAAATTGAAAAAAATTAAAAAAATAAATATACATTTTAGAAAAATATTAATATTTTGAAAAACGAAAATTGAAAATTTATTTTTTTAATTGATATTTATGAAAAATATTCAAAATTCAAAGTCAATCAATACCGATCAACTCTTGGTCAAAAGTCGGTCAACAATAGTCAATGCAGTGGGTCCAAAAATTTTCTTTATTTTTTATTTTTGAATTTAAAATTAATTTTTTAAATTTTTAATAAACTCAAATTTGTGTGACATATTCTAATTGGCATCACAAATCAACTTTCTTTTAATACTATTACAAAAATGGAGTTAACTAGGTAACAAAATGATAATTTAAGACGAAATTGAGATGAAAAAGTTTAAGTATCAAAGTGGGAAAGCATGTATAGTTCGGGAGTCAAATTGAGCATTAAAACTTTAATAAATTTTAGTATGCTTTTAATATTAAATAACATAAAGGTTAGAATATGTAGTAAGTTTATGTACTCTTTGTAAATTTAGAATTTAGTCCCTATACTTTTATTTTTAGGAATTTAGTCTCTCAACTTTTTATATTTCAAATTTTAGATCCAACTGTTAATACTATTAAATTTAGTTTGAATGCATATATTTAGCTTATAATTTCTGAAACAATTCACCGTATGTGTGTGATTATATGTGATTGTTTGCAAACCATAGTAGAATCAAATAATTAATTAATGGAACCATATTAGGATCAAAATAATTTAGGTTATATTTTTATGGGATAAATCTCAAAATTATATATTAACTTTGGTTTAATATGAAATTGTATATATAAATTTTAATTTTGTGCAATTTTATACATCAATTTTTGATTTGATCTAACTCTCACAAATTATTAACACAATTATTGATATAACATCATTTTATGTTTATATATTGCATATAAAAATAATTATATTTACCAAATATAAAAATAAATTGATGTATTTATTTCTTTAAATATGTATAATTGAACCAAAATTAAAGTTTCATGTATACATTTGAACCATAATCAAAATTTTATATGTATAAATGAACCAAATTAAAATTCATGTATTAAACTATACATTTAATCAAAATTTATATATAATTTTAAGATTGATTCTTATTTCTATTTGCAAACCGTAAATTTATGCCCTAAAATAGTCAAATAAATCATACATAAAAAAAAATTTTAAAAAAAGTAAAGCAGAAATGACTTTGTATGTTTTTGGGGAGTTATAAAAAAGATAAAAACTACCGTGATGAAAATATAAATAAATTAAAACTGATGAAATTGAATGAAATGTATAACTTTGGAGATTAATGTTGCGTCGTGTCGTTGTAGAAGTAGAATGTAGAAAGCAAAACTCTTAACTTCGTGTAAAATTTATTTTATGATAATAAGTTAATGCTTTCTGATATGAAATAAGGACTTTTATGGTATAAAGTAGCAAAATATTTTTTTTCAAATATGTAATAATATGTTGCAAATATTAAAGTGGTTAATTTATATAATTTGCTTTAATTGACTATATTGAATTGTAATGTTATTTTAAAAATAAAATAAAATGAAATCGGTTGAACGAGAAATCAAGATATATTAAAAAATTGATATTTAATATTTGGAACAAATTTATTACTAATAATGTTGTTCATGATTAAAAGAAAATATATTTATTGAATGAGTTTTAGTTTGATTGGTATCAGACGTGAGTTTGAGTGTGCTGAAGCGCATCATTCTGCTATTAAGAGTTAGAGACAAATTATGGATAATTTTATACATTATATCAAAAAGAATAGATATGATTATAATCTATAATGAGATTAATAATAATATATTTTACAATCAATAGTAACAAATAATTGAATGAAATAGGAAGATAAGTTTTTCCTAGAACATTGAGTATGTAAATGGTTGATGTTCTTCTCATTCATATATTGTTGTTGTTTTGCCTTGGTAAAAATCCTCAGCTTCTCTGATATTTTCTGAGATCCATCTTTTCTTCAAAAATATTATTGAAATTAAATAGATAAAAGCAGAAAAATATATTAATTAATTAAAATACATAAAAAGAAAGGGAAAAATTAAATTTAAAATTCACGTTCTGAAATATCTTGAGAAATCCTTGAAGATTCGGCTTCAGTAGTATTACTAATTAAATAGATAAGATTTATTTAAATTAGGAATAATAACTAAAATAGAAAGGAAAAACTTACATTTGAATGACTTAATGCTTGATTTATTTGAAGATGTCTCCTTCCATTTCTGGCAAAACAATTACTAATCTATTAGAAAAAGAATAATGTTAAAAAATTTCATTAACATCATAATTACATTTAAGGAAATAAAAAAACTGACAATATAATTTTCTACTATACTATGTTGGAAAATATGGACATCACATATATAATTAGGATAATTACATGTTATTATTTACTATCATGATAGGTTAGCCCAAATTAAAAGTGATCTAGTTTGGTTAGAATTTTATTGGGGCTTTAATTATTAAATAAAGTATGGGTCAAATATGTGTAGATATTCTTCTAATCAAATTCTAATTAATGATGGGCTAATTAGAATTTGATTAGAACTAATATGCCAGGTTATAAATATTAGGGTTATGGTCCTCAAATTATACACAAGATATCTTTTCTAATATCCCATCATTAGGAAAGAGAGAGCAGATATTCTCTGAATTTCTTATCTGCTAATTTGGGAGATCAAATCCCCAAAGTTTGGTAAAACTTCGAGGAATTCATGGATTCATGTACGCTTCTGCATTTAGTTTTATTCTTGATGATTTAATATGATAGATCTTGGTTTATTCAGTTTTATTTCAGATTTATTTAAAAAATTCTAACAAGTGTCATCCGAGCTTTGTCGTGTTGAATCATTGAGAATGAATTGATTCTTTATTATTTTTGGATTGATTCGTTTTTCTTTTTTAATTTTATGGATTTGATATTTTAATTATATATTATGTTGAATCTTTGAGATTCTTGATAAATTTTTAAGTTTCGATTCTTTAAATAAAATTTTAAGGTTTTAAATAAAGTTTTAAGTTTTTAATTTTCGTATAACTGGAAAGATTTACAGTTTTAATTGAGAATTAAAAACTGAGGATTTTATGTTGTTTATACAGTTTTAATAAATATTTAAAAAGCTATGTAGGTTTGGGTTTCATTAGAAACTATTTATGATATACATTTGATTATATCAATGATGGATTGTTAATCGCTAATCGCTTGTTTTTTAGTTTTACGGTTATATATATATATATATATATATATATATATATTGTTTTGGAGACACTTTAGTAATTGTAACATCCCGAAATAGGGCCTAAACGGAACAGTGGTTTTGTGACCACAAATCCGAGATAGAAATAATTATTTTATAAGTATTTTGATGTTTTATGATAGAATATGAGGTTTTAAATTATGATAGACAACTTGGGCTACTCAGTTTTAGGTAAAAACGAGTAAAATGGCTTAATCGGTAAAAATACCTATTGTACATAAGTGTATGTTATAGTAGGAATTTGAGGATGTTGTTGGTAAATAAATGATCAGCATGTCTTAAAACATAAGAATTTGTGATAAAGTTTGATTTCCGAGCCTTGAGGGCAAAAGTGTAAATATGCAAAAATTTAGGGGCAAAAATGTAATTTTGCCAAAGTTTGAGTAAAGGGCTGTTTTGATAAATGTGGATATTAAATAAGCTAAATTTGCTATTATAGATCAAGAAGAACAAAATTCGGGAGTAGATCGGGGAAAGGAAAAAGTAAAGGACTAAATTGTAAAGTTTAGTCACATTTTGTATCGAGGTAAGTTTACGGTAAATAAATGCAATATTCTTTTATTTTATATTAATATCATCAATTTCCAGCATTTATATATTCATTTTATGATAATATTCCAAGTTAGATAGAAGAGAAGTTAATAGATAAGAAGTATCATGAAGCCCCGTTAAACTTTAGGAATGTAGGGATACGAATGTCATGACATTTGGGGTTGACAGGACAAGACAGAAATGAGCCATGTAAGTCCATATAAGATATATGACTTTGGAGACAGGAATGAGCCATGTAAGTCCATATCAGATATATGGCTTTGAAGACGGGAATAATTCATGTAAGTCCATGTCAAGGACATGGCATTGGCAGGATATTGTTAGACAGGAAAGACCCTAGTATCCTTAGTATTCCGAGCAGTTCAACGGGCCATTATACAAGTTAAATTACAGAGAATTATCAGCAAGGGAAAGGTAGATTGTATTTATGAATATTGAAAAGTCAGGTAAGAAAGAAGGTAAGTGAATAAGGAAGAAGGTAGGAAATGAGATGTAAAGAAAGTTTATGATGCTAGGTGACATTATGCATAATTATTGTTTGTGATGAATGTTGTGATTTATTTGCTTGTAAACTTACTAAGCTTAGTGCTTACTCTCTTTATTTCCTTATTTTATAGTTCTTGCCAAGCTCACTCGGGAATTAAAAGGAATGTCGGAGATCCAGACACACTATCGAAGGAATTACTTTGGTATAGTTAGACGTTTCATTTCATGTATGGCATGTATAGGGACTTGGCTTCTTTTGGTATGATATGTTCAATGAATGGTGTGTAAATACTTGCTAGTGAATAGCTAATGGAAGGGCTAATGATACACATGTTTGATAGTTTGTATGCTTGAATGGCAACTATCACATGGAAACTAAGGAAAATGTGAAAGTAGCTTAAAAACAGATTCAAACAGCAGAAATGACGTGACTTTGAAAAATTACTAAAAATAGTAGGAATGGATTTAAATAGTGAATGAGGTATGAAATTAAATCTTAATGAGTCTATTTTACTATGGAAGAAATATAGCTAGCAAAAGAGTTGTATATTATGAGTTATTTACACTTGAGTGAGACTGCTCCAGACTGACTCTGTAATCCCCTGTTCTGATTTTAAAAATTCACCATAAATTGTACATAAATAATTAGGTGTTATAATTTATATCCCTAGATTCCTTATTGAGCCTAGTTTTTAATGAAACAAATGAAATGCCTATTTGAATTTTTTAGAGAGAGAAAATTAACTCGTAGTGAACAGAGGTCAGAGCAGTCGAACTGTGTAACAGGGGAAATTTTAACTAATAAACTGTACTAATTGGCTAAACCAAAAATTCTAGAAAAAAATTATCAAGTAAATACATGAGTCTAGATTCAGGGAAAATTTACGTATCTTAATTTCGAGTTTCGGAACTCGAGATATGAATTTTTAAGCGACTATGACACAGATTGATAGTATAGTACGAAAGTTGGAATAAATAATTTAAGGTTACTTAAGTGATAGATTAAGTTTTGTAACACCTCAAGCTCGACTCCAGTGACGGTCTCGGGTAAGAGGGGTGTTACAGTAATTATGTTTAGGGTTTTACATGACGATATATGGTTGGTAAAAGAAATTGCTTCAGGTAAAGTGTCTCTTATATACCGATTATTTATCAATGAATTCATTATATATGTTGAATCCTTAAGGTTGATGGTAATATTTGTTAGTTTTATCGATTCAATTTTAGGGCTTCATTATAATCATTTTTTAATCCAAATCAGATTCAGCAAATGTACAATTGAATTCAATTTATATAATCATTAATCCTTGAATTCAATATATAGTTGATAGAATATATTATTGAATTTATATACTTATTCTTTTTATACTATTCAGTTTAAGCATATATCTTGGATTTGAATTTACTTGGGATATGTAAAGCAAGTCGATCAAGATTATATTTTTTATGGTTTAATTATGATGAAATTAGGTTTGATGCAAATTGATGTTAGCCATAATATGTGTTTAAATAATTTGGTTTTAGGTTTGGTTCTATAATCTTATGTTTTGGCATCTTATGGTTCCAAATATTTGGTTAAATTATGATGATATGGTTCATTGTATGAATTGCGGGATATGCCAACTTTTTTTTTGAGATTTATTCGATTGAAAATATTTTTCAAGTATTCATGTGAATATCTATTTAATCATAAATACAACTGTGGATTTACATGGTAAATTCAGGGTAAGTTTTTTGTATTTGATTATGAATACATGTATATGCGTGAATTGCTTTGGTGTTTTTATCCATGCCAAAATTATGAATACATGTGCTTGTTAATTATTTAGCTTTGAACCACTACATTATTTCTATTTGGTTTTGATATATATGGTTTTGGAACAAAAAAGAAATAGTCAAAAATGAAGGTTTTCGGTTTTTTATTGTATTATTAAGACAACCTTATTTGGGGTTATTTCGGAGTCTATAAAGCAATAAAAAATAGTTTTGACATTTGACTATTGGGGAAATTTTAAATTTGAATATTGGTATGTTTATATATATTTTAAAATAACTTAACTGAAGCAAAAAGTCACCAAAGTAATTTTTTTTTGTATAAATTATTTTACAATATAAAAAGTTGTGTGCATGTAACTTAAGATAATATTGATTGGCCCAAATGAAAGTTAATAATATTACATATGCAACTATGGTAATAAACATGTGACAATTATTCGGTTTTACATGTAAGTAATAAATTGGCCCAAAGGAAAATTTATTATTTGACATGTTCTTATTGTCAATGTTTGGTTATTACATTAATATATCACTTACAAATTAATATTTTGTCCAAAGATGAAATATTAATGGAGTGTCAGATATCTTGGGATTTACCTTTATTCAAATTATTTTGGTTTAAATTTGAAGTCTTATATGAAGTTGTTTATAGTTTATGATTTATTCAACTATTATTATATTTGCCAACATCATTGTATGCTATTTTGGGATAAATATATTATTATATATATGATTGTCTTTTAATTTGATTGAAAGATGAAATTAAGACAAATATTTTGAAACAAATAAATTCAAATTTTAGCTTTTAATTAAGAATGTCTAATATTTTAAATAAATTAGTTGAAACAAAATGCCGCCAAAGTGACCTCTTTTGTGTAGATTAGTTTATTTGAAATATTAAGATGATTATATGTTTTTGTGATTCATGCATTTATTAATTGACCCAAAAGTAAGTTAATATTTGGCAGAATTTCAAAGACATCTATGGCAATAAATATGTGACAATTATAAGGTATTTTATGTGAGCAATAAGTTAGTCCAAATATTAATTCATTGTTTCATTTGGTTTTGAGATGAATATTGTTGATGATTGTGTGTATCACAAATTCAATGAGAGTAAGTACATATTTCTGGTTTTATATGTTAATAACATACTGCTTGTTAATAATAAGTATAGCCTTAATCAATGCCCTAAGAATGATTTTGAAATTACAAAAATGCATTAGATTTTTTACATTTTAGCAGTGGAAAGTCTAATGTACGTTTAGGTTTGTATACATTGGAATATTGTATACATTGTTGGGATGTTAGGCAGATATTTTAAGCAACCCTGGTTTAGACCACTGGATAGCATCCAAAAGGGTTATAAGGTATTTTCAGAGAACAAAAGATTACATGCTCACATATTGGAGATCTAATCAGTTAGAGATCATCAGGTATATAGAACTCCGATTTTGATAGAATATGGATACAAGATTTTGTCACTAATGTGCAACTTGTGAAAACAAATTGAAGTATTTTATTCCAATAGCAATAGGAGCACATCAAAGTCAAAACACATAGACTTTAAGTTCCTAGTTGTTAAAAGTAAAAGTTCAGCATATTAAGACAAACTCCATGATTGCGGATCCGCTTACTAAGGAACTACACCTAAGGTTTTATAAGAGCACACTGCTCATATGGGTGTAATGTCATTTAAAGGATATTTGGTTTTAGTAGGAGTTTGTATTTTTAAATGCTTTTATGTTATAGACACATTTTCAGTTATTTCAGTTTAAAGATATTAAGTTTATTTTCTACAGAAATAAAGTTTATTTAGTTTATTCACACTTTGATTTTGGTAAGGTTTGATCTCACTAAGAAGGAGCAGTTGGAAATAGACATGTTTAGATCATATTGCATGTAATTTCCATGCTACACATCTATACTTGATCTATGTCATTTGGTTATGTTAATATACGTGATCATGGATGGATTTAGTTACGATATATGTAACGAAAGTCGCTTTGGTTCTATGTTAATATAATTAATGTACGAGATTGTTCGGAATACCTTTTGGATATGATAGTAAAATTTTGAGCTCATAAGGTTATATAATGACATGTAATTATAGAGTAATTAGTATATATATGTGGTCCAAGTGGGAGATTATTGGAAAATATGGACATCACATATATAATTAGGATAATTACATGTTATTATTTACTATCATGATAGATTAGCTCAAATTAAAAGTGATCTAATTTGGTTAGAATTTTATTGGGCTTTAATTATTAAATAAACTATGGGTCAAATATGTGTAGATACTCTTCTAATCAAATTCTAATTAATGATGGGCTAATTAGAATTTGATTAGAACTAATATGCCATGGTTATAAATATTAGGGTTATGGTCTCCAAATTATACACAAGATATCTTGTCTAATATCCCATCATTAGGAAAGAGAAAGCAAATATTCTCTGAATTTCTTGTGTGCTAATTTGGAAGATAAAATCCCCAAAATTTGGTAAAACTTCGAGGAATTTATGGATTTAGGTACGCTTTCGCATTTAGTTTTATTCTTGATAATTTGACATGATAGATCCTAATTTATTCAGTTTTATTTCAAATTTATTTTAAAAAAATCTAACATACTAAACTAATGTTAACCTTATGAGAAAAGCGTTATTTATAAAGATCCATTCCGGTAAAAAAAACATTTGCTTTGCCTTTGATTATGATTTATTGTAGTGAAACATGGAATAACTTCAATTTTTATTTTTCATGTGCAAGTGTAAATATATACCTCTAAGCTGATATTATAACAGTTAATAGCAATGTTGTAGATTCCTTTTATATAATTGATATGGAAATAATTTCAAATATAATTTAATTTGGCTGAGGTGTCAATTAATGATTGGTGCCATTTGTTCAATGAACAACTCACTTAGAACCGAAACTTACCTTAGCTATAAAATATATTAGTTTTTTTTACCCCTGTCATGCACTGGATAATCATATGTGTTAAAGCCAATAAGTTTATATGAATTGTTTAATATTTGTTTAAAATAGGGTTGGTTTTATTTTGAATTAATAATTGCTGTTAAAATTTTTATTTTGTTTTAACAAGGTAACCTTTTTTTTTTTTTTTTTTTTACCTTTTTACTAAAGTTTAAAAACCTCCCTTTCACACTATCACTTTATTGGTTACTACTCTGGTTTTCATGGAGTTTACTCTGGTTTTCATGGAGTTTAATCAGAATTTTCACCTATGCTTCAATTATTCTTTCGATTTCAGGTACTGGGTTGCACGTTTTGTTTAACCCAATCTTGAGCATTGTTCGGGTCGCTCATCTTCTCCAATTCCCCGTTGCCTAATCTAATCATGAATTTGGCGTTGATGTTGGCGAATGCGCCGAGCAGATCTGCATCGTAAAGTTTAACTTTGTTAATTCCATTGGATTCATGATATGCATTAGGGGTGAGCATTTAATCGAATCGAATGAAAAAATTTTGAGTTAATCGAGTTGACGAATCATATTTTATCATCTTAATTTGATTTGAAATTTTTTCGAATCGAGTTGAATGGGATGAAATTCGAATCGAATCGAATATATTTGTTCGAGTTAAATTTTAAAAAATAATTTTGGATCCTTATAACCAATACACTTATCGTAATAAAATTTGTCCACCGTAATCAAATTTTTTATTAACTTTCATCCCTTCATAATTTATTTATTAATCTTTTATATACAGATTAGCTTCTTTACTTACTTAGTTATTTAAATTATCTTCAAATTCTTGTCACTATCTATTTTGGAATTAAAAAATATATTAAATGTAAAAATGTGATTTTTTAATAAAAATTATTTTAAAGATAAAATGTGAAATTGATACCAATATAAAATTTTAACACGAATACTTTATGACATCATTAATAATTCAATTTTAATATAAATATTCAATATGAATAAACAATTCAATAATATAAATAATATAAAATGTGAAATTTAATTTAATAATATAAATAGTAGATATAAATAAAATTATTATTATTTATATTTAGGGATTGTTTATGAATAATTTTAATTTTTTTATTTGGGAATAAATAGTGAGAAGTAAAAGTTTAAGGGGAAAATAAAAATTTTTAGGGGGTAAAAGTTTGAGGGAAAGTAAATAGTGGAGAGTAAAATTTTGAAGGGAAAATATTAATAAAAAAATTTTGGGGGGTTGGGTTTGGGCCGTAGATGAGGGGTTGGGATGGAAAGGGAGTACAAGTTTTAGGACAAAATAAGAGTGAGTAAAAAATTTGAGAGAAAATAAAAAGTTTTGAAGGTTTTGGAGAATAAAATTTGGAGGAAAAGTAAATGGAAGAGTAGAATTTTAGTGGGAAATGAATTTTGGGTAAAGGGGAGTTGGGATAGGAGGGGAATAAAAATTTTGGGGAGAAAGTAGGAAGGAGTAAAAGTTTTGAGGAAAAAGTAAAAAGATTTGGAAGTTTGGGATAAAAATGTAAAATATTATAGTCTGATATTCTAATTATTCTAATTATTCGAGTTATTCGAATTTGAAAGCTCAACTCGATTCAAACTCGAAATTCGAAAAAAATTTGAGTTGACTCGAATAACTCGATTAATTCGAATAGCTCGATTCGTTTAACTCGAAATTTAAATTTTTTTCGATTTTTTTGAATCGAATCGAGTTTTGCTCACCCTTAAGCGACACTATAATTTTAGGGGAAGGAAGATTGTCTGCTATTTGCCAGTTGTAGCGACGAAAAATTTTTAGCTTAGGTCGCTAATTGTGGCGATCTTAAATCTTGAAAATGAGTTTTGATTTTTTGTTAAAGCAAAGGAGTCGCCACCGATCTTTTCTTCTAGGTGCGATCGGACACCTGATAAAACATCAAATTTCGGGTAAAAAGGCCAAGTTTAGGTCCGCGTTTAAAGTTCAGAGAAAAGTAGGGTCCGGGAGTCGGTTACGCGCGGGGAAGGTATTAGCACCCCCGCGACGCCCAAAAATTGGTATCTTTTTCAAACATGCGTTGTCTTAATTTTCGAAAATACGAGTTCAACTTAAAATTTAATTGTGATCCGATCAAGATACGAGCGGTTATGTTTTTCCTTTGAAAGGATATCCCGCTTTTAACACGAGCCATTCGTGATTCACCCAACATAGCGATGAAATCACCGGCTTAATGTTAAAATCGGCACATTGCCTTGTTTATTGAAATTAATTAAAACATGACAAATATTAACATAATATTTAGAAGAAAACAATAATGGTATTTACAAGAAAATAAAGGCAGGCGATATATTAATAATAAAATGAGAATGGTCATAGTAAATGATAATAACGATATCGAGATGATGTGTTAATAATCTAATAAGAACAATATATTAATAACGAAAATTATAATAGATATATGAAAATGATATTAAATATAAAAACGGACATATATACAGACATATAATAACAAACGAGACGAACATATATTCAAATACTAATAATGCTATATGTTTTTATATATATATACGTTAAATATAATGATGCGAATGAAAATTTTATAAAATGATATTAAAAACATGGTACACATATAAACACAATACATACATAATAATGCAAAAAGAGGAACAAATATATAAGTATGCATAATATAGTATATAATATATAATACTAAAATATACACACAATATAACAAAGTACGCGTGATAGTATTAAAATATCTATATATACATAATGTAGAAGTGTTAAAACCAATAAAAAAATTACTAGTAATATTTTACAAAAGTCGTGTATATTAAATATAGGTATACGAAAATATTGAATGCTTGTACGTAATATATTTATATATATGTGTATTAGGAATAATAGTATTAAAAAGGTATGTACGTAAAATATTAAGATATAATATTAAAAAGAAACTTAGTAATATGTATATCTAAATATTAAATAAAAATAATATTTGTACAAACGAAAATAATAATAGATTAATTATAATAATGATAGTATAATAGCATATTAGTGAAATAATAGTAATCAAAATATAATAATAACAAAGCAAGATAATAATAATAATAATAGTAATATGATAGATATAATAATACATACGTAATAGGTATTTATAGTATAGTATTTAGCATGCATACATAGTAATATGATAAAGAATAATGGTAATATTTAAAACGAATATTGCTAATACCATACATATAAATACAGAACATATTTCAATATTAAATATGACAATAATAATAATGAATACAATAATATTAGGATAAAAATTAAATAACGAAAAAAGGATAAAATTGAATTAAAAAGGGAACTTTTGGGGCAAATTCGAGATAAAACAAAATAATAGGGCTTATTTGAACACGGGTAAAACCTAAGGGGACCAAAACAGAAATTTTCCCAAAGTCCCAAAACGCACAGTGGCATTAGGGACCAAATTGAAACACGGGACAACTTCCAGGGCTGAATTGCAAAGATGATAGGACCTGATTACACAGCCCCCTAAAGGCGGAAGGACTGATCGCATAAATATCCCCTATGACGTAAGAACACGCGGATCTGAGGCGGGTTGGATCGGGTCGACCCGACCCAGGTCGGTTGCTATAAAAGGGGTGTTTTTTTGTTTTTTGGTCATTTGTTACCCGGAGAGGAAAAAAAAAAAGAAAAGGGGAAGAGAGGAGAGGGGAGAGAAGAGAGGGAGAGGGAAGGAAAAGGAAAGGGGGGCTCCGGGCTCCGGTCGCTGGACCGGTCAACGTCCGGTCACCGGCCGGTGATCGGACCACCGCATGCCACCGTCCGCCGTCGTTCCGGCCACCGTTTCGGTGGCCGAAAAAAGGTAATTTTTATACCTTTTTATTTGTATTTTTTATATATTTTATTTTATAGTATGTTATATATACATGCATGTAAAAATAAAAAGGAATGAAAGGGGAAAATATGAAGAAGACAGATTCTGGAAAAAACCTTCTGATTTCGTATTTCGGTATTTAGATCTGTTGATTGTGGTATTGTTCCTTCGACTTTTGTGTTACTGTCTCTGCTTTATTTTTCTAATGTGTGATTTTTCATTCGAATAAAAAAAGTCCCCTTTACACTGTGAAATCACTCGGCTTTTATAGCCATTTTTACAATCTTTTTCTATTATTTTCTGTCTAGTCTGTTTATTATTTTGCAGGTACAACTTGGCAAGGGCGGTGGATGTTGAGTCGATGGGACAGAGGCGGTGAAGCAGCTACTGAGTCAGAGGCTGAATCGGCAACAGCTTGCAAGTAGGAGGCTCGGGTAGGGTTAGGGTTTCTGAGGGTAAACGGGCTTAGGTAGATTGGGTTAGTAATTGGGTCTGTTTTGGGTCACGGGTAGGGCATTTGTAACGGGTTTTGAATATTTGAGTGGTATTGGGCTTTAGTGGGTATTGGGTTTGTAATTGGGTTCAAAAAAATGTAAATGGACATTAATTTGGTTTAATTTATTTGATTTCTGTTTTGTCTTTTGGTTTGGGTTTAAAGAATGCAAAATTGGGCTATAACAGCTGCCCCTCTTTGCTCATTGTCGTGTAACGGTAATAGAGCAAAGACATAGAGAAAGGCCAATTTTGCCTGGTCTTGCCAAATTTTGACTTCTTTGGTGCTTCTTTTCAACGAATTCTGCTCCAACCCATCGCCTCTCGTAGCTCTAGGTTCAATCCATCGTGACTTCAAAGCTATGGTTTGTAGCCTCGATCTATCTCTTCTTCAGGGGGACGAAACTTGTGACTTCAATTTGTTCTACTATGACTTCACTGGGGATGTAAGATCTATGTCTTTGATTAGCTCTCTTGCAACTTCCAAGGGGCAAAATCTGGTATCTTCCATCAGCTTCGTTGCAACTTTAGAGAGGCAAAATCTGATGTCTTTAATCAGCTCCAATCTCCATCCTTTATTGAGACGAAGTTAAAAATTGCTCGACCTGCGCATTCTCGCAATATGGGTTAATTTTTGAAACATAAATTGCAAGTACCTCAGTGTGCAAGCTGAGGCTCAACTCACTTCTCGCAATATGAGTTGGCTCTTGAAAAGCGAACGTTTAAGAATAGAATCTGAAAATATCTGGACATGAGGTCCAAGGCTTAACTCACTTCTCGCAATATGAGTTAACCTTTGAGAAACAGAAATTACAAACAGACATTGAAAAGTCTCAACTCACTTCTCGCAATACGAGTTGACTTTTGAAAAGCAGGAAATAAAAGCTGAAATTAAAAGAGCTCAACTCACCTCTCGCAATATGAGTTGATCTTTGAAACATAAAATTAAGAAACTAGAATTAGAAGAACTCAACTCACTTCTCGCAATATGAGTTGATTTTGGAACAGTAATTAAAATTGAATTTAAAAGAGCCCGACTCACTTCTTGCAATATGAGTTGATCTAAACTGAAATCAAAAGTACCTCGACGTGTCTCGAGGCTCAGCTCACTTCTCGCAATATGAGCTGATTTTGAAAACATAAAAAACAAGATTCGAAAGTACCTCGGCATGACCTGAGGTTTGACTCACTTCTCGCAATATGAGTCAATAACAGAAATTAAAAATACCTCAACGTGTTTTGAGGCTCAACTCACTTCTCGCAAAATGAGCTGATTTCTGAAAACATAAATTAAAGACGGATGTTGAAAACATCTCGTCGTGACTTAAGGTTTGACTCACTTCTCGCAATATGAGTCAGATAACAGAAATTAAAATACCTCAACGTGTCTTGAGGCTCAACTCACCTCTCGCAATATGAGTTGATTTTTTTGAAACATAACCGAACTTGAAAATACCTCAGCGTGTCCTGAGGCTCAACTCACTTCTCGCACTATGAGTTGATTTTCGAAAACATAAATTAAAATCACCCAAATTTTCTCACATGGTGGAATTCAAGTATCTTTTCCTTGATTTGGATAGCTTTCCCAAAACCTTTTGCTCTGTTTGGAATACCTGTATATGTCATGCATGATGTTATCGTGATATGCACCTATTTGCCTTAAATGCATTCATGCCTACATGAACATGTTATGTGCCTTGCATTCGTTTGTCGTGATCTTGCCCCATCTGAGCTTTTGTTCTTGCTTTCGAGCTCCTATTTTGCTTATCATGATGATCTGCTTTCAACGCTAGGATTCTTAAGTTTCTCTTCAGGCTTTTATATCCATCTTTCGAGCTTTACAAGTAAACTGCGTTTCTCAGATATCACTTGTTTGGTATATGTTGAACTTTTGTTCCTGCTTTGAAATCCTTGCATCTGTCTAGTTTTCTATCCGAGTAATACTCAACATTTCTTTTGTACAGAACATGTCATATTACTATTTATCAATTAAATAAACATAGTAAGATGCATGCAAATGGTCAGGTAGGTATGAGGAAAAGACTTCACATTAATTTCAAAGGTAACAAACAAAGAAAGTTCGCCAAAGATAAAAGTGTTATAAAAGAAAAGGAACCATATTGGTGGATACAAATGTTCTAGATATTCAATGCATGAACTCTGCCACGTTTCTGAATCAAGAATCTTTCTGAGCAAGACTTCTTGTGTAGAACATCTCGAGTATTTCAGAAATGCTTCATACTATAGCCTGGTCACTTGGCCCACTGTTCAAAATTGCTTCTGCCCCTTGGGCCCAGATTTGTTTTATTAAGACGCCCTTTCGGGTTTTCATCCTAATGTTCTGTGTTTGACCAAGGCGCCCTTTTCGGGTTTTCACCTTGATCTCCCTTTTTTTTTTTTAAGTGTAGTATTTCTTCACAACATCGGAGTTTACTGGATTTGGTAACTCCTTCCCATCCATTTCTGTAAGGATCAAAGCCCCGCCAGAGAATGCCTTCTTTACGACATACGGTCCTTCCCAATTAGGTGCCCATTTCCCTCGCAAATCTTTTTGTATTGGGAGGATCTTTCTCAAAACGAGTTCTCCTTCGTGGAATTCTCTTGGCCGTACCTTCTTGTTATGGGCCGCAATCATTCTCTTTTGGTACATCTGTCTATGACAGATTGCCTTTAGGCGTTTTTCTTCGATGAGATTCAACTGATCATATCGAGCTTGGACCTATTCTGCCTCCTCGAGTTTCGACTCCATTAAGACTCGTAAGGAGGGAATCTCGACTTCAATGGGCAGCACGGCTTCCATCCCATAGACTAGAGAGAAAGGAGTTGCCCCTGTGGACGTCCTCACAGATGTGCGGTATGCGAATAGAGCGAATGGCAGCTTTTCGTACCAGTCCCTGTAGGTCTCTGTCATTTTGCCGATGATCTTCTTTATGTTCTTGTTAGCTGCTTCAACAGCTCCGTTCATCTTCGGGCGATAAGGCGAGGAATTATGATGCTTTATTTGAAATTGCTTGCACACCTCTGTCATCATTTTATTGTTCAAATTCAAAGCGTTATCTGAGATGATTCTTTCAGGCAAACCATATCGACAAATGATTTCCTTTTTCAAGAACCTACAGACAGCGGCCCTTGTCACATTAGCAAATGAGGCAGCTTCTACCCATTTTGTGAAATAGTCGATGACCATGAAAATGAATCGGTGCCCATTAGAAGCTTTGGGAGAAATCGGCCCTATAACGTCCATGCCCCACATTGAAAAGGGCCATGGAGACGTCATAACATGAAGGGGAGAAGGAGCTACATGAATTTTGTCGCCATAAACTTGACATTTGTGGCACTTTCTTGCGTAGCTAATGCAATCCCTTTCCATCGTCGACCAGTAGTACCCGAGTCTCATAATTTTTCTGGACATAGTGAAGCCGTTGGAGTGGGTCCCACATATTCCTTCGTGAACTTCTTCAAGTATTTTCTTGGCTTCAGCGGTGTCAACACATCTCATAAGCACCTGATCTTTGCCTCTCTTGTACAAGGTGTCTCCATCAAGAACAAATCCCACTGACATTCTTCTGATTGTTCTTTTGTCATTCTCGTTTGCCTGTTCAGGATACGTTTGATTCTTGATGTACTCTAAGATATCATGGTACCACGGTCGTTCATCAGCCTCCTTCTCGATGCTATAACAATGTGCAGGGACCTCGTATATGCTCATCCTGAGGGGCATTATTTCTGCTTCTTTATTTGTTTTGAACATTGAGGCTAAGGTGGCCAAGGCGTCAGCCAATTGGTTATCTTCTCGAGGGAAGTAATTAAATGTTATTTCTTTGAAGTCTTTGATCAATTCAGCCACCAGATAGCTGTACTTAATCAACTTTGGGTCTCTCACTTCCCAATCTCCACGGATTTGGTAGATCACTAAAGCTGAATCCCCATATACCTCTAGGATCTCGATGTTTCGTTCAATGGCTGCCCGTAGTCCCATGATACAAGCCTCATATTCTGCTATGTTGTTGGTGCAGAAGAAATTGAGCCTAGCAGTGAAAGGGTAATGGTCTCCTTCCGGTGATATTAAGACTGCTCCAATTCTATGCCCCAGAGCATTTGACGCGCCATCAAAGCTCATCTTCCAGGGCGTCCCCTTCGATGACTCACACTCTCTTTCTGTGATGCATATTAGATCTTCATCCGGGAAATCAAATCTCAGGGGCTCATACTCTTCGGTTGTTCGAGCCGCTAAGAAATCAGCTATTGCACTCCCTTTCACCGATTTCTGACTCACATAGATGATATCGTATTCTGATAACAGGATCTGCCAACGTGCCATTCTCCCTGAGAGTGCGGGCGATTCCATCATATACTTTATCGGGTCTAGCTTTGAAATCAACCATGTCGTGTGATACATGTATTGCCTGAGCCTCCTAGCTGCTCAAACCAAAGCACAACAGGATCTTTCGATCGACGAATACCTTGCCTCGTATTCTGTGAACTTTTTGCTGAGGTAGTATATCGCCTTTTCTTTCCTTCCCGACTCATCATGTTGCCCCAGTACGCAACCTATTGAGCTCTCGAACACAGTCACATACAAAATCAAAGGCCTTCCTGGAGTTGGTGGCACTAGCACTGGGGGGTTAGACAAATATTGTTTTATTTTGTCAAAGGCCTCCTGGCATTCTTCGTCCCATGCCCTAGGGTTGTGCTTCCGAAGGAGTCGAAAGATGGGGTCACACTGATTGGTGAGTTGAGCAATAAATCGGGAAATGTAGTTTAGCCTTCCCAAGAATCCTCTGACCTCTTTCTGTGTACACGGAGGTCGTAATTCTTGAATGGCTTTTATCTTTTCTGGATCCACCTCGATGCCTCTTTCACTAACGATGAAGCCTAGCAACTTTCCCGAGGTAACCCCGAATGTACATTTAACCGGATTAAGCCTTAGCTGAAACTTTCTCAGTCTTTCAAATAACTTTTTGAGGTTCACAATATGTTCCTCTTCTCCTCGGGACTTAGCAATCATGTCGTCAACATAGACTTCTATCTCCTTATGCATCATATCATGGAATAATGTCACCATGGCCCTCTGATACGTGGCCCCGGCATTCTTGAGCCCGAATGGCATCACCTTGTAACAGAACGTTCCCCACATTGTTATAAAGGTGGTTTTCTCCATATCCTCGGGAGCCATTTTGATCTGATTATACCTCGAAAATCCATCCATGAAAGAAAATAATGAATGCTTCGCCGTATTGTCCACCAATGTGTCGATATGTGGTAAGGGAAAATTATCCTTAGGACTTGCGCGGTTCAGGTCACGATAATCCACGCACATTCGCACTTTACCATCCTTCTTTGGCACTGGGACAATATTAGCCACCCATTCTGGATATCTGGAAGCTTGTAGGAAGCCTACATTGAATTGCCTCTTGACTTCCTCTTTTATTTTCAGCAGCATTTTGGGCCTCATCCGCCTTAATTTTTGTTGGATGGGTTTACATTAGGGTCTCAGCGGGAGCTTATGAACCATTATGTCCCTGTCCAATCCCGGCATATCCTGATAGGACCATGCAAACACGTCTTTGTACTCATGAAGCAAATCAATCAAATGACGCCTGGTGTCCTCTGAGAGTGAGGTCCCAATCTTCACTTCTTGCTTATTTTCATTAGTGCCCAGGTTTATTGTTTCAACAGATTCTTGATGAGGTAGAATCTGTTTGTCCTCTTGTTCCACCAACCTTAGCAAGTCAGGAGACGAGACATAGTCTTCGGCATTTCCCTCATCCTCGAATTCTCCTAAACAAACGGTCCTTTCAAAATCGATTTCAAGATTGGTAACGGGTTCGTTCATGTCATTGGCATCTGAACACCTGAAAATTGAATGGGAAAGAGAACACTATAGAGGGACATCCAAGTTTTGGCAGTAACAAACAAAACATTATGGCATGGTATGAGGTAAGTGCAAGAACAGGCCATGAAATGAAAGAATAATTATGGAGTAGATGCAAATGCAAAAGGTTATGACAAAATGCTTCTTCATTAATATTCATTTAATAGAAAAAGAGCAGACGACAGCTCTTACAAAAGAATCCCATTATATTTAGGGACACAAAAAGTGAATATCGGATATTACTCTGAGGAAGACTTGTAAACCACAAGGAGATCTTCAGCGGTCCAATTATTCAACATGTAACCCGGGGGACAAGGGCGTATCTTCGAAATGTTCTTACTTGTGCTAGCTTCTTCATCAATGACATTTATGCAAACGTTCTGGAAAGCCTTCTCAATGAGTAACAGCGGGCTGTGCACACTATCTTGCCCAGGATATATTATTCCAGCAGATGTAAATGTCATTGACAGATGGGGGTACTCAATGGGTTCCCATTCCGGTTCTCGTCCAAGGGTCCTCGCAACCCTTCTTTCCTGCTCCTTCTTCTACTGTTTCTTCAAGTGATGTGCATTCGGTTGGAATCCTAGACCAAATCGTACCTTATGAGGTACTGGCTTTAAGGCCCTGACTATCCCTTGATGATGTCTTCCCAAACCTTTCCTTGCTCGGGCCCCTCTCCCTACCGTCAGCTTGATTCCTATTTTAGTATTCTTTGACAGCCTAGGCACGGGAACTCTGTTTCCTTCAGCCACAAATGTGGCGTTGACAAACTCAAAGGATCTAAAGGAACATTCCACGGCGTCTTTGTTCGCTTCGAGGTAAGGTGTGTCTGCAGAGATAGACGCAACAATATCCTCTTCACCCTCAACGTTAACCAAGCAGTCATCCATAATAAACTTTATTTTCTGATGAAGGGATGATGGAACTGCCCCAGCCGAATGGATCCATGGCCTCCCCAGGAGGCAATTATATGAAGGGGTGATGTCCATAACTTGGAACTCGACGTCATAGACATAAGGACCCACTTCTAGAGGGATCTCAATTTTCCCTACAACTTCTCGTCTCGTTCCATCAAATGCTCTCACCACGGAATGACACGGCCTCAAATAGGATAAATCTATCGGAATTCTGGAAAGTGTGGCCAGGGGCATAACATTAAGTGCTGATCCATTATCAATAAGCACGTTTGGTATTATATATCCCTTACAGCGGGTTGTTATGTGCAGTGCCTTCACAGAGCCTCTACCGTTCGGTGGTATTTCATCATCACTGAAGGAGATGAAATTATCAGCGTTCAAGTTATTGATCCACCTATCAAGCTTTTCGACCGATATATTGTTTGCTACGTAGGCTTGATTCAACACCTTTAACAAGGCATTTCGATGTGGCTCTGAGTTCAATAATAAGGATAATACCGAAATACGTGCAGGTTGCTTACTTAATTGTTCGACCACGCTGTACTCACTGTGTTTAATGAATTTCAAGAATTCCTGTGCCTCTTCTTCATTTACAGGTCTTTTAGTCTCTTGTCGTTCGGGCGGACTTTCCGATTCAACTTCAGCCCCAAACATGGGTGCCTTTCCCTTTTGTTTGGAATCATTATTCCTCTTTGCTGGTTTAACTTCTTTGGAATAGCATCTTCCACTCCGGGTAAAGTGACCAACTTCTCCGATATTTTTAGCCGTGCCTTGGATTTTTCACTTTCAAGAGTGACGATATTAACATCGTACTTCCAAGGTATTGCCTTACTATCCTGGTACGAAAAAGGCGATGGCGCCTCAATTACCATTTTTGGTTTTACTGGTTCTCTCCTCGCATCATAATATATTATCAATGGTCGTTCAGCAGTGTAAGAGAGATCCGATGATTGACCATCAGAGGCACATATTTCTCCTTCATCGGCCTCTCTTTTTCCGTTGAAGATTTCAATCTCTTTGCTATCCATCATGCCTTGGAGTAGTTCTTTAAATTGCTCACAAGATTGGATATTGTGTCCTATGACTTCATGAAAGTCACAAAAATTTTGACTTTTCATATTTCTTTTCTCGGTTACTCCTCTAAGACGACAGAGTAACCCTTTTTCGAGCAACACCTCCCAGATTCTCTGCAAAGGTGTGCTTATTTCCGAAACGACTCTTCTGGTTTGCAATTCACTTATTTCCTCCACTGCACTTACATTTCTTTCAGCATGATTTGGGAACGGGTCTCCGGTCGCACCACTAGTACCGTCGAAGCGTAAGACACCCGCATCGATTAGTCCTTGGACTCTTCGTTTAAAGGCAATGCAGTTTTCCGTAGAGTGCCCCTGGTTCCCCGCGTGGTATGCACAGCTAGCATTAGGGTCGTACCACTTTGGGTACGGGGGTTTCAACGGTGTCATGTAATGAGGAGATATCAACTGTTTTTCCAAAAGCTTAGGGTACAGTTCCCCGTAAGATATAGGAATAGGAGTGAATTGGGGTCTCTCAGGGTTAGGCCTCGCTGGCCTTGGTTCTCCTCTAGGTTGGCCTTGGGTAGAGCTGGCATTTTAAGGAAACGTGGTGGCTGGCCTCGGGTTGTTGGTTGCATAGACAGGGTAAGAAGGATAGGGAGGTGGTGGTTGGTAATAGGGGGCTTGTGGTTGATAGAAGTTTGGTGGCGGGTAATTTCGAGGTCGAAATTGATTAGGATATGGACTAGGAGCATAATAGTTTCCGGTTCCTACCATGTGGGCTTCCGGCTCCTTTTTTCTCATAGGCACTGCCTTCTTCGAACCTTCTCCTTCCATTCTTCCACTTTTAACCGTATTTTCTATTAGTTCACCGGATATGACAATATCCGAGAAGTCCTTTGTGGCGCTTCCCACTAATTTATCATAGAATGGCGTCTTCAGGGTATTGATGAACAGGACTGCTATCTCGATCTTGGTCAATGGAGGTTCCACCTGAGCCGAGATGTCTCTCCACCTCTGCGCATATTGTCTAAAAGTTTCTGATGGCTTTTTCTCCATCATTTGTAGTGTCATGCGGTCGGGTACCATATCGGAAACGTGTTTGTACTGCTCACAAAATGCCGCGGCTAGATCCTTCCAGGTTTGGATCTTTTCTCTACTGAGTTGGTTGTACCAGCGGAGAGCTGATCCGGTCAAACTGTCTTGAAAACAATGTATAAGCAGCTTGTCTTCATTGACATAACCAGTCATTTTTCGGCAGAACATAACGAGATGTGCCTTCGGGCATCTCGAGCCATCATACTTTTCAAAATTCGGTGCTTTGAATTTTGGAGGGAGGACCAAATCAGGTACCAGACTAAGTTCTTTAGCGTTTAGCGCTGAGAAGACTTCAATACCTTCTATCGCTCTAAGTCTTTCCTCCAGACTTCTATATTTTTCTTGGACTTCATGATCCTCTATCCTTAGCCTAGCAATTTCTGCAGGATCGTCTAGGTCTGGGACAGGTGGATCAACCGGAGCAGTTCCTGGGTTTGCCACAAATACTCCCTGTCCTACAGGAGGGGGTGTTACAGGCCGTTGTTCTACGCCCGCGGGTCCTCCCTGTGTATATCCTCTATATGTCACGTGGGGCGGAGTAAACCCTGGAGGATAAGGCGGTTCTTGATCAAGATTCACAACTTCAGGGTTTTGTAGAGGTCCTTTTCCTTTGACTAGGGCCGACATCATCTCCATCATCCTAGTCATTTGATCTTTCTGTTCAGTAGATTCTTCCCGAGACCTTATCATCAACTCTCTCGTCTCCTGTTGCGACCTAGCTAACTGTTCCTGTAATTCTTTCTGAATTCTCTCCATCCTTTCAATTCTTTCGTTAAACTCAGCCTCCATTGCTCTAGCATGTCGACGTGTTCTATACGTATGGTGTGATTCCAGGTTTACAATGTCACAACTGCGCATCATATGATTCTACTTTTAGCAAACGATCGTGGGATATGCAGTGAATGAATGAATGAATGAATGAATGAATGTTAATTATGAATGCACATCAAATGTTAGTTATGAATGCATATGCAAAAATCGGTGTTGATTCCAGACAGCCCCTATCTAGGCATTTCATTAACCAAAAGAGTCTATTTACAAAACGTTTTTTCATCATTTGATTCAGCTTTCATACAAACTTCCTTGCTACATTGCCGTAATTCTTCACCCGTTCCAAAAATTCTGATATGCTCGATCTCTGTCTAGGCGGGAACTGGCAGCTAAGAGTCTCCGCTTCATCCACTATTTGCATTATGTGGATAGCTGCCGCACGAATCTCGTTGATCAAATATTTAAGATTCTCATCCTTTTCGCAGAGGGCATTTTCGTATGCATGGATATCTCTATCATACTGACCCTTCTTTTCTTCCAAAGCTTCCAAGAGAGTATCCAGTTGTTGTTGTCGGGCTTGTAGTGTGTCTTCTAAATTCCGTATCGTTTCTTTCAATTCTTGACGCTTAGCTCGACTAGTCATCAGTTCAACAGATGTAGCTTCATACTCAGCAGACTTCTTTCTTAACTCTATTGCAGCCCGGGCAGCCTTTCCTTCTTCTTTCTTTGCTTTTCCTTTCCAAAATTCCATCCCACCTTTGACATTACTCAATTCCTCTTTCCATTCCGCTGACGACTTGCCCAGCCCGCTGTTCTTTATGGTGCCTCTTAACTTTTTATTTTCTAGATGAAGATCTCTTAAGTCGTTTCTTACGACCTCGGCTTCTTTTTGCACCTTCTCGGCCCTGGATCTTTCAATTTGAACATCGATCTTCAGCTGATAATTTTCTTCTTGAAGGGCACTAAGGTCTCGTAACATTTTTGTCTTTTCGCGTTTGAATTCTTGTCTCGCCGTCTCTAACTCGGATGGAATTTCATTCGAAAAAGGATTCTGAAAGGCGTAATCTGCCGATGAGACTTGCAAACTACTCATCCGTTGCTTTCTCCATGCATCGTAGTCCTGGGTGATAGTGTCAGCATATAAAGCCAACTTCATCAGATGAATTCTTTTCCAAGCCTTTGCAGTATCTCGGACTTTCTTCATATAACCTTCGCCCGCAAAAACAAACTTTGACTGAGCCAGACCACTGGTGGCGGGTATAAACTGTCGTGAAGAGAACTGTCTTTGAACCAAAAGAGGAGCGTAACCAATCCCTCCCCACAATCCAAGTAGTGGTACCCAGTCTTAGTTTCTGACTTTGTATAACAAAAGCGAAGGGCGTATCCACGGCGCTCTCCATACTATGTCCTCGGCACGCAAGTTCTGAAACACTGAGACCCAATGCTGCTCAGTAACCTCCTTCGGCCACTCTTTCTTAAGGTGAGCTTCCAACGGAGCAAATGTCTTCGAAAACATGTGGAACGGTGTGCGCTCTACCTTCCAAAAGTGACTTAAAATCCAAACGTTAAGTAGCTGCGCGCATCCGATGAATCGTCCTTCCCCTCTTTTCCTGCAACTGCTCAAAGATCTGAAGGTCTCTGCTAGGATGGTTGGGGCAGGGTTGATACCTTGCTTCAACTTTTCAAAGAAATCCACTACCGCTACTTCTATATGTCCGAGAATTTTCGGAAAGACAACTAAACCATAGATAGCCAAAGCAAACAAATTTATCCGTTTCAACATGTCAGGATGGTTTAAAACCAGGTCTCGTAGGGAAAACCATGGGACGCAGCTGATTTCATTCTTTTTCTTTATTTGCTTTTCGGCCCATGCATCGGTCATATCCGTCAGCCTTACTAACTTTTTCCTGAATGTCATCGGCTTGGGCTCTTTGACATATATTTTGTAGGTTTGCATGTTTTCGACACGCAGCAGAGCAGCATACTCCTCTATCGTAGGGGTCATATCTTCTTGGTTGAATGTGAAACACTGATAACCCGGATCCCAAAATCTGATCATAGCTTGAATTAATCTTTCGTCTACTTTGACAGCAATCAGATGGGCTATGTCCCCGTACCTTTCGGTGAAAATGCCTCGAGTATCTGAATCCCACTGATTTCAGATCCCAACCAAGTCTTCAAGGTTGTTTTGACAGACATTCACAGTCACCCGCTCGGGTAGATTGACAATGCATCCTTCTACCAGGCTGTCTCCCTTTTCTCTTTGAGTCCTCAAAGACCAGTCCCGAACCACGGTGTTTGTCTCGGTCGTTTGTACAATTGACTCTTCCATTTGAAACCCGTTTTTGGCAACTAATCTTTAGTCAACACCGTCCTATTATGATGCCTATGATGCACGATGAGGAATAAAACAAAGACAATCAAACTTAGTTAGTGATCAGATATAAATGAAAATAAATTAAAGCAATTTTAAACTACCCGATTCAATTTAACAGATAAATCCCTTCCCCTTATACAAAGTAAAAGTACAAAAGGTAAGAGGCATTTCTCCCGTGTGCCTATTTTGGTGTTTGCTAAACGGACAGAGGTTCGGCATGGCTCTAATTGGGTGGCTCGTACAGTTCATTATATGTGGTTTTAGGTTCTAGAAAGGTACCCGAATCGTCTGTACTGTCATCTACTAAGATTAGTACAGAACCTCGGTCATAGCCCATCACAGGCTTACGAGATCAATTCGAGGGATTACATTTACTTATGCCTATGCGGAGGGACAAGTTATCTCACGAAAGCATAAGTCATATGTAACCCGAAAGTATTCACTAGCCTGTGCGGAGGGACGAGTTAACTCACGAAGGCGTAGCGTTTACTTTCACTTAAGAAGGACGGAGCCCGGGTATGGCGCTCATGTCGTGCTAAATGCAAGTGCGCGGTGTGTGGGGAGAAACTCACAAACCTTTCATTTTATTTTAAAAACTAAACTTAGAGAACCGGAGCTTAGAAAGTTAGGGCTTCAAAACAGGTCGACAGAACAAGTTAGAAAATATTCTCAACGAGATGCAAGTGCATGATTTTTTCAAAAATTTGAGGATCACGACTAAACATTAATTTGAAAAGGGCATTTCGAAAATTTCGACAACGCTTTTGATTTGATTCGACTCTCGAAGACTGGTCCCCAGCGGAGTCGCCAGCTGTAGCGACGAAAAATTTTTAGCTTAGGTCGCTAATTGTGGCGATCTTAAATCTTGAAAATGAGTTTTGATTTTTTGTTAAAGCAAAGGAGTCGCCACCGATCTTTTCTTCTAGGTGCGATCGGACACCTGATAAAACATCAAATTTCGGGTAAAAAGGCCAAGTTTAGGTCCGCGTTTAAAGTTCAGAGAAAAGTAGGGTCCGGGAGTCGGTTACGCGCGGGGAAGGTATTAGCACCCCCGCGACGCCCAAAAATTGGTATCTTTTTCAAACATGCGTTGTCTTAATTTTCGAAAATACGAGTTCAACTTAAAATTTAATTGTGATCCGATCAAGGTACGAGCGGTTATGTTTTTCCTTTGAAAGGATATCCCGCTTTTAACACGAGCCATTCGTGATTCACCCAACATAGCGATGAAATCACCGGCTTAATGTTAAAATCGGCACATTGCCTTGTTTATTGAAATTAATTAAAACATGACAAATATTAACATAATATTTAGAAGAAAACAATAATGGTATTTACAAGAAAATAAAGGCAGGCGATATATTAATAATAAAATGAGAATGGTCATAGTAAATGATAATAACGATATCGAGATGATGTGTTAATAATCTAATAAGAACAATATATTAATAACGAAAATTATAATAGATATATGAAAATGATATTAAATATAAAAACGGACATATATACAGACATATAATAACAAACGAGACGAACATATATTCAAATACTAATAATGCTATATGTTTTTATATATATATACGTTAAATATAATGATGCGAATGAAAATTTTATAAAATGATATTAAAAACATGGTACACATATAAACACAATACATACATAATAATGCAAAAAGAGGAACAAATATATAAGTATGCATAATATAGTATATAATATATAATACTAAAATATACACACAATATAACAAAGTACGCGTGATAGTATTAAAATATCTATATATACATAATGTAGAAGTGTTAAAACCAATAAAAAAATTACTAGTAATATTTTACAAAAGTCGTGTATATTAAATATAGGTATACGAAAATATTGAATGCTTGTACGTAATATATTTATATATATGTGTATTAGGAATAATAGTATTAAAAAGGTATGTACGTAAAATATTAAGATATAATATTAAAAAGAAACTTAGTAATATGTATATCTAAATATTAAATAAAAATAATATTTGTACAAACGAAAATAATAATAGATTAATTATAATAATGATAGTATAATAGCATATTAGTGAAATAATAGTAATCAAAATATAATAATAACAAAGCAAGATAATAATAATAATAATAGTAATATGATAGATATAATAATACATACGTAATAGGTATTTATAGTATAGTATTTAGCATGCATACATAGTAATATGATAAAGAATAATGGTAATATTTAAAACGAATATTGCTAATACCATACATATAAATACAGAACATATTTCAATATTAAATATGACAATAATAATAATGAATACAATAATATTAGGATAAAAATTAAATAACGAAAAAAGGATAAAATTGAATTAAAAAGGGAACTTTTGGGGCAAATTCGAGATAAAACAAAATAATAGGGCT
This sequence comes from Gossypium stocksii, assembly GCA_020496765.1. Taxonomy (NCBI): domain Eukaryota; kingdom Viridiplantae; phylum Streptophyta; class Magnoliopsida; order Malvales; family Malvaceae; genus Gossypium; species Gossypium stocksii. The sequence goes on from CM035626.1 coordinate 58,478,249, forward strand.
TATTTGAACACGGGTAAAACCTAAGGGGACCAAAACAGAAATTTTCCCAAAGTCCCAAAACGCACAGTGGCATTAGGGACCAAATTGAAACACGGGACAACTTCCAGGGCTGAATTGCAAAGATGATAGGACCTGATTACACAGCCCCCTAAAGGCGGAAGGACTGATCGCATAAATATCCCCTATGACGTAAGAACACGCGGATCTGAGGCGGGTTGGATCGGGTCGACCCGACCCAGGTCGGTTGCTATAAAAGGGGTGTTTTTTTGTTTTTTGGTCATTTGTTACCCGGAGAGGAAAAAAAAAAAGAAAAGGGGAAGAGAGGAGAGGGGAGAGAAGAGAGGGAGAGGGACGGAAAAGGAAAGGGGGGCTCCGGGCTCCGGTCGCCGGACCGGTCAACGTCCGGTCACCGGCCGGTGATCGGACCACCGCATGCCACCGTCCGCCGTCGTTCCGGCCACCGGAACGGTGGCCGGAAAAAGGTAATTTTTATACCTTTTTATTTGTATTTTTTATATATTTTATTTTATAGTATGTTATATATACATGCATGTAAAAATAAAAAGGAATGAAAGGGGAAAATATGAAGAAGACAGATTCTGGAAAAAACCTTCTGATTTCGTATTTCGGTATTTAGATCTGTTGATTGTGGTATTGTTCCTTCGACTTTTGTGTTACTGTCTCTGCTTTATTTTTCTAATGTGTGATTTTTCATTCGAATCAAAAAAGTCCCCTTTACACTGTGAAATCACTCGGCTTTTATAGCCATTTTTACAATCTTTTTCTATTATTTTCTGTCTAGTCTGTTTATTATTTTGCAGGTACAACTTGGCAAGGGCGGTGGATGTTGAGTCGATGGGACAGAGGCGGTGAAGCAGCTACTGAGTCAGAGGCTGAATCGGCAACAGCTTGCAAGTAGGAGGCTCGGGTAGGGTTAGGGTTTCTGAGGGTAAACGGGCTTAGGTAGATTGGGTTAGTAATTGGGTCTGTTTTGGGTCACGGGTAGGGCATTTGTAACGGGTTTTGAATATTTGAGTGGTATTGGGCTTTAGTGGGTATTGGGTTTGTAATTGGGTTCAAAAAAATGTAAATGGACATTAATTTGGTTTAATTTATTTGATTTCTGTTTTGTCTTTTGGTTTGGGTTTAAAGAATTCAAATTGGGCTATAACACCAGTAATTCATCCCAATCAAATTAACCATAATTGGAAACAAATAAACTGCAAATAGGAAAAACAAAAAAAAATCAGAAAAATACAAGTAGATAAAAAAAAAACCAAGAAAGTGAACAACCCAGTAACTGAAATTGAATGAATAATTGAAGCATAGCTGAAAATTCTCCATGAAAACAGGGCAGAGTGTGACTGTGACTAATTATAAAAAAGTTTTTTATTCTTTAGTTAAAAGTAAAAAAAAAAAAATTATGTGTGATTACTAGTTACAAAGTAATTTTAAAAAGTGTTGTGAAAAATTATTTTTAAGAGTGCTTTTGAAAATTTTGATTTAATATTGAAGTGTTTAATATTGTTGTCAAAAAGTAATTTTGAGAAATAAAATATTCATTTTAAACATGATTGTAGAAGCCCAAATTAGCTCGGGCCTTTTACAAGCAGAAAATTAAAGGCCCAAACTCCATTTAACCTAAGCCAAATGACAGTCTAATTACCCATCCAAACTAAACCTACCCAAACTAATACCAATAGCTCATTACACCTAACCCACAAACTAGCCCAATACCTTAAGTACTCGATGAGCCCAACTAAAATTAACCTACTTAAGCCCAATCCCGAAACCCTAGCCACTTGCATCCTCTGCCATCACCGCCCTAGCCCTAGCCACTTGCACTGACCGCCTCTGCCAAAGCCTGCAAGCACCGCCCATTCCACCGCCCATAGCACCTGCAAGAAAAGAAGAGAAAAGACAGAAAATAATAAACAAAAACAATGTAACATGGCTATAAAAGCCAAATCGAAACAGATTGTGAGGATTCGACAATTTTGATAAATACAAACACTAGATATTCAAATACGAGCAACAGAGATTCAAAAACACCCAAAAGCAGAAACAAAACATTAACAAGGGAGAATAAGCAGAATATCAAAGCGAAGTAAAAAACGAAGCCGAAAGGTGATTCATTTTTAGATCGCATCTCGTCTTTTTCTTTTTCTTTTTTGTTTTACATGCAAACCTATACAAATATATATATTATTAAGTAAAAAAAGGGGGCTAAAAAATACCTTTTTTTGAAAATCCGGCCACAGTGCGGCGGCGATGACAGCGATGATTGGCCGGATCCCTCGCCGGAGCCTTAGATTTGCAGAGGAAACAAAGAAAAGGAATTTTTTTTTTTTTTTGTAAAAAAGGGTTGAAACCAAATGAAATTTTAGTTCTTTTAAAACTTATATAGGCCATGTAAAACGGCGCCGTTTTGGTCGGCGCCCTTAAGGCCAAAACGACGACGTTTTGAGCCACTGACCCGATCCGACCCAAACCCGCCTCAGGATCCGCGCGTTTCTGTGCAATGGTTTAATTGCCATATCGATCCTTCCGCTTTTTCTCTATTTTGCAATCAAGCTTCTTTATTTTTTTAATTTTGACCCCAAATTCATTGCAGATTTCATTTGGATCCCTTGCGATATGCTCTGTTTTGGGGGGAGGAACATTTGCTCTTTTGATCCCTTAAGGTCATGCGCGAGTTGCAATTTGGCCCTATTTCCCATATTTATTTAAATTTGCCCCAAAACTCTGTTTTGATTCCTATTTCGTCCTTTTTGCCATTTTTATTTTTAAATATTATTTGTAATATTATATTTTTGCTATTATATATTATTATCATATTTATTATTATTTTCTATCCTATATATTTATATATTTTCTTTTTAGTATTTACTTATATTATTTCTATTATCATTACTATTTTCCTTTTTTATTATTGTTATTTTTAACGTATTTATTATTATAATTCTCAATATAATTATTAATTATTAAATTATATTTAATAATCATTTTTCTTTTAACATTATATATGTATATATATTTTATATCCACTATTATTATTTACTACTTTATATTTAATATTATTATTATATCATATTTATTTTTTGTTTTTTATTATTACTAGTATTAGTATTATTATCATTATTAACATACATATATATATACATATATTTTTTTCATGTACATATTGTTATTTTCTATTATTATTGTAAAGATATTATTTTTCTTATTATATTATTAGTACATTATTTTTATTATTTTCTTTTTTTTGTAAATATTATTGTTATTATTCTCCTAATATTCTAATATTATATTTTAATATTTTTCATTAATCGTATCATTATTTGCATTATTTATTTATTTATGAATTCTTGTTACAATAATATTATTAGTTTTTTAATTTAGAAATGTTTTTATTCATATTTTTTAATTAATTTCAATAAATAAGACAACGTACCGATTTTAACATTAAGTCGTTGATTTTATCGCTATGTTGGGTGAATATCATTGGCTCGTGTTAAAAATGGGACGTCCTTCTAAAAAACCGAAAACTTAAAATTCTCGTTTTTCAATCGGATCGCGATTAAATATTAAATTGAACTTGTATTTTTGAAAATTAAGACAACACGCGCTTAACAAGATACCAATTTTGGGCGTCGCGAGGGTGCTAATACCTTCCTCGTGTGTAACCGACTCCCGACCCTTATTTTTCTCTAGGATTTTGACATAGACCTAAACTTGGCCTTCTTTTTATTCAAAAATAAATTTTCTTTAAAAAAAAAACAAAAACAAAAAAAGAGGATTTATTAGGTGTCCGATCACACCTAAGAAAAAGGATCGGTGGCGACTCCCTTTTTTAATAAAATCGAAATTCGGTTTTCAAATTTTCAATAAATCGCCTCAATTAGAGCCCAAGCCAAATTTATGTCGCTACAATGATATTATAAAGTAACAAATATGCATTTAAATAATGTTCAAGTTAATTAATATTATAATATTTTAGCAAGAATATAAAAAATAATTTATTATAACTTTTTGCTAAAATTTTAATATATGAAATATAAATTTCGAATATTTTTAAGAAATTAACGTTAATTATTTATAAAATTAATTAGAATATATAAACTATATTTTAAATATTTAAATATAATCATTAAATATTTTTAATTTGATATTAACACATTTGTATTATTTTAAGAAATATTTTTTTATTTTTAATTAATGATTTTATTTTAAAATGTAATTTGAATATATAACTTATATTAGATATTAACTCATGTCAGTCACTTAATGTTACATCAGCAATCCATTAAAAGAAAATAGAATCTTTAACGATAGTGATTAATTCATGCAATTATTTTATTTAAAGTAACTAAATTGAGAAAAAATTTAGGGTGACAAAATTAAAAAAAAAAAATTCTATTTTAGAATGATCATGGTTGTAATTTACTCTAATATTTATTTCATAATTTGAAAAAAAACATCATGTTGTAAAATAAACAATATTCTTTTTCATAATTTAAAATTGATTTTTTAATTATTTTGAAGGATTTATTTTAATCAAAATAAATGGATATAAAAAATCATATAAAATAACAATTTGTAGTTGGACAAAATTTTTTATGAATGATTTAATTTATAAATTTATAAAATTATGTAAAAATGCAATATTAGTAAATTTATACATAGAATTCCAATATTATTTTTTTAGGATTGATACATCTTATTCCTTGTAAGTTCAGTACTACATGCTTCAATTACACCTTGTACTATATGTTTCAATATGAGCAAAAATTTTAATCAATTCTGTCTTGCGCTTCAAAATCACCTTTTTTTTCCTAAATAATTAATATGTGTAAAATTGAAGACATTTTAAACTGAATTCCTTGGTTTGTACTAAAAATATGAAATTTTTTTATTTCAAATATCTCAAAATTCATCCTTTACTTATAAGACTAAAAAAATCACAAATTTATTTCTATAATCAAACAATCATTGTTTTTTTGCATAAAAATATTGGATTATTTGCTACTAAATGTTTTGGCTCATGTAATTGAGAAAAAAAAGTATTTATTGTTTATGCTTATTTCAAATATGTTTGTTGAAAGGGAAAATAAATAATTTTTTTTAAATATAAGAAATCAATTACTTAGATAATAGAAACATAAAAGTAATAATTTTATATAAGTGTTCTAGTTAATAATACTATATTATTATTTTTATGGTAAGAATGATTATATTGTTAAAGAATATAGAAATGTATGAGATTAAAATACAAGAGAAAGGCCAAAATAAATTAAAACATGCTCGTATTGAAATATATAAAAAAATAGACAAATATTTGTATTTGAACAATGATTCTAAAGATGCTTCAAAGTAAAAGTGTTGTAGAGTAATGAGAATGTTATACCCAATTTAATATAGTAATTTTAAAATAATTAAAGTAAATATTACTAATAAAAACGTTTAATGTATATTTTAATTATTTAATACAAAAACAATGAAAGTGAATATTAAGAGCTAGCTACTGCTAGTACGGCAAAAAAGACAAAAAAAAAAGTGTTTTATTTGTTTGATTATGTTAAAAAGTTTGATGAATATTGGTTTGAAGGGAAAAAAATAATCACTATTTAAGGGTGATGAAATTTTATATTTTAAATTTGTAATACTAATGTTTTACTTTATACTTTTATACTTTTATTGCTAATGTATTTTTATAAATGATAATCCAAATGTATCATAAGCTAATTTGAAATTATTAAAAATGTGTGTTTTTTTTAATTAGAATTAGAATTATTTTACTTTTCTATAAATGTTCTAAAATTGAAATAAATTCACGGTAATGATTATTCTAATAATGGGATATTATAACCACAATCATGATAAACCTAACTAGAAGTGTGCATAGGCCGAGCCGGGCCGGACTTAACTAAAAATTTAGGTCCATTCATCGGGCTCAGGTCGGGTCGGGTCCAAAAAATGGTCCTAAAATTTTGCCTAAGCCTGACCTATATAAAAATGCTAAAACCCGAGTATTAATTTTTTATATTATTTTATATAATTTTTAAATATATATAATACATAAAAAATACTAAAAAAATCAAAATAAATATTTTTCAAAAAATTGAAAATAAATTTTTAAAAAATATGTAGACTTAAATAACATTAAGATAAATGCAACTTAACAAGCAAAAACCTCTAAAATAATAACAAAATTAACAAATACCTTTAAAATAATAACAAAATTAACAATAAAATAAGTTTTATACAATATCCAAATAATAACAACAAAATAGTAGTAACATAATAGTAATATGGTAGCAATAGGGAGAAAACAACAAGAAAATAACATTTAAAAAAAAATAGCAGATTTTTTTGTCCTTTAGTGAATTTGGGCCCAGGCCAAAAATACCTTACCCGAAGCCCGGCCCCTTTTTTAAACGGGTCTTATTTTTTGTCCAAGCCCATTTTTCGGGCCTATATTTTTGCCCAAACCCTCCCACATTTCGGGAGGGCCTTTGGGCCGGGTCGAGTTGCCCGGCCCATGCACACCTTTAAACCTAACTCCACCACAACAATAAAAATATAATTGAGGTATTTATATTAGAAATTAAAATATACTTTGTCTTTTTATTTAAAATTAGTATATTAATCTCTACATTTTAGATAAAAGTGCAAAAATCTTTCTATTAAAAATCCGTCATTAAATGATGATATGGAAGGTGATATTTTGAAAAAATAAATAAATAAATAAATCAAGTGTGGTATATTATGAAAGGCCTCAATACTAAGAATTAGATTGCATTTTGTTCAGGCTTCTATTAAAAAAATAGACAAATTAATCCTTATATATTATATCAAAGACTAAATTGATATTTCTGTTAAAAATTTCACCCATTTCAATTTTTAAGTATTGATGTGACTGATAAACCAATCACATAATAACATATGACATGCCATATGCACCTTATAATAATATTTGAAAACTAAAAAAATCATAAAAATAAATAATTTTCTTATAATTATTTAAAAAATCAGATTTAAATCATCCACTTTCATCTTAGAAATGATTTTTTTAAATAATTATAAAATATAAAAGTATAACAAATTATTTAAAAATTATAAAAAAATAATAAAAATTATTAAAAATAACATCCATAATGACAATGGGCAAATGGTTGTCCTTTCTCAAATGAACTTTGATAAATATTTATTTAATTTTATTCTGATGTAATTTTTTAAATAATTATTAAATAATTATAAAATTATTATATATGCACGCACAAAAAATTTTAATTGAGTTGATATTTTAATTTTATCAATTTAACGAATCTTATTTTATTAATTTTTAATATTTTTTATAATTTAAAAATATACACAAATATATAATAATTTTCTTATTATTACTTTTTAAAAATTTAAATAATATCTATAATATCTTATATTTCTTAATTTTTTTTAAAAATTATATAATTTCGTATAATATTTAACACATTTGAATAATTTTTTTATATTTTATAAATTATTTAAAAACATCTTGGACTTAATTTTTAAATAATTATTAAAAAATTATTTTTAAGATATTTTAATGTTTAAATTTTTTGACAAAATGTCACGTCAATATGAAGTGCACGTGGCACATCGCATGACGATAAAAATGATTAAATTCTTAATAAAATGATCACTTTGCTCTTTTATTTAACATTTAAAAATTAATTTCTTTTTTTTAAAAACAAGTAAAGTAAAATGCAACCAGACTTTTAATACATGAGCTTTCATGATATTTCTACCTAATACTACTCATCCTTTAATCACATGCCACTTATATATTCTTTTCTTGGAAAAGTCAAACCATCACTTAACAACATAAATGAATAAATTTTTTAATAGAAAAATTAATTTTTATTTTTTTTAACATATGCGGATGAGTTCGTTGAAATCTCCTGTTACTCTGATATTTAATAAAACCAAATCTTCCACCTTCTTGTGGGATAAACATGTCTTTCACCTTTTCATACTACTTGAAAATCGCCCAAAAACCTTTTGGGAAGGTCATTAATTATAAAACAATTGTTGAAAAAATATTGTAGTTTTCAGTTAGAAATGCAATTTGTTAGAACCATAGAAAAAAAATCTGATATAAACTTAAAACTATAAATTAAGATCTATCATGTCAAATCGTTAAGAACAAATCAAGAACAAAATTAGATGCGGAAGCGTGCTTAAATTCATCGATTTCTTGAAATCTAACGAATCTTAGGGTTTTGATCTTCTAAATTGGCACATAAGTAATATAGAGAATATAGCTTTCTCTTTAATCAAGATGGGATATTATAAAAGCTAGCTTATTGTGTAATTTGACGACTATAACCGTAATATATATAACTTTGACACATTAGCCTTAATTTCTAATCAACCCATCCTCAATTAGAAATTTATTACTAGAGTATCTACATATATCCGATCCATACTTTATTTAATAATTAAAATCCTATAAACTTTAACCAAATTAGATCACTTTTAATTTGGGCTAACTTATTATGATAGTAAATAATAACATGTAATTATCCTTTTTATATATATGATGTCTATATTTTCCAACAATCTCCTACTTGGACCACATAAATATACTAACTACTCTATAATTACATGTCATTATATAACTTTATGAGCTCAAAACTTTACTATCATATCCAAAAGGTATTCCAAACAATCTCATCCATTAATTATGTTAACATAGAACCAAAGCGACTTTCATTACATATATCATAACTAAATCCATCCCTGATCACATATATTAACACAATCAAATGACATAGATCAAGTATGGATGTGTAGCGTAGATATTACATGCAATATAATCTAAACATGTCTATTTCCAACTAGTCCTCCTTAACCTTAGTGAGATTAAACTTTACCAAAATCAGAGTGTAAATAAAACAAATAAACTTTATTTTTGTAGAAAATAAACTTAATGTAATGCCTTAAATTTTGGGCCTAGAAGTATTAGGTCTTGAGCATGGGAGCAAGTAGGAGGCTGCACATAAATGTTTAGTGGTGCAAAAAAGTGATACAAATATCTGTCTGCTTCAGTGGTTAAGTGTTCTGGGAAGTGTCTGAGAAGTCTTGGGTTTAAGCCTTGACTTGTGCAAAAATTTTGTTTCTTACTTGAATTAACCCTGTCTCTAGTCAGTAAGCTTTTTAAATAAATATGAGTATTTTATGACATAAAGAGCCTGCTGGTCTAGGGGGTAAGCGGCGTGTTACCTATGCCAGAGGACTAAGGTTTGAATCCTGGTGAGCGCAGTGGAGTGTTTTATTTTGCTACTGTGCCATGGGAGTGTTGTGGTTTGACTGAAATACTGAAGTGGTTGAGGGGAATTTGAATTGGGTTGTTGAAGGATCGGTTTGAGTGATTTGAGGAGAGATTTGAGGAGGAAAATAAGGGATTTTGAAGGAGTGGAAGTGCTGTGCCGAATGGGGACTTTAGGCACTCCAATAATTTGGCCGTGCAAGTCACTATCGTTTTCTGTCACTCTTTTGGTTCTTTTTCTTGACTATTGCATTTGGGGACCAATTGTTGATTAGAGATCATTCAGTTTTTCTTTTTGGTCTATTCTGAATTTGCTTTTCCTTAAGTTCTTTGGTTGGCTGAATGCTCTCTGTCTCTCCCTCTCTCAAACTTTGGTCGATTACTCCCTATTCCATTTGCTCTCTCAATTCTTCCCGTTTCTTTCACCGTGCTAATTGACTGATTGCTTCTTGTTCTCTTTCCCTCTTTTCATCTTAGTTTGGTAGCCGAATACCCCTTTCTCTTTTCCCTCTATTCCTTCGGCTTTTATCGAGTGTCCTTTCTTGCATTTTTAAAATCAAATACCTTCTTCCTTTTTTCCCTCTATTGTTTTCAGCTACTCTCTAAAAGGGGGGTTGACTTTGGTGTTTTCTATTCCCTTGGCCGAATACTTGGTTTTTCCTTCCTCCCTCGTCTGTCAACTTCTCTTCTCTTAGCAGTTGGTTCTGTCCAACGCAAGTTGCTTTTGGGTTGGTAAGTATTGCGGTAAGGGCAGAAGTCATGTCTCAAGCGTTGTAAGTGGTGTTGTTATTTATTAAATGGATTAGGTTATTAAGTCTCAAATGTATTGCAGGATATCTCTAAAGGGATTGTGGTCTGTCACTTGTAACGGATTAAGCATGCGATCTTCCTTCTATTGACCAAGGCAAATGATTAGAATCTCTTTGATAAGTGTTATAACAAAAAGGATTATTGATCTTGTTGTTAAAAAGGACTGATGGCGGATTGTGTTCGAATCTAGGGTTGGAGCGCCTATGGATTATTTGCACATTTTCGTAAATAAGGTGTGTAACCACACTGCCCAAACTTTAGATCGGCAAAAGCTGAAAAATGTGACCTTTGATGCCACATGGGCATGTGCTCAGCCATGTGGTAATTTGAGTGTGTAGACGTGGGCGTTTGATCGTAGAGGCCACCATGAGCTGTGTGTCTCACACGGCCAAAAGACACGCCCGTATAGCCAAGCTATGTGTCTAACACGGCCAAAAGACATGCCCATGTTTTAGGCCATGTGGGCATTCGAAATAGGCACACACGGCGGTGTCCCAGTCCGTGTCTATACCCATGTAACTCATTGACTTGGGTTACACAGCCATACCACATGCCCCTGTACCAAGCCGTGTACCCTTCGAAATGGCCTTACACACCCATGTGTCAGGTCGTGTGCTAGGCCTGTGTGCTAGGCCGTGTGAAGCTATTGACTTGATTTCTATAGAAGATACAAGGGACAGACGGCTGTGTCACCTGGCTGTGTGTGTAACACCCCTAAACCCGGCCTAGACGTTATGATCGAATCTGGCGCTGTCATATGAGAGAGTTTTGAAATTCAATTTGAATGTAAAAACTTGCTCAGATTATTATCTTTTACTTAGTCAGAAAAAAAAATATATATATACATATGTAGCGACGAAAAATTTTAGCTTTTAGCTTGGTCGCTAATTGTGGCGATTTAAAATCTGGAAAACCGAATTTTGATTTTATTATGAAAAGGGAGTCGCCACCGATCCTTTTTCTTAGGTGTGATCGGGCACCTAATAAATCCTCTTTCTGGCAGCAAAATTCGTTTTTGAGTAAAAGGAAGGCTCAGTTTAGGTCCACGTTAAAGTTCAGAGAAAAAGAGGGTTCGGGAGTCAGTTACGCGCGGGCAAGGTATTAGCACCCCCGCGACGCCCAAAAATTGGTATCTTTTCAAACGTACGTTGTCTTAATTTCCAAAAGCACGAGTTCAATTTTAAAATTTAGTTGTGACCCGATCAAAATACGAGCATTTAAAGGTTTTTATTTCTGAGAAGGATATCCCGCTTTTAACACGAGCCATCCGTGATTCACCCAACATAGCGATGAAATCACCGGCTTAATGTTAAAATCGGTATATTGCCTTGTTTATTAACTCATGAAAAGATTATAAATGAGTAATATCGATGAAGAAATCAAAATGTGAATTAATATGCTATATTAAAAACAAATAATGATAAAGGTGAAGAATATACGAGACAAAACATATAAAATATTAACGACGCATGCATGGTTATAATGATTAGAATAATGCATATAGTATTTAACTTGATAATAATAATAACACAAAAACAAAATAATAGTAAACGTACATAAAACATATAATACTAGGTTTAAGAAGGAATATGCATATAATAAGTATTATTAAAAGTGATATAAAAGTAACTAACAATAGCGGTATGTAAAAATATACATAATATATAGAAAAGAAATAATATACGTATGTAGAAATATAACATTAAAAATGTAATACAAGGATATATATATATATATGATAGTATTAAGAATAAACACATAAAGTAATATATAAATAATGAAATAATATGCGTATATATATAAAAAAAATATAACGATAATAGTAATAAAGTACATACGTGAGTGTATATATATAAAGAAATATAATAATAAAATTACGTAAAATAAAACATTTATAAAAATATACACGATAATAATATTGAAACTACAGGTAAAAAACATATATATTATAATGCTGGTGTTAAACCTAATATTAAAGACATAATATATATATTACAAAAAATAGTAATACTAAAAAACAACTATAAATATATATAAACACATACCTATACATATTTAAGAAACAAATAAATAATAATAATATTAAAAACAGGTACGTAAAATACATATACATGTATATATGGATTAATGATGATAATTAATAATAAAATAGTAATAATAGATAATAATTATGTATAATAATAATAAGACAATAAACAAAATAGTAGTATTAATAATATAAACAGTATATATATATATATATATATGATAATAACATTAAATAAAAAGGAAACAAAAATAACTAAATAAACTAACAAAATAATAAATAAGGATTTGATTAGAAACAAAATGAAATAATCGGGCCAGATTTAAAAATATAAGCATGCGAATAAGACCTATTAGAACACGCTAGAAAAATGTAGGGACCAAAAGCGCAATTTACCCAGCTCTCTTAAAACGCACGGCAGCTACAGGGATTAAATTGGAACACGGAACAATTTCCAGGGCCAATTTAAAATAAAAATAAATTGATTGTAAATTGATAAAAAAACGGAAGGATCGATCGAGCAATAAGCCCTTCTGGTCAGAGCACGCGGATCCCAGGTGGATCTGGGTCGGGTCGACCCGACCCAGGTCGGTTAGTATAAAAGGGTTGTTTTTTTATTTTTGCCTCATTTGCACGGTGAAAGGAAAAAAAAGAGAAGAGGAAGAGAGGAGAGGGGAAGAAAAGGAGAGAGGGGAGATCCGGGGAGGGTCCGGTCACCGGACCACCGTGCGCCGCGGTTCCGGCCACCGGAACGGTGGCCGGAAAAAGGTAAATTTTTTATTTTTTCCCCCTTTTTTTATTTTTTTATATCTTGTTATTATTTTTGTTATTTTTAAACATATATGCACAAAAATAGAAAAAAGAAATCACCTTGCGTTCTAATACTTTGATTCTGACTTAATCTCTGATCGGGGGTTTCCCTTTGCTGCTTATTTGGGTGTTTGATGCTCTTATTTGCGCTTAGAACTCTCTGATTTTGTATTGATTTTAGGGATTAAAAATCCGACGACTTACATTGTGAAACATTCGGCTTTTATAGCCTAAATTTCCTTTACAAGTTGCCTTCCTTTCTACTTTCTGTCCTCTCGTTTTAATTGTTTGCAGGTAGAAGCGGTGGAGACGTGACCTGGAAGGGCGGTGGCCGCAGGTGCTGTCAGAGGCAGAGGCAGCTAGGGCAGAGCAAGTGGGATTCGGGGCTAGGGTTCCTAGGGCTAGTACCGAGTCATTAGTGTTTAGGCAATTGGGTTTGGGGTTTAGTTTGTTGGGTTTGTATTTGGTTTAAATGGGTTTGGGGTTAATTTGAGTTGGTTAAATTTGTAATGGGTTTGAGTTGGTGTTTGGGTCTATTTTGATGGGCCCCGGGTTCAATTTGTGCATGGGGCAAAATTGGGTTATAACAGCTGCCCCTCTTTGCTCATTGTCGTGTAACGGTAATAGAGCAAAGACATAGAGAAAGGCCAATTTTGCCTAGTCTTGCCAACTCTCGACTTATTTGGCATTCCTCTTCTTTAGGTTGCTTTATTCTAGTCCACCGCCTCTTGTAGCTTTAGGTTCAATCTACTGCAGCTTCAGAGATGAGATCTTGTAACCTCGATCTGTCTCTTCTTCAGGGGTATAAAATTCGTCATGATCTGATCTTCTGCAATTTCAGAAATGAAATCTGGTATCTTCAGTCCGCTCTGCTACAACTTCAGGAAGATGAAACTTGTAACTTCAATCTGCGCCTCTGCGACTTCACTGGGGATGTAAGGCCTATATCTTTGATCAGCTCTCTTGTAACTTCAAAGAAGCACAATTTGTATCTTCAACTGGCTCCATTGCAGCTTCAAGGAGGCAAAATCTGATGTCTTCAATCAGTTCCAATCTTCATCCTTTATTGAAACGAAGTCGAAAATTGCTCGACCTGCGCATTCTCGCAATATGGGTCAAATTTTTGAAATATAAATTGCAAGTACCTCAATGTGCAAATTGAGGCTCAACTCACTTCTCGCGATATGAGTTGACTTTTTAAAGAATAGAGTTTGAAAATATCTGGACATGAGGTCCGAGGCTTAACTCACCCCTCGCGATATGAGTTAACCTTTGAGAAACAGAAATTAAGACAGAAATTGAAAAGCTCAACTCATCTCTGTAATATGAGTTGATTTTGACACATAAATTAAAAAACTGAAATTAAAAGAGCTCAACTCACCTCTCGCAATATGAGTTGCTTTTGAAACATAAATTAGAAAACTGAAATTAAAAGAGCTCAACTCACCTCTCGCAATATGAGTTGATTTTGAAACATAAATTAAAAAACTGAAATTAAAAGAGCTCAACTCACCTCTCGCAATATGAGTTGATTTTGAAACATAAATTAAAAACTGAAATTAAAAGAGCTCAACTCACCTCTCACAATATGAGTTGATCTAAAACTGAAATTAAAAGTACCTCAACGTGTCTCGAGGCTCAGCTCACCTCTCGCAATATGAGCTGATTTTTGAAAACATAAATTAAAGACAGATGTTGAAAACATCTTGCCGTGACTTGAGATTTGACTCACCTCTCGCAATATGAGTCAATTACAGAAATTAAAAGTACCTCAACGTGTCTCCAGGCTCAGCTCACCTCTCACAATATGAGCTGATTTTTGAAACATAAATTAAAGACAGATGTTGAAAACATCTCGTCGTGACTTGAGATTTGACTCACCTCTCGCAATATGAGTCAATAACAGAAATTAAAAATACCTCAACGTGTCTTGAGGCTCAACTCACCTCTCGCAATATGAGTTGATTTTTTTGAAACATAAATTAAAAACTGAAATTGAAAATACCTCAGCGTGTCCTGAGGCTCAACTCACCTCTCGCAATATGAGTTGATTTTTGAAAAACAGGAATTGAAAATACCTCAGCGTGTCCTGAGGCTCAACTCACCTCTCGCAATATGAGTTGATTTTTTTGACACATAAATTAAAAACTGAAATTGAAAATACCTCAGCGTGTCCTGAGGCTCAACTCACCTCTCGCAATATGAGTTGATTTTTTGAAACATAAATTAAAGGTACCTCGGAGTACAAAACATATCATCTGGTAGAGCTCAGGTGTCCTTTCCTTGATTTGGTGCAATTGTCATCGCAACCCCTTGTTCTGCTGAAATACCTGTATATGTCATGCATGATGTTATCATGATATGCATATGTTTATCCTAAATGCCTGTATGCCTACACGATTATGCTATGCGTCCTAGGCATGTTTGTCATATGTTCCTTTTCGTTACGACTTTTGTGCTCGTTATTTCTACTCCTGGTTCTCTTCAGGGCTTGTACCCGTCCTCAAGCCGTATGAGCAACTTGCGTTTTTCTGATATCACTCTTTTGCCCCTGGTTAAACGTTTGTCTTTGCTTTGAGGCTTTTCAAATTTTCATCCAGGTAATACTCAACATTTCTTTTGTTTGGAGTATGTCATCTCAAAATGCCCTAAATCTTCAACGCATGAACTCTTCCACTTTTCATAATCAAGAATCTTTTCGAGCTTGGCTTCTCGCGTAGAAGGTTTCAAACTGCTGAAAAATGCTTCAAACGCTTGCTGTTTGACTCACTGCTCAAATCGTCTTACTCTTTGAGCCTAGATCTGCTTCATTAGGACGCCCTTTCAGGTTTTTATCCTAATCTTTTTGTTTACCAAGATGCCCTTTTTAGGTTTTCGTCTTGATCTTCTTCTCTTTTTTCTAACTTGGGACGCCCTATTATTTGGCTGGTATTTCGACCCAAAACTCGAGGAAATGTTTTGCTCAATCAGCTTGCCCCACTGCGACTTCAGGATCTCTTCCATTGTAACTCAAAAGTATAGGGTTTGTAACTTGTTCCATTAGTTGACCCCTCTTTGGGTGACCTGGTCAGATGTTTATGGGTGCAGAGTATCATTTTCCTGAGAATGATTCTCTTTTATGCTTAGGTTGACATTGCTTGTTTTCATCAAGATTATCACCAACGCGATATCTTGTTTTCGTTCAACTAACACCTTTGACCAAATAATCTGAAGAGATAAACTCATTTTAAGTTCAAGTTTCCCAATCTTTATACTTGTGAGCCTTTAAACAACAGTCCTGTTCAGGTTCCCGTACTATTCGAAAGCTTTTCAGAGTAATACGCGAAACTCCTTTTATGAAAGTATTATTAGTCCACTAATCGTTATTTCAATATGATATGCTTGAAAAAGATCATACCTAATGGACAAAAGGAAATCGATTGGAAGCATAACTCGAAACAAACAAGTTAAACAGCGATAGCAAATGAAATCAAGAATGACACATTTTTTGTTGTTTTTTGTTTTTTTTAAACGAATAAGATAAACAAAAGAAACAGATTCAAAATAGGTAGGACGAAAACTAGATGCCCCAGATATCGCAGCCTAAGCTTCTCTGTTCAAACTTCTTGAGGACCATTTTTGAGCTCAATATGTGTTTAAGGGATCCGGATTACTTCGTTGATGCCCCAAGACGTAGCATACTTCTCCATTGTCAATTCAAGCATGGCAAGACTACCGTATGCCCCACTTTCAATCAAAATTTGAGCCGCCCTTTTCGGGTTTTCAACTCAAATCCCTTTTGGTCTCAAAGCGCCCTTTGCGGGTTTTCGCCTTGGCCTCACCTTTTCCTTTTCCTTTTCTGATTGATTTTCTTCTTTTTTTTTTTGATTTTTTTGATTTTCGGTCTCAAGGTGCCCTTTTTCCTTTAAAGCTCCTTTTGCAGGATCATCTTCAATATCAACTCCCATAATGAAATTCTCTTAGGCGAACCTTTTCGTTGTAAACTTGCATTATCTGATCGTGATAGATTGCTATTTAATTTTTCTCCTTCAATTTGATTGATCATATCGGAATTTGAATTGATTCCGCCTCATCAAGCTTCAGCTCTGATAAGACTTGGAAGAAAACATCTCAACTTCAATAGGCCAGACCCGTGAGAAATGTGTTGTCCTAGCGAAGGTCCTGGCCAACGTTTGGCAAGTACAGAGGGTAAATGGTAACTTCTCCACACCAACCATTACAAGTCTCAGTCATCTTTCAAAATCCTTTTGGATGGCTTTGGGTTGCCTTTGTTGCACTAATTTTGTGTCTGATCTTTGAATAGACCGTAAATTGCCATTTTTAGATTCAGATTTGAATTTGGATTTCAAATTTGAACTTGGATTTGGATTTGAACTTGGATTTGGATCTGGATCTGTATTCGAATTTGAATTTGGATTTGTCTTTAAATTTGAATTTGATGACTGTGTACCTTGTAACTTTGGCATATGAAGTGACCTTACCCCCTTAATAACAATCTAATGTCGGCGACATTGCCCCTTATAACAATCATGCCTCATATAGAGAGTCCGTGACGAAACAAAAGAGGCATATACGTCTTGCCTTATTCCTGTGGCGAGCTAGGTTCTGATCTCTTTCGCAAGCTCGCAATGCCGACTAACCCCTTGTAAGCTAGGATGTGTCTTTTCATCTCGTTCTACTATCCTTAACAAATCGGAAGCTAAGTACAATCTCTGTCATCTTCAAAGTCTTAAGATCCCTCTGAACACATATCTTACTAAAAAAGGGAATTAGTAACAGTGTTGCTCGTGACATTGATATCTGGGCACCTATTGTAGGTACAAAGACAAGTTTTGAAGGATAAACGATTCTAAGAAAATGGTATGATGAATGAAAGTCCAAGAACAAAGGAACCTACACATAAACAGAATAAAAGGAATATTTGTTCAAAAGATGCATTTCATTGAAATAAAGATTCTGGATAGATGCCTATTTCACAAAAGGGCCCTTATTGCCCCTAGGCCTAAGACAATAAGCATGTTCTGAGCATTACTCTAAATAAGTTCTAAAATATAGGTTTCTTCCACAGTCCTGTCGTTCAAAATATTCCCAAGTATGTAAGGGCAAATGCTTGGAAATTTCAATCCTCCGTCACTGCGTTCACATTCCCTTTAGCATGGTCAGGGAATGGATTCTCGGTCGCATTGCTAGCATTATCAAATCGCAGAATGCCCGTATCAATGAGTCCTTGGACCTGCTTTTTAAAAGCAATGCAATTCTCCGTAGAGTGCCCCTGGTTCCTGGCGTGGTATACGCAGCTAGCATTCGGATCGTACCATTTTGGGTACGGAGGCCTCAAGGGTGCCATGTAGTGTGGGGATATCAACTGTTTCTCGAGAAGTTTTGGGTATAGTTCCCCATACGACATAGGAATAGGAGTGAAATGTGGTCTCTCAGGATTGGGCCTTGCCGGTCGTGGTTCGTCCCTGGGTTGATTTTGGGCGGGTATGGTATTCTGTGGGAATGTGGCTACCGGTCCTCGATTACTTGTGGCGTAAACAGGGTAAGAATCATAAGGAAGTGGTGTTTGGTAGTAGGGGGTTTGGGGAGGATAATAAAAATTCGGAGGTGGATAATTTCGTGGTCGGGGTTGGTTTGGATACGGATTGGAGGTATAACGGCTGCCAGTTCCCACCATGTAGGCTTCTGGCTCTTTCCTCCTCATGGGTACTACCCTCTTTGGACTTTCTAGACCTTCCATCTTTCCACTCTTAATGGCATTTTCAATAAGCTCGCCGGATATGACAATATCTGCAAAGTCTTTTGTGGCACTTCCCACTAGTTTGTCATAGAATGGTGTCTTTAAGGTGTTGATAAAAAGGACGGCTATCTCAGTTTTTGTTAGTGGAAGCTCCACTTGTGCCGAGATGTCCCTCCATCTCTGCGCATACTATCTAAAAGATTCGGTCGGCTTTTTCTCCATTATCTGCAATGTCATACGATCGGGTACCATCTCAGACACGTGCTTATACTGTTCACAAAATGCCGAGCCTAAGTCTTTCCATGTTCGGATCTTTTCTCTGCTAAGTTGGTTGTACCAGCGGAGAGCTGATCCGGTCAAACTGTCCTGAAAATAGTGTATAAGCAACTTGTCTTCATTAACATAGCCTATCATTTTTCAGTAGAACATAACGAGATGTGCCTTCGGGCATCTCGAGCTATCATACTTTTCAAAATCCGGTGCTTTGAATTTTGGAGGTAGGATCAAGTCCGGTACCAGACTAAGTTCTTTAGCGTTTAGTGCCGAGAAGACTTCAGTGCCTTCTATCGCTTTAAGTCTTTCCTCCAGACTTCTACATTTTTCTTGGACTTCATGATCCTCTATCCTTAACCTAGCGATTTCTACTGGATCGTCTAGGTCTGGGACAGGTGGATCCATCGGAGCAGTTACTGGGTTTGCCACAAATACTCCCTGTCCTACAGGAGGGGGTGTTACAGGCCGTTGTTTTACGCCCGCAGGTCCTCCTTGCGTGTATCCTTTGTGTGTCACGTGGGGCGGAGTAAACCCCGGAGGATAAGGCGGTTCTTGGTCAAGATTCATAACTTCAGGGTTTTGTAGAGGTCCTTTTCCTTTGACTAGGGCCGACATCATCTCCATCATCCTAGTCATTTGATCTTTCTGTTCAATAGATTCTTCCTGAGACCTTATCATCAACTCTCTCGTCTCCTGTTGCGACCTGGCTAACTGTTCCTGTAATTCTTTCTGAATTCTCTCCATCCTTTCAATTCTTTCATTAAACTCAGCCTCCATTGCTCTGGCTTGTCGACGTGTTCTATACGTATGGTGTGATTCCAGGTTTACAACTTCACAACTGCGCATTATATGATTCTACTCTTTAGCAAATGATCGTGGGATATGCAGTGAATGAATGAATGAATGAATATATGTTAAATGTTAGTTATGAATGCATATGCAAAATGGGTGTTGATTCCAGATAGCCCCTATTTAGGCATTTCATTAATCAAAAGAGTCTATTTACAAAACGTTTTTCCATCATTTGATTCAGCTTTTATACAAACTTCCTTGCTACATTGCCGTAATTCTTCACCCGTTCCAAAAATTCTGATATGCTCGATCTCTGTCTAGGCGGGAACTGGCAACTAAGACTCCCCGGCTTCATCCGCTATTTGCATTATGTGCATGGCTGCCGTACGAATCTCGTTGATCAAATATTTGAGATTCTCATCCTTTTCACAGAGGACTCTCTCGTAGGCGCGGGTATCTCTGTCATACTGACCCTTCTTCTCTTCCAAAGCTTCCAAAAGAGCATCTAATTGTTGTTGTCGAGCTTGTAGTGTGTCTTCTAAATCCCGTATCATTTCTTTCAATTCCTGATGCTTAGCTCGACTAGTCATCAGTTCAACAGACGTAGCTTCATACTCAGCAGACTTCTTTCTTAACTCTATTACAGCCCTTGCAGCCTTTCCTTCTTCTTTCTTTGCTTTTCCTTTCCAAAATTCCATCCCACCTTTGACATTACTCAATTCTGCTCTCCATTCTGCTGACGATTTGCCTAGCCCGCTGTTCCTTATAGTGCCTCTCAACTTTTTATTTTCTAGATGAAGATCTCTTAAGTCGTTTCTTACGACCTCAGCTTCCTTTTGCACCTTCTCGGCCCTGGATCTTTCAATTTGAACATCAATCTTCAGCTGATAGTTTTCTTCCTGAAGGGCACTAAGATCCCGTAACATCTTAGTCTTTTCGCGTTCGAATTCTTGTCTTGCCGTCTCTAGCTCGGATGGGATTTCTTTCGAGAAAGGATTCTGAAAGGCGTGATTTGCCGATGAGACTCGCAAACTACTCATCCGTTGCTTCCTCCATGCGTCATAGTCCTGGGTGATAGTATCAGCGTATAAAGCCAACTCCATCAGATGAATTCTTTTCCAAGCCTTTACAGTGTCTCGGACTTTCTTCATATAACCTTCGCCCGCAAAGGCAAACTCTAACTGTGCTAGACCACTGGTGGCAGGTATAAACTGTCGTGAAGAGAACTATCTTTGGACCAAAAGAGGGGCATAACCAACTCCTCCCCACAGTCCAAGTAGTGGTACCCAATCTTGGTTCCCGACCTTGTACAACAGAAGCGAAGGGCGTATCTACGGCGCTCTCCCAGTTATGTCCTCGGCACGCAGGTTCTGAAACACTGAGACCCAATGCTATTCAGTAACCTCCTTCGGCCATTCTTTCTTAAGGTGAGCTTCCAACGGGGAAAATGTCTTCGAGAACATATGGAACGGTGTGCGCTTTACCTTCCAAAAGTGACTCAGAATCCAAACATTGAGTAACTACGCGCATCCGATGAACCGTCCTTCCCCTCTCCTTCTACAACTGCTCAAAGATCTAAAGGTCTCGGTCAGGATGGTTGGGGCGAGATTGATACCTTGCTTTAACTTTTCAAAGAAATCCACTACCGCGACTTTTATATGTCCGATAATCTTTGAAAAGACAACCAAACCATAGATAGCCAAAGCAAACAAATTTATCCTTTTCAACATGTCAGGATAATTTAAAACCAGATCTCGTAGTGAAAACCATGGGACATAGCTGATTTCATTCTTCTTCTTTATTTGCTTTTCAGCCCCTGCATCGGTCATATCCGTCAGCCTTACTAACTTTTTCTTGAATGTCATCGGCTTGGGCTCTTTGACATATATTTTGTAGGTTTGCATGTTTTCAACACGCAGCAGAGCAGCATACTCCTCTATCGTAGGGGTCATATCCTCTTGGTTGAATGTGAAACACTGGTAACCCGGATCCCAAAATCTGATCATAGCTTGTATCAATCTTTCGTCTACTTTGACAGCTATCAGATGGGCTATGTCCCCGTACCTTTCGGTGAAAATGCCCCTAGTATCTGAATCCCACTGATTCCAGATCCAAAGCAAGTCCTCAAGATTGTTTTGACGGACATTCACAGTTACCCGCTCGGGTAGATTGACAATGCGTCCTTCTACCAGGCTGTCTCCCTTTTCTTTTTGAGTCCTCAGAGACTAATCCCGAACCGCGATGTTTGTCTCGGTCGTTTGTACAATTGACTCCTCCATTTGAAACCCGTTTTTGGCAGCTAATCTTTAGTCAACACCGTCCTATTATGATGCCTATGATGCATGATGAGGAATAAAACAAAGACAATCAAACACGGTTAGTGATCAGATATAAACGAAAATAAATTAAAGCAATTTTAAGCTACCCGATCCAATTTACCGGATATATCCCATCCCCTTATATACAAAGCGAAAGTACAACAGGTAAGAGGCGTTTCTCCCGTGTGCCTATTTTGGTATTTACTAAACGAACAGAGGTTCGGCATGGCTCTAGTTGGGTGGCTCGTACAGTTCATTATATACGGTTTTAGGTTTTAGAAAGGTACTCGAATTGTCTGTACTGTCATCTACTAAGATTAGTACAGAACCTCGGTCATAGCCCATCACAGGCTTACGAGATCAATTCGAGGGATTACATTTACTTATGCCTGTGCGGAGGGACGAGTTATCTCACCAAAGCATAAGTCATATGTAACCCGAAAGTATTCACTAGCCTGTGCGGAGGGATGAGTTAACTCACGAAGGCGTAGCGTTTACTTTCACTTAAAAGGGACAAAGCCCGGGTATAGAGCTCATGTTATGCAACAATGCACGTGAACGGTGTGTGGAGAGAAACTCACAGACCTTTCGTTTTAGTTTGAAAACTAGACTGAGAGAAACAAAGCTTAAAAATTTTAAAGCCTCAAAATAAGAAAATAGGTTAGAAAATTTTCACAACACGATGCAAGTGCATGATTTTTCAAAAATTTGAGGGTCACGACTAAACATTAATTTGAAAAAGGAATTTCAAAAATTTTGACAACGCGTTCGATTTGATTCGACTCTCGAAAGCTGGTCCCCAGCGGAGTCGCCAGCTGTAGTGACGAAAAATTTTAGCTTTTAGCTTGGTCGCTAATTGTGGCGATTTAAAATCTGGAAAACCGAATTTTGATTTTATTATGAAAAGGGAGTCGCCACCGATCCTTTTTCTTAGGTGTGATCGGGCACCTAATAAATCCTCTTTCTGGCAGCAAAATTCGTTTTTGAGTAAAAGGAAGGCTCAGTTTAGGTCCACGTTAAAGTTCAGAGAAAAAGAGGGTTCAGGAGTCAGTTACGCGCGGGCAAGGTATTAGCACCCTCGCGACGCCCAAAAATTGGTATCTTTTCAAACGTACGTTGTCTTAATTTCCAAAAGCACGAGTTCAATTTTAAAATTTAGTTGTGACCCGATCAAAATACGAGCATTTAAAGGTTTTTATTTCTGAGAAGGATATCCCGCTTTTAACACGAGCCATCCGTGATTCACCCAACATAGCGATGAAATGACCGGCTTAATGTTAAAATCGGTATATTGCCTTGTTTATTAACTCATGAAAAGATTATAAATGAGTAATATCGATGAAGAAATCAAAATGTGAATTAATATGCTATATTAAAAACAAATAATGATAAAGGTGAAGAATATACGAGACAAAACATATAAAATATTAACGACGCATGCATGGTTATAATGATTAGAATAATGCATATAGTATTTAACATGATAATAATAATAACACAAAAACAAAATAATAGTAAACGTACATAAAACATATAATACTAGGTTTAAGAAGGAATATGCATATAATAAGTATTATTAAAAGTGATATAAAAGTAACTAACAATAGCGGTATGTACAAATATACATAATATATAGAAAAGAAATAATATACGTATGTAGAAATATAACATTAAAAATGTAATACAAGGATATATATATATATATATGATAGTATTAAGAATAAACACATAAAGTAATATATAAATAATGAAATAATATGCGTATATATATATAAAAAAAATATAACGATAATAGTAATAAAGTACATACGTGAGTGTATATATATATAAAGAAATATAATAATAAAATTACGTAAAATAAAACATTTATAAAAATATACACGATAATAATATTGAAACTACAGGTAAAAAACATATATATTATAATGCTGGTGTTAAACCTAATATTAAAGACATAATATATATATTACAAAAAATAGTAATACTAAAAAACAACTATAAATATATATAAACACATACCTATAAATATTTAAGAAACAAATAAATAATAATAATAATATTAAAAACAGGTACGTAAAATACATATACATGTATATATGGATTAATGATGATAATTAATAATAAAATAGTAATAATAGATAATAATTATGTATAATAATAATAAGACAATAAACAAAATAGTAGTATTAATAATATAAACAGTATATATATATATATATATATATGATAATAACATTAAATAAAAAGGAAACAAAAATAACTAAATAAACTAACAAAATAATAAATAAGGATTTGATTAGAAACAAAATGAAATAATCGGGCCAGATTTAAAAATATAAGCATGCGAATAGGACCTATTAGAACACGCTAGAAAAATGTAGGGACCAAAAGCGCAATTTACCCAGCTCTCTTAAAACGCACGGCAGCTACAGGGATTAAATTGGAACACGGAACAACTTCTAGGGCCAATTTAAAATAAAAATAACTTGATTGTAAATTGATAAAAAAGCGGAAGGATCGATCGAGCAATAAGCCCTTCTGACGTCAGAGCACGCGGATCCCAGACGGATCTGGGTCGGGTCGACCCGACCCAGGTCGGTTAGTATAAAAGGGTTATTTTTTTGTTTTTGCCTCATTTGCACGGTGAAAGGAAAAAAAAAGAGAAGAGGAAGAGAGGAGATGGGAAGAAAAGGAGAGAGGGGAGATCCGGGGAGGGTCCGGTCACCGGCCGGTCACCGGACCACCGTGCGCCGCCGTTCCGGCCACCGTTACGGTGGCCGGAAAAAGGTAAATTTTTTATTTTTTCCCCCTTTTTTTTATTTTTTTATATCTTGTTATTATTTTTGTTATTTTTAAACATATATGCACAAAAACAGAAAAAAGAAATCACCTTGCGTTCTAATACTTTGATTCTGACTTAATCTCTGATCGGGGGTTTCCCTTCGCTGCTTATTTGGGTGTTTGATGCTCTTATTTGCACTTAGAACTCTCTGATTTTGTATTGATTTTAGGGATTAAAAATCCGATGACTTACATTGCGAAACATTCGTCTTTTATAGCCTAAATTTCCTTTACAAGTTGCCTTCCTTTCTACTTTCTATCCTCTCGTTTTAATTGTTTGCAGGTAGAAGCGGTGGAGACGTGACCTGGAAGGGCGGTGGCCGCAGGTGCTGTCAGAGGCAGAGGCAGCTAGGGCAGAGCAAGTGGGATTCGGGGCTAGGGTTCCTAGGGCTAGTACCGGGTCATTAGTGTTTAGGCAATTGGGTTTGGGGTTTAGTTTGTTGGGTTTGTATTTGGTTTAAATGGGTTTGGGGTTAATTTGAGTTGGTTAAATTTGTAATGGGTTTGAGTTGGTGTTTGGGTCTATTTTGATGGGCCCCGGGTTCAATTTGTGCATGGGGCAAAATTGGGTCATAACAATATATATTGTCGTAACTATTTTTTTTAAAAAAAACGGAAGTCGACTTAAAAAATGAAAATGGGGAGTCGCCACTAATCTTTTTAGGTGTGATTGGATCACCTTATAAAATGTTTTGGTCTACGAAGAATTAGAGAAAATGGATTCGGGAGTCGGTTATGCGCGGGGAAGGATTAGCACCCCCGCGACGCCCAAAATTGGTACTAGATTGAGCAATTTTCTGTCTTAAGTCGAAATTTGGAAAGATTTAAAAATAGGACTCTTTTTTGAAACAGGGATAACTTGAGTGGAAAAGTCGAGATTCTTTTGCCTCAGAAGAATACGAACATCACATCCAGCAGGATCGGACACGAGATTCGAGAATTCTTTGAAACTGGAGATATCTCGCGAGTTACAAAATTTTGTTTAGAAGGGTATTTTAAGTATTTAGGCGAACGAAAAATCGCAACCCAGCACGTTAGGGCACTATTTCTCGACTCTCTAAACACGAAAACATTGCCTCGTTTTCAGACATTTTTGAATTAAAATGAGATGATTTGAAAAGTCAAGATTCCTTCGCTTCGGAAGAATACGAACATCGCGTCCAGCACGATTGGACACGAAGCTCTCAAATTTCACGAAACTAAAGTTATCTCGCGAGTTGTAAGATTTGTTTAGGAGGGTATTTTAGGTATTTGGATGAGTGAGAAATCGCAACCCAGCACGTTAGGGCACTATTTTCCGGATCTCTAAATACGAAAATATCGCCTCGCTTTTAAACATAAAATTGGGATGATCGCGCGATTGATTAAAACACGATGTTAGAAAAAAAAGATGACGGTTTACGGTGAAAGAAAAGAATTTGGTTATAACAAGATATATACGTAAGATAAAGGCATTAAATATACACGATGTAATGTTAAGATATACACAAAAGGAATATACGTAATATGCAAATACGTTAGCAAAAATAATGATATTAAACCTATTAGAGATGCTATACACTATGTATATGCGTGAGTAAAAATATTTAAAAACAACTATTAATAACTTTGGAAGAATATGTATATTAAAGATATAAAGTATATGGAATAGCATTGCAAATATATATATATGTATATAAACGTAATGTTAAAAATTGTATTTACATAATAGTATTAATATGATATATAATATTAAAATATGTGTGTAAATTTAATATGCATTTAATATAGTATTAAGAGTATATATCTAAGATACTATAAAGTTTATAATTAGTAACTTTAAAAAAAAAATATATATATATATATGGAAAGACATAATATAATATTAGAGAATACATATACATGATATAAGATTAAATATACATATATACACAAGACATATTAAAAGAATGTATATAATACAGAGATTAAAAAATACCATATATATATATTAGAATTTAAAATATAACTATTAATAATATATACGTATATAAGGGAATATTAAAAATATTAATCGCAACTAAAAATAAGAAATAAAATAATAATAATAAATATAAAAATAATAATAATAGTAATAATGTGACTAGTATTAAATCCAAAATTAAAATTAGAAAAAGGATGAGATTGAGTTAAAAACACAATTTTCGGGGCAAATTTAGAATAAAACGAAAAGGGAGGGCCTATTTGTGCACGCGTAAAACATAGGAGGGTCGAAACGGCAATTTTCCCGAACCCTTTAAACGCAGCGCATTGAGAGGGATCGAATCGCAATACGTTGTAAATCTCAGGGCTGAATTTTAATTAAAAAAAACTCGATTGCAAAACCTAGAAAAAGCGGAAGGGCTAAATGCGCAATTAGCCCTTCCGATGAAAAACACGCGGATCCTCCGGAGCGGGTCGGGCCCGTGCACGGGTTGGCTCAAAACGACGCCGTTTTGGGGTTAAAACGCAGCCCCCAAAACGACGTCGTTTTAGGGGGCTATAAATAGGCCTGGTTTGTTAAAAAAATTCATTTTAAACGGGTGAAGAAAAAAAAGAAGAGAGGGGGGAGAGCAAGGGAGCCCGGAGGCGATTTCCGGTGGTCGGTCCGACCACCGGCCGGTCATCGTTCGGTCATCGGCCCACCGTCGGCGTCGGCTCCGGCCACCGTACACGGTGGCCGGAAAAGGTAAATTTTTGGTTTTTTTTATTTCATTTTCTAGTTTTTATTTGTTATTATTATTGTTAAAAATACATGCACAAAAATAAAAGCTTACAAAACGAATCAAAATCACCTTAGGGCACGCTTCTGTTTTCCGATCTTTTGATTCGGGGGTATCCCTTTGCTGCCGTTATTGATTATTGCTTTTTGCGAGTTCTTTTTTTTGTATATTTTGCTACTGCTATCGTGTTTTTATAGCCGGTATTTCTAAAATTTTTGTATTGCTTGCGAGAAGAAAAAAAAAGGGAACCCCTTACATCGTTTCTAAATTGGCTTTATATAGCCTAAAAAAATTTACAACTTGCCTTCTTCTTCTTGCTTTCTGTCTTTTCGATTTGAATGTTTTGCAGGGACTTTGGGCGGTGGCTACAGTAGCAAAGGGGCGGTGGTAGCAGCTGCTGTCAGAGCAAGTGGGCAACAGGGGCTAGGGCTTCGTTAGGGTCTGGTTCGAGTAACCACACGGGTAGTTTAGTGGGTAACCGGGTAGGATAGTGGGTAATCGGGTAGGTTTTTTTTTTTTTTTTTTTAATTTTGGGTAAGGGTGTATTTGGGTTTGGTTGGGTTTTGGTTGGTTTGGGCTTGTAACCGGGTCTGGTATTGGGCTTAGTTTTAGGTGTTGCTGTTGGGTTTGGTAAAGGGGTTATGGGTTAATTTTGGTTTGTAATTTGGGTAAATGGTAAACGGGTTTGGGGGTTTAATTTGGGTTAAGTGTGCCCCGGGCCAAAATTGGCCATTACATATATATATATATATATATATATATATTGGTTGATTTGCTTGAAAACATTTCCTTTTCGCGGAAGTTGTGAAATCGTTCATGCATACGAAAAACCTTTAGTTTAGTTTAGGAAATTGCATTTAATGTATCGCAGTTTGTAAACCATTAATAATAACAATTTAAAATCCCAAATTTAAAACCAAAATAATCCCAAAGTCCAGAAAATTACACCCATAAGTTCCCAAAAGTAGTAAATAAAGCATTTAAGCTTCAAAGTCTTAAACTAAAGTGTGTATAGTAATGGTCACTGTCGAGCCCTCTGCTGCACCAATCCATCTACAGCTGGGGATTACTTGTCAGATAAAACAAATAAAGGGGTGAGTTTTCTCAAACTCAGTGTGTACATCCTCATAGTACAACATGCAAACAGTCAGATAACAAAATACAGTCATATTTCGGGCTTGAACCCTTTACAAAAATAGTGTGGGCCTTAGCCCACTCAAATCAGAATCAAATACAGACTTAGGGCCTTAGCCAATCATAGATATGCATAATAGATCAGAATATCAAAACATGCCTACCAACCCTACACACCATCTCCGTCCAACCCTACACACCATGTGGGGATAAAATCAACCCACCCAGCCCTAAACACCAAGTATGGGGATAAAATCAACCCATCCAACCCTACACACCATAAGATACCATGATACGGTACATGTCAGAAATATGCAGCATAACTGCCAGATAACAGGCTTAGAAGCCTTTCAGAAACTTCCTTCACTTCATCAATAATCCCACCCTAATGCAATGCAACATACATAAATGACATGCTATAATGTAGATAAACAGATCATATATACGTATTCAGAACAAAGCAGTCATACATGCTAAGTGCATACATCACAATATCAGATCAAAAAAATAGAGGTCTAAAGATCCTTACCGACCTACATCAGGTCATAGTCGACTTAGGCAACCCGTGCAACCTTACAATTCATATAAAAAAATAGGCTTACACGCCCATGTGGCCTGCCCGTGTGGGCCCACACGACCCAAATGTCTTTGCCTATGTGGATTACATGGCTTGGCCCAAAATCTTACATGCCCGTATGGCCCACACGATCTAATTGGTCGAGCCCATATCTCGCACATAGCCTCGCAGGCCATCACATGGCCATGTCTTGTGCCTGTGTCACACGCGCACGGTCTGGTTTGTCGATCACATGACACGGGTAGTCCACACGCTCGTGTGGTGTCAACAGATTACTTTTCGGCTTTAGTCGAATCTCATTTTCTGTGCAATTGGAGTACACACCTGGACTTTTTCCAATGCCTAAGCACTCCTGAGCCCTTCTAAACCTAAAATTGACAATCCAATGTCCAATTTCAATATTCTAAATCGAACTATTATGAACCGCTAAATCCTGAACAACTGACAACCTTACCTTCAACGAACGACGGAGAACTCTACGCGCTTAATCCGTTCTAGAGTAATGCTCAGCCCTTCGAATAACCCCTAACTAGTAACCAAAACACCATTTAAACACTTAATATAAATGGTGTCCGAGTTAGCGAAACAGAGATGTACCACACGCGTCCAAAACCAACCCTGAAACGAGGGCTACGCACAATAAGAGATGAAATCGATGGGAAAGAACAAAAATCTAGAAAGTTACGGCAAGGAAGGGAAGTAAGTTGATGAAAAAGAGGAGAAAGGAAGTAGAATTTTGGCAGTGAATTATTGTTGGGAAAAAAAGGAATAATCAAAATTTGGAAAAACAATGAGATATTCCCTCAATCCCCTATTTTCTCCACAAATCACTCCCTCATTCCCCACTACTCAGACTTCTGATCCAACTCAAACTCCCACACGGTAATCGCAGCAAAAATAACGCCTCAGTACAGACTCGAACTTAAGACCTCCCTTACTCTAATACACACCTTAACCACCAGACCAGCAGACCCATTCTGACATAATTTTACTCACAATTAATTATAAGCCTACTCAACAAAAGTAAGGCTTTATTCAAATAAAAACCAAAATTTAGCCCAAGTCTTGACTTGAACTTGGGACCTCCCCAACACACCCAGAGCACATAACCACTGTAGCATACAGATATTTGTATCAAATTAATGCAGAAACATATTCAGATATTTTTGTGCTACAAATTCACAAAAGCCAAAATTAAGGGAAATTTTGGGCGTTATAGTGTGTCACACATGGTTGAGACACACGCTCGTATATCTGCCCGTGTGGACAAAAATAGGCTATTTCCCAAGCCATATTTCTCACCAAAATTGGTACCAACCTAAACACAACAATTTGCATATAACCATGACACATTTAGGCATTCAAAACCAACCAACATCAAGCTTATAACATGTTATAACATCATATACAACTATAATACTCATAGGCACCTCAATTAACCAATTTAAAACATGCCAATTGTGCCTCCAAAATCTACCCACATGGTCAAACATATATATTCATCTTTGTACCTAAAACTTGACATGAATGCAAATTATCAATCTCAATTAAATGGTACACAAAATACCAAATCACAACCAAAACAATCATATGAAAATCATACATCACATATAATAAACCATTTACACATATATACATAACAAAATACACCAAAAACAAGCCTAATCAAATGGCTAAATATATGACCAAACATATAGGCTACCATTATCCAAAATGACCTATATATGCCATTTAACCAAAATATATAATCAAAAGTACCAAAATAGCCGATAGATAGTGTGATGAGATATCCAACAACTTCTAATCCAAACAAGCTTTTGAAACACTATAAAATACAGAAAATAACACAGAGTAAGCAATTAAGCTTAGTAAGTTCATATAATATAGAGTTTAACTTACCATATAACTACAATTTAGGTAAGTAACTCAAAGCATATCATAATTCAATTTGGCCAAAGCCTAACACATATTCATCAACCAAGTTAGCCATTTATTCGTATAAAAACCGAAAATCATATATGAGTTCAACAACTATTTAAATTCCATGTACACGTAACATTTATACCATGTATCCGTATCTCAAATATAAACCCTTTTCCATGTAATTCATATAAATACCTATACTAATTCGTATAGAACTCATATAAACTTATAACAAAACTTTGCCCGTTGAACCATTTAGAATATCGTTAGATACGCGAGTAGTACACACGAGGTGTACTGAACTATAATCCGTCAATTCCTGTACATGTATGCTCATACGAGTTTTCAATCGGTATGCTCTTACGAGCTATAATCGGTAAGCTCATACGAGCTGAGTAATGGTAAGCTCATGAGAGCTGAATATCAGTAAGCTCTCTCGAGCTGAGAATCGGTAACCCTAATGACATGTCATTTGTATCCTACGAATTCCTAAGGTTCAAATGGGGCTCGGTATTCTTCATACATCTTTGTTTATGCGCTCGTTAATTATACATATTAATTACACAATCCACATACATATATCTCAATTAAAGCATATAAATACACAATTTAATTACATGAACTTACTTCAAACTTGTACGGAGAAAAACGATCGTTTAGTCCACTACTTTGTCTTTTCCCCGATTTAATTTCGAATGTTGCTTTTCTTGATCTATATAATCAAATTTAACTAATTTAAACTTCATTCTATACAATTCAATCCAAAAATCATGTTATAGAAAAATTACTATTTTGCCCCTATACTTTTGACTTTTTTACAATTTAGTCCCTAGGCTCGTAAAATGAAATTCATGCAATTCTACCCATACCCAAGCCTAGCTGAGTTTAATATATGCTTATAGCAGCCCATACATTTCACAATTTCACACATTTACCACACAATTTTCACATTTTTCATTTTAACCCCTAATTGACAATTTCATTAAAAATCACTTAACAAAAATTGTTTAACTTACAACAAAAATTCATTTTCTTACACTAAACTTCACAAACAACTAACATGTACTCATGGTAAAACCCTAGACATTCAACTATTTTACAAATTAGTCCCTGGGCTAGCTAGGTTAAGCTACAACGATCCCGAAAACATAAAAGTCATTAAAAACCGAACAAAAAGGCACTTATATGCATAAGAGAATGTTGGCTGAACCTTTAAAGTCCTCCAATGGTGTTTTATTTCTAAATTTTTAGTTGGAAAAGATGCAAATAAAGATGATATCTTTGTTTCTTTTATTTAATTTAACTTTAATTACATAATTACCAAAATACTCTTACCTAACTTTAAAAATTTCATAAATACCAAGCCATGCACATCTATTATCACCTTTAATGGTCTAATTACCATATAAGAACCTCCACTTTAAAGATCAAAGCTATTTAACACCTTTAACTAATAAAACACAACTTTCGCACTTTACGTAATTTAGACCTTTTCATCAAATTAAACATGTAAACGCTAAAATTTCTTAACGAAAATTTTATACTATAATTCTATCATGTTGAAGATCACAAAATAATATAAAAATAATTTTTTTAACTTTGGATTTGTGGTCCTGAAAACACTGTTCTGATTTAACTGAAAACGGGCTGTTACATAACCACTTTGAACTTTTACTTTAACAACCGAGAATTTAAAGTCTATGTGTTTTGACTTTGATGTGCTCTTATTGCTATTGGAATAAAATATTGTAATTTGTTTTCAAAATTTGTACCTTAGTGACAAAATCTTGTATCCATATTCCATCAAAATTGGAGTATGTATACCTGATGATGTCTAACTAATTAGACCTCTAATATGTGAACATGTAATCTTTTGTTCTCTGAAAATACCTATCCAATGGTCCAAACCAGGATTGCTTAAAATATCTGCCTAACATCCCAACAGTGTACATAATATTCCAATGTATAAAAACTTGAACATACATTAGACTTCCCATTGCTAAAATGTAAAAAATCATATACATTTTTGTAATCTCAAAATCATTCTTAGGGCATTCATTGAGACTATACTTATTATTGACAAACAATATGTCATTAACATATAAAACCAAATATAAAACTTTACTCCCACTAAACTTATGGTATATACAATTATCGACAAACTTCATTTTTAAACCGAATAAGATAATCATTTGGTAAAATTTGTAATACTATTGATGAGAAGTCTACTTAAACCCATAAATGAAGTTCTTTAATTTGAAAATCATTAACTTTGCATCATTTGTAACACCCTAACCCCGGCCTAGACGTCCAGACCAAGTGTGGAAAGTTACAATAATCGTACTAATAATTCATATGTTCATTAAACAGTCAAATTAGACATATAACTCCAAACATCCACCATAACAATTTAACACTTAAGCATCATAAATTTATAACATAATATAACACAAACTCTAATAATAAAGCTTAACGCAACAATAAAAATTTGACTGAGCTTCTGCAGCGTCGACCCCGTTCAGTTCTGTGGATCACCTGAAATCCAAAAAATAACATAGTTGTGAACTCAGTGTGTAGCATAAGTTAAACTGTCTAGCTTTACCCAATCACAACGTGACTTTTTTCAGATATTTGGTTTGGTTCAAAGATGGTTACAGTTCAAATTCAAAGCAGATAGTTATTCTCAGATAGCTATATATATAGGAAAATCCATCAATACACATATAAACATTGTAGAATAGATTCAGATAAAGAAATTTCTAAGTTCCATCCGCTATTCACCATCTCCCACCATCCTAACATACCAGTAAGGACATTCAATGTCCATCCATCCCTACACACTACGATGTGTCTATTTGACACTTTATAGCATCCCAGCTTAGCTGCTGAATCATAATGCGTTAAATGCCAGAATCAGATTAAATCAAAAAGTGGTTTAACCACTGTTTCAGAATAGAATACTTCCTTCTTCGCCACATCCCAACCCAAGCATATACAGGATATAGAAATTCACAATATATTTATAAATATAACAGTCATGTGTCAATTTCAAAACATCAGAAGATTCTCGATATTTCTAGTTTTAGATCATTCATGCCACAGAGAGTCATTACCAGTCACAACTACGATTACAGTCTTAAAAATGAGTTTTAGACCTTCGAGGGTTTGCCACACGACCTAGACACACGGCTGTGTCCTTGCTCGTGTAGTCCACACGACATGGCATACACCATGCCTTGTACCCGTGTGCTATTAATCTTATAAACAGTGAGTTGCACGGCTTGGACACACGGTGGTGTCCCTACCTATGTGACACACACGGCCTGAGCATATGCCCGTGTGTTCTTAAACCACAAATAGTGAGTTACACGGCCTAGACACATGCTCGTGTCCTATACCCTGTGAACCCTACACTATCTTGGCCACACACAGCTCGGACACATGCCCGTGTGCCATTTCGTGTGGCCCTAATTTGATAAATAGTGAGTTACACGACCGATCGCACGATCTACCACACGCCCATATGGCTTACATGGCCTAGCCACACGCCCGTGTGGCCTCGACAGCCACCATATTCAGCGGTGAAACTTGTAAAAAATGAGGTTTTCGATACGTACTTGAGACAAGTCCAAAGAAATGACAGTGTAGAGGAATTCTGAAGCCTAAAATGACCATATCATAACGCAATCAATCAAATTAATCAATAACAAAAAAGACAATTAATCTCCAAAACACTTATGTCAGAAGT
The DNA here is from genome assembly GCA_020496765.1 of Gossypium stocksii. Taxonomy (NCBI): domain Eukaryota; kingdom Viridiplantae; phylum Streptophyta; class Magnoliopsida; order Malvales; family Malvaceae; genus Gossypium; species Gossypium stocksii. Next base: position 58,513,271 of record CM035626.1, read on the forward strand.
TGCGACACACTCTCTACGAAACCAAAACTTATAGCAGATCAATAACGACCACTTGAGCTGATGTGACGAAGTTCGCTATTTTCAGTATCCTCGCCTACTAAGGAAAACAATGAGAATTATCAAAGACTTTCACAACACATTCGAACAACCAATTCAATTCCTACTATGAAAAGCCAGAAAAGAAACCCAAAATTAACAATAGATCTTACTTAACAACTTTCCAACGAAGAAACTAACAACGTAATTTCAAGTAATCCCGTAACCTTTCAACGATTAAAGAAAAAGTGAGAAAAACTAAAAAAGATAAAAAAATAAAAGAAAAATGAGAAGAAGGGAAGAACGAACGTAAAAATTAATTCTTTTAACTTCTAATTAGACTTCTAACAGGGAATAAAAAAAAATCTCCTAATGCATACGGTGGGATTCAAACTCAGAATCAGATAGAATATAGACAGATGCTTAACCAGTGAACCAGCAGGCTTATTCTTGTCATAATTTCGCACTGAATTGAATTTAAGCCGATCATGCTTGCTTATGGTTGATTTCAAAAAAAAATAAAAAATAATAAAATTCTTAATGAAACAACTCAAACTCTAGACCTTAAACCCAGAAGCAAAGTACAGAACCACAGATACAGAAATTAGTTAATGCAGATTTCCACAATTAAATTCTTAAAATTTTGGGGCGTTACAACTCTCTCCCCCTAAAAGAATATCGGCCTCAAAATTTTTACCTGAATTGAATAAATATGGATACAATCGTCGAATAGATTATTCCGGTTCGCACGTGGCTTCCTCAGCACCATAGTTCTGCCATAAAACTTTGACTAGAGGAATAGTTTTCTTATTCAACACTTTAACATCACGATCCAAAGACTGAATAGGTTCCTCTTCGAATGTTAAATCAGGTCGCAGTTCAATCTCATCGACAGTTACAATATGTAACAGATCCAATCAATAACGTCTCAGCATCGAAACATAGAATACATCATGAATCTGATCCAACTCTAGTGGTAATTCCAACTGATAAGCAACGAGTCTACCCCGTTTCAAGATACGGTAAGGTCCAATGTATCTCAAACTTGACTTATCCTTACGTCCAAATTAGAGGACCTTTTTCCACTGTGACACCCTCAAGAAAACCTGTTCACCAACTGAAAACTTAATATCTTTCCTTTTTAAATCGACATAAGACTTTTGTCGATCTTGGATTATTTTAACAGTATCCTTTGCCACAGACACCAGTTCAAGACCTAATATTCGGTGTTCACTTAACTCTGTCCAACATAATGGGGTATGGCATTTATGACCATAAAAGACCTTGTAAGGTGCCATCTAAATACTAGCCTGAAAGTTATTATTGTATGCAAATTCTACTAATGGTAAGTACTCTTCCCAACTACCTATGAAATCTATCACACAGCCCCGAAGCATATCTTCGAGGATCTGAATGACTCGCTCCGACTGACCATCAGTCTGAGGGTGGTAAGCAGTACTAAAATTAAGTCAAGCGCCTAAAACCTCATGGAGTTTCTTCCAGAATCGAGATTTGAATCGTAGATCTCTATCCAAAATGATCGAGATTGGAATTCTATCTAATCTCAGCTTTTCAGTGACGTAAAGCCTAGCCAGTTTCTACAAGTAATCCATTCGGATAGGAATGAAGTGAGCTGATTTAGTCAATCAATCATGTAACATCCCGAAATAGGGCCTAAATGGAATAGTGGTGGCAAAACCACAAATTTGACGTAGAAAAGTTTATTTCGATTAATTTTTATGATTTACCAAGTGAAAAGATGCATGTGTTAGAATATTAATAGAAAATTTCATGAATTGCATGTTAAATTGCTTATTAGGGCTTAATTGCAAAAGTTGATAAATATGAGTTCTAGATAGGAAAGGATTAAATTGAAGAGCATAATTGAAGTAGAGGTCCTTAAATGGTAATTAGACCATTAGGTTTTCATGGACAAAAATGGACATACATAGGTAGAAATAACCAAAGTTTTAATGAAGGGCATTTTAGTCATTTGGTAATTAAAAAGATTAAAAAGGAAAAAAGATGGCAAAATGTTATCATCTTCTTCATTAGGCTGAATGTCAAGGGTTCTCTATAGCTAGGGTTTGTTTCAAGCTTCCAAGCTCCATAGTAAGTGATTCCAAGCCCCGTTTTTAATGTTCTTTACGTTTTTGGAGTCCTGGTAACTTAATTTAGCTTATTCTAGCAATAATTTAACCTAGGGTTCATATTTGGAAAAATACCCATAGGTGAAATGTGTTTATTTTGATGTTTTATGATAGAATATGAGGTTTTAAATTATGTTAAACAACTTGTGCTACTCGATTTTAAGTAAAAACGAGTAAAACAGCATAATCAGTAAAAATACCTAATGTTCATAAGTACATGTTAGAGTGAGAATTTGATGTTGCCATTAAGGGAAAATGATTAGCATGTTCTAAAACATAAGAATTAGGGAAAAATTTTAATTTTTGAGCTTTGGGGCAAAAGTGTAAATGTGTAAAAGTTTCAAGGCAAAATCGTAATTTTGCCAAATTAGAGTTAAGGACTATTTTGATAAATGTGAGTATTAAATAAGCTAAATTTTCTAATTATAGATCAAAAAGAATGAAATTTGGGGATAGATCGAGGAAAGAAAGGTAGAAGATTAAGTTGTCAAGTTAATCATATTTTGCACCGAGGTAAGTTTACAGTAAATAAATGCAATATTTCGATATTTTATATTAATGTTGTTAATTTATAACATATATACATTTATTTTATGAGAATATTCCAAGTTGAATTAGAGATGAGGTAACAAAGAAAAAGTATCAGAAAGCCCGTTTAAACCTTAGGAATGTATGGGATACGAAATGTCATGACATTTTGGGTTGAGACAGTTGAGGAACATCCCATGTAAGTCCATATCAGACATATGGTATTGGCAGGTTGAGACAGTTGAGGAACATCCCATGTAAGTCCATATCATATATGTGGCTTTGGCAGGACAGGGAACATCCCATGTAAGACCATGCCTAGAGCATGGCATTGGCAGGCTATTATCAGGCAGGAAAACCCAAGTATCCTGAGTATTCCAAACGGTTCATTGGGCTAATATACAGGCTATGTTACAAGAAAGTTCAGGTAAAGGAATGATAAACAGGAAAGTTAAAGAGTAAGTTGAGAAGTAAAATAAAGATATTGTTAGTTGATGGTATAATATGAGTATATTTATACTTGGTGAATGTTGTCATTTATTTACTTGTAAACTTACAAAGCATTGTAGCTTACTCCTTTTCCTTTCTGTCTTTTATAGTTTAGCTAAGCCAATTCGGGAACCAAAAGGATGTCGGAGTTCGTCTCATACTATCAAAGGCTATCTCGGTATTTTATAATTTGAAATGTTTTGAGTTATGGCATGTATACGGACTTGGTCATTTTGTGTGTATGTCCTTATGATACGATTAAAGAATGGAATGTGAATACTTGATAATGATTAGTTATTGAAATGACCAATTAAAAACATGTTTTGATGTTATGTATGCGTAAATGATAGTTTATGCAAAGAAATGATGAAGGAGTAAAAGTTGGCCATGAAACAGTTTTGTAACAACAGTAGTGACGTGAATTTGAAAAATCACCAAAAATTGTAGAAATGGAATTAAATGGTGAATGAGATATAGATTTAAAGCTTATTGAATCTATTTTCATAGGAAAGAAACAGACAAGCAAATGAAGTCTATATTTTAAGATATTTAAATTCTTGTGAGACTGGTTTAGAGGGATTTTGTGATCCCCTATTTTGATTTTAGAAATTCACTAAAAATTATAAAAAAAGATTTACGGGTTCTAATTTATATGAGTGGATTCCTTAGTGAGTATATTTTCATTAGAAAGAAGCCAAAACACTAAATGAAAGCTGTACTATGAGATAATTGATTTTTAGTGAAGAGAGGTCAGGTCTGCTGGGCTGTGAAATAGGGGAAATTTTAACTAATAAACTGTACTAATTGGCCACACCAAAAATTTTGGAAAAATTATGGTAAGAAGATACATGAGTCTAGTTTTAGGGAAAATTTATAGATTTAAATTTCTAGTTTTGTAACTCAAGTTATAATTAATTTAGTGACTTTTATGCAGGTGGATAATTTTATTGTGAACAATGAAATAAATTGTTTTAATTTGAATAAGTAATTGGAATTTTTTAAAATATTTTTGGTTTGGTCCCGAAATGTTCCAATTGCATGTTTAGGGCATCGAGGGCCCATTTGAAAGATATATTGGATGAATGTGAATGAATTAATTTTTAAAGCAAATTTTTATGCCCCGAACTAGTAAGATAAGTCTAGTAACGCCTCTTGCTCAACTCCAGCAACGATCTCGGGTAATGGGTGTGACGACTCCTGATAATTTTAAAATGCTTTTCTTTTATAGTTATGGATCCCGAATTAGTTGGTGCAGATGATGTAGAAAGTAATGCGCCCGCTCCCGCAGAAGGGACGGTGCCACCAGATAGTAGTGAAAGGCCTATTACAGATAGTTATGAATCCGACTGTTAGACCTCCACCCCGTCATGATCCTCAGACTACCCATGTAGCTCCCTTTGTCACAGATACAGTCAGAAGAGAAAAGCCACTAGTAGACAAGATTAGAAATAAGGGGCCGAAGAGTTTCGGGCTACTAAAGATGATGATGCACAAAAACCTGAATTTTAGCTTGAGAATACTATCAGAGTTTTTGATGAGTTATCTTGCACACCAAAAGAGTATATAAAGTGTGTGGTGTCACTTCTTAGAGATTCAACTTGTAAGGCAGAGGAGTTGCTGAAAGAAAAAGAAAAAGGCAAAGCTAAAATTGAGATGCAAGATACGAAGAAAAGACAGGTGAGCAAGTTGTTTTAGTCTACATCCAAGAGGCCTAAAGAGTTCTCTACTAGATCAAACTTTTCAAATGAATATTCGAGCATAAATAGAGATAACAGAAATATGGTTTCGAAAGCTCAGACTACCTCGATTGCTAGTGTAGGCAGTGTCCAACCGGGTAGACTAGAGTGTCCACAGTGCAGTAAACGTCATTTTAGCCAGTGTCGAGTATATGAGAGTGGTTGTTACAAGTGCGGTGCTCCAAATTATTTTATACGAGAGTGTCCAGAAATGGTTAAAAAGGAAGAATTACAGAGTGCTAGGTCTGGGAATGTTCCAGTCCGAGGTAGACCACAGAGAAACCCGGGAACAAGGGTAGGTAATAGAGGTGTGTCTAGAGATTCAACAATGAAACCAGATGTTAGAACACCCACAAGGACCTATGCCATCTGTGCTCGTGAAGAGGCATCCTCCCTCGACGTAATTACTGGTACATTTTCTCTTCATGATGTTAATGTTATTGCTTTGATTGATCCAGGTTCGACCCATTCCTATGTTTGCATGAAATTGATGCCTACTATGAACATGTCCATAGAGTCTACGGGATTTGTGATTAAAGTGTCGAACCCATTGGATCAGCATGTATTAGTAGACAAAGTATGCAAAAATTACCCTTTGATGATTAGAGGTTACTGGCCGATCTCATGGTATTGCCATTTGATGAGTTTGATGTGATTCTTGGTATGGATTGGTTAACCGTGCGTGATTTGATAGTGAATTGTGGAAAGAAATTCATTGAGCTGAAATGTGAAAATGGTGAAATTCTTCGGGTTATTTCAAATGAGTCAGATAGTTCATTTGCCATGATTTCTGTTATGTCTACTAAAAAATGTTTGAGGAAAGGATATAAAGCTTATCTTGCTTTTGTGTTGAATACTAAAGATCCAGAGTTGAAAATTGAATCAGTACTGTGGTATGTGAGTTTCCTAATGTGTTTCCGGAAGAACTACCAGGTTTGCCTCCTATCAGAGAAGTTGTGTAACACCCCTAACCCGTATCCGACGACGGAGGGTTAAGAGACATTACGGAACAAATACTTAGAAGCACAAAAAGGAAAATCGCAAAGTGATTCGAGCATCCTTAATCCAAAAACATATGTATACATTACCCATTACCAAATGAACATGTAATATACTTTAAAAGATGTTTACCACTCAAATACAAGACTTTATAAACGATTCTAACCAAAGCCCTATTTAGGCACATGACCAAAAATGCAAGTTCATAAGTGACTTTTAATTATCATTCTAATAGGTAAAACACATACGGCATTAACACTATAGGCACACCTCTTTCAGATTCATTAACAACTGACCAAGAGCATGCATATTATAAGTATATACGATATGAACATAAGTGGATAGGCAAGCCATTTTCGCATGGCTATTCATATTTACAAATCAAAATGAAATTCAATTCCAAAATATAAGTTTTAGCCAATACATGCCATTGTTTAAGTGAAGTAAACTTCAAAGGTACCAAAATATGACGACGATAGAGTGTGTGGCTTTGACTTGAATCCCTCGAGCAGTAGCTTCAAAAGAAATCTATTAAACAGGATAAATATAACAGATAGAGTAAGCTAATGTAAGCTTAGTAAGTTTCAAGTTATCAAACTAATAAAACTTATCATAGATCGCACATTTATTTCACAACCTAATTTTTTTATAAAAAGAAAATTCTTGAGCCGAATATATATATATATATATTAGGGACATTTCACATATATTTTCACTTGCCACAAAAATTCATTCATGAAAATGAAATCTCATACTTTCACATAATAGAACACATTAGCTAAATGGATCACCAAATTTATACATAAACATTCATATACAGTTAACACACTTTCCACATATACGTTATTCCTTGTCACTAATCATTACTTTCAAACAAATTCAAATTGGAATACATAGTACGTACCTGGCCGATTTGAGGTATTATTTGTTTCAAATCACAGTTTATCGCAGTAATCGAAGCTATTATTATATTTTTATTTTCATCACCGGCCTTAAGCCTGCTAGGTTTTAAAACCTGAATTCAATCACGGGCCCGAGGCCTGCTGAGCATAAAGCTCAGATATATCACCGGCTTATAGCCTGCTAGGCACGAAGGCCCGAATAAAGAACACCGGCACGAAGCCTGCTAGGCATGAAGGCCTGAATGTAACACCGGCATATAGCCTGCTAGGCACGAAGTCTAAATGTAACACCGGCATATAGCCTGCTAGGCACGAAGCCTGAATATACGATACCCCAACTCATTCTAATTTTCAAACACATTCAATCACATAATATTAGTTTCCACATAGCATAATTTACTCATGACTCATTTTACACCTTCGGCTATAGACATATACATAAAATCTGGCCACACCTTATTTTATTTATATATATACTTGCCGCAACATATAATGTACATAGTGCATTTTATCCTATACAATCATTCCGCAGTATCATGTACTAAAACATGCTTCAAATTCTATCTTCCAAATATCCATTCGGTTATATCACTTAGTAGTGATTTATTTTATAAAGTTTTTATTATAGATAACCACATCAACTTATATTTCTAACTTAACACATGTTCCATATCATTCCTCATTATAACTAAATTTAAACACTTGAAACTTACCTTGTTGGTCGATACTTATCTACGAACTGACTATTCCACCACCTTCGTTTTTCCTTTATCCGAGTGTGGCTCTCTTAGCTCTTGAGCTAGATTAAACAAGTTTACCGTTCAATAATCTAATACTAAAATCACATAATTATCATTCACTTAATCTATGCATAACCGAAAACATATATATATATATATATATACAATTTCATTCACAAGTATCTCAATATACAATTACTAAGTGTATTCACTCACAAGGTCGAAACTTTTCGTATAAGCTGAACACATTTGCCATAACCCTTAAATTTATACATCCCATCTAACTTATCACAAAACATGCTTCCAACTCATAAATCAATTTACCTACCATAACACATGTTCACTATATGCTCAATATACAATTACCTCTATGGCCGAATTCACAAGACAAATTATTAAATATAAATATACTTTGCAAAACAAGATTACGATAGCTCAAGGTAAACTTAATCAACCATTTTAAAGTAATTGTAAACTCAAGACTTTAACATTATAAGACATAGCACATACATAGGGCACCTAAACTCCACTCATTTACAAGTTCAAAATCGGTAAATATTCATTCAAAATACATAATTTAGCACTTAACTAAAAGCCCAAAGTTTCCATGGCCGATTGTCATACTAAGGGTATTAAACATTTTACTCATCAACATTCGGCTATCACTCAAATTCCTCACATGGCCGAACATTCAAAGCACATACAACAACTTAGAATTTAGTTATGACCAACTAGACAATGCTTTAACCAAGCCAAACTCACGAGATCACAAGATAAAAACACATACATATCATATTATAACCTATTACCGTAACCAATGTCCTAATCTACGACCTATTCATTCAAGTGAACCATTCCTTGGACAACTACCTCATTCGGCTATGGTATAGACTAATTTTAACAAATAAATATCTTTTCTCATCAATTTAACCCAATAACCGAATGTAAGCACTCATATAAGCCACAAAAATCAAATTCTACTAACTCAAACCAATTTGCAACCATTTCAAAAGTAATACATCAAAACATCCATAACTCCAATGGCTTCCTTCATGACCAAATGCACATAACACCATGAATTTCAAAATTTAAATCATGGGTAAAGTAGGCCATGTAACAACCATCCCAATTGCATATATAATTAGCAAAAATTCATTCAAACATACCTCAAATTAAAAGGAAACCATGGCCGAATGACTTGAGCTTTTTCTTTTCCTACTTCTTTTTCTTTATTTTTGGCCGAACAAGGAGAATATTCAAGCTCATTATTCTATTACTTTCATAACATGCATGGTCATAATTATTAGATTACCTAATTGCCCCTTTTAATATTCAAGCTCTTCCACTAAGCCATGGACGGTAATGTCCATGCAAATTATGCATGGTTTATTAGCAATTTAAGTCATATTTACCTTATAAGACATTGGATTCGGCACTTACACATATGCCCAACTAAATTATCTTTCATACAATTAAGTCATAGTTTCAAATTTTAACTCAAAATCAACCAAAAATCAAAAATTAAGGCACCACATATTTCCATACATATAATTCACATAACAATTCAACTGTACCAGATGTAAATCAATTATTCACCCAAATAACTTCACATAAAATTTAATATGGAAATTAGCATTTATTAAATTATTGTGACTCGGTCTAATGGTTACGAAACCATTTCCTGACTAGGGTCGAATTAGGGCTGTCACAAGTTGAGTTTGATATTGAGCTGGTTCCGAGTACAACACCGATTTCTATTGCTCCTAATAGAATGACTCCAATGGAATTGAAAGAATTGAAAGTTCAGTTGCAGGAATTAACAGATAAAGGCTTTGCAAGACCTAGTTGTTCACTATGAGGTGCACCAGTACTTTTTGTGAAAAAGAAAGATGGTTTGGTGAGATTGTGCATGGATTATCAGTAGCTTAACAAGTTAACTATTAAGAACAAGTATCCACTACCTAGAATTGATGATTTGTTTGATCAATTGAAGGGAGCTACTGTGTTTTTCAAGATAGATTTGAGATCTGGATATTATCAGTTGTGAGTTAAAGAGTCAGATGTTCTGAAAACTGCTTTCTGGACTAGGTATGGCCATTATGAGTTCCTTGTGATGCCATTTGGCTTAACTGATGCTCTTGCCATTTTTATAGACTTAATAAATCAAATTTTTAGACCTTACTTGGATAAATTTGTAGTTGTGTTCATTGATGATATCTTGATTTATTCTCATGATGAGACTGAGCATTCAGAGCATTTGAGAACAGTTTTATAGACTTTGAGAGATAATCAGCTTTATGCCAAGTTTAGCAAAAGTGAGTTCTGGTTACGGTAAGTCAGTTTTCTTGGACATATAGTCTCAAGTGAAGATATTAGAGTTGATCCAAGCAAGATTTCAGCCATTGTTGATTGGAAGCCTCCTAGAAATGTATTAGAGGTCAGAAGTTTTCTTGGTCTCGCCAGTTATTATAGACGATTTGTAGAGGGATTTTCCATGATAGCTACCCCATTGACAAGATTGCTACAGAAAGATGTCAAGTTTGAATGGACTGAAAAGTGTCAGCAGAGTTTTGACAAGTTAAAGGCGTTGTTAACTGAAGCTACTGTCTTAGTACAACCAGAACCGGGTAAAAAGTTTGTGATTTATAGTGATCGGTCCTTGAATGGACTAGGCTTTGTACTTATACAAGAAGGAAAGGTAATTACTTATGTCTCTAGACAGCTAAAGCCACATGAGAAAAATTATCCGACACATGATTTAGAACTAGCTGCCATTGTATTTGTGTTGAAAATCTAGAGACATCACTCTTATAGTGAGAAATGCCGAATATTTATTGATCATTAAAGTTTGAAATACCTGATGACTCAGAAAGATTTGAACTTAAGGCAAAGAAGATGGCTAGAGTTGATTAAACATTATGAACTAGTGATCAATTATCACTCGGGTAAGGCAAACATAGTTGCTGATGCTTTAAGTAGAAAATCTTTATTTACATTAAGAGCTTTGAACACTAGTTTAACCTTATTAGATGATGGTTCTATCTTAGTCGAATTAAGAGCTAAGCCAATGTTTCTTGAAGAAATTTGTGAAGTTCAGAAAGGTGACAGTGAGTTGCAAGCCAAAAGAGCTTAGTGTGAGTCGGGTATAGAGTCAGATTTTCAGATCAGTTCTGATGGTTGTGTACCAAAGAATGATGAGCTTATTCGAAAGATCTTAAAGGAAGCACATACCAGTTCCTTGTCTATTCATTTAGGTAGTACAAAGATGTATGATGATTTGAAGAAAATGTATTGGTGGGTAGGAATGAAGAGGGATATCTTAGAGCTTGTTTCTAGATGCTTGATCTTTCAGCAGGTAAAAGCCAAACATCAGGTACCTTCAGGTTTATTGTAGCCTGTGTTAGCTCCTGAATGGAAATGGGACCGAGTTGCCATGGATTTTGTAACAGGATTACCGTTGACACCGAGAAAGAAAGATGTAGTATGGGTTGCGATTGATAAGCTAATGAAGTCGGCTTATTTTATTCTAGTTTGTATGGATTATTCACTTGACAGGTTGGCCGAGTTGTATATTTCAGAGATAGTCAGACTACATGGAGTACCATTATTGATTATCTCAGATAGAGACCTGAGATTCACTTCGCAATTTTGGAAGAAGTTACAGGAAGCTTTGGGATACAAAGTTGAGTTTTAATATAGCTTTCCATCCTCAGACCGATGGTCAGTTAGAAAGAGTTATTCAGATACTTGAGGATATGCTTAGATGTTGTGTCTTAGAATTTCAAGGTAGCTGGGAGAAATATTTATTGTTGGTAGAGTTTGCCTATAATAATAGTTACCAGTTGAGTTTGAAGATGGCACCTTATGAAGCTTTGTATGGACGTAAATGTCGCACACCTTTGTATTGGATAGAGCTTCCAGAAAATCATATTTACAGGGTTGAATTAGTTAAAGAAACTGAAGAGAAAGTGAAAGTTATCAGAGATTACTTGAAAGCAGCTCCAGATAGATAGAAGTCTTATGCAGACTTGAAAAGAAAAGAGATTGAGTATCAAGTTGGTGACAAAGTGTTCTTGGAAGTATCCCTGTGGAAGAAAGTCTTTAGATTTGGCAAGAAAGGCAAACTAAATCCGTGTTTTATTGGACAGTTTGAGGTGACTGAAAGAGTTGGGCCATTAGCATATCGGTTAGCTTTGCCGACAAAGTTAGAGAAGATTCATGATGCGTTCCATGTGTCTATGTTACGTTGTTACCATTCTAATTCGTCACAGGTGATTTCACAACAGAGGTTGAGATTCAGCTAGATATGACTTACAGTGAAGAACCGATAAAGATTCTAGCTCGAGAGGTCAAGCAACTAAGGAACAAAAGTATTGCACTTGTGAAAGTATTATGGAATATGCATGGGGTAGACGAGGCTACATGGGAGCCCGAAGAAGCTATGTGAAAACAATATCCAAACCTATTCATAGGTAAGATTTTCGGGGACGAAAATCCCTAAAGGGGGAAGAAATGTAGCATCCCGGAATAAGGCTTAAACGGAATAGTGGTTGCAAAACCATGAATCTGAGATAGAAAAGTTTATTCTGATTAATTTTTATGATTTACCAAGTGGATAGATGCATGTGTTAGAATATTGATAGAAAATTTCATGAATTGCATGTTAAATTGCCTATTAGGGCTTAATTGCAAAAGTTGATAAATATGAGTTCTAGATTGGAAAGGATTACATTGAAGAGCATAATTGAAGTAGAGGTCCTTAAATGGTAATTAGACCATTAGGTTTTCATGGACAAAAATGGACATACATAGATAGAAATAACCAAAGTTTTAATAAAGGACATTTTAGTCATTTGGTAATTAAAAATATTAAAAAGGGAAAAAGATGGCAAAATGTTATCATCTTCTTCATTAGGCTGAATGTCAAGGGTTCTCCATAGCTAGGGTTTGTTTCAAGCTTCCAAGCTCCATAGTAAGTGATTCCAAGCCCCGTTTTTAATGTTCTTTATGTTTTTGGAGTCTCAGTAACTTGATTAGCTTATTCTTGCAATAATTTAACCTAGGGTTCAAATTTAGAAAAATAACCACAGGTGAAATGTGTTTTTTTTTTATGCTTTATGATAGAATATGAGGTTTTAAATTATCTTAAACAACTTGTGCTACTCGGTTTTAAGTAAAAACGAGTAAAGCGACATAATCGGTTAAAATACCTAATGTTCATAACTATATATTAGAGTGAGAATTTGATGTTGCCATTAAGGGAAAATGATCAGCATATTCTAAAACATAAGAATTAGTGAAAAAAGTTTAATTTCTGAGCTTTGGGACAAAAGTGTAAATATGCAAAAGTTTAGGGGCAAAATTGTAATTTTACCAAAGTTAGAGTTAAGGACTGTTTTGATGAATGTGAGTATTAAATAAGCTAATTTTTCTAATTATAGATCAAGAAGAACGACATTTGGTGATAGACCGAGGAAAGAAAAAGGTGGAAGATAAGTTGTCAAGTTGATCGTATTTTGCACTGAGGTAAGTTTACAGTAAATAAATGCAATATTTCGATATTTTATATTAATGTTGTTAATTTCCAGCATATATACATTTATTTTATTAGAATATTTCAAGTTGAATTAGCGATGAGGTAACAGAGAAAAAGTATCAGAAAGCCCGTTTGAACATTAGGAATGTTTGGGATACGAAATGTCATGACATTTTGGGTTGAGACAGTTGAGGAACATCCCATGTAAGTCCATATCAGACATATGGCATTGGCAGGTTGAGACAGTTAAGGAACATCCCATGTAAGTCCATATCAGATATATGGCTTTGGCAGGACAAGGAACATCCCATGTAAGACCACGCCTAGAGCATGGCATTGGCAGGCTATTATCAGGCAGGAAAACCCAAGTATCCTGAGTATTCCAAACGGTTCATTGGGCTAATATACAGGCTATGTTACAAGAAATTTCAGCTAAAGGAATGATAAACATGAAAGTTAAAGAGTAAGTGGAGAAGTAAAATAAAGATTTTGTTAGTTGATGGTATAATATGAGTATATTTATACTTGGTGAATGTTGTCATTTATTTACTTGTAAACTTACTAAGCATTGTAGCTTACTCCTTTTCCTTTCTCTCTTTTATAGTGTAGCCAAGCCAATTCGGGAACCAAAAGGACGTTGGAGTTCATCTCCCACCATCGAAGGCTATCTTGGTATTTTGTAATTTGAAATGTTTTGAGTTATGACATGTATAGGGACTTGGTCATTTTGTGTGTATGTCCTTATGATACAATTAAAGAATGGCATATGGATACTTGATAATGATTAGCTATTGAAATGGCTAATTAAGAACATGTTTTGATGTTATGTATGCCTAAATGATAGTTTATGCAAAGAAATGATGAAGGAGTAAAAGTTGGCCATGAAACAGTTTTGTAACAGCAGCAGTGACGTGAATTTGAAAAATCACTAAAAATTGTAGAAATGGAATTAAATGGTGAATGAGATATAGAATTAAATCTTATTGAGTATATTTTCATATAAAAGAAACAAAGCAAGAAAATGAAGTCTATATTCTATGATATTTAAATTCTTGTGAGACTGGTTTAGAGGGATATCGTGATCCCTTGTTTTGATTTAGAAATTTACTAAAAATTGTAAAAAAATAATTATGAGTTATAATTTATATGTATGATTCCTTAGTTAACCTATTTTCATTAGAAAGAATCAAAAATGCTAAATGAAAGTTGTACTATGTGATAATTGATTTTTAGTGAAGAGAGGTCAGGTCCGCTGGGCTGCGAAATATGGGAAATTTTAACTAGTAAATTGTACTAATTGGCAATAACAAAAATTCTGGAAAAATTATGGGTAGAAGATACATGAGTCTAGTTTCAAGAAAATTTATGGATTTAAATTTCAAGTTTTTTAACTCATGTTATAATTAATTTAGTGACTATTACGCAGGTAGACAGTTTTGTTATGAACAGTGAAATAAATTGTTTTAATTTGAGTAAGTAATTGGAAAATTTTTTAAATGTTTCCTGTTTGGTCCTGAACCGTTCCAATTGCATGTTTAGGGCCTCCAGGGCCCATTTTAGGAATATATTGGATGAATGTTAATGAATTAATTTTAAAAGCAAATTTTTCTGCCCCGAACTTGTAAGATAAGTCTGGTAACACCTCGTGCTCGACTCCTGCGACGGTCTCGGGTAAGGGTTGTTACAGATCAACAACGACCCATACTGAATCTTTCTTGTTGGAGATTAGAGGCAACCCTATAACAAAATCCATTATTATCCATTCCTATTTGCACTGAGGAATTTTAACTGGTTGAAGCAATCCAGAAGGTAACTGATGTTCAGCCTTAACTCTTTGGCACGTCAGACAATGGGAAACAAAAGTGACTACCTCATTTCAGTCTGGGCCACCAATAAAGCTTTCGAAGATCTTGATACATCTTATTCTCACTAGGATGCATAGCGTAAAGACTATTATGTGCTTCTTGTAGAATCGAGTGCCTTAATTCCTTGTTATTAGGTACACAAATCTGACCCTTGAAACACAACACATTGTCACTGTTCAAGCTATATTTAGAATTCTCATTCGAGTCAACTAACTGTATACGTTGAACTAAGGATTCATCACTCAACTGTTTAGCTCGAATCTGCTCTATCCAAACTAGTTTGACTTGCAACTCAACCAACACTCCTCCGTCTTCCACCAAACTAAAATGAGCAAACATCGCTTTAAGGTCCGCCATTGTTTTACGACTAAGAGCATCAGCTACCACATTAGCCTTACCTGGATGATATTCAATTGTGCAATTGTAATCCTTGAGTAACTCAACCCAGCGTTGTTGCCGAAGATTTAACTCCTTCTAGGTAACAAGTACTTGAGACTCTTGTGATCGGTGTAAAAGATACATCTTTCACCATACAAATAGTGCCTCCAAATTTTTAAAGCAAACACAAATACGACTAACTCAAGATCGTGCGTAGGGTAGTTACCTTCGTACGTTTTAAGCTATCGTGATGCATAAGAGACCACCTTTCTGTATTGCATAAGTACATAACCCAGAGGCATTACTATAAACCACAAAATTCCCAACTCGATTATGTTTAAACTAACACTAGAGCATGTGTCAGAACAGACTTAAGCTTATCGAAACTGGACTGTTGGGCCTCAGACCACACAAAGAGAATATTCTTATACAACACCTTTGTCAAAGGTGATGCAACTAGAGAGAAACCTTCGACAAACCTCCGGTAATACCTGGCTAAACCTAAGAAGTTGCTCAGACACATTTTTCAGCTATTTCCACTCAACAATATCTTCAATTTTCTTGGGATCAACACAGATTCCTTCAACCATCACCACATGACCCAGAAAGGCTACTTTCCGCAACTAAAACTTGCATTTACTGAACTTAGCATATAACTATTTTTCTCAGAGTATCTGAAGTATAATACGGAGATGATCATCATGCTCTATCTTGGTATTTAAGTAAATTAAGATATCATCAATGAAAACTACCATAAAACGATCCAAGTATGATTGAAACACCTCATTCATTAGATCCATAAATGCTGCCAGGTTACTTGTTAACCCAAAAGGCATGACCAAGAACTCGTAATGTCTGTAACGAGTCCTGAAAACAGTTTTGTATACATCAGTCTCTTTAACCTTAAGTTGATGATAATCAGAGTGTAAGTCAGTCTTGGAAAGATGGATGCTCCTCGAAACTGGTCAAATAGGTGTCAATTTTCAATAGCGGGTACTTGTTCCTGATTGTCAGTTTATTCAACTATCTGTCATCAATGCGTATTCTCATCGACCTATCTTTCTTCTTAACAAAAAATACCGGTGCACCCCACGGAGACACACTTGGTCGAATAAATCCTCTATCTAGGAGTTCTTGAACTGTGCTTTTAATTCAGTCAGCTTTTTCGGTGCCATAAGATAAGGCGCAATAGACATGGGAGTTGTACATGGTAACAGATCAATTCCAAACTCCACCTCTCTATTTGGAGGTCCTCCGAGCAATTCCTCAGGAAAAAACATCTAAAAATTCCCTCATGGTATGGATATCTCCTACTAACAGCTTTTTGGAAGCAGAACTGGATACATAAGCGAGATACGCCTCACACCCCTTTCGAACTAGCTTATTTGCTATAAGAGTAGAGATTACATTAGAAAGGTAATCTCCTCGCTCACCTATCATAATTACCTCCTCATTTTCAATCGATCTTAGAATAACCCTCTTGGTTGCACAATCTAGACTAACCCGATATTCAACGAGTCAATCCTTTCTCAAAATTAAATCAAATTCATTAAAGGGCAATTCCATTAAATCAACTAGAAACACCATACCTTGAAGTTCTAAAGGTACCCGTCGATATGCCCTATCGACTCGAATTAACTGGCCCAGCGGACTAATCACAGAAAACTCTCTAACGGTATTCTCAGCAGTTAAACCCAAAGATGCAGAAACAACACTAGCTATGTACAAGTGCGTAGAACCAATATCAATAAGATCATAATATGGAATAAATGAATAAAGAAGGTACCTGCAATGACATCAGCATCATTACTCTCCTCACGATGTCTAGCCTCATAAACTAGTGCTGGCTAATGAGCCTCAATCTGATCGGCACCTCTAGCCAGTGCTCTTTGACCTCTCATTGATCCACTACCACACCTACCAGTACCATGGCCACGGAATGGTTGTTGAACCTCTCTCGGGGGTCAAATAGGGTTAAGAGTCAAAGTTTCTACAGTAGTTGACACTGAATCAGATCGATGAGGGCAATCCTTAACTCGATGCTCCATCGACCCATAATGGAGACACACTCCTAACTTCCTCCAACACTCGGCCGAATGATGCTTTCCACACTCACCACACAATTGGACCTCGATCACTATAGAGGATACCTCAGCCCTTGGGTGCCTTTCAAACCTCGCCCATTTCTTAGGGCACTGAACAAAACCAAAGGGACGCGAATCCCTCTTACTTTTGTTTTGATCCCTCTCACGATCACGACGTACATGCTCAATGCAATTCACTTCTTCCACTATTTTCGCTTTGTCAACTAAAGCTGCAAATACTCGCTTCCTTTGAGGAGCTATCAAAACTCGTAGGTCTTACCTCAAACCCTCCTCAAACCGTACACACTAATCGTAGTCGGATGTTACTAAAGTTTGTACATACCTACTCATTCGTAGAAACTCAGCTTTATATTCAGCCATAGATCGGTCACCCTGAACTAAGTTCATGAACTCTCGTCGACGAGCCTCAACATAGCTCGTCCCCACGTACTTACCTTGGAAGGGTTCTTGAAGTACTCCCAGTTCACATTTTCAAAATGAGCACCTTGCTCAACAGTTAGCTACCACTGATAAGCTTCGTCCCGGAGTAAGGACACAGCACTTCTCAATTTCTGACTAGGAGTGCAATCAAGGTCAGTTATAATATGCTCGGTAGCCTCGAGCCAATACTCAGCAACAATAGGAGTGATTCCTATGACACCACTTAACAGTTCAATACCATTCGACCAAAGTCGTACAGTAACCAACCCTCGACCTCCCGATCTCGAATGGGTCCCAGCAACCCTCTTAAGTGCCTGAATCATGGCCTGGGACAGTGCTTTGTCCCCAGCCATTAGAATTTGGGACTCCGTCTCAGCAGTAAGAATACCAACTGTCTCGCTGGTCTCTAAGTTAGGCATGCTACCCATAGAGGATGACTTTGCTAGAGTTCGTCTTCCTCGACACCCTTTCATACCATGTCCACGGCTACCGCGTGAACTCATTATGGCAATCTAAGTACAATAAAATAAGACACTGATCAGTTCAGACAGTCAGTAAACCAATTTCACCAGTTTACATCAATATTTTATCCATAACAGTTTAAGGGTGACAATTTTCATAACAGAATAAAAAATAAATTACACTTATAGGGTCAACGTCGGAAGCTTGTTTATTCCTTAAAGTTTCAAGGTTTCCACATTAATTCCGTTATTGATTATTACTAGCTACTTCTCACATAATAGGAGCCCAAACACAATCCGAGTGTTGATTAACTTGACTTTGATACCACTAAATGTAACACCCTAACCTCGGCCTAGACGTTCAGACCAAGTATGGAGAGTTACAATAACCGTACTAATAATTCATATGTTCATTAAACAGTCAAATTAGACATATAACTCCAAACATCCACCATAACAATATAACACTTAAGCATCATAAATTCATAACATAATATAACACAATCTCTAATAATAAAGCTTAACGCAACAATAAAAGTTTAACTGAGCTTCCACAACGTCGACCCCGTTTAGTTCTGCGAATCACCTAAAATCTAGAAAATAACATAGTGAGTTGTGAACTCAGTGCGTAGAATAAGTTAAACTATCCAACTTTACCCAATTACAACATGATCTTTTTTAGAGATTTGGTTGGGTTCAAAGATGGTTATAGTTCAAATTCATAGGAGATTAGTTATTCAAATATAGCTATGTATATAGGAAAATCCATTAATATACATATAAACATTGCAGACCAGATTCAGATGCAAAAATTCCTAAGTTCCATCCGCAACACACCATCTCCCACCATCCCAACACACCAGTAAGGACATTCAATGTCAATCCATCCCTACACACCACAATGTGTCTGTTTGACACTTTACAGCATCGCAGCTTAGCTGTTGAATCATAATACGTGTGTAACGGCCTAAAATTGGGTCTAGTCGAGATAGTGATTTCAGAATCACTTACCCGAGATTAGAGAAAATTATTTTAGTATTATTTTATGTATTATAGTATTTTATATGGGTGCATGAAAATTTTGGTGAATTAGTTTATGCGATTGAGGGCTTAATTATGGAAAAATAACTAAATCACATAACAAGCAAAAATGGTGATTTATCAGCAATTAGTGTTAAATAGAAAGGGAGACTTAATTGGGAGCCTTTAAGGGGCAATTAGACCTCTTTCTATTGGTGTGGCCGGCCATGGAGAGATAATAGGCGTGGAAAAGTCAAATATTAGGTAGTTTAGGTGACTAAATTGATAAAATAGTACCTATTTTGCCTAACCTTCATTTCTTCTTCATTGTAGTCTTCTCTTTCACCGAAATTATCAGGCATCTTTGGGGTTTTAGAAGCTTAAATTTTCAGCAACTTCAAGCACTCATAAGTAAGTTGATTTTAATGACTTCTTTAAAGATTTTTACATTTTTGGAACCCTTGTAGCATGAGCTACATTTTGAGGGGTGTATTGTGCAAAATGGTCAAAAGTTTAGAGTTTTTCCATGATTTAATAAGTGTTGTTTGCTGGGTTTTTATAGAATGAAATGAGTCCTAGTTGTTAAATAAATAACTTTTGTAAAGAGGTAGGTGTTCATGGAAAATACCTAAATTGGACTTATTTGTAAAGTTAATACATAATGTGGTAATTGGATGAAATGATGGAATATTTAGATTACTATAAGAGTGAAAAGAGTTTGGTTAGGGTTGTTTAATAAGAAAATTTGATAAAAATCAATTTTTCAGCCTAGGGGTAAAATGGTCATTTTGCTAAAGTCTAGGGGTAAAATGGTCCTTTTTCCAAATTATGATTTTTGAATTGTTTAGATTAAATTGGATTAAAACTAGTGAATTTGCATTCATATGGATCAAGAAGTACGAGACCCGAACTTAGACCAAGGAAAGGCTAGGCTCGTAGATTGAGATCAATCGAGTTATCACATTTTCTATACCGAGGTAAGTTTATATGTAAACGATACCTCTTTTATTAATGATTGTATTCATAATTTTCTTATATGATATGTGGTTGAATGTTATTGATATTGGATGAAAATGCGAGAATTGAGAGTACGAGTAAAATTTCATAAAATAGAGATAATAGTGGGCTATGTGCGAAACCACCAGATGTTAGTTGAAATTAGTGAGCTAAGTGTGTTATTATCCAAAACTATTGAAAAAGGTAGGTTGTGTGCAAAACCACTAAAAATTTTAGATAAAGGTGGGTTGTGTGCGAAACCACTGAAAATTTTAGATAAAGGTAGGCTGTGTGCAAAATCACCAAAATATTTAAATAAAGATGGGCTATGTGCGAAACCACCATAATTATTGATGATGGTGGGATAAATGTGAAACCACCTTATTATTAACGCTACTACGAATGGCTTTATGTGAATTTATCTTGTATGGTTTAGTGCGTGGATGTGTATGTTGTAAAATCTTTTAAACGGAATTTACGAGTGTTATGGTGATAAATAAGTGCAGGGAATGTATATGTTAATGAGATGAGCTTTATGCGTGAAATTGTATTGAGGATATTGGATAACGTATGGAACGAGTAAGTGAATTTATGTTTTGGAAGTATCAGCGTGGTTGAGCTACATTTTTAATTGTTCAATGTATGGTTATGGTAATAAATGTTTGCATATAGACTTACTAAGCTTTATGATTACCCCTCTCCTTTCCATTTTCTTATAGTGTTGCCTAAATAGGTCGAGGATCAATGAACGTCGGGGTCATCGCTCACACTATCCATTGAAGCACTTGGTATAGTTAGTTTAAATCTTTTTGAATATGGCATGTATATGGCTCTATTCTTTTGTCAAGTGTCATATTACTTTGGGCCAAATGTGTTGGTTTGTCTTAAAAATTGATTCTTTTGTGTAATGCCATGAATCATGACTAATATTGGAAGTTAATATATGGAAATGATGATGTTATTCATGAATGTGTGTACTAGGAGTAGAATTATGCATACTTGGTTGGACTGATATATATATGAATGTTTTGGGATGCCAATTTATGGCTATTAGTTGAGCTTAAAAGTCTTCGTATGTTTGGATATGCATTTGGTTTTGTTTCAGGGTGGCAAAGAGGCTTGATAGATAGCCTATTTTTATCCACATAGGCAGACACACGGGTAGGTGTCTTGGCCGTGTGTGACACACGGTCCACCCCACGGGCGTGTAGCCAGGCCGTATGTCCCTTGCACATTAAAATTTTTGAATTAAATGCCAAGTAGTAAACACACGGATTGAGACAGAGCCATGTGTCTCAACCGTGTGGAGGGTACGACCAAGAACATGGGCGTATGACATGACCGTGTGAGTGATGACGTTAGAAACAGAATGTCAAGGTTTTTGCATACAGGCCATGACACGGGCGTGTCATGGCCGTATGAGGAACACGGGCATGTGTCAGGCCGTGTGAAAACCCCTGTAGGTTCGATGTTAGAAAATAAATCTGCACAGACAAGGGGCACGAGTGTGCTCCTAGGTGCCTAGGCCATGTGAACCACATGGGCCATCAGCACGGCCATGTCTAGAGGCCACACGGGCGCATTGCCTTCCATATGGGCGTGTGCCCTATTTTTACTAGTTTTTGAAGAAATTTTCTTAAGTGTCTAAAATGGTCCCGAGTTGTTTCCAAACTTTGATTTAGGCCACGTAGGCCTATATGAAGGTTCATTGGACAATGTGTGAAAAAGTTTTAAATTGGGACGCATTTCAATGAGTTAATGTTGAATGGTTGCTTGTGATTTGTAAGGTAATGCCTCGTATCCTATCCCGGCGTTAGATACGGGTAAAGGGTGTTACAGCATGAAACACCAAATCAGAGTTAATCAGTAAATGGTTTAACCACCGTTTCAAAACCAAATACTTCCTTCTTCGCCATATCTCAACCCAAGTATATACAGAATACAGAAATTCACAATATATTTATAGATATAATAGTCATGTGTCAATTTCAAAATATTAGACGATTCTCAGTATTTCTAGTTTTAGATCATTCATGCCACAAAAGTAATTACCAGTCACAACTATACTTACAGTCTTAAAAACGAGTTTCAAATCTCTAAGGGTTTGCCACACGGCCGTGTCCTTGCCCGTGTAATCTACATGGCCTGGCCCATGCCCATGCCCTGTACTTGTGTGCTATTAATCCTGTAAATAGTGAGTTGCACGGATTGGATGCACGGCCGTGTCCCTGCTTATGTGACACACACGGCATGAGCACACACTCGTGTGGTCCTAAACCACCAACAGTGAGTTACACAACCTAGATATACGCCCGTGTCCCGTACCTGAACCCTGTACTATTTTAGCCACACACGACCTGGACACATGCCCGTGTGCCTGGTCGTGTGGCATCGACAACCACCATTTTCGATCGAAAAACTTACAAAAACCAAGGTTTTTGATACATATTTGAGACAAATCCAAAGAAGTGACAATGTAGAGGAGTTCTGAAGCCTAAAACGACCATATCATAACGCAATCAATCAAATTAATCAATAACAAAACACAACTAATCCCCAAAACACTTATGTCAGAAGTTTCGACATACTCTCGACGAAACCGAAACTTATAGTAGATCAATGACGACCACTCGAGTTGACATGACGAGGTTAGCTATTCTCAGTATCTTCGCTTACTAAGGAAAACAACGGTAACTATCAAAGATTTTCACAATATATTCGAACAACCAATTCAATTCCTACCATGAAAAGCCAGAAAAGAAACCTAGAATTAACAAATTGATAGTAGAACTTACTTAACAACTTTCTGATAAAGAAACTAACAATGTAATTTCAAGTAATCTCATAACCTTTCAACGATTAAAGAAAAAGGGAAAGAAACCGAAAAGGATAAAAAAAAGACAAATGAGAAGAAGGGAAGAACGAACGTAAAAATTAATTCTTTTAACTTCTAATCAGACTTCCGACAGGTAATAAAAAAATAATCTCCTAACGTATACGATGGGATTCGAACTCAGAACTAGAGAGAATATAGATTGATGCTTAACCAGTGAACCAGGAGCCTCATTCTTGTCATAATTTTGCACTGAATTGAATTTAAGCTAATCATGCCCACTTATGGGTAGATTTCAAAAAAATAATAAAAAAATAAAATTTTTAATGAAACAATTCAAACTCCAGACTTTAAATCCAGAAGCAGAGTATAGAACCACAGATACAGAAATTAATTACTATAGATTTGCATAAGTAAATTCTTAAAATTTTGGGGCGTTACATCAGTAGACACAAAGTATTCTAGTTGCACCATATAAATGTATGATCAATGTTACTATTAAGAAACCATGATCGATGTTAAAAAGCCATTATAATCGTTTCTCTAGTGGACCTTGTTAATAACATTCGTTTTTGAGGTTATTGAGTTTGTTTTTCTGAAACAATGACCTCATCTTGAATAGGGAGTTTTTCAACATTGTCTTATTGAGGTTATAGATTCACTTCTTGATCAATGATAGGTATGAGAACCTAAACATCAGCAAAAGTGATAGTAGGAATTGAGTTAAAATCTAATTCCTCCTAAAAAACAATGCTCTAAAGTTATTTCTCCCTCCAAACTCAACATTCTCAAAATGTTGCAATTCTCGTCTAAAAAATATTCCTAATTGTGGGATCATAAAACTCATAGCCCCTAGATTACTCAGAATTTTCTTAACCTTTATACTTTATAGACATCAAAGAAGTCAGAAGTGATGTCATCTTAACCTTATCTTTTTTAGCCAAATATTTCTTAATTTCATCAAGGAAACCTTAGCTTAAGTAATCTCTTCAGATCCCATGCCCCTAAAAGCTTTTGGAATGTTGTGCTTAATGATAATTAGATCATGTGATTTGAACGATCCCACCTCTCAAAATCCCTTTTTAACATAAGGGGTGCTTTCCTCAATGAGAGGTGCAAGTTGTTCTACCCTTAATGCAAGGTCTATGCCTATACAACCAAGCATTATAAATGCCTTTCCATTCCTTACAATTAGTTTCATTAAACATGAGTATAGAATTTATATCAGTAGATATTACGGTAGCAGAAGATGCACTGAATATAAAATAATAAATAAATAAAAATAAGCTCACATCAATATTCGTAAGTAAATAATAAATTCAGGATAATAGCTAATCCCATCTCAAGATACCAAACACAACATTAATATCAAGTCTTTGGATAGTAATATTAACAGTAAGCGGTACTTTTGTTGTAGTAATCAAACATTGACAATAAATTATGTCAAACAATGACTTAATCTTTGGACTAATATATTACTCAAATAAACTACCTTATAATTGTCACACATATATCACCATAAAATTCGTTGAAATTTTGTCAAATATTAACTTACCTTTGGGTCAACTAATAAACGCATGAATCGCAAAAACATATAATCATCTTGATATTTTAAATAAACTAATCTACGTAAAATAGGTCACTTTGGTGGCATTTTGTTTCAGCTAATCTATTTAAAATATTAGACATCTTTAATTAAATCTCAAAGCCAAAATCTGAATTTATTTGTTTCAAAATATTTCTCTTAATTTCATCTTTTCAAATTAAAAGATAATAGTATATATATATGTATATATATTTATCCTAAAACCACATAAAATGATTTTGGCAAATATAATAATAGTTAAATAAATCATAAACAGTCTTATATAAGACTTCAAAATTAAACCAAAATAATTTGAATAAAGGTAAATCTGTCTTAAGATATCAAACACTCCATTAATATGTAACACCCTGAATTTTGGGCCTAAAAGTTTTGGGTCTTGTGGTTAGGGACAGCAAGAAAGTTGCACATATGTATTTAGTTGTGCATTTTAGTGACAAGAATATGCCTACTGGTCAAGTGGTTTGATGAGACTTAGTGAACCCCAATGTTCTGGGTTCGAGTCTTTACATGTGTGTTTTGAAGATTAAAATAATTATATTAGTTTTTTTCTATTATTTATTATTTATTTTATTTATATTACTTTATTTGGTATTACTTTGTTATGATTATTCTTATTTTTATTTCTATTTTTAAATTTTTATTTTCACGTTTCTTCTTCTCTTCTTCTCTTCGTCTCTTTTTGCTTGTCTCTGTGCCTTTGGAAACATTATATCTGTAGATTCTGGATTTTCGCTCTGCCGTCTTTATCACCAATCACAAAACAGGTGTGGGATTCGAATCTATTCTACATTATTTTGATTTGTAAATTTTTGCTTCGGCATATTTTGAATGTGCGTTAACCCCCTTGATGCTGGGTTTTTTATTGCTGAAAGTGAGGGAAATATGCCATATTTTGATACACTTTGTTATGGCAAGGGTTGCGGACAGTTTAGGTGGCTTAAACAGTGAATCCAGGGTTATTTTAGGGAGGTTTCGTGACATCTTCGGTGGCCACACGGGCATGTGTTGATCCAAATGGCCATGTCAATTTGGGAACTAAGGTTTTCGGGCCAATTTGGCAGCCACACGGCCGTGTGGCCGACTCGGGGATTTTGTTGATATTCACGCGATTGTGTCCTCTGGTCACATGGGCGTGTGGGATTGGGAATTAGGGATTTGGTGATTTGGTGTCACACGGCCAAGCCACACAACTGTGTGACTGATTTGGGGATTTAGGGATTCCACACGGGCGTGTGTTTAGAATACACGGCCATGTCTGGAGGGGCACACAAGTGTGTGAGACCCTCACACGGCTGTGTCTACCTAGCACTTGATTTTAGTGAAATTTGACAGTGAGTTACACAGCTGATAACATGGTCGTGTCCCTGCCTCACACGGGTGTGTGCCTTTGCCACACGGCTGTGTGCTTCCCTTTACACGGGAGTTTTGACCCTCACACGGCCTAAGAGCACACAGCCGTGTGGTTCTGCGACATTAGAATGTGGTTTGTGCATGCCTTTGAGCCGAAAATGAGTACATGTAAACCAACCTTTAGTTAAGCTTTAGTAAGCTTGACTTGATCGATTAATCTGTGACTAAAGTGTTCTGTTATGAATAATTGGTGACTGTTAAAAGTGGAATGTCTGATTCTAAACTTGTTTAATTGGGTGTGTGCGTAGCTGCTCGGTCTAACTAACTATCTGATTATGAATCACTGTTTGGTAAGGTGACTTTGCAATTGATACTAAATCTGAGTAACTGAGTGCATACATTTCTGATTCTAATTGGCAGGATGTGAGTGTTTGTCTCTGAATGACTGTCTGAAATAGGTATTCTGATTTTGTACATCTGTCTGTATTAATACATTTGCATAAAGATATTTTGGGTGGGAATTGAAGAAAGAAGGCTGAAACTGAACTGAACTGGCAATTTAACTGCACATTGTTAGCCCCAATACCCTGAGGGTCATGGACTACTATTTTACCGGTATAGTAGTTTACCGCATTGCGCTATACCGCATATACGTCAGCCTGTTGCATATCGTTACTATCTGATCTAGTAGTTCATACTACATGTCTGTATCACGGTTTACTGAATGGAACTGTACAGCTTATACACCAGCTTTGCTGGGTAGTATATTATTTGGCAATTTATCTGCTTACTATTAGCCCCAATACCCAAAGGG
Organism: Gossypium stocksii; assembly: GCA_020496765.1. Lineage (NCBI taxonomy): Eukaryota > Viridiplantae > Streptophyta > Magnoliopsida > Malvales > Malvaceae > Gossypium > Gossypium stocksii. Next base: position 58,540,235 of record CM035626.1, read on the forward strand.
TCATGGGCAGTCCCAATACCTAGAGGGCCGTGAGAAGTCCCAATACCCTGAAGGTCGTGGACTTACTAATGGCTATCGTTGTCGAGAAACCTGGGATGACATCACCTAGAGTGTAGGGCTAGGTGGGTATTCCAAACACCACAGAAAGTGTAAGGATGGTTGGATATGGTGTGTTGGCTAGATGGGTGGGTTATTCTATAATTCAACTGCATTCATATGCATCTATAGACTGTTCTGCGTGTTAGACTATCTGTTTGTTCTGTTCGACTGAAAAGCACTTATGACTGTGTGAATTTTGTAGACTCTGATTGTAACTATCTAACTGAATAGTTATCGTGACTGTGTGTCCGAGTGTGTTTTTAATACACTCTAAATATTGCTATCTATCGGTACGTCCGTTTTGAATATACTAACTAGTTTTGTATAGCTCTATAAGTATGTTTTGCTTCTGAACTGTTTTCTGACTCTCTGTTTCTAATCCCGTAGTTAGCTGGTTTTGATTTGACAAAATGGATTAGCAGTTTGTGTTTTTAGTTTTATATTTGGTTTTGAACTATAAGGTTTCATAATACTGTGGTACAACTTTCGTTTTAAACTATTATTTATTCATTTGATCTCGATTTTGAAATAAGCTTAATGTAACTATATTGAATGGATTTTAAACGAGTGAATGTGTTTTGTTCGTAAAGATGTGAATGGTCTCAGAAATGAAAATAAGATTGACTTATTTTGTAAATTTTTCCTACGAACATTTTGGTGATCAATGTAGCATTTTGAATTCGGTCTAAACTTCTATGTCGGGTTTAGGGTGTTACATTTAGTGGTATCAAAGCCAGATTTGCAAAAACTTAGCCTGTGGTCCTACTTGAACGTGTACATAAGTAGTTGTTTTTGAAAAATATTTGAAGAACTGTACCATAGAAAGTTGAAATGGTTTGTGTTTGGAAAAAATGGTTTATGAAAATGAACTGTCTGGGACTCCAGTGCTAGTTTAGGTAGAATTCAAAACTATAATGTTAGAAATGTGGAATTTTGTACTGACTATGTGTTTGCTTTCTAAAAGTGTAGATATCCTAAGTTAGGCACAAGACTGATATAGATTCTGAAGGAAAGCAAGATCGCAAGGAGTCGTCTGCTTCTTTAGAACATGTGATTGTTCAACAATTAGAGGTCAATGTGAGTCTGCCAACTTCAAGTAGCGATGGTCTGGAGCTTGATACTGAGGCATTGACTCATGTAGTGAGGGAGGTACTAGAGGGAGTGTTTGAGGCTAAGATAAGGGAGATTAGTGAGACGTTTCAGGCTAGGTCCGTGGACTGGGGATAAAAGAGATCACAGATCTCTAAGGTTGGACCCTCGTTCTGCGAAGCCTGTTAGAATGCATCTGAGTGACAGTAAATGGAGTACAGATAGTGGTACGAGCAAATCGTCTTGCGAGCATTGTAAGAGGAGCCATCCAAAAAAATGCTAGAAGAAGTTGGGAGCATGTCTTAGATATGGGTACATAGAGCATCGGATTTGAGAGTGCCTTCGACGATTTTAAGTCAGGTATGCTGGTAAATGTTTTGGTGTGTTGATTAGAGTATAGTAAGTGTATGTGACAAATATCTGTCCGCTTCAGTTGTTAAGTGTTTTGGGTGTGTGTGTGATGTCTTGAGTTCAAGTTAAGTGTGGTAGTGTCTTGGGATTAGAGTGCGCAGCGGAAGTGTGGTGGTGTAGTCTGTGTTATGCGACTGTTCTGTTAGTTGGAAATTTCGAGGACGAAATTTCTTTAAGGAGGGGTGAATTGTACCACCCTAAATTTTAGGCCTAGAAGTTTTAGTTTTTGTGGTTAAGGATAGTGAGAAGGTTGCACATATGTGTTTAGTTGTGCATTTTAGTGACAAGAATGGGCCTACTGGTCAAGTGGTTTGATGAGTGTTAGTGAACCCCAAGGTTCTGGGTTCGAGTCTTTACATATGCATTTTGAAGATTAAAATAATTATATTAGTTTTTTCTATTATTTATTATTTATTATTTATTTTATTTATACTACTTTCTTTGGTATTATTTTGTTATGCTTATTCTTATTTTTATTTTTTATTTTTAAATTTCTATTTTTACGTTTCTTCTCCCCTTCTTCTCTTCGTCTTTTTTTGCTTTTCTCAGTGCCTTTGGAAGCATTATATCTGCGGATTCTGGATTTTCGCTCCGTCGTATTTATCACCAATCACAAAACAGGCGTGGGATTCAAATTTATTCTACATTATTTTGATTTGTGAATTTTTGCTTTAGCATATTTTGAATGTGTGTTAACCCCTTGGTGTTGGGTTTTTTATCGCTAAAAGTGAGGGAAATACGCCATATTTTGATACACTTTGTTATGGCAAGGGTTGGGGACGGTTTAGGTAGCTTAAACGGTGAATTCGGGGATATTTTAGGGTGGTTATGTGACCTCTCCAGTGGCCACACGGGCGTGTGTCAATCCACCTGGCCGTTTCAATTTGGGAACTAGGGTTTCTGGGCCAATTTGAGAGCCACACGGTCGTGTGGCTGACTTGGGCATTTTATTGATATTCACGCGGCTGTGTCCTCTGGTCACACAGGCGTGTGGGATTGGGAATTAGGGATTTGGTGATTTGGTGTCACACGGCCTAGCCAGATGATCGTATGACTGATTTAGGGATTTAGGGATTCCGCACGGGCGTGTGTTTAAAACACACGGTCGTGTCTGGAGGGGCACACGGACGTGTGAGACCTTCACACGGCCGTGTCTACCCTGCACTTGATTTGAGTGAAATTTGATAGTGAGTTACACGGTTGATAACACGGTCGTGTCCCTGCCTCACACGGGCGTGTGCTTCCTTTCACACAGGCGTTTTGACCCTCACATGGCCTAGCTTGTTCCACACGGCTGGAGTACATGGCCGCGTGGTTCTGGGATATTAGAATGTGGTTTGTGCATGCCTTTGAGACGAAAATAAGTACATGTAAACCAACCTTTAGTTAAGCTTTTGTCAAATTGACTTGATCGATAAATCTGTGATGAAAGTGTTCTGTTATGAATAATTGGTGACTGTTAATAGTGGAATGTCTGATTCTGAACTTGTTTAATTGGGTGTGTGCATAGCTGCTCGGTCTGACTGACTGTCTGATTATGAATCACTATTCGGTAAGGTGACTTTGCAATTGATACTGAATCTAAGTAACTGAGCGCATACATTTCTGCTTCTAATTGGCTGGATGTGAGTGTTTGTCTCTGAATGACTGTCTGAAATAGGTATTCTGATTTTGTACATCTGTCTGCATTCATACATTTGCATAAAGATATTTTGGGTGGGAATTGAAGAAAAGAAAGGCTGAAACTGAACTGAACTGGCAATTTAACTGCATACTGTTAGCCCCAATACCCTAAGGGTTGTGGGCAGTCCCAATACCCTGAGGGTCATGGACTATTATTTTACCAGTATAATGGTTTACCGCATTGCACTGTACCGCATTTACGTCAGCCTCGCTGTGTACCGTTACTATTTGATTTGGCAATTCATACTGCATGTCTGTGCCGCAATTTACCGCATGGCACTGTACAGCTTATACGCCAACTTTACTGCGTAGTATATGATTTGGCAGTTTATTTGCTTATTGTTAGCCCCAATACCCTGAGGGTCATGAGCAGTCCCAATACCCTTAGGGTCGTGGACTTACTAATGGCTATCGTTGTCGGGCAACCTGAGATGACATCACCTAGAGTGTAGGGCTAGGTGGGTGTTCCAAAACCCATAGAAAGTGTAGGGATGGTCGGAGATGGTGTGTTGACTGGATAGGGGGTTATTCTATAATTCAACTGCATTCATACGCATTTGTAGACTGTTTTGTGTGTTAGACTATCTATTTGTTCTATTCAACTAAAAAGTACTTATGACTGTGTGAATTTTGTAGACTCTGATTATAACTGTTTGACTGAATAGTTATTGTGACTGTGTGTCCAAGTGTGTTTTTAATACGCTCTAAATATTGGTATCTGTTGGTACGTTCGTTTTGAATGTACCAACTGGTTCTGTATAGCTCTGTAAGTATGTTCTCCTTCTGAACTGTTTTCTGACTCTCTGTTTCTGATCCTGTAGTTAGCTGGTTTTGATTTGACAAAATGGATTAGCAGTTTGTGTTTTCAATTTTATATTTGGTTTTGAAATATAAGGTTTCATAATACTGTGATACAACTTTCATTTTAAACTGTTATTTATTCATTTGATCTCAATTTTGAAGTAAGCTTAACTGTAACTATATTGAATGGATTTTAAATGATTGAATGTGTTTTGTTCTTAAAGATGTGAATGGTCTCAAAAATAAAAATAAGATTGACTTATTTTGTAAATTTCTCCTAAGATCACTTCAGAGATCAATGTAGTATTCTGAATTCGATTTAAACTTCTAGGTCGGGTCTAGGGTGTTACATAATATTTCATCTTTGGACAAAATATTAACTTGTAAGTGATATCTTGGTGTAATAATCAAGGATTGACAATAAGAACATTTTAACCATAAATCTTCCTTTGGGCCAATTTATTGCTCACATGTAAAATCAAATAATTGTCACATGTTTATTACCATAGTTGCACATGTAATATTATTAACCTTCATTTGGGTCAATCAATATTAACATAACTTAAGTTACATGCACACAACCTTTTATATTTTAAAACAAAATAATTTATACTAAAAAGATCACTTTTGCGACTTATTGTTTCAATTAAGTTAATTTAAAATTTATATGATTATACCAATATTCAAATTTAAAATTTACCCAATAGTCAAAGGTCAAAAATAAAATTTCTAATTGCACTACAATTTTTTAAATAACCTAAAATAAGGTTGTCTAAATAGCGCAATAAAAAACCGAAAACCTTAATCTTTTAACTCATTTTAAAAAAAACCACATATGCCAAAACCAAACAGAAATAATGTAGTGGTTCAATGCCAAATAATTAACAAGCACATGTATTCATAATTTTGGCATAGACAGAACACAAAAGCAATTCATGCTTGTGCATGTATTAATAATCAATTAGAAAAACTTACCCTCCATATACCATGTAAATCCAAAATTATATTTATTATTAAATAGAGACTCGCATAAATACTTGAAAAATATTTTCAAGCAAATAAATCTCAAAAACAAAATCAAAATAATTGGTATATCCCATAATTCAATTTGTAACATCTCTACTTTTTTTTTAAAAAAAAAAGAAAGAAGAATATTTATGGTAGAAGTCTTTGAATAAGTGATCTATAAATAAATAATAGTATAAGAAATTGTTATCGTTTTTAGAGAAAACCGTCAGATATGAAAACCCAAGGGATTATTAGTAGGAGTATGTGGTTAAGTTAAAAATTTGGTATCGAGTTCAAGGATTAAATTGAATAAGTTGAAAAGTATAGAGGCTAATGTGCAATTATCCTATTTTATTTTGATGGAAAGGGTTTAATAGCAATTTTACTATTACTTAAAAAAATCAATGGTTTTATGATGGTTTTTAAATGATTTTTTATTAAGTAATAATATTTTAATAATTAATATTATAATATAAAAAAAGAGAGAAAGATAATCTTTCTTTGTTTTTCACATCAAACAAAGGGGGAAAGATAAAAAATTCTTGTATTATTTTTCTTCAAATTCAAGTATAAGGTATGTTTTTTCTTCAATTTTTTTTTTAGATTTTGAATCCTTGAAGCTTGCTTTACATATGTATACCAATAGTTTTTTTATTTTATTTTATCAAGTATTTTGAAAGTTGCTATTAAAGGACATTGATGGAAGCTTAGAAAACTTAAGTAAAGTAGGTATATTTTAGATAGGAAATGATTAGAAGATGAATTCTAGCTTGTTGGAAATGTGAAAAAGAAATAAAAATGGATGGAAAGTTTACTTGATATATTTGGCCCTGTTAAAGGGGAAGTAGAGAACATTAGCCACTTTGTGTAATATTGGTGCTAAATGATAGCTTGTAAAGCAGTGAGTACTCTGGTGAAGACGGAAATGAAAACGGATAATCGAGTTGAAAGATATGTGAATTTCGGACTAGAAAATTTAAATTGTCAATATGAATAATCATGCATATTTAAGTTTGTTTTAGTTTTAGTCTTAGAATGGATAAATGATGTTTTTTCGTATTAAATTTCTCCTATAGTAGCTAAAAACGAAGCGAACATTTTGAAGGAGAAAGGCGAAGAAAATGAGTAAAGTGATTAAAACTTCGATTTGCGTTGATATCTTATTTTCATTACATAAAGCTTTAGAATATATAGTTTACTATGATTAGTTATATTGATTTTATTTTATTTTTATGAGTTTTGGATGAGTTTGAATGATTTAGCGAATATTTATAAAATTATGTTTTGAGATGAATACTATGTTTTTCATATGATCAAATTAGCAAATTCATGGTTATGATTTGGATTTGAGTATTAGGATTTTAAATGATTGAGCAAGAAAATGATTAATATGTTTTGAATTGGAAACCTAATTTTACATTAGGCGATATGTGATTTGATTATGAAACGGAATTGAAATGAGAATTATGTAAAAATGGAATTGAAATGGATCATGAAATTTGGTTTTTACCCCGTTTCATTAAGCAAGATTAAATCAGAAATAGTTGGCATGCCATAGAGTCTTTATATCAGAAAATTTAGATTTCCCCAATTCCCAGAGGGTCATGGGCAGTCCCAATTCTCAGAGGGTCATGGACTACTCTGATAGCCATCGTTACCAAATAATTCGAGGTGGTGGATTCGTGTATCTGGTTATGAGTCTAAACTTTAGTACGGGTCTAAATTGAAAGAAAAGCAAAAACAAAATTTAAATTTATTTGAATTTTCATATTGTGCAAATTAAATTAATTATGTGGTTTTGAATTTAATTAAAAAACTTATTTTCGTTATTTGATTTGTCAATATCAAAATATTAAAGTCTAATAATATTAGAATTTTCTTTTATTGTGATGTTATTAATGATATTTACAATCATGTTTTAGTTTATTTCTATCAATTAATTTGTGTCCAATACTTATGTAATGATTTATATGATATTACCACCACTGAGCATAAAAATTACTCAACGTATGATTTGTCTATTTTTCCATGCGCAGGTAGTTAGATTTGCTAGATCATTCTAACAACATCCGAAGAACTGAAGTTCAGCTCAAACAATGTTGGTGAAGAGTTTACCTTATAGTTGATGAAAATGGCATGTATCTAGGCTTGTATATATATAAAATATTATGTCGTAAACTAAATTTAAGTATTTTCATTATGTTTTTTTTTTTTTTTGCTAGTACTTTATAAATAATGTTTTGGATGAAATAGTAAAGTGTAGAAATCTAGTTTATTGGCATGTTTTGAGAAATCGAAGTGTGGGCAATTGATTCAGGAGACGAATTGAATGTGATTACATTGTGAAATCTAAAATTTTTTTGTAAGGAGTTTTACGTAAAATAGGTAGAAATGCTGTCGAAATTTTTCTAAATTAATTTTACCACTACGTTTCCTTTTCAAAAAAAAAAATGAGTTGCTTCGACAACGAAATGTGACATTTTATATTCGAATCCAACAACTGATTCAGATATAAAGTGTCACGTAAATAATAGACCATATCATCATAATTTAATCAAATATTCAAATTCATAATACGCTAAAACCAAATACTCACATCAAAATAACCTAATCTCATCATATAATTAAACCAAATTTATTCAATCATATTTGACAATATGAAAATATATAACCCTTAAACAAAATAAGTAATTCTTACATAATTACTCTAATAACCGAAAGAAATTAAGAGATTAAAAAACTATAATCCTCCATGCAATAAACATTCCCAAATCTCCATCCACGATTATAATTTTATTCTTTAAAAAAATGCATGCGACTTTTTTTTATTATCAAGAGGCATGCGATTTTACAGAAATAAATAGTCGACTTATTTACGGCTTTTGAAATTGTATGCCCATACAATTTGCGTCAATCTTAAACTTTAATCCTGTTTGAATTGAACATACAAAAGTATATATTCAATCTATATTCATGTATCCTTAAAAACTGAAATTATGAAATTCAAAAGATTGAAAATATAAAAATTAAACATGATTAATCCCCCAATATATATACCAGCATTCACGCATAATAGCATAAATCCATTAACCAGAATTTGGGACTGATTCAATCAAAGGGACCAATACTCACAAATATTCAATTCAAAGCAAAAATTAAACATAACCTCAGTCAATAGTGAATAAGAATGGATTCTACAAAATCGACTAAAGCAAAATAACCGAAGATAATTTGATTTAAAAATCGAAACCCTTGATTTCACATACCAAAATGCAGAATACCGAAATACATGTATAAATATATATTCTTTTAATATACAATACTAAGATAACCTGATTGAATTTACAAAATCAATCAAAATCTAAAACTGCATAATATAAAAGCCATAAAAAAAATCAACCGACTAATAATCATATTGATGAGATGGACAAAAAACGTCCACTGTCATCATAGTAATGCTTTTGATCTATATTCATTAAACCCTAAAAATTAATATACAAGCAATCAAAACCCAAATTTCATATTTTATCTAATATACCGAATCCATAATGTGACAACCCGAATCAGGGGCTAGTCGGAATAGTGGTTTCGTAACCACAAATCCGAAGTGAGAATTTTTAATTATGTGAATTTTTGATGATATTTGTTTGATTAAATATTAGAGTCAAGATACTATATGAAAATTTTACTGTATTAATGTTTGATTGCTCGATAAGGACTAAATTGAGAAAAGTGTAAAATGTGCCTATTAGTTGATAATTGGACTTGATTGAATTGTTGCATGAAATAGGAAGCTTTTATGTGACAATAAAACCATTAGTGAGTGTTATGGACCAAAATAGCCTTACATGGAAAAATATCTTAGTAATAGATGGAAGGGCATTTTTGTCAAATGTGAGTAAAAGACAAAATAAGATGAATAAACCATCATCTTCTCCATGGAAAAAGTCCCCATGTTTAGCCGAAAATCTCTACCTCCATAGCCAAGGGTTTCAAAATTTTTCAAGCTTCCATGTAAGTGCAATTTGGTCCATTTTTCAATTATTTTTGCATTTTTGGACTCCTTGAAGCTTATATTTCATGATTTTACCATTTATTTGAAGAAAAATTGAGGTCTAGAAATTTACCCATTTGTGATAGAAGTTTGTTTAGCTCCCTAATGGTAGATAATGAATGATTATTGTATTATACATATGTTTTAATGGATGAAATTGATTGAAGTGCATAAAAAGGGACTAAATTGTAGAGATTACAAATTATTCCTAAATGTGTGCAATAATGGGATTTTAAGTGTTATAATTGTGAAAATGGGTTATATAAGCCCATGGAATAAAGAAAATGAAATTTTGATGTTTGAGGGACTAATTAGTAATTATCGAAAGGTTGAAGGGTAAATTTATGTGAACTGTGTCTGTATTGAATTAGATAATTGATATTTGTGTTATATGTGTTAATTTAGATCAAGAACGATCTGGAAGAACCCGTGATAAGGGAAAACAGAAAGCTCTCGACTAATATCGAGAATTAGTCCTTTTTGACAATCCAGGTAAGTTATATGTAATTCTAGCGAATTTGATTAGTTCTTGTGACAGCCCTAATTTGACCCTAGTCGGAGTGTGGTTTTGGGACCACAAAACCGAGTTATAAAATCTATGGAATGTTAAATTTCATGTTCATTATATGTGTTAATGCATGTGTGAAATTTTGATACTTTGATTTAGTCATTTGATATGAATTATCTTAAAAAGGACTTAAGTGATAAATTTGGAAAATGTCTAGAAGGTAATGAAGGGACCAATTAATGCATGAATTGTTAAGAGAGGACTTGCATGTCAAAATTTCCAATTTGACTTTAAGTGGCCGGCCAACTAAAGAATGAAATGATTTTTATTTTATATTATATATAATTATAACAGAAATAAGAAAATAATAAGCATAAAACCAATTTAAAATATTAGTAAAATAACTTAGTGGGAGGAGAAACCAAAGTTGTCTTTATCTTTCTCCTCCATTACCGTAAGTAAAGAAAGATTGGAGAGATTTGGAGCTTAGACAACCGGCCATTTTCATAGATTGATTTTTAAAGGTATGTTGATATTTGTTTTTTTTTTTAAATTGTTGTTTGCTTTGAGTTGGTTGCTAAGTTTCTTTATAACCCAAGTTAGACATTTAATTTTGGTTGAAGAATATACATTCGGTCATTAGTTTCTTAGGTAATTTGGAAATTTTGTGTTTTAATCTTAGTAATGAATGATGGTGAGTGGATCCTTGTGAAAAATGAAACAATCAGTCTTGTTGCCTTTTGATGGTGTTAAAAATCTAATTTTGGTGATGGCTTGAGGATTCGGTTGTGTATGAGATTTAAGGAAATTAGTTGATGCTTCATGTTGTATGAGTAATGTACATAATTAAGATTTAATTGCTAAAGAGGAAAATCGATCATGGAAGTTATGTTCTTATTTGGAAATGTGAGCTAAAGTTGTGGTATATACATGTGTGTTAGTCGATTATGGAATTAGGAAAATGGAAACAAATATACGGCCTTGAATGTTAAGTTTACTAAATGATGAAATTAAATTGCTAAAGTAGTTGTATATGAATGAGCCTTATCCGAATGTGAGTTTAATTGAATAGGTAAATTATGTGCTAAAAATGATGAAAAATGACTTTCGACTAAGGCATTTAGGTGTTAGCATATTCGGCCTTTGATGATTAGTGTGTCATGCATAATGAGTTTGATTAAAAGATTTTATTAAATATCTTGAAAATAATACTCAAGAGTTAATTCTTGTCCTTATGGATGTCGAATGCATTCTTAGTTTAATGACTTGAATAAATAGTAGTGTTTGGGAACTTTGGAGATGTGAGTTGATAAGTGATATGTCTTTAAATTGTTTATTATAGTAGTCGGCCATATGATTAAAATGTGCACATGAAAGTATGATAAGTCAAATGAGTTTTGTGTTTATGCATGAGTGTTTTAATTGATGGTTGATAATCAGCTAAAGTAGTTTTATTTATTAAAATGTATAGGATAATAACTGAATGTGATTTGGGTGTAAAATATACCCTTGTGTTTTTGGTCATTTAAATATTATAACCATGATGATAGATTAGTTGTAAATAAAGGGTGGTAAACCTATTTTAGTTATAAACATTCGTTCAAAGTGTAACTAGAACGGTTTTGTATGTGTAATGGAAACATAAACAAATAAGTTTGATTTTGTGAATGAACTATTTGCATGAATTTAACGATATGAAATAAATGTATGAATGAAGTGTATGTGTATTTAAGGTGTTTATAAGTATATATATATATATATATATATACTTAAAATGTGATTGATGGCCAAATGTTAGATATGTGGTTAAGTGAATGACATAGTGTTTAGTAAATAGACGTAAATGTGCTTCATGATATTCGGCCATTAAGAGGTGGTGATAAATTATATGTTAGGTGGTATATTGTAATGCTTAAAAATTTATATGATTATAAAACCTTACCGAATGTGATTAATAATTAAATCATCTTGGTTAAATAATTAAACAAACCTATTTGTTTTAATTAAGCTCAAGAGCAAAGAGGACCAAAGTCGGATAGGGGAAAAGAGAAAGTAATAGAGTAGCCGATCTACAGCCGTTCGAATATACCGAGGTAAGTTTTGAGTAATCACATTTATTATATAATTGATGATGTCATGATATAAGTATGATAGATGAATTGCGACCTATTGTCTCTACTTGAATGAGGTTGTGTGATAAATAAATTGAGTATATGGCATGTAACCGAATGGTTATTAGGAGTTAAGCTGGGATAGTGAGATGGTTATGTGTTCTTGTGTATGAACATTGAACCGAAAGTTATGTTGAAGGTGTACTTTTTATGCTTATATTCGAATGAAGTAATTGAATAACTAATGTGATATGTTATGTGTAATGAGTTAACATATGAGTAAATATGCTTGGCACTCGATATGTATCCGGGTTAAGTCCCGCAAGCTTCATGCTGGTAATATATCCGGGTTAAGTCCCGCAGGCTTCGTGCTGGTAATATATCCGGGTTAAATCCCGCAGGCTTCGTGCTAGTAATATATTCGGGTTAAGTCCCGTAGGCTTCGTGTTGGTAATATATCCGGGTTAAATCCCGCAGGCTTCGTGCTGGTAAAATATCCGGGTTAAATCCCGCAGGCTTAGTACTGGTACTATATCCGGGCTTAAAGTCCCGCAGGCTTTGTGCTGGTGATTGGATTCGGGTTTTAAACCTAGCAGGCATAACGCTGGTGATTCGAGTAAGATTATGAATTTGAATGTTCAAGGTAAACTACTATCGATTATGTATGATACATTATGATGGCCAGGTCTGTATTATGTACTCATATGTGAATTGATTTTAAGGTGAATTATTAGTATCAAAGAACGATAAATGTGTGTGGATGATTACTATATCTGCGAATAAGAGAATGACCTATTCGGTCGATGTCTGTCATTATATAAAAGTATGTGACTTAAATTCATTATATGAGCTATAAAGTAAAGTAAAGTATGTGCTGAAATTTCTTTGTGTATTCGTGTATATATATATTCGGCCAATAGGCTATATATATATTGGTGTACTTGTGTATATTCAGCCAAGTGATTTTGTAATTAGAATACGAGTTTTGTGATACTAAATGCTCGTTTTAAATGACAAGTTTTTAATTGTTTGTATTGCTTAAAACTTACTAAGCTTATGAAAGCTTACTCTGCTGTTTGTTTCTCTGTTTTATAGATTGTCGATTTTGGCCACCGACTCGGGGATCGTCAGCAGTTCGTCACACTATCGATCATTTTGGTACTATTATATTTTGGAGTTGATGTGGCATGTATAAATTAGACTGTTGAGAATGATATTTTGTAAATGTAAATATTTAGCCATACGAATATGGCATATGATCTTGAATGTCTGTATAAATTTCAGCTTGATTTTGGATTGTGTTTGATGACTATGTGAATATGATAATTAAATGTTTAGTTCGGTAATGCCTCTTAACCTTAATCCGGTGATCGGATACGGGTTAGGAGTGTTACAATTCTATTAGAATATCTGCTTATATGATGATACATGGACAATTGCTCTGTGAGGTGACTAAGTGTATGGAAAATAGTATTGACTGTTAATTCTGATTGATCACTGTATATACTTCTGAAACTACTGATTTATGTATTATCTGTAAATCTCGATTGAGCAAGTAGGAATAGACATAGATATAGGAGACATGTCACTTAAGACCTACTGTTCCGACTGTTATAGTTACCCGGGCGCAAGGAAGTTTTGCATGTGTTGCAAACACCTGTCAGCTTATGTGAGCAGGCCTATAGTTAACTTCTGTACTATTACTGATTGTAGCTTCGGCTACCGCATTGATTGTAGCTTCAGCTACCGCATTGATTGTAGCTTCGGCTACCTTACTGTTAGTAGTCTCAACTACTTCATGGCTTCGCCATGTCTATGTAACACTTATGTGCTAATCTCTGTATATCTATTCATATTCTGAAATTGCTCAATGGGAATTAGATTAACCGTATTGTGACGAAGTGATTGTACAGGTGAACTGAAAAAAAAATGGTACGGTATACTGAGAATGTCATTGTAAGCTTGTTCATGGTTGATATGTGGAATGAGCACAAAGAGTAAGCTATTTGTATAAAGATATATGATAGCATCTATGATGCTAATGTAATGATATATTGAATTGATTCATTGCTATGAATTTCATATGGCTTACTAAACTGTTGTAGCTTACCCCCTTTTTTTTTCTTTCCTCTGTAGACCTTGAGTTTGTCGAATTAGGATCGTAAAGTCGGAGCCACGCAATGCACTATCCAGCTTCTTTTGGGTATAGAATTCACCTTGAGAGTAAATTATGGCATGTATAGAGCAATGGTGGTTGTAAATAGTTATTTTTGTATGCCTAAATTACATTACTCGTATGATATTTTGTTATTAATGGTTTAACGAAGTTTTCTTTTGAGTAAAACTTATCTTGAAATGGCTAGTCGGTTTATGTTTATATTTGCATGTGTTTTGGGGAGGCCAAGGCTTGGTATATAGCCTAACACGGCCTACTTGGCAGAGTACACGGGTGTGTACCATGACCGTAGGTAACGCACGGCCTAACCCCACAGGTGTGCCCTTGGATCGTGCTTCCCCTACACCTTATTTTAAATTTTATTGTACCACACGAGCGTGAGACACGTCCGTGTGTCTCAATCGTATGGGGTACATGGCCCTCAAACGACCGTGTGGGGTGGCCGTGGCTAATTTGATAGTTTCGACCATGGTCTCTAGACATGGGCGTGTGAAGGCCACGCGGTCTTATCACACGGCCGTGCTATGTGTCACATAGGCGTGTGACGTTGTTTCAAAAGTGAAAAATTTTTCGGGTTTTCGACGCGATAGGATTCAAATCCTAATCATCCGAAATGTTAGTATTACGATAGTAAACCCTTCGATAAGGGTAAAATTTTAATGATTTGGTTGAAATCATGAGTCTGTAATTCGGTAAGTCTGGTAACGCTCACTATTCGATTCTGATGACGGTTTCGGGTAAGGGGTGTTATATTTTTATTGGTATCAGAGCTATGGTTTAGCCGATTCTCGGACTAACGTAGGAGTGTGGTAGTTTGTCTATACATGCCATAAATTGAACTTGATAGTGTGTTGCCTCTTGACCGTTTTAAAAATTGTTTTTCTGTATAGTTATGGATCCTAATCGTGATGTGGCTGATGATGCCCAAAGTAATGCGCCTGCTCTCGCTCAAGGGACAGTGCCTGTTGATTCTGGACCTGCGGGTCAAAGTCAAGGTAAGGAGGCCCGAGCAGCCTTCCTCTACATGATGAATGAATGGTATATTGAATTCATTCGGGCGAATCCGAATGCTCAACCCCCTTTGCCCCCTCTTATACCTCAACCTGCTCCCATAGCTCCTCAACAACCAGAGGTAGTATAATTGACTAAGCCTCCCGTGGATAAGATTAGAAAGTATGGGGCTGAAGAGTTTCGAGCTAATGTGAATGATGATCTGGAGAAGGCCGAGTTCTAGTTGGAGAACACTATTAGAGTGTTGGATGAATTGTCGTGTACTCCTGAGGAGAATCTGAAATATGCTGTATCTCTTTTAAGAGATTCTGCTTATCACTGGTGGAAGACGTTGATATCGGTGGTACACGAGAGAGGGTTACTTGGAATTTCTTCCAAGAAGAGTTTAGAAAGAAGTATATTAGCCAACACTTCATAGATCAGAAAAGAAAAGAATTCCTTAAATTGAAGCAAGGCCAGTTAACTGTAGTCGAGTACGAAAGAGAATTTTTTACGTTGAGTAAGTACACTCAAGAATGTGTGCCTAATGAGGCTACCCTGTGCAAAAGATTCGAAGATAGACTTAATGAAGATATCCGACTACTAATTGGCATTTTAGAAATTAAAAAATTTGTGGTAATGGTTGAAAGAGCCATTAAGGCTGAAGAACTGAGTAAAGAAAAGAGAAAAGTTGAAAATGTAAATAGAGAGGCTCGAAAGAGAACAATGACTAAATCATTTCAATCTCAGTCAAAAAAGTCGAAAGAGACGAGTCTCCGATCGAACGTTTCTACTGGTCATTCCCGTCGAGATTGTGATAGGCGATATTCGGATTTAAGACCCAGGCCACTTTGGTAGCTAGTACTGGAAGCGTCAAGTCTGATAGTAGAATGTAGACATTATGGAAAGAGACATTTGGGTGAATGTTACGTGATTAACCGAGCTTGTTTCCGTTGTGGGTGTCAAGACCATTTCGTGAAAGACTGCCCAGAGCCAGAAGAGCCAGAAAAGCCACAAAATGTGAGATCGAGCAACGTATCTAGAGGGAGACCCCCAAGAAATGTGGGAACTGAGAATAGTGGTAACGACACAATGAGGGACACTACTGTGAGATCTGAAGTGAGAACTCCAGCGAGAACTTATGCTATTCGAGCCCGAGAGGAGGCATCCTCCCCTGAAGTGATTACCGGTATATTTTCTCTTTATGGTACCTTTGTTCTTGCTTTGATTGACCCTGGCTCTACTCATTCATATGTATGTATGAGTAAAATGTCTAATGAGAATTTGTATGTTGAATTTACTGAGCATGTGGTACAAGTTTCAAATCCGTTAGGAAAGCATGTGTTAGTTGATAAAATTTGTAGAAATTGCCCTCTTATGATTCATGGTCATTGTTTTCCTGTTGATTTGATGCTGTTGCCTTTTGATGAATTTGATATTATTTTGGGAATGGATTGGTTGACTTTGCATGGTGCCAAAATAGATTGTAGACAGAAAACTCTGGAATTGAAATGTGATGATGGTAAGGTATGAGAAGTCAAAACCGATAAGTTTGAGTTGACGCCAACTGTAATTTCTACTATGTCTGCTTCTAAGTGTCTGAAAGAAGGATGTGAAGCTTATCTCGTGTATGTTTTGAATACTGAATTATCTGAAAGAAAGATTGAATCTGTACCTATTGTGTGTGAATTCGTGGATGTATTTCTAGAGGAACTGCCTGGTTTACCCCGGATAGAGAGGTTGAATTTGGTATAGAGTTGCATCCTGGTACTGCTCTGATATCGATTACTCCTTACAGAATGGCGCCTGCGGAATTGAAAGAACTGAAGGTACAGTTGCAAGAGTTAACCGATAGAGGGTTAGTAAGACCGAGTTTTTCACCGTGGGGTGCTCCGGTGTTATTTGTTAAGAAGAAGGATGGATCATTGAGACTTTGTATTGATTACTGACAGCTTAATAAAGTAACTGTGAAGAATAAGTATCCGTTACCCAGAATTGATCATTTATTTGATCAATTAAAAGATGCTACCGTGTTTTCTAAAATCGGTCTAAGGTCCGGGTACTATCAGTTGAAAGTTAAAGAAGGAGATGTGCCGAAAACTGCTTTTGGAACTCGATATGGTCATTATGAGTTCTTAGTAATGCCCTTCAGTCTGACCAATGCTCCGGCTATCTTTATGGATCTAATGAACCGAATTTTCGGCCCTATTTGGACAAATTTGTAGTGGTTTTCATAGATGACATATTAGTTTACTCTTCGAGTGAGTCTGAACACGCTGAACATCTAGGAATTGTATTACAGATCTTACGGGAAAAGAAACTATTTGCTAAGTTCAGCAAAAGTGAATTTTGGCTCCAGGAAGTTGGATTTTTAGGGCATGTTGTATCCGGTGAGGGGATACGAGTGAAACCAAGGAAAATTTCAGCTATTTTAGAATGGAAGCCTCTAAAGACTGTGTCTGAGATTAGAAGTTTTCTGGGTTTGGCTAGCTATTACCGTCGATTTGTTGAAGGCTTTTCGATGATAGCATCTCCGATGACTAAATTGCTGCAAAAAGGTAGTAAGTTTGAATGGACCGAAGAGTGTCAACAGAGTTTTGATAGATTAAGGAAATGTTTGACAGAAGCACTAGGTTTGATCCTTCCAGAATCGGGAAAGGAATTTGTAGTGTATAGTGATGCCTCTTTAAATGGACTCGGGTGTGTTCTAATGCAAGAGGGAAAAGTGATAGCTTATGCTTCTCGACAGCTGAAACCGCACAAACGGAATTATCCTACTCATGACTTAGAGCTAGCTACCATTTTCTTTGCACTGGAAATATGGCGACATTATTTGTATGGTGAGAGATGTCATGTGTATACCGATCATAAAAGCCTAAAATATGTGATGATACAGAAGGATTTGAATTTACGTTAGAGAAGGTGGTTAAAACTGTTGAAGGATTATGAATTGGTGATAGACTATCATCTGGGAAAGGCTAACTTGGTCGCGGATGCCTTGAGTATAAAGTCCCTCTTTGCTTTACGAGCTATGAATGTGAGATTTGAAATGTCTGACAGTAGTGCCTTGATTGTGGAATTACGAATTAGGCCAGTGTTTTTACAAGAAATTTATGAGGCTCAGAAAGTAGACAATGAGTTACAAAATAAAAGAGAATAGTGTTTTGAGAATGAAGATTCTGAATTTAGTGTAGATCCGAATGGCTGTCTAATGTATTGTGACCGATTATGTGTACCGAGAAATTCTGAATTGATTAACAAAATTATGCATGAAGCTCATAGTAGTGGTATGGTAATACACCCTGGTAGTGTAAAAATGTATAACGATCTGAAGAAACTGTATTAGTGGCCAGGTATGAAACAAGATATCTCTGAATTTGTGTCAAAATGTCTGATCAGTTAGCAAGTGAAAGCTAAACATCAAGTGCCATATGGATTACTACAACCGATTTTAATTCCTGAATGGAAATGGGATCGAGTAACAATGGATTTTGTATTGGGTTTGCCTCTAACACCGAGGAAGAAAGACTCAGTTTGGGTAATAGTGGATCGATTAACTAAATCAGCTCATTTTATTCCAATCCGTACTGACTTTTCACTTGCTAAGCTGGCTGAACTGTATATTGCTGAAATAGTGTGATTGCATGGTGTGCCACTGTCCATAATTTCAGACTGAGATCCACGGTTTACTTCAAGGTTTTGGAAGAAGTTACAAGATACCTTAGGTACAAAATTGAATTTTAGTACGGCATTCCATCCTCAAACGGACGGACAATCTGAAAGGGTAATTCAAGTATTAGAGGATATGCTTAGATGTTGTGTTTTGGAATTCGAGAGTAGTTGGGACAGATATTTGCCGCTGATTGAATTTGCGTATAACAACAGTTATTAGTCCAGTATAAAAATGGCACCTTATGAAGCATTGTATAGACGGAAGTGTCAAACTCCACTGTATTGGACCGAATTGAGTGAGCACCGATTGCATGGAGTTGATTTGATTAAAGAGACTGAAGAAAAAGTAAAGATAATTCGAGATAATCTGAAGGCTGCATCGGACCGATAGAAATCGTATTCGGATTTAAAGAGAAAGGAAATTGAATTTCAAACAGGCGATAAAGTATTTTTAAAAGTGCCACCGTGGAAGAAAATTCTAAGATTTGGCCGTAAGGGTAAATTGAGTCCACGTTTTATTGGCCCGTATGAAATAATTGAGAGAATTGGCCCCGTAGCCTATCGTTTAGCTTTGCCATCTGAATTAAATAGAATCCATAATGTATTTCATGTTTCTATGTTGCGACGTTACCGATCGGATCTGACACATGTGATTTCACCAAATGAGGTAGAAATTAGGTCAGATATGACTTATGAAGAGGAACCAGTTAAGATTCTGTCTTAAGAGATAAAACAGTTAAGAAACAAGGAAATACCGTTAGTAAAAGTATTCTGGCAAAGGCATGGTGTGGAAGAAGCAATGTGGGAAACCGAAGAAGCTATGAGGAAGTAATACCCTTAACTGTTCACTGGTAAGATTTTCGGGGACAAAAATCCCTAAGGGGGACAGAATTGTGACAACCCGAATCAGGGCTAGTCGGAATAGTGGTTTCGTAACCACAAATTCGAAGTGAGAATTTTTAATTATGTGAATTTTTGATGATATCTGTTTGATTAAATATTAGAGTCAAGATACTATATGAAAATTTTACTGTATTAATGTTTGATTGCTCAATAAGGACTAAATTGAGAAAAGTCTAAAATGTGCCTATTAGTTGATAATTGGACTTGATTGAATTGTTGCATGAAATAGGAAGCTCTTATGTGACAAAAAAACCATTAGTGAGTGTTATGGACCAAAATAGCCTTACATGGAAAAATATCTTAGTAATAGATGGAAGGGCATTTTTGTCAAATGTGAGTAAAAAACAAAATAAGATGAATAAAACATCATCTTCTCCATGGAAAAAGTCCCTATGTTCAGCCGAAAATCTCTACCTCCATAGCCAAGGGTTTCAAAATTTTTCAAGCTTCTATGTAAGTGCAATTTGGTCCCTTTTTCAATTATTTTTGCATTTTTGGACTACTTGAAGCTTATATTTCATGATTTTACCATTTATTTGAAGAAAAATTGAGGTCTAGAAATTTACCCATTTGTGATAGAAGTTTGTTTAGCTCCCTAATGGTAGATAATGAATGATTATTGTATTATACATATGTTTTAATGGATGAAATTGATTGAAGTGCATAAAAAGGGACTAAATTGTAGAGATTACAAATTGTTCCTAAATGTGCGCAATAATAGGATTTTAAGTGTTATAATTGTGAAAATGGGTTATATAAGCCCATGGAATAAAGAAATGAAATTTTGATGTCTGAGGGACTAATTAATAATTATTGAAAAGTTGAAGGGTAAATTTAGAAATTTACCCCATATGTGAACTGTGTCTATATTGAATTAGATAAATAATATTTGTGTTATATGTGTTAATTCAGATCAAGAACGGTCTGAAAGAACCCATGATAAGGGAAAACAGAAAGCTCTCGACTAATTTCGAGAATTAGTCCTTTTTGACAATCCAAGTAAGTTATATGTAATTCTAGCGAATTTGATTAGTTCTGTTAGAATATCTGTTTATATGATGATACATGGACAATTGCTCTGTGAGGTACTTGAGTGTATGGAAAATAGTATTAACTGTTAATTCCGATTGATCACTGTATATACTTCTGAAACTACTGATTTATGTATTATCTATAAATCCCGATTGAGCAAGAAGGAATAGACATAGATATAGGAGTTAAGACCTACTGTTCCGACTGTTACAGTTACCCGGGCGCTAGGTAGTTTTGCATGTGTTGCAAACACCTATTAGCTTATGTGAGCAGGCCTGTGGTTAACTTCTGTACTGTTACTGATTGTAGCTTCGGCTACCGTACTGATTGTAGCTTCGGCTACCACACTGATTGTAGCTTCGGCTACCTTACTGTTAGTAGTCTCAACTACTTCATGGCTTCGCCATGTCTGTATAACACTTATGTGCTAATCTTTGTATATCTATTCATATTCCGAAATTGCTCAATGGGAATTAGATTAACCGTATTGTGACGAAGTGATTGTACAGGTGAACTGAAAAAAATGGTACGGTATACTGAGAATGTCATTGTAAGCATGTTCATGGTTGATATGTGGAATGAGCACAAAGAGTAAGCTATTTGTATAAAGATATATGATAGCATCTATGATGCTAATGTAATGATATATTGAATTGATTCATTGCTATGAATTTCATATGGCTTACTAAGCTATTGTAGCTTACCCCCTTTTTTTTTCTTTCCTCTGTAGACCTTGAGCTTGTCGAATTGGGATCGTAAAGTCGGAGCCACGCAACGCACTATCAAGCTTCTTTTGGGTATAGAATTCACTTTAAGAGTAAATTATGGCATGTATAGAGCAATGGTGGTTGTTAGAATTCACTTTGAGAGTAAATTATGGCATGTATAGAGCAATGGTGGTTGTAAATAGTTATTTTTGTATGCCTAAATTACATTACTCGTATGATATTTTGTTATTAATGGTTTAACGAAGTTTTCTTTTGAGTAAAACTTATCTTGAAATGGCTAGTCGATTTATGTTTTTGTTTGCATGTGTTTTGGGGAGGCCAAGGCTTGGTATATAGCCTAACACGGCCTACTTGGCAGGGTACACAAGCGTGCACCATGACCGTGGGTGACACACAGCCTGACCCCATGGGTGTGCCCCTAGACCGTGCTTCCCCTGCACCTTGTTTTAAATTTTATTGTACCACACGGGCATGAGACACGATCGTATGTCTCAACCGTGTGGGGTACACGGCCCCTAAACGACCGTGTGGGGTGGCTGTGGGTAATTTGACAGTTTCGACCACAGTCTCTGGACATGGGCGTGTGAAGGCTACACGGTCTTATCACACGACCGTGCTATGTGTCACACGGGCGTGTGACGTTGTTTCAAAAGTGAAAAATTTTCTGGGTTTCTGACGCGATAGGATTCGAATCCTAATCATCCGAAACATTAGTATTGCGATAGTAAACCCTTCGATAAGGGTAAAATTTTAATGATTTGGTTGAAATCATGAGTCTGTAATCCGGTACGTCCAGTAACACTCACTACTCGATTCCGATGACGGTTTCAGGTGAGGGGTGTTACACATAAAATTTTAAAAACGAATCAATCCAATATATAAAAATTGTTTCTTAATGATTCGACATGACGAGGCTCGAATGCCACTGTTAGAACTATAAAACAAAATTTGATATAAACTTAAAACTGTAAATTAGGATTTATCACATTAAATCATCAAGAATAGATCAAGAGCAAAACTAGATGCGAAAATGTACCTAAATTCATTGATTTCTTAACATCTATAGATCTTAGGGTTTTAATCTTCCAAAAGCACACAAGTAATATAGAGAAGGTGATTCTCTCTTCTCTAAAGATGGGATATTGAAAAAGTTAGCTTGTTATGTAATTTGAGGACCATAAACCTAATATATATAACTTTGACACATTAGCCCTAATTTCTAATAAGCACATCATCAATTAGAAATTAGTTACTAGAGTATCTACACATGTCCATATTTTCCAATACAATTTACTCAGACATCTTTGTATTCAGTGCAAGTTTTTTTTCCCATCATTTGTGAGAAACAATAAACTTATTTTTCTTGGATAGTGTTTAAATAAACAAGAAACAGAAATGCAGCTGATTTTGAACTCAAAATTAAAGTTCCAACTGTCTTGTTTTATTTTGTAATTGCTGTCTGTAACACCCTAAACTCGACCTAAATATTATGGCCGAATCCAGGAGTGTTACGAAGAAGGATTTTGAAACCAATGAAACTTTGATAAATCAATGTTTAGTTTTTTGTTAAAACATCCAAGTTTTATAAAACATATTCATTTATATATATGTTAGTGAAACCGTTACATGTTGTTCTTTAAAGTTAGTCAATTATTTCACAGCAAAGTTTGAAAACCATATAAAATAGAATCATTCGCTCGTGTTTTCCAAAATATTTATTCACATAAAACCACTATTTGTCAATCACTATAATTTTAAAAAATTTAACGCAACCAAACCAAAACCAACAGTTAAAACCGTACAGTCTAGAGAGTCCCAAAAATTACAAACTCTAAAATAAATCTAGAATTTAAAATACCAAAACTAATAATAATGAGAAATAGTTTCCTAACGAGTGATCACCATTGAGCTTCCGTCGCACCAGCCCACTTATGACTGAGGGTTACCTGTACAGATCAGACAAACAGATATGAGTTTTCGTAAACTTAGCGTGTAACCCAACAGAGATAGTCATGCAACATTTACAGAATCTCATATGCAGATAGAAATAGAGTCGGACCTAAGTCCTTAATAGATACAGATATTAGAATCAGATGTACAGAACAGATATATGGAATCCTACCCTATCCTCTACACACTATCTCTAACCATCCCATCACACCATGTGGGGTTAAACACACCTACCCATCCCTACACACAATATAGTGTCGATACGACACATAACAAAATAATATGCAGTCAAGCTGCCAGAATATAGGCAAAAGGTCTGCATACAGATCACTTCCTCTACATATGCAAAACCCCACCCTATACACACATACAGAATACAGATGCAACAATACCAGAATAAACATGTTTAACATGCCAGTATATAGATAAATACATATATAGATAAATACATACTTAACAGTATAGTTAGGCATACATATCAGTTTCCTACTCAAAATTGGACTATCAAAGCATTAGCTCACATGAAATAGGGTTTGGTTAGCCCTTACCGACCCTACGGTAGACTCTTAGTCGATCGGAACGACCAGTGCGACCTTAGGGAAAATTTTAGAATCTTGGGTCCACACGCCCATGTGGCCCACATGCCCAGATTAGCCTTGCCCGTGTGACCCACACGGCTTGACCCAAAACCCACACACCCGTGTGGCCCACACGCTCAATCTGGCCAAGCCCGTATGGTCCACACGGCTACACTCACACCGTCACACGGCCGTGTCTCGCACACGGCCACACCTATGACATTCACACGCCCGTGTCTTGCACACGACCAGACACAGGCCTATGTGGTGTCAACAATACCCTTTTTTGGCTTTCATCGAACCTCAATTTTCGTGTTTAGGGTACACACCTGATACTTTTAATGCAAAACCACTCCCGAGACCACCATAACTTAAAAATCGATAATACGAACTCCCAAAATTAGTCTAAATCCTCAATTACCAAACTCACAAACCTAACAATGGTGAAATTCAAGTGGTCATCACTTACTTGCTTTCCACAAACGATTCCGACTACAATTCCGCAAGAGGAGAACCACGTTCCTCGCGATTCACTACTGCCAACCCAAAAATCAAACTAACAAAAAACAAAACCGACTTAAATAAACTTTAACCAATGCCCCTAATCTAAGAAGAAACTCACCAGTATCACTTACCTAAACATGCAAAGTAATCAGAGATTCGTATTATCGTAATTTTGAAAGGGAGAATTTGATAGAAACAAGAGAAAAGAAAAAAAATGAATTTTGGTGGGGAAAGAATAGTATAACGTCAAAAATTTTGGAAAGATGAGAGAGAAAGAAGAAAAAAACTAAAAAAATTAAAAAAATTAAAAAGAATTAAATCCCAACCCAATCTAATCTTACCAACCTAATCTCAACCACCCACTCATTCAGACTTCCAATCCCATCCAAACTCTCTTAGACAACTGAAACAAAAATTATCACTTATGCTCATGCCGAGATTTAAACACAAGACCTCCAACAAACTAACTCCTTACCACTTGAACCAACAGACTCAATTAGAATAAGTTTACAAACAATATTATATAAGCCCACCCAATAGGGACAAGGCTTGGATAAAAAATAACGATATTTTCTAAATGTGTGACTTAAACCCAAGACCTCAAACACACAATCAAAACACTTAGCCACTAAAATAGATACACATTTGTGTTAGATTTCGCAAAACTATACTTAAATTATTCAGGGCATTACACTGTCAACTTTGGAACAAAATAACTTCTGTAATCAAACCTGTTGTATTGATGTTGGGGTAAACAAAAGAGGTTTAAGATGTTAATTTGTGTAAAATTAATGTATTTATACGACATTTCTTACAAAAGTTCAAAATATTATACCACTCTATTATCATCTCTTTAATTTTTCAAACTCATCCTAATAAATTAGATTACAGACTAATACTCCATCCACAACCTTACCTCTTCATCTTTACACCTTTATTTAATTTGCCCCAAGTCTTTTATTTAGAGTAAATTCACTCTCAACCTTTCATTGTTAACATTGGGGTGAACATTTCATAAAATCAAGTCTAATCGAGTGAAAAAATTTCAAGTTAATCAAGTTGAGAGCCATGTTTTATCATCTAACTCAATTTGGAATTTTTCGTTAAGTGAAATGAAATCCGATTCGAGTTAGATTAAAACAAATAAATATGTCAAATTAAAACTTGTTACAGTATAACTAATTCTATGTTAGAGCACATAAATTTAAATTTGTATTTATTTGAACAATCTTTAAAACCAAAATAAGATTAAAAAAAAAAAGATATTTTAGTGTGATAAACTTGATGTGGTTATTTACTTGTTTAGGCCCTTTAAATTTTAATTTTTTTTATATATTTTTTTAGAATTTTGTTTTTTTTTTAATTTTTTATAATTTATTTTGAAATTTATTTTAAATTTCTTTTTGTAAATTTTGTTGAGAGAGACCAATTTGCTCATTTTTTTAAATTGACAAGGACCAAAGTGATATTTACACCAATCTATTATTCGAATTGTAAAATTCAACTAGACTCAAACTTAAAAAACCGAATTACATATTCCATTTAGCTTGAAAAAATCAAATAACTTGAATAACTCAATTCAATTAACTCAAAATTCGATTTTTTTAGTCTAATCGAGTTTTACTCACCCCTAATTATTGAATTTAGTCGAACATAAATTAAAATTTAAAATAATTTGTAATTGATTAAAAATATGCACCCAAATTGATAAGAATACATATAATTAAAAAAAAATTCCAATATCGATATTCCTAAATAAATTTATATTTTAACTAAGTTTATAAAATTGATTTATTTAAAAAAAATGTTTTAACTTTTATTGTTAAAATATGTTTTAATGCTGATAGTTTTTTTAAATAATTTTTTTTTTTGTTATAAATAACTTGTTAAGTTAATATCCATCAAAATCAATATAAATTTTGGTGTACTTTAAATTCTAATAATCATTAGAAGTAAATCTCTACTTCATTTATACTTCTTATGTTTATAAATAGAGATGTCGGAGAAACTTTGTAAACATTCTGATTGATCAATAAAATACGCTCTTTCTTTGCTCTCCATTCTCCTTGTTCTTTATTCTTTATCTTTTATTTTATATCAGTTTTTAGAAAAATTAAATTTTTAACATTATCTTGAAAATTTTAAAACATATGTTTATTTAAATTTTATCTTTAAAATAATTTCTCAACAAATCTAGCATAAAAAAATTGTTAAAAGTAAATATTATAAGCTGGAATACATTTGTATTTTCTATTAATTAATTTAGCACCACACAATTTAATTATAACATAAAGTACAATATATAGAAATCTACAATTAATTACTTATAATAATATGTATCTAAAATATTTAATAATAACATTATATAATAACTTTATTGTATATTTAACCTATAAATTCAATTATCAGCATGCCCCACCTTTGTGCCATTTCTCTAAAAAAAACAAACTTAGAATTACTTGTTTTCATTTTTATGTAAATATGCTACAATAGGTAATATATATTATCTCACATATAATTATTAAATCAATAATTTGAAACTCTTTAATATTTTAATTAAATTAATTTATAAGAGATTAATTATTGTTTTTATTGATTAACTTTATATCATTATAAAAATATTAATTCTAAATAAAATATTAAATCTATAATATATATATATATATAAACATGAGTGAAAATATTTTGAACTGACAAATATACTTTTTTATTGTTCATCGTATTACTAAATTGACATTAGAATTTTAATTCATTAATATGTTATTAAATTTTTATTGGATAATTACAAAAGTGATTAATTAACTTTTAATTCATTGAATACAATTGGATAAATTAAAAATAATAAAAATATAAAATATATATATTACTTATATTATTATTTATTATATGATAATAGCAAAAAAAATCTAATTGTTATAAAATAAAGAGAGATAAAGAGAATCAAGAATAAAGAAAATACGAAAGTAATAGAGAATGTACTTTATTGATAAAAGGGATGATTACAATGTTTCATCAGAGTCTATATTTATAGGCATAAGAAGTATAAAAGAAGTAGAGATCTAATTCTAAGAATTTAAAGTACATTAAAACTTTATCTTGATCATGATGGACATCTAATTAATAAGATATTCATAACACTCCCCCTTGGATGTCCATTGGTAGATAATGCGTCTCATTAAAACCTTTTTAGGAAAAACCCTATGAGATAAAAGCCTAATGAAGGAAAAAGAGTACATAATCTATAATAGGCATAATTTGTTGCCTCATTCGGGAAAATTTTGGGGAAATATATTTTGATCTCTTCAGGAGTTTCAACAATAATCATAGTAAACTTTAATCATGCTCATTCTATAAAAATACAAATAGGTATTTTAGATCATTTTATAATCCTTTTTTAACTCCTATTGACTAAGTCAAATTTACCACATATATTCAATTATTTCAATTCATATAAATAAATAATTTCCTGAGAATTTCAATATGCTTCTATGATTCTAAATTCTTCAAGGATTTTAATATAAATTTTACTATGTAGTAGTTTATAAAGGTTGTAACAACCATTAGATGCAAGTTAAATCTCTTATGAATTGTCAAAATAATATGTCTAAAGGTTATTGCATCCACCACAAAAGAATACTATATTTTTTCATAATCAATACTAGTACTTAGCGAAAAACTTCATATTTTTATACCGTTTCTACAAAACTACTTCATTTGCACCCTCACTGGCTTTACACCTTTAGATATTTCGAATACTGGTGTAATACCCTTTACTTGCATTCGATGCCAGGATAGGGTATGAGGCATTACCTTACTAAAACACATGCAAACATTCAACCTCGAGTCAATGAAATCTGTCCCAAATTAAAACTTTTTCAAACATTGTCTTATGGTCTTTAATATGGACCTACAAGGCTTAAAACATGGTTTGGAAACAATCCGAGACCAAACCGAGTGCTTAGAAAACTTTCAAGAAAATCCACTAAAAATAGGGCACATGCCCATGGGGAAGGGCAACACGCCCCTATGGCCTCTAGACATGGCCGTGCTGATGGCCTGTATGGTTTACACGGCCTAAACACTAATGGATATGCCCGTGCCCCTCATCTATGTGGATTTATTTTCTAACATCGAACCTATAGGGGGTTTCACACAGCCTGGCACACATCCGTGTGCTCAACCCGTGTCCCTTACACGACCATGACACATCCGTGTTGCGGCCCGTGTGCAAAAACCTTGACATTCTGTTTCTAACGTCAGTAACCATTTAAGGTCACACGGCCATGGCACACACCCGTGTGCTAGACCGTGTCCTCCACACGGTTGAGACACACAGCTGTGTCTCAGCCTGTGTGGTAAACTACTAGGTATTTAATTTTGCCAACCTAAGGTGCAGGGGACACACGGCCTAACCACACACTCGTGGGGCAGACCGTGTGTCACACACGGCCTAGACACATGCCTGTGTGCCTACCCGTGTGGATAATATAAGGCTATCTACCAAGCCTTTTACCACCTTGAAACAAGATCATACACATACCAACACATAGCAAGGCACAAATACTCAACCAATAACTAGAATTTGACATACATACAACTTCACATGGCCAATTCAACCACTCAATAATACTACTATCATTAGTACACATATTCCTCCAAAACTACTTTGCACATTCATAAAAACATCAACATTTACATTTATAAACCAATAGCAAATATTAGCCAATATCTTTGGCCTTATACAAAATAAGGTACTTCAAAATTAAGCCAACACACTTGGCCCAAATACAATGACACTTAACAATGACTAGTCCCTATACATGCCATTTCTCAAAATGCTAGAAACTAACTATACCGAATGCTTTGAATGATAGTGTGAACGAAGCCTTCGACGTCCGTTGATACACGAACTAAATTGGTGCCACTATAAGAAAATGGAAAGTAAAAGGGAGTAAGCATAAAGCTTAGTAAGCTGCAAGTAAATAAATAACAACAATTTACCATGCTATAAGATGCTCTTAACACATCACAAATTTTACATGATATGAAAGAATGGCTATAGGCATAACTTACTCATTTTTCATCTTTTACTAATCATACAACATAATATTGAGCTCACATTTCATACATTTCATATAGGTACTTGCACCACTCACGAAGTTATCATAATATATCTCGATTTAAATACAAATTTTAAATTTCCCGTTGAACTATTTAAAATTTGAAAGGATATTCAATGAGCCTCAAACATAGGGTATTAAGCCGATGCCATGTACTAGACATGGCCTTATACTGGCTCACATGTCAAGTCGACGCCATGTCCCAAACATGGTCTTACACTGACTCTCAATGTATCAAGGCCAATGCCCTGTCCCAAACATGGTCTTACAATGGCTCTCAAGTATCGAGGCTGATGCCATGTCCCAGCCATGGTCTTACACTGGCTCTCCTCTATCCGTGCCGATGCCATGTCCCAAACATAGTCTTACACTAGCTTGCCTGTTGAGGCCGATGCCATGTCCCAAACATGGTTTTACACTAGCACTCGTATCAACACCGATGCCATGTCCCAAACATGGTCTTACACTAGCTCTCGTATAACCCTAGTATCATGGCAAAGAATATCCAATCTATTCATACAGTTCAACCGGGCCTTATCACATAAATTCTCATCAATGCATTACTCTAATTCACATTTATTCATTTTATGCAAAAATAGCTAATCTCATGCATAATTATAGAAAAGTTGTATTATTTACCTACAACTTACCTCGGTATACAAATGTGAAGGACTTCTCGGTTTAGTCTGTTTGCTTCGCCTTCCCTCGGTCTAGGTTCGGGTTTCGTACTTCTTAATCTATAATAACAAAATTTCACTAATTTAATCTCTATACTAGTCTAAAAAATTCAAAATTCATAAATTTGGCAAAATGACCATTTTGCCCCTAGACTTTAGCAAAATGACCATTTTACCCCTAGGCTCAGAAATTGATTTTTATCAAATTTTCTTAATAACCAAGCCTAACCAAATATTTTTCACTCTTATGGCAGCCTACAATTTCCATTATTTCATACAATTACTGCACAATTTATCAACTTTACAACTAAGTCCAATTTAGGTGTTTTCCATGAACACCCTTTCATAAAAGTTGTTTATTTAACAACTATGATTCATTTTCTTCTATAAAACTTCAGCTAACAATATAAACTCTTTCATGGTGAAACCCTAGACTTTCTATCATTTTGGAAAATAGTCCCTTCAATAGATAGCCCATGCTACAAGGGTTCCAAAAATGTAAAAATTATCAAGAAAGACCATCAAATTGACTTACTTGAGAGAGAACTTAGTGGCTGAAATTTTTGAGCTTCCAAAACCCAGCAATGGCTGATATTTTCTCTAGAATGAAGAATAGAAATGAAAAGGATTATTAGGCCTTTATTTTATCAATTTAGTCACCAACATAATACTTAACCTTTGACTTTTCCATTTTTCTTTTCTCTTGGCTGGCCATCACCAATAGAATGGGTCTAATTGCCCATTAAAGGCCCCCAATTTAGGTTCTCTAGCTATTTAACACCATTTGCTTGAAAAATGTAAAATTTGCCTTTTATGCGATTTAGTCCTTTTTCTTAATTAAGCTTCCAATCGCTAAAATTAATTTACCAAAATTTTTATGCACCCTTATAAAAATGCTATAACACATAAAATGATATTAGAAATAATTTATCTAACCTCGGGTTAGTGATTTCGAAATCACTATTCTTACTAGGCCCAAATTCGGGCTATTACAACTGGTCCAAAAATTTCACGAATTTAATTATACTTGAGTTGCGTCTTTTTTATTTTGATTAATTTATTTCATATGTATATTTCTCAATGGATTACTCAAAATATTCCTTTTATTTTATTATTCTAATAATGATATTGCATGCAAAATTGTTGTTGACCACTTTTATTATTCAGTTCTATATTTTCTCGGATTGACATAACTTATCAAGATATTATTTTCATTATTTTAAATTCAGTTTTTAGGTACCTGAATCTTTTCTAGAGTTTTAATTATTAGTTATGTCTTGGGTCTTTTCTAGTGCACCCGCCTCCATTATATGACCATCTAGAAGAATTTTCATCTTTGGAACTAATCAATCTATTATTTATTCTAACTGATTATCCTACTATGACTTTGATTCAAATTAAAATATTAGATGATATATAAAACTTGGTTATTCTCATTAAGTTTATAAATACATCTAACAGTTAACTTGTAATGAGTTCTCCTTATTGAACTTCTAGCTCAAATTACTCTCCCCCTAACTCATTACAAGTTATTATTTCTCTCCCCCTAATGTCGGGAAAACTATCAATTCAAAATTGTAATCACAAATCATGTCACAATTGAATCACAAATACATTCAAAACATCAAATAATATAAAGAAACTTGTAATTAATATATATTCCCAACTTTCTTTGAGGATTCATTCATCTTTGTGCATTGTGGTGGAGCAATTGGAACATATACCCCACATCTAAAAATTGTAAGATGGAAAATATTTGGCCCTTGACCAAAAATAAATTGTAATGGAGAGAATTGATAATTTATTAGCTTGATGCATACAACATGTAAATCAATACAATCTCATGCTAAAATAGTAAGTTTTGTTCTCATAATTAATGATTTAGCTATTAGTTAAAGGCATTTGATAAACAATTCAGCTAAATCATTTTGTGTGTGAACATGAGCTATAGGATGTTCAACTTTTATCCCAATTGACATGCAATAGTCATTGAAAAATTGGTATGTAAACTTACCAACATTAGCAAGATCAATTGTTTTAATTACATAATATGAAATTACTCATTTAAACAAGCAATCTTGCAAACGACAGGTTGCGAGTTGATAACGCATGTGATTATTTTGTATATGCATCTACCAAAATCATATAATATCAAAATCATCCACATGGTGGATGAATGGGTCCATATTCATTTCAGAAATGCAAGACATTAAATCAAAATTTTAGCTATTGAGTTTCTAAGAATCAATTTTCATTGAGAACAAGCAACAAATTAGAATTCTTTAAATTAAAAAATCTTCTGGTTCTTTAATGAATGTCTATATGAATTCTCAATTAATTTTCGCATCATATGTGATCTAGGATGGTTTAACTGGTCATGCCAAGTAGTAAATGCATTTGTATTAGTAAACTTCTGGTTTACTTTAACATGTGTTTCAATTGTACTAAATTGTAACAAATTGATAATTTCATTATTATTCATTTTAATTTGTATCCACATATAAGTACTATTGTGACATTTACTACTAGAAATGTCTAAATCAATTTGAAGTCTATAATGCCACTAAGTCAATAAATATAATTTCTAAATAATTATATACAATATTCGCTTAAGGGAATATGCCAAAACCTTCAAATGCCCAAATATTAATAGCAAACTTTGAGAGTAGATCTTATTTTCCAGGTGTACAATAGTTACATAACCAATGATTTTTCATACATAAGTTTTTCTCTCTTGTAAGTTCTCATCAGTAATATTTTACCATATAATTTTAATTGAGAATTTATTCTGAATACTGTAGAGTTATACTCACAGTTTTTAAAAAAAAAACTTGCAACTTTAGGTGCATCCAATCATAATAAGTTTTAGATAGAATTATCATATTCTATTGCTCACGAGTAAATCTTTCACAGTTAAATATCTTGCTTTCAACCTTTTAATAGGGATGATGGTAAAAAAATATCACAAAGATTATAAAATAAATATAAATTAATAACCAAATCCCCTTTTTTACTCATATGAAATAAAATATTTTCCTTATTCACAATTTCAATATAAGATCCATTATAAATATCTTTTAAAAGTAATGCATTAACCATCACAAATTTTGTGCTTTTTAGATATTGATATATTAGCTCTGTTGGAGCTTTCAACTAATTTTGTACTATCAAATATTGAAATAATATTTTTTTTTGTTTTAGTATCAAATAAGATAAATACTTTTTATCTATAATGATAGAATTTATTACTACATTCTCATATCCTTCCTCAAAGAATATTAGCAGAAACAAAATTTTGGGCAAACGCCGCATATGTGGCCAATAATCTTTCATATCACATTGATAACGTAAGTTATCTTTACCATTTGAAAAGTTATCTTGAGAACTATCATTGTTCTATTTTTTATTACTATGTTTGTGACAGTCCGATTTAGGGCTTAAACGGAATAGTGGTTTCGAAACCACAAATTTGAAGTAGAAAAATTTATTTCGATTAATTTTTAATATTTACAGTGTGATGGAATGACTGTGTGAAAATGTCGTTGCGGAATTTTATCGTTTGGGTGCTCAATTTGATATTTAGGACTAAATTGAAATAGGTAAAAAATGTGTGTTCTAGTTCATAAAGGTACTTGTGAGTAATGAGTTTTTAAAGTAGAGGTCCTTATATGGTAATTAGTCCATTTGTTAAATTGTTGGACAAAAATGGACATGGAATAGGTGAGGTAGGATTTTTTTTTTATTAATGGCATTTTAGTCATTTTATAAATAAAAGAATAAAAAGGGAAAATAAGCCAAAATTTGTTCATATTCTCCTACCTCTTGGCCGAATATTGATAATTCTCCATAGCTAGGGTTTTGTCATCTTTCAAGCTTGATTGTAAGTGCATCCTAGCCCCGTTTTTAATGTTCTTCGTATTTTTGAAATCCTCGTAGCTCAGTTTACCTATTTCTATCATTATTTTTAGTTAGGGTTTATGTTTAAAAATTTACCCATGAATTATATGCATGTATTTTGATGTTTTATGAAAGAATATGAATGTTTGGAGTGTGATAAATGTGACAACACGAATTAGGGGCTAGTCAGAATAGTGGTTTCGTAACCACAAATCCGAAGCAAAATTTTTTGATTATGTGAATTTTGGATGATATCTGCTTGATTGAAAATTTGAGTTGAAATACTGATTGAGAATTTTACTGTATTGATGCATAATTGCTTTATAAGGACTAAATTGAGAAAAGTGCAAAATGTGCCTATTAGTTGATAATTGGACTTGATTGAATTGCCACATGAAATAGGAAGCTTTTATGTAGTAATAAGACCAATAGCGAGTGTTATGGGAAAATATCTAAGTAATGG
The DNA here is from genome assembly GCA_020496765.1 of Gossypium stocksii. Lineage (NCBI taxonomy): Eukaryota > Viridiplantae > Streptophyta > Magnoliopsida > Malvales > Malvaceae > Gossypium > Gossypium stocksii. Next base: position 58,574,689 of record CM035626.1, read on the forward strand.
CTTGAAGGGCAAAATGGTCATTAGTGAATATGAAAAAATTTCAATAAAACAAAAGCTATCATCTTCTTCATTCTCTCCATGGTGCTGTCAAAAATTCCATACACCATAGCTAGGGTTTCAAAATTTTTCAAGCTTTCATGTAAGTGCAATTTGGTCCCCTTTTCAATTATTTTTGCATTTTTGGACTTCTTGAAGCTTGTATTTCATTATTCTACCATTTATTTGAAGAAAAATTGAGGTATAAAAATTTACCCATTTGTGGAATGAGTGTCTTTGGCTCACTAATGGTAGATAATGGAAGTTTTAAATGCTATATGCATGTTTTAATAGATGAAATTGAATGAAAGTTCGTAAAGAGGGACTAATTTGTAGAGATTACAAATTGTTCCTAAATGCGTGGAATAATGAATATTTGAGTGTTATACTTGTAAAAATGGGCTTTATAAGCCTATGGAATAAAGAAAATGAAATTTTGATTGATGTCTAAGGGACTAATTAGTAATTATTGTAAAGTTGAGGGGTAAAATTGGAAATTTGCCCCAGATGTGAACTGTGACTGTATTGAAATAGATAATTGATATCTGTGCTATATGTGTTAATTTAGATCAATAACGGTCTGAAAGAGCCCGTGATCAGGGAAAAGAGAAAGTCCTCGATTAAATTCGAGAAGTAAATCTTTTTGGCAATCCAGGTAAGTTATATGTAATTCTAGCGAATTCGATTAGTTCTGTTAGAATATTTGCTTATATGATGATACATGGATGATTGCTCTGTGAGGTGATTGAATGTATGGAAAATAGTATTGACCGTAAATTCTGATTGATCATTGTATATGCTTCTAAACTACTGATTTATGCATTATCTGTAAATCCCGATTGAGCAAGTAGGAATAGACATAGTTATAGGAGACATGTCACTTGAGGCCTACTGTTCCGACTGTTATAGTTATCCGGGTGCTAGGTAGTCTTGCATGTGTTGTAGACACCTGTCAGCTTATGTGAGCAAGCCCGTGGTTAACTTCTGTACTGTTACTGATTTTAGCTTTGGCTACCGCACTAATTGTAGCTTCGGCTACCCTATTGTTAGTAGCTTTGGCTACTTCATGGCTTTGCCATGTCTGTATGGCACTTATGTGCTAACCTCTGTTTATTTGTTCATATTCCGAAATTTACTCAATGGGATTAGATTAACTGCGCTGGGATGAAATGGTTGTACATGTGAACTGAAAATGGTACGGAATACTGAGAATATTATTGTTAAGCATGTTCACGGTGGGTTTATGTGTACAAAGAGTAAGCTAATTGTACAATGATATGTGACAGCATTTATAATGTTAAAACAATGATGTATCGAATTGTTGAATTGCTATAAATTTCATATAACTTACTAAGCTATTGTAGCTTACCCTCCCTTCTTCCATTCTCTGTAGATATTGAGCTTGTTAGATCGGGATCGTAAAGTCAGAGCCACGCGACATACTATCAAGTTTCTTTTGGTATATTATACATTTTCAAGTGTAATTTATGGCATGTATAGAACAACTTGTGGTTGTGAATGGCTATTTTGGTATGCCTAAGTTACATTACTCATATGATATTTTGTAAGTAATTTTATAAATAAAGTCCTTTGAGTAAAATTTCTTTTGAATTGGTTGGTTTTGAATTAGCATGTGCTTGAATGTGTTTTAGGGAGGACAAGGCTTGGTATATAGCCTGACACGGCCTACACGGCAGGGCACACGGGCGTGTGCCATGACCGTGTGGGATTTGGTAGAATGCTCCACGGGTACATGGCACGAGCGTACCTAGACCGTGGGCGATACACGGCCAGACCCTACGGGCATGCCGCTGGACCGTGCCTTCCTTGCACCTTAATTTAAATTTTAATGTACCACATAGGTAAGAGACACGGCCGTGTGTCTCAATCGTGTGGGGTACACGGCCTCCAAACGATCGTGTGGAGTGGCCGTGGCATGATGGATAGTTTTGTCCACGGTTGCCAAGCATGGGCATGTAAAGACCATACGGTCTAATAACACGGCCATGCCAATAGTCACACGGGTGTGTGACGGTGTTTGTAAGGTGAAAAATTTTTTTTTTGAGAGTCTGTTATGATAGGATTCGAATCCTAACCGTTTCCAATGTCCGTAAGGTGTTTGAGAACCCTCCACAAGGGTAATTATGCAATGGATTTTATGTATTTCTGCAACCAATCGGGTTATTTCTGTAAACATTGTTCTGAGTCCGGTGATGCCTCTTATTCGATTCCGGTGACAGTTTTGAGTTAGAGGTGTTACAATAAATGTCTTTTACCAAGCGATTTTCAACGAAATCACGTAAAAGGACTAGTTTGTAACAAGTTGTGAAATGTGTGTAAATGTATGATTTAGTGAGAATTATGAGCTGCTATTAGAGGGAAAAGGTTTAGTTAGGCTTAAAATGCAAGAAAATTGAATAAAAATTATTTTACGAGCCTAGGGGTAAAATCGTAATTTTGTGAAATTTAGGGGGCAAAAATGTAATTTTTCCATAATGTGCTTTTTGGATCAAATTGAATTGTATGAGTATTAAATGATCTAAATATGTTATTATTAGATCAAGAAAGACGTGGAATCGACTTGGATCGGGGAGAAGAAAAAGTGGTGGATTAAAGTATAAACTCGTCATATTTTGCATCAAGGTAAGTTAATATGTGAATAAAGCATTATTTTTATTTATGTTATAATATTTTATCATATTTAATGAGATGAGATTGGACATGGAATAATTATTCGATGTAAATTATGAATTGTATTTGAATAAGAATGAATTGGTAAAATGAGTAATTCTCTATTGAACTTTCGAAATAGAAAAGATATGAATGATTCGGGGTGAGAACACATGTGTAGTACTATGTGCAAGCTACTATGTGTTCAAGATGGTTTAGGTCACGTGTGTAGTACTAAGTGCAGGCTACTACGTGTACCATATGGTTGGGGTTGCATTGTAGTACTATGTGTAGGCTACTATGCGTACCTGACAACTTCGATCACATGTGTGGTATTAAGTGCAAGTTAATATGTCTAAAGGATGCTTTTGGTCACATGTGTAGTACTAGGTGAAAGCTACTATGTGCACCAATTAACTTCAACTTCAAAGGTGTAACACCCCAAACCCGGTCTAGACGTTATGACCAGATCTGGTGTGTCACATGATCCTACAACTAAACTTATGATCTTTTTGCTTGTCGTGACTTAGATGATATTTTACTAGAACAGCAAGATTATGAAAAATCATTTTGATAAGCCCTTAGGTTATCCATATTTGAATTTGTTGAATTTTGAAAACCTTTTTAGTAGTTTGAAAAACCTGCGCAGCCTATAACTAGCAGTCTCGATAAAATATGAATTAAACCATAAAAGAATATAAAACCAATAAAGAAATTTAAATACCCAATATAGCATAATAAAAATACTTAAAGTGAAACAAGAACCGAATTTGCAGGTGTTGTGGCCACTCCGAATCTCTCGCAGCTCCAAGCCCACTATGGTTGAGGGTTACCCGCAGAGATGAAATAAAAGGGGGGTGAGTTTGACAACTCAGTGTGTAACATAATCTCAACCATAGGCCAAAACAGATCAAGCCTCAGAATCAGATTAGTTGGGCCTTGCCCATTACAGAAATCAGGTTAAGCCCATAGGCCCATAACAGATACAGATCAGAAATAATATGCAAACAGAAAACCCAACCCAGATCCATCCATAACACCCCCGTACCAGCCTTACACCATGTGGGGAGACTATTCGACCCACCCAACCGCTACACACCACAGATATTTGCAACGAGGCTGCCAGATATTGTGACGAGGTCACCAGATATAGATATTGTGGCGAGGCCACCAGAACAGATGAATATACGTGGCGAAGCCACCAGATTGCAGTGAGGCTGCCAGAACAGATATATATATGTGGCGAGGCCACCAGATTGCAGCGAGGCTGCTAGAACGCTTCCTCCATCATAAAACCCATACCCCATGCAACATATATATACATACTAGCATGCAACATATAGCATCTCATGCATCAGATATGTTCATATTAAAGGGTAACTCATACAGATACATAGAATTATACATTTCACACAGAATTGTCCCTAGGGGTATAATAGTCTTTTTACACCTAGGGGTATTTTGGTAATTTTGCACATTCCAGGGTATTTCAGTCCTTTAACATATTTTCCTTTAATTTTATGCAAGTTCAATAAATTGACAGTCCCTAAATAACCACAGAAGCCCATTTAGGCTAAGTTTCCAGTTCTACCCTTTTTAGCTTAAAACCCCTAATAGGCCTTACTAAGTCCAATATCGTCTCAAGCCCGTTAAGTCTAGTTTTTAGGTCTAGTTTACCAACTTAACCATGTTACCATTAACCACGTCGCCAGAAAGCCTATAATAGTCATTTTACCGATTTGGGCTCAGAAGCCCATTGGGCCCATCTTTGGCCCATTGAAGCCCAACTTACCAAAACATTCAGAATTGCACCTTCTGCAATTCTTCCGGCACTGAATTCATAGTTAAGCCCAATGGAGTAAATGGTTACTCTCAAATATCAAACGAATGCGTTTTCAGTCACTTACACCAGATGTCGGTAATGTTACGCCCTTTTCGGCTTTTACCACTTTAGTCTAACAGTTGGGATTAGTTACACACCTGTTAACTGTCGGAATCGTTGACAGAATCCACGAATGAAAACCTATCGTTAATCACCTTAATGTTAGACATATAATCGAAAATCGCTAAACCATAAATCCCTTACCAAAATCGGCCAACATGGCCTAAGTCATTAAATCTTACCCTTCTTTGCCGAAATATAGACTAGGTATTTGTGCTTTGCTGAACCAACCTTCAAATCCTCGCGAAGTGCCCCTTTGTTTATGCTAACACAATAACATCAAAGCAAGAGACCACATCTGCCTTAGTCCCACGATAACCACCCTCATAAGGGCTTCAACTTAAACTTTAATTAGAGATTAATCGAAAACTAGATTGAGTACTTACCAGAGTGCTAATCGGTTCAAAGAGAGTCCTAGGTAGAAGTATAATCTCGCACCAAAATATTCCCTTCCACAGGCCCCTAAGCAATATAGGTTTGGTCTAAAGATTCGGCCTTGAACGCTACAAAATGTGAAGGTTTCGGCTTATTAAGGACAACTGAGATTCGGCCACAACAAGTATCTATTCGGTTGGTTTCTGAAGAGAAGAAGGGAGGGGATACAAGCAAAGTGGGTTCGGTTATGGAAGATAGCAATAGAAGAAGAAGAAGGAGAAGAAAGGTATGATACTAACGAAAACCGACAAAGTGCATAGGGGTTTCGGTCAATAGAAGAATCGACAATGGAAGATAGTCTTTCGGTTTACAATGATGAAGAAATATGTGTGGGTGAAAAAGGAAGAGGTACGGTTGTCGAAAGAAAATAGAATGAGGGAAGGAAGATAAAAGATGAAGGTTAGAGAAGAAGAGTGACAATCGGCTTTGCAAGGTTGAGCTTCGGTCAAATAAGTGTGCGGCACTAGGGGTTTAGAAGTAATGGAATTCGGCTCCTAAGGCAGTAAATGAAAAAAAACAGGGTGATAAAATAAGAAGCCTATTGCTAAGTACAAATCGACAAAAGAAGGGTGCCTTACCATCTAAAGAAATCGGAAAAAGTCACTCTAAAAGAACCTTAAGAGAATCGGCACACTCAGGAACCTAATTGTCAAAAATGCTACCTAAGCACAAAGCCGAATTTGCCTTCCCCAAGAGTCCTCTAGCCGGCCACCATCTTTCAAAATTCAAACTCCCTCAACCTCCTCCTAGATTTGCTCATTGACCGATTCAAACTCCTCCAAAAACAGAGTTTAAATCTGCTTCAAACTCCTACCTGCTCAAGCTCAAAAATAAAACGCCATCTTTGCCAACTCTGGAGCTTGAACCTTGGACCTCCAAGCTCACTTAGGCGCCACTTTTTAAGGAGCTTAGTGGTGCCTCCTTTGCCACTTTACCAATACTTGTTTTGTGTCTTATTTCACAATTATTTTCTTATAACACCAATCTTCAAGAGACCCCTATCTCCTAAGTTAAAAATACAAAATTCTGCCGAGCTTCCAACCAACACATGGGCCTTCCATAGGCCCATTAACACCCTCCAAACATGCATTACACATCCAAATACCAAAATTTAAACATTTTAACAGATGAACATTAACCTCTAGAAAGACCCGAAATTTAGGGCGTTACAAAAGGTAATTTTTTGTGCATGTCACTGAATATTTATTATTGTTCTATTCCGATGTGTTCAATAGGAAAGTAACCAAGTGAAAATGAGTGTGATTGTGTAAAGACTAAGTGCAGATATATGTGTATATAGTATGTGAGTAATGTGTTCGATAAATGATCGAACTTCGGTAAATTTGATGTGAAGAAATGTTATTGGAAAATTTATATGAGGAAATTATGGAAAAAGGAGAAATAATGTAACACCCCAAACCCGGCCTAGACGTTACGGCCAAGTCTAGTGTGTCACATTGAAGTGTTTTTCGAAAACCATGTTTTCATTGAAAACCCTTCTTAATGTTTAGAAACTTTTACCGGTAAACTTGTATAAAACCTTTATTTTTTTCCAAAACATGATTCATTGTAATAATCGAAACAACTTTATAAAATCTTATGGAAAAATTACGAAAGCTTGTAAACCTTTGTAGTTGCGGAAACATGTTATTATAAAAATAGTTTAAGCCTCGAAAAATTAGACTTTCTTTGTTATGGCTTAAGGTGAATGGATACTACGCACCAGGTAGGATTCAAGAGAAGAGGAGGTGAGTCATTTAGACTGCTTAAGTACCAAGCTCTTCCTAGATCCAATCCTAGACATGCACACTTCCATTGCCACACTTTAACCTTATGACTTGTCCACGAATAACAAATTAAGTTTAAACGTATTTAAGATATTTATTTATGAAAACATTTATGTTGCGGAAGCTTTGCTCTATTTTCGAAATATTTTGAAAACAAGTAACTTTTACAAAAACGCGCTGTAGAGCTAACCAATTTCAAAACGATTCAAACATTGTCCTACTTAAACTAAAAATAATTAAATAATTAAAGAATTAAAAACCCAAAATAAAATAAATAGAGCGGCCTTATTACAACCCAGAAACCAAAATTACATAATTTAAATAAATAATAAAATGAAATAATTGAAAACCATAAATTTAAATCTTCGTGGCCACTCTGAATCCCTCCCAGCTCCAAGTTCACCAACTAGGGCTCACCTGCATGGATGGAAAGAAAGGGGGTGAGTTTGGAAAGCTCAGTGTGTATAGAATGCCCATCCAGAGCCCAAGTCAACTCAAGCCCACTGGGACGAAGCCTTATCCAAATACAGTAAACTGGGCCTTCGCCCTTTCAGTTAACAGTATGGCCTATTGGACCATTTCAGAATAGAATAGATAATATCATGTATGCAAGCCTGACCCAGCCTAAATCCATCCACTACACTCCACCTGTACCAGCCTTACACACCATGTGGGAAATAACTCAACCCACCCAGCCCTACACTCCACAGTTGCAGCATGGCTAATCAGATAACAGTAAATCGAGGCAAGGCCTCCAGTACGTGGTCAAGCCACTTTCAGTACTTCCTCCATCAATATCCCAGTCCCATGCAACTGATAATAATGGCATGCAGTAAACAGTAACAGTAAAACATGCATTTTGGGTCAAACCAGTCATTTTACTCCTAGGGGTAAAACCGTAATTTTCCACCTATAAGGGTATTTTAGTAATTTTATCAGTTTTTTTAGGGTTTTCATGCATAACACATTCACTACTAATCCATTTGTCTTCACAGTAGTCTATTTAGCTTAGTTTAACAATTTTAGCTATTGGGCTTTAAAACCCCTAATGGGCCCTACGGTGTCTATTAGCAAATTAAGCCCATTTAATCCAAGTTTCATAACCAATTTTCTAGTTTTAGCAGTTTTGATCCTACAGTCTAACAGAACATACTTATTGCCTATTTTTACCCATATGGGCTCGAAAGCCCATTGGGCCCAGTTTTAGCCCATCGAAGCCCAACTTACCGATTTGGACGAAATTACACTCTCAACTTATTTACAACTTACGATTTTAGATCTAACGATTTCTAACGTCTTGTGAGCATTCGCACACTCACAAGCCCATAAAATGCCAGAATTTCGGTATTTCGGCTTTTACCGAATTAGACTAAAGAAGGGGTTCGATACACACCTGTTTCGCGATGAATGCTAGAGAGATCCCCCACGATGTCCTACAATTGATTACCACAATTCTTATATTGCAAAACTACAACAAACAATCCCAATATTCACTTACCCATATTCGGCCAATGCCCCTCAAGCCCTCAAAATCTTACCTTTTCTGAAATTGATGACTAGATCTAGATCTAGTCGTTCCAAAGATCCAAGCTTTCGATCAATCACCTCTAGAACACACTAATCACCAAAATAAATTATTGGTTAATGACCCTTAGAGCCCTAAGCCCCAATCGACAGCCTCCCTAGATTTTAAGGACTTCGGCTTTTTCTAAATTGCAAAATAATGTAGATCTGGGATAACGAGTACTTACCACAGTTTCTCCTTATGTTCCTACTCAGATCTGATGTAGATCTATCCCCTAAATGCTAGCAGAACTCGAATCTTAGAGATCTAAAGAGTCAGCTATGAGCTCCTATGGTTATGGCAGTTTCGGCTTTTTGACTGGTGAAGAAGCTGGTGATTTAGGGTTATAATCTTGGAGTAGTGTTGCCAACAGGTACTAAGGGTTTAGAGAAGATGAAATTCGGTCAAAAGGAATAAAAAGAATAGAGGGAATTGGCTTAGAGGTATCGGCACAAGAGGTAAGTTTTCGGGATTTCGGTTTTTATGGCAATCGGCTATGGGGGTTTTTAGAAAGATAAAAGTGAAAGAGAAGATGAATAAGGTGATGAGAAGGTTTTGGCTAGAAGAAAAAGCAAAAAGGAAAATAAAAGAATGGAAGAGAAGGAGGCAAAAGAGAAATCGGCACAGGAGGAAGCTTTCTTGTGTTTTCGGTCACTTTTGTGAAGTTGAGAGAAAAATAACTTTAGGTGGCTAACCCTAATTTGTCATAACAAAAAAAAGAAAAGAACCTAACCCTAATATCAACCAAAACAATCGGCCCAACCTCCCTAAGGCCCTTGCCGAAATTCATTTAAGTGATCACATGCCCGGCACATGCCTAAAAACTAAAAAGTAACAATACGCTTACCTTGCAACTTGAACCCTGGACCTTTAATTCCTTCCCAGGCGCCACTTTTTTAGGAACTTAGTGGCGCCACCTTGCCACTTTGCCACTTTGCCAAAGCTCCATTTTGTGTCATAATACACGAAGTTTTTCTTAAAAGCCCACTTAACCAAGTCTCCTATTCACTTAAAATCCAAACTTGATATTTTACCGGGTTTTAACTTAGGCTTGGGCGTTCTAAAGGCCCACTAACACATTTAAACACAATTCCAATATCCAAAACACCAAAATTTTAAAATTCACTAAAAAATCACAGAAACCCGAAAAATCCCGAAAATCAGGGCGTTACAAATAAAAAATAAAACAGTTTATGACACAGTAGTGGTTGACTTTGAAAAATCACCAAAAATAGTATACATTGAATTAGAGGTTGAATGAGATATGAAATTAAAGTTTATTGAGTCTATTTTCATATAAAAGAAATAGAGACAGTAAAAGCTTTCTATATTCTGAGATATTTAAATTCTTGTGAGACTAGTTCAGAATGATTTCGTGATCCCCTGTTCTGATTTGGAAAAATCATTAAAATTTGTACAAAAATAATTATGAAACATAATTTATATGGTTAGATTCGTTTTTAGAAGAAACAAACATGAACATCTTTTGAATTCTGTATAAAGAGAAATTGAAATTTTAGTAAAGTGTGGTCAGGACTGTCGGGCAGCGAAACAAGGGAGACTTTAATGAATAAACTGTATTAATTGGCCAAACCAAAAATTCTAAAATTTTTATGGCAAGAAGACATATGAGTCTAGTTTCTGGGAAAATTAACAGATATTAATTTGGAGCTCCGTAGCTCCAGATAAAAATAATTTAGTGACTAGGACTCGAATGGATAACTTGTACTAAATTTAAGTAAATAGTAAATTCATGTGAGATTAAGATTGTATAATTGTGGAAACATATTTTGGTATTTATAAATGCCATAAATAGTTTATTATATTTATTATTTACATATTACTTACTAAGCTATAAGCTTACTTTGTTTTCTTTTTCTTTTTAGTCTTATTTTGTATTGTAATCGAATTTGTTCATGACTTGGAAAAATTGTCGGAGGCTCACCAACACTATCCATCCTTCCTTTTGGTGTTTTGTAAACATACTTTGGAACTATGGCATGTATAGAAGACTTGAGTATTTTGTTGTATATTATAGTAATATTACTCGAAATATTGATCTCTAATATTTGATATATCACTTGTATTATGCTATCGATATGGTTTAATACTAGTTAAGTTACTGGTTTATGATATATATGAACTCAGTGATTAAAAGATGAATGAATAGTTAAAGAGTTTTAATTTAAACGATCATTTTATGACTCAATTTATTATGATTACATGTGTGCTATTTTGGTAATACCTCGTATCCTGTTTCAGTGTTAACACGGGTAAGGCATGTTACAATGTTCCCACTTCATGAGTATATCTTTTACTTTCTTTATGTTTACATTCACTTCGGGGAATGCAACAAATTTGATAGGACAGACTTCTAAACGCCTTTATTGATTTTTTATTTCATAATTACCATCGTAAAAAATGTGTGGATTTCAAATCAAAATTTATCTATTCATGTTGTCATGATTAATCTCCAATTATAATAAACATTATATAATAAATAAATCATAATAAAATATACCTGAAGATATGAGTGGTTAAAGGTTCTAATGTTTACCCATAGTGCGTAGGTCTAAATTGAAAACTAAAATTGCAATAGCTCTAGAAGACAATCGACAACAACTTGAGCATCAAATTTGGAGTGATCGTATTATAAAATAAAAGAGAATCATGTTGATAACGTGTTATAAAATAAAAAGAGATGAAGAGAATAAAGAACAAAGAAAATATGAAAGTAATAGAGAATGTACTTTATTGATAAAAGGTATAATTACAATGCTTCATCAGAGTCTCTATTTATAGGCATAAGAAGTATAAAAGAAGTAGAGATCTAATTCTAATAACTATTAGAATTTAAAGTATATTAAAACTTTATCTTGATCATGATAGACATCCACTTAATAAAATATTCATAACACTAATCATATATGTTGTTTTTTTAAGTTATTAACAACTAATTAGACTTTGTATTCATATTTAATTAAATTTATTATTTTAAATTGATTACCATTTAATCGGTGTTATATACAAACTAAATGAAGATTTAATATTATAAACAAATGTATTAGTAAGTAATTTTTATTCAAGTAATATTTATTAAGTCATTAGAAAAAATATAATTTTAGTATTATTTAATAGGTTCTATTTTTGTCAAAAAAAATTCAATTATCATGATTTTTTTTTTTTTTTGGTGTAACAGTCACTAGTGTACTCATTCAAAGCATTGCCACTATTGGAGCCAAAGTGGTATTTAAGTAAAATTTTCTCAACTAATATTCGATTATTATTATTTATTATTGCTTTTAATAATAATATAAAAACTAAATTACACAATATTTTATGTGTTTTCAAATATTTCACTTTCGTTTCAGTTTTTTAGTTTTTCTTTCTTGATTTATCGTTATTTTAATTTCAATTGCTTTTTTTTTTTTTTAGCTTTAGTTAGATTTTTTTTAAGATCATTTTCCTTTTATTGCACATATTCCTTAATTATGATTAAACCTTCTTTTATGTATACAGTATTATTTATATTAAATATATTATGCATTTTACATTATTTTTATAAGAAAATAAACAAATATCTTTGCCCACAACGCTGGTGAAAAAAATAAATATTTCAAAAGACCATGAAGAACGGAGTGATACAGCTAAAGCACCACAGGCTTCATGCTATAAGAATATCATGTGGAGGGAAACTCTGTTGATACTTCAGACAAAATTTATCTCTAAATCATCGACTATCCAAATCTGGCCAATGATAATATCATGTAGACAACCAATGATGTAATAATTAACTTTAGGTTGAAATTTGAAATTTTTTTAAAATTTTTTCTTAACTTTTTTTTTTTAAATTGAAAGAAAAATTTCACATTTGTTCTTTAAAAAACAAAGTTAGGAACTTTTTAGTAAAAAATTGAAAAGCTTTTATAATTGTTTTCTTATTAATGTTGAAAAGCCTTTGGTAGTTTTTGAAATTATAATATTTATTTATGGTTTTTTTAAAAATAATTTTTTTATAATTTTTAAATTACTTATTAATTTGACATATAAATAAAATAGTGTTACATTTTGACCAATTTGCTTTACCTAAAAAAGTTGAGGCCAAATTGAGAAGATCTGTTAAGAATGAGGACATTTATAAAATATTTATTTAATTCTAAACGTTTATAGTTATTTTTGTAAATGTCTATAGCTAGATGAATATTTGTAGAACACAAAAGAGGAAATCTCTGCGAAAAGTAGTATCATCCAGGAGTAGTTAGGGGGCCGGTAAGGGATATAGTTACGTAAAATGATTTTTTTTTTTTTCATTTAAATTCTTTAAAATTTTAAAATAATAAGTATAAAATTATACTTTTACCTCCTCTAAAATTAATAAAAATTTAATTTAATTTTTTAAAATTATAATAATATAAACTATTAAAATCATAAATTTATGTTTTTTCTATTATAAAAATTATAATTTAATTTTAACCCTAACCTTTTTCTTTTCTAAGTTCCCGCTACCATGCATCCTTCTCCCTTTCATCGTTTCCTCTGGAAGCTACTAGAAAACCAACTTTTGGTTATACATAAACTTCACACGTTTTACTTTTGTCTGGGGTATGGGTGGGTTGACTTCATATTTACAACCTAGGAAAGCAATAATGCTCATCCTATTTTAAAACATAGGTCCTAGAAGCTGCCTATATATTTAATTGGACGGTATAAATCATTATAAGAAACCCATTTCAATGCATTTGTTAATGCCATCCAGCTGTTCAGTTCGTAGAACACCCCACCAACCAACTACTGATAATCAACATTCCAAACATTGCCTTCGGCTCTATAAATAGCCATAAGCTCAAAAGTTCTCAGAGTGACAATTCATACTTACATCAATGGATACACTTTCCAGTCTTTCAAATGCTCTAGGAATGTTCCTCATCACTTTTGTTATGGTAGAAACCTTCATGGTCGCTTCAGCTGGCAACTTTAACAAGGATGTTGATATAACATGGGGAGATAGTCGTGGAAAAATTCTCAACAACGGCCAGCTTCTTACTCTTTCCCTTGATAAAGCTTCTGGTTCAGGCTTCCAGTGCAGGAATGAATATTTGTATGGGAAGTTTGATATGCAACTGAAACTTGTGCCTGGCAACTCTGCAGGGACCGTCACTGCCTACTACGTAAGCAACTTTCCTGAAATTTAATTCTCTTATCAATTCATAACTTTCTTTTGCCGACAACTTTGTTCTTGTTTGCCACAGTTAAAATCTCAAGGTTCGTCTTGGGATGAGATAGATTTTGAATTCTTGGGGAACCTAAGTGGTGATCCTTATGTCGTTCACACTAATGTTTATACGAAAGGGAAAGGTGATAGAGAGCAACAATTCTACCTTTGGTTCGACCCAACTGTTGATTTTCACACTTACTTAATTCTCTGGAATCCTGGACACGTTATGTAAGTGTACATAAATCAACATGCCACCTAACTCCTTACAACTTTTTTTTCTCAAACATTGCAATTAACTCTTATTGTCTTTGTCTCAGTTTCTATGTAGACGGTAGACCAATTAGAGAGTTCAAAAACCTGGAATCAGTTGGTGTTCCATACCCAAAAAAACAACCCATGAGAATGTATTGTAGCCTCTGGAATGCTGATGACTGGGCCACTAGAGGAGGTCTAGTCAAGACTGATTGGAGCCAGGCACCTTTCACAGCTTCTTTCAGGAACTTCACCGCGAATGCTTGTGTCTTGTCTAATGGAGTCTCTTCCTGCAGTTCAAATTCATCTTCTAACAACGCCTGGTTTTCACAAGAGCTAGATTCTTCTAGTCAGAAAGTGCTAAAATGGGTGCAAAAGAACTACATGGTTTACAATTATTGCAAAGACGCAAAACGATTCCCTAAGGGCCTACCTGTTGAATGCACTGTCAGAAACAGAAAACAGATTAAGAACTAAGTACTTTCGAGAAGGCAATTTCGTAGTATAATTCTTTAGCGAATGGCAAAGTCGATAAGATGGTGATTTCGGATAATTATTTGTATGATCATTTTATATAAATAAAATTTAAAATTAATGCAGCTTTCACTGTGTTCCTTCATTGCCTATAAGCAATAGCAATGCTGATAGATGGAAATGACTTCGGATTAGGCTCACCACAAACGAATGAGTTAGACTACGGTAACACTTGGTTGGAATGGCCCAATATAATGAATTTCTTTTTAATTTTAAATCATACATATTTAATATAATAATCCACATATACTATGATTAGGTCAAGTGGTCTTCTATATCATATCTTATAATTATATAAAAAATAAATGTAATATTTTGTTTTTCAGTAGTGTCAAAAACAATAATTTCAGGGTCATAAATTCGACGAGTGAGTCTATAAAATATTATTATTTAATATTTATGAGTTAAATATAGTCTTATATTAAATTTTGATTTAATACTTTTTACTAATTGAACGAATAGAAGTACAACTGGATTGTCCCTAAAGTTAAGTGGTTTCAGAAAATGAGTATCGAGACCTCGTTTTTGTAAACCGAGTCCATAAATATTTAATATTTAATTTCTGTTTAAAATTTTTAATGTTTTATTAGTTAATTAAAGAAAAAATTAAATCGTAAATATTGTAAAACTTATTCGTTATTAGTTGATTTATGCTTAATTGCCATAAAACTATGGTTGAAAGACCTTATATTGCAATTAGACCATATTAAGTAGCTTGGACGTGGGATTGTTTTTAGGTATTTTAAATGTTAAAAATTTATTAAATAAAAATTAAAACATGTTGTATAATAAAAAAAAAAAGTAAAAGAAAACCATTTTATTATCTTATCGTCTTACCATTTCTTCTTCCACAGAAATTGAAAAGGAAAGAAATACAGTAGCTTAAACTTACTTTGAGAAAGCTTTAAATCAAATGCATGGTTTGTATTTTTCATCCTTTTTAGTGATTTTTATATTTTTTAGATCGTTGTAGTTTAATATTGCTAACTCGGGGACTAATTCGTAAAATTATTAAATGTTTTGATTTGTGCTATTGATGAATTTATGATATTTTTGAAGTTTGATGATAGATTTAGAAGCTTGATAGTTAAATAAGACTATTTTGTAAAGTAGTTTTAGTTGATTTTCAAGTTAAAGGACTAAATTGCTAAAATAATAATTTTAGCATGAAATTCTAGTAAAATTTCAATAATTATGGGCTGTAGATGAATGATTAAAAATTTGGCTAGCTAAGTTTTGGGCTTAATTGTGGTAATTGTGTAAGTTTCAGGTTCAAGGACTAAATTGAATAAAAGATAAAAATTTGGGGTAAAAGTGTAAAATATTGATAAAGGGTTATATATTTGAATTTAAGTATTTTAAGGTATTTAAATTGATCAATTGAACTAAATTATTATATTAGATCAAGAAACGAAGCAGTCATTTGATAATCGTAGAAAAAGAAAAGTCGTTGAATAGTTGTTGAATAGTCGTCGTCAAAGTGTTGGTAACTACCGCTTTTTGGTAAGTTCGTATTAGATGTTCTTATGTTTATTAATGTTGAAATCATAGTTCTACATAATAGTTTGTGTATATGTTTTTAATAAACATGATTGATAAATAATTTGTAAATGTGATCAAAGACTTGAATGAAAAAAGTATGGTTTTGTATTTATTGAAACATGTTATGCTATGGAAAGTTAGTATAAAACTAATCTTGGTATATGGTTAATATCATGAAAGGATCAAGGTATACAGGTTAAGCCCCTCTGATAGTTAGGATACAAATGACATGTCATTAGGGCATAGCAGAAACTTTGTGTCGGTGTTATATTTAGTAGGCACTAGTTGCCGGTGATTTCAGCAGCAGGTACTTTGTACCTGTGTTGTAGTAGCAGACACTCTGTGTTGGTGTTATATTTAGTAGGTACTATGTATCGGTGATGGATACCGTATCGATGGCTTGAGATCCTATATTTATTATGGATTCTCTGAAGCTTGTGTGAGTAGTATCATGTATCGGTTAATGTCCTTATGTTAGCTCGTGTCATCATTACATTCCCGTGTATCCCAAGAAAATTTGTTCTTCGGGAAAAATAGTTAACTATTGAAATGGAAATGAAATGAGATGATATGTTTAATTATATTTGGTTGATTATATCTTGATATGTGAATCTTAACATGTTATGTATTGATGATGTGAATGATTCAAGTTTAATCATTTCGTATAGTTGAAATGATGAAACAAGGCAAAGGTTGGTTAGTTCTATGTTATAAATATGATTTGTAAATTAAATTAACAGGGGTATAATGTTTTTGTTTTACGAACTTACTAAGCTTTTCATAAGCTTACTTTAATTAATTTTCTTCTTTGTAGATTGTCGGATTCTTGTTGTCAATTGGAACTTTTTTTGTAGATCACACTATTCGGAAACTTTATTGATAGCTAATTGTTTATTTGGCTCGATTATAAGTGCCATATAGATAGGGTTTGGTAATGTATGGTTCTAAGCATTTTGATTATGTTTTATGTGTTATTTGAGGTATGAAGTAGGTATTTTGATGTAACTTAAATGGTTATTTTTAGTTGATTGTGATGTGTGATGGTAAATACATTTTGAATGGTTGATTTGGAATGTTTATATTAATAGGTGTCTTAGAATGTTTTGTGCCTTGTTGAAAATGGTCATTTTTGGTTAAGGTACATTGTGAACTTAGATTGCATTTGAAGGTTGACATAAATGGATGGAGTTTGACATTTGGTATTTGGGACTTGATCGATGATTGAATGAGTTTAACTTATGGATTATGTTTTGGATTGAATGATTGTTGTTTATATTTGAATTGTGGTGCCAATGAGGGCATATTGGTTAGGCACATAGGCTGATCGTGAATAGGTATGTTTTGACACATTTTGAATAGGTTTGAAAGTTGGTTAATGCATAGCTTGAAGTCTAAGTTTTGGTATGTGAAATGACTTGTATTTAAAGGTATTTTTAGGCACACATGGCCTGGGACACAGTCTACACACGATAGTATGTCCCACACGGTTGCATGACATGACCATGTGGCCAATTTGATTTTTGGTGCAGGTTTGCCCACATGGTTTCAAAGAGTTACACAGCCTGGCGACACGACCGTGTGATCCTAAGTTACATGGGCTTAGGTTGTTATCCGGTTTGGCCACACAACCATGTTTTTGAGCTACACGGTCTAGGCTCTATTACATGGCCGTGTAATCTCTATTTTCTGTTTTTACCATAATGTTCTATTTTGTTTCAGATTTGTCCACACTTGTTTCTAAACTAATTTCAGGGTTTCGTAGACTCAATTTAAGTCTCTTTTTCAAATGTATGCTATGAATGATGATTGTTTATTAATTTATGATGTTTAAATTAATCTTTGAATTGTGTCACCATATTATCAGTCTTGTTAACTATCATAATATCCTATAACCTTAATTCAACACTGGAGACGAGTTAAGAGTGTTACAATTAGTGGTATCAAAGTTACATTTTAGTCAATTCTAGGATTGAACATAGCATGTATTGAGTATAGAAATACATGCCACTTTATAACCTGTGATAGTGTGACGACTTTTGATAAGTTTGACTTATTTTCTTGTAGATTAAAGATTTCAGCTGAATCCAATCGAGCAGATTCCAACGGAGTTTTGAGTTATGTTCTAGCCATCGATCAAGGGGCTGCTCATAATGTGCCCGAATTTTAAGAGCCTAGAGAAGAGACTCACAATACCTTTCTTAATATGATGAGTGATATGTTTAACGTGTATGTGAGTCAATTCTTTGACTCAATAGCCTCTATCCCCTCGTCCTCAAAGCCCTATTTGATCGAATACTCACTAAATTTCTATTGATAAAGTTTGAAAGTGCGGAGCTGAAGAGTTTTGCAGTAAAGTGAGTGATGATTTGACTAGAGCCGAGGATTGGTTAGAACACACATAGAGAGTACTGGATGAAATGTTGTGTCCTCTCGAAGATTGTTTGAGATTTGCAGTGTCACTATTAAAAGATGAGGCTTTTCATTGGTGGTCAACTCTAGTTGCGGATGTACTGAAAGAATGAGTTAACTGGGAATTCTTCAAATTGAGTTTCGAAAGAAATACGTTAGCAAACAATATCTTAATAAAAATAAAAAGGAATTCCTTGAATTGAAACAGGGAAATAGATCAATTGTAGAGTACGAGTGTGAGTTCATTCAGCTTAGTAAGTATGCTCGAGAAATTGTATCTTCTGAGGAAGTAACATGTATTTGTTTTGAAGATGGTTTGAATGACGAGATCAAGCTGGTAGTTGGTGTAATGAAAATTAGAGAGTTTGTGGTTTTGTCTGACAGAGCTCAGAAAATGGAATAATTATACAATCACAAGAAACAGAATTGAACAAAGTCTCGTGACTCCAATAAATGTAGCACACCCAAAACAGTTTCTATTCCCTCACCGAAGAAGATGAAAGAATCGAGTAGCTATTTTTTAGCACCACCAGGGTTTTCTAGTAAAGATAAATTGAAACAGAGTAATGTAGGACTATTAACAACTTCAATATCCAGTGTTGATAGTGTCTGGAATGTGATTAGATTTGAATGTGATCATTGTGGTTGGAATCATTATGGAATATGTAGATTGAAAGACGAGTCCTATTTTGTTTGTGGATCTCCCAATCATTTCAAGAAAGATTACCCAAATCGAGCTAAGCCAAACAGATCTCAGAATGCAAAACATGTTATTACTAGTACTAGAGGTAGACAACCAAGGAATAGTGGTACTACAGGAGTCAGTAGAAGTGGGACTAAAGATTCAGTGGTTTTATCTGAAGCTCGAGCTCTTGAGCTCTTGCCAGAACTTATGCGATTCGTGCACGTGAGGAGGCCTCAACTCCTGATGTTATTGCTGGTACCTTTTCTATTTTAAATGTTCCTGTGTATGTATTAATTAACTCTTGATTGACACATTCGTATATATACATTACGATGGTAATGGAAAAGAGTTTACTGCTTGAGTCAACTGCATATGTTGTTAAGTATCAAACTCTTTAGGTCAAAGTATCATTGTTGATTTGGTTTGCAAATAATGTCCATTGAAAATTCAGGGCTATGATTTTCTTGTTCATTTGATGTTACAACCTTTTTGATGAATTTGACATTATTCTGAGGATGGATTGGTTGACTGTATATGATGCTATAGTGAATTGCCAACAAATATAAATTGGTTTGAGATGTCAGAATGGTAAAGTAAATTATGTTGAATTTGTTAAGTATGATTGTGTTTTAAATATGATTTTAGCAATATCTATACAGAATTTTATCTAAAAAAGTTGTAATGCGTTTTTAGCTTTTATTCTAGATTCCATAGTATCAAAATTGGAAGTTGATTAGGCATCAAAAAATTTTGAGTTTACATATTTTTTCCTTAAGAATTACTGAGATTATCGCCATAACAGAAAGTTGGGTTCGCTATTGAGTTAGTGTAACACCCCTAACTCATATTTGTCCCCAGAATAGAGTTATAGAGCATTACTAAACTTATCAATTAAACATTCATACAATTCATGTTCATTTCTCACATCCAACAAAAGTCATTAAAGAGAGAGAGAGAGAGAGAAAGAGAGAGAGAGAGAAAGTGTAACACGAGCCCTCAAGGCTCAAAACAAGCATTAAAAACAATTTGGAACTCAAACACAAACTTAAAGAAATTTTGAGAAAACCTTGAAAATTTCCAAAATACAGGGGACACACGCCCGTGTGGCCAGGCCGTGTGTCTCACATGGTCAAGAGACATGCCCATATCTTAGGCCATATTGACAATCGAAATAGGATCACATGGTCGTGTCTTAGCCTGTGTCCAACCCCGTGTATGTAACACCCCTTACCCGTATCTGTCACCGGGGTAGGGTACGAGGCGTTACCGTACTAAACGCATGTAAACTAATCAATCAAAAACTACTGAAACACGTCCCAATTGAAACTTTTTCAAACAATGTCCTATAGACCTTAGTATGGGTTTAAGAGGCCTAAGACACAATTTGGAAACAACCCGGGACCATTTCGAATACTTAAGAAGTTTTCCTTAAAAACCATTAAAAATAGGGCACATGCCCGTGTGAAAGGGGCAACACGCCTGTGTGACCTCTAAATATGGCCGTGCTGATGGCCCATGTGCCTCACACGGCCTAAGCACACTAGGGACACGCCCGTGTCCAATACCCGTGTGGATTTAATTTCTAACATCAACCTACAGGGGTTTTCACATGGTCTGGCGCACGCCTATGTACCCAGCCCGTGTACCTCACACGGCCTTGACACGCTCGTGTTGTGACTCGTGTGTAAAAACTTAAGCATTCTATTTCTGACGTCAGTAGACACACAGCCATGGCACACGCCTGTGTGCTTAGCCCATGTCTGTCACACGACCAGGACACGCCCGTGTCGCAGCTCGTGTGAAAGAACCTGGGTATTCTATTTTTGACATCAGCAACCACAAGGCTATGGCACACGCCCGTGTGCTTGGCTGTACCCTCCACACGATTGAGACACACAGTCATGTCTCAACTCATGTGTTTAATACTAAGCATTTAATTTTTGTTCATGCAAGGTGCAGGAGACACAAGGCCTAACCACATGCCTGTGGGCTGGCAGTGTGTCACACACAACCTAGACACACACCCGTGTGCCTACCCGTGTGGACAAAAATAGGCTATTTACCAAGCCTCTTTTCCACCCTGAAACAAGGCCAAAAAACTTAGCCAAACGTTCTAAGGCTTTGACATTCAACCTATAACCATAATTTGGTGTTTCAACACATTCATAATTACCAATTCAACCAAGCATACACATTTCTACTACTCGTACATACAATCATAAATAATTTCAACTTTCCCAAGAACTCATTCTTATTTCATTAATAAGGACTATAACCATTTTGGCAAATTCCAAAGGCCATTTACAAAATGAATCTTCATAAGACAAATGGCCAATACAATTGGCCAACTAGAGTATCTTACACAAAATGACCATACAACCTATACATGCCTTTACTAAGAATACCAAACATAACTGTACCGAATGTTTTGATTGATAGTGTGCAGGATGCTTCTGACGTCCTTGGATCCTCGAGTTACTTGGGCGGCACTATAAGGAAAAATGGAAAGAAAAGGGGTAATAATAAAGCTTAGTAAGATATAATAAATAAGTAACAACAATCTCCACATTAAGTCATACTCTTAGTACATCATAATTTATTCATGCTACAAATAATAACTATAACTTAGCTTACTCATTTCCATCCATTTCCAATTATACAATATAAGTTCGAGCTTGTATTTCATACTTTTCATAATGGTACCTACACCACTCACAACTTTATCATACTTTCTCTTAATATTAATACAAACTAAGATATTCCCATTGAACTATTTAGAATACATATGGATATTCAATAAGCCTTCAACATTGGGTATCGAGCCGATGCCGTGTCCCAGACAGGTCTTACACTAGTTCGCAACAAGTTGACGCCATGTCCCAGACAGTTCTTACACTAGCTTGTATATATTGAGGCTGATGCATGTCCTGGACATGTCTTACACTAGCTCTCGTCTCCAAGCCGATGCATGTCCCAAATGTAACAACCCAAATTAGGGGCTAAACAGAAAAGTGGTTTTGAAACCATGAATCTAAGGTTTAAAATATTATTCCGATTTAGTTTTGATATTTATTGGGTGTTTGGATAAATAGGTGGAATTTTGGTGAGTAAATTTTATTGGTTACACGTCCAATTTGGTAAGTTGGACTAAATTGCAATAGTTGAAAAATATGAGCTTTATTTCATAAAGGTGCTTGATTGAATTAGGTTTTTAAATTAGAGGTCCTTATGTGGTAATTAAACCATTTTAACCTTGTTTGGACAAAAATACCCATGGAAGGGAAAAATTTTAAAGAAGGGCATGAGGGGCATTTTGGTCATTTGGATAATTAAAGAAATAAAAAGGGGAAAAGAAGTCAAAATTGGTGTTCATCTTCCCCCTTGGTGCCAAAATTTAGAAGCCAACCATAGTTAGGGTTTGGTCACTTTCTAGCTTGGTTTAAGGTACATTCAAGCCCCGTTTTTAATGTTCTTCATATTTTTAGAATCCTTGTAGCTTGCTCTAGCTATTTCTACCCTTATTTTGAGTTAGGGTTGTTGCTTAAAAATTTACCCATTTATGACATGCAAGTATTTTGATGTCTAATGGTGGAATATGAGGGTTTAAGGTGTAGTGAACTATGATTTCTTGGTGATTTTTCATGGAAGTCCCTAAAAAGGACCAAATTGCAAAGTTGAGAAATTGAGCAGTAAAAGTATAAATTGATGAGAAATGTGGGCTATTTTGGGTGCTATAGGCATTCGGCTAGGCTTGGGAAATCAAAGAAATTGATACATTTCAATTTATGAGCCTAGGGACTTAGTTGTAAAAATTGACAAAGTTAGGGGTAAAATGATAAAAATTGTTGTAGGATGATTTTGGACTAAATTGAACAATGTGTGTATTAAATGAGTTAAATGTGTAATTATAGATTGAGAAATCGAGGAATTGACCTTGACCGAGGCAAGTGTAAGGTTTCAGACTAAATTTCAAATTATCACATTTTGTTATCGAGGTAAGTTTATATGTAAGTAATTTAATTGTTTTAATTATGCATTAATGATATTTAATGATTATGATGAATTGTTGATGATTATAATTTTCTATGATGTTTGGTTGAGTTGGGATTGAGAGTTCCCGGTTGAACTTTCAAGATAACAAGCAATACGAGTAAAATGTGGTTTGGTCATATGTGTAATAAAGTGACCTTCACCATGTAGACCCGGGGGCTAATGAGCTCAATGGCTAAGCCAAATGTGTGATAAAGTGAACTTCACCATGTGCAAGTGAGGATTTTGGGACTTAATGATTATGTCACATGGATGATAAATTGACCTTTATCATGTGTACATGAGGCAATGTCCTATGTAGCTAAGACACATGAGCGTTAAAGTGAGCTTCGTTATGTGCACACGAGGGCTACAAGACTAATGGCTAGGTCACATAAGTGATAAAGTGATCTTCACTATGTTTACCCGAGAGTCAAACTTATGGATTGGTGGTATCATAATGGGAAAGTTCATTGAGTATCAAGCGTTAATTCAAAGAGTTCAACGGGAATATTTACTAAAGAGATTTTGTATGGTAGTTCAATATGTGTGTACGGGTGTATTCTTTGGGCAAGTGAAATTATGGAAAAATGCATGTGGTTGTGATGGTGCATGTGGACTTAAATAGGTGAAAATAATGTGTATGAATTGTATGGGAAAGTTGGTAAGTTTTGGGTGGTAAGTTGGTATGTGAGAGATATCCTTGTTGTGGTTGAATGTTGTCTCAATGTTGATTATTTACATATAGACTTACTAAGCTTTTGAAGCTTGTTCCTTTCTTTTTTGCTTTGTTTTATAGATTCAGTCGAGTCAACTAGGGATCGGATAGAGTTAGAGGATCACCCACACTATCGATAAAATCTTTTGGTATTGTGACACAAACTCTTGGACTATGACATGTATAGGGACTTAATGGAATTGTAGGTGTCATGTTGGTTTAGCCATAATGTGGGCAAAGGTCGTTTGATAAGTCATTTTGTAAATAAGGCGACATGGCCAATGATGATAATGGTTTATATATCTCTTTTGAGGTAGTTCATGGTATGCTAGGTGATATTTTGATGTTTAAAGATGTGTTGATATGTGGTGTCAAATATGGTAGTGTTTATATGTCTTTTGGGGCAAGGAATGGCTTGGAGTATAACCTAACTTAAGGCCACACGGCCAAACCCCACGGCCATGTGTGTTGGGTGTGTGAACCTTACTTGTAATTTTTGGAGCTTAAAGACATCACACAGCCTGGTTACACGGGTGTGTCTCGTGGCCGTTTGACCAAAATGGTATGCTGACATCATAAACAGAATGTCCCAAGTATTTCACAGAGGAGCCACACGGGCATGTTGAGGCCGTGTGGTAGGACACGGGCTGGAGACACGGGCGTGTGCTCGGCCGTGTGAAAACTCTTGTAGGTTTGAAATGAAAATAATTTTCTAAAAATTCAACACGTGTAAGGGACACGGGCGTGTTTCCTGTAATAAGGCAAATTTTCCAAAATTTTCTAAGTTTTCAGTTTGGTCTCGGACCACTTCCAAAGTATGTTTAAGGCACCGTAGGCCCATTTTAAGGACCGTACGGCATGTAAAAATTTTTAAATTGGATCGAGATTTTATTGCTTGAGTTTGTATGATTAGACATGATATTTTTCGGTAATGCCTTGTGCTCGGGTAAAGCGATAAACCCGGGTAAGGGGTGTTACATTTAGTGGTATCAGAGTTATGGTTTAGTTGGTTCTTGGACTACCGTAGCGTGGTGGATGGGTCTAGCTATACATGCCATAGATATTATGATAGTGTGGTGACTCCTGACTTGTCTAAACTGTATTTTGGTTTTATATAGCAATGGATCCTGAACGAGCTGCAGCTGATGATGCTGCTAGTAATGTGTCGGCTTCCGCGCAAGGGACCGCACCGGTAGAAAGTAGAAATGAGACTATGAGTCAAGGAGACGAGGCTCAGAATGCCTTTCTCCGAATGATGAGTGATTAGTAAACTGACTTTGTTAGAGCAAACCCTAATGCTTAACCCTCTCCTTCCCTGCCTATACCACAATCGGTTCCCGTAGCCACTCAGGTTGTTGGTATGATAAGGTTGACAAAACTTTCGGTAGATAAAATCCATAAACAAGGAGCCAAAGAATTTAGAGCTTTTGGGGATGATCCAGAGAGGGCAGAGTTCTGGCTTGAGAATTCCATCAGAATATTTGAGGAGTTATCTTGTACACCAGAGTAGTGTTTAAAATGTGCTGTATCTTTGTTGAAAGACTCGGCTTACTAATGGTGGAAGACTTTGATAGCTGTGGTTTCGAGGGAAGTGGTGACATGGGACTTTTTCCTAGAAGAGTTTCGAAAGAAATATGTCAGTCAATGGTTTATTGATTAGAAACAGAAAGAGTTCCTTGAGTTGAAACAAGGTAAGATGATAGTAGCTGAGTACGAACGCGAGTTCATTAGACTTAGCAAATATGCACAATAATGTGTTTCTACTGAAGCGATGTTGTGTAGACGGTTTGAGGACGGCTCAATGAGGACATCAAAGTGTTGGTGGGAATTCTAGAATTAAAAGACTTTGTAGTGCTTGTTGATAGAGCATGTAAAGCTGAGAAGTTAAATAAAGAAAAGATAAAAGCCATTATAGAGGCTCGAGATGCTCGAAAGAGACCGATGAATAAGTCCTTCCAATCTCCATCAAAGAGGTCTAAAGAAATGAATCCTAGAATGACAGTTTCAGCCTGAATTAGGTGCTAAACGGAAAAGTGGTTTCGAAACCATGAGTCCGAGGTTTAAAATATTATTCCAATTTAGTTTTGATATTTATTGGGTGTTTGGATAAATAGGTGGAATTTTGGTGAGTGAATTTTATTGGTTACATGTCCAATTTGGTAAGTTGGACTAAATTGCAATAGTTGAAAAATATGAGCTTTATTTCATAAAGGTACTTGATTGAATTAGGTTTTTAAATTAAAGGTCCTTATGTGGTAATTAAACCATTTTAACCTTGTTTGGTCAAAAATACCCATGGAAGGGAAAAATTTTAAAGAATGGCATGAGGGGCATTTTGCTCATTTGGATAATTAAAAAAATAAAAAGGGTAAAAGAAGTCAAAATTTGTATTCATCTTCTTTCTTGGTGCCAAAATTTAGAAGCCAACCATAGCTAGGGTTTTTGTTAATTTCAAGCTTGGTTTAAGGTACATTTAAGCCCCGTTTTTAATGTTCTTCGTATTTTTGGAATCCTCGTAGATTGCTCTAGCTATTTCTACCCTTATTTTGAGTTAGGGTTGTTGCTTAAAAGTTTACCCATTTATGACATGCAAGTATTTTGATGTCTAATGGTGGAATATGAGGGTTTAAGGTGTAGTGAACTATGATTTCTAGGTAATTTTTCATGGAAGTCCCTAAAAAGGACCAAATTGTAAAGTTGAGAAATTAATGGGTAAAAGTATAAATTGATGAGAAATGTGGGCTGTTTTGGGTGCTATAGACATTTGGCTAGGCTTGGGAAATCAAAGAAATCGATACATTTCAATTTACGAGCCTAGGGACTTAGTTGTAAAAATTGACAAAGTTAGGGGTAAAATGATAAAAATTGTTGTAGGATGATTTTGGACTAAATTGAACAATGTGTGTATTAAATGAGTTAAATGTGTCATTATAGTTCGAGACGATCGAGGAATTGACCTTGACCAAGGCAAGGGCAAGGTTTCGGACTAAATTTCAAATTATCACATTTTGTTATCAAGGTAAGTTTATATGTAAGTAATTTAATTGTTTTAATTATGCGTTAATGATATTTAATGGTTATGATGAATTGTTGATGATTATAATTTTCTATGATGTTTGGTTGAGTTGGGATTGAGAGTTCCCGGTTGAACTTTTGGGATAATCGGTGATACGAGTAAAATGTGGTTTGGTCATATGTGTGATAAAGTGACCTTCACCATGTACACCCGGGGGCTAAGGAGCTCAATGGCTAAGCCACATGTGTGATAAAGTGACCTTCACCATAGATTTTGGGACTTAATGATTATGTCACATGGATGATAAAGTGACATTCATCATGTGTACATGAGGGTAATGTCCTATGTAGCTAAGACACATGAGCGATAAAGTGACCTTCGCCATGTGCACACGAGGGCTACGAGACTAAATAGCTAGGTCACATAGGTGATAAAGTGATCTTCACTATGTGTACTCGAGAGTCGAACTTATGGATTGGTGGTATCCGGATGGGGAAGTTCATTGAGTATCGAACGTTAATCCGAAGAGTTCAACGAGAATATTTACTAAAGAGATTTGGTGTGGTAGTTTAATATGTGTGTACAGGTGTATTCTTTGGGCAAGCGAAATTAGGGAAAAATGCATGTGGTTGTGATGGTGCATGTGGACTTAAATAGGTGAAAATAATGTGTATGAATTATATGGGAAAGTTGGTAAGTTTTGGGTGGTAAGTTGGTATATGAGAGATATCCTTGTTGTGGTTGAATGTTGTCTTAATGTTGATTATTTACATATAGACTTACTAAGCTTTTGAAGCTTACTCCTTTCTCTTTTCCTTTTTTTTATAGATTCAGTCGAGCCAGCTCGGGATCGGATAGAGTTAGAGGATCACCCACACTATCAACAAAATCTTTTGGTGTTGTGACACAAACTCTTGGACTATGGCATGTATAGGGACTTAGTGGGTCGTTTGATAAGTCATTTTGTAAACAAGGCCATGTGACATGGCCAATGATGATAATGGTTTATATATGTGTTTTGAGGTAGTTCATGGTATGCTAGGTGATATTTTGATGTTTAAAGATGTGTTGACATGTGGTGTCAACTATGTTAGTGTTTATATGTGCTTTGGCGCAAGGAATGGCTTGGAGTATAGCCTTACTTAGGGCCAAACGGCCAAACCCCACGGCCATTTGTGTTGGGCGTGTGAACCTTACTCGTAATTTTCGGAGCTTAAGGACGTCACACGGCCTGGTCACACAGGTGTGTCCCATGGCCGTGTGACCAAAATGGCATGCTGACGTCATAGACAGAATGTCTCAATTTTTTAACACAGGAAGCCACACGGGTGTGTCGAGGCAGTGTG
This sequence comes from Gossypium stocksii, assembly GCA_020496765.1. Taxonomy (NCBI): domain Eukaryota; kingdom Viridiplantae; phylum Streptophyta; class Magnoliopsida; order Malvales; family Malvaceae; genus Gossypium; species Gossypium stocksii. The sequence goes on from CM035626.1 coordinate 58,602,869, forward strand.
GTAGGACACAAGCGGGAGACACAGGCGTGTGTTCAGCCGTGTGAAAAAGCCTGTAGGTTCAAAATGAAAATAATTTTCCAAAAATTCAACACAGGTAAGGGACACGGGCATGCCTTGTCTCACACGAGCATGTGCCCTGTAATAAGGCAAATTTTCCAAAATTTTCTAGGTTTTCGATTTGGTCTCGGACTAATTCTAAAGTATGTTTAAGGCCCCATAAGCCCATTTTAAGGATCGTACAGTATAGTATGTAAAAAATTTTAAATTGGAACGAAATTTTTTTGCTTGAGTTTTTATGATTAGACGTGATATTGTTTGGTAATGCCTTGTGCTCGGGTAAAGCGATAAACCCGGGTAAGGGGTGTTACACTAGACATGTCTTACACTAGTTCATAAATCTCGAGGTGGATGCATGTTCCAAACATGTCTTACACTGGCTCTCGTATTGTGGCCGACTCATGTCCTAGACTTGTCTTACACTAGCACCCACATCACCCAATGTCATGGCATGAATATCCAATTCTATTCTAAGTGTTCAACCGGATCTATTACACATGTTCTCATCATTTTATAACTAAACACCATCAGTCAATAGTTAATGCTCAAACAATACTCTCATAAGCATCTCATATATACAACTTATCTATTTATGCCAATATAATGATTTCATGCATAAAGCTAGAAATGTTGTATTATTTACCTACAACTTACCTCGGTTTACAAAATAAAGGTGCCGATTCGGTTTACTCGATTTGTTTGGCTTTTCCCCGGTCTAGGATCAGATTTGGCAAATCTTGATCTAGAACAATAAAAATTCACTAATTTAATCACCAATTAAATATAAATAATTCAAAATTCACAATTTGGCAAAATGACCATTTTGCCCCTAGACTTTGGCAAAATGACCATTTTACCCCTAGGCTTGGAAATCGATATTTATCGAATTTCCTTTTTACCCAAGCCCAACCAAGCTCTCTCATTCTTATGGCAGCCCAAAATTCTTATTATTATACACACTTACTCTTTATTTTTCAACTTTACAACTAAGTCCAATTTTGGTGGTTTCCATAAACACCTCCTTACCCAAGTTGTTTATTAAACAACTAGGACTCATTTTCTTCCATAAAAACCCAGCAAACAACACTTATTCATTCATAGTGAATCTCTAAACTTTCAACCATTTTGCACAATAGCCCCCTCAATAGATAGCTCTTGCTACAAGGGCTCCAAAAATGCAAAAATATTCAAGAAAGGCCATGGAAATCACTTACTTATGAGTGCTTAAAGTTACTGCAATTTTGAGTTTCTAAAACCCCTAGTTTGCTGGATATTTCGGTGGAAGAAGAAGGAACAAAAAGATGATAGCCTTTTGGTTTTGTCTAATATTAAAACTAGTCAAAATTGTCACCAAATCCCTACCTAATTTTGACTTCTTCATTCTCTTGTCTCCCTATGGCCAACTATGCTAAACAAAATGGGTCTATTTGCCTCTAAAGACCCCCAATTTTAGTTCTCTAGCTATTTAACTCAATTTACTAACAAATCACAACTTTTGCCTTTTTGCAATTTATGCCTTTTTCCCAATTGAGCTTCTAATCGCATAAATTAATACCCCAAAATTTTCATGCCCTCTTAAAAAAGTACTATAACACATAAAATAACACTAAAATAATTTTCTTAAATGTCGAGAAGTGATTTCGAAATCACTATTCTAACTAAACCCATTTTTGGGCTATTATAGTGTAACTCACTAACTTAGGTCACACGGCCAACCACACGTCCATGTGACTATCTTGTGTAACTCATTGACTTGCTTTCTAAAAAGGTAATAGGGGACACACGGTCGTGTCACTTGGCTGTGTGTCACACACGGCTGAGACACACGCCCATGTCTTTGCCCGTGCGGACAAAAATAGGCTATGTTCCAAGCCATATTTCTCACCCAAATTAGCATCAACCTAAACATTTCAAATAGCATATGACTATATCATCAATAGGCATTCAAACCAACCACAATCAAGTCTAATTCATGCAATTTTAATACCAACAACCACAATACTCCTAAACATCTCAATTTAACCATTTAAAAGCATACCAATATCACTTGCAAAACTACTTAAATGGTCAAATACATATATACACTTTTGTGCCTAACACTTACCTATATGCCAGTTCTCTATCTCAACAATATTGTACTCAAAATTTTCAAACCACAATCAAAGCATTCCCAAGATAATCCATACAACATACAAAATGAGACTAATCACACACATATTTATACATATCAACACAAACCAAATCAAGCCATATTAAATGGCTAATTACATAACCAAAACATTTAGGATTTCATTAGCCAAATGATCTATACATGCCATATAACCAAAATACATTGTTCATAAGTACCAAAATCAGCCGTTGGATAGTGTGATGAGATCTCCGACAACTTCCAATCTGACTAATCTTCTGAATCACTATAAAACACAGAAAAGTAAACTGAGTAAGCAATTAAGTTTAGTAAGTTTGTATAACTTAAAACTCAGCTTACCATTTAATCACAATTTAAGTAATTAAACATAGCATAATGTAACTCAATTTGATTAATAAGCCTATCATAAATTCAATCACAAGTTAGGCATGAATTCAAAATCTCATAGATTCAATTCTCACATGATTCACATACATACCTGTACTGATACATATTGATCTCATACTTTTTCATATAATCATTATGCACTTTGAACCATTTGGAATAATATCGGATACTCGGGTATCTTACACACTAAGTGCCAATACATGGTCGAAACCATCTCTATCTCATATCTCATATATATGATCACTCTCGAGCCATCACTAGGTCTGCTCACACAAGCTAACGGTCAAGACATAACTACACGGTGCTGCTTACACAAGCTGACGAGTAACCACAACACATGCTGAAAAACTCAGCCATCGATAGAACGTACGGGACCAGCACCCATAACACGGTAAACCCTAATGACATGTCATTTGTATCCTATCTATTCCTAAGATTCAACCGAGATCTGTACAATTTTTGATATCTTGTCGAGCATTTTCGTGGGATTGTATCATCACAATTATAATAATAAAGCATTTAAAACACATATAACTTAATGCATATTAATATACGAACTTACCTCGAACTCCTACAAAGGAAAACTATTGTTTAGTCCAAAACTTTATCTTTTTCGCAATTTAGTTCCGTACATTATTTTCCTTGATCTATATAATCAAATTTAACTAATTTAATCATCATTCTATTCAATTCAACCCAAAATTATATTATGAAAAAATTACTATTTTGCCCCTAAACTTTTGACTTCTTTACAATTTAGTCTCTAGCCCATAAAAATGCAAATTCATGCAATTAAGTTGACAACCATGCTAGCCAAATTCTATATATGTTCATAGCATCCCACACATTTCATTATTTCACACATTTCACCACATAATTTTCATTTTTCTCAATTTAATCCTTATTTGACAAATTTATCAAAAATATCTTAACAAAAGTTGTTTAACTAACAACAATAATTCATTTTATTCCATCAAACATCAAAACACAGACACACTCATCAATGGTGAAACCCTAATACTTTAACAGTTTCACAAATTAGTCTTTGGTCTAGCTAGATTAAGCTACAACGACTCCAAAAACATAAAAATCATTAAAAACGGAATAAAAAATCACTCACATGCACAAAGAATGCTTGGCCAAACCTAGAAAGCTTCCTTGGAGGTTTCCTTCTTTGGTTTTTTGGTGGAAGAAGACAGAAAAGATGATAGTTTTTGTCTTTTCTTTATTTTACTAACATATATTCATTAAATTAAAATTTTAACGTTAATTATTTACCTTTAAAATCACTTAATTAATGTCCACATTTGTCCACCAAATATATCAATGGTATAATTACCACATAAGGACTCATACACATAAATTCTATAGCTATTTAATACCTTTAGTTTATAGAACACAAGTTTCAAACCATTTGCAATTTAGTAATTTTTATCGAATTAAGCATGCAAAAGATAAAATTTCTTAACAAAATTTTCATATGGATCTACTAACATGCTGTAGACATTAAATTTAAAATAAAATAAATATTTTCACTTCAGATTTGTGGTCCCAAAACCACTGTTCTGATTTCACTCAAATGAGCTATTACAACTCTCCCCCTTAGGAATTTTCGTCCTTGAAAATCTTCCCAGATAATAGATTAGGGTACTATTTTCTCATAGCTTCCTCAGGTTCCTAAGTAGCCTCTTTAATGACACGACGTTGCCAAAGAACCTTCACTAAAGTTATGCTTTTCTTTTTAACTCTTTAATCTCTTGGGCCAAAATTCTGATCGGTTCTTCGTTGTACGACATATCAGGCTGAATTTCAACTTCTATTGGAGAAATTATATGTGAAGGGTCTAATCGATACCATCGTAGCATAGATACATGAAACACATTATGAATCTTCTCAAATTCTGATGGTAAAGCTAGATGATATGCCACTGACCCTATCCTGTCGATAATCTTGCATTGTCCGATAAATCATAAACTCAACTTCCTTTTGTGACCAAATCTAAGAATTTTCTTCCACGGTGATACTTTCAGAAATACTCTATTGTTGATATGAAATTCAATATCTTTACATTTCGAATCTGCATACGATTTTTGTTGATCTGAAGCTGTTTTCAAACAATCGTGAATTACTTTCTTTTTATCTTCAGTCTCTCAAATCAAATGAACCCCATGAATCTTTTGTTCACTAAGGTCAGTCCAATACAATGGAGTTCAGCATTTACGACCATATAAAGCTTCATACGGTGCCATCTTTATACTCGACTGAGAACTATTATTATCTGCGAACTCAACCAACATAAATATTTTTCCCAGTTGCCTTCAAACTCTAAAACACAGCAATGAATCATATCTTCGAGAATTTGAATTACTCTTTCAGACTGACCATCTGTTTGAGGATGAAATGTAATGTTAAAATGCAACCGCGTACCCAAAACTTCTTGCAATTTCTTCCAAAATCGTGATCTAAACCACGGATCTCTATCTGAAATAATGGAGACTAGCACTCCATGCAATCTAACAATCTCTGAAAGGTACAATTCGGCTAATCTGACAAGTGAAAATTCTGTACGTACAAGAATAAAGTGTGCAGACTTCATCGAACAGTCAATAACAACCCATATATCATATTTCTTTTTCAGAGATAGGGGTAACTTGGATACGAAACCCATTGTAACTCTACCCCATTTCCACTCTAGTATCATCACTGGCTGTAATAGTCCTGAAGGCACTTGATGTTCAGGTTTAACTTGCTGACAAATCAGATATTTGGTCACAAAATAAAAAATATCACGTTTCATACCTAACCACCAATATAACTATTTCTAGTCATGGTACATCTTGTTACTCTCCAGATGAACAGACAAGCTACCACTGTGAGCTTCATGCAAAATTTATGTATAAGCTTTGGATTCGTCGGCATGCAAACTTTACCTAAAAACAACAAACAATCATCAGTTCTAATCTGAAACTTTGAATCAAGAGTCTTACATTGTACTTGTTTAGCTTTCAATTCACTGTCACATTTTTGAGCTTCGCAAATTTGCTGAAGAAACACCGGATTAGCTTTTAACTCAACTAAAATCGAGCTATCATTAGATAAGGTCAATCGTGTATTCATCGCTCTCAAAGAGAACAAAGATTTTCTACTCAAAGCATCCGCAATTACATTCATTTTTCCCGAGTGATAATTAATTATTAACTCATAATCTTTTAACAATTCGAGCCATCTTTGTTGTCTCTGGTTTAAATCTTTCTGTGACATTAGATACTTCAAACTCTTGTGATCAGTAAATATATGGCATTTCACTGAACAAATAGTGTTTCCAAATTTTCAATGCGAATACAATAGCGACCAACTCTAAGTCGTGTGTCGGATAATTCTTTTCATGTGGCTTTAACAGTTTAGAAGCATATGTTATTACTTTGCCTTCTTGCATTAAAGCACATCTCAAGCCGTTCAATATTGAAAATCACAAATTCTTTACCCGATTTAGGTTGAACTAGAATTGATGCTTCGGTTAACAGTGCTTTCAACTGATCAAAACTCTGTTGACATTTGTCAGACCATTTAAAGTTTACATCTTTCTATAATAGCCGAGTCATCAGTGTAACTATCATTGAGAATCTTTTTACAAACCTCCGGTAATAACCAGCTAATCCCAAAAAACTTCTGACTTTGGATATGTTTCTTGGAGGCTTCCAATCAATAATTGCTAAAATCTTACTTAGATCAACTCTGATGCCTTCCACCAATATAATATATCCTAGAAATCCAACTTCTCGGAGCCAAAACTTGCATTCGCTGAATTTAGCAAACAGTTGTTTATCCCACAGAGTCTATAACACAATTCTAAAATGCTCAGCATGCTCTGACTCGTTTCGAGAGTATATCAGGATATCGTCAATGAACACAACAACAAATCTGTCTAAATACGGTCTGAAGGTTCTATTCATCAAGTCCATAAATACTGCAGGAGCGTTAGTTAACCCAAATGACATAACGAGAAATTCATAGTGTCCGTACCTGGTTCTAAACGCAGTCTTCGGCATATTCAAATCTTGAAATCACAACTGATAATAACTAGATCTTAAATCAATCTTAGAAAATATTGTTGTTCTTTTCAACTGATCAAATAAATCATCAATTATCGGCAATAGATACTTATTCTTGATCGTAACTTTGTTGAGCTGTCAATAATCGATACACAATCTCATTGATGCATCTTTCTTTTTAACAAATAAAATCGGTGCACCCCAGAACGAGAAACTAGGTCGTGCAAAACCTCTATCTGTTAACTCTTGCAATTGAGATTTCAACTCTTTCAACTCTGTAGGAGCCATTCTGTACATAGCTATCAATACTGGTGAGTTTCTTATACTAACTCAATAACAAATTCAACCTTTTTGCTCGGTGGAAACCTATGTAACTCTTCTGGAAACACATCTGGATATTCACAAACCACTGACACTAATTCAATTTTCGACTCAGACACTTTTGTATCCAGTACATAAGCAAGATAAGCATTACAACCCTTTCTTACATATTTTTGAGCTAGCATAGCCGATATCACAATAGGCAATCCACTCAAATCATCGGATTCAATACGAAGAATTTTACTATTCTAACATTTCAAATTAATAGTCTTTCGTCTACAGTTTACAACAGCATCATATAGTGTCAACCAATCCATACCTAAAATCACATCGAATTTATTAAATGGTAAAAGCATCAAATTGGCAGGAACCCTATGTCATCAAAGGACAACTCTTGCAAACTTTATCAACTGGGACATACTGGCATAAGGGTTTTGATACTTTAATCACTAATTTAGTGGATTTAACAGGTAAACTCTTACTTGACACTAAATTCGTACAGACATATAAATGGGTCGATCCAGGATCAATCAAAATAGTTACATCAGTGTTATAAAGAGAAAAAGTACTGGTGATAACATCTAGTGTCGATGCATCCTTACGAGCTCGAATTGCATAAGCTTGAGCTAGCACTTCTGTCTCGAATCTCACAGCAAGATTCTTTGTTGCACCTTTGCTATTATTCGCATATCTAGTATTTGGAGATGGTCTCCCTTTAACAGTTGTATTACTTTGCCTTGTAGTCAGAAGTTTGTCTTTCTCGGATAACTCACGACAATCACAAATAGCGAGCCACATTTGAAACAGGCTTTATTATTCATCCAACAATCTCCAAAATGCTGTCTTCCACATTGTTGACACTCTGGTTTGTTTACCCTGACACTGCCTACACTTGCTACTGAAGTGGCTTGAATTTTTGTACTTGCGTATTGCTTTCCACAATCTCTATTGGAATATCCCACTGAAGCAGTTGAACGGTTATAAAAATCCTTCTATTTTTTTTCAAAATGAACGATAGGATTTACTGTAACACCCCTAACCCGAATCCATTGTTGGAATAGGGTTCTGGAGTATTACCAGACTTATAACAACATTTAACATATATTTCACATTCATAACATACATCTTTCATATATATTCATATAGTCCCTAATCTGTGTCCTCGAGGCCCAAAACATACATTAGAAGTGGTTCAGGACTAAACCGATAACTTAAGAAATTTTTGGAAAAACATAGAAAATTTTTTCAAAATACAGAGGACACATGCCCGTGTGCCTCGGTCGTGTGTCTTACATGGCCACAAGACACTCCCGTGTCACAGGCCATGTGGACATTTGAAATGGGATCACATGGCAATGTCCCAGACCGTGTCCTATCCTACATAACTCTCTGACTTGTGTCATACGGCCAACCATACGCCCGTGTGACTAGCCTGTGTAACTCACTGACTTGTCACCTTTAAAAACTATAGGGGACACATGGCCATGTCACCTAGCTGTGTGTCATACACGACTGAGACACACTCCCGTATAGATAAAAATAGGCTATTGTCCAAGCTACATTTCTCACTCAAAGTTTCCTTCACCTACACAAACCAAATGGCATATAACATGGCATAAATAGGCATTTAAACTAATCTCAACCTAGCCTAATTCATGCCAAATCCATACTAAGAACTATAATGTTCATAACAACATGTTTTTTTTTTTACCAATTCAAACATACCAAATTCACATCCAACAATTACCTAAATGATCACTTTCAAACATGCATTACTTAACCTAAAACCACAAGCATACCTATCTCAAATTTCAACCCTTTGGTACTACAAATACCAATTCACAACAAGCATCACATAACAATTATCAACCACATAACAAAATGGCCATATGTACAATATATACACAACCAAACATGCCAAAAATAAGACAAGTCACATGGCTATACACATAACTAACATTCAATATTTACAAGCCAAATCAAATGGCTAAATCCATTATCAAACTATAGACCAAAATAAGCACAACTCCTATAAATGCCATATAACCAAATACAAAAGTTCAAAAGTACCAAAATGATAGCCTGATAGTGTGATGCGATCTCTGATGACTCCCAAATCTGAGCAAGCTTCGATATTCACTATAAAAACACAGAAATGTTAACAAAGTAAGCTATAAAACTTAGCAAGTTCATATAGTAATAAACTCAACTTACCATATATACAATTCAAGTAATTAAACATTTTAGAATATAACTTATATTGATCCACAAACCTATCGTATATTCTTTCACAGGTTAAATATGAAATTCACAAGTTTCATCGATTCAATACTTGTATGATTCATGTACATACCTGTAACAACTCGTATCAATCTCATACTCATCCATATCCTTGATATTCCAGTTGAACCATTCAGAATAATATCGGATACCCGGGAATCTTGCACTCAAAGTGCCAAATACTTAGCCGAAGCTATCTCAATCTCATATATCATATAATGCTCACTCTCAAGCTATCAACGGGTCTGCTCACACAAGTTGACGATAATGACGTAGCTACACGGTGCTGCTCAGACAAGCTAACGAGAATCTACAACACATGCCAGATAACTCAGCCATCGGTAGGATGTATGAACCAACACCCATATCACATAACCCCTAATGACATGTCATTCGTATCCTAATCTATTTCTAAGGTTCAACTGGGATTTCACATTGCCGAATCTTTGTTGAACGTATCTGTAAGATTGTATTCACAATTAAATTCGATAATAAGCATTTAAAATACAAATATAATAATGTTTATTGACATATGAACTTACTTCGATCACAAAAATGACAAAATGGATCAACTAGTTCAATACTTTATTCTTTCCCTGATCTAGATTTGAACTTTGCCTTTCTTGATCTATATGTAATTAAATTTAACTTTTTTAATTATCATTCTATTCAATTTAATCCAAATTTCATATTATGCAAAAATTACACTTTTGCCCTAATATTTCAACATCTTTACAATTTAGTCCTTATCTTATACAAATGCAAATTCATGCAATTATATCTCTACCCATGCTAGCCAAATTTCCTTTATTACCATAGTAGCCCATATTTTTATTTATTTCACATTTCTACCACAAAATTTTTATATTTCTCGATTAAATCCCTAATTGTCAATTTTATCAAAAATCACTTTACAAATATTGTTTATCTAACAACAACCATACATTTTCTACCATCAAACATCAAAATACACATACATTCATCAATGGTAGAACTCAAATACTTTAACAGTTTCTCAAATTAGTCCCTGGGCTAGCTAGACCTAGTTACAACGATCTCAAAAACATAGAAATCAATAAAAATGGAACAAAAATCACTCACCAATTAAACTTCAAAGTGACTGAACCCTAGATGAACAAAAATGGCTTCCTTTCCTTGAATATTCGATTGAATATGATGAAAAAAAGATGATATTTGGTTTTATTTCATTTAATTAGTCTTTATTAATTAATTTACTATCATAACCTTAAAAATATTTAATAAATACACTTATACCAAGATATTATCATCCACTAACTCATTAATAGGCTAATTATCACACAAGGATCTCAACTTTATGGTTCCATAGCTATTAGACACCTTTAGCTAATAGAACATCACTTTTGCACTTACGCAATTTAGTCCATTTTATCAAATTAAACACCCAAACGATAAAGTTTCTTAACGAAATTTTCACACAATTGTACTATCATACTGTAGACATTAAGATAATAATAAAATAATTATTTCAACTTCAGATTTGTGGTTTTGAAATTGCTATTCTGATTTGACTAAAAACGGGTTGTTACATTTACCCATTGACCTCTTTCTTGAATCTCTAGCCTCAAAATCAGCTTTTCTCTGTTCTTTACTAAGCTCCTCAGCTTTGTGTGCTCTATTGACCAAAATAAAAAATTCTTTCAATTCAAGTATCTCGACTAAAAGCTTGATGTCTTCATTCAGCCCATCTTTAAAATGTTTACACATACCTCTTCGGTTGGAATGCTCTCTCGGGCATACTTGCTCAGTCTCACAAATTGTCATTTATATTCAAATATGGTCATACGACCCTGTTTTAGCGTTAAAAATTCTTTGCGCTTTTGATCAAGAAACCACTGACTTATATACTTCTTTCTGAGTTCGGTTTGAAATAATTCCCATGTAACACGTTCCCTCAGTACCATAGAAGTTAAAGTGCTCCACCACTATGTAGCATCGTTCAGAAGAGATACAATGCATTTAACACATTCCGTTGGTGTACAAGACAATTCATCAAAAACACGAATCGTATTTTCAAGCCAAAACTCGGCTCTCTCAGGGTCATCATCAACTGTAGCTCTAAATTCTTTTGCCCTATACTTTCATTTTTTATCAATAGGTGATTTGCTTAAACATACCAGTTCCAAAACTTGAAATGTTACGGGAACTACTTGGGGAAAAGCTAGGGGTGGAGGTTGCTGAGCAGCTAGATTAGTTCGGACAAACCCAGAGAACCACTCATTCATCATTTGGAAGAAAGCTTCCTTGGCCTCTCCTTCATGACCTTCAAACACAGGTCTCGAACCAGGTAGTGATGCTCTATTAACAGAGGCTAGCGCGTTATTTGTAACATCCCAAATTAGGGCTTAATCAGAATAGTGGTTTTGAGACCAGAAATCTATAGTAGAAATATTTGTTTTATAATTTTTTTGAGGTCCATGACATGTTTGCATGATTGTGTGAAAGTTTCATGAAGAAATTTTTGTGAATAAGAGTCCAATTTGACTTTTAGGACTAGATTGCAAAAGTTACAAAATATGAGATTCTAGAAGCTTTAAGTATGACATAGCTTTGGATTATTAATCAGAGGTCCTTAAATAGCAGTTTTCCTAATTTTTATCTTTATGGACAAAAATGGACATGGAAGGGAAAAAATATCAAAGAAATGCCTTAAGGGCATTTTGGTCATTTGGTTAATTAAAGATTAAAAGAGGAAAAATAAAGCAAATTTGCTCATCTTCTTCAAGCTAGGGTCGAAATTTTCGTGCTCACCAAAGTTAGGGTTTCGTCAACTTTCAATCTCAATAGTAAGTGCATCCTAGCCCCGTTTTTAATGTTCTTTGTATTTTTGAAGTTGTCATCAACCAATCTAGCTAATTTTACCATTATTTTGAGCTAGGGTTCATGCTTAGAAATTTACCCATGTGTGACATGTGTGTATTTTGATGTTTAATGAAGGAATATGAAAGTTTGATGTGTGATAAACATCTTTTTCAAGGTGATTTTTCATGAAAACACCTAAAAAGGACTTATTTGCAAAAGTTATAAAATAAGTGGTAAAAATCTAATTTGAAAGAAAATGTGGGCTGTTATAAGTATGAAATGTATTCAGCTAGGCTTAAAGTACAAAGAAATCGAATGAAAATCATTTTACAAGCTCAGGGACTAATTTGTAAATATGTAAAAGTTAGGGGCAAAATTGTAATTTTTCCAAAGTAAGATTTATGGGTTGTTTTGAATAATATGATAATTAAATAAGTGAAAATTGCTATTATAGATAAAGAGAAATGGGGTCCTGACCTAGACCGAGGAAAGAACAAGCTTTTAGACTAAATCGAATAGTTAATCATATTTTGGTATCGAGGTAAGTTTATGGGTAAATAATGCAACATTTCATTATTATGTATTCTATGCTTTAATATTGTGTGAATTGTATAATTGTTTTAATGAAATTGGTTGATGATGAATCTATGATGTTGTGACGAAGTTTCGATATCTCGAAATCCTGGTTGAACCTTAGGAATAGATAGGATACAAATGTCATGACATTAGGGTTATTGAGATCCCGTATAAGACCATATCTAGGCTATGGCATTGATATGTGATTACATGTAAGACCATATCTGGAATATGGCATCGTTATGAGATTTCTTGTAAGATTATGTCTAGGACCTAGCATCGATATGAGACATCGTGTAAGACCATGCTGGGGTATTGGCATCGATATGTGATCCCATGTAAGACCATATTTGGGGTATGGCATTGGCATCTTGCTATGTGTATGAGATTTTCCTGAGTATCCTTTAGTATTCCAAGAGGTTCAACAGGTAACTGAAGGACTATGTTAAAGAAATGACGAGGTATGAACATGTTGAAAGGGTACAGGTATATACACAAAGCTCATTAAACATTGAGATTATGACATCGATGAGTTCTCGATAAGAAGTGAATAAAGGAATCATGAACATGAGTTTTATTATTCACTATGAGAATAACATGATTTAAGATGTACCTATGATACTTGATGACATTGTGACAAGTCATATTTATGTTATGTGTATGATATTGCAAGACTAATGTTATTAATTATTTACATGCAAACTTACTAAGCTTCATGCTTACTCCCCTTTCTTTTCATTTTTCTTATAGTATCGCCAAGCTAGCTCGGGGATTGAAGGACGTCGGAGACTCAATCACACTATCAATTGGAATATTTGGGTATAGCTAGTCTTAACATTGAGTACGGCATGTATAGGGACTTGGTCTTTTTGTTATATGTCATATTGGTTTAGCCAAATATGTTGGCTTATGATGATACTTGATTCATTTTGTATAAGGCCATTTGATATTGGCTTATATTGATTATAAGTAAAATTGCATGATAATACATTCCATAGATGTGGTAATTTGCATGTTTTGAATTGTTGAGTATGTACTTGGTTAAGTATGTTATATATATGTCATGAAAATGAAGCGATGATGTCTTAGTTGTGGACATGTGGGTTGCTTAAAAATGCTATGAATTATACCAATGCATTGGTGCTTTTGTGTTTATGTTTCAGGGTGGTAATTGGCTTGGTAAATAGATTATATATTGTCCACATGGGTAGACACATAGGCATGTGTCTAGGTCGTCTGTGACACACGGTCAGTCCTATGGGCATGTAAACAAGCCGTGTGTCCCCTCCACCTTAATTTTTAAGAAACAGAATGCCCAGTATAGAGTACACAGGCAGAGACACAAGCGCGTGTCTCAGTCGTGTGAAGGCCACGGCCTGGAATACGGGCGTGTACTAGGCCGTGTGAGATCTTGTTTAGCTTTGAAATGAAAAATAATTCAACACGGGCTGAGCACACAAGCATGTTTCTCAGTCGTGTGGACCGCACAGCCTTGGACACGTGTGTGTGCCAAGGGCGTGTGAAGTCTACACCTAATTTACGATAATTTCATTCATCACATAGACTAGCACATGGGCGTGTGGCTTGGCTGTGTGGTTTTATATGGTTGATGACGTCATAAATAGAGAGTTACACGGGATATGGACACGGGCATGTGTGACCACACGGCTTACCCACACGGGCGTGTAACCCCTGTTTAGGGCAAAATTTCTATGAGTTTGTAAAATTTTCAGAAGTTCTCAGTTTAGTCCCGGACCGCTTCCAAAGTACGTTTTGGGCCTCGTAGGCTCGTATAAGGGACAAAGTCATGAGTATGAATGGTTTTACATTGGATGGAATTTTATGGCCCAATTTTGCATGGATGTTTATTTTAAGTCCAGTAACGCCTCGAACCCTGTCCCAGTGTCGGATACGGGTAAGGGGTGTTACATTACTTTCTACATCATTAGAGTCTTCTCGATTGGAATCCATTACTATATGAAAACATGATTTAAAAACTATCAGGAGATATCACACTATTACATGTTATATATGACAAGTATAGCGAGACTTACATACGCCTCGTTAGTCATAAAATTGACTAAATCGTAGCTCTAATACCAATAAATGTAACACCCCTAACCCATATTCGTTGCCGGAACAGGGTTACAGAGCATTACCAGACTTATCAATTAAACATTCATACAATTCATGTTCATTTCTCACATCCAACAAAAGTCATTCAATTTCAATCATATAGTCCCTAACACAAGCCTTCGAGGCTCAAAACAAGCTTTAAAAACAATTCGAGACTTAAATGTGAACTTAAAGAAATTTTGGGAAAACATTGAAAATTTCCAAAATACAAGGGACACACGCCCGTGTGCCCAAGCTGTGTGTCTCACACGGTCAAGAGACGCCCCCGTGTCTCAGGCTGTGTGGAATTAGAAATGGGATCATATTGCCGTGTCCCAGCCTGTGTCCAACACCGTGTAACTCACTGGCTTAAGTCACACGGCCAACCACATGACCGTGTGACTAGCTCATGTAACTCACTGACTTGCTTACTAAAAAGGTAACAAGGGACACACAGTCGTGTCACTTGACACACGGTTGTGACACACATCCGTGTCTCTGCCCTTGCGGAAAAAATAGGCTATGTTCTAAGCCATATTTCTCACCCAAATTAGCATCAACCTAAACATTTCAAATAACATATGACTATATCATCAATAGGCATTCAAACCAACCACAATCAAGTCTAATTCATGCAATTTCAATACCAACAACCACAATGCTCTTAAACATCTCAATTTAACCATTTAAAAGCATACCAATATCACTTCCAAAACTACTTAAATGGTCAAATGCATATATATACTTTTTTGCCTAACACATAACCTATATGTCATTTCTCAATCTCAACAATATGGTACTCAAAATTTCCAAACCACAACCAAAGCATTCCCATGATAATCCATACAACATACTAATCACTCACATATTTGTACATATCAACATAAACCAAATCAAGCCATATTAAATGGCTAATTACATAATCAAAACATATAGGATTTCATTAGCCAAATGATCTACACATGTCATATAACCAAAATACATTGTTTATAAGTACCAAAATCAGTCGTTGGATAGTGTAATGAGATCTCTAACAACTTCCAATCCAACTAATATTCTGAATCACTATAAAACATGGAAAGGTAAATTGAGTAAGCAATTAAGTTTAGTAAGTTCGTATAACTTAAAACTTAGCTTACCATTTAATCACAATTTAAGTAATTAAACATAGTATAATGTAACTCAATTTGATTCATAAGCCTATCACAAATTCAATTACAAGTTAGGCATGAATTCAAAAATCTCATAGATTTAATTCTCACATATTCACATACATACGTACTGATACATATTGATCTCATACTCTTTCATATCATCACTATACCCGTTGAACCATTTGGAATAATATCAGATACTCGGGTATCTCACACACTAAGTGCCAATACATGGTCGAAACCATCTCTACCTCATATCTCATATATATGATCACTCTCGAGCCATCAGTAGATCTGCTTACACAAGCTGACAGTCAAGACGTAACTACAGGTGTTGCTCACACAAGCTGACGAGTAACCATAAGATGTGCTAGAAAACTCATCCATTGGTAGAACGTACAGGACCAACACCCATAACATGGTAACCCCTAGTGACATGTCAGTTGTATCCTATCTATTCCTAAGGTTCAACCAGGATTTGTACAATTTTCGATATCTCGTCGAGCATTTCCGTGGTATCGTATCATCACAATTATAATAATAAAACATTTAAAACACATATAACTTAATGCATAATAATGTCGAACTTACCTTAAACTCGTATGAAGGAAAACTATTGTTCAGTCCAAAACTTTACCTTTTTCTCGATTTAGTTCCGTACATTGTTTTTCTTGATCTATATAATCAAATTTAACTAATTTTATCATCATTCTATTCAATTCAACCCAAAATTATATGGAAAAATTACTATTTTGCCCTAAACTTTTGACTTCTTTACAATTTAGTCCCTAGCTCATAAAAATGCAAATTTATGCAATTAGTCCACACCCATGCTAGCCGAATTCTATATATGTTCATAGCAGCCCACACATTTCATTATTTCACACATTTCACCACATAATTTTCATTTCTCTCAATTTAATCCTTATTTGACAAATTTATAAAAAATCTCTCAACAATAGTTGTTTAACTAATAACAAGGATTCATTTTCTTCCATCAAACATCAAAACACATACACACTCATCAATGGTGAAGCCCTAATACTTTAACAGTTTCACAATTTAGTCCCTGGGCTAGCTAAATTAAGCTACAACGACTCCAAAAACATAAAAATCATTAAAAACAGAATAAAAAATCACTCACATGCACGAAAAATGCTTGGCCAAACCTAGAAAGCTTCCATGGAGGTTTCTTTCTTTGGGTTTTCGGTGGAAGAAGATAGAAAAGATGATAGCTTTTGTCTTTTCTTTATTTTACTAACATATATTTATTAAATTAAAATTTTAACCTTAGTTATTTACCTTTAAAATCACTTAATTAATGTCCATGTTTGTCCACCAAATATATCAATGGTATAATTACCACATAAGGACTCATACAGATAAATTCTATGGCTATTTAATACCTTTAGTCTATAGAACTCAATTTTTGCACCTTTGGCAATTTGGTCATTTTTATCGAATTAAGCTAGCAATTGATAAAATTTCTTAATGAAATTTTCATATGACTTTATTAACTTGCTGTAGACATTATAATAATAATAAAATAAATATTTTCACGTCAAATTTATGGTCCCAAAACCACTTTTTTTTATTTCACCGAAAACAGGCTGTTACAGTTAGTGTCAGGGATTTTCTCGTCGCGGCATTGTCAACTCAATGAGTCACGTCACAACGACATGTATACCCATGTCATGACACCATTCATTTTCAAACATGGTTGTGATGTCAAAGACTCCTTGTCACAATATTGCCATTATTTTTATCAGAACACACATTTGGTACCTAATCACTTGACTTTAAACCACAACCTATCATTATATATCCATGCATATACATGCATATATTGAATTTTCCTATACCAATCCAATACAATTTATGTGACACCCCAAGTATTTCTAGTCCGTGTTTTGGTCAGTTGACCAAGTGAGCTTGGCGATAACTCGCGTATGAGCTAGTCATATTTGAAGGAATTG
This sequence comes from Gossypium stocksii, assembly GCA_020496765.1. NCBI lineage: Eukaryota > Viridiplantae > Streptophyta > Magnoliopsida > Malvales > Malvaceae > Gossypium > Gossypium stocksii. Next base: position 58,620,777 of record CM035626.1, read on the forward strand.
ACTTGTTTCATTTGGTGAAGTTTCTCTTGTGGAATGTTCCGCTATGTTTCTCCATCTCGTGGATTCCTATTCTTCAATTGGTGAGCTTTTTCCGTTATGAACCCGCCATTGGCATGTTCAGTTGTGGCGCATAGGTTTGTTGTTTTAGAATCCACAATTGGTAGGACATTTACAGGAAACATGTCAAGCCCTATATAATAACTTATTTTCAGTAGTGATGGAACAATGGTTATGTAACCACAATTTTGACGAGAAAGTAAATATCTAAATATTTATTTAATATTTTTAGTATCATGATAAGGTCGTATTAAATTTTCGTTACAAAATGTTGAAGTTTAGATGGTTAATTATGTAAAAAGGACCAAATCGTAAAAGACACAAAAGATGGTTTCTATTTAATTACATGGTTAAATGGCCTTAGAAAAATAAATTAAGAGGTTTGATGGTAATTATTCCATTTATAAATGTGGTGGACAATGATGGGCATGATTTAGTTATTTTATAAGTTTATTAGCTAAGGGTAAAATTGTAATTAATTACATAAACCTAATATAAAGCACTAAAATGATATCATCTTCTTCCTTTTTACTTGTTTCAATCGAAAATACCATTGAAGAAGGGGTTTGAAGTTTCAGCTAGTCTTGTTTCATTGCATGGTATGTCTTTTAGCTTCATTTTTAATGATTTTTTTGAGCTCATTTTATTTTAATCTACATAGCTCGGGGATTAATTTGCAAAACTAGTAATGGGTTGGAGGTTTTACCATGAATGAAATTAATGTGTTTGTGATTATAAGTGTAAGATAACTAAATTTGGTTGTTAAATGAACATGATTTATTAAGTGATTTTTAATGAATTTAGGGTTTAGGGATTCACTTGCTAAAATAGTGCAATTTCATGTTAATGTGTGAAATAATGAAATATGTAGACTTATTTAAGTTTAGGTAAGAATTGGTTATCATGAGATTATTTTAAAAATGGTTAAATTTCAAGTTTAGGGTTTGAGGACTAGATTGCTTAAAAGCTAAAATACTAGGGGTAATTTGGTAATTTTACATTTAAGTGAGTTTGAGCTAGAACATGATTTGAATGTTTGGAATTCTTAATTGAGTTAAATTATATGTTAGATAAAGAAAAGAAACAATCGGACTTAAACTGGGGAAAAGTTAAAGTCTTGGATTAGTCTTCATCTCAGTTTTTGCAATCATAGGAATTATGGTAATTTCATATGAATTTTATGTTAATTATGTATTTTTAGTTTATTATTCATCAATGATATGTTAGATATATTTATTTCGGTAATAATATGATAATGAAGTACTTGACAGCTTAGGACTCTTGTTTGAATCTGGAGAGTACTTAGGATACAAATGATATGTCATTAAGGATTATATGTTTCAAGTGCTTGTCCTGAATCCTACCTATGAATGAGGTCCTACATTTGTTATGGATTCTCCACAACTCGTGTGAGCAGTATCGTGGAGCTAACATTCTGACCCATAACTCTTGTCAGTAGGCCCATTTCACAGCTTGTGTGAGCACTACTGAAAAGGAAATGTTATGGTTACATAGAAATGGCACACTATGTGTGAGCATTCTCGAGTATCCGATGTAATTCTAGATGATTCAATGGGTAAGTAAAGTGAAATGGGAAGGGTTGTAAGCAATGTCATGGATATTTATGTTCATAGGAATAGAAAGTTAATATGTACAAGTGGATGAAAAGATTATTGAATAATCATATGAGGAAGGTAAATTGATGCAATTCACTTCATGGTATTTGTTGTGTTTTATGATATCATATGGTTAAATTTTCTACTAATGGTGTTGATTATATTGAATAGGAATATCAAGTATTTATATGAACTACTTAGCATGATTGAATGTTTAAATGTTGTGAAATGGTAAGTTTAAGTTTCTCTTTTACAAGTTTACTAAGCACTTGCTTACGTAGTTGTTTTTCCTCTGTTTCGTAGATCGTTAGAAGCTCGACCAGTTGGAAGCTTGTCGGAGTTTTATCATACGATCCAAGAACCACTTTGGTAGTTTATGAGTTATTTTGGCTAATTTTATAAATGGCATGTATAGGACTTTTATGTAATGGTAGTTGTTGTGTATATGCTATTTGACTGTTATGATATGGTGGTTTTTTTGTGTATATAGTTGTTTGAATCTATAATGTTTAGCAATTGTGTATTATTTAGTCACTTTTAAGTATATGGTAATTATATGACTTGTTTTATGCTTATTTGAAGTTGAAATGAATGAAAGTTAAACATATGACGTTGGTTGTAAGCTTTAATCCATGACAATTGGTTGAATTAATTGGATGTATATTTTGTGGTACCAATAAGGGTACATTGGTTGAATGATGGAAATGTGTTGTATATATGATTGTTTTAGCATGTTTTGGTCTTGTTTAAGTGTGCATTGTTTAGGTTAAAAGGTTAGCAAATGCTATGCTTGTGGCACAAGAAAGCATTTTTGGTAAACTTATTTTCCAAGGTACATTTTCGTACACACGGCCTGAGACATGGGTTGTCACACGATTGTGTGTCACACAAGGGCTGTTCGCATGGCTAGGCTTGTTTCATTTCATGGTATGTGTTTGAGCTCTGTTTTTAATGATTTTTATGTTTTTGAGCTCGCTTTAGCTTAATCTACATAGCCTGGGCATTAATTTGAAAAATTGTTAAAAGGTTGGAGGTTTTTCCATGAATAAAATTGATGTGTTTGTGATGATAAGTGTAAGATAATTAAATTTGGTTGTTAAATGAACATGATTTGTTAAGTGATTTTTAATGAATTTAGGGTTTGGGGATTCACTTGCTAAAATAGTGAAATTTCATGTTTAATGTGTGAAATAATGAAATATGTGGACTTATTTAAGTGTTGGGAAGAATAAATTATCATGAGATTATTTTAAAAAAGGTTAAATTTCAAGTTTAGGGTTTGAGGACTAGATTGTTTAAAAGCTAAAATATTAGGGGTAATTTTGTAATTTTACATTTAAGTGAGTTTGAGCTAGAATTGATGATTTTTGAATGTTTGGAATTTTTAATTGAGTTAAATTATATGTTAGATCAAGAAAAGAACCAATCAAACTTAAATCGGGAAAAAGCTAAAGTCTTGGATTATCTTCAACTCCGTTTTTGCAATCATAAGAATTGAGGTAAGTTCGAATGAATTTTGTGTTAAAATTGTATTGTTTTGGTTGATTATTCGTCAATGATATGTTAGATATATTTATTTTAGTAATAATATGATAATGAAGTACTTGATAGCTTAAAAGTCTCGTTTGAATCTAGAAAATACTTAGGATACAAATGACATGTTATTAGGGATTATATGTTTCGAGTGCTGGTCTTGAATGTCCTACTGATGAATGTGGTCCTGCATTTGTTGTGGATTGTCCATAGCTCTTATGAGCAGCATCGTGTAGCTAACATTTTGACCCACATCTCATATGAGTAGGCCCATTCCACAGCTTGTGTGAGTACTATTGAAAAGAAAATGTTACAGTTACATGGAAAAGGCATTGTAACACCCCTAACCCGTATCTGTCACCAGACTAGGGTTACAAGGTATTACCGAACATTCAAAACAATTTACGAACATTTCATCAACTTATAAAACATCACCATCATATCATATTCAAACATCATCATTAGGTCCCTTTAACAGGTCTACGAGACCTTAAACATGCTTAGAGAAAAGGGTCGTGACTAAACCAATAACGTTTGAAACTTTACAAATCCTATAAAAATTTTGCTTTTAAAATAGTGCACACGCCCGTGTGGCTAGGCCGTGTACTTTTGCACGGCCGTGCCTTGCATCTCACCTTAGCTCGTGTGCAACACTTACTAAGGTCACACAGTCACTAGACATGCCCATGTGTCCAACCCGTGTGTCATCCTAATTTGGCCACACGGCCACCAGACACACCCATGTGTCCAGCCCGTGTGCTATATTGACTTAACAAGCTATAAAAATAAGGGTCACACGGTCAAGACACACGCTTGTTTGCTCAGACCATGTGGCATGAAATTAGGCTTAGTTTAAGCCATATTTCCTACCCAATTCTCTTTTTACCTACAATCAAAACTCAAGCATTATATAAACCACAATTTTAGACAAATTCTGTCACAAATCATTCATCATTCAAGTCAATTCACTACCAACTAATTTCATACTTATTGACCATACTAATTCATACCAAATTGCAAGTTATAAACACGTCAAAATACATGATCTATAATACATCATGAAGCATTCCATCTCATGTCCAAATCTTATCAAAGTCACAACACAACTTATACCAAAATGACCATTCTTCAATAGGCCATACCAACACTTTAAAACATACCAAAATTTCCACACAAGTTATATACCAAAAAGAAGTATAATCACATCCTTTAGTTAGCCATATCACATGGCATAACACATATTTACACCTTAAAACATATTCAACTACTTCTAGCCTATACATGCCACAAAAACAAAAATTTGAAAGTATTTATTTACCGAAGCGATAACCAGATAGTGTGATGAAGTCTCCATTGACTTCCAACCTAAGCAAGTTTTTGAAATCTAAAAACACAGGAAAAACACATATTGTAAGCTTTGAAAGCTTAGTAAGCCATAAGCAAATAACAATAATATTTGTAATTCAATAAGCTAGGCCAAATTTTCCAATTCTTAATCACATGTATATACGTTCATCGAACTCGTAAATTCATATAAACACATTATTTGACTTCTCTTGTCATATTTGTCATTGAATACATAAACCATACTTTACTAGCCATTTTCATATATGCAAACCCATTTATCATACCTCCAAAATCATATTTCCTATTTTAATATTTACATGTCCGAACATAGGACCACAATTTCATATAACTAACATAATTAATCCATTATTCATTTGTATATATTCATTTTGCTCACTATCATATATTTCACATATCATTACTAAAAATATATAATCACCTTTCCTTCTTGTACATCAAGTACACATTGTATGTACTTGATTCGTATATACTTAGAATAAACATGTTCATGTACCCATAACGTGAAAATCTCATACACCTTTCTATACCATCTCATACACATTTCTGTACCATCTAGTACACATATCATACACATTTTTGTACTAACTCGTACACATATCATACACATTTTTGTACCATATCGTACACATATCATACACATTTCTTCTTCTAGTTACTCGTTAAACCATAAGGAGTAGAATTTGATTTCATAAAGATCTCATACGATAAGTACCTATACCATGGTCCAAAACAAAATCAAGATAACTTATCTCCGGAATACCTATACCATGGCCTGTAGCCAAATCAAGGTAACTCATACGAAGTGCCTATACCATGGCCCGAAGCAAACCAAGGCATAAATCGCACCTAAAGTGCCAATATCATGGCCCGTAGCCAAATCAGGACATAATCACACCTGAAGTGCCTATATCATGGCTCGAAGCCAAATCAAGACATAATCTCACCCGAAGTGCCGATATCATGGCCCGAAGCCAAATCAAGGCATAAATCGTAATCGAATCATTTCGAACTACTGTCGAATCATTATTAAAATCATAGTCGACACTTCCATAATCTAATATTTACAATTTATGCAAAAATTATAGCATATAAACACCACTTTAATAGAGCCCGTTACACATGAACTTTCTCGAGTTTAGAATTTCAATCAAGCAAATCTCGAAATCGATTCTCCATATCTCAATTCAATTCGGCACATACATATATAAAATATATATATATTCCCAACTCAATTCAGCACATATAATACATATACATTTCAATTTAATGACATTTATTTACTTATGACTTACCTCGTACGGACACGAACGGACCGAACGACTATTCGACAAGTTTTGACTTTCCCCAATCCAGATCTAAATTTTACTTTTTGCCAATCTAATTAATATCTTAACTTTCTTATTCAACATTTCAACTCAATTTCATCCAAAAACATATAATTGGACAATTTGCATTTTAGCCCCCAGCATTTCACATTTTTGTAATTTAATCCTTAATTCAAATCAACACAAAATATTCAAAATTTCACATTGCCCAAGCTTGGCCAAATTTTACTAGTGCTCTAATAAGCCCACTTATTTCATCAATTTTACATTAAAATCCCTCAATTTACTAATTTCACAATTTAGTCCTAATTTAGTGTTTTTACCAAAATTCACTTAGTAAATCATAACAATCTAACAACAATGTAATGCCCCAAAAATTTCAAAACTTTTAATTTTATGGTGAAGCTTTATTTGTGTGGCTAGAACTAGTAGGGTGGTGATTTTGAGGTATTATAGGGTTTTTATGAGGTTCCAGGTTCAGGGTAGACCATAGCAAAAATTTAATTTTTGGCCTTAGTGGAACCCTGACTTCAGGAGCTATGGCACTTAAAATAAATGAAGAGGAAATAAGACACAAATGGGCTTGTGGCCTAGTGGCAAAATGGCGCCACTTTGGGAGTATGGAGGTGACGCCAAAATGGAAGTAGAAAGGTCCAAGGTTCGAGTATTAGCTTGAGCATTAAAGATATTATTTTGTACTGGTGCCGTGTTGGTAGTGGTGTTGGATTTAAACTCTGGTATGAAGAGGTTTGGATGGGTGTTGGGGAGTAGATTAAAGCATGATAAGGGGAGAGCTTTTAGGAAGGGATCAAGTTGGGGAAGTTGGAGGCTAGTGCTGAATTTCTTAGTATATTCAACTATAGGGTGGCAAAGTGTAGCCGAATTCTCTTGACTTAGTAGCAAATTTTCTCTTCTATTTCTCTACTCCTTCTTTTGTTATCCCATAGCCGAGCATCTTCTTCAAAACCTCTCTCTTGTGTTGATTCTTTTCTTGTTCTCTTATAACCCATAGCCAATTTGTTCTTTGCTCACAAAACCGGATGCACTCCCTTTTGCCAACCTCAAACAGATCTTATTATTCTTATAGAAAGTAGGCCGAATACTCTCCTCTACTAAAAACTAATTCATTCTCTTTTGGGATTCAAGTTCTTGTGGACAAGCGATTTTGGGATTGGTAAGTAATCCAAATCTTTCATTGACTCGTGTCTATCATGTCCATGTTATTTTCTTTTGGGGTTTTTAAAGGAAAAATCGAAAGGTAATCAAGTTTCGTTTTCGTTTGTTCTCTAGTACCGAATCTATTCTTTCCTTAGGGGTGGATGGTGTCCGATCGATTTGTTGACCATTTGTCAGAGGTAAGTGATTGTGTTTTAAGTGTGGCCGAATAGGGTTCTGTGGGATGGATGCACGGGTCTAGAGTGGCATTTGCTTAGTTTTGTATTAGATGTATTGACTAATAAGAGCTGTGGCGCAGATAAGTCGCAAGGAGAAAGGATCGATCCTTAAACAATCGGTTTAGGAGTTATCAGTCAAGTCTATTAAGGTTTTTGCGGACGTGGATTTTTACACTCATTTCAATAAGGTGTGTACACACACTTCACACACAATAGATCGGCAAATCCCAAACTGTCGAAATCCCAAAATCCCGAAAAGCCAAAATGCCAAAAAGCTGAAGGCTTGGCTATGGTAGTCTTGCATGTACGCGAACACTCGTATGAGGGTAATCGTTGCGATATTAGAGACCCTGTGAGCGAACTCATGGACTTGGGTCACGTTTTGGCCAACTAGGCCAGAATGGGCCAAATGAGCTCGACGAGTTCGTAGGCCCAAATAAGAAAAAATTGATTAATTGGTAATAAGAAATGAGCTGTTTATGTTGGTTGTATGGTTTGGAAAAGATTTGGGCCTGATGGGCCGTATAGCTGTGATTGAGCCTAATGGGCCATATAAAGGTGATTGAGACTAATGGGTTTTATGAAAGTATATGGACTTTAGGGTTATGTAATGGACTTTTGGGCCTAGCAACTAGTAACTGCTTAAAAAGACATAAGACTTAATTAACCAATTAAGTGTAACTGTGGACAAGTTATAGGGTTAAAGTGTGGCAACAAGTATATGCATGTCTAGGATTGGATCTAACGAGAGCTTGGTACTTAAGCGGTCTTAATGACCCACCTTCTCTTCTCTGGAATCCTATCTGGTGCATAATGGCTGTTCATTTTAAGCCAACGAGGACTTGTTAACGAGCCAAGGTGCATAATTAGACCCATAGTGATAGGAAATTATTGAAATACCCCTGTAGGGTAGAATTACCGAATGAAATGATTAAAATGCCCTAATTGTATAAAGGACTAAAATACCCATAGGTGTTAAATATGTGGCAAATGTGTATGTTGCATTCATGTGATGTACGTTGCACTTGGGTGGGTTTTATGATACGGAGGAAGATATCTGAGGATCGCATAGTCGCTTGACAATTGTGGATCCACCGGTGGCTTTAACCCCATTATATGATTAGCAGCTTTGCTGCAACGATTGAGTTAGTGCCACAACCGGTGCTATCACTGGAGTGTAGGGATGGGTAGGGTTGGAAGGGAAAATGGAGTGCAGGGTTGGATTGGAATAGGAGCATCGCATACATTGTATTTTGTGATGTGGGCTCAAGCCCAACTGAGGCCACTAAGGGCTTAGGCTCGGAGGCCACTGTATATTGTGATATGGGCTTAGGCCCACCTGAGGCCATTGTGGGCTAAGGCCTAAAGGCCATCGTTATTGATAGGGCTTAGGCCCAATGTGTTAATTACATGTGATATGTTTGCCGAGGGTTGTACACACTAAGTTTTCAAAAACTCACACCCTCCTTTAATTTTTTAGGTGACCTTTAGTAGGAGCTCTGCGTAGGAGAGGACTCGGAGGTGGCTACATTGCAAGTTAATTAGAAATTTTAATAGTTTCAAATTTACTTTATCTTTAATTATTATTCATTGGGATGTAATAAGGCCTTTCATCTTCAGTATGATTTTATATTTGGGTGTTATTATTACTGTTGAACTTTGTTTTAAAATTCAAACATGTTTTCTAAATCAATATAAATAACTAATCGTTTTTTCTTAAAGCATAAGCTTCCGCCACATTTAACAAATAACATGACAAGGGGTGAAACTTGGGCTTTTCTTTCCAAAATCAAAGCTTTTATCTAAACTCACCTAAACTTTTAAAACATGCAAATGTTCAAATGGATTTTATTTTTAAACATTTTTCTAGTGAAGCTGATTTGAAAATAACCATTGATTTGAACCACAAACGAACGATACTTTTAAGTCTTTCAACGTATCGGATTTGTGCGAGTTACCCTGCAATGTGACATCACCTGATTCGGCCGTAACGTCTGGGTTGGGTTTGGGGTGTTACAAATAAGGATTTATTTTTCATCATCAAACAAAAAATTCATCAAGCTATCATCAATGGCAAAATACAAAATCATCATCAAATCCAAAAATTAAAGCATGGGTTTTGTACATTTCACTGCAACGATCTCAAAAACGTAAAAATTATCAAAAATTGAAACAAAACCATACCTATTTGAGCTTGAGAAGCATGGTTGAATGTCAAGCTAAAAGAAATGGCTATTTTCATGGTGAGAATCGGCTAAAGAAGATGAATGCCTTGAAGAATTTGTTTTGTTTTATTTTAATTAACAATAATACCTAATTTACAAATTTACCTTTGGTCATTAATCATATAAAACAAAAATTCATTATTTTATGCACCACCTAACTGTCCATTCACATTATAAATGGTCTAATTGACATGCAAGTGCTCACACTTTTAAAGAACAAAGCAATTTAATACTTTCACATTTAATAGCCACTTTTTCATTTTACGCGATTAAGTCCTTTAATTAAATTAAATATCCAATCGGTAAAATTAATTCACGAAATTTTTACACATATAAAATAATATGCTGTAAATACCAAAAATAATATTAAAATAATTTTACAACCTTGGATTTGTGGTTCTGAAACCACTGTTTCGACTAGGGTCTAAACTGGGCTTTACAGGCACACTATGTTTGAGCATTCCCAAGCATCCAATGTAATTCTAGATTGTTCAACGGCTAAGTAAAGTGAAATGGAAAGGCTTGTAAGTAATATCATGGATATTTATGTTCATAGGAATAGAAAGTTAATATGTGCAAGTGGATGAAAAGATTATTGAATAATCATATGAGGGAGGTAAATGGATGCAATTCACTTCATGGTATTTGTTGTGTTTTTTGATGTTATATGGTTAAATTTTCTACTAATGGTGTGGGCTATGTTTAATTGGAATATCAAGTATTTATATGAACTACTAAGCATGATTGAATGTTTAAATGTAGTGAAATCATAAGTTTAAGTTTCTCTTTTACGATCTTACTAAGCACTAGTTGCTTATTTAGTTGTTTTCCTCTATTTTGTAGTTCATCAGAATCTCGACTGATTGGAAGCTTTTCAGAGTTGTAACACCCCAAAATAGGGTCTAGGAGTTTTAGGGGTAATTTAGGAATTTTGGCCTATATGGGCTTGAAATTTCATAAGGTTAGTATTCGATAATGTTTTCGACTTTGGCATCTTGGCTGTTAAATAAATTTTTGAAAAAGTGTTCTAGAAACCCTTAATTCTAGAGAAATGAATGATTTGTAACAGAGTCAAAACAGTGAGAATTTATGTGGCAATTAAACTAGTTTGTAAAATTGAACCTAAAAACCCCCACTTTCAGCCGAAAGTCACGATAGCTATTCTTCGGGTTTGTGCTTGCCACCCTTTGTTCTTTTCCTTACGATTCCATTGATTTTTTATTCCCAAACCACAATACCTTGACTTTCTATCATTCCTAAGTCAATTACCATAAAAAAAACCCCAAGAAAACACCCAAAACTCCATAGATTTCATCACCTTCTTCAAACGTGGGTTATTTATACTCTAAAACTAAATTATTAGCCCTCAAATTGCATGTTATAAATAAAAGCCGAAATCGAACCATTAATGGTGGATTTTGGGATTTTGAGTCAAAACTTGGTTTCAAAGTGTTTTTAATCTAGTTTTAGCATGATTAGAAGGTTTTTAAACTTACCATGAAGTTTCATTAATGATTTTTCATGTTTTAAAGAATTTTTTGAAAATTGCCTAAAAAATGTCGAAAAATGTTGATACCATGAATTGAGTAGATTTGTCTAGTTTGAATGTTGTGAATTAGACGTGGATGACTAATAAGATGAACGGAACTGAATTTAGGCAAAAATATTGAGTATAGTTTGAGATATTAGAATTTTAAGTTTGTTGTGTTAATAGTTTAAGTTACATGGGAACTTAGCTTAAAGCTTGTGTGTTAGTTGCTTTGAATGAATTTTGGTGGATATTTGACTATGGCTGTTGTGTGATTTATGTGTGTAAAGCTTTGGATTTGTAAGAGCTTGCTACGAGCTAGGGAAGCATTAGTTAAGCTTTCAGCTTTTCAACTAAATCATAAAATGGTAAGTGTATAGGATTGCTACTCATAAACACGAGTCATATGTTACTTGGGAATTTAAACTTAGCCTAAACCCCTACTCTAAGTTTCGAGTGTGAGTTTTCTTGATTCTATAATTATCTTGTTGTTATGTATTGTGCATGATGTGATAAGTAAGTATGGTGATTATTATGTAAAGTGTAATTATGTACATGAAATAAATGTGTAATATATATGTTATATGATTATGCTAGTGTTTTGCAAACGATGCTAATATGTAGTGATAGTGCATGGATAATTAGTAAGAATATGTGTTGTTTTCAAATATTTTGGCCTTGTGATCTTGGAACCATTGGATATGGTTGGCATGCCATATGATTGTGAGTACTCACTTATATGTTAAGTAGTTTTGGGCATTAAGGCCCTGGGATATGTTTTGAGGGATAAGGGAATGAGAACTAAGCTCCATTCAATAGGACATGTGAGGGGTAATAAGGAGAGTGTTGGCTAAATGCTTCACTTTTGGCACATGTTTACTCAATGAGTCTATGTGGTGTAATGGAGATCTATGTATCCGATGTGTGATGATAGAGCTCACTATATGTTTCACAATGCAAGTGCCATCTTATCCCAATTATCATATTTTATGTAATCGTGTGGAATATGTTCTACGCTTGAATGAGTATGTATGCATTGTGAGAATGAACTATTAGATAATGCATGATTTAATAGTATATGATGTTGGACTTAAGGATGAGGTACTTGTGAGTAAATGATTGGTTGTGTTGCATGATGACATGTTTACATTGTGGAAATTCTTGCATTCACTAAGCTTGTTAAAGCTCACCCCTTCATTTCAACATATGCAGATTAGTGACGTCACGGTGTATGCAGTGTGGTTTCCAAAGGAGTGATCCAAGGAAGATTGGTTATGTATCGTAGGTGAACTATTATTGTTATTCGTATTGGGGAATTGGGCAATGTGGTAGAACTATTTTGGGTCACTGATTTTTAACTATTTTGATTTGGTTTCTAAGAATGTCATGTTATTACTATTTCTTAAGATTGTAAAAGTTGATGATGGCACGATAATATTTGTTCGAACTCATTTTTGGTATTTTGTACTATTAATTAAGTCATATGAATGGTTATTTAACTTAGTGGTTGATGCATGATACTTAAAATCTGATTTGGAATGAGTTCAATGCATGTGCCTATTGCATTTTTAGCATCAGTAGCAGAGGTGTTGATATTTGGGTTTTAAAATTGATACCTCTGTGTTTCAAAACGTATAGGAAAACATATAGATATTTGGTATCGATACCTTATCTCGAGTGTCTATACTTGGGGCTAATAATAGTATGCTCATTTGGTATTGTTTTCCCAAGTGGTATCGATACCACTTAAGGAAAATATCGATACATGGATGTTTGTATCGATACCTATGGACATTTTTATGAAATTTTCCTAATTAGCCCTTATGCATGATTCTGGCCGTGTGTATAACCGATTATGTAACATCCCGAAATAGGGCCTAAACGAAACAGTGGTTGCGAAACCACGAATCTGAGATAGAAAAATTTATTCCGATCAAGAAAAATTTATTCCGATCAATTTTTATAATTTACCAAATGATTAGATGCATGTGTTAGAGTATCGATAGAAAATTTTATAAATTACATGTCTAATTTGCCTATTAGGGCTTGTTTGAAAAAGTTGATAAATATGAGTTCTAGATAGGAAAGGATTAAATTGAAGAGCATAATTGAAGTAGAGGTCCTTAAATTGTAATTAGACCATTAGGTTTTCATGGACAAAAATGGACATACATAGATAAAAATAACTAAAGTTTTAATGAAGGACATTCTAGTCATTTGGTAATTAAAAGATTAAAGAGGAAAAAAGATGGCAAAATGTTTTCCATCTTCTCCATAAGGCCAAAACTTCAAGGGTTCTCCATAGCTAGGGTTTCTTCAACTTCCAAGCTCCATAGTAAGTGATTCCAAGCCCCGTTTTTAATGTTCTTTACGTTTTTTGAGTCCTGGTAACTTGATTTAGCTTATTCTTGCAATAATTTAACCTAGGGTTCATATTTCGAAAAATACCCATGTCTATTTTGATGTTTTATGGTAGAATATAAAGCTTGAAATTATGTTAAACGACTTGAGCTAAGCGATTTTAAGTGAAAACGAGTAAAACGACATAATCGATAAAAATACCTAATGTTCATAAGTACATGTTAGAGTGAGAATTTGATGTTGCCGTAGGTAAATAAATAATCAGCATGTCCTAAAACATAAGAGTTAGGGATAAAGTTTAATTTCTAAGCTTTGGGGTAAAAGTGTAAATATGCAAAAGTTTAGAGGCAAAATTGTAATTTTGCCAAAGTTAGAGTTAAGGACTGTTTTGATAAACGTGAGTATTAAATAAGCTAAATTTTCTATTATAGATTAAGAAGAAAGAAATTTAAGGTTAGACCGGGGAAAGAAAAAGATTGAGGACTAGATCAAAATATTTGATTGTATTTTGTATCGAGGTAAGTTTGCGGTAAATAAATGTAGTGTTTTATTATTTATAATTAATGATGTTATTTTTCAGCATCTATATGTTTATTTTGTAAATTTTCTCCTTGATGATTCAAGCAAGAATTGACGGAGAAATGATACTTAAAAGTCCCAGTTGAACCTTAGGAATGTGTAGGATACAAATGTCATGACATTAGGGTTTAAGGATACCAAGTAAGACCATGCCAAGGCATGACATTGGTAGGTTTTGCAAGGCAGGGAAATCATGTAAAACCATGTCAAGATATGGCATTGATAAGCTACTATAAGGCAAAGATCTCATGTAAGACCATGCCAAGGCATGGCAATGGTGAGTTCATAAGGCAAGGATACGATGTAAGACCATGTCAAGACATGGTAATGGTAAGTTTAAAAAGGAAAGGTACCCGTGTATCCTTAGTATTCCAAGTGGTTCAACGGGAAATTCAAAGTGTATACCAAAGGAAAGGTAAGATAAGCTCATGTCTAAAAGGTTCAAGTAAAAATTCAAGACTTATGCATATTGAGTTTAAAGGTTATAATGGTTTTGATAAGATAAGAATGAGATAATTCATTTAGATTGTTGTTATTTATTTACATGCAAACTTACTAAGCTTTATGCTTACCCCCTTTCTTTTCTCTATTTTTATAGTATCGCGAAGCCAACTCGGGGATCCTAAGGACGTCGGAGATTGTTTCACACTATCAAAGGGCTATCTTGGTATTTTGTGATTTGAAACATTTTAAGTTATGGCATGTATAGGGACTTGGCCATTTTGTGTGTATGTCCTTATGATATGACTAAATAATGGCATGTGAATACTTGATAAAGATTAGCTATTGAAATGGCTAATTAAGAACATATTTTGGCGTTATGTATGCCTAAACGAGGTTTAGTGCAAAGAAATTATGAAAGAGTAAAAGTTGGTTATGAAATAGTTTTGGGATAGTAGTAGTGACTTGATTTTCAAAAATCACTAAAAATTGCAGGAATGGAATTAAATGGTGAATGAGATATAGAATTAAAGCTTTTTGAGTCTGTTTTCATGGGAAAGAAACAGAGCAAGCAAAGGAAGTCTATATTCTGAGATATTTAAATTCTTGTGAGACTGGTTCAGGGTGACTTCATGGTCCCTTGTTCTGATTTTATAATTTCACTAAAAAATTGTATAAAAAGAATTATGGGTCATAATTTATATGTATAGATTCCTTCATTAGAAACAAACAGAAATATTATCCAAATTCTGTATAATGAGATAATCGATTTTAGTGAAGAGAGCTCAGGTCTACTGGACTGCAAAAAGGGGAGACTTTAACTAATAAGCTGTACTAATTGGTCACACCAAAAATTCTAGAAAAATTATAGTAAGAAGATATATGAGTCTAGTTTTAGGGAAAATTTAAGGACTTAAATTTTGAGTTTTGTAACTCGAGTTATAATTAATTTAGTTACTGTTATGCAGGTGGACAATTTTATTATGAGTAGTGAAATAAATTGTTTTGATTTGTGTAAGTAATCGAAAATTTTTTAATGTTCTCAGTTTGGTCCTGAACCGTTTGAATTGCATGTTTTAGGGCCTCGAGGGCCCTTTTCAGGGATATATTGGTTGAATGTGAGCGAATTAATTTTAAAAAGTAATTTTTTATGCCCCGAACTAGTAAGCTAAGTCTAGTAACGTCTCATGCTCGACTCTGTTGACGGTCTCGAGTAATGGGTGTTACAGATTAACGAATGATTTGCATGTAAAAATGCTAATTAACTATTTGGATGACTTAACACTTGTACGGGTTAACAAAAGATGATCGATTTGCTTGAATCTAGCTTCCTATACGATGTACATGAGATGAGACAGTGGTGTGGCATCCTGTATTTGGGCTTGGCCAAGTATAGGGTGTTACGTGCTCCATAACCCTAATCTGGCAAGAAAATGGGTTAGGGGTGTTACATCTTAAGTAGGAATGTGGCATTTGGCATGACACTTGTAGAGCCTCGTTAATGGTGTTTGATTTGTGGAATTGTGTCAGATTGGTGGAACCATGTGTGATTAGTGGAATCGTGTGTGCATGTAATGTAATTAGGTAACCTATTATAGTGGAATTACAGGCTAATTCCTATATAAATAGGATGAAAATTTAACGGAGAATGACTTTTTTTTCTGTTTCTCTGTTCACCCTTATTCTTTCAAAAGAAACCTAGTTTGTGTTCTTAGCTTTGTGAAGAAGGTACCAACCTTCAGCTTGATTAGTAGCTAACTTTTCCAAGCCAACTATTGGTAAATTTTTTATTCCTTCTTTAGTTAAATACCAGGGAATGATAGGGTCGTAATAACAGTTTATATAGGTTTCTATTGGAGGTTGGAGCGAAAGAAACTTCCTTATGGTTAACATTTGCATGTTTCCGATTCTTGTTTTTATATTAAAAGTTCTGTTGTTTCTGTACTTAAATGTTCAATTTTATTTAGTTAAAGAAATAGGAGAAGGCCCTAGTGCAAAAAGGGAAAGAACCCATAGAATTGGCAAGACTTTTCTTGGAAATCTTTGGTAAGTTCCTTTGAATCGTGCTCCTATTAATTCCCATTTAATTTCTTGATAATGTTGTCTTTCAAGTAAGTAAGTTTATTTTAAATTGTCTGTGCAAGTCTATGTTAACGAATGAAGTGATAAAGACAATATATGCATGAATGGTAGTTAATGGATACTCTTCCTTGGCTTACAATCTCCATATCTTGAATGGTGGAAGGTGGAAATGGAGGAAACTATGAAGATATGATGGGGGAAATGTATGGAGATTATGATATGAAATGAGATTTACCTTCAATAAGGCATGTAAATGTAAACGGCAAATAGTGAATGCCTGGCCTTGCGGGGGAACATTTAAATGTCTAAATTAACAATAAGGATTTGTGGAGGTTCGGTTGGATATATACTCATGTCTAAGTAAGGGATACTTTGGTGGTTCCCGTACTGCAGCAAAGATCCTACAAGTTGAATTTTTCTGGCCTACGGTTTTTAAGGATGTGTATGCATATGTGAAAAATTGTGATAGATTCTAAAGGACTGAAACCATATCAAGAAGAAATGAGATACCATTGACAAACATCCTTGAGGTAGAATTATTTGATATTTAGGTTTTTGATTTTTTAAGACTGTTTTCTTCTTCTTACGGTAACAAGTACATCCTAGTGGCTGTCGATTTTGTACCCAATTTGGTTAAAGCCGAGGGATACCGAACAAACGATGCTAAGGCAGTTATGCGAATCTTACATAAGCATGTGTTTACATGGTTTGGGACTCTTAGAGCTATAATTAGCGATGAAGGATCTCACTTTGTAAAATCAGTGGCTTAAGTGGTTGCTTGACAAGTATGATGTGAAACATAAAATTGTCACTGCCTATCATCCATAGTCAAATAGGCAAGTTGAATGGGTGAACTGTGAGATAAAAGGTATCATTGAAAAGGTGGTGTGACCTAATAGAAAAGATTGGTATTAAAAGCTTGATGATGCTCTATGGGCCTATTGAACTGCTTTTAAGACACCATTAGGAATGACTACTTATCAGTTAGTCTTTGGAAAGGCATGCCATTTGTCGCTTGAGTTGGAAAATAAAACTCACTGGGCCTTGGAATAATTAAATATTGATCTAAAGCAAGTCGATGAGAGAAAAATGTTACGGCTTGATGAGCTTGAGGAGTTGAGGTTATTTTCATACAAGAATGTAAAGATGCATAAAGAAAAGATCAAGAGCTAGCGTGACAACCGTATACAACCTCGAGAATTTAGAGAAGGTCAAAGAGTCTTGTTTTTCAACTCAAGGCTCAAGTTATTTCCTAGGAAGCTCAAATCCCAATGGACTGAACCTTACACCATTCACAAAGTCTATCTGTATGAAGTGGTGGAACTACATAATAACAAGGGAGGTACATTTAAAGTTAATGGTCAATGTCTCAAGCATTATTGAGATGGTGAAGTGGAGCGAATTGAAAATTTGTTCAATTTAATAAACCTTTTATTTTTCATTTTTTTAATAAATGGCATATTTCGAAATTATTTTTCTTGAATTAGTACATTAAATTAATTCTATCTAAGGAGATTGAAACTTAAGCAAGACCATTTATGACCCCTCCAACCTTAATTTAATGTAATTTTCTGAGAAGAAATTTTCTAAGTAATCCAAAAAAAATTTTAATTTTAAGTTAATTGTTTATGTTTAATAAGAGGGCAAAATTGGCCCAAGTACTAATTAGTTTATTTTTCTAGTTTAGTTCAATTTTTTTCAAGAAATAATTGTAGTTTGGGCTTGAGGCCCAGAATAGTGAAGAGAATGAAATTACCCATACAAGTGCTATCCATAAACCACCCAAAACCCCTAATTTTTGCCGCCACTTTTATTCCCTCCATACCTTGCTGCCCAAGTCACTACCTTTAGCCAAAATTTAGCTAAAATTTATCTTAACCTACTACTATATAAACCCTTTTTTACTACAATATTTTTCACACCATTAAAGCAATTAGCTTGAACCCTAGCCACCTATTTCCTTTCTCTTTGTCGTGGGCCTCAAATCTGAAAGTTCTCCCTAATTTCCCTTCTTTTTCATAAAACCCTACTATCGCTAATGTAAACCTTTCACCACCACAAGCCTGTTGCCAAAGCAATCCCACCGCCATAGTGACTGTCACAACTAGCCTCTTGTGTCCAAAATCTCTTACCACTGAACCTAACTCCAGCTGAAACCTCCACCTCAAAAAGTTGAAAGTCTTCTTTTCTTTTAGGAAAAGTCACCATGTCTTGCAAAAAGAACTAGATCTTTCGAAATTTCTTCCAAAAATCCAATTATGATTCAATACGAGGAAGCGAGAGAAAGATTTGATTCCATATTCAAAAAGCAACCCATGATGCCAAAAAAGGTTTCAATTTGAAGAGAAATGACAAGATGATTATGCCTTTGTCAATTCAAAAAACAGTTGAAGCTTTGAATTAGAATCAATTCTGTGATGCACGACCAATGCCTGATGATTTGTTTAACTTACCTGATGTTCAAGAAGATGAGTACTCTGCCATGATTACGAATATCAATTGAGATTTTCTTCAAGTAGTACTTAATGTTGTTACAAATCCAAGATCCTAATGGATTATAACAAAGTACGTCAGTCATTTTTTTAAAAGGAGTATTTAAACCCAGTGGTTAATGTAACAGCCCGAATCAAGGCCTAAACAGAATAGTGGTTTCAAAACCACAAATTCGAAATAGAAAATTTCATTCTATAAGTTTTTACGGTCTATGATATGATTGGATGCATGTGTGAAAATTTCGTTAAGTAATTTTATTGATAAAGTGTTCAATTGAGTTATTAGGATTAAATTGCAAAAAGTGCACAATGTGTGCTCTAGAAGCATTGAGTACTTAATTGAAATGAATTCATAAATTAGAGCTCCTTATTTAGTAATTAGACCATTATATGTGTAGATGGACAAATATGGACATGGAAGGATAAAATTTTAAAGAAATACCTTAAGGGCATTTTGGTAATTTGGTTAATTAAATGAATAAAAAGGGAAAATAAGTAAAAAATGTTCTCCATCTTCTTCCTCCTTGGGCCAAAATTTGAAGAGTCACCATAGCTAGGGTTTCATTCATTTTCAAGCTCAAAGTAAGTGTCTCCCAGCCCCATTTTTAATGTTCTTTACATTTTTGAAGTCCTCGTATCTCGGTTTACTTATTTCTACCATTATTTTGAGCTAGGGTTCATGTTCAAAAAATTTACCCATGTGTGACATGCATTATTTTGATGTTTAATGAAGGAATATGGAAGTTTGAGGTATGATAACCATATTTTCCAAAGTGATTTTTCATGAAAACACCTAAAAAGGACATTTTTGTAAAAGATGTAAAATTAGTAGTAAAAGTTTGACTTGAAGGAAAATGTGGGTTGTGATGAGCATGTGTTAAGTTCGGCTAGGCTTGGGTAACAAAGAGAATGAGTACATTTCATTTTACGAACTTAGGGGTAAAAATGTAAATATGTCAAAGTTTAGGGGCAAAAGTGTAAAATTTGTTATAGTGTAAATTTTGGATTGAAATGAGTAATGTGATAATTAAACAAGTTAGATTTGGTATTATAGATCAAGAGAGACGGAAAATTGACCTTGACCGGGGAAAAGGCAATGTAGTGGACTAAATCGCAAAACTTGTCGTTTTGGACCGAGGTAAGTTTGTATGTGCATAAATGTTTTGCTATAATTATCTTTTGAACATTATAATAATTGTATGTATTGTGAATAACTATTTGAAAGTGTATATCAACAAAGTTTCGACAAGTTTGAAAAGTCCCGATTGAACCTTAGGAATCAATTAGGATACAAGTGACATGTCACTAGGAAACCAAGTGTGATTAAGTGTTTATGTGATTCCGGGTGCTGGTCTTGTATGACTACCAGTGGCTAGGTAATCCTGCATTTGCTACGGATGCCTGTCAGCTTGTGTGAGCAGTTCTGAGTAGCTTCATCTTGACCGTCAGCTCGTGAATAGCTCGAGAGTGAGCTTTTAAGTGATAAGTGATAAGTGATAGCTTCGGGTACAAATAAGTGTGGCACTAATGTGCAACCTTCCAAGTATCCTTTAGCATTCTAAGTGTAACACCCCTAACCCGAATCCGTCACTGGAAGGGTTACGAGGCATTACCGGAAGTACACACATATTCATATTACTCATAAGAAATCATTTTCTTAAACTCTTAAATCAATCAAAGATCTCATTAATTAATGAATCATATAAAAACATACATAATCGAATATGCAACATCTTTATCTAACCCTATTCGGCACATGAACCTTACTACCTAAATTATCCAAAACATCAAAACCATAAACAACATATCAAGCATAGTCTATAATTATATTATACTTTGGTTGATTTCTCAACATGTGTAACCATCATTTAATCAAAGTACTAAACTAATTTGAAATAATAAACAAGCCATTTTCGCATGGCTTATATATATACAATTCAAAATGAATCATATCGAAACTAACCTATACATGCCATATAACCAAAAACTCAAAACACTTATTTACCGGAACGAAAACTGGATAGTGTGTAGACGTCTCCCAGACTTCCAACCTGAGTAAATCTCCGAAGCTCTATAGACATAGGAAAAACACACAAAGTAAGCTTTGAAAGCTTAGTAAGCCATAAGCAAATAAATAATTTTAATGATAATTATAATTTCATAACACCAAACTGATTTTTTAAACAATCTCAATCACATGTACATCCATTGTACTCATGAATTCATATAACTTCATTAAATAGCTTCACTTATTTTATTTATCCATACCATATAACTATGCTTTTAACTTCAAATAATAACCATTAACTCAATTATATAAATCTAACTTGTATATATTCATTATGTAACCAACCAAACCATTGTCATTGCTTCACTAACCGATTTATAGATATAAAAAAAACTAAGCATCATAATATCACCGTCTTAGTATCCATTTCATGTTTAGATTTCAAATTAAGACCTAGTCATATCTCAAAACCAATTTTTTTTCTTATTTCATATTTCCCATGTTCAAATCATAGGACCACAAGGTCATATAGCAAGCACATATATCATATATATATTTATCTGTGTACCTTTCTTTTTCATTCATGGTAACTTGTTTCACATATCATTATTCAA
Organism: Gossypium stocksii; assembly: GCA_020496765.1. Lineage (NCBI taxonomy): Eukaryota > Viridiplantae > Streptophyta > Magnoliopsida > Malvales > Malvaceae > Gossypium > Gossypium stocksii. The sequence continues at coordinate 58,642,400 of CM035626.1, forward strand.
TACATAATCACCTTACATTTCTGAGTTTCAAAGATAATTCACATGTACCAGAATCATATATTTATGAACACGGTTACTATATCATAATTCTTATATAATTTATTTGATTATAGTCACTTGCAATTAATCACATCTCATTTTCACGTAGACCATATATTATCGGATCATAATCATATCCACTTTCAATCCAAATAATCATGACATCAATAATACATTTATGTATATAACAAATCCATAATTTATAGTATAATATCACTCATATATATACATAGCCTACATGACTGATGATACCAAATTCATAAAAATGTCCTTATACTTTCAACTATAATTCCAGATTTAACTTCGCATAAGCAAGCATCACTTAGTTAGCTGAATAACACTATTGGGAACATTACTTATCTTAGCTAAGTAAACATGGCCGAATCTAATTAACTAATTTCAACATCACATGATTACTTACTCATAAGGTCAACTGTATAAAATTCACTACATTGCTTATATCTCGAATTGATGAATAGGTATACATATACGAATTTAATATATCATTACAGGATATTTATTAAATCACTTTAATAAATTACTTCACAAGCCGGATATACAACTTCTGTATAATCTCATGTATATATATATATAATTGAATCTGTAAATTCATTATAAATTCATACCTTTTCCATAAAACCTCACATATAACCAAAAATACAAGCTCAATATAAGCTCACATGAAATCGAATACATAAGTTCATTATATATTCATAGTCAATCGAATATACAAGTCCTTATAACCTCACCTTTACTTACCTAAGTGGCCAAATATAGAAGTCATTTAGTTAGCTTACTTACTCTCTTTCCACATCAATGTGAAGTATTATAAACATAAGCTTAAAATTTAAATCACCATCATATAGCCTGCTAGGCACAAAGCCCGATCGAATTCACTGGCACCAAGCCTGCTAGACACAAGGTCCGATATTTACTCACCGGCACTAAGCCTGCTAGGCACGAAGCCTGATCAATTTCATCGGCACGTAGCCTGCTAGGTAACAACCTGATTTAAATACAACGGCATAATGCCTGCTAGGATTATCACCTGAAATTTAACACCGGCACTAGGCCTGCTAGACCCAAGGTCTGATATTTAATCACAGGCAATAAGCCTGTTAGGCATGAATCCCAAACAAACTTAACAGCACAAAACCTGTTAGGCTTATAGCCTGAATGAATTCACTGGCACTATACTTGCTAGGCTCGGAGCCTGAATATTTCAATCACATGTCTTACATTACTAATCATTAACAAAGCACTATCAAGGTCTTTGAATTATCATTTCCAACATGAAATCACATTGGGCCATCACGTTTAACTCATCGCAATATTATTCACTCCTATAAATCACATTCGGCATTCACATTGAGATATGGCAAATATCCTTCATATCATAAAACACATTCGACTTTCACATTGTAACATAATATATATTCTTCACATCATAAGACACATTCGGCCTTCACATTAAAACATAACATATATTCTTAACAACAATAATCACATTCAACTTTTTCAATATACAACAATTGGAACCATTCATCACTTTAAATCCCAATCAGTACAAGGTAACGCCATACCTATTTCAACTCAATCCTTTTAATCACATACGGTACAATTAAACCTTAGCTAGATCCTGTCAACTAATGTTATCACCATTCGAAAATTGTCTATATAAAATTACCATTCAATTTTTACTATATTTATTTAATCATTAAGCATACATAATTGAGTTTAATCAAGTAAGAACTTACCTGGATAATTTCATACGATAGTATCAACTACTCAGCTAATTCCTCTTTTCCACGATCCGAGTCTCGTATCTTTAGGTCTTGAGCTCAAATAAAAAAAAAAATTGAACTATTTAATCAACTAATCAATTTAACTTGTTAAACAAATAAAATCACATAGCTAGGAAATTTGCACATTAGCCCCTTAAATTTTAGGCTTTAATAATTCGGTCCAAGTAAAATTAATACATAAAAATCATATCCCACATACTTTAAAATCCACTGCTCAAATTATGAGAGCATTTCATTTATGACTTTCCACTATCAAATTATAATTAATTTGATACAAGACAATTTCATGTGCACTAAACCATAGTATTTATAACCATTTCCAAGCTTAAAGGCCGAAACTAACATATCAAATTATAAGCCTAACACATTTGCATAATAAACCAATTTGGCCATATTACACGACTAAATATCCATTAACAAAAATAAAAATAGCTAGCTTTTTCACATGATTGAATATACCACTTTTCACATTAGACCAATTTACGTGCATATTAACGACCGTTCAGACATCACCCATACGATCATTAATATAACATCCAAATAATTTATATCATTTCTACATGGCTTAATAGACCAATTTATAAACACAAACAAGTATTATCAATTAACCAATTTCATTTATAAAAGAAAATAACCAATCTAAGCACTTTTTACTTGATTACTAATAGTCTTTTCATAACTACTAATGTTGAATCAAGACACGCTAATTACACATGTTATAAATCATACCAACTTGTCATACACAAAACCAGTTTGTCTCTTATCTATATGGCTAGCAAAAATTAACCTGTAACACATTCACTGATTGTCAATTAATGATCAAATTTATCAAGCCGATTTACATATAATATATATACTCATTATTTTTAATACAAATCCCTACCAACCCAACAAGCCTTAAACCATATTTTATATATGTACCATATACTCCATGTTCAACTCATAAGACCAGAATTTCGCAGTGTACGAACCCCTGAGTATGATTAAATTTATTTGATTACGGCAAAACCAATTACCCTGCCCCAGTTAACCTCTTAGACACATATCATCTCAAGAACAGGAACCTTATCTAAATATTAAAAACCAAATAGTAGGTATTCCTATTTTATTTGCTAATTAACGAAAATTCCAATTTATGCACAAATTACCTAACACATATAACTCGTAAGTAACCTATGCATTTATACCATCAGCCACACGTATACCTACTTATGTATATACTACACTTGTAATGTAATCATCTAATATACGAGTAAACATTAATAGATTCCAAATAAATTAAGGTGGCCGAATTTATCATGCGCATATCTCCTAGTATAAGTTAAAATGGTAAATAAATTAATACAAGCATATGACACTTTTTTTATTTATTTAACACATGTCAAACATAGCATATTTAATATCATTATAACCGCATGTGCAAACCACAAATATCCTTGCTAGTTATGCATATATATATATATATATATATTAATATATACTAAAAATAAGATAGGGATTTATCTATAAACCTGCACATATAACATATTGAATAAAGACTTGAACACTAACCCATTCCAAGCCAATTTCCAAACTACAGTTTAAACCATTATCTACATGCAAAATACTTGCTTCCGACTAGGCTATAGCTAAGCATACTCGTATACATAACCAAGAGCAAGGATACCGAAACCAAACGCAATTAACATTTAATCCACACACCAGTAAAATGCCATTTAGTCCTTCTATTTAATAGTTTTCACAAATTAGTCTAATTATTCAAATTCACTAAAAACCCAATGCTAAAACTCATCCATCTACCATATCTCACTAATGTTTTATCATCCACAACCAAAATTCATGACACTTGACCATGGCCGTAAGAACATTCACCTATTAACTCAAAAATTAACACTTGGGCATTGAAGATATCTTAGCAATTAACTCAAAATACAAAATTTATTAAAAACTAAGTTGAACACATACCTCAAATTGCTTGAACAATGACCGAATATCAAACTCTTTTTCCTTTCTTTTTTTTTCTTCATATTCGATCAAAATAAACTATCAAAACATGGCTTCCTTTAATTATGATATAATATATCACATATAAGTTATTAATTAGTTTACCAATTTAACCTTTTAAAATTAATTAAGAAACCACATATATCATGCCCATTACCGTCCACCTATAAACCAATGGTATAATTGCATTATAAATGCCTCCTTTTTATAAAGACACATTCATTTTGGTAATTTTATAATTAACCACTAAATTTTTATTTTACGCGATTAAATCCTTTTATTTAATTAAGCACACAAACAATTAAATTTTCATACGAAACTTTCACACATGCTAATTCACATATAATAAACATGGAAAATAATATTTAAATATTTTTCTGACTCAAATTTGTGGTCCCAAAACCACCGTTCCGATTTGGGTCAAAATCGGGCTGTTACACTAAGTGTTCATCGGGTGGATTAGTGAATTAGTGAAGTGTAAGTGCATGTGATATTGTTGTAATGTGGTACAAGCAAGTATACGAAACTTATAGAAAATAAGATTGATATGTGATGAACTATCGGTAAGTGGTGAATGAGTAAGTGTGGACATAAGTATTAATCGAAAGTCTAAAATTGCTATAATCTTATAATTATGATTAAAATGTGTTATGAATACTCATTTGTTTGCCTATAAAGTTACAAAGCTATTTAGCTTACTCCCCTTTCTTTCTCTTTTCTTATAGTGTTGCTTCGCTAACTCAAATTGGGAGATTGTCGAAGATCTACTTCACATTATCACATCATCATCTTTGGGTATACTAAGTTAATTATTTTGAGTTATGGTGTGTATAGGAGACTTGTTTATTTTGTTATATGTGTCATAGTTTAGTAGGCCAAGGATATTAGCTTATTTTGATAATTGTTTATTTTGTATAAGGTCAATTGAAATTGGCCAATATTGGTTCTTGGTATATGCATATGATGATGTTGTTTATGAATGTGGTGTTGTATGTTTTGGTTGACATTGTGTGATGTTTATGTGTGATAAAGGAGGTATGTGAAGGTTATGTTATTTGTTTAGCTATGAACAATTTGGTTGTATGAGAACATCATAAATTGTGTTATTGGTTTGGTATAAGTGCGTTTGTGTTTCAGGGTGGCAAATGGCTTGGTAAATAGCCTTATTTTTGTCCACATGGGTAGACACTAGAGCATGTGTCTAGGCCGTGTGTGACACACGGTTAGCCTTATGGGTGTGTTGGTAGGCTGTGTGTCCTATGCACCCTAATTTTGTAAAACAGAATGTCCAGTAGTAAACACACAGGCAGAGACACGGCCATGTGTCTCAGCCGTGTGAAGGACACGGCTTCAGGACATGGGCATGTGCCCTGGCCGTGTGAAGCCTTCACATTAACTGTGAGAATTAAATTCGCCACTCGGCCTAGCACATGAGCGTGTGACTTGGCCAGTGACCCAAAATATTTGCTAACGTTATAAATAGAATGTCAAGGTTTTCACACATGGGATAAGATACGAGCGTGTCGTGGCCATGTGAGGGACACAGGCCATAGATGCAGGCATGTGCTAGGCCATGTGAAAACCCCTGTAGGTTTGAAATGAAAGATAAAATTTGCACGGACTAGGGACATGGGCGTGTGTGACCACATGGCCTGCCCACATAGGCATGTGGCCTTATTTGGGGCAATAATTTTCATAGTGTTTGAAAGCTTTTGCTTCAGTCCCGAACCATTTTATATGTATGTTTTGGGTCTTGTAGGCCCATAATAGGGATATTATGAATACGAATGGAAAGTTTAAAGTTGGAATGAAAATTTATGGTGCAATTTTGTATGATAAAGCATGTTAAGTCTGGAAATGCCTCGTACCAAGTTTTAGCGTCGAATACGGGTAAGGGGTGTTACATTTAGTGGTATCAGAGCTATAGTTTAGTTGATTCTCAGACTAACCTAGCACGTGTTTGAGTCTAGCTATACATGCCGTATATGAAGTTTGATAGTTTGACAACTCTTGATAATTTAAATTGTGTTTTCATATAGTAAATGGATCCCAATTGTGAAGCAGCTGATGATGCTGCAAGTGATGCGCCGACTCCTGTGCAAGGGACCATACCCGCTAAAAGTAGACGATAACACATAGTTAGGGCGATGGGGCTAGAGAAGCATTTCTACACATGATGAATTAATGGTATACGAAGTTCATTCGGGCAAATCTGAATGTTCAACCTCCTCCACGCCCTCCAATTCCTTATCCGGTTCCGGTAGCTTTCCAAGGTGCAGAAATGGTAAGATTAAGTAAGCCTCCAATTGATAAGATTCATAAACAAGGGGCCGATGAATTTAGGGTGAATATAGATGATGACCCTGAGAAAGTAGAATGCTGGCTTGAGAACTCTATCCGGGTATTCGATGATCTTTCTTACACCCCTGAAGAATGCTTAAAGTGTGCTGTGTCATTATTGAAAGAGTCTGCATATCAATGGTGGAAGATGCTTATATCCGTAGTACCGAGAGAAAGGGTTACGTGGACATTCTTTCAAGAAGAATTTAAAAAGTACATAAGTCAGTGATTTATCGATCATAAATGCAAATTATTTCTAGAGCTAAAATAGGGCCGTATGTCTATTGCTGAGTATGAGCGAGAGTTTGTTAGGCTCCGTAAATATGCTCAAGAATGTGTTTCCACTGAAGCTATCATGTGTAAGAGATTCGAGGAATGACTAAATGAGGATATCAAATTGTTTGTTGGAATTTTAGAGTTAAAAGAATTCGTTGTATTGGTTGATCGGGCCTGTAAAGCCGAAGAATTAAGCAAAGAGAAGAGAAAAGCTGAGAGTAAAGCTAGAGAATTAAGAAAGAGACCGATGAGTAGGTCCTTGCAGTCCTTGTCTAAGAAGTCAAGAGGTGTGCACTTCATTCAAATGTGTTAGCTGGGAATCCTAGCAGAGACCATAGGAAGCAATATTCGGGGTCCAAGGCTCAAAATACCTCTATAGTGAGCGTTCGTAATGCTAAACCTAATTACCCTGAGTGCCAACATTGTGGTAGACGACATCCCGAGGAGTGTTGGATGATTACTTGGGCTTGCTTCAAATGTTGTTCTCAAGAGCATTTTATCGAGGATTGCCCTAAAGTGATTGAGAAGAAGTTTAGAATGTAAGATCGAGCAACACAGTGGCTAAAGGAAAACTGGTGAAACATGTGAGAAATGTATCGAGTAGCTGAGGTGTATGTAGGGATTTAGCTATGAGGTCTGAGACTAGAGCATCTGTCCGAACTTATGCCATTCGTGCTCGCGAGGATGTGACCTCTCCTAATGTTATGACGAGTACATTTTCTCTTTATGATGTTAATGTTGTTGCATTGATTGGTCCAAGGTCTACTCATTCTTATATTTGCATGAATTTGGTCATTAATAAGAATTTGTCTATTGAGTGTACTGAGTTCGTAATTAAAGTGTCAAACCCCTTTGGCAAATTTGTGCTAGTTGATAAGGTTTGTAAGGGTTGTCCTTTGATGATTCAAGGTCACTATCTTTTGGCTGACTTAATGTTATTGTCATTTGATGAATTTGATGTTATATTGGGTATGGATTGGTTAACCTTACATGATGCCAAGGTAAACTGTAGGCAAAAAGTTTTAGAATTGAATTGCGAAAATGGTGAGGTTCTTCGGGTTGAAATAGATGAATCAAGAGAATTTCCTATAATGATTTCGTCTATGACTGCTTAGAGTTATATAAGAAAGGGTTGTGAAGCTTATCTCGCTTATGTGTTGAATACCAAAGTGTCCGAGTTAAAGATTGAGTTAGTGCCAGGTTACCTCCTACTAGAGAAGTTGAGTTTGCTATTGATTTAGTACCGTGAACTGCTCTGATATCGATTACTCCTTATAGAATGGCTCCATCTGAATTAAAAGATTTAAAGGTCCACTTGCAAGAATTGATAGAAAAAGGATTTGTGAGACCGAGTTTTTCTCCCTAGGGTGCTCCCGTATTGTTTGTGAAGAAAAAGGACGGATCCATGAGACTTTGTATTGATTATCGACGCCCAACAAGGTGACTACAAATAATAAGTATTTGTTGCCAAGGATTGATGATTTATTCGACCAGGTAAAAGAGGCTACAGTGTTTTCAAAGATCGATTTGAAGTTTGGTTACTATCAGTTGAGAGTTAAAGAGTCGAATGTGCCAAAAATCGCTTTTAGAACAAGGTATGGACACTATGAATTTCTTGTAATGCCTTTCGGTTTAACTAATGCTCTAGCTATATTTATGGACTTAATGAATCGAATTTTTTGACTGTATTTAGATAAACTTGTGGTTGTGTTCATAGACGATATTTTGATTTATTCTCGAGATGAGTCCAAGCATGCCGAACACTTGAGAACTATATTACAGATTTTGAGAGAAAGGAAATTATTTGCTAAGTTTAGTAAAAGTGAATTTTGGCTCCAAGAAGTCAGATTTTTTTGGGACATATTGTTTCGGGTGATGGTATTCGAGTTAATCCAAGAAAAATTTTGGCAATTGTCAATTGGAAATTGCCAAGGAACACATCCAAGGTTAGAAGCTTTATGGGCTTAGCTAGGTATTACAGACGCTTTGTCAAAGGATTTTCGATGATTGCTACTCTTATGACCAAGTTGTTGCAAAAAGATGTTAAGTTTGAATGGACCGAAAAATGTCAGCAAAACTTCGAGAGATTGAAAGCATTATTGACAGAGGCACCGGTGTTAGTGCAACCTGAGTTTGGGAAAGAGTTTGTGATTTATAGCAATACATCTTTAAATAGACTCGACTGTTTGTTAATGCAAGAGGGCAAAGTGATAGCTTATGCATCGAGACAATTGAAACCTCATGAGAAGAACTTCCCGACACACGATTTGGAATTGGCCTCTGTCATTTTTGTTTTAAAGATTTGGCGAGATTATTTGTATGGTGAAGAATGTAGCATCTTCACCGACCATAAAAGTTTGAAGTATCTGATGACTCAAAAGGATCTAAACTTGAGATAACAAAGATGGCTCGAGCTGTTAAAAGACTATGAGTTGGTTATTGATTATAACCCGGGAAAGGCAAATGTAGTCGCTGATGCCTTGAGCAAAAAGTCTTTGCTTGCCTTAAGAGCTATGAAGACAAGGTTGACTTTGTCCAAGGATGGTTTGATATTGGCTGAGTTGAGAGCTAGGCCGTTGTTTCTTCAAAATATTTGTGAAACTCAGAAGGAGGATAGTGAACTACAAGCAAAAAGAGCTCAGTGTGAATTAGATGGTAATTCAGATTTTCGGGTTGGTTTAGATAATTGTTTGATGTTTCATGACAGAATTTGTGATCCAAAAAATGCTGAGTTAATTTAGAAGATTTTACGTGAGGCACACAGTGGTCATTTATCAGTTCATCCGGGCAGTGCGAAGATGTATAATGACCTGAAGAGATTATATTGGTGGTCGGGTATGAAATGAGACATCTCCAAGTTTGTGACAAAGTGTTTAGTTTGTCAACAAGTAAAAGCTGAGCATCAAGTGCCTTCGGTTTACTTCAACTAGTGATGGTTCCCGAGTGGAAGTGGGATAGATTACAATGGATTTTGTGACTAGTTTACCTCTGACCCCGAGAAAGAAAGATATCGTTTGGATCGTTGTTAATCGATTAATGAAATCAACTCACTTTATCCCGGCATGTACTGACTATTCACTCGACAAGCTAGCTGAATTGTATTTGTTAAGATTGTGAGATTGCATGGAGTGCCTATTTCTATTATTTCCGATAGAGATCCGAGATTTACTTCAAGATTGTGAAAAAGTTGCAAGAAGCTTTGGGTACAAAGTTAAACTTTAGTACAACGTTTCACCCGCAAACTGACGGTTATTCCAAAAGAGTAATTCAGATCCTTGAAGATATGCTACGATGTTGTGTTCTAGAATTCGAAGGCAGTTGGGAGAAATATTTACCTCTGGTTGAATTTGCTTACAACAATAGTTTTCAATCGAGTATCAAGATGGCACCGTATGAGGTATTATATGGCCGCAAGTTTCGGACTCCTTTGTATTGGATCGAGCTTAGTGAGAAATAGATTCATGGAGTCAAACTAGTTAAAGAAACTGAAGAGAAAGTGAAAGTAATCCGTGACTGTTTAAAAGTTGCTTCAGATCGACAGAAGTCGTATGCAGATTTGAAAAGAAAAGAGATCGAATTTCAGATTGGTGATAAAGTGTTTTTGAAAGTGTCTCCATGGAAAAAGATTTTGAGATTCGGTCGTAAAGGCAAGTTGAGACCACGTTTTATTGGTCTTACGAAGTTGTTGAAAGGATTGGGCCAGTAGCATATCGGTTAGCACTACCGACAGAGTTAGAAAAGATCCATGATGTGTTTCATGTATCGATGTTGAGACGCTATTGTTCTGATCTATCACATGTGATTTCTCTAACAGAAATTGAAATTTGACTGGATATGACTATGACTTATAGTGAAGAACCAATTAAAATCCTAGCTCGGGAAGTGAAACAGTTAAGAAACAAAAGTGTAGCCTTAGTGAAAGTATTGTGGCAAAGACATGGGGTTGAAGAGGCTACGTGGGAACCTGAGGAGGCTATGAGAAAACAGTACCCAAACATATTTCCTTGTAAGATTTCTAGGGATAAAAATCCCTAAAGGGGGGAGAATTGTAACAACCCGAGTCAGGGCCTAAATAGAACAGTGGTTTCGGAACCACAAATTTGAAATAGAAAATTTCATTGTGATAAATTTTTATGGTCTACGATTTGATTGGATGCATGTGTGAAAATTTCGTTAAGTAATTTTATTGATAAAGTGTTCAATTGAGTTATTAGGATTAAATTGCAAAAAGTGCAAAATGTGTATTCTAGAAGCATTGAGTACTTAATTGAAATGAAATCTTAAATTAGAGGTCCTTATTTAGTAATTAGACCATTATATGTGTAGATGGACAAATATAGACATGGAAGGATAAAATTTTAAAGATATGCCTGAAGGGTTTTTTGGTCATTTTTTTAATTAAATGAATAAAAAGGGAAAATAAGTCAAAAATGTTGTCCATCTTCTTCCTCCTTGTGTCGAAATTTGAAGAGTCACCATAGCTAGGGTTTCATTCATTTTCAAGCTCAAAGTAAGTGTCTCCACGCCCCATTTTTAATGTTCTTTACATTTTTGAAGTCCTTATAGCTTGGTTTACTTATTTCTACCATTATTTTGAGCTAGGGTTCATGTTTAAAAAATTTAACCATGTATGGCATGCATGTATTTTGATGTTTAATGAAGGAATATGAAAGTTGGAGGTGTGATAAACATCTTTTACTAAGTGATTTTTCATGAAAACACCTAAAAAGGACCCTTTTGTAAAAGTTGTAAAATGAGTAGTAAAAGTTTGATTTGAAGGAAAATGTGGGTTGTTATGAGCATGTGTTAAGTTTGACTAGGCTTGGGTAATAAAGAAAATGAGTACATTTCACTTTACGAGCCTAAGGGCAAAAATGTAAATATGTCAAAGTTTAGGGGTAAAAGTGTAAAATTTGTTATAGTGTAAATTTTGGATTGAAATGAGTAATGTGATAATTAAACGAGTTAAATTTGGTATTATAGACAAGAAAGACGGGAAATTAACCTTGACCGGGGAAAAGGCAATGTAGTGGACTAAATCGCAAAACTTGTCGCTTTGGACTGAGGTAAGTTTGTATGTGAATAAATGTTTTGCTATATTTATGTTTTGAACATTATAATAATTGTATGTATTGTGAATAACTATTTGAAAGTGTATATCGACAAAGTTTCGACATGTGTGAAAAGTCCCAATTAAACCTTAGGAATCGAATAGGATATGAGTGGCATGTCACTAGGAAACCAAGTGTGATTAAGTGTTTATGTGATCTCGGATACTGGTCTTGTACGACTACCAGTGGCTCGGTAATCCTGCATTTGTTGTAGATACATGTCAGCTTATGTGGGCAACACTGAGTAGCTTCATCTCGATCGTCAGCTTGTGTGAACAGGCCCTGAATAGCTTGAGAGTGAGCTTTTAAGTGATAAGTGGTAAGTGGTAGCTTCGACTACAAATAAGCGTGGCACTAATGTGCAACCTTCCGAGTATCCTTTAGTATTCTAAGTGGTTTAACGGGTGAATTAGTGAATTAGTGAAGTGTGTAACGTCCCTAACTCGAATTCATCATCGGAATAGGGTTACGAGACATTACCGAAATTTTTTTAGAACAACTTCAGATAATTTGTTTTATAAGAGAATTTCACAGCTTAAAACTTACCACTTTTTCACGAACACAATATATTTTCATTTGAACACTTACCCTTTTTTTTCAATGCATCATATAATAAACATTTTACCATTTAACCAGTAATTTGGCACTTGTCTAAGCATCAACAACAACAACAATAACACTTGTTAAACACTTGAACATATTTCTTATAAATTCAATATTGATAAACTTATTTTATCAACATATTACATTTGAGTTTATTACTCATCACAACTTACACAATTTCCATATATCACGTATTTGAGATAGTCACATATTTACATATCATGATGCATACTATTCTCTTACCGTTTCTTCATAAACATAAATCATTCAATTCATTGTATCAATATTTCATCTACCATCATTTTCATGAATTTTGTGTTACAGTTCATAATCCTGAATATGCATAATTATCTGGTAAGTTTTTCATACATGTATTTTCCATGTCATATTTCAATATATCAAATAAATATGATTTCCATGTATTTCAACTTTAATTTCATAATTAATTATCTCATGCTCAGATTATTCTATGTCAGAACTTTATTTATTAAACCATTCGAAAAATCATCGTTATACATGTAATACTTTCAAGGTATATAATTTTATATTCATGGATGCACGTATCCATCAATAAATTCCATGTACAAATATCATCATCATCATAATCACATTCATTTTTACTTAGTCATTTTTAATTCAATTCCCGTTGAACACATCAGAATAATAATGGATACAGCGGGAGATCTCACATAGTGCCACACTTGTAGCCAAAGCTACTTTATTTCACATAGATCACATAGGCTCGTTCTTGAGCTAATCACATTTAGCACAACGCCGTGGACTTATTTCACTAAGATGCCATGGACTTATATCACTTGGCACAATACCATGGACTTGTTTCACTTTGGTGGCATGGGTGTACTTCACTTAGATATCCACACAGGTCCCTAATATCCATTTTCTATTCCTAATGTTCAACCAGAAAATTATCTTACTTTCCGATACTTTATCAATTACGTCAAATATTCAGCGTTATTTCATAAATTATATCAAAATATGAAAATGTAATTAAAATGATACATTACTTACATACAAATTTACTTGCCACATCATGAACACAAATAACATATACAAGACATATTAATGTATTTCAAATACATTTCATAATATTTCATTTCAAATTCAGACTATTTCATATTAGAACTTTTGTCATTAATTCATTAAAATACCAATTCATACAGAAGGTACACTCAATGTGTACAAATATATAACCGCAAATGAACTTATTCATCAGACATATTCCATATTTATATATCATGGTCTCATATTTCCATGTATCAATTACCATCATTTTCTCGTATTTTAGATAAATATGTGTAACAATTTATAAACATGTAATTCACTAACTCTTCCTGCCAATCACAATATAAATTGACAAATCACTTATTGAGTCCAATTTCAATATTCATTAATTTTTAACCATATAAACTCACAAGTTCGATTTTTGTATTATAACGATAATCATAATTTCATAATAAATATTCCAAATAAAATGTTATCTCATTTCTAGTTCAACATTTATTAATTATAAGCGGGCATGTGATTAGTTTATACACAAGTCATTCATATATTTTTTTTCCTCCTCCTCCACTCCATCCCACATCCTTAATATAAATAATACACTTGTAAATAACACTATCTATAATTTTCACTATTTACTTATATGCATATTCAAGCTGTCCATCCATGTCATAATTACTAAATTATTTTTATCTTGAGCTACAGAACTCCAAATTACAATTCATTAATTTTCCATAAAAATAAACTCACATATGTTCTTACCATAAAATTTTTAGAATTTTTGGTTTAGCCAATTAATACAATTTATTCATTAAAGTCTCCCTTATTTCGCTGTTTCACAGTTCTGACCACTCTTTGCTAAAATTTAATTATCTATTTGTACAGAATTCAAATGATGTTCTCGTTTGTTTCTTATAAAAACAGACTAATTAAGGAATCCAACCATATAAATTATGCCCAAATTTTTTTTTACAATTTTTAATGGTTTTTCCAAGTCAGAACAGGGGATCTCCAAATCATTCAAAGTCAGTCTCACAAAAATATAATTATCTTAGAATACAAAATTCCTTTACTTTCTCTGTTTCTTTTATGTGAAAATAGACTCAATAATCTTTAATTCCTTATCTCATTCAACTTCTAATTCAATTTATATCATTTTTGGTGATTTTTCAAAATTAGGCTACTGTTGCTATCCAAAACTATTTTAACAAGATACTAATTACTAAGTTTATAACACCCTTATTTCCTTTCTCTACACCATTTCCCATCACTTTCTCTTATTTTCTCTTCACTAACACATCAAGAACATAGAGCTATATATATAAAAACTCTACCTTAACATCATTTCCATACTTTTTCAATAATATCACACTTAAAAATAGATTGAAATCTTGATGTACTTACCTTGTCTCATTGATTTCAATCTTTAACTTGATTTTCTCTCTTCTCCAGCTTCTATTTCTTGAATCCAACTTGATATTCTAACTCTCCATAATCTCCTTAATATTTTCTCTCTTGGTAGTTATGGAAATTCTTTTGATTTTTAGGTGAAAATGGTGAATTTTTTGTGGAGGGACCAAATTGTAAAGAAATCAAAATTTTCTTTCTTCTCTTCTCTTCTAACATGAAATGCACGGAAAATGATGGATAGTGTCTTCTTTTTTTCTTCCACACACACTCACATATATATAGACTAAATAAAATAATAAAAGATCTTATTAAAATATTAAATAAATAATAATTATCTAATTAAATAATTATAAAATATCACCAACATCATCATTACTTTCTAGATTTCTCTCTCTTCCATTTGACCATTTTTCCCTTTGTGATCTTTTAAAATTCCATTCTTGAGTCATCACTTAATTTGGTAAAATTGTAATTTAGTCCCTCATAATTCTTCACCTATTCAATTTTGATCCTAATTCATCAATTTTCCTTAGTTTCTACTGGTTCTTTAACTTTTTCATATTTACACTTTAACCCCTCAAATTTTGAGTATTTACTCTTGGGCAACAAAACTTTTCTCACTTTTGCAATTTAATCCTTTTTATTTAATTAATCACCCAAACGCCAAAATTTTCCAACGAAATTTTAATACTACCTTATTGACACTATGTAGATATGCATAAAAATATTTATGGCTTGGTTTATAATGCCAAGATCTCGATTCCTCTTTTTCTCAGTTTCTTGACCAAATAAATCTTTATAAAACACAATTTACTATTTCAAAAATCTTTTAAAAGCTACATTTGACTCATAAATATTAAATAATATAATCTACGAGTTCATTTGTCGAATTTTGTGGTCTCAAACCACTATTTTCGACATCGCTAAAATTTGGGATATTACAAAGTGTAAGTGCGTGTGATATTATTATGATGTAGTACAGGCAAGTATATGAAACTTATAAAAAATGACATCGATATGACTATCGGTAAGTGGTGAATGAGTAAGTGTGGACATAAGTTTTAATTGAAAGTCTAAAGTTGCTATAATCTTATTATTACGATTAAAATGTGTTATGAATGCTCATTTATTTGCATAAAAACTTACTAAGCTATTTAGCTTACTCCACTTTCTTTCCCTTTCTTATAGTGTTGCTTCGCTAACTCGGATTGGGAGATTGTCAAAGATCCGCTTCACACTATCACATCATCATCTTTGGGTATACTAAGTTAATTATTTTGAGTTATGGCGTGTATAGGAGACTTGTTTATTTCGTTATATGTGCCATAGTTTAGTAGGCCAAGGATGTTGGCTTATTTTGATAATTGTTTATTTTGTATAAGGTCATTTGAAATTGGCCAATATTGGTTCTTGGTATATGCATATGATGATGTTGTTTATGAATGTGGTGTTGTATGTTTTGGTTGACATTGTGTGATGTTTATGTGTGATAAAAGAGGTATGTGAAGGTTATGTTACTTGTTTAGCTATGAACAATTTGGTTGTATGAGAACATCATAAATTGTGTTATTGGTTTGGTATAAGTTCGTTTGTGTTTCAGGGTGGCAAATGGCTTGGTAAATATCCTTATTTTTGTCAACACGGGTAGACACACGGGCGTGTGTCTAGGCCGTGTGTGACACACAGTCAGCCCCATTGGCTTGTTGATAGGCCATGTGTCCTCTACACCCTAATTTTGTAAAATAGAATGTCTAGTAGTAAACACACGGGCAGAGACACGGCCATGTGTCTCAACCGTGTGAAGGACACAGCCTCAGGACATGGGCGTATGCCCAGGCTGTGTGAAGCTTGCATATTAATTGCAAGAATTATATTCACCATACAGCCTAGCACATAGGAGTGTGATTTGGTCATGTGACCCAAAATGTTTGCTAACGTCATAAACAGAATGTCAAGGTTTTCACACACGGGCTAAGACACGGGTGTGTCATGGCTGTGTGAGGGACACAAGCCATAGACATGGGTGTGTGCCAAGCCGTGTGAAAACCCCTGTAGGTTCGAAATGAAAAATAAAATCCACACAGAATAGGGACATAGGCGTGTGTGACCACACAGCCTGCCCACACGGGCGTGTTCCTTTCCACACGGGCGTGTGGCCCTGTTTTGAGCAAAAAAAATTTAAGTGTTCAAAAGCTTCCGGTTCAGTCCCGAACCACTTTATGTATATGTTTTAGGTCTTGTAAGCCCATAATAGGGACGTTATGAATATGAATGAAAAGTTTTAAGTTGGAATGAAAATTTATGATTCGATTTTGTATGATAAAGCATGTTAAGTCTAGAAATGCCTCGTACCCGGTTTTGGCATCGAATATGGGTAAGGAGTGTTACAGTTAAGGTATGGTTCTACTTTTTTCGATATAGCTTCATGCCTATCTCACATAGTTCTAGCATCTTGATGGAACAAATGCTTTTCTTATATGCAATTATGATAGAAAGGTCTATCAATGTTGGGCAAATTATTCTCAAGGAAATTCAAAATTGCTCTAGAAAAAATGTACGAAGTGCTTACTTCCCATCATCGATTACTTCACTTTGCTTGAGGGCCCAAGTTAAATCAAAAGCAAACCTGAAAGGTTGTTATGTTAAGGGTTGCATAACAAGACATGTCTTGAAAGGTTAGTGGAGAATGTTGAACTGTTAAACCAGATTGAGCCAAATGAGTCAGAATATGATGAGTTGTCAACCAAATCTGAACGAAAAGTTGAATTAGTAAATTAAACAGAAGAAGCTGAAGCTGAAGAGGAACCAAACAGCCCTAAACTAAAGGTAGAACCAAATGTTGTTGAACTGATGGAGCCAAGTGTTAATCTTATGTTAACCATTCCAGTTCCCACTTCTTCAAACATTATGAAGAAATGGGAATTTTCAACTATGATGGATATGTAGAACTTCATGCATAACCAACAACAAGCTTATTGGAGATATGCAAAAAAATAAAGATGATTCTATACAAAATAATTTTAAGAATATCTCTAATTGTTTTATTCCTGAGTTTCCAGATCATATATTTGAAACATGGCAAGAAGAGCTTGTGGAATCAAGTGAGCTAAAGAAGGGAGAGGAGAAAGACATAAAAGATGACACGAATTAAAAAGGTGGAAAATTTCTTATTCTTAGTATTTATTTTTAGGCATATATATTTTCTTTTTCTTAGTTAGTATTTTGCTTTCTCACAATAGGTAGGAAATTGTAAACTTGAATAAATTAAGCTCAATGCCTCTACTTTAATAAAAAAGCAAATTAGTATAGTAAGGTGAATGAACATGTCTAGGATTGGATAGTTAAGAAAGACTTGGTGCTTAAGTAGTCTTCATGACTCACCTCTATTTTCTTGCTATCCTACTTGGTGTTCAGTTCTCATTTATTAGTTTGTTTACACAATATCAATATTGCTTCTTTTTAAGGAGGGGGTAGGGCAATATTTGTATGAATTTTTAATTTTTCTTAAGTATGATTCAATGTTTACACATAAGTACGCTGAAATAAAATGATGTTCAAAAAAATTTTTGTTCATGAGTAAGCTCAAATGCAAGTATAATTTCTAATTTTATCTGAGTTTTATGTTATATTAACTTATGGAATGCTTGTATGTTCTTAAGTCTTCTGTAGTTGTTGCCAAGAAAATTTAATTTCCATGGAAATAGACATGCATTAAGGTTTAAGTCCTTAGAATTAACTTAGTAACTTTCTTGAGGTGAAGTCCTAGGTGGCATAAGAATCTAAACATGATATAGACACATTTTCTTTGGATCGTTTGAGTCGTTCAAGCCTACCATATGAATTTAACCCTTGAAACCTTTGTTTGAGCCTTTAAAGCTTTCTTTTTTTTGTATTCACCTATATCATAAGTCATGTTACCATCTTTTTAAGTTTATCCTATTTTTGGCACCAATCTTAACTATACTTCTCTTGGTGATCAAAGTTTAAGGAAAAATTTAAAAAAGAGTATTGTTGGGCATAAGCTTCAAATTAAGTTTGGGGGTCATAAAACCCATTAGTAGGAATGATGTACCTCAAAAAAATCCAAGGCAAAGTTAGGGTTAAGATTATTGAACCTAAAAATTCACTTCTCTTTTATCCCTACCTTAAGCCTAGCCCTATTACAACCCTATAAAAGACCTATTGATTTTGATTATTATGCCAACTACATTTGTAACACCCCAACCCATATCCATCGTTGGAATAAGGTTTCGGAGCATTACTCGGATTTACATATCATTTAGCAAAAATTTCCGTTAAATACTTACCGATTCAATGCATCATATAGATAATTATATTATCATTTAATCAATAGCTTGGCACTTGTCTTAGCATCAATCAACATTGTTAGTATGCTTACGCATATTTTATATAATATGCTTATAAGTAACATTCTCTTACCGTTTAAAATCATTTTTTTCATTATATTATAATTTCATGTACCATAATTTCCATATATTTCACATATATTTATTCCAATAATAATTCATATCAAACTTAATATAAATCAAATTCTATATGCACACACTTTCCACACCATGTGTCCATATAACATGTATAAATCATTATATATATACTTCAAGCATATATGGTAATAATTCATTTCGTATTCATATTGTTTCATAATATACAAATGTACTAATATTTCACATTCAATCCAATATAACATACAATTCAACATATTTTCATGCTCAATTATGATACACAAATTTACCTGACAAAATTGCAAAAATACCTAGATTTAGGGGCATTTTGGTAATTTTTCATTTTCCCCGATTTTCATCCGATCTTGATCTAAATTGATAATTTCATTCAATTTATTAATTTAGACAATAAGTTCAAATTGGTCATTTTTGATATCCTTACAAAATTTCCCTTAAAGTTTTACTTTTATTCAATTTAGTCCCTGAGCCTAAAGCATACAAATTAGTCATGCTAGTTGAATATTCATATATATTTTCCTCCTCCTCCTCTCCATTCCACATCCTTAATTTATAAAACATGCTTATGAGTAACATCGTCAATAATTTCACTATTTATTTATATGTGAATATTCAAGTTGTCCACCTGCGCCATAGTCACTAAATTATTTTCAGCTTGAGCTACAGAACCCCAAATTAAGATCCATCAATTTTCACTAAAACTAGACTCATATATATTCTTACCATAAATTTTTTAGAATTTTTGGTTTATCCAATTAATACAGTTTATTCATTAAAGCCTCCCCTATTTTGCTGTTCGACAGTTCTAACCACTCTTCAGTAAAACTTAATTATCTCTTTGTAAAGAATTCAAATGATATTCTTGTTTACTTCTCTTGAAAATAGACTCATTCAAGATCCTAAACATATAACTTTAAGCCCCTAATTATTTTTATCCAATTTTTGATGATTTTCCAAAGTCAAAATAGGGGATCCTAAATTCATTCTGACCTTATCTCACATAATTTATTATATCTCACAATTTACAAATCCATTGATTACATCGTTTCTTCTATGAGAAACTAGATTCAATAACCTTTATTTTCATATTTTGTTCATCTTCTAATTGGATTTCTACAATTTATAGCGATTTTTCAAAGTTAGTCTACTGCTGCTGTCCAATATTGTTTTAGTGCAAGCTGTTTATTACCATTTTTCCCTTAAGCTTTAATAAATAACAATTTCGTCCCTACTCAATTAGCCTCTCAATAGAGCTTATTTTTTTCAATTAACACTCTATTCTATCACTTTAAACTACTTTACATCTTTTGAAAATCATAATTTCAGCACTAGACTTTAATTCCAAACATTTTCACAATTAGGTCCTAACTAATTCATTCACTTTACTAACTTATTTCATACTCTCTTTCTATTCAAGTTCCATCCCAACTCAAATTTATCTACTAAATTTTCAGCTTATTTAACTAGTTTCAAAATTTCCTCAAATTAGCCCTTCAACATAAAACTTATGAATTACATTACAATTCAATCCTTATTTCATTTCTAACTTAAATTTCTATCAATTTAACCTTTATTTAATCATTTTACTCAACATGAACATTATCAATTTAACTTTCAAAATATCAACTTAATTTCATCAAAATCTTATTCCAAAGCTTCTAAAACATCAAAATTAAATAAAATGGCTAAATTGACTTACCTATTAAACTTCCAAGCTTTAAAATCCTTATTTCTCCTTTTTCTTTTCTTTTCTTCTTTCTTTCTTTCCTTCCCCTGCTTTTCGTTCCACATTCTGTTTCTCATTTTTTGTTTATATATATATATATATATATATAATAACATTAATAAATATCTATTTAATAATCCATTATTTTTTTTACATTTGTATACAAATATATTAATACACTTGTATCAATTTATTTCTATACACTTGTCTTTCTTTAATCTATTTATTATACAAATATCTTATAATAGATTTATTTAATTAATAAATATCTTTTATAATTAATAAATATCCATTAATAATTAAATACTTATATTACAAATGTATGTATTTTTATCCATACACTTGTATATTTTATTTACTATACATTTGTCTATATACTAATTTATTTATCATATAATATCAATCTAATAATAACAATAATATTAATATTTACTTAAATAATAAGTAAATACAGACATATATTACAAATGTATGTACATTATTTATCACATATGTATTTTATTTTTATCACACACTTGTCACAATTTAATTTATTTTCATATAAATATCTTATAATATAATTATAATAAATTAATTTAATATCATTTGTTACTAATAAATATATATATTTTATAATTAAAATCTAAGTAAAAATCTTAGATTTTTACTTTATATGCCGCCTCACTTATGCTAAATGGCATAATTGCCATTATAGTCCCTTTTATTTTCTTTTAATCTATAATTAAACTTTCACACTCTATTCAATTTAATCCTTTTTATACAATTATCCTTAATTAAGCTAAATTCACTTGATTAAACTCTAATTAACCACTTAATTAACTTTTTAAATATTTTTGATAAATATTTACGGATCCAATTTTTAGTAACGAAGACTCAAAAATACACTTTTCTGATAACCATAAAATTTGGGTTATTACAACATTAGTGGAAAGGAATTGCTAAGTTCAACATATGGGGACTATAACTATCCGAAATTGGGCTTAGTCAGAATAGTGATTTCAAAATCACTTCTCGAGGTTTAAGAAAATTAAATTTTAGTGTTAATTTATGTGTTGTAATATTTTTATAAGTGTGTGTGATATTTTTTGTGAAATAAATTTATGCGATTAAAGGCTTAATCGCGAAAATGGACTGAATCGCATAAAAGGAGAAAGTTGCAAATTACTAGTAATTTAATGCAAGCACGCCCCGCGAACTTCATCGGACAAGTCTCCCAAGTTGAGCTTTGCTTTGTTGGCAAGCTGATCCCAGCTTCTTTCTAGCTCCCCGAGCTCCGTCCAGCTCAAATCCAGCTCATTTGAGCTCGATCCAGCTTGCCCGAGCTAAACCCCAACCCACTTCTAGCTCACGAGCTTGGATGCAGCTCCATTCTAGCTCACGAGTTTCATAGTAGCTCATATTTAGCTCGTTGACTTTTATTTTACTTAAATAAATTTTGAATATATTTATTTAAGCATTAAACTTGTTTTATATTAATACCTGTTATTAATATGTCCTAATCATTACATATTTTAATTGTGTTCACATCTTAGACAAATTATTGCATGACATTAATGTGCTCACATTAGTGCCGAATTTAAGGGTGTTTATATGGAACCTAATATTTGATTTTTGTTTCATGTAGGTACATGTACATGGATGGTTTGGATACATGCACATGGATTAATGCTTGGATACATTCTCTTTGGACGGTACATACATGCATGAATGGACAGCATTTAATTGGGTTCATGAAAGACTAGATGCAAGGTTTCTTAAAGTTCATGTATGAGCCGAATGCATGAATTCTTGAGTTCAACGTATGCATGGATTCATGAATGCACATATACATGAATGATAAAGGTTCATTAACTTGTCAAATGCATGCATGGCTATGTACAATGCAAGTGGTGTTTCATGCATGAAAGAAGGTTCAATGCTCATTAACATGCATGCATGAACAAATACATGCAAGGTTGCTGTTCCATGAATATTCAAGTGACTATTCGGTCAATAGTTGCTTTTGTTCACAAGACTATTTGGCTCACTCATGTACATTCATTCCTCCATGGCCAAACCTAGTCTAAGGCACATGAAGTCTCCAATTCATTCTCTCCTTAGCCGAATTTTACCAAGTGCATTTGAGGGCTTATTCATTCATCAAATTTTCCAAGAAGAATGCTTAGCCATGAAGCAACCTTTTGTCTCCCATTTGGAAAAATTTAGACAAGCACCAAAGGAGGTTCATTCGTCCATATCCACCCATGCATGAAGGCTTCCACTCATCACATTCATTCATCATTTTTCCTTAACTATGAAGCAGCCTTTTGAAGACTCATTCAGCCAAATATGGACATGAGTATTGATGGAGTTTCTCCTAGATTTTTCTAGGTTCTTCTAGCCAAATTTATGGAGCCTCAAGTGTCCATTTGGCTCACCTATGTAATGCCTATAAATAGTTGTTATTTCATTTGTAAGGGGTTAGATCTTTTAGTTGATGAAACCGTGTTAAACTTATATGATATTTGTGAGATTTCTTTCTCTCATATTTCATTGAAGACTCATTGCCTTATCTAGTCTTTAGTAGCATTAACCCATTTCTTCAATCCGAACTTATCACTATCATATAGTGTGGCATTCGCCCTTATACCAAGGTTCCTAATTTTCTAAGTAGTGGGTTAAGGTTTCACTACTTTCATCTACCACCTTGAAAGCTTATAAGTATTTGGGTCAATACTCTTTAGTATTGGTTCTTACTTGCTTTTGAGTTCGTTTTATTCCATATCCATCATCTACCAAATTTTCTTACTTTCCATCCTTTAGTTATTATTCCATTCCCATACCTATCGCCATCTTTTATTTACTTTCACCGAACCTATAATAATATTCACTTCTTTAACCTATTTTTGTTCATTTCCATAGGTTCCGCATTTAAAACATCCATTTTAAACAAAATATCCTTTTATTTGAAAAAAGCCAAACGATACTTTCTCGTAGATGATCGGGCAAATTAGCATACGACTCGATTCACCCCAAGGTGGATCGTATCATCTGGTATCAGAGCTACCAAATCGAGGAGTTTAGATGTTCGTAGCATCACCGAAATAGGTTTGTGAAAAAAATTCGTAAAAAAAGAAAAAAATTCTTCACTTTTGTTCTTATTTTATTCATCATGTATTTAAAACAAAAAAAGAGAGTGTGTGGTATTAAAAAAAAAAGTGTTGAAAAAAAAATATTTGAAGTTAAAAAAAATTTGTGAAAAAAAAGAGAGAAATTCGTGGAAAAGAAAATTTTTTCGTGAAGAAAAAGAGATATATATGTTTGAAAGTACAAGTTTTGAGATTGTTGAAAGAAAAAAAAGTGTGAAAGATTGTGTTCTTTTGTTGATCTTTTTGTATACCCGATTAGGTTCGTTCGATTTCTTACCATTCACTCCCTACCCCATTGCCACACTTTCAAAACCCAAAATTTTTTTTCTCTTTCAGCCAACCCTCAACCCCCTCATCTTTCCCTTTGTTCAACAATTTTGAAACTGACCCCTAAGCCTATGATAAGGCCTTGGTCAGTCCGAATATGAAATTGGGAGAGAAAGTTTGAGAGATAAAAGGCACGAGTGAGTGAGCGCATTCGAGTGGAGGTAAAAGCCAAACGAGTGTAAACATGAGTGTGAGTGCTACCAATTTTTCTTTCTTTCCGAGTGAAATTGTGAGGTTTGTGGTGAGGTACTTAAATTTTGTTTTGTGATCTAATATATTTCTTTCCAGCGACAAAAATCATGTCTCACGAAGAATTTACTGAATCGAAATATCAGTATTTGGTGCAAGAAATGCGAAGAATGGTGAAGTTTAAGTTTGGCAAACTGCAAGAGAGGTTAAATCGATTGGTGGAACGAGGCCAATATGATCAAGAGTCAACAAGTCAAAAAACAGAGTCGAGAACAAGTCGGAGATATACACCCAAATACTACTCAAGAAAAGATTCCCATCATGATTCCTATTCGCCATTGACTTCAACACAAAGAGATTCATACTATGACTTCCACTCATCAAAGACTTCGAGAAGAGACTTCGATCGAGAGTATTTTTCCTCAAGGAGTTTGAGATGATGAGAAGCTAAACTTGATTTTGAATATTTTCGATACGACGTGTGAGATGACAAATATACTCCTTCTAGAACTTCAAAGAAATCCTATTCGGAGCATTCTTGTAACAACCCATTTTAGACCCTAGTTGGAACGAGTGGTTTCGGGACCACTTAACTGAGTCAAAATATTATTTTAACTGCTTTTATATGTTTTATAGCATGATAGATTCATTGTGTGAAAGTTTCGTATAGAAATTTTATTGTTTGATTGGCTAATTTGATAAAAAGGATTAAATCGCATAAAGCGATAAATAGGAGTTCTATTTCATAAATAACTTATTTGATCATGGCTTTATAAATGAGAGTCCTTGCATGATTAATTTTCCATTTCAAAATTGAGTGGACATCCATGTCCATATATTTATGGCTTTTAAATGATTTTTATCAAAGGTTAAAATAGTCATTTGGTTTTATAATAGGTTTTGATTAAATAAAACATGAAAATAGCTTCATAGTTCTTCCTCTCCACCAATTCTTCAAGCAAAAATAAGGGTTTTTAAGCTTTGTTCCATTCGGCTATCATTTTGTTTAATTAAGGTATGGTTTTGTCTCGGTTTTTAGTAATTTTTACATTTTTAAGATCGTTGCTTCGTATACTAGCTAACCCGTACCTCAATTTCTGAATTTTTTCATGTTTTTAAAAAATGTCATTGATGAATCCATGTTGTTTTAATAGTTTTTGGTGAATTATTGAAGGTTGTTTTGAAATATACAAGTTTTACAAAGTAGTTTTTGATAAAGATGAGTTTTCAGGATTTATTTGTAAAGAAATAGAAATTTTGTGGTTAGAAATGTGATTTTATGAAAGATATGTGCTTGTATAAGGTATAGGGATATTCGACTATGGTGAATTGAGGGACTTATTGTGTAATTTGCTATTTTGTGTTAAAAAGACTAAATTGCAAAGTAGTTGGAAGTATAGGGGCCAAATTGCAAATATGTCGAAATACATGTTTATGAACTAAATTGAATATGTTGGTGACTAAATAGTTAAATTTGCATTAATATAGATAAAGACAATCGAATCCCGAAACTTGATCGGGGAAAGAGAAAGGTAGACGAATAGACTTGAGACTCGACTAAACCGAGGTAAGTTTGTATAATTAGAATTGATTTTGAATATGTTTATAACTATTGCTTAATTGTCAAGTAGATGTATGAGATTATTGGACTGAATTGCATATTGGTTATACATATATGAAATGACATGGAAATGTTTAAAGATTACAAATACGATCTGAGTACCGAGTCTCGTTTGAACCGTAGAAAGTCGTAGGATATGAATGACATGTCACTAGGGCTACAGGGTGGTTTGAGCTCCTGCATTTGTTGCGGACTCACCACAGCTCATGAGCTATATGTTCATCCTTCGGGATTACATGTTTATTCTTCGGACTTACGGTTCAACCTACGGGCTTATCGTTTCAGGCTCGAAAGAGCATATATGATGCATTGACGGATTACAGGTTATACGTATATACACTGTGTGTGTATCACCCAAGTATCCCTCGATGTTCTTAAAGGTTCAACGGGTAATTACCGATATAGGTTACATGAATTTCTAAAGATATATGCATTACATGTTATATGAGATTTACATGGATTATATGAATTGATTTACATGAATTACATGTTATAAGTATTGAAGTTATGCTTATGATACATGAATGTTGTATCTTGTACATGAATGGTTATGAAATTACATGGACTAACAAGTGTATGCTTGTGAAATAGGCAACATGAGTATATGAATTGAATTGGCATTGTTTATATGTCTATCTTATTGATTCTGTAAGGTTTAATTTCTATAATTATACGGGCTTACTAAGCTTTTGAAGCTTACTCTGTTTATCTATTCCCTGTTTTATAGATTCGAAAGCTAGCTCGATTTTCAGACG
This sequence comes from Gossypium stocksii, assembly GCA_020496765.1. Taxonomy (NCBI): domain Eukaryota; kingdom Viridiplantae; phylum Streptophyta; class Magnoliopsida; order Malvales; family Malvaceae; genus Gossypium; species Gossypium stocksii. The sequence goes on from CM035626.1 coordinate 58,669,235, forward strand.
AGTCAGAGACTTGCTATCACACTATCCATCAAGCTTTTGGTACTTTTGAATCTTTGTAAATGAAAATGGTCATGGCATGTATAGGCTAGTTGTTAAGTGAATGTATATTGCTATTTTGATTATGAATGTGTTATGTTTCGATACCTATTCAAGCTATGAGATGTGGCTTGTTTTGTATGTATTTAAATAATTTTGAATGTCTTATATGATGTGTTCTATATGGCAATGTTGTTGATGAATGATTTGGTAAGAAATGATGCATATTTAGTGCATGTTAGATGATGAACAATGTTTGAATTGGTTAGCTAGGAAATGGTTTATTATATGTTTTGAAATGGTGGTTTTGATTGCCAAATTGTCTATAAAATGGTATAGCTATGAGATGCTTGTAGGGATGACCCATTTGGGTGGCAAAATGGCTTAAACCAAGCCTACATTGTGCCACACGGTCTGAGCACACGGGTGTGTGACTCAGCCGTGTAAACCCTGCACCTAATAGATTTTAGGTAGTCTTGCACACGACCTAGACACACGGGCGTGTCTGGTAGCCGAGTGGTAGTTGACAGTGTTGGCCACGGACTGGACACACGGGCGTGTCTAGTGACTGTGCGGGTTTAGACAAGTTCAACCACGGGCTGACTGTGTGGGGCGTGTCTAGTAGGGTACGACCGTGTTGGTGTTCACGGACTAGGGACACGGCAGTGTGTCCCTAACTTGAAAGTTTTCTCAATGTTCTCGCTATCTTTCATATGTTTTCAATTTGGTCCTAAATGAATGTGTGTATGGTTATATGAGCTTTAAAGCATGATTGGATGAATGATTATAGAACTGTATTGTATTTGTAAAGTTTAAAAATTTTACTGATCTGATCTGAGTTACAAGTCCAGTAATGCCTCTTACCTATTCCGGCGACGGTTATGGGATAGGGGTGTTACATTTTATTGGTATCAGAGCTACGATTTAGTCAATTTTAGGACACCGTAGTAAGTGTGAGTCTAGCTATACATGACATGTTCATGAAATGCGATAGTGTGATATCTCATGACATCCTCTGAAATCTGTTTTATATAGTAATGGATCCGAATCGAGTAATAGCCGACGATGTTGAAAGTATTGCGCCAGCACCTGCTCAAGGGGCTGTGCCTTCTGAATCGAGCCCTGCTGCAGACAATCAGGAAGAAGCTAAGCAAGCTTTCTTCCATATGATGTCTGAATGGTTTAGCGAGTTTGTGCGAGCAAACCCGACTGCTCCACAACCTCCACCCCCTCAAGTCCCACAACCTAACCTTAAAAATGTACGGGTTATGAATCCTCTGAGACTAAATAGACGTCCAGTTGACAAGATACGAAAATATGGGGCCGAAGAATTTAGAGCCTCAGTGTGTGATGATGCTAAGAGGGCCGAGTTTTGGCTTGAAAATATGATCAGGGTTTTTAATGAATTAGCTTGCGCACCTGATGAATGCTTAAGATGTGCTATTTCTTTGCTACAAGATTCTGCATATCAGTGGTGTAATACCTTGATATCGGTTATTCCGCGAGAACGAGTTAACTGGGACTTTTTCCAGACAGAATTCAGAAAGAAATATATTAGCCCATGATTCATCGACCAGAAAAGAAAGGAGTTCCTAGAGCTGAAATAGGGTCGAATGTCCGTGATTGAGTACGAGAGAGAGTTTGTACGACTCAGTAAATATGCTCATGAATGTGTCTCTACCGAAGCAATTATGTGTAAACGATTTGAAGATGGGTTAAATGAAGAAATTCGACTGTTACTCGGGATACTTGAACTGAAAGAGTTTGTAGTTCTAGTTGATCGAGCTTGTAAAGCTGAAGAACTTGCTAAAGAAAAGCGGAAAGCTGATTTTGAATCCAGAGAATTCAGAAAGAGAATTGCGAGTAAGTCGCACCAGTCCAGATCCAAGAGATCAAAAGACTTTCATCCTCGTTCTGCTGCTTCTACGGGCATATCCATCAAAGAAAGAAATGTTAGATCTTCTCATTCGAGACCTCAGGCAACCTCCGTAGCTAGTGCGGATAGTGTGAGAACTCCCAGACTTGATTGCAAGTACTGTAATCGGAAGCATTTTGGAGAATGCCGATTGAAGAGCGGAGCTTGTTTTAGATGTGGATCGTTGGATCATTATCTACGAGATTGTCATGAAAGATCAATAGCTAGCAAAGAGAAGTCGACAAAGACAAATAATACTATGACCAGAGGTAGACCGCCCCAGAATACTGGGAATAGGAGTGGATTCCGCAATGCTTCCCGAGATGTTAATGTGAGATCCAAGACATGCACTCCCGCTAGAGCATATGCGATACGTGCACGCGAGGAAGCCTTGTTGCCTGATGTTATTACGGGTACTTTTTCTGTTTATAACACTGATATTGTTGCATTGATAGATCCTGGATCAACTCATTCATATATCTGTATAGGATTAGTGTTTAAAAAGAGTCTACATGTTGAGTCTATAGAATTTGTAGTTAAAGTATCGAATCTGTTAGGCAGGTCAGTGTTAGTTGATAAAATATGTAAGAATTATCCATTGATGACTCGAGGATATTGTTTGTCGGCTGACTTGATGCTCCTCCCATTTAATGAGTTTGATGTGATACTGGGTATGGATTGGTTAAATGTACATGAGGCAGTTGTGAATTGCAGACGAAAGAGTATAGAGTTGAAATGTCAGAATGGTGAAATTCTTCAGATCGAGTCAAATGATTTGAATGAATTGCCGATAGTTATATATGCTTTGCGAGCTCAAAAATATGTGAGAAAGGGGTGTGATGCTTATTTAACGTATGTGTTGGATACTAAAGTGCCAGAATCAAAAATTAAATCTGTACCAGTGGTTTGTGAGTTTCCAGATGTCTTTCCAGAAGAGTTACTGGGTTTACCACCGATCAGAGAAGTTGAATTTGGTATTGAGCTATTACTGGGTACTACACCAATATCGATAGCTTCGTACAGAATGGCACCGACTAAATTAAAAGAGTTGAAAGCACAGTTACAAGAATTATCAGATAGAGGTTTCGCGAGACCGAGCTTTTCACCTTGGGGTGCTCCAGTATTGTTTGTGAAAAAGAAAGATGGGTCAATGAGAATGTGTACTGATTATCGGCAATTGAATAAAGTGACAGTAAAGAATAAATATCCTCTTCCACGAATTGATGATTTGTTTGATCAGCTAAAAGGAGCTACTGTGTTTTCAAAGATTGATCTGAGATCGGGTTATTACCAGTTATGAGTTAAAGAGTTAGACAAGCCAAAAACTGCTTTCAGAACTCGGTACGGTCATTATGAATTTTTAGTTATGCCTTTCAGGTTAACTAACGCTCCTACAGTGTTTATGGATTTGATGAATCATATTTTCAAACCGTATCTAGACAGATTTGTTGTTGTATTTATTGACGACATTCTGATCTATTCACGTGATGAAATAGAGCATGCTGAACATCTGAGAATCATATTACATACTTTAAGAGATAAACAGTTATTCGCTAAATTTAGCAAATGTGAATTTTGGCTTCAAGAAGTTGAATTTCTGGGTCACATTGTTTCTGCGAAAGGCATAAGAGTTGATCCCAATAAAATATCTGCAATTATAGACTGAAAACCACCGAAAAATGTTTCTGAGATTAGAAGTTTTCTGGATTTAGCGGGTTATTACCGAAGATTTGTGAAAGGATTTTCGATAATTACGGTACCGTTAACTCGAATGCTACAAAAAGATGTGAAATTTGAGTGGACGGATAAATGTCAGTAGAGTTTCGAGCAGTTGAAAGCTTTGTTAACCGAAGCACCAATTTTAGTTCAACCTGAATCAGGTAAAGAATTCGTGATCTATAGTGACGCATCGATAACCGGACTAGGTTGTGTATTGATGCAAGACGGGAAGGTTATAGCTTATGCTTCCTGACAGTTAAAATCGCACGAGAAGAATTATCCGACACATGATCTTGAACTAGCCGCTATAGTTTTTGCTTTAAAGATTTGGAGACATTATTTATATGGTGAGAAATGTCAAATCTTTATAGATCATAAAAGTCTGAAATATCTGATGTCCCAAAAAGACTTGAATATGCGACAACGTAGATGGCTCGAATTATTGAAAGACTATGAGTTTGTAATCGATTATCATCCAGGAAAAGCTAATGTTGTAGCTGATGCATTAAGTCGAAAATCTTTATTTACTTTGCGGGCTTTGAATGCTCATATGAAGCTTTGTGATGACAAATCTATTGTAGCCAAGTTAAAGGGTAAACCGATGATTCTGCAACAAATCTGCGAAGCTTAGAAGAATGATCATGAACTGCAAGCTAAGCGACTTCAATATGAGTTAAATCCTAATTCTAAATTTTCTATTAGGGCTGATGATTGTTTAATGTTCTGAAATAGAATTTGCATACCGAATGATAGTGAACTTATTCAAAAAGTTTTGCACGAAGCACATGATAGTCGTTTTTCAATTCATCCGGGTAACACGAAAATGTATAATGATTTAAAACAACTATACTGGTGGTCAGGAATGAAAAGGGATATCTCTGAATTTGTATCTAAATGTCTGATCTGTCAACAAGTTAAGGCCGAACATCAGATACCGTCAGGTTTATTACAGCCTATTCTGATTCCGGAATGGAAATGGGATAGAGTTACAATGGATTTTGTATCAAGGTTAACCCTGACTCTGAAGAAGAAAAATGCAATCTGGGTCATCGTTGATAGATTGACCAAATCTGATCATTTTATACCAGTACGTACAGACTATTCTCTAGATAGATTAGATGAATTGTATTTACCAGAGATTGTATGACTATACGGTGTACCGTTGTCTATTATTTTTGATCGAGACTCGAGATTTACTTCGAGATTCTGGAAGAAATGGCAAAAAGCTTTGGGAATGAAATTGAATTTCAGTATAGCATTTCATCCCTAGACCGACAGTCAGACTGAAAGAGTTATACAGATTTTAGAAGATATGTTGCGATGTTGTATTCTTGAATTGGAAAGTGGCTGGGAGAAATATTTACCTCTGATTGAATTTGTGTATAACAACAGTTTCCAGACGAGTTTGAAAATGGCTCCGTACGAAGCATTATACGATCGTAAATGTCGAACACCATTGTACTGGACTGAATTGAGTGAGAAAAAGTTACACAGGGTTGATTTGATCCGAGAAACTGAAGAAAAAAGTAAAAGTAATTCGTGACAATTTGAAAGCAGCCTCTGACAGATAGAAATCTTATGCAGATTTGAAACGAAAAGAAATAAAGTTTCAGGTCAGAGACCGAGTATTTTTTAAAGTATCATCGTGGAAGAAAATTCTTCGTTTTGGTCGAAAAGGAAAGTTAAGTCCTCGGTTTGTCGGGCCATGTGAAATTGTGGAAAGAATTGGACTTGTAGCTTATCGACTATCGTTATCGTCTGAACTTGAAAAGATTCATAATGTGTTTCATGTGTCGATGCTTCATCGATACCGATCCAATCCATCTCATGTCATCTCTCCCATTGATGTGGAAATACAGTCTGATTTGTCGTATACTAAAGAACTGATTAGAATTCTGGCTCGAGATATTAAAGAATTAAGAAATAAAAGTATAGCACTTGTAAAAGTTCTTTGGTGCAAACACGGTATAGAATAAGCTACGTGGGAACTCGAGGAAGCTATGCGAAAACAATACCCTAACCTATTTACCAGTAAGATTTTCGGGGACGAAAATCCCTAAAGGGGGAGAGTTGTAACAACCCATTTTAGACCCTAGTTAGAACGAGTGGTTTTGGGACCACTTAACCGAGTCGAAATATTATTTTAACTGCTTTTATATGTTTTACAGCATGATAGATTCATTGTGTGAAAGTTTCATATAGAAATTTTATTGTTTGATTGGCTAATTTGATAAAAAGGATTAAATTGCATAAAGCGATAAACAGGAGTTCTATTTCATAAATGACTTATTTGATCATGGCTTTATAAATGAGAGTCCTTGCATGATAAATTTTCCATTTCTAAATTGAGTGGACATCCATGTCCATATATTTATGGCTTTTAAATGATTTTTATCAAAGGTTAAAATAGTCATTTGGTTTTACAATAGGTTTTAATTATATAAAACATGAAAATAGCTTCATAATTCTTCTTCTCCACCGATTCTTCAAGCAAAAATAAGGGTTTTTAAGCTTTGTTCCATTCGGCTATCATTCTATTTAATTAAAGTATAGTTTTGTCTCGATTTTTAGTAATTTTTACGTTTTTGAGATCGTTGCTTCGTATACTAGCTAACCCGTGCCTCAATTTCTGAATTTGTTCATGTTTTTGAAAATTGTCATTGATAAATCCATGTTGTTTTAATAGTTTTTGGTGAATTATTGAAGGTTGTTTTGAAATATACAAGTTTTACAAAGTAGTTTTTGATGAAGATGAGTTTTAAGGATTTATTTGTAAAGAAATAGAAATTTTGTGGATAGAAATTTGATTTTATGAAATATATGTGCTTGCATAAGTATAGGGATATTCGGCTATGGTGAATTGAAGGACTTATTGTGTAATTTGCTATTTTGTGTTAAAAGGACTAAATTACGAAGTAGTTAGAAGTATAGGGGCCAAATTGCAAATATGCCAAAATACATGTTTATGAACTAAATTGAATATGTTGGTGATTAAATAGTTAAATTTGCATTAATATAGATCAAGACAATCGAATCCCGAAACTTGATCGGGGAAAGAGAAAGGTAGACGAATAGACTCGAGACTTGACTAAACCGACGTAAGTTCATATAATTAGAATTGAATTTGAATATGTTTATAACTATTGCTTAATTGTCAAGTAGATGTATGAGATTATTGGATTGAATTGCATATTGGTTATACATATATGAAATGACATGGAAATGTTTAAAGATTACAAATACGATCTGAGTACCGAATCCCATTTGAACCGTAGAAAGTCGTAGGATACGAGTGACATGTAACTAGGGCTACAGGGTGGTTTGAGCTCCTGTATTTGTTGCGGACTCACCACAGCGCATGAGCTATATGTTCATCCTTCGGGATTACATGTTTAGTCTTCGGACTTACCATTCATCCTACGGGCTTACTATTTTAGGCTCGAAGGAGCATATATGATGCATTGACGGATTACAGGTTATACGTATATACACTGTGTGTGTATCACCCGAGTATCCCTCGATGTTCTTAAAGGTTCAACGGGTAATTACCGATACAAGTTACATGAAGTTCTAAAGATATATGTATTACATGTTATATGAGATATACATGGATTATATGAATTGATTTACATGAATTACATGTTATAAGTATTGAAGTTATGCTTATGATACATGAATGTTGTATCTTATACATGAATGGTTATGAAATTACATGGACTAACAAGTGTATGCTTGTGAAATAGGCAACATGAGTATATGAATTGAATTGGTATTGTTTATATGTCTATCTTATTGATTCGGTAAGGTTTAATTTCTATAATTATATAGGCTTACTAAGCTTTTTGAAGCTTACTATGTTTATCTATCCCCTGTTTTATAGATTCGAAAGCTAGCTCGGTTTTCAGATGAGTCAGAGACTTGCTATCACACTATCCATTAAGCTTTTGGTACTTTTGAATCTTTGTAAATGAAAATGGTCATGACATGTATAGGCTAGTTGTTAAGTGAATGTATATGGCTATTTTGATGATGAATGTGTTATGTTTTGGTACCTATTCAAGCTATGAGCTGTGGCTTGTTTTGTATGTGTTTAAATCATTTTGAATGTCTTATTTGATGTGTTCTATATGGCAATGTTGTTGATGAATGATTTGGTAAGAAATGATGCATATTTGGTGCATGTTAGATGATGAATAATGTTTGAATTGGTTAGCTAGGAAATAGTTTATTATATGTTTTGAAATGGTTGTTTTGGTTGCCAAATTGTCTATAAAATGGTATGGCTATGAGATACTTGTAGGGATGATCCATTTGGGTGGCAAAATGGCTTAAACCAAGCCTACATTATGCCATACGGTCTGAGCACACGGGCGTGTGACTCAGCCGTGTAAACCCTGCACCTAATAGATTTTAGGTAGTTTTGCACACGGCCTAGACACACAGGCGTGTCTGGTAGCCGAGTGGTAATTGACAGTGTTGGCCACGGACTGGACACACTAGCGTGTCTAGTGACCGTGTGTGGTTAGACAGGTTCAACCATGGGCTGAGTGTGTGGGGCGTGTCTAGTAGGGCACGACCATGTTGGTGTACACGGACTACGGACACAGCCGTGTGTCCCTAACTTGAAAGTTTTCTCAATGTTCTCGCTATCTTTCACATGTTTTCAATTTGGTCCTAAATGAATGTGTGTATGGTTATATGAGCTTTAAAGCATGATTGGATGAATGATTATAGAACTGTATTGTGTTTGTAAAGTTTAAAAATTTTACTGATCTGATCTGAGTTACAAGTCCGGTAATGCCCGTTACCTATTCCAGCGACGGTTATGGGATAGGGGTGTTACAATTCGGCATGAAGCCTTGATCAAGATTCTTATGTAAATAATTTTCCTCCTTTTGAACAAAATCATTGTAATCATGATTCTTTTTTATCTTCTTGTGAAAAGAAAACAAGAAAAGCAAAAGAAGAAAAAAAAAAGAATAAAAAGAGAGTGAAAATGAGGTTGAAAAAGAAATTGAGAAAGAGATTGAGATAGAAGAAACGAGAGATCTCGAGAAAAAAAGATTATGATCAAGAAAAAGGAGAGGAAAAAGAAATTGGAAAAAAAGAAATGAGTAATTTTGAAGAAAAAGAATTGAGAGAGAAATATAGCGAGCAAGTGAGTCTTATTTCCATTAACCCTTCTGTTAGTTCTACTTATGATGTTGTTTTTTAGGTTCCTAGAAGTTTTTGCGACCAATTCCAACTTCACTACCTTCCAAACGAGAGGCGTTTTCGGTTGTTCGAAAGAGGTAAGAACGCGAATGACAACCACCCACTTGCGATCAAAGGTAAGATTTCCATGTTTATCGAAACAAAGTCATCCGATTTAAATTTTGCTCATAAAGATTTTGATGGTTCAATTTCTGAAATGCCTCTATCTTTTGATTTGGTTAGTCCTTGTTCACTTATTGTTGTTAACGATTTTGTTTTAAAAGGTGCCATAAAAAGCCTTTCTTATGACAATTACTACATTGGCAAATTTGTTGACAACATTGGATTGGTTTTCCTTAAATGAATTTTGAATGTGTGTGATCAAAATTTTTCACTTAAAAATTATGATGTGTTTGACCACGTAAACTCTTTGAATTCATGTGCTAAATCTTTTTGTTTAAACATACCTGTTCAGTTGGGTTGTGATAGGTTTTCACATGAAGCACTTAATCCGTTTGATTTTTCTCTTCAAGATAAAGCTTAGAATTTTTGTGTGAGATCTCCAAGTTTTGATCTATCTGTTCGAATAAAATTTGCAATGAAAGAATGCTTGAGTATTTTCATGTCTAAGTTTCCTTTGATGTACTTGTGTGATAACTTGTTGACATGTAAAATGTTTGTTTCATTTATATGTCTGCCTGGTTTTGTCAATTTTGCATGCCTGTTTGATCAAGTGAAGTTTAAGTCATGTGATGAGTTGGTTCCATTTTCTTCTTTTAATTTGATGTGGACATTGGGAATTAATCAATACGTATTGCCTGTTGGATCGAGTGACCAAATTCGTGTGTTCAAACCTGGCATTTGTGACTTTGGTTCATTATATGGAAACATCAAACATCTTGTGTGTTATGCATCCCATTTATGTTTGCTCGATGCTCGATCTTTATTTAAGAATTTTGGTTTCAACTCTAATTTATTCCTTAAATACTTTCCATAGCCCCAAGTGAAATTTTTGTTTCATTTTGTTAAGGTATGGCTGACTTATGCCTTTGGTGTTGAAACGAATCATGATTTGGTTTTCCCTTTTAATTCATTCATTTCTGATACTAACATTTTTCGTTATTGTGAATGTAACCCTTTGGTAAGTACGAGCTATCATGGTGCTTCATCACCCATGCAAATCAACCAAAGTGAAAAGTTGGTTTTACATTATCTTCCCGAAGAGAGAAGATTTGTTTTGCAACACCCCAATTTTTTGGGTTCTGAATTTCTGCTTGGGTTTATTTTTACATGTCTTGATATGCTGAATTAATGATTTGGGTGTGGTTAGTGGACCTTTAGAAGGCCTAGGTTTAAGTTTGAGGCCTGGCGGAATTTTAATTTTTGGCCTTTAGTGAGAATGGACCTTGGCTAAGTGGGCTCTTAAATTAATGTTATGGATTTGTCGCACAAGTAAGCCTATGGTAAAATGGCCAGGTAGCACCACTTAAGGAGCCAGGGAGGTGGCATATGGCAGCTGGTGAAGGAGCCAGGGTTCGAATCCCCCTAAAGGCAACACTCTTTAATTTTGCTTCATGGACAAGGTAAGTGTTGGACTTGGAGTGGAATTTTGAGTGAAAGAGTTTGAATCGGTCATTAGAAGATATGGATAAAGTTGGTGGGGACTAGGAGGAGAGAGTTTTGGAGAAAGTTGTGGACATTTCAAATGGAGAGGTGGTAGCCGAATGGGAAGTGTAGCTAGGTAAAATCAGCAAGGGTTGTGCTCTTAGACATTTCGGCAATTAGGGAGTAGGTTGCCGATTCCTTCCTTTTGTGTTTGGTCTTCGGCATGTTGGTGCACCTAGGAGGCATTGGTTTGGACCACTTAGGCTTTTGATCCCAAGAGAATCGAATTTGCTTAACTATTCTCTTCACTCTCGCTACTTTCGGCATATTTGTCTTTAAACTAAACCATAACCTTTTTCTTTTCCACTTTGGCCGATTGGGGGCTCTCTTAAGTTACCATATTTCTTCTTTTACTTCTTCATTGACGTTGCAACCTCTTTTCTCCTTTCACCTCTCATTTGTTCTCATCACTTTTTCTTTCAAGGCCAAAACCTCAAACCCTCATTTCTTTACTCTATTTTTTCCAAAAGCCAAAATCCCGAAATTGTTAGCCTTCCCCTTTGTCGACTTACTCTAGGAGCTGAACCTCACAGAGCTTTTCTTCTTCTTTTCACTTAATTCTTTTCTAAATTCAAACTTCACCACTCTTTTCCTATAAAACCGATTATACCTTCTCCTATCAACTACTCCTCTTGTGTGGCCTTCATAGTCGAACCTTGCCTTCTCTCTTTCTTAAGTAACTTTCACTAACCGAATACCCTAGATCCACTATTCTTCTCAGTGTTTTGGATAGACCTACCTTAGATCTTAGATTAGTGGGAGGCGAATCTCACTTCATCATGACAAGACAAGTGAATTCTGGGGTAAGACTCTTTTCTTTCTTTTCTTTTAAGTTGTTAAGGGAAAAGCCAAAATCCCTAATCCCTTGTGCTATTCGGATTTAGGCTCTTGCTAGTAGGCCGATTTAAATCTCTTCTTTTGTAATCGATTGTGTTTCAGCTAATCGTGGAGATGGATCTTGTTAAGGGTTGTTAGTGATTGGATAAAAGGGAAGCAGTCTAGATCTGTTGGTTACTTGCGGCAAAGGTAAGTGAATGGTGGTTTGGTTGGTAACGGTCAATTATGATTGGATTAAGGTGATATCGATTTCAATGAGATTATAGTTTAATGATGTGGTTGGACTGTTGTAGGTTGATCGCTCGCGAGATCTCGACGTAGTTCGTAAACAGGTGTGTAACGACACCCTCTGATAGCTTAGATTAACAAAAAGCTGAAAAGTCGAAATGTCAAAATGCCAGCATTTCAAGGGCTTACGAGCGTGAGAGCGCTCGTGGGTCGATACGAAATCATGAAATTGGAAATTTGGACTGTAAGGGTCGTTGTGCGCGATTTCGTGCACTTAGACTATTTTGGGCCACGAAAAATTTGGCCCAATGGGCTTATGGGCCCATATGGGTAAAATATGCGGTAAGTGATTTTTGGTAAATTGGACATTAAATCTGCGGTAATATGTATAAAAATTAGACTAAGCGGGCCACAGTAGCATGTGGGCTCCCTCAGGCCCATTAGGGGTTTTAGGGCCTGATAACATTATGTGATTGTACGGACTATTTGAGTCGCTCGGAGCGACGTTAGACCTGCTAGAAGGTCATAGCAAGCATAAAGCCTAAAAACGTAGCTAAATGACCAAAATACCCATGAAGGGTGAAAATTACCATTTTACCCCTAGATGCTAAATGACTGTTTTACCCCAAAAAATAGCTGACTGATTTGCATGTTACTGTATCTGATATTCTATATGCCATGTCATGTGATACTCTGATTTGCATGGGGTTGTGTTATGGATACGGAGGAAGTGCTAAAAGTGGCAATGCCATGTAATCTGCGTAAAGGCTCTACCTCGTATTATTGTTCTGGTGGCTTTGCCACGATTTCTGTATTAGCAGCTCTGCTGCGACTGTGGTGTGTAGGGCTAGGTGGGTTGACTTATTCCCCACATGGTGTGTAGGGCTGGTACGGGTGGTGTGTAAGGCTGGATTGGGCTTGGGCTTTGCATACATGCATATATATGTACTCTGATCTGTTTCTATAATGGGCCCAAGGCTCACTCTGTTTTTAGAAAGGGCCAAGGCCCAGTTAAATCTATATTTGAATAGGGCTTCGGCCCAGACTGAGTTTCTCTGATCTTTGACATTGATTGGGTTTCTTTACACACTAAGTTTCCACAAACTCACCCTTTTAATTCTATCTACGTAGGTAACCCCCAACCATAGAGGGATTTTGTTAAATTTAGTTCATGTTTTCGGTTTCTAGTGTTTTCTTAAATTTAGTTCATTTCTATTTCATTGTTAAATTTCGGATTTAAGTAGTAATAAGGCTACTCAGGTATTTTGTTTTGGGTTTTCTTTATTGTTTGTTTTACAATAAGGGACTAGTCTATGCGGGTTTTCCAAACTTAATCAAACGTTTTCAAAACATACATTACGTAACAATTGGATTACTCAACAACGATAACACAACAATATGATCTTTTAAGAAGTCAATTTTACACAGTAATAGATACGATTTTAAAACTAATATTGACTCTTAAAGCTACTAAACATAGATTTTCCCATCAAACAACATAATGTTTTAAAAATAAGATCAAAGCTTAGTCAATCCATGTGACACATTAGATCTAGCCATAACGTCTGGGCCGGGTTTAGGGTGTTACATTTAGTGGTATCAGAGTCCGGTTACAACAACTCGGCTGTGGAATGAGTTGAAACATTTTTTTAAAAAAATCTAAGTTCTAACTTGTTTTGAAATTCAGTTTTAAGAAATTTCTTAAGAAAGGTCTTTTAAAAATCAATTTCTTTTCCAAAAATATTTTCTTCAATTTTTTAAGGATTAGGATTTTTGAGAAATTTTTAATGGAATACATTTAAAATAATTACAACTAATGAAACTCTGGTTTTTTGAATTTGGTTTCTAAAGAGTGGCACACCAAATCTCCAGGACCAAGTCCGTAAGTATCGTCTGCTTTACTGTATTTTAATGTAATACTGTGATATTACTGTATATAGTGCTAAGACATTACTAAAATTTCGTAGTTAGGGTAATACTGAGACTGTAGAGGACTGAGACAGTAGGAAAACTGAAAACTCTAGAAGACTGAAACTGTAGCTAGACTGTGATTCTGCGAAAATAAAACTCTGAAATAGAAGACTGAAGCTGTAGCTAGACTGCAATTCTGCGAAAACAAAACTCTGAAATACTATCTCTACATAAAAATCTATAATAAATACTAAAATATTGAACTAATTCTTAAAATTTGTAATTAGATAATACGATATCAGTACGAGGGCAGTACATGGAAGAGGCCGTGGTCGTGGTCAGAGAAGTACTCAGGCTGGCTCCTTATCATCAGGACATATGCCAGCTGGAGAGGCACGAGCGCCACCAGCAACGGAGACAGGGTCTTACGATCGGGTTGTAGGGGACGATGCTTTATCCCAAGCAATACTTCGTGTTCTGGAAAGGGTTGCTGGAGCAAGCACGGGAACAATGAATCGGGGGTTGATTTCTGAATGGCTTTGAGCTAATGGAGCGGAGATTTTTAAGGGTGTATCTGATGCAGCCCCGAATGTGGCCGAATATTGGTTGGAGGCCACGGAGCGGATAATGGACGACCTGGACTGCTTGGTGGAGTAGAAGCTGAAAGGAATAGTATCTTTGCTGCGTGATGAGGCCTACCAGTGGTGGATCATAGTGAGGAATGGTACACCAGCTGAGCGAGTGACCTGGGAGTTGATTAAGACGGGTTTCAAAGGGAAGTACATCGGGGCAAGCTATGTGGATGCCTGGAGGAAGGAATTCCTAAATCTGACTCAGGGTAGTAAGACGATAGCGGAATATAAAGCTGAATTTTTACGGTTAAGCCAGTATAGTTGTGGTATAGTTTCTACAGAATATGAACACAGTGTGCGATTCGAGGATGGCCTCAGAGATGAGCTAAGAGAGATGATTACTCCACAAAGGGAACGTGGTTTTGCTGCCCTGGTGGAAAAAGCTAAGATTGCTGAGGAGGTGAAGCGAACGGAGCGTCAGAACCGTGAAAGAGACAAAAATCGATTCAAGAGGGATTCAGGGCCCTCAGGTGCTGCGGGTAGGTCTATTAAAAGGGCTACAGTGGACGAGCCGGTTTGAGCAGTTCCGATGAATGTGGTTAGACCGCAAGCTTGTACGGACTGTGGGAAGGTACACTTGGGAAAATGTTGGAAACATTCTGGAGCATGTTTCTAGTGTGGGTCCAAAGATCATCGAGTTCAAGATTGTCCTCAGAGGCCGATGCAGATGCAAGCTGCTGAACCGAGGGTTGCTCAGCCAGTGTGTAACGCCCTAATTTTTGGGATTTTTCAGGATTTTTGTAATTTTGGTAAAATTCTGAAATTTTTTGGTTTGGTTATTAAATTTGTGTTTTAAGTGTGTTAGTAGGCCTTTAGAAGGCCCAAGCCTAAGATAAAACCCAGTAGAAATATCAAATTTTGGATTTAAAGTGAAGGGGACTTAGTTAAGTGGGCTTTTAAGAAAAAATAGGTAAATTAAGACACAAGGAAGCCCTTGGTAAAGTGGCAATGTGGCGCCACTTAAGTGCCTAAAAAAGTGGCATATGGATGGGTGTGCAAGGGCTAGAGTTCAAGTCACAAGGTAAGCAGTGTGTGTTTTTAAATTTTGTACATGTGGAAGGCATGTAATAGACTCCAGGTAAAACTCTGCTGAAGAGAGTTTGAGTGGTACAGGAGATTAGATCAAGGAGGGATAAGGGGGAGCGATTTTAGGAAATTTGAAGAAGAAGTGTGTGTGGCCGATTGGGAAGCTTGGAATGCATAGTCAGCTAGGACTTTTTGGCGACTTTGATTTCGGCAATTGGGTGTGTTAAGTGTCAATTTCCCCTAAGTAGCTAGCCTTCGGGATTGTGTTTAGGAAGACATTCTTCTTTTGCCGTTTAGGTATAGTGCCCTACCCTTCTTCTCTTGTCTTCCATATGTTCTAAGAGCCGAAAATTAAACCTAAAAACCTCCTTATGTGTCGTTTTACCTAAAGAGCCGACCCTCTATCACTTCTCATCCCAAAACCAAAGCAATCATCTCCTTCTCACTTTCTTCATCATCTCGTTTCTTCTCTTCTTTATACTCCTTTCTAAAATTGAATCTTATTGAGGTAACCTTTTCTTCAACCGCTTTAGTCGACTACACTAAAAGCCGAAGAAAAGGGGTTGTCGTTTTTCCCTTTGGCCGATTACCTCTTGATTAGTACCATCTCTTCTTTTCTTTCAAAACTTCCAAGTTGCCGAACCTCACAACATCCCTACCCTCTATCGACATCTCCTATTTTCCACTACAACTTCTACCTTTCTCTTTTTTATTATATCAAAAGCCGAACCTCCATATTCATAGTGATTTGGGATCGAAAACCTCTAGATCTATTCTTTATTCATACTTTAAGTTAGATCTGCATCAAACCTGAGACAAGAAGGTGGTTGGTAAGTTATCGAAATCTCCTGTCCATTCTTTATTTTGGGATTTAAGAAAAGCCGAAACCCTTATGTGCATAGGGAGGCTGTCGATTGGGGCTTAAGGATCTATAGGTCTTATTAATTGGTTTATTTTGTGCTAGTGTGATCTAAAGGTTACCGATTGAGAAGTGTTGAAGGCTAAGATCATTGGAACGACTAGATCTAGAGCTAGTCCCTATTTTCGACAAGATAAGTGTTCTAAGGCATTAAAGGAGGTTGGCCGATTATGGTAAGCAAGTTTACATTAGTTGTCATTGAATCCTGGATATAATATTGTAGTGACCGATTGTAGGATACATGTGGGAGATCTCATCGTAGTATTTCGCGAATCAGGTGTGTAAACGAACACCCTCTAGTAGTCTAAATCGGCAAAAGCTGAAAAGTTGAAATGCCAAAATTTCAGCATTTCGTGGGCTTGCGAGTGTGCGAGCGCTCGTGGGTCAGTTGGAAGCGGTAGGATTCTGTAACCAAAATCGGTAAAGTTGGTAAGTGTGCGATTTCGTGCATCTCGGTAAATTGGGCTCGATGGGCTGAATATGGGCCCAATGGGCTTACAGGCCCATTTGGGTGAAAACTAGCGGTAAGTGGGTTCTAGTGATTTGTATGTTAAAACTGTTAATCTAGACATTGAATTTGGGCTAAACGGGCTAAAATAGCGAATTGGCACTGTAGTGCCCATTAGTGGTTTAGGGCCCGATAGCTCTAGGATTGATAAATGGGCTAGATATACTGTTAGGGTGGAAATTGGACTGTTAATGATTGATATATGATAAAACCCTAAAAACTAGTATAATTACTGAAATACCCCTAAAGGGTGAGAAATTACTATTTTGTCCCTAGGTGCAAAATGACTGTTATACCCCTAGCGCTAAATTTGACTGAAATGCATGCTTTATTGTTACTGTTTACTGTATGCCATGACATGATACATGATTATCTATTGCATGGGACTGGGTTTATTGATGGAGGAAGTGTAAGTGGCATTGCCACGTTTTACTAAAAGGGGCTTTGCCTCGTTTTACTGAAAAGGGAGTTGCCTCGTTATACTGTTAATAGCTTGGCGACATTATCTAAGCAGCTATGCTGCGACTATGATGTGTTGGGCTGGGTGGGTCGAGTTATTCCCCACAAGTGTGTTGGGTTGGTACGGGTGGTGTGTAGCGGATGGATTTGGGCTGGGTTTGGGAATGCATGCATTAATACTGATCTGTTACTGCAATAGGCATATGGGCCGCATTGTTTATTGAGTAGGGCTAAGGCCCAGTTAAATTGTATGCGAATAGGGCTGAGGCCCAGTTAACTGATATCTGAATAGGGCTTCGGCCCACTTACTACTAAAACTGGATAGGGCTTAGGCCTAGTAAGCTTGAGCTGTTTTGGGCTCTAAATGGGCTTTCTTGGCACACTGAGTTTCCAAACTCATCCTTTTTCTCTCATCCATGCAGGTGAGCCCTAGACTGGTGGACTTGGAGCTGGGAGGGATTCAGGGTGGCCACGTAAACTGTATAGCTGGTTTTTAATTAAGTTATTTATTTTCTTATTTATTTTTATTTATTTCTATTTCGGTTTTGGGTTTGTAATAAAGCAGCTTTAATTATTTTGATTTGGGTTCTCAATTATTTATTTATACTATACCTTAAATGATTGGAATAAAGCTGCACGAGTTTTCCTAAATTAATCAACATTTTCAAAACAAAACCCTCGTAACAAATGAATAACAAATCAACGATCAAGATATAGTAACAAGATAACTTTTAAACGGTTAGTGGATAGGACAAACACTAATTAAACTTGGATTTTCTTTCCAAATTACAGAAACTGTTTTACAAAGCTCACCCTAATCATAGTAGCTAGGATGCATGATTAGTCTTTCGTTGATGTGACACACCGGACTTGGCCGTAACGTCTGGGCCGGGTTTGGGGTGTTACACAGTGAGAGGTGGTCAACAACCGCTGAGAGGACGTGGATAGGCTAGAGACGGCAATGGAAATAGACATGGACGTGGAGCACCGGGCAAGGGTGCTGTAAATGCCGAGGCACGTCAGCCGGTATTAGTTTATGCTACTCGTCGTCAAGAGGAGGGTGACGCACCTGACATCATAACTGGTACGTTTTTAATTTCTAGCACGCCATACACTGCTCTGATTGACATTAGATCCACCTATTCGTATGTTGCTTGTGATGTGTCTGGGTCGTTGGGTGTGCAATCTGAGAAAACTGTAAGCGGGTATCTGTGGTAAGTCCACTGGGTCACTCGGTTTAGGTAGACAAACTTTTTAGGAATGTACCTTTAGAGAAACAAGGTAGGATTTTCTCTGCGAACTTGATTGAGTTACCCTTTGGAGAGTTTGATCTCATTTTGGGTATGGATTGGCTTGCAAAGCATCGGGTGACTTTGGATTGCGCTGCCAAATGGATGGTGTTAAAGACCACGGAGGAAGAAGAGGTAACAGTTATAGGGGAGCGAACAGATTACTTGTCCAATGTTATTTCGGCTTTAAGAGCTGAGAAGTTGATTCGCAAAGGTTGTGAGGCGTTTTTAGCGTATGTGAGTCAGTCAGACTCTGAGGGTTTGACTGTAGGAGAAGTTAGAACTGTCAAGGAGTTTCAAGAAGTCTTTCCGGATGAGCTTCCTAGATTGCCTCCGAATCGTGAAGTTGAATTTGGAATTGACTTGTTGCCTGGAATGGCTCTAGTATCCATCGCTCCTTATAAGATGGCACCGAAAGAGTTGGTGGAGTTGAAAGCGCAAATCCAAGAACTTCTGGATAAAGGCTTTATTAGACCAAGTGTGTCTTCGTGGGGAGTACCGGTACTGTTCGTGAAGAAGAAGGACCGGACGATGTGTATGTGCATCGATTATCATCAATTGAACAAACTGACTATTAAGAACAAGTACCCTCTGCCAAGGATCAACGACCTGTTTGACCAACTAAGGGGAGCTTCAATATTTTCCAAGATTGACCTTCGATCCGGATACCATCAACTAAGGGTCAAAGAGGTGGATATTCATAAAATAAAGTTCAAGACTCGATATGGTCATTACGAGTTTCTGGTAATGCTATTTGGATTGACGAATACACCAGCGACCCTCATAGATTTGATGAATCGGGTATTTCAACCCTACTTGGACCAGTTTGTGGTCTTCTTTAGAGATGATATTCTAGTGTATTCGAAAATTGAGGAGAATCATGATGAGCATCTTCGAATTGTTCTGCAAGTGTTGAGGGAGAAGCAGATGTACGCAAAATTCAGTAAGTGTAAATTTTGGTTGCGAGAAGTGACATTCTTGGGTCATGTTGTTTCTACTAAGGGGATTAGGGTGGATCCTCAGAAAATCGAGGCAGTTTTGGAGTGGAAGCCACCGAGATCTATGTCGAAAATTCAGAGTTTTATGGGTTTGGCAAGGTATTATAGGAGATTTGTGGAAGGGTTTTCCTTGATTGCGGCACCGTTGACGAAGCTTTTGAGGAAAGGAGTACCGTTTGTTTGGACTGAAAAACAACAAGAGAGTTTCGAGAAGTTGAAGAAAGTTTTGACTGAGGCACCTGTATTGATTTAGCCGGAGTTTGGAAAGGATTTTACTATGTATAGTGATGCGTCGCATGTTGGATTGGGCTATGTGTTGATGCAAGAGGGTAAAGTGGTTGCTTATGCATCGTGACAACTTAAGCCTCACGAGGTGAATTACCCTACACATGATCTGGAGTTGGCGGCAGTAATTTTTGCGCTAAAGATCTGGAGGCACTACTTGTATGGAGGAAAGTGTATTATATACATGGATAATAAGAGCCTCAAGTATCTGTTAACTCAGAAGGAGTTGAACCTTAGGCAAAAAAGATGGATAGAGTTGCTTAAGGATTACAACTGTTCTATTGAGTATCACCCAGGCAAAGCTAATGTTGTAGCGGATGCACTGAGTTGAAGAGCTGTAACTGAGCTGAGAGTGATGTTTGCTCGTCTTAGTCTGTATGACGATGGTAGCTTGTTAGCGGAATTGCAAGTAAGACCAACCTGGATAGAGCAAATTAAGGAGAAGCAATTATTGGATGAGTCACTAGTTCCTCGATTTCAACAGATTAAGAGTGGTGAGACTTCAGATTTTGGATTGAATAGTGAAGGAGTTTTTATGCTTCCGAGGAAGAGTTTGTATTCTGAGGGACTCCAACTTGAGACAGTCAATTCTAAGAGAGGATCATGGCAGTCTTTGTGCCATGCATCCCGGAGGGAATAAGTTATATCGGGATTAACGGTAATTGTATTGGTGGCCTGGACTTAACCGAAAAGTAACGGAGTTTGTGGGTAAGTATCTGACATGCCAGCAGGTAGAAGCTGAGCATCAACTGTCATCTGGACTTCTGCAACCAGTGAATATTCCACTTCCACATCAACTGTCATCTGGACTTCTGCAACCAGTGAATATTCCACTTTGGAAGTGGGAAAGGGTAACTATGAACTTTGTGAGTGGGCTACCCTTGACGCCTACCAAAAAAGACTCGGTTTGGGTGATTGTGGATAGGCTAACCAAATCTGCTCATTTTATACCTGTCTGAACCGACTATTCACTACAAAAATTGGCAAAGTTGTATGTAGCGGAGATAGTGCGACTTCATGGAGTGCCAGTTTCGATTATTTCTGATCAGGACCCTAGGTTTACATCTCGATTCTGGCAGAAGTTGCATGAGGCGTTGGGTACATGGTTGGATTTTAGCACTGCTTTTCCCCCTCAAATGGATGGATAGTCGAAAAGGGTGATTCAGGTGCTGGAAGATATGTTAAGAGTGTGCATTATTGATTTCCGGGGTAGTTAGGAAGACTACTTACCGTTAGTGGAGTTTGCATATAACAATAGTTGCCAGGTGAGTATTGAATGGCACCATATAAGGTGCTGTATGGTCGAAGGTGTCATACGCCTACTTGTTGGACAGAATTAGGATAACATCAGGTTCTTGGGCCAGAGTTGGTAATGGATACAAAACATAAGGTTAAGCTGATCAGGGATCGGTTAAAGGAGGCATCTGATAGGCAGAAATCTTATGCCGACTTGAAGCGTAAGGAAATTGAGTACTCAGTAGGAGATTTGGTTTTCTTAAAGGTCTCGCCTTGGAAGAAAATTTTAAGGTTCGAAAAGAAAGGCAAATAGAGTCTGCGGTTTATCGGGCCTTATCGAGTTCTTAAACGGGTGGGTCTGGTAGCATATCAGCTGGAACTACCTCCAGAGTTGGACCGGATTCATGACGTTTTTCATGTCTCTCTGTTGAAACGATATCGATCTGATCCTTCCCATATTATACTTGTTGAGGAAATTGAAGTTAAATCTGATCTGACATTCGAGGAAGAACCTGTGCAGATTTTGGACCGTGATGCCAAGATGTTAAGAAGAAAATCAGTCCTTTGGGTAAAAGTTCTCTGGAGTAACCACTGCAGAGTAGAAGCTACGTGGCAGCCAGAGGAGCTGATACGTCAACAATACCCTCACTTGTTTGGACCAGGTAAAATTTCGAGGTTGAAATTTCTTTAAGGGGGTAGAGTTGTAACGCCCCAGTTTTTAGGGTTTCTGAATTTCTGCTTGGATTTATTTTTGCATGTCTTGATATGCTGAATTAATGATTTGGGTGTGGTTAGTGGACCTTTAGAAGGCCTAGGTTTAAGTTTGAGGCGTGGCGGAATTTTAATTTTTGGCCTTTGGTGAGAATGAACCTTGGCTAAGTAGGCTCTTAAATTAATGTTATGGATTTGTGGTACAAGTAAGCCTGTGGTAAAATGGACAGGTAGCAACACATAAGGAGCAAGGGAGGTGGTGTGTGGCAGATGGTGAAGGAGCCAGGGTTCGAATCCCCCTAAAGGCAACACTCTTTAATTTTGCTTCATGGGTAAGGTAACTGTAGGACTTGGAATTCTAAGTGAAAGAGTTTGAATCAGTCATTAGAAGATATGGATAAAGTTGGTGGGATTGGGAGGAGAGAGTTTTGGAGAAAGTTGTGGAGATTTCAAATGGAGAGCTGGTAGTCGAATAGGAACTGTAGCTAGGCAAAATCGGAAAGGTTTGTGCTCTTAGACATTTCGGCAATTAGGGAGTAGGTTACCGATTCCTTCCTTTTGTGTTTGGTCTTCGGCATTTTGGTGCACCTAGGAGGCATTGGTTTGGACCACTTAGGCTCTTGATCCCAAGAGAATCAAATTTGCTCAACTATTCTCTTCATTCTCGTTACTTTTTGGCATATTTGTCTTTAAACCGAACCATAACCTCTTTCTTTTCCTCTTTGGCTGATTGGGGGCTCTCTTAAGTTACCATATTTCTTCTTTTACTTCTTCATTGACGTTGCAACCTCTTTTCTCCTTTCACCTCTTATTTATTCTCATCACCTTTTCTTTCAAGGCCAAAACCTCAAACCCTCTTTTCTTTACTCTATTTTTTCCAAAAGCCGAAATCCTGAAATTGTTAGCCTTCCCCTTTTGTTGACTTACTCTAGGAGCCGAACCTCAGAGAGCTTTTCTTCTTCTTTTCATTTAATTTCTTAATCTCTTTTCTAAAGTCGAACTTCACCACTCTTTTCCCATAAACAAATTATACCTTCTCCTATCAACTACTCCTCTGATGTGGCCTTCATAGCCGAACCTTGCCTTCTCTATTTCTTAAGTAACTTTCTCTAACCAAATACCCTAGATCCACTATTCTTTTTAGTGTTTCAGATAGACCTACCTTAGATCTTAGATTAGTGGGAGGCGAATCTCACTTTATCATGACAACACAAGCGAATTCTGGGGTAAGACTCTTTTCTTTCTTTTCTTTTAAGTTGTTAAGGGAAAAGCCGAAATCCCTAATCCCTTGTGCTATTCGGTTTTGGGCTCTTGCTAGTAGGCCGATTCAAATCCCTTCTTTTGTAATCGATTGTGTTTTAGCTAATCGTGGAGACGGATCTCGTTAAGGGTGGTTAGTGATTAGATAAAAGGGAAGCAGTCTAGATCTGTTGGTTACTTGCAGTAAAGGTAAGTGAATGGTGGTTTGGTTGGTAACGGTCGATTATGATTGGATTAAGGTGATATCGATTTCAATGGGATTATAGTTTAATGATGTGGTTGGACTGTTGTAGGTTGATCGCTCGCGGGATCATGACATAGTTCGTAAACAGGTGTGTAACGACACCCTCTAGTAGCTTAGATCAGCAAAAAGCCAAAAAGCCAAAATGTCGAAATGCTAGCATTTCGAGGGCTTATAAGCATGCGAGCGCTCGTGGGTCGATACGAAATCAAGAATTTGGAAATTTGGACTGTAAGGGTTATTATACGTAATTTCGTGCACTTAGACTGTTTTGGGCCATGATGGGCCAAAATTGGGCCCAATGTGCCAAAATTGTGCCCAATGGGCTTACGAGCCCATATGGGTAAAATATGCGGTAAGTGATTTCTGGTAAACTGGACATTAAATCTGCAGTAATATGTATAAAAATTAGACTAAGCGGGCCACAGTAGCTTGTGGGCTCCCTCGGGCCCATTAGGGGTTTTAGGGCCCAATGGCATTATGTGACTGTACGGACTATTTGAGTCGCTCGGAACGATGTTAGACCTGCTAGACAGTCGTAGCAAGCATAAAGCCTAAAAATGTAGCTAAATGACCAAAATACCCTTGTAGGGTAAAAATTACCATTTTACCCCTAGATGCTAAATGACTATTTTACCCCTAGAAATAGCTAACTGATTTGCATGTTACTGTATATGATATTCTGTATGCCATGTCATGTGATACTCTGATTTACATGGGGTTGGGTTATGGATACGGAGGAAGTGCTAAAAGTGGCAATGCCATGTAATCTGCTTAGAGGCTCTGCCTCGTATTACTATTATGGTGGCTTTGCCAGGATTTCTCTATTAGAAGCTCTGCTACGACCATGGTGTGGAGGGCTGGTACGGGTGGTGTGTAGGGTTGGACTGGGCTTAGGCTTTGCATACATGCATATATATGTACTCTGATCTATTTCTGTAATGGGCCCAAGGCCCACTCTGTTTCTGGAAAGGGCCAAGGCCCAGTTACATCTGTATTTGAATAGGGCTTCGGTCCAGACTAAGTTTGTCTAATCTCTGACACTGGTTGGGTTTGTTTACACATTGAGTTTTCACAAACTCACCCTTTTAATTCTATCTACGTAGGTAACCCCTAACCATAGAGGACTTAGAGCTACAAGGGATTTGGAGTGGCTACGAAGTTCATGTTTCCGGTTTCTAGTGTTTTCTTAAATTTAGTTCATTTTTATTTGATTTTTAAATTTTGGATTTAAGTTGTAATAAGGCCGACCGAGTATTTTGTTTTGCATTTTCTTTATTGTTTGTTTTACAATAGGGGACTAGTCTATGCGGGTTTTCCAAACTTAATCAAACATTTTCAAAACATACATTACGTAACGATTGGATTACTCAACAACGATAACACAACAATATGATCTTTTAAGAAGTGAATTTTACGTAGTAATAGATACGGTTTTAAAACTAATGTTGACTCTTAAAGCTACTAAACATGGATTTTCCCATCAAACAACATAATGTTTTAAAAAGAAGATCAAACCTTAGTCAATCGTCCATGTGACACACCAGATCTGGCCATAACATCTGGGTCGGGTTTGGGGTGTTACATGTTTTGATTGAAAAAGGTAAAATCGATTATAAATTTTCTTCTCTTCAAGGATGTCAAGGTAAGATTTTTGAAAATCTTCAAACATCTTTGCTTAATTCGAATGATGTTGAAAATCTTTTTGATTCTTTGATGTTTGAACATTATTCGAATCCTGATGTGGTTGATTGTTGTCTGGCCTAGTATTGATCCATTTGGGTTGGAATGTGAAGACACAAATCATGTTGTTAATTAGCATACGGGTAAGATAGCAATTAATTGGCCATGGCACACTTTGTGTGTGCAAGATGAAGAATCGAATGAGTTTCTATTTTGGGATATTCATATTGAAAAGTTTTGGATGAGGATTAATATGTTCGATTGTCTGCCAACATTCATGACAAATTATCCTTTAATCCAACTTAGTTCACATGTTTGTAAAGATGGCCTAACGAAAATCTTCGATAAATTTAAGTTTGCTTGCTTTGTACAACTAAGATTTTTGGCATATGTTCGATTGAATGAATTTTTAATGAATTTTAGAATCCATTGGAATCTGACTCCGTTGAGGTTCTTCTTACCACATGTGGTAAGACTTTTTCAAGTTTGTATGATAACTTTTGTCCTATTTTATCGAGGAAAGCCTAGCGAAAGGGACTATTCTCAAGTGGAAAAATAGCTCGACTTGAGGACAAATCGCCTAAAAGAAGGGGATGATGCGAGCACGCCCCGCGAACTTCATCGGACAAGTCTTTCGTGTCGAGATTTACTTTGTTGGCAAGCTGATCCCAGCTCCTTTCCAGCTCCCCGAGCTCCATCCAGCTCAAATCCAGCTCATTTGAGCTCGATCCAGCTTGCCCGAGCTAAACCCTAGCTCACTTCCAGCTCAGGAGCTTCGACTCAGCTCTATTCTAGCTCACGAGTTTCATAGTAGCTCATATTTAGCTCATTGACTTTTATTTTACTTAAATAAATTTTGAATATATTTATTTAAGCATTAAACTTGTTTTATAATAATACCTGTTATTAATATGTCCTAATTATTACATATTTTAATTGTGTTCACATCTTAGTTGAATTATTGCATGACATTAATGTGTTCACATTAGTGCCGAATTTAAGGGTGTTTACATGAAACCTAATATTTGATTTTTTTTTCATGTAGGTACATGTACATGGACGGTTTAGATACATGCACATGGATTAATGCTTGGATACATTCTCTTTGGACGGTACATACATGCATGAATGGACAACATTTAATTGGGTTTATGAAAGACTAGATGCAAGGTTTCTTAAAGTTCATGTATGAGCCGAATGCATGAATGGTTGTGTTCAACATATGCATGGATTCATGAATGCACATATACATGAATGATAAAGGTTCATTAACTTGTCAAATGCATGCATGGCTATGTACAATGCAAGTAGCGTTTCATGCATGAAAGAAGGTTCAATGCTCATGAACATGCATGTATGAAAAAATACATGCAAGGTTATTGTTTCGTGAATATTCAAGTGACCATTTGGTCAATAGTTTCTTTTGTTCACAAGACTATTCGGCTCACTTATGCACATTCATTCCTCCATGGCCAAACCTAGTCCAAGACACATGAAGTCTCCAATTCATTCTCTCCTTAGCCGAATTTAACCAAGTGCATTTGAGGGCTTATTCATTCATCAAATTTTCCAAGAAGAATGCTTAGCCATGAAGCAACCTTTTGTCTCCCATTTGGCCGAATTTAGACAAGCACCAAAGGAGGTTCATTTGTCCATATCCACCCATGCAAGAAGGCTTCTATTCATCACATTCATTCATCATTTTTCCTTAACTATAAAGCAACCTTTTGAAGACTCATTCAGCCAAATATGGACATGAGTATTGATAGAGTTTCTTCCAGATTTTTATAGGTTCTTCTAGCCAAATTTATGGAGCCTCAAGTGTCTATTCGGCTCACCTATGTAATGCCTATAAATAGTTGTTATTTCATTTGTAAGGGGTTAGATCTTTCAGTTGATGAAACCTTGTTAAACTTATATGAAATTTGTGAGATTTCTTTCTCTCATATTTCGTTGAAGACTCGTTGGCTTATTTAGTCTCTAGTGGCGTCAACCCGTTTCTTCTATCCGAACTTATCACTATCATATAGTGTGGCGTTCGCCCTTATACCAAGGTTCCTACTTTTCTAAGTAGTGGGTCAAGGTTTCACTACTTTCATCTACCACCTTGAAAGCTTATAAGTGTTTAGGCCAATACTCTTTAGTATTGGTCCTTACTTGCTTTTGAGTTCGTTTTATTCCATATCCATCATCTACCAAATTTTCTTACTTTCCATCCTTTAGTTATTCTTCCATTCCCATACCTATCGCCATATTTTATTTACTTTCACCTAGCCTATAATAATATTCACTTTTTTAACCTATTTTTGTTCATTTTCATAGCTTCCGCATTATTTACCTAAAAATATCCATTTTAAACAAAATATCTTTTTATTTGAAAAGAGCCGAACGATATTTTATCGTAGACGATTGGGAAAATTAGCATACGACTTGACCCACCACGAGGCGGATCGTATCATAAATTAAGTTAAATAGCTAGGGAACAAATATTTGATGGTTTTAAAGGGCAATTAGGTCCCATTTTATCTAGCATGGCCAGCCAAGGAGAAGAAAAGGACAAGAAAATAAGAAAAGTCAAAGGCTTAGGTGCATTAGGTGACTAAAATGATAGAATAGTACCTACTCTTGCCTAGCCTTCTTTTCTTCTTCATCCTAGTCCTCTCTTTCACCGAAAAATTCAGCTATTTTTTGGGGTTTTTAAAACTTAAATTTTCAGCAACTTTAAGCATTCATAAATCAAGAAGAGCATGGAGTCAACCTTGACCGAGGCAAGGGCAAGGTTTCAGATTAAATTCCACATTTTCTATGTTTTGTAAATCGAGGTAAGTTCATATGTAAATGATACCTACCTTACTAATGCTTTTATTCATAATTGCCTTATATGATACGTGGTTGATTGTATTATCATTGGATAAAAATGTGAGAAATGAGGGTACGGGTAAAATTTTGTAAATGCTATGTGTGAAACCACCAACTAATAATAATAATTGGTAAGCTAAGTGTGTTATCATTCGTAAATTATCGATAAAGGTGGGCTATGTCCACTAAATAATTATTGAAATTGGTGAGCTAAGTGCGTTATCTTTCGTAAACTATTAATAAAAGTGGGCTATGTGCGAAATCACTGTAACATATTGAAAAAGGTGGGTTGAGTGCGAAACCATTGTAAGCTATTGATAATGGTGGGCTAAGTGCGAAACTGCCTTATTTATTAATATTACTATGTATGGCTATGTGCGAATTTATTTTGTATGGTTTATGCAAGGATGTGTATATGGTGGAATCATTGAATTAGAATTCATGGGTATTGTGGTGGTCAATAAGTGCAGGGAATGTAAGTATTGATGAGTTGAATTGGCTAAAGTGTGGAATGAGTAAGTGAAGTTATGTTGTGAAAGTATTGGTATGGTTGAGCTATCTTTTAATTGTTCAATGCATGGTTATAGTATTAAATGTTTGCATATAGACTTACTAAGCGTTATGCTTACTCCTCTCCTTTCTATTTTCGTATAGTGCTGCCTAGCTAGTTTGTGGATCATCGAATGTCGGAGGTCTCGTTCACACTATCGGCTTGATTACTCGATATAGTTAGTTTTAGCATTTTGAAATATGGCATGTATAGGACTCTATTCTTTTATAAGTGTCATATTATTTTTGGAGCCACATGTGTTGGCTTGAATTTGCAATACTTCTTTTTTTATAAGGCCAAAGTTAATGGCTAACTGTTGTCATTGGTTATCAAATGAAATTGGTAATGTTTCATGAATGAGAATTTAGCTTGAGTAATAGATTGGTTTGATTGATGGGAATATGTTGGATGCCAAATTATGGTTATTGGATGAGTCACCTAGTCTTGGGTTGATGGAGTATGTGTTTATCTTATTTGAGGATGGCAAAGAGGCTTGTAAATAGCCTATTTTTGCCCACACGAGTAGATACACAAGCGTGTGTCTAGGCCGTGTGTGACACGGGGTCCGCCCCACAGGTGTGTGGCTCAGTCGTGCATCCCTTGCACCTTGCATGAATAGAAATAAATGCTTAGTAGTAAACACACGGGCTGAGACACGGCTGTGTGTCTCAACCGTGTGGATGGCACGGCCAAGCACACGAGTGTGTGCTATAGCCGTGTTAATTCTAACATAAGAAACAGAATACCCATGTTCTTGCACACAGGCTATGACACGAGCGTGTCATGGCCGTGTGACAAACACGGGCTATGCACACGGGCGTGTGCCATGGCCATGTGTCTGCTGACGTCATAAACAGAATGTCAAGGTTTTTGCACACGGGCTATGACACAGGCGTGGCATGGCTGTTGAGCGACACGGGCTAGGCGTATGGGCGTGTGCCAGGCCATGTCAAAACCCCTGTAGGTTCAGTGTTAGAAAATAAATTCGCATGAACGAGGGGCACAAGCGTGTCCCTAGATTATTTAGGCTGTGTGAGGTACACGAGCCATTAGCACGGCCATGTCTTGAGGCCACACGAGCATGTTGCCCTTCCACACGGGCGTGTGCCCTGTTTTAAGTGAATTTCATGAAAGTTTTCTAAGTGCCCAAAATGGTCCCGGATTGTTTCAAAACCATGTTTTTGGCCTCGTAGGCCCATGTGAAGGACCGAAGGGCCATGTTTGAAAAAGTTTTAAATTGGGATATATTTCGATGGTTTAAGATTGATTAATTACTTGCGTTTTAGAAAGGTAACGCCCCGTACCATGTCCTGGTGTCGGATATGGGTAAGGGGTGTTACAAGGACCACTAATTTAACTTGTGATTATTTTGTCTAATTGATAAGGAAACTTTTATTGAATGGTGAATGTTATACACGGCTTTGAAAAGCATACACTCTATGACTTTTGCTAGCATTTTTTCACACTAAGTATAAAACTTTGAAAAATGTTTGCATATGAGCAACTTATCAACAAAAACAGTTTGTGAGAATGACTTTGTTGATATGTGTTTATGTGCAAAAGTTGATTCTATTTAATGATTATACTTAACTTGTTGCAAGATTACCTTATCTAATTTTTTTTCTTTGTATTGTTCGAGACGAACAATGGATTAAGTTTGGGGGTGTGTAAGCTCTAAATTATATAGAGTTTTTATAGTTGTTTATAACACCTTTTTACTTTAAAAAATTATGTTAATCCCGAATATTTGATAGTTAATTGGGTGAACTTTGTTTATATTGAGATAATGGACATGATTTAATAAAGTATGTAATTTTATGTTTTTATGTACTAAATTTGTGCATAATTTAATTATTTCATGCTACATAATAATTTCTTGTATTTAATTATTGTAGCGGGACCATGGATTTAATAATTTGTGAAGCTTATTTTAAATATACATCGACATGAGCTTTATTCTACCTTAGTTGGACGGCAAAGGCAAGTAAAACTAGGTAAAGATGAAGTCACTTTGATCCATTTAAAGTTTGTTTAATTGAAGAACAAGTCTAGCAAGTAGTTGGGTCATAAAATCGTCCAAGCAAGGGAAAAAGAAGCCCAATTCAACAAGGGCTTATGAACAGCCCAAAATAAGCTTTTGGGATATTTATTTAGAGGTCATTACACTTGTAAAACAATTAAAAATCAGCTTTTAACAATCACCCATGAAACCCTCCACCTCCTTGCTTGATTCATTGCATAAAATTAAGCATGAATCAAGCAACCAACAACCTCTCCTTTCCACAATTCATGGTTGGCCAAGAGTTGGAGAAACTTAAGGGATATTCAAACTATTTTTAGTAAACCTCTTAGCCATCCCTCTACTATAAATACCTTCTTTTACATCCATCATCCCTTATCATTTAATAGTCTTGCAATCCCTCACCACATCTTTCCTTTCCTTCTCACGCATAACCCATCTATCCCCCCTATTTAGCCAGCAATTTATTGAGAAAATTCTCTCTTGGCTAGCCACCTTGAGAAGCATCTCGTGAATGAGCAATTACAGGGATCAAAAGAAGCCACTGCGATCAATTTTCGGAGGATTACCGAAATTCTTTCAGAGTTTCTTCTTCTTAAATCTTTATTGTTGTTCATCATGTTTGCAATTTGATTTGTTGTTTTTTCATTAACAATGATAGTTGAATTTTGTTTAGTTAGAAGGATTACATTAATTTGATGAAGTTCATTTGATTTATGTTTATGATGTTCTGTGCCTCAATCGATCATGCTTTCAATTAAAATCATGCATGTATTTCATTCATTGATTGATTGCATTAGAATGAATTGATCAATCTTGGCCAAATGACGATTAATGGACGCAATAATTGAAAGGTCCATGCTTAATTTAGATCTTAACTTGATTAAACTAAAGGTTTGTAATAACTTAAGAGAGCTTTATTACCTTGCATAACTTTTAGATTTGTGAGATTAAATTGTTTCAAACCTATTCTATCCATGTTACTTCACATAAACCCTAAGAAACCCTTTGTTAAATAAGATCATGGTAGTATGCATGTTTTTTAAGTAAAAGATTCTGAAAGGACTTAACACTGGTTCAAAAAGTTAATGAAAGATTGAGTTGTCATGGAATATTTTCTGGAACATTGTGAGTATGATGAAAATGAATCAAGTCAATTGTTGTAATTATTCTAGGCTATTCATTTTATTATTATTAAATTTTCTGAATTTTTTGTTAAATCCATCTCATCCATTTTAATTATTCATCATACTTAAGTTAATTTGCATCTAACATAATTTTACATCTAGTTATTTATTTTTACATCAAACATTCAAAATTATTGTATTTTCTCACCCAATTATAAAACATTAATTTTGCAAAATATTGATTAACATATACTGTCCCCATGGAGACAGTAACTCTTATACTTACTTATTACTTGATAACGACTGTGTACAATTGCACAAAACCTAGGGTTATAGTACCACGAATGATTTATGCGGTGTCAACTTTGTTGGAGTTGCTGGTTCAAGTTTCAGTTCTTCTCGTTCGGTGTCGTGACCACGAACTGTGCTAGGTGTTGGCTCTAAAATCATTCCACATTTTAAGGTCATAGCACTTGCATTTTGTCGTAGACTCAAATCTATTTGAGATGACAACTTCCCTTTGTACTCTAATGGGATGACCGTAAGCGTAAGCTTACTCATTTACTTATCTAACTCTTGTAAGTGCGTTTGCCTCTTCTATTGGAACTTTGCAGTGCTAACAACTAACCTCTCCACTACGGTTTCAAAAGATGACTTTAGGGGTTGAAACTATTGAGGCAGAGGTGGCCTTGGCTAATATGGTTGATTGTACCGAGGGTTCAACCCATAGCTCAAATTTGGGTGATCTCTCCATCCTACATTATAAGTGTTCGAATGTAGATCATAACGCCTTTGAGGTGACCCTAGGAAGTTCCCAATGACATTTACTTGTGATGTTGTATCCTCGTGTAAATTTGGACACGAATCTCTTAAATAATTAGGTATGGCACAAATCCCACATAATCTAGCTAGATTTGTTTTTCAGATAAGCAAATTTTGAACTACATTAGTGAGTTTATCGATTTTATCTTCTAAGGATCAAGTACTTAACCCATGAACCCATATATTAGGTTCTATAGTTGGTCGAAATTTTTGGGAATTCACACCCATGGTTGAAATCAATTCCCTTTGCTCTTTGAGGAGTCATGTTAACAAGTGGTCCTTTACTGGCGGTATTAATAATCTTCAAAACCCCTCATAGAAATATTGAAGAAGTGATTCTTCAGTTAGGCCATGTTGTGGGCAACTTGCACACAACTTCTTGTACTGCTCCCAGTAGTCATAAAGTGATTTTATCTCCTTTTGTCGTATCCCGACAATATCTCTCCCTAATTCGGTTGCCTGAGCTGTTGGAAAAAACTTGTCAAGAAACAAACGAGACATGTTAAACCATGTATTAATAAATTTTGGAGGTAAATAAAATAGTTATTCTCTAACAGAATCAGCCAACGAAAAAGGAAAAGCTCAAAGTTTAGTTTGATCATCGGTTATTCCCTGTGGTTTCATGCCTAAGCAAACTATGTGAAACTCCTTAAGATGAGTGGGGGGTTCTTGTTTTGCAAACCGCAGAAAGTGGGCAATAAATGAATTAAAGCCGATTTTAATTCAAATCATGTTCCTTTCATCAGATAGATGCATAGTTGCTGCTCATCCGGTGCTACAGCGAGCTATCGAATGGTTTGATTTGCCATTTCTTCTGATTCACAATGTTTCGTATTTGACCTCTGTCACTTGCAATTGTTTTCCATATCGAATAACTTCTTTTTTTAGTGCTCGAGCTAATTTCTCAATTTTTGGTTCAAACTATAAGATCCCAAGCTCTAACCTTTTCATAAGTAAAGAAATAAAAAAGTGGAATAATTTCTCATCCCCGACAATAATGTCAAAATTTGATGGGCATCAAAACCACCAAATATAATTTTCTATACTCTAATTGAATTAAACAATAGTATAGAGTAGTAGGGTCAGTCCTATAGGGATTGGGAATCCTAATTTTCTTGTTTACGTGACCAAATTTTTAAGTCTATGTAACTGTCGTGCCCACAAGCTATATGTGCAGAGTTTAAAAAAATAAAGTGGAATTTTAGTTGACAAAAAGAATAAAATAAAAAGAAATAATATCAGAATGATAGTTGCAAAAATAAAATTAAGCAATTTAAATTAAATTGGAAAATCTAATATGTGAAGGATTAGTCTTAGCCTCGGTACACTCTGAACTCGAATCGATTCATGAAAATAAATTTCTTTCTTCTTAACGATAAGTTGGTTATAGTGACCAAAGACGCCCCAATCACCAACTCCTTTTTATGTAATTAGTTTTGATACGACCTATAAACCAACCTTTACTGATTATCTAACCACGTAACATGCATTCGTGATTTAAGATCTCGATTTAACGGTCTCAGCTGTGTAGGTCATTTAAATCTGATCACTATCTCCCTTGACAGAACCCAACTAGCTTTTTCCAATTGGACATGCCAATTTGTTTGCAGGAACTCGAATACGGCAGACGATTCACTCATTTTCCCAATTGTACGCCAAAACAACTCCCTCCCAATGTGCAGTTTGAGTTGAAATTGTATTAATTTTAAGGGACGAATGTGACTATCCCATATACCAGAAAGATAATGAATACTATGTTGTAAGGTTTCAGTGCGGGTTCATATCTCACAATTTTTTGTCAGAATGTCAATTGACCTAAGGCTAAATGGGGATTAGTTAAACATGAGATTAGTCATACTTAGTTGAATCATGAGAATGAATTTAAATGTAGTGGTAATAGGTGAAAAGGAGAAAAGACTTAAAGTGCAATTGAACCAAAACAATAAAGGAACAAAAATGAAATGGCATAATGCTTTTGTCAAGCTACAGATGCATGAAAAAAGGAAAATAATTTTTTTTCAATTCAATTTCAAGTCTGCCTTTCCATGCCACATTTACGAGGTATTCATACATTCCTCATGTGTTAATTTTAGCATGATTCCCCCTAATCAACTAACTACAATCAGATTTTTTTTTCTAATTATAGAGTTTTACAAAATAAGAAATCTAATTTTTATTAGCCACCAATTCTACAACTTTTCAATTTGTCCTCTTTAATTGTTTTTCATTTCAATTTAGCCCAATTTGCTTACTTTTGAACTTCAGCATTCCAATTGCATCCTGACAAAGTTAAAACAAGAAATCGCAAGTTTAGTAGCATTCTATTCAAAATTTGACAAAAAATAAGTGCATTAAACACACAAAATTAGCTTGCTATCAATGTTTTAATGGTTGAGGAAATAATATGCTAGATGATGGGTTTTGGTTGATATATAGTTATAGAAATAATGGATGGTATACTTAAAATATGTTTGAAATGATTTGGTAAGCTTGGCTCATATAACATGAGGTTGAATTTGAGTAATTTTAATATTGCTTAAATGGCCATTTTGATGCATAACTAGTTGTTAGTTGAGGTACCATTGAGGGCTTATAGGGTTGGTCTATATTTATGATGTTTTAGTGATTTTGAATTGTTAATTAAGGTGCCTTTTGTGGCATATTGGTTAGTAACTTGGTTGATTGTTAAAAATGATATTCTTGGTATAATATTGATGTTTTTGAAATGGTTAAGAATTGGTATATTGTGTTGCTTGTGGCATAAGTGAGTTAAGGTTGAATATCTTGTTTTGAAAGGTATTTTCAGGTACACATGGTCTAATACATAGTCATTTGCCTTACATGGCACCAGAGATGACTGTGTAGTATATAAGATTTGGATATTTTTTGTGCACACGGTCATAATCTATTACACAGCCCATCGATATAGTCGTGTGACATTTTTTTTGAATATTTACACTTTTGAACACACGGCCTTGGTTAGTGTACACGGTTGTTCGTATGACCATGTGACTCCAACCCCATATGACATTAATTTGTTGCATAGCTTGCCTACATGGCCGTGTGTCCCATCCCACATGGTTAGGGGACACAGCTATGTGACCCCTGTTTGTAGATTTTCCCATCATTTTGTTTTTATTTCAAATTAATCCCTGTTTGATATCGAGTTGATTTTAAGCTTTCCTAAGCTCAATATGTAACGCCCTAAATTTTGGGCCTAGAAGTATTGGGCTTTGAGCAAGAGAACAGTTAGGAGACTACACATAAGTAATTAGTTGTGCAAGAAAGTGACACAAATTGATTGTCTACTCTAATGGTTAAGTGATTTAGGAGTGTTTAGGAGTATTGGAGAAGTCCTGGGTTCAAACCTGGGCTCTAGCAAAAATTTTATTTTTAGTAAATGAAATCCTTGGTTCTAGATAGTAGGCTTCTTAAATTAAATTGGTTAAAATATGAAACAAAAGGAGCCTGTGGTTGAGTGGTAGGTGGCGTGTCAGTGTTTCCAAGGGGGCTTGTGTTCAAGTCACGCTTTGCTCAAAGAGATATTTATTTTGCTATTCCTGCCATGTGAGAAGCAGAAATTGACCGAAACTCTACAAGGGGGAATTTGAATTAGTCATGGAGAAATTTAAGGAGTGATATGTGGAGTGAATCAAGGGATATGGAGAGCGGTTGCTATGAGAGAATCAAGGAGAATTTGAATGGTGGAAGTGTTGTAGCTGATTTGAACTTTAGAACTTTCTTTGGTTTCGATTTTGGGAAAAAATTAGGGACGTTTTATGGAATGGTGCAATTGTCAAAATGCTCTTAGTACAATATTGGCATTCTTTTGCTTTTGGGATTGGGGTCTCTTGCATTTTTTTTTTCTTTTGATTGTGTTGTTCTCTTTTGGCCGATTAGGCACTTTTGTTTTAAGTCTTATATTTTTCTCTCAATCCCTTTTTGTGTCAAGCCGAACATTGCTTTTCTCTTGTGGCTGATTTCTTCTTTCGATTGGTGTTCTTTTTGATCAACTACTTTCTTCTCTTTGTTCTAAGTAGTGATAGTATACTCTCTTTGTCCTCTCAAATCTCTTTTCTTAATTAGGCCGGAACTTTGTTATTCTCTTTTTCTCCATTTTCGTTCTCCTCTACTCTTAAATAGTTCTTTTTATTTCTAACCCTGGCTGAATATTCTATTACTTCTAGTGGTATTATCGTTTTGGGTTGCAAGTGTCTTCTGTCAAAGGGGTAAGTGTTCATGATTTCTTTTCTCTTTTTGTTTCTCCCTAATGTTAGGGCTTTTTTCCTAACATCTTATTTTTCTGTCATCTTCAAATAGGGGTACCATTGTCCCATCTTGCTTCCATCACTCTTAGTACTTTCGGTTTCAGCTCTTGAGTGGGTATAGGCCGATTATTCTTTCTTTTTAAATTAACCCTACTATTCAGTAAGTGCTTTCTTTATCCAACTCGGGTTGTTCATTTGAGTAATGGTTAATAAGGTTTGGTAGGAACGCAGGGAATCCCTAAGGCCTAGTGGTTAGTCTCTGGCAATAGAGGAGGTGTGTGATCTTCTGTTGATCGACCAAGGTAGATGTTTGAATCTCTTTAATAAGTATGATAGCTAAAAAAGGTTTATTGAATATTGATCTTGTTATTAAAAGAAGGATTAATGGCGAAATGTTTTTGGAATCAAGTTTGGGAAGTACGTGAACTGTAGATTAAATCCAAGTGCAATAAGGTGTGTAACAGTACCCTGTAATCGATAGTCAGTGAAAAGCCGAAAAATGTGTACTCGCACTGATTAACCGTAGAACGATAAAAGTCGAAAAGCTGAAAAGCTGAAAGGTTTGGCGATTGATGCCACATAGGTGTGCGATCACACATGTGGTAAAGCAAGCCCACGAAACATAGGCGTATAATTGTATAGGCCACCATGAGCGATCTCATGAGCTTAGGCCATTATAGGCCACGTTAGGCCGAAGTGGGTCGTGTGGGCCCAATGGGCTCATGGGCCTCACACAAATAAATCTCACGGATATGTCAGAATATTAGACCTGGCTGCGCCGCACACATGGCTAAGGTCGTTTCTGGGCTTAGTGGGCCACACGAGCGCGTGTGGGCCTACATGGGCCGTATAATGGGCTTTAGGCCCATTCACACTGTTATGTATGTTGAGGTTACATGAGCACCCGAGACGACTATGGACCTTCTGATGAAAATGACCAATTTGCCCTAATAGGGTAAAAATGACCGTTATGCCCTATAGGTAACGTGACTGATTTGCCTATGATATGTATGACTGTGTTTGAGTATGACATGTTGTTTACACGTATAATATTATGACATGACATTCTGCGTGGGGATGGGTTAATATGGACAGAGGAAGTGTTATGGCTTTTAGTCATCCTGATTATGGCTTTCAGCCATCCTGATTATGGCTTTTAACCATCCTGTTTATGGCTTGTAGCCATCCTATTTATTGGCAGCTCTACTGCGATATAGATTAGTGCCACAACCGGTGCTAATCTTGGTGTGTTTGGATGGGTGGGTCGATTCTATTCCCACATGGTGTGATTGGCGGGATAGAGAGGTGTGTTTGGCTGGATTGAGGTGGGATTTCTGTTGCATTTTTGCTCTGTTTACTGATACTACATTGGGCTTAGGCCCACCTGATTCTATTTCTGATTCTGTAATGGGCTAAGGCCCACTTGATACTATTATTGTAATGGGCTTAGGCCCAGATTGTTACTGCATTCTATATGTCTGACTGATTGTTTATTAGGGGATTACATATTGAGTTTTCGTAAACTCACCCCACTGTTTAATTGTACAGGTGATCCCCAGCGTTAGGTGGATTGGTACTGCTAGGAGCTCGATGGTGGCCGCACATCCATACGGCTTTATATTAGCTTTTGAATTATAACTATTCTTTTTGGGTTTTCGTTATGTAATAGGGCCTCTTTAAACTTGGTTTATTTTCTTTTATTTTACTGTGGGCTTTATTTATTTAGATTGATACTTAATGTTGGTTTTCATAAAGGGTTAACTGTTTTCAAAACATCGCGTTTTCGCAACATTTTTGGAAATGCTTCCGCAACAAACAATGTTTTAAAAGTAATGACGACTTAAAATGATTATCAAATGACTAATATGATTTGAGAATTAACATAGAGGCTTTAACTTTCAGCGGGTTTTTATAAACAAGATTAAGTTTTTGAAAAGCACTTCAGTGTGACACCACCAGATTCGGCCATAATGTCTAGGCCGAGTATGGGGTGTTACACAATATAAACCCGAAATTGATTGAATTACAGGTTATGCTTGATCATATTTGATGTAGTGATTTTTTTATTGGGATTTTGTATTATAAATTGCATGTAATTGTTTGATCTTTTTTCATAACATCCTATTACTCGGGTTTGATGATCGGACCAGATAAGAGGTGTTACAAACATGGCAAAAATTGACACTATTACAATAACTCCTAATTTTTTATGTTATGTACCTTCATGTTAGTTTTTTTTTTAAATTTTTGTCAATAGTAATAATCATATTCAATACCTAGTTTAATTTTTTGCACATTAATAGTTTTTTTTTTTTGTAAATTTTAAGAAATTTTTATTTTCATTATTTTTTATTTAATATTTTGATTATTTTTATATTGAGTTTGTATTGTATAATTATGATGCGTTGAAATATTTATATTACAAAACTAATTTTATGTTATATATTGTACAATAAATGAAATTATTAAATATCTAAATTGTTTTACTTTTCATGTTTTCTTTTTGTTTTAAGTTTATTATAATTATCAATTTGAATATCTTTTACATGCATGTATCATGGGTCGGAGATCCAAACCCATAATTAATGCACAAAGAGCGTCTCATATAGGTCAATTAATTAAATGGAGCTCATTTGACCTACTTGAGTTAACCCAATTCGTGAAACATGTGGAGAAACCTATCTACTTGAAGCCTTACACTTAAAGAAAACTAGGGTTACCATGGTAAATATGGAAACTAATCTTAGAAGATTTGTAATCTTTGAATATTTGATTTTGTAATATTAGAGGATTGTGTAAATTCCTTAAGAATCTCAATTGTAGATTGGCTTCGATCTTGACCATCGATGTAAAGTAAATTGCACTATTGGATATAGGGGAGCTCAACTATATATAGATGTCTTCTTCTTTATTTGTAAGCATCTCATTGTACTTTCTTCTTGAGTAATAGAATACTATGAGAGCTTTTACTTAAATACCTTGTGTGCATTGCTTTCTTGTGGTTTTTTTTTTTTTTGTTTGACTCGATCTCTTTTTCTTTTAAGTTGCTTCTACTTTATTTTTAGTGCCTTGGAGAATTTCTATCGAGAATTCTTATCTTTTAAAAGTTAGATTGACTTAAGCGGATTTAAAACAAAGAAATGATATCAGAGCTAAGGTTCGAAGGTGCCGGTCAAGATGATGAAAGGAGTAGAAGATTAGATTAAGCCAATGGAGAGTCGTGGTAGGACTAGGAAAACCAATTTAGGAATATGCTGTCGGCTTTAGAAGGTCGGGTGACCAATCCCTAAAATCACAAGAATTACAAGACTAAAATTCTAACCCAATAACACTTGCATGAACTGTGAGCATTTATTAAATTATTTTATAGTTAAATTATTTTATAGTTCTACAAGTGTCAATTAACCACGTTAGAAATAAATATAAACTTCAAGTAACAAATTGTTAATACAGATTCACATTACACATTTTTAAATATCTATTGCACTAAATTACCCAATAACCAATATTAAATATAACATTATCCCTTAATAAAAGATGACATAAAGCGCTTGTCCAAACCCATAATACAATTACGAAATGGGAGGGGAAAAGAAGAAATATAGATTTAGAAATACAATCAAAGAACATGACAATAATTAGTTACGTAGATAACGATGTCCGAGTGCTGCTGCTAACGGCTGTTTCCTTCACTTGTGTTTGATTTTCAACAGCAAACAACCCACGTTATCAATGTTCTGTTCTTTGCTCTTTCCCCATAAAACACTGTAAAGGCTTATCACTAACATGATTGCACCCAAAACACTACAACCACAAAATAGAACATAATATATACATTAAAATTTCAGCTTTCTTTTATCTCCAGCTAATTGCATGCAAAATTGATATTGTATCAAGTTGATAAAGCCAAGCTATTATTCTCTTTTGAGTATTATTATACTGAAAAATAATCGTGGAAGAGTAACACATTCAAAAGTTTGTCACTCGATTCTTAAGATCAGCGTCTTGGCACGACTATTAAAGCCGTTTAAAAGCGTAACCCATGGTTACGTTGAAGAGTAAGGGTGAGTTTGGATGAGCGATTGGGTGCGATGCGGTACGTTTAGTCTACTTTTTGTCTCACGCTACAGTGTCGTTACAGTATCTAATCTCATCGCCACCGTTATTTTTACACTAACCATAAGTAAACGCACTGTCCATCCAAACTCACCCAATGCATAATGTGTACCGAAAGATATAAAGTAATTCGAAGTCAAGACTTTTAAGATATATCAATAGTTTGAGCAACTGAGGTACCATTTGGTTTCTCTCGTTGCATAAAGCATCTCTATATCCTAAAGTTTTTGGATTTGAAATGTCTTGTAGTTAGATGCGGACAGTATAAAGATCTTAAATGGCCCCCACAAAATTTTAGGAAATTGAGTTTTTTCTTAAAATTTTTAGAAAATTTTAATTAAACCCCTAAATTTTTTGAAGATTTTTTTTTTTTTGAAAATTTTAAGTAAACTCACTTAAAATATTTGAAATTCTCATTAATTTCACAAAATTTTCAATTAAGCCCCCGATCTTATTAATTTCACAAATTTTTTTATCAAACCCCCCATTTTTAAAAATATAATCTCATTAAACTTCTAAAATTTTTGAAAATTTTACTACCCACCACTGCTTGTGGTGTTTTGAGCCACAATACACTTACTCTTCAGCGGTCATAGCTTCCACTCTTAAGAGTTGAGAACAAACTTAAAGAGTGCATTGCTAACTACATAAAGAAAACTTTATCAGCATGCTATATCATCAAATTCTTTCAAGAAGATATAATAGAATTAAACCGATCCTCTCCGAGCTTTTTCATAATATGTCTTAGTTGAATTTGGTCAAGATAAGAAGTGTTTACCTTCCAAGGTTAATGGTCTCGCCTAATAGAAGCACAGAACCAAGACTTGTCATTATTAGATTCGATGGTATCATCACTGCATGAAAAACTGGCCCTTTCTTTGCAATCACCCATGCTTGCAAGTAGTATGCAACACCGGTCACGAAAATCCCCTATTGTAGATTAAAGCAACAAGTTCAAATCATATTAACGAATAAATCACTGCTAAAGAAAAGGTAGAAACAAGTGTGACAACATTGGTTTTTAGAATAATTCTTGGATTAAATCTAATTTCTTTTCTTTATGTTCTACTTTACTAAAAGCAAAGAAAGATTTTGTTAGATATTAGAAGAATCTTTTTGTTTGCTTACACAATAAACTACCGCGAGCAGTCTAAAATTCCATCCCAACTTCCACTGACGAGGATCTCTTTCCAAAGCAATGGCAACAATAAATGACTGGACCGCACTCGACAAGCA
The DNA here is from genome assembly GCA_020496765.1 of Gossypium stocksii. Lineage (NCBI taxonomy): Eukaryota > Viridiplantae > Streptophyta > Magnoliopsida > Malvales > Malvaceae > Gossypium > Gossypium stocksii. Next base: position 58,710,984 of record CM035626.1, read on the forward strand.
CTGAATGCTTGTGAAAGTAAGCTTGGAAGAGTAGCTTTTCAAAATGTGAGCCTATTATCGTCAAAACTTTAACCATCAAATGACATCAATATGTGGTTGTCTTTGTGATTCATCGATGAAAACATTTGATTGTGGAAGCAGCTTACAGGTTTTGAAGTTTAAATGACATAGTATAAAGGTTAAATTATGCTATTAGTCCTTATACTTTAGGAAAGTTATAGATTTAATCTCAATAATTCAATTTAGCCCTTTTACTTTTCAAATTTTAAATTTTCAATTCATTAAGTTTTGCCATTTTCATAATATGATACGACAATCATATTATCATATATGTGATGCCATGTCAGCTTATTGTTTTATATATTACTCACTAAATATCCAATTAATGAATCAACAATTGTTATTACATCAAGACTGAAATTTTAAAATTCAAAAGGTATAAACACTTAGAATGATTCAGTTAAAGAATATGAAGTAGATCTACAATTGTACTCATAATCCAAAACTAGTAATTGAATTTAACCAAATAAATTTAATTGCTATTGTTTGAATAGGACTAAATTTTAAAATTTGAAAAGTATAAAGACTAAATCTAAAAATTTTGTAAAGGAAAGGGACTAATAACCAAATTTACCAAATTTAACTTGGTATACAAAAAGAAGGGGGGGTTAATGTTGGTATTAATTCTAAGGGAAATGAATTAATGGCTGAGAAAGGTACCTGAAGAACAAGCCATAGAGCCCAACATATGCAGGAAGCTAGCAAGAGGAAACATCCAATTATCCAATTTTTGGCAGAAGAAGCATGGTCATGGTCACCATCCTGGGCGACGCTATGGGGACGGAAATTATGAAGATGTAAGGGAGGTTTCAAAGCAGGACCTTTGTAAAAGGCTAGAGTGACAACCCCAGCCATGCACACCACTATACCTGCAACTTTTGCAATGCCAGGTACAGTCTTCACTCTCACCTTCTCCATCCTGTATTCTTGCTCTTTTCAATTAAAACTTTGCCTTGAAAATTGAAAACTGTTCACCAAATTTCTCTCTTCTCTAACACTTTATTATTTTCAGATAATTTTAGATAATTATTAAATAATATCTTTTGCAAGAAATAATATTTTATTAGTAATTGACTAAAGGATTTTTTGTGTTTTAGAATCTCAACCTTTTTCATGAAAAGAATTTTTTTTTATGATACTAATTAGTGCGCAAAATTGAAAAGGTTATATAATTGCAAGTCTTTAAAGAAAATCATAATAATAAATTTAGTTTTAAATATTTATATTTTTTTATTAATTTAATTTTTATTTTTTAATTAAGTTTTTCAACTTTTAAAAAGGAATTTAACTTAAAAAATTATTAAATTATTTTTTTTAACGGAAGTACTAATTAAAACTTTAAATTTTTATGCATGACAACTATTCCAATAATCTACGTGTATTTCATGTTAATTTTTTTATTTTTATGAATTTTTTATAATATATTTTTTATTTTTAAATATTTTATATTTTTTAAATTATTTATTGACATAACATATGATATAAATAATGTCCTATTAACATTAAGTTTACATCGCCAACACTATTAAAAATTTAAAATTTTTGTTAGTATTTTTGTTAAAAATAATTTAACTTTTTCTGAAAGCTAAATAATTAAATTTAGCTAAAAATATAAAAGATAAAATTGACAAAAAAAAATGAAGGTTAAAAATAAATTTAGAAAAAAAAATATAGTATAGTAATTATCTCTCTTTCATGGCTTAGCCATTGAAATTATAAATTAGCTCATTTGAATAATAAATGATCGCAGATGTTTCGCATAAAATCTTTTATCAAATATAAAATAAAACAAAACAAAATGTAAAAGTAAGGCTAACCATAAGTGGTAAAAAGAAAAGAAGCTAATGAAACCTGCCTGAGTAAAACTGCGAAGGCAAACGTTATGACTGGAATGCAATTAATGGTGGCAGCACCAAGGCTTGCAGATGTGTAAATGAGTGCTACTCCGTAAATATTCAGGGTTAAGGTAATCCTGAAATTAAAAAAAAATTAATACAACGAATAGCTCTGACGAATTCCATTAGTATTCAAATTATTTAACAGCTAAAAATTCTTCAGTCGTCCTAATTAACACCTTTCATTGGACCAGAAATTTACTTACCCCAGCGAAGCAAGCATAAAAATCTTGAAGAAGGTCAGTATTGAAAGTGACTTGGCGTGTTTTCTGGAACGACGCAGAAACGATTTATGGGCAATTGATAGCTTAATATATATAGTTGTTTTCAACTACGAAGAAAAAGATGAGAGGAAAAACTTTAAAATTACCCTTCGAAAACCATGGCGAAAGGGACCATGAAAATTGTTCCAGCAACTTGTCTGTAGAAGACAAACACAGATATGTTCATACCCATATTGAATACTGCCTTGGACAGTAAGATCATGCCAGAAGAAAGAGCATGCACTAGAAGCGCCACCAGGAAAGGCTTCTTTGACCCCATTTTACTTATCTTCACTACCACTGTATGAATTGAATATGATTATTTAAACTTCAACTTGAACCCTTTTATAAACACCTCGAGGCTTCAACTACAAGTGTTAGAGAAAACTATTAAAAGATTTGACATTATATAAAATCCCATTAACCAAATATAGCATAAGATATATATATATGATGAAGTTGCGATGGGAAAGCATATGCTACTATATGCACACATTTCTTGTTAGTGGTGCGTAATAATAATAATAATAATAATAATAATACTAATAATAGTTTGGTTCCTTTTACTTTCTTTCTGCCTAAAGAAATAAGTTCCTGTTTATAGCAACCACTTAGATTTCGTATCAATTTCAGTAAAATATTACTGCTTAGAGGTCCACAGAGAGAACTTTTATAGGTCAGTTCACTTGTTGCTTGTGAATTAATATATAGATGGTATCAGCACCAATGAACTAGTGGTGACAATAGCTGTACTTTGGTGGAGTTTGATATAGTAGTTGAGAAAGCGGATTTAGGGTGGTTTTAATTTCACTGCACTTTTAATGTGGTGGAACACATGCAAATAATTTTACTTCAGGTTCAAACGCACTAAAATTTCTGTTTGGATGCATGTTTTCGGTCACATTATTTTTCGTCTATATCTGATTCTCAGTTAAACAACAGAGCATAGTGAAGTGTGTATAGTTTTTTTTTTTTATTTCACGTTACAATATTGTTATAATATTTAATTTTACTGTCATTACTATTTTTACACTAATTACAAATAAACGCACCGTCTATCTAAACCCACTTAAATTATTTAATATAATAATAACAACATTTTGTTAATTTATTTGAATGAATAAATTTGCATCTATTTATTTTGTCAAATTGAAATAATATTTTTAAATATAAATAAATAAGGAAAAAAATTAATTCATTCAATTATAAAAATTAGTATGTAAAATGAATTTGAGGAAATAAAAAAGAGACTTATAGGTTTTGCCAATGGGTAAATTCCTTTTTAAACCTATTAAACCTATCCATGTTTTGTTAAATTTTTTAAAGGTGCTCAACATTCCTAAATCACAATTATTGTTCCAACCTTTTTAAATTTAAGAAATTATTTTATTCAAATTAAAAAATTAGATCCTATCATTTTTATTCATTCTAAAAAATATCTTTTTTATTTGTTCTAAAAAATCATCTTCAGTAAAAAATATAATAAACTAATTAAGTAATTATAAATTTTTTTTGAAAATAATTATCTAAAAAAATAATTTTATTATTGTTATATTTCGAAGTCCGATTTCATAAATAAATACGACCACAGAAAATATAATTTTAATTTTGTATTACAATATTAGTAGAAAATTATATATATATTACAAACTTTTGTTTTTAAAAATTAAACAATACACATGTTCATTGCACGGAGAAGAGAACAATTTTAGATGAAAAACTTAAACTTTTAAATAAAATAATTTAAAATAAATTAACTATATGAAAAAAAACCTAAATAATTTATTATACATTTAAAAAAATGGAATCAAAATAGTTTAAAAATAAAATAAATAAAAGGAAGATTAAAACAATAATTTCACAAGTCTTAATGGAGAATTAGTTATCAAGAGGACAACTTAAGCTACTTTTGGATGCGTAATGAAATTGATTCAGTGATATTAAAACGACAGTAATGTAGTGACCAATTTTGGCCCGGGTTAAAACCCGTTTTACATTAACCCAACCAATCCCAATTACAACCATACCCAAAACAAATATTAAACCCGTTACAACCCACTGACCCACAAACCAAAACCCAATCGGCCCATTTACAACATTGACCCGAAACCTAACCCAATACCCGGGTGGCCCAATACAACCCACTAACCCACCTAAAATGAAACCCTAAACCTAGCAGCTGTCGACTCAGCCCCTGCCCACTTGCCTCTGCCCCTAGCTGCTGCACCCACTGCCTCTGTCGCGTCACATCCCACCGCCCTCAAATAGTACCTACAAATATTATACACGAAGAGACAGAAAGCAAGAGAAAGGGCAACTTGTAACAAATAAAAGGCTATATAAGCCGAATGTAAATCGAATGTAAGGAAAAAATTTTTTTTTCGGCAAATCAATACAAACAATAGAATTTTAAACACCAAAAGTAGTGTTAGAATAATATCAAAAACACCAGAATAGTACCAAATCAGTGAACACAAACATCAAAAAACCAAAATCGGAACTCTAAGGTAATCGATTTTTTTTCTTTACTTCGAATCCTTCTTTTCTCTCATATTCTCCTCTTTTCTTTCATTTCAAATACATATTATAAAAATAACAAAAATAAATAAAAAAAGAAGAAATTTTACCTTTTTCGGCCACCGTGCACGGTGGCCGGCGGCAGCTACCGGTGGCAGTCCGGCGACCGGAAGGTGACCGGCCCGATGGCCGGAAATCACTTCCCTCTCCCCTCACCCCCTTTTTTTTTTGCCTGGATAGAAATGATTTTTTTTTTCAGGTTTTGGCCCTTTTATAGCCTCTCAAAACGACGTCGTTTTGGGGGCTGCATTTTAATCCCAAAATGACGTCGTTTTGACCATACCTGCGCACGGACCCGACCCGCTCCAGAGGATCTGCGTGTTTTTCCTTGATGGTCTAATTCGTGCGGGTCCTTCCGCTTTTTCAGGCCTTTGCAATCAGGTTTTCATTTCTTTTAAATTGGCCTCGAAAGTCATTCCGCTTCATATTTTAATCCCCCCGCGACGACATCGTTTAGAAAAGCATGGAAAATTACTCTTTTGGTCCCCCAATGTTTTACGCGTGTTCGCATAAGCCCATCCCCTTTTGTTTTTATTTCGAATTCGCCCAAAAAATCTTTTTCTTTAATTCAATTACATCCTTCTCGCATCATTTTCTTCTATTTTTAACATTATTACTGCATATTGATGTTATTGTACATTTTGTTATATACGTGTATATATATATATATATATATATTATTATTACTATATATTTATTTTTACTACTGCTCTATTTATTAGTCTTAATATCATTAATATTTTACTTTATCATTATTATCATTATACTTAGTCTTAGTATTATTATATTAACTTATTATTTTATTATTAACGTACTATTAGCATTGTTATCTTCCCTTTCATTTTTTATTACTAGCACATATCATTACCCTTAGTACTATTTTAATACAATTAATATTATTATATTTTCATTATAGTTAATACCATTATTTTTCTTCTCATTAATATACTATTATTATACTTATACGTTTATACTTTTACGTAATATATATTATGTTCATATGTTCAATATTTATTTTCAATATATATATGTGTTTATGTATTCATTACTAATAGTTGTTTTAATATTAATATTGTTCCAATATGTATATTTTATATTCTAATACTATATTATATATGCATTGTATTTATATATACATATATATTTCTTAAACGTTATAATTATACGTCATTTCATACTATCTTATGTATTTTTTTTTACTATTATGTATGTATATTTTTGTATATTACGTATATATGTTTTCTCGATATTACACCTTTATATACCATGCATATATTATATTTTGTATATTATGCACGTATTTTTACTTTATTTTAATACATACATACTTTATATCATATCATATAAATTTTTACGTTATATTCTACTGTGTAAATATTTTTTAAATACACCCTTTTTATATACTTTTATTGCAAGTATCATCATTACTATCATTTTTAATATACTAACTCTATGTTTTAATACTCTATTAACCTCATCACGGTTCTTGAAAAAGTCATATATATTTCACATAATCAAAAATGTTTTAAAAAAGGGAGGCAATATTTTGCGTTTAGAGATCCAGGAAATAGTGCCCTAACATGCTGGGTTGCGATTTCTCGTTCGTCTAAATACCTAAAGTACCCTCTTAAATTTTGCAACTCGCGAGATAACTTTAGTTTCGAGGAATTTAAGAATTTCGTGTCCAATCGTGCTGGATGTGATATTCGTATTCTTTTGAAGCGAAGGAATCTCGATTTTTCAACCCAAATCATCCCAATTTTATTCAAAATGTTCCAAAAACGAGGCAATATTTTTTGTGTTTAGAGATACGGGAAACAGTGCCCTAACGTGCTGGGTTGCGATTTCTCGCTCATCTAAATACCTAAAATACCCTTTTAAGCAAAATTTTTTAACTCACGAGACGACTTTAGTCTCGAAGAATTTAAAGAACCTCGTATCCAATCGTGCTGGATGTGATGCTCGAATTCTTCCAAGGCAAAGGAATCTCGATTTTTCTACTCAAATTATCCTTGTTTCAAAAAAGGAATTATATTTTTAAATCTTTCTAAATTTCGACTTAAGACAGAAAATTGCTCAATTTGGTACCAATTTTAGGCGTTGCGGGGGTGCTAATCCTTCCCCGTGCGTAACCGACTCCCGAACCTGATTCTCGATTTTTCGTAGACCAAAACATTTTTATAAGGTGGCCCAATCACACCTAAAAAGGTTGGTGGCGACTCCCCATTTTCATTTTTTTTAAGTCGACCTATCCGTTTTTTTTCAAAAAAAATGGTTTCGACAAATAACAGTGAGATTAAATGTTGTAATAGTGAGTTAGAGTTCTATAGTGATGTGATTAAAACTCATGGTAGGATATATGTTTGTATGGAAACACAACGACGCCAAGAAGATAAATTGTAATAAGAAAGTAAAATGATTATTAGCAACATTAAATTAAATTTATTAACTTATATTTTTATTATAAACAATTAATTATATAGATTAGTTTTTTTAATAAATAATATTTATATTTAATTAATATAAATATAAATATAAATATAAATATTACATATTATTTAAAAATCATGAACTAAATATATATTACGAATAAATGATATATTGATATTGAAATATCCTCTAAAAATATAACAATATTAAAATAAATAAAGTAAAACTATTATAATAATAAAAGCAAAGAAGAAACAAATAGCCCCATAATTCTTTTGGGTAGGAAGTTTAAATATCAACTCAAAACTCTTAATGAGTAACTCCTTTAAGTTGTTTGGGAGCTCCCAGAACCCTTTGCTTTTCAACTTAAGCCGAAGACTGGTGAAAGTTGGAGCAAACGCACTTCAAACAGCTAAAACAATACAGTCAAAATAGATCATTCTTAAGATTCCAACCTAATACGGAATATTTTTGTCATCTAAGGAAACCATTAATCTCTATTTCTATATATTATATAAAGCCAGCAAGCACTTCAGTGGTGCAATCCAAACACCTTAATCGAAGGAAACCATTAATCTCTGTATCTATATATTAATGATGCAATCCAAACAACACAGTTAAAATTGATATATTAGAAATGGTGGCTCTTTATCGTCTTATTCTGGAATGGTTTTGGCCTTTGAATAATCAAAGTTAGAAACATCTTAAGAGTAGTCTCACTATAATAAGCATAGGAGATGCAATGGATTTCCCATAACATACTGTGGTCTCACTACATAAAATTAAGCTTTTAGTGGCGTTTGTATTGAAAAGGCTGCAAAGATTATATACATTAGTGGCGCTAGCCAAAAAATGTTGCAGTAAGTTAAGCAATAGTATCGTTTATAAAAAAAAACGCTGCAAAAGGTAAAGCAGTAGCGACGTTTTTGAATAAACGCCGCAAAAAGTTAAAACTATAGCGGAGTTTTACTCATAAAAGGCGTGAAAATTTATTAAATTTTATTGAAATGGCGCCGTTTTGATGGCCTTAGTTTTTTTCTCTAAAATCCCTTAGTTTTTTCCCCAAATCAGTTGCCCTCCCTAAAATCCTTAACTTTTTTTCCCAAATTCCTTACTTTTTCCCCCCAACTTCTGCTGCATCACCGTTGACAGTCCTCTGTTACATCGCCGTGTAAGTTTTTATGTTTTTCATTTTGTTTGTTTGTTAATTTATTTTCTCATCTTTCAAATCCTAACCCTTTCCTATTCGCTTTGCTTCGCTTTCTCCAGTAAAACGACCTACCGTTCTCTTCGCTTTCTCTAGAATTTTCTCCCGATCTGTGCAATTAATCTAGTAATTTTTAATTTCATTCTATACTTTTTATATCTTTTTTTAATTTTCGGATAATATTATTGGGTTGTTAAATTTTACGAGTTGGAACTGTAAATTTTTTTTAATTTTTTACGAGTTCACTCCAAGTTTCTTAATTCATATTCATATTATCAAATTCAAAATAATTTAAAAATTAAAAAGAAGAATCAATTTGTTGAATTTTGAATCTAAGGGTTTTGATTTTGGATTTGAACTCAAAAATCTTATTAAACTCCATAAATCTCACTGTTTTTAATTTCAATTATAAAAGTGAGTACTTTTGGATTGGGTTGTACTTAAGCAGAGAACTTGTGTTCCTTATACTTCAATTCCTTGATGAGGAGAAATTTAAAGACATTGTTCATAATTATGCTCTTATCTTTGCACTCTTCGTTTTTGTTATTTTCTTTTCTTCTGTCTTTTTATAATTTAAATCTTTTAATCTATTCATGCATTTTTTGTGTATTTGTTGATTAATATATTTAAATTTAACAGACTGGAGCAAGAGTCGGGGTTCTAAATATCTCACCTAGATAAAATATTATTGTTAGATATTAAGTAATGGATTGGTATATGGATTAATTTGCAGTGAACTGTTATAGAAGAGTTTAGTTTTTGTTTATTTTATACAATCAATTGAAAAGTATACTGTTTTATATAACCTGTTGTTTGTTTTATATAATGAATTGAAAAGTTTATTGGTAGGAATGAATTGAAAAGTAAACTGTCATAGAAAGAGTTTAGTTTCAGTCTTCAATGGTATTGATGCAAATGCTTTTTGTCCTTATTTGCAATATCATTATTTGCTTTTAACATGATATTTTATTTTATTGAAAAGTCTGTCATGTAAAAGAGATTGCAATGTCCTTATATCCTTTCTTGCTATGCCTATTTATGCATGGTTTCTGTTTTTCTATTTTTAGAAAAACACAATATATGATTGGCCATGGTTTCTGTTTATAGCTAAAGATCAGCAATATAAGGCTACAAAAAGTTGGTTAACGGACCAAAGAAATAAAGTTGGAGCAGATGGACCATTAAGATTGTTAGACATTAAGGTGGGGAAATAAACTGCTTATGCGACATGTAGAAATATATATTCTTTAAGTAGCATATGTGAAGTGAAGCTTTTATTTGCCTAACTTTATGCTGTGCTTCTCTCAAACCAAATTCCTGGAGGACTACAAGCAGCTCAGTTTTATTCTGGTATTCATTCTCGTACAAAGCATCTTTAACTATTCAAATTTTCATATATAGATTAATTCTCATTGTATACCCTGTACAAGGCATGGTTTTGTGTTGAGGTTAAATTTAAAATAGGGTCATAGTTGATTAGATTTATGAGTGTCTCAGTTGATTTAATGTAACTAGTTAAGGTATAATTTTGTGTTGAGGAGGTGGTATTGGGAAATGATGAACACAAGTACTGGTCTTCTTAGAAAATTTGTTTAAGATCTGATGGCCTTCCTTATTAAGTATTATTTTTCTTTGGCGAGGGTTGCTTGGTATAATTTTTATAGGGTATAACAATTGCCAACGATTGTCAATAATTGGCCTCGTGTAAAGTTAAAAGATAATATTGTTCCATTAGTACATAAATCTCATTTTATTAGGAGACTAATGCATCCATATAAAGTGCTTCCATAAATCATTCTTCTATTTTCACAAATTTTGAGATTTGTTTCCATAATTGGAAAAAAATAAAGGTTAAATACTTTTTTTTAAAAAAGTTAATATTTTTATCAAATTAGTATTTTTATCAAAATTTTCTTAAAATTTGTTAAATATTTTGTTTGTCGGAAAAACTTGCTTAATATATATCATATGTTTATTTTATTTATAATAATTTGCTTCTAAAATAGATATGGTTGGGTTTTAATTAGTATTAACGATGGAACAAAGTGTTAATATAATAAATATGACCATTTATATTTTTTAAATATAAAAATTAAAATCCCTAAAGTATGAACCTTTTAATGCATATTTTTTAATTTATTTAGGTAAAGATATATTTGATTTTATTTAAGAATGAATAAAAAATCAAGGAATACAAATTAACTATTACATAATCACATTACAATGGCATTGTATTCAAAGTGTTCCTCAAAATAACCATCTCAACTTGTAATATAATAACATATTTAGTTATTAATATTTATATTCTCTTATCAATTTGACCTTTATTTTTTTAAAACAAAATTTAGCTATTAATTTTTTTAAAAGAGTTAAATTGTTTTTAAACTCCATGTATACTTCATGTTAATATGACAATATGTGTCTTACATATCATGTTAATAAATAATTTAAAATTAAAAAAATATATTAAAAAAATAACATGAAATACATGTAGATAAATACAATAATTTATCTTACCATTTATTTATTATGTTTATTATTGAAACAGTGAATTGGATCCCTACAAAAGAAGTGCTCGATAGCTCATTTGAATTGCCTACTCAAACAACTTGTAACACCCTTTACCCGTGTCCATCACCGGAACAGGGTACGAGGCATTACCGGACATGAACACATGCATACAAACATTTTCGGGTCATGAAATTTCGTTCAAATTTAAAACTATTCAAACTTCATCTTAAAGTACTTAATATTGGCCTACGAGGCCCAAAACATACTTTAGAAATGGTTCTATACTAAACTAGGCACTTTAGAAAACTTTGGAAAATTTCACTGAAAATAGGGTCACATGCCCACGTGGTAAGGGACACGCCCGTGTGGGCAAGCTGTGTGGTTACACACGCCCACGTCCCTAGCCCGGGTGAATTTATTTTCGTTTTGAATCTACAAGGGTTTGCATACTGCCTGACACAGGCCCGTGTCCATGACCGTGTCCTTCACACGGTCGAGGCACATGCCCGTGTCTCAGCCTATGTGCCAAAACCTTGGCATTCTGTTTGTAACACCCCTAAACTGTATCCGTCGCTGGATTAGGGTTAGGAGTATTACCAAACAATTCAGAACTTTTACAGACATTTTGTAATCATCATTATCATATCACATTCATACATCATCCACAAGTCCCTAATGAAGGTCAACGAGACCTTAAACATGCATTAAAAGAAAGTCGGGACTAAATCGATAACATTTGAAACTTGTATGTGGCTCACGAAATTTTTCCTTTTTAAACAGGGCACACACCCGTGTGGCTAGGTCATGTACCTCCCACGATCGTGTCTTACATCTCACACGACCGTGCCTTTCATTTGAATCTAGCCCGTGTACAATACTAATTAGGGTTACACGGCCACTAGACACGCTCGTGTGTCCAGCCCGTGTGTATACTTGAGTTGGCCACACAGTTACCAGACACGACTGTGTGTCCAGTCCGTGTGCCAAACTGACCTCAATGACTACAAAACAGGGATCACACAGTCATTAGACACGGCCGTGCGTTTAGCCCGTGTGTCGAATTGACCAAAATGCCCAGAAAACAGGGGTCACATGGTCGAGACACACGCCCGTGTACTTAGGCCTTGTGGCACAAAATAGGTTTGGTTTAAGCCACTTTCACACCCCAATTTACCATGTACCTACAAACATAAAACTAAGGTAATTCATTGTAACACCCCTAACCCAAAACAGTCACCGGAATCGAGTACGAGGCATTACCGGACTTAGAACCACTTTTATAGAAATAACTTGTGGGTGGTTACAAAAATCACATACAATTCAGTTCATAATCACCTTTAACAAAGGTTTTCAAACCCATTATGGACATTACAAATGGTTAGGATTCAAATCCTATTATTAATAGATGTTCAGAAAATTTTCACTTTTAAAGCACCGTCACATGCTCGTGTGACTATTGGCACAGCCGTGTTGTAAGACCGTGTGGCCCTCACACGCCCATGCTCGACAACCGTGGAATAATCTGTCCAATTTACCATGGCCACACCACACAGCCGTTTGGGGGTCGTGTGCTCCCACATGGTTGAGGCACACGGCTGTGTCTCCTACCCGTGTGGTACTTTAAAATTTAAATTAAGGTGCAGGAGAAGCACGGTCTAGAAGCACGCCCGTAGAGTCAGGCCGTGTGTTGCCCACGGCCTAGGCACTCTCGTGCCCTTCACCGTGGACCATTCTGCTAAATCCCACACGGCCATGGCACACACTTGTGTGCCCTGCCGTGCAGGCCGTGTCAGGCTATATACCAAGCCTTAGCCTCCCTAAAACACATTCAAGCACATACATAATCAAACCAGCCAATTCAAGAGAATTTTTACTCAAAAGGACTTCATTTATAACCATTACTTACAAAATATCATATGAGAATGTAACTTAGGCATACGAAAATAGCCATTTACAACCACAAATTGTTCTACACATGTCATAAATTACATTTGAAATATGAAATATACCAAAAGAAGCTTGATAGTGTGTTGCATGGCTCTAACTTTATGATCTTGATCTAACAAGCTCAATATCTATAGAGGATGGAAAAAAGGAAGGGGTAAGCTACAATAGCTTAGTAAGTTATAAAATTCATAGCAATGCAACAATTCAATACATCATTACTTTAACATCATAAATGCTATCACATATCGTTATACAACTAGCTTACTCTTGGTGCACATTCCACATACCAACCATGAACATGCTTAGCAATAACATTCTCAATATTCTGTACCATTTTTAGTTCACCTGTACAACCACTTCATCACAGTACAATTAATCTAATTCCCATTGAGCAATTTCGAAATATGAACAGATAGACAGAGGTTAGCACATAAGTGCCATACAGACATGGCAAAGCTATAAAGTAGCCAAAGCTACTAACAATAGGGTAGCCAAAGCTACAATTGGTGCAGTAACTGAAGCTACGAAATGGTGAGGTAGTCTAGGCTATAACCAGTAACAGTACAGAAGTTAACCACGGGCCTGCTCACACAAGTTGATAGGTGTCTGCAACACATGCAAGACTACCTAGCACCCGGGTAACTATAACAGTCAGAACAGTAAGCCTCAAGTGACATGTCACCTATATCTATATCTATTCCTACTTGCTCAATCGGGGTTTACAGACAATACTTAGATCAGTAGTTTCAGAAGCACATACAATGATTAATTGGAATTTACAGTCAATACCATTTTCCATATATTCAGTGATAGTATCCAATATTCAATCACCTTACAGAGCAATTATCCATATCATCATAGAAGCAAATATTTAAACAGGATTAATCAACTTCACTAGAATTACATATAACTTACCTGAATGTCAAAAGATTTACTTCTCGAATTTAATCGAGGACTTTCTCTTTTCCCCGATCACGGGCTCTTTCAGACCGTTCTTGATCTAAATTAACACATATGGCACATATATCAATCATCTAATTCAATTCGGTTACAATTCATATTTGGGAGCAAATTTCCAAACTTACCCCTCAACTTTACAATAATTACAATTTAGTCCCATAGGCTCGAAATCTCATTTTCTTTATTCCAAGGGCTTATAAAACTCATTTCCACAATTATGACACTCAAATATTCAATATTTCATACATTTAGGGACAATTTGTAATCTCTACAATTTAGCCCCTTTTTGAACTTTCATTCAATTTCATCCATTAAAACATATATATAACACAATAATCCTACATTATCTACCATTAATGAGCTAATAAAACTCATATCACAAATGGGTAAATTTTTAGACCTCAATTTTTCTTCAAATAAATGGTAGGATAACGAAATATAAGCTTCAAGGATCTTAAAAATGCAAAAATAATTGAAAAAGAGACCAAATTGCACTTACATGGAAACTTGAAAAATTTCAAACCCTTGGCTATAGTGTATGGGATTTTCGGCAGCACAATAGGGGGTTTTCATGGAGAAGATGATGTTTTATTTCATTTTATTTTGTCTTTTTCCTTTTTTGACAAAAATACCCTTAAAGCCCGTAGATATTTTCCATGTAAGGCTATTTTGGTCCATAACACTCACTAAAGGTCCTATTACCACATAAAGGCTTCCTATTTCATGTGAAAATTCAATCAAGTTCAATTATCATCTAGTAGGCACATTATACACCTTTCTCAATTTAGTCCTTATCGAGTAATTAAACATCAATACAGTAGAATTTTCAAATAGTATTTTAACTCCAATATTCAATCAAACAGATATCATCAAATTCACATAATTAAAAAAAAATTTCACTTCGGATTTGTGGTTTCAAAACTACTATTCCGACTAGCCCCTAATTTGAGTTGTCACAATTCTCCTCCCCTTAAGGATTTTCATCCTTGAAAATCTTACCAGTGAATAGTTGAGGATATTGCTTCCTCATAGTCTCTTCAGCTTCCCACATAGCTTCTTCTACACCATGCTTTTGCCATAATACTTTTACTAACGGTATTTCCTTATTTCTCAACTGTTTTATGTCCCGTGACAGAATCTTAATCGGTTCCTCTTCATAAGTCATATCTGACCTAATTTCCACCTCGGTTGGTGAAATTACATGTGTCGAAATTGATCGGTAGCGTCGCAACATAGAAACATAGAATACATTATGAATTTTGTCCAACTCGGATGGCAAAGCTAAACAGTAGGCTACTAGGCCAATTCTCTCAATTACCTCATACGGACCAATAAAACGAGGACTCAATTTACCCTTGCGGCTAAATCTCAAAATTTTCTTCCACAGTGACACTTTCAGAAATACTTTATCACCCACTTGAAATTCAATCTCTTTTCTTTTTAAATCTACATACTATTTCTGTCGATCCGATGCAACTTTCAAATTATCTCGAATTAATTTTACTTTTTCTTCAGTCTCTTTTATCAAATTGACCCCATGTAGTCGGTGTTCACTCAAGTCGGCCTAACACAGTGGAGTTCGACACTTTTGTCCATATAATGCTTCATATGGTGCCATTTTTACACTGGACTAATAACTATTATTATATGCAAATTCAATCAGAGGCAAATATCTGTCCCAAGTACCCTCAAACTCTAAAACGCAACATCTAAGCATATCTTCCAATACTTGTATTAATCTTTCGGATTGGCCATCCGTTTGAGGATGAAATGCCGTACTAAAATTTAATTTAGTACCTAAGGCATCCTGAAGCTTTTTCCAAAACCTTGAAGTAAACTGAGGATCTCTATCAGAGATTATGGACAGTGGTACGCCATGTAATCGTACTATCTCAGCAATATACAATTCTGCCAATTTATCAAGCGAAAAGTCCATACGTACCGGAATGAAATGAGCCGATTTAGTCAGTCTATCTACTATTACCCAAACGAAGTCTTTCTTTCTCGGTGTCAGAGGCAAACCCGATACAAAATCCATTGTTATTTGATCCAATTTCTATTCAGGAATTAAAATTGGTTACAATAATTAAGATGGTACTTGATGTTCAGCCTTCACTTGCTAACAGATCAGACATTTCGACACAAATTCGGAGATATCTCGTTTCATACCCGGCCACCAATACAGTCTCTTCAAGTCGTTATACATTTTTACACTACTAGGGTGTATTACCATACCATTATTGTGAGCTTCATGCAAAACTTTGTCAATCAGTTCAGAATTTCTCGGTACACATAATCGGTCACGGTACATCAAACAACCATTTGAATCAACCCTAAATTCAGAATTTTCATTCATCAAACACTATTCTCTTTTAGATTGTAGTTCACTATCTACTTTCTGAACCTCATAAATTTCTTGTAAAAACACTGGCCTAATTTGTAATTCCGCAATCACGGCATCACTATCAGACACATTTAACCTCACATTCATAGTTCGTAGAGCAAAGAGGGACTTTCTACTCAAGGCATCCGCTACTACATTAGCCTTTCCCGGATGGTAGTCAATCACAAGCTCATAGTCTTTCAACAGTTCTAACCACCTTCTCTGACGTAAATTCAGGTCCTTCTGTGTCATCACATATTTCAGGCTTTTATGATCGGTGTACATACGACATCTCTCACCATACAAATAATGTCGCCATATTTTCAGTGCAAAGACAATGGCAGCTAGCTCTAAGTCATGAGCTGGATAATTCCGTTCTTGCAGTTTCAGCTGTCGAGAAGCATAGACTATCACTTTTCCTTCTTGCATCAAAACACATCCGAGTCCATTTAAAGAGGCATCACTATACACTATAGATTCCTTCCCCGACTCGGGTAAGATCAAAACCGGTGCTTTAGTCAAACATTTCTTCAATTTATTAAAACTCTGTTGACATACTTCGGTCCATTCAAACTTACTATCTTTCTGCAAATAATTTAGTCATCGATGATGCAATCATCGAGAAACCTTTGACAAATCGACGGCAATAGCCAGCCAAACCCAGAAAACTTCTAACCTCAAACACAGTCTTTGGAGGCTTCCATTCCAATATAGCTGAAATCTTCCCCAGATCCACTCGTATCCTGTCACCGAATACAATATGCCCTAAAAATCCAACTTCCTGGAGCTAGAATTCACTCTTGCTGAACTTAGCAAATAATTTCTTTTTCTATAGTACCTGGAGCATAGTTCGTAGATTTTTAGCGTGTTTAGGCTCACTCGGAAAATAAACCAAAATATCATCTATAAAAACCACTACAAATTTATCCAAATAGGGTCAGAAAATTTGGTTCATTAGATCTATAAAGACAACTGGAGCATTAGTCAGACCAAAGGGCATCACTAAGAACTCATAATGACCATATCGAGTTTTAAAAATAGTCTTCGGCACATCTCCCTCTTTGACTTTCAACTGATAGTACCCGGACCTTAGATCGATCTTAAAAAACACGGTAGCACCTTTCAACTGATCAAATAAATCATCAATCCTAGGCAACAGATACTTATTCTTCACGGTCACTTTGTTGAGTTGCCGGTAATTAATATAGAGCCTCAATGATCCATCTTTCTTCTTAACAAACAGAACCGAAGCACCTCATGGTGAAAAGTTCGATCTTACAAACCCTCTATCTGTTAACTCTTGCAACTACACTTTAAATTCTTTCAATTCTGTAGGCGCCATTCTGTAAGGAGCAATCGATATCAGAGTAGTACCACGATGCAATTTTATACCAAATTCAACTTCTCTATCCGGGGGTAAACCAGGCAGTTCTTCCGGAAATACATCCACAAATTCACGTACAACAAGTACATATTCAATCTTCCTTTCAGATAATTTAGTATTCAAAACATATGCGAGATAAGCTTTACATCCTCTTTTTAAATACTTAGAAGCAGACATAGCAAAAATTACAGTTGGTATCAAACCAGACTTATCGGTTTCGACCCTTAATATCTTACCATCATCACATTTCAATTCCAGAGTTTTCTGTCTACAATCTATTTTGGCATCATGCAGAGTCAGCCAATCCATTCCCAAAATAATATCAAATTCGTCAAAAGGAACTAACATCAAATCAACAGGAAAACAATGACCATAAATCAGAAGAGGGCAATTTCTACAAATTTTATCAACTATCACATGCTTTCCTAATGGATTTGACACTTGTACCACATGCTCAATAAATTCAATACACAAATTCTCATAAGTCATTTTACTCATACATACATACGAATGAGTAGAGCCACGGTCAATCAAAGCACGGTCAATCAAAGCAAGAACAGAAACACCATAAAGAGAAAATATACTAGTGGTTACTTCAAGGGAGGACGCCTCCTCTCGAGCTCGAATAGCATACGCTCTCGCTGGAGCTCTCGCCTCGAATCTCACAGTGGTATCCCTTGTTGTGCCTTTACCACTATTCCCGGTTCCCACATTTCTCGGCGGTCTCCCTTTGGACACATTACTCGGCCTTACACCTTGCAGCTTTTTTAGCTCTTTCGGCTCTGGACAATCCTTCACGAAGTGGTCTTGAGAGCCACAACGGAAACAAGCTCGGTTTATCACATAGCATTCACCCGAATGTCTCTTCCCACAGTGTCGACACTCCAGTCTATTAGATTTAACACTTCTAGCACTAGCTACTGAAGTGGTCTGGGTCTTAGAACTTACATACCGCCTATCCCGGTCTCGTCGGGAGTATCCGATAGAAACATTTGATCGAAGACTCAATTCTGTTGACCTTTTTATTTGAGACTGAACCGATTTGCCTATTGATCTTTTTCGGGACTCTCTATTCTCACTTTTAACTTTCCTCTTCTCTTTACTCAACTCCTCAGCCTTAATGGCTCTCTCCAGCATTACTACAAATTCTTTAATTTCTAAGATCCCAATCAACAGTCGGATATCTTCATTAAGCCCATCTTCGAATCTTTTGCAAAACGTAGCCTCATTCGGCACACACTCTTAAGCATACTTGCTCAACTTAACGAATTGGTGCTCATATTCAGCAACTGACAGTCGTCCTTGCTTCAGTTCAAGGAATTCCTTCCTCTTTTGATCAATAAAACGTTGACTAATATATTTCTTCCTGAACTCCTCTTGAAAGAAATTCCAGGTAACCCTTTCCCGTGGTACCACTGATATTAAGGTCTTCTATCAATGGTAAGCAGAGTCTCTCAGAAGAGATACAGCACATTTCAAGCTTTCCTCGGGAGTACAGGATAATTTGTCTAACACTCTAATGGTGTTTTCCATCCAAAACTCTGCCTTTTCCAGATCATCATTTACATTAGCGCGGAACTCTTCAGCCCCATACTTTCTAATCTTATCCACAGAAGGCTTAGACAACCGTACTGCCTTCGGTGTTGAGGAGCTATAGGAGCAGGTTGAGGTGCAAGAGGGGGTTGAGCATTCAGATTCACCCGAATAAACTCAGTATACCATTCATTCATCCTATGGAGGAAAGCTACTCGAGCCTCCTCACCTTGACTTTGACCCGCAGATCCAAAATCAACAGGTGCTGTCCCTTGAGCGTGAGCAGGTGCATTACTTTGGGCATCATCAGCTACATCATGATTAGGATCCATAACTATACAGAAAAACAATTTAGAATCGTCAAGAGCCAACACACTATCAATTTCAATTTATGGCATGTATACACAAACTACTACACTTGCTACGTTACTCTGAGAATCGGCTAAACCGTAGCTCTGATACCAAAAAATGTAACACCCCTAACCCAAAGCCGTCATTGGAATTGAGTACAAGGCATTACTGGACTCAGAACCACTTTTACAGAAATAACTTGTGGGTGGTTGCAAAAATCACATACAATTCAGTTCATAATCACCTTTAACAAATGTTTTTAAACCCATTACGGACATTACAGATGGTAGGATTCAAATCCTATTATTAATAGATGTTTAGAAAATTTTCACTTTTAAAGCACCGTCACACGCCCGTGTGATTATTGGCACGGCCGTGTTGTAAGACCGTGTGGTCCTCACACGCACATGCTCGGCAACCGTGGACTAATCTGTCTAATTTACCATGGCCACACCACACGGCCGTTTGGGGGCCGTGTGCTCCCACACGGTTGAGACACACGGCTGTGTCTCCTACTCGTGTGGTACTTTAAAATTTAAATTAAGGTGCAGGGGAGGCACGGTCTAGAGGCACGCCCGTAGAGTCAGGCTGTGTGTTGCCCACGGCCTAGGAACGCCCGTGTCCTTCACCCGTGGAGCATTCTGCTAAATCCCACACGGCCACGGCACAGGCTCGTGTGCCCTGCCGTGCAGGCTGTATCAGGCTATATACCAAGCCTTGGCCTCGCTAAAACACATTCAAGCACATACATAATTAAACCAGCCAATTCAAGAGAAATTTTACTCAAAAGGACTTCATTTATAACCATTACTTACAAAATATCATATGAGAATGTAACTTAGGCATACAAAAATAGCCATTTACAACCACAAATTGTTCTATACATACCATAAAGTACATTTGAAATATGAAATATACCGAAAGAAGCTTGATAGTGTGTTGCATGGCTCCAACTTTACGATCTTGATCTAACAAGCTCAAGATCTACAGAGGATGAAAAAAGGAAGGGGTAAGCTACAATAGCTTAGTAAGTTATATGAAATTCATAACAATGCAACAATTTAATACATTATTGCTTTAACATCATAAATGCTATCACATATCGTTATACAACTAACTTACTCTTGGTGCACATTCCACATACTAACCATAAATATGCTTAGCAATAACATTCTCAGTATTCTGTACCATTTTCAGTTCACCTGTACAACCACTTTATCACAGTACAGTTAATCTAATTCCCATTGAGCAATTTTAGAATATGAACAGATATATAGAGGTTAGCGTATAAGTGCCATACAGACATGGCAAAGCCATGAAGTAGCCAAAGCTACTAACAGTAGGGTAGCCAAAGCTACAATTGATGTGGTAACCGAAGCTACGAAACGATGAGGTAGCCAAAGCTATAACCAGTAACAGTACAGAAGTTAACCAATGGCCTGCTCATACAAGTTAACAGGTGTCTGCAACACATGCAAGACTACCTAGCACCCAGGTAACTATAACAGTCAGAACAGTAAGCCTCAAGTGACATGTCACCTATATCTATATCTATTCCTACTTGCTCAATTGGGGTTTACAGGCAATACTTAGATCAGTAGTTTTAGAAGCACATACAATGATTAATCGAAATTTATAGTCAATACCATTTTCCATATATTCAGTGATAGTATCCAATATTCAATCACCTTATAGAGCAATTATCTGTATCATCATAGAAGCAAATATTTAAATAGGATTAATCGACTTCACTAGAATTACAGATAACTTACCTGAATGTTAAAAGATTTACTTCTCGAATTTAATTGAGGACTTTCTCTTTTCCCCGATCACGGGCTCTTTCAGACGTTCTTGAGCTAAATTAACATATATAGTACAAATATCAATCATCTAATTCAATTCGATTACAATTCACATTTGGGGGCAAATTTCCAAACTTACCCCTCAACTTTATAATAATTACAATTTAGTCCCATAGGCTCGAAATCTCATTTTCTTTATTTCAAGGGCTTATAAAACTCATTTCTATAATTATGACACTCAAATATTCAATATTTCATACATTTAGGGACAATTTGTAATCTCTACAATTTAGCCCTTTTTTGAACTTTCATTCAATTTCATCCATTAAAACATATATATAACACAATAATCCTTCATCATCTACCATTAATGAGCTAATCAAACTCATATCACAAATGGGTAAATTTTTAGACCTCAATTTTTCTTCAAATAAATGGTAAGATAATAAAATATAAGCTTCAAGGAGCCCAAAAATGCAAAAATAATTGAAAAAGGGACCAAATTGCACTTCCATGGAAGCTTGAAAAATTTCAAACCCTTGGCTATGGTGTATGGGATTTTCGGCAGCACAATGGGGGGTTTTCATGGAGAAGATGATGTTTTATTTCATTTTATTTTGTCTTTTTCCCTTTTTGACAAAAATACCCTTAAGGCCCTTACTTAGATATTTTCCATGTAAGGCTATTTTCGTCCATAACACTCACTATAGGTCCTATTACCACATAAAGGCTTCCTATTTCGTGTGAAAATTCAATCAAGTCCAATTATCATCTAATAGGCACATTTTACACTTTTCTCAATTTAGTCCTTATCGGGCAATTAAGCATCAATACAGTAGAATTTTCAAACAGTATTTTAACTCCAATATTCAATCAAACAGATATCATCAAATTCACATAATTAAAAAAAATTTTCACTTCAGATTTGTGGTTACGAAACCACTATTCCGACTAGCCCCTAATTCGGGTTGTCACATTCATACCAAATTTTCCAGACAAAACATGCTCAAAACATTCATCAATATAACCAACCATTTCATGCATATATTCATACCAAGCCTATCTACATCTCAAGCTAAAACATTTACCAAACTATATGATTCATAACATATTCACATCACCTTTAAAACATATTAAATCTTACCAATTCCATAACCAAACATGAATCAAAATGACCATTTCATATTTGGCCATCTATGCAACATAACACATACCAATTTGCATAGAAAAACATATATCAAATTAAGCACACTTCATCCATTTGTTACCCATATCACATGGCATAACTCATTTACCACTCAAAACATATCTCACAGACTTCTAGCCTATACATGCCATAGTTTAACATTTACACTTTCAAAATGTACCAAAACAAGGTTTGATAGTGTGGTGATTATCCTTGACGATTCCCGAGCTCTAGGTAGCAACGATATCTATAAAAGAATTGAAAAACACATAGAGTAAGCTACAAAGAGCTTTGTAAGTCATATACAATTAAACTCAACTTATGAATCAATTTTAATTCCAATCATTCACAAATAATTCAATCCATTTTACATAAACAATCTATGAATCATATCTTGTTCATTTGTTCCCATATATCTCATATATCCAACTCAAACACACATAAAGTATATCTTTTATATACCTTCCTTTCTTACATATACTTATCTTTCATTCTCAGAAATCATGTACGAATCAAACGTACCTAAATCGGATGCATATTTTGTATACACAATCGCTTTATGAAATTGCCCATTTATCCACTTAGAATTCATTAAAGTATACAGATACCTCGAAATGCTTATATAATGCCAGGGTCCCGGACGTGGTCTTACATGTAAACGATTATTGATGCCACTGTCCTAGATAAGGTCTTACACGAAATCAGATATGATGCCAATGTCCCAGACATGGTCTTACACGTAATCTCTAATCGATGCTTGTGTCCCAGACACGGTCTTACAATATTTCTCAGATCGATGCCAACGTCCTAGACGTGGTCTTACAGGAAATCACATCTCAGAGTTCTTTAGTTCATACAGAACTTTACACATATAATCATGTTATCGAAATATCTCAATCAGATAACATTCATTTGATTTTCATGATCTTTCAATAGCAATTACATGACACTTAGGTATAATTCAATAAATAGTACATTTATTTTTATATTAACTTACCTTGTACGGATTCAGACAGACGGAAACGATTACTCGACCACTTTAGATTTTCCCCGTTCTAAGTCCGTTTTCCTTTG
This sequence comes from Gossypium stocksii, assembly GCA_020496765.1. Lineage (NCBI taxonomy): Eukaryota > Viridiplantae > Streptophyta > Magnoliopsida > Malvales > Malvaceae > Gossypium > Gossypium stocksii. The sequence continues at coordinate 58,734,547 of CM035626.1, forward strand.
ATCTTGATCTAAATCAATTCAAATTCAGCCATTCAATCATTAATCTCATTCAAATCAATTCATGAACACATATTTAGGGAAATTTACAATTTAGCCCTCACATTTTCACACTTTGACAATTTAGTTCATTTTTCACAAAATCACAAATATGCATAATCTCATCACTTCATGGCTTCCATCTAAACCCATAAATCACATTTATTTCACAAATTAGTCCTCCAAAATATCATTTTCACAATTTAGCCCAAATTACTCAATTTCATAAAAAATTCAAAGACAAAATATAATAAACTACCATATATCTTTCATTTATCACCAAAAATCATCATAAAACCCTAATTTCATCAATGGCACATTTCATAATCTTCATCAAAAACAGAAATTGAGACATGGGCTTTAGAGAACATGAAGCAACAATCACAAAAACGTAGAAATTATAAAAAACAGACGAAAACTCATACCTTAATTATGCTTCCATGTGGCTGAATATTCAAAGGATTAAGAACCCTAATTTTTCTTTTAAATTCGGTAAACATAAAGATGATAATGGCCAATTTCAATGTTTGCTTTATTAAAACATATATTAATAATCCATTTACCAAATCAACCTTATTAAACAAACATATAATTCACATATAACAAGGTCATTTATGATCACTCATAAAACCAATGGTCCATTTATAACATAAGGACCTCTCTTTTACAAAGACATGTTAATTCGACCATTAATCAATTAGAAGGACAATTTTGTATTTTCTGCGATTCAGTCGTTTTTGCAAATTAAACACACAAACAACGAAATTAATTTACAGAAATTTCACGGATGTCAATTCACATGCCATAGACACAGAAAATAATATTTAAAATATTTTTGTGACTTGGATATGTGGTCCCAAGTGTAATGGCTGTGCCTTCCACACGGTTGAGACACACGGCTGTGTCTCGTCCTGTGTGGTTACTACTGGGCATTTTTTTGCCAAATTAGGGTGTAGGGGACACACGGTCGGACTACATGCCCATAGGGCAGACCGTGTCACAGACGGCCTAGACACACGCCTGTGTGTCTACCTGTGTGGACAAAAACAAGACTATTTACCAAGCCCTTTTGCCACCATTACTTGTACCAACCTACACATCATTAAGTAACACCATTCCACTTATAAATACATGACCAAAATCTACCACAACCAAGACATCCACACATCAAGACCATTACACTCCATTCACATGTAAAACTTATCAAATACTTTATTAAGCAAATCATGTAACTTACTCATTTATGCATTAACACACCATAAACTCAACCATGCAAATTGCACATTCATGAAAAACGTCATTATTCACATATATCAATAACAAGTATTAGCCATCATCCATGGCCTTATACAAAATAAATTAATCTTCAAGACAAGCCAACACATTTGGCCAAAACAATATGACACTTGACAAAAAGACCAAGTCCCTATACATGACATACTCAAATGATAAATCTAACTATACCAAATGTTCAGATTGATAGTGTGATCGAGCCTCCGACATCCTTTGATCCCCGAGCTAGCTTGGCGATACTATAAGAAAATGGAAAGGAAAGGAAGTAAGCATAAGGCTTAGTAAGTTTACATGTAAATAATTAATAACATCAATAATACATTATCACACGCACAATGCATTATAAACTTACACAAAATTCTCATATGATTATAGGCATAACTTACTCATTTTCATCCTTACTATTCATATAACATAAACCAAGCTCATTTCTCATGAGTTTCGTGTAAGTACATGTACCATAATCATAACTTTTCTCATTTTGATATAACCTTTAAATTACCCGTTGAACTATTTGGAATACTAAAGGATACTCGACAAACCTCACACAAAAAAGTATGATGCCAAAGCCATATCCCAAATATGGTCTTACATGGGATCATACATCGATGTCGATAGCCCAGCTATGGTCTTAAACGATGTCTCATACCGATGACATGTCCCAAACATGGTCTTACATGGAAATGCTTGTCGATGCCATGTCCCAAACATGGTCTTACACTGGCTCACATATTGATACCGATGCCATGTCCCAGATATGGTCTTACACTGGCTCACATATCGATGTCGATGCCATGTCCCAGATATGGTCTTACACTGGCTCACATATACCCCAATGTCATGACCTCGGTATACTGACTATCCCAAAGGTTCAATAAAAAATTTTACTACATTAAATCTCATCAAACATAAACATAATAATAATTAACACTTCATGCAAAGCAAATCATTAATTGCATAATAAAATTAAGTTACAATATTTACATGTGAACTTACCTCGGTATACAAAATATGGGCGACTAGTCTAAATTTAGTCTGAAAGCTTGATTTTCCTTAGGTCTAGATTCGGATTCTATTTTTCTTGATCTATAATGAAAACATTTACTTATTTAATCACCACATTAATCAAGGCATTCCAAAATTCCTACTTTGGCAAAATTATCGTTTTTCCCTTAGACTTTCACATAATTACGATTTTGCCCCTAGGCTCATAAAATGATTTCCTTTAAATTTCTTCATTAACCGAGCCTAGCTAAATCTATTTTAAGCCTATAGCAACTCAAAAATTTCAATTATTTCACACATTTTCCACCTATTTTACAACCTTTACAAAATGGTCCTTTTTAGGTGTTTTCATGAAAATCCTTTCACAAAAGTTGTTTATTTAACAACTAAGATTCATTTTCTTCCATAAAATTTCAGCAACCAACATGGATACTCTCATGGAAAAATCCTAGACTCTCAACCATTTTGCAAAATAGTCCCCTCATTAGCTAGATTAAGCTACAAGAGTTCCAAAAATACAAAAATCATCAAAAATGACCATAAAAAACACTTACTTGTAAGAGAACTAAGTGGCTGAAAGTTTGAGCTCTCAAAACCCTTATTCTTGCTAAAAATTTTGGTGGGGAGAAGAAAGATGATAGCTTTCCCCTTTTTGTTTTATTTATTTATCAATTAAGTCACCAAATGTTACCTAACCTTTGACTATTATCAAAATTTTGTCTCCATGTCCAGCCACCACATTATTATTAGTCTATTTTCCCAATAAAGACCTCTAATTTAATATTCCATAGCTAATTAACACCTTTACCTAATAAAACAAAATTTTTGCCCTTTATGCGATTTAGTCCTTTTTCGAAATTAAGCAAGTAATCGCTAAAATTAATTCACCAAAATTTTTAACCACTCATATAATCATGCTATAACTCATAAAATAATATTAAAAATAATTTCTCTGACCTGGGATTTGTGGTTCTGATACCACTGCTCCGACTAGGCCCAAAAATCGAGTTGTTACACAACTCCACTTTAAGCTCTCCTTAATTACATTTGTAAGTACCTCGTATTACTTACATGTTTTAATTTAATACAATATTTTTTTAGATAAATTCATGTTAGTGATTTGAATTACGACATAATATCTTACATATCTCATTGTGATAATACTAATTTAGGTTAAATGTGTTCATTTAAGTAACATGTTTCTTATTTTTTTAAAGATATAAATAAACAAACATAAATAGTAATAAACAGATTATAAATAAATAGAAGAAACACATAAACAATAATAGTATGAAGATAATTAGTTTGGATATGTTTCATTTATATTAGGTTAATTTAATAAATAAGTTTAAATTTTCATTAAAGTTGATTTATTCAACTTAACAAACGAATATAAATAAACAAATATCCAACTCATAAACAATTTATTTACAACCTTAAATTTGACTTATATCTATTTTGAACACTTAAGTAATCGTATTATAAATATGGATTAAATCTATTTAGAACACTTAAGTAACCATAATTTATTGTCAAATTTAGACTTCAAGAACTACGAAATGATAATAGTGGGATGAATTTGTCAAGGGTAAGCAACAAATATCAAAATGGAGTACAAACTTTTCTAAATTTTGCATTTCAAAATGCAAGTCAAGAGAATATGATTCTTTGCCTGTGTATGAAGTGTGGCAACATCAATTGCTGTAACACCCCTAACCCGTGTACGTAGAGAATTTTTCACAAAATCTCAAAATTTTTCACAAAATCTAAAAATTTTTCCTAGGTTCAGGGGTCACACGCCCGTGTAGTCAGGCCGTGTAGCTCATACAGCCATGTGACATGCCCATGTCTCAGGCCGTGTGACATATAAGGTAGGGTACATGCCTATGTCCCTAACCCGTATAACTCTCTAACTTGTAACTTAATTTAGTGCAAGGGACACATGGCCAAGTCACACGCCCATGTGCCAGGCTGTGTGATCAATTCCAAGTACTCTGTTTTGAAATTTTAAGATGCAAGGGGCACGGCTAGGTCACACGGGCAGAATAGCCGCCCATGTGCTAGGCCGTGTGTTGCACAAGGTTGAGGCACACGCCCGTGCCTCTGCCGTGTGGATAGAATAAGGCCATTTCCTAGCTTTATGTCTCACTCATTCTTGCCCTTTTCCTACACCAATACTTTATTACATTCTCAAGCAATTCACGACATTTAAATCAAGCCAAATCAAATCCTATGCATGATATTTCTTCACTTGATTCTTATATTCAATCTTACTTAATTGATCAAATTTATATATATATATATACACACATATTTTATCAAATATGCTAACTTTACTTAATCATCAATATGTCAATATAATTCTTATCAATCAATCATTTCAACACATACCAAACCTATCCATGACAAGCCATTCCAATGGCTAGTTTCAATATAGCATTTATATACCGATATTGGCTAATTAATCTATATATGCCATTATAACCTTAAATGATTTACCATATATACCAGAATAGGCCAATGGATAGTGTGAGTGATCTCCGCCAAGCTTCCAATCCAATGAGCTTCTGAATACTACAGAATAAGGAAAAAAACAGAATAAGCATATAATGCTTAGTAAATTCGTATAACATGGTAATTAACTTACCCTTCATTTATTTTCAAGATAAACATACAAGGTACATTTAACCAATTTGATCATGAGCCTTAACACATATCCTCATCACCCTTGTTAGTCTTGTATTTCATACAATATCAAGAAACATGTAACGGCTCAACAATATTTAGATTTCCATGTACATATATATTTCACATCATGTATTCATATAACTCATATATAAATCAAACTCATATATTTCAGGTACATTTTATAATAATTCATCTTGAGTTCAAATAATTCATGTCGGGACTTTGCTCATTTATTCATTTGAAACATCAATGTTATACGGATAGTACACTCGAGATGTACAATTCTATAATCATGGATGAACATATTCATCAAGCAAATTCTATGTTTATATATCATCATCTCATATTTCCATATATTAGGTATCATCATTTTCATGTACTTCGGGCAGATACGTATAATAATTCATTTTGTGTTCATATATTGTCAAGTCAGACTTTTACCCATTGAATCATTGAAAACATCGATGGATAATCAGTAGTACAATCGAAGTGTACAAATCAGAATCCATCAATTTATGTCTGGGAGTACTCATTAAAGCACTTAAATAGAAAGCTCTCTCTCAAGCACTATAATAGGAAGCTCATTGAGTCATGTAACAGAAAGCATATCCAGGCAATACAATAGAAAGCTCACAAAGAGCTTATAACGGGTAGCTCCTAAGAGCACTTAACAAGAAGTGTAACGCCCTAGATTTTGGGCCTAGAAGTACTGGGCCTTGGTGGCAGCTTATAATATTTTATTGTGTATGGAAATAACACAATTGTGTGTTTGGTATGTGGTTTAAGTGATTTGGAGTGTTTAAGGAGGTTTGGGAAGTCTTGGGTTCAAACTAGGGCTTTAGCGAAAATTTTAGTTTTTTCTTTAGTAGGACCTTGGCGTTTGATTGAAGGCTTTAAGATTTAAATGTGGGGAAATGTTATACACGGAAATGATTGGCCTAGTGGCAAAAGGCGTTAGGAACAGGAAAGGGTGCTGGGTTCAAGTCGCAGCATGCGCAGAAATTTTTGCTGGCATCTTAAATTAGCCTGGTTGGTGGCAGATAGGTTTCTTAGCTACTTAGGGAGGAAAAGTGACGCAAATAAAGTAAGTGTCTTAGTGGCAAGGGGCATGCAATATAGCTAAGAGGTCAGAGGTTCAAAGCTAGGTTGTAGCAAACTTTTTGGGTTTCTTCGAATAACCTGGTTGCTGGTTGTTAGGCCTTTTAAGTGAATGTGTGTGTTGCAAGACATGAAAGGCGTGTTAGCCAGGTGGCAAATAGCGTGGGGTGTGTGCTTGAAGGTATTGAGTTCAAGCTGTTCTGTGCACAATTGACTGTTATTTTGCCGCTCACATGGGGAAGGTGATTGAAGTTAATCGAAACTCTTCAGGATGGAAGGTTGAATTGGTCTTGGAGGTTGTTATGGGGAGATAAGGGGAAAAATTGGTGGAGGATATAGTGGAATGGTTTATGGGGGGATTTTAAGAGTAAAAAGGGGAGTCTGAATTGGTTTTGGTGAGTGCTGAATTTGCTTAAGAGGTTTGGGGGAGTGTTTAGTTTTGTGTTTCTTAGTGCTATAGTCGAATTCTTTTGGCCATTTTCTGGGTCTTTGTGGCATTTTGTTTTCTTTTTCTCTGTATTTTGGAGTATATTGGAAATTGACCACTCGTGCAACTTTTTCGATTATTTTTGGGTAAGTGTTGGGTGTTCTCCTTTCATCCACCTTTTTCTTTTTCCTTTACTGTAACGTGTGCCGAACCCCTGCCTCACATATTGGTATCTGTTCTCTCAAGCTTTGGCCAACTGCTCTTCTTCCCTTTATCGTTCTTCTTCAATTGGCGCCTTTCTATAGCAGAATCTTCTCTTCTTGCTTTTCTATTTGTTTTTCTATTCATCTTTTATATTAATTCTTCTACCCTAGTTTGGCCAAATACCCCCTTTGCTCTCTTGTTGATTATTTTCCCCTCTGGTTCAGTTCTAGAAAGGTGTTTGGTGTGGTAGGTATTCTCTTTCCCTTACTCATTCTTTATATCGGCAACTCTATTCTCCCTGCCTCCTTCCTCCAAAGCTGAATGTTTTCTCTGTATACCCTCTGACTGTAATGCTTGGTTCTTCTTTTTGGCATGCCAATCGTTGGTGCTAGGGTTTCAAAAAGGTAAATGAGTGCTATTGTTGTGGAATTGAGCAAAACCTCTTCCACTCAAATTCCGATTAAGGTAAATCCATAACCTTTCGTCTTTTTGGGCAAAGGCTGAATATCCTTGTGTTTCTATAAGTGGTGTTTGTGGATTTGATCACATCTATAATTATGTTAATCTATTAAGGACCTCGGTTCATGCAGTTAATCGACAAGTAGCGTGCAATCAGTGTTAGTCAGTGATTTGGAAGCAATAAATCATTCTTGATCATTCAAGGTTGGTACGGAAGGGAGTTACACAAGTGTTCGCAATCAGGTGTGTATCTGTATGCTATTTTGATGGTCAGCTGTGAAGCTGAAAGTGTATGAAACCGTATGCTACATTTGATTATCAGTTGAAAGGTTGAAGGTATGTGTTGTTCACTACTATGATTGTGGATCGGCAAAATGCCGAAAGCTAGAATACTGGCGAATGATACCACACAAGCATGCGATCGCACGTGTAATGAGCTGAGCTCACAAATCGTGGGCATTAGACTATAGAGACCACCACGAGCACTCTCGTGGTCTTGGGCTGTTTTGGGCCACTTGGGCCGAGTAATGGGCTTTAGGCCCATTTACATCTTTATGTTTGCTAGGGTTACTTAGGTCACTTGAGGCAACGATAGACTTTTGGTTGGGTCGTTAAAACCCCGATTTGCAAAATTACCAAAATACCCCCGATTTGTGAAATTACCAAAACACCCTCAATTTGCAAAATTACCAAAATAACCCCAATTTGCAAAATTACCAAAATACCTCTAATTTGCGAAATTACCAAAATACCCATGATTTGCAAAACTACAAAAATACCCCCGATTTTTGAAATTATAGAAATACCATTAGTTTACAAAATTACAGAAATACCTCGATTTGTAAAATTATCAAAATACCCTCGAAGTACCCCTAATGGTTAAAAAGACCGTTTTGCCCCTTGAGGGTAAATGTCGCACTGGTAATACAATTTGATTGATTTGACTATGTTTTAACTGAGAATGTATGACTATGATTGGACTGTTGCGACTGTGATGTGTATTATGGTTTATAAGCATGACGTTTCACATACATGACATACTGCATGGGATTGGGATATTGTTTATGGAGGAAGTTCTATTCTGATAGGGTCGCATGGGTCGCGCGAGACGACTGTGGACCCAGTTCTATTCTGATAGGATCACACGAGTCGCACGAGACGACTGTGGATCCAATATTGATGGCATAAAGCCACTTATTTTGATTATGGCTCTGTGCCAACCTAATTATGGCTCTGTGCTACCTTGATTATGGCTTTGTGCCAATTGTACTTACTTACGACTACGTGCCAATCACATTTATTGATGACTAAGTGTCAATCACATTTACCCATGGCTGTGTGCCAGTTATGTTTCCCTAATTGATGGCTATGTGCCTAACATAATACAGTTATCGTTGGCTTTGTGCCATTCTGCTTACAGCTTGCAACCGTTCTATTATTTGGCAGCGTTGCTACGATATTTATGGCTTCTAGCTATTCTCTCTATGGCGCTGATCCGTTCTGTTGACTTAGTGCCACAACTGGTGCTAAGCTTGGTGTGTTGGCTGGGTGGGTCAATTTATTCCCCACAAATGTGTAGGGTTGGTACGGGTGGTGTGATGGCTAGATTGGGGTGGGCTACATACATACACTATTGCATACCTGTTTTTGAAATCTGTCTCTGGATTGGGCTTACGCCACTTGTTCTGTTATTGGTTTGGGCTAGGCCCAATTGATTCTAATATGGGCTGTGACCCAAACAATATTGTCATGGGCTATGGCCCACATATGCTCTATACTAAACTGTACTGTTTCTGTTAAAGGGCTTAGGCCCAGACTATTTCTATTACTATTTACTGACTGTTACCTTAGTAAGGGGATTACACACAGAGTTTTTCGTAAACTCACCCCGTTTCTTAACTTTTCAGGTAATCCCCAGCCTTAGACGGATCGAAGCTACGAGGGACTCAGAGAAGGCCACACATTGCTTATGCTTTTTGTTTTGATTATTTACTCTCAAGTACTTTATTTTGGGTTTAGTTTGTAATAAGGCCTTTTATAATTTTTGGATTTTAATTTTAGGGTTTTTATTTACTTTGAATTATATCCGTTAGAGGTGAATCGTGGTTTTCCAAAATGTTAGCTGTTTTAAAGTAACACTACGTTTCATTAAAGCTTTCGCAACTGAAAAAGATTTTACAAAGTAATTAATAATGTTTTAAAAAGGGAATTGCTTTTTAGTAAACCATGTTTTGAAAATAAACAAACACGATCTAAGATTTCAACAAAGGTTTTAAACGGTAAGAAGGGTTTACAATGAAAACACCGTTTTCAAAAAATACTTCAATATGACTCGCCAGATTCGGGCCTAACTTCTGGGCTGGATTTGGGGTGTTACAGGAAGCTCCGAAGAGCACTTATCAGGTAGCTCTGTAGAGCACTTATCAAGTAGCACCAGATAGCTTATAACGGGAAGTTCAAGAGAGCATTAACAGGACACTCATATAAAGCTACGTTTGTGTCCGCAACATATGCTGGATCACAACCGTTCGCATAACAGGACACTCACAAAGAGCTGCGTTTATGTCCGTAACATATGTAGGATACAACCAATCAAATATCAGGACGCTCACAAAGAGCTATGGTAGTTTGCAACACATTCAAGTCACTACCAATCAGGATGCTCATAGGAACACTATAACGAGAAGCTTGAGAGGGCTTGTAACGAGATGCTCTTTTAATCTATGGTATGTCCAGAACATATGCAAGACCAATGCCAATCAGGAAAATCCAATATCCATCGACTTTCATTCATCTGAACGGGACCTGACATTTTTCGTGCCTTGTGATCTTTTCATATATTTACGACATTTATATAATTTACATAAACACATTCATTAGAAATTCAATCAATTTCATTCACATGGCAATTCTATTATTCATATATACAAATAATTCAAATCAATTTAAACATATAATATAATTATCTAATTAAGTTACACAAACTTACTTCGACAAATGTTTGTGTACGTAAAATATATTATTTTGACATTTTCTCTTTTCCTCATTCTAACTTTGAATTTGATCTATCCGGATCTATACGAGTAAATTTAACATAATTTCATACTTAATTCAGTTCAGTTTACATCTTTGAAAAAATTACCATTTTAACCATAAACTTTTAATTAATGATAATTTCAACCCTAAGCTCGGAAAATAAAATTCTTGCACTTTAATCTTTATTCTAAGCCTAGCCAAATTTTACATGTAACATTTATAGCCCATGTATTTCATAAAATTCAGAAATTTTCCATAGATTTCACATTTTTGCAATTAAATCCCTAAATCACAATTTTATCAAAATTCACTTTGTAAAAGTTATTTACCTTTCAATAACCTTTCATTTTCTACCAAGAAACTTCATAATTCATGCATAATCATCCATGGAAAAATCCTAGTACTTTGATAACTTTGCAAATTAATCTCCAAAATAAATAGATTAAACTATTTCGATCTTAGAAATATAAGAATTACTAAAAACGGGTCAAGAATGCTTACCCAATTAAGCCAAGAAAGCTTGCTTTCTCTTTCCTAAGGTTTCCATAGAATTTTTTAGGAATAAGATGATAACTGATGATATTTTTCTTTTAGTTTATTATTTATCACTTTTATTTTTCATCTTTTCAATTTTTTCCTTTTCTTTATTTTATTTTTCCATGGATGAATCATCATCCTTAACCACCAAGCATTTTTAAATGGTCTATTTACCCTATAAGTACCTCTACTTTAAAGTTTTATTGATATTTAATCCCTTTAGCTATTAGAAATCAACTTTTACGCTTTGTGCAATTTGGTCCTTTATCAAATTAGACATGTAACCGGCAAAATTTCTTCACGAAATTTTCATATAACATTTCCATCATACTTTAGACCATAAAATAATATTAAAATAAATTTTCTTTCCGGAATCAGATTTGTGGTCCCGAAACCACTGTTCTGATTTTTACCAAAAACAGGCTATTACAACTGGGATATTCGTGAAGTTGCCTACGAATATCTAATTGTTGTTGGCTTTATTCAGGGGTATAAAAATTGATTTTCCATGGAAAGTGTACATCTTGTAGAACCTCTTCAACGATTAATCTGGCTTGTCCTCATAATGCTTACCGTTAGTCTGTTAGGAAGATGACATGGAAGGTATGTTGTGGGATGCATTTAATATGCACAATCATGGTTTGCAATCATTTCCACCTAAAATTTTTGCATTCGATGATTCTGATATTGGTGGTGTAATGGCCTAAATTTCAATGATATTAGAACAATGGTTTCATAACTACAAACCTAAGTTAGGAAAAAAATAAAATTTAATATTATTGCATGATTTATGATATGATAGGAAAGTCGTATGAAAAATTTGATACGAAAATTTTACGGATTAAGTGGTTAATAAGAGAAAGGACCTAATTGCATAAAATGTAGAAGTTGAGTACTAGAAGCTAAAAGGATCAAATAGCTATAACATTAAAAATTAGAGGTTCTTATATGGTAATTAGACCATCAGTCAAAATATTGGAAAATATCTATGGTGATTCACCCATGGAAATTGAGAAAAAGAAAAGGACTAAATTGGAATTAAAGAAAAATAAAAGATGATAATTAATTACATGGAGAAATATCATCTTATTTTCATCATCTTCATCCCCAATTTGCATGGAAACCCTAGGAGAGAGAAAGGTCACTAACCAAGCTTAATTGGGTAAGTTTTCATGTCCCGTTTTTAGTAATTTTTATATTTTTGAGATCGGGATAACCTAATCTCTTTAAATTGGGGATTAAATTGAAAAGTGATCAAAGTATAGAAATTGTGCCATGGATGCATATGCTGGAAATTGTAAGTTTCCGGTAGAAAATGAAAGGTTGTTAGTAGATAAACAACTTTTACAATGTAATTTTGGATGAAATTGTGAAAAAGGGACTAAATTGAAAAATTGTAAAATTCAAAGAAAAATTATGATTTTTGTGAAATATACGTGCTGTAAATACTACATGAGAATTTCAGCTAGGCTTGGATAAAGGATTGAATTGTATGAATTTCATTTCCTGAGCCTACGGACGAAATTAGAATAAATGAAAAATTTAGGGGCAAAATTGTAAATTTGCCCAAAGTGTAAATTGAGTCTGCATGAATATGAGAAATGAAAATTTGATGATTAAATTCATTTATATAGATCTAGAGAACTCAAATTCAAAGTTAGATTGAGGAAAGGAAAAAATATTGGATTAGTAGAATACAAACACGAACAATCATTGAGGTAAGTTTGTGTAACTTGAAATTAATTCTTGAAATGCTTGAATTGCATATGTATATGATATGAATGCTAATTGAATGTTCAATGCATGGAAAGAGATGAAAAGGTTGACTATACTTGGTAAAAAGGGGGAATAAATCTCGGTTGAATATAAAAAAAAAATCTATGGATCACTAAAAAAGAATGTTCAATGAGTAGAAATAGGATTTATCCCAGACAGGTAATCCTGAAATAAGCCCTCCCGATGTAAATGAAATGGAATTGATTTAGCCCGGATAGGTAATCTAGAATAAAGCTCTAAACAGTATTTGTCACTGCAAGGATTTAGCCTAGACTGGTAATCCTAACAAAACTTTTTGAGCATATATTACAAGGGATTTAGCCTGTACTGGTAATCCCGCTATATGAAATGAGTCTTAGGAGAGTAGTCTCTAACATGAGTAATGTGAATTGACGGTTAATGGATTTGTACACAATAAGTGTACAACTGAGTATCCATCGAAATTTCGATAAATTCAACAGGATAAACAGGGAAATGGAAAATGGAACATGAATGACTTTGTCATGAAACGTATAAGTGACATGGTAATGGAAAATATATGGAATCATTGTATTGATGAGCTCATCAATCATTCATTTATATGTTGAAATTACATGATATCCTTGAACTAACTCAAAGTGTTGAGATTGTGTATGATAGGGAAATATTCTACTGTTTGGATATATGTATGTTTGATCTAGCTAATGGATATTTGTGGTAAGTTAAATTCCTATTACATGAACTTACTAAGCACTAAGTGCTTACTCTATTTTATTTTCCTTGTTTTATAGTGCTCCGAAGCTTGGAAGGTCAGAGAAGGTCGGAGCTTGGTCACACTATCGATCTACACATGTTGGTATATGAAAATGCTCTATTTTCTAGTAATGGCATGTATAGGCTAAAAATACCAATGTTGACATTGAAAGGGATGGATGTAAACCTAGCCATTGGTATGGCTAGTGTTAACTTGTTTTTGAGTATGTTTATAAAGTAAATGATGGATTTCATGTATGATGAAGTGGTTCAGATTGGTAGATTATACATATAAGATCATGAGGTAAGTTTTGCACCAAATGGGCATGTGAAAATATGGCACATTGTATGATGAAATTGGTTGGAAATTATATATGATTTGCTTGGTTGGAATTGGAATGGTTTGGTATAGGTAGTGGATGAAAATGAGTGAGAAATTAGGCTTGGACATAGCCTTATTTTATCTACACGGGTAGACACACGAGTGTGTGTCTAGGCTATTTTTGACACACGGTCTGGTACACGGGTGTGTGTCAAGGCCATGTGTCCCCTGCATCCTAGAATTTGAAAAATAGAATGCTCAGAATTGAGCACACGGGTAGAGGCATGGGCGTGTGTCTTAGTCGTGTAGTGCACACAGCCTAGAACACGGGTGTGTCTCTTAACTATGTGAAACCTGCACCTATTTTTCAAAAATTCAAATTAACCACACGATCTAGTACACGGGCATGTGACTTGGCCGTGTGACATCAATTTGTTCATGAGTTGCAAGTCAGGGAGTTACACTAGTAAGGGACACGGGTGTGTGAATCCACACGAGCATGTCCTATACCACATGGGCGTGTAACCCTTTGTTTTGAGAAAAAAATTAGAATTTTGAAAAAAATTCCCTAAGGTCCCGATTTAGTCCCGAATTAATTTTAATACATGTTTTGGGCCTCGAGGGCCCAACCAAGGGACTTTATAGATAATTTCAGAAAGTGAATAGTAAATGACTCTATTTATCGAAAAATATATTGTAAACTCTAGTAATACTTTGTAACCCTTTTCAGGCAACGGATACGGGTTGGGGGTGTTACATTTGTTGGTATCTGAGCTACGGTTTAGTTGATTCTCAAACTAACGTTGTAAATACGAGATTAGCTATACATGCCATTATATTATTTGTGATAGTGTGATATCTCCTGACCATTTTAAATGTGTTTTTCTTATAGTAATGTCATTCGATCGAGCTCAATTTGAGGAAGCTAGGAGTTATGCTCTGGCTTCAATACAAAGAGAAGCAAGTAGTAGTAGTAGTAGAAGGCCTGAATCAGAGGGCCAAGGAGAGGAGGCAAAAATAGCCTTCTTTCAAATAATGAAGGAATGATTTAATCAATATCTGAGAACTAAACCTACAGTACAACAAGCTCCTCCTCCTGTTCCTCCGCTAGTTCTCGAGATACCACAGGGTACAGGTACTGAATTTGTTTGAATTGGTAAAGCTCTAGCAGACAAAATTTGTAAATATGAGGCAGAAGAGTTTTGGAGCCATAGTTGAAGGTGATCCGGAACGGGCTGAATTCTTGTTAGAAAATACAATTCGGGTATTAGAAGAATTATCATGTACACCAGTTGAATGTCTAAAATGTGTTGTCTCTATTAAAAGATACAACTTATCACTAGTGGAATACAAAAATCTCTGTGGTGCCGGAAGAAGAGGTTACTTCGGATTTCTTTCAGACTGAATTTAAAAAGAAATAAATTAGCCAGAGATTTCTTGATCAAAAAAGAAAAGAATTTCTCGAGCTCAAACAGGGTAATATAACGGTGTCTGAGTATGAAAGAGCATTTGTTCAGTTGAGCAAATATGCTAGAGAGTGGGTACAAACTGAAGCTAAAATTGCAAACGATTTGAAGAGGGGCTAAATGATGATATTAAATTGCTGATTGGAATTCTTGAATTAAGGGAATTTGCAGTACTAGCTGAAAGAGCGTACAGAGTAGAAGAACTGAGCAAAGAGAAGAAACAAGCAGAAAGAGAAGCTCAGGTTCTTAGTAAAAGATCTATGGAGAGGTTGTAATCCTCTACTTCAAAGAAATCAAAGAAGTATCAGGATCATTCTTCCTCAACTACAGGGTATTCTGGTAAAGAACGAGGCTCTCAACGTTCTAATCCAAGATCTCTTACCCCATCTATGACTAGTGTGGCTAGTGTCAGTAATCCTAAACTGAGATGCAAGTATTGTAATAAAGCTCATTTTGGGGAATGCCGACTGAGAAGTGGGGCCTGTTATAGATGTGGTTCTTTTGACCATTTTCTCAGAGATTGTCTATAAAGGGTTGAAAAAGACGTTGATTAGACTGCAAAGCCAAGCAATCCTATTTCGAAAGGTAGACCACCTCGACCTTCTAGAAATGTTAGTGGTAATTAAGGAGTTACAAAGGATACCACAATTAGATCTGAAGCACAAGCATCTACCAGGACATATGCCATCTGTGCTAGAGAAGATGTTCAGCACCAGACGTCATTACTGGTACATTTTCTTTACCTGACATAGATATTACTGCTTTGATTGATCCTGGTTCCACACATTTATCTGTTGAATTCGCTAAATTGGTGGTTAAAGTTTCAAACCCCATGGGCCAGTGTGTAATGTTGGATAAAATTTGTAAAAATTGTCTAGTAATGGTAAAGAGTTATTGTTTTCCGGCTGACTTGATATTATTGCCTTTTGATGAGTTTGATGTGATTTTGGGAATGGATTGGCTGACTCAACATGATGTAGTGGTAAATTGTAAACAGAAGTATATTATATTGAAATGCCAGAATGGTGAGTTGCTTCAGGTTGAATCTGATCAGATAGGAAAATTTTCTAATGTGATTTTAGCCATGAAAGCACAAAGGTATATTAAAAAGGGATGTAATGCTTGTCTTGCATATATGTTAGATACCAAGGTATCTAAGTTAAGGATCTAGTTAGTACCAGTTGAATGTGAGTTTCCTGATTTTTTTCAAGAAGAATTACCTGGGTTACCACTAGAAAGGGAAGTGGAATTTTCTATAGACTTGATTCTGGGAACTACTCTGATTACTATAACACCATATAAAATGGCTCCTACTGAATTAAAAGAGTTGAAAGTACAGTTGCAAGAACTCACCAATAGTGGCTTTGCTCGATTGAGTCACTCGCCTTGGGGTGCCCCGGTGTTGTTTGTAAAGAAGAAAGATGGATCATTGAGACTGTGTATTGACTATCGGCAACTTAATAAAGTTATAATAAAGAATAAGTACTCGTTGCCTAGAATTGATGATTTGTTTGATCAGTTGAAAGGTGCCACTATCTTTTCAAAGATTGATCTTTGATCAGGTTATTGCCAGTTATAGATAAAGGAGTTAGATGTGCCGAAAATATCTTTTACAACTAGATACGGACATTATGAGTTCCTTATGATGCCATTTGGGCTTACGAATGCACCTTCTATATTCATGGACTTGATGAACAGGATATTCAAACCGTACGTTTGTAGTAGTGTTTATTGATGATATTCTGGTATATTCTCGAGATGAATATGAGCATGTAGATCGTTTAAGAATTTTGTTGCAAACTCTGCGAGAACAGCAGTTGTATGCTAAATTCAGTAAATGTGAGTTATGGCTTTGAGAAGTGGGTTTTCTCGGACATATTGTATCTGCTGAAGGTATTAGGGTTGACCCAAGTAAAATTTTAGCCATTATTAATTGGAATTCACCAAAAAATGTGTCTAAAGTGAGAAGTTTTCTGGGATTAGCCAGATATTATCAGAGATTTGTACAGGGATTTTCTATGATAGCTTCTCCGATGACTCGTCTACTGCAGAAAGACATAAACTTTGAGTGGACGGCTTCTCCGATGACTCGTCTACTGCAGAAAGACGTAAACTTTGAGTGGACAGATGAGTGCCAGCAGAGTTTTGACAGATTGAAAGATCTATTGACCAAAGCACCTGTTCTTATACAACCTAAATCGGGTAAGGAATTTATTATTTATAATGACGCATCATTAAATGGATTAGGTTGTGTCTTGATGCAAGAAGGTAAAGTAATAGCCTATGCTTCAAGACAACTTAAGCCACATGAAAAGAATTACTCGGTACATGACTTTGAATTAGCTGCTATTATGTTTGCATTGAAAATATGGCGGCACTACTTGTATTGTGAAAAATGCCATATCTACACTGATCATAAGAGTTTAAAGTATTTGATGACACAGAAAGACTTGAACTTGAGACAATGCAGGTAGCTTAAGTTGATAAAAGATTATGATCTGGTTATTGATTATCATCCGAGTAAAGCTAATGTAGTTGTTGATGCTTTAAGCTGGAAATCTTTATTTGCTTTTCAGGCTATGAATACCCGATTATCATTGTCTAATGTTGGTATAATCATTGCTAAATTAAAAGCTAGATCGTTGTTTTTACAACAAATTTGTAAAGCCTAGAAAGATGATGATAAATTATAGGCTAAACGGGTACAGTGTGAAACAGTTACTGACTCAGAATTTTAGATTGGGGCCGATGGTTGTTTATTATTCAGAGACAGATTATCGGTACCGAAGAATACAAAGCTAATACAAAAGATTTTGCATGAGGCTCACAGTAGTACAATATCGATACATCCGAGAAGCAATAAAATGTATAATGATCTAAAAAAGATATACTGGTGGTCAGACATGAAATGTGACATCTCTGAATATGTATCAAGATGTTTGGTATGTCAACAAGTCAAAGCTGAACAGCAAGTGCCTTTGGGATTACTACAGCAAATCACGATACTAGAATGGAAATGGGAAAGAGTTACTATAGACTTTGTATCGGGATTACCGTTGTCTCCAAAGAAGAAGGATGCTATTTGGGCAATCGTTGACTGATTGACAAAGTTGACACATTTTATCCCAGTACGTATGGACTATTATTTGGAGAAATTGGCTGAATTATTTATGTCTGAGATTGTCAGACTACATGGAGTACCAGTTTTGATTATCTCGGATAGAGATCCCCGGTTTACATCTCGTTTCTTGGAAAATTGCAAGAAGCTCTGGGGACTCAGTTGTATTCCAGTACTGCCTTTCATACCTAGACAGAGAAGATATGCTCCGATGTTGTGTACTGGAATTTGAAGGTAATTGAGAAAAGTACTTGGCTTTGATTGAGTTTGCTTACAATAACAGCTAGTAGTCTAGTATTAAAATGGCTCCGTATGAAGCTTTATGTGGCTGTAAAAGTAGAACTCCATTATATTGGATAGAGCTCAGTGAAAAGAAGATACATGGAGCTGATTTAGTCCGTGAAACTGAAGAAAAGGTAAAAATAATTCGAGATAGCTTAAAAGTAGCCTCTGATCGTAAAAAATCTTATGCCGACCTTAAATAAAAAGAGATTGAATTCTAGGTTGGCGATAAGGTATTTTTAAAGGTATCACCTTGGAAGAAATTCCTCTGATTCAGTCGTCAAGGTAAATTGAGCCCACAGTACATTGAGCCATATGAGATCATTGAAAGGATTAGACCTGCAATATATCGATTAGCGTTGCCGCTGGAACTTGAGAAAATTCATAATGTTTTTCATGTGTCCATGTTACGGCGGTATAGGTTGGATCCTTCACATGTTATTGCCCTGATAAAGGTTGAGATTCAGCTCGATATGACTTACAGTGAAGAACCTGTCAAGATTTTAACACGAGAGACAAAGGAGCTCAGAAATAAAATGAGAAATCTAGTAAAAGTTTTATGGCAAAAACATGGGATAAAAGAGGCCACATGGGATGAGAGGAGGCAATGAAAAACCAATACCAAAACCTCTTTACTGGTAAGATTTTCGAGGACGAAAATCCTTAAAGGGGAGAGTTGTAATGACCTAAATTTCAACAATATCGGAACATTGGTTTTGCAACCACAAAGCCGAGTTAGGAAGAAAATATAATTTAATATTATTGCATGGTTTGTGATATGATAGGAAAGTCGTATGAAAATTTTGATAGGAAAATTTTACCAATTAATTAGAGAAAAGACCTAATTTCATAAAATGTAGAAGTTGAGCACTAAAAGTTGAAAGGGCCAAATAGCTATGAAATTAAAAATTAGAGGTCCTTATATGGTAACTAGACCATCAATCAAAAGATGGGAAAATATCTAGGGTGATTCATCTATGGAAATTGAGAAAAAGAAAAAGAGTAAATTGAAATTAAGGAAAAATAAAAGATGATAATTAATTACACAGAGAAATATCATCTTATTTTCATCATCTTCATCCCTAATTTGCATGGAAACCCTAGGAGAGAGAAAGGTCACTAACAAAGCTTAATTGGGTAAGTTTTCATGTCCCATTTTTAGTAATTTTTATATTTTTGAGATCGAGATAACCTAATCTCTCTAAATTGGGGATTAAATTGAAAAGTTATCAAAGTATAAAAATTGTGCCATGGATGAATATGCTAGAAATTGAAAGTTTATGGTAGAAAATGCAAGGTTGTCAGTAGATAAACAACTTTTACAAAGTGATTTTGGTTAAAATTGTGAAAAAGGGACTAAATTGAAAATTTGTAAAATTCAAAGAAAAATTATGATTTTTGTGAAATATATGTGCTGTAAATACTTCATGAGAATTTCAGCTAGGCTTGGATAAATGATTAAATTGTATGAATTTCATTTTCCGAGCCTATGGACGAAATTGGAATAATTAAAAAGTTTAGGAACAAAATAGTAAATTTGCCCAATGTGTAAATTGAGTTTGCATGAATATGAGAAATGAAAATTTGATGGTTAAATTCATTTATATAGATCTGGAGAACTCAAATTCAAAGTTAGATCGAGGAAAGGAAAAGATATCGGATTCGTAGAATACAAACATGAACAATCATCGAGGTAAGTTCGTGTAACTTGAAATTAATTCTTGAAATGCTTGAATTACATATGTATATGATATGAATGCTAATTGAATGTTCAATGCATGGAAAGTGATGGAAACTTTGACAATACTTGGAAAAAAGGGAAAATAAATCCCGGTTGAATAAAAAAAATTTGATGGATTACTGAAAAAGAATGTTCAATGAGTAGAAAAAGGATTTAGCCCAGACAGGTAATCCTGAAATAAGCCCTCCCGATGTATATGATATGGAATGGATTTAGCCCGGACGGGTAATCCAGAATAAAGCTCCAAAGAGTATTTTTCGCTGAAAGGATTTAGCCTGGACTGGTAATCCTAACAAAACTTTTTGAGCATATATTACAAGGGTTAGCCTATACTGATAATCTCGCTATATGAAATGAGATTCGAGAGAGTGGTCTCTAACATGAGTAGTGTGAATTGACAGTTAATGGATTTGTACACAATAGGTGTACTACTAAGTATCCATCGAAATTTCGATAAATTCAACAGGATAAACAGGGAAATGGAAAATGGAACATGAATGACTTTGTCATGAAAGGTATAAGTGACATGGAAATGGCAAATATATGGAAATCATGGTATTGATGAGCTCTTCAATCATTCATTTATATGTTGAAATTACATGATATCCTTGAACTAACTCAAAGTGTTGAGATTGTGTACGATAGGGAAATATTCTATTGTTTGGATATATGTATGTTTGATCTAGTTAATGGATATATGTGGTAAGTTAAATTCCTATTACATGAACTTAGTAAGCACTAAGTGCTTACTCTGTTTTATTTTCCTTGTTTTATAGTGCTCGGAAGCTTGGAAGGTTAGAGATAGGTCAGAGCTTGGTCACACTATCGATCTACACATGTTGGTATATGAAAATGCTCTATTTTCTAGTAATGGCATGTATAGGCTAAAAATACCAATGTTGACGTTGAAAGGGATGGATGTAAACCTAGCCATTGGTATGGCTAGTGTTAACTTGTTTTTGAGTATGTTTATAAAGTAAATGATGGATTTCACGTATGATGAAGTGGTTCAAATTGATAGATTATACATATAAGATCATGAGGAAAGTTTTGCACCAAATGGGCATGTGAAAATATGGCACATTGTATGATGAAATTGGTTGGAAATTATATATGATTTGCTTGGTTGGAATTGGAATGGTTTGGTATAGGTAGTGGATGAAAATGAGTGAGAAATGAGGCTTGGATATAGCCTTATTTTGTCCACATGGGTAGACATACGGGCATGTGTCTGGGCCGTGTGTGACACATGATCTAGTACACAGGCATGTGTCAAGGCCGTGTGTCCCTGCATTCTAGAATTTGAAAAATAGAATGCTCAAAATTGAGCACACAGGCAAAGGCACAGGCGTGTGTCTCAGCTATGTGAGGCACATGTCCTAGAACATGGGCGTGTCTCTTCGCTGTGTGAAACCTGCACCTATTTTTCAAAAATTCGAATTAACCATAATTTCTAGCACACGGGAGTGTGACTTGGCCGTGTGACATCAATTTGTTCATGAGTTGCAAGTCAGAGAGTTACACGGGTAAGGGACACGGGCATGTGATTCGACACGCCCTGGCAACACGGGTGTGTCCCGCACTACACAGGCGTGTAACCCTTTGTTTTGAGAAAAAATTTGGAATTTTGCAAAAAATTCCCTAAGGTCCCAATTTAGTCCCGAATAAATTTTAATACATGTTTTGGGCCTCGAGGGCCCAACCAAGGGACTTTATAGATAATTTCGTAAAGTGAATAGTAAATGACTCGATTTATTAGAAAACATTTTGTACACTTCGATAATGCCTCGTAACCCTATTCTGGCGATGGATACGGGTTAGCAGTGTTTTGGAAATTTATTGTCAAATGATTTCCAGGCTAAAGGATTTGCAGGATGCCTTAATAATTTATCACTAATTTATTAATCATGATGCCACCTCATAGACTCGGCTGTTTTTGACGACATGAAAAGCCTTTGAAGCCTTGGTATTAGTGGAAAATATCATAAAATCTTTACAAACTTCTTTCTTGACTGTGCCTCACCCTCATCCTCATTCACATCTTCTACATTCCTATTCATCCAACGGGATTTACTATAAACATGATAAGACTGATGGCTTTTCCGATCACCCCAATACAACATGTAGTCATTTGGGAAACTTTGAATTTTCTTCGTACCCCAGGCCTAAATCCTTTATCAGTTTCTTCATATCTTTGCATGACTGAGGGATTTTTGCAAACGGAAACATTGAAAGGTATGAATAATAGTTCATGATATGTATGTGATGATGTACAAAATGAAATAACCATAAGTTGAGAAATATGGGTAAAATGTCATTGTTTCGGTTGAACGTTGTATTTCGATGGATTGTAGTGATTCTATGAAACGGATAAAATGTTATAAATGTTATGAAATGGATTTAGTCCAGACTGGTAATTTAGAGTAAGCCCCTTAGAGCATACGTTACCGAAAGGATTTAGCTTGGATTGGCAATCTTGTTATATCATATACGACTCGGGAGTTTGCTCTATGAATATGTGCAAAAAAGGACACTTTTGAATATGAATCGATGGATAGATGATATGTATACTTCGAGTATACTACCTGAATATCCATCGAAACTACAATAGTAAATGGGAATTATCCTTGAAATATGGAAAAGTGAAATGAAATGAAAGTTTATAATGTGATAAGCATCCATGTTGTTTGGTATTCATATGATATTATGTGCCTAATTTGTTTGATTAAGTGAATACGATAAGTAAATTTACTTAGAATTTATGGAACGTATGTATAAGTGCACTTGTTTGAATAAGATAATTAGAAAGTTCGTGTAACATAAATATGTGTGTTAATTTGCCTAATTTGAATTATATAATTGTGATGATATCGTGATAATGATGAATGTTAAATCATATGCGAGTTTAGATAAGAGTTAAATTAGAGGCTTTACGACCTCACACTCAATGTAATACCCCTTACCCATGTTCAACTCTGGAACAGGATACGAGACGTTGCCGGACTTAAACACAAGAAATCGTACAAAATTGGGCCATAAATTTTCATCCAAATTAAAATTGATCACATTCAATCATAACATCCCTTAAATGAGCCTACGAGGCCCAAAACATACATTGGGAGTGGTTCGAGACTAAACCGAGAACTTTAGAAAATTTTTACAAAAGCTTAGAAAATTTCCACTATGCAGGGGTCATACGCCTGTGTGGTTGTGGGACATGCCCGAGTGAGCAGTCAGTGTGGTTACACATGCCCGGTCCCTACCCCGTGTAAGTCTCTATTTATGATGTCTTCAACATCGGAGGGTCACATGGCCAAGTCACATGCCCGTGTGCTAGGCCGTGTGTTCAATTTAATTTTCATGATTTTTCATAAAATAGGTGCAGACTTCACAAGCCCTTGACACATGCCCGTGTCCAAGTCTGTGCCATCCACACGGCTGAGACACACGCCCTTGTCTCTACCCGTGTGCTCTATACTGGGCATTCTATTTCTCAAAATTAAGTGTAGGGGACACATGACCTATTCACACGCCCGTGGGGCTAACTGTGTGTCACACACGGCCTAGACACACGCTTGTGTGCCTACCCGTGTGGACAATATATAGGCTATTTACCAAGCCATTTGCCACCTTGAAACACAATCACACTTATACCAATTTCAACAATACCTAGCATGGCATAATTTAACATCCAACCATCCTCATCTAAGACATAAACTCAACCTTTACATACCACAACCATCATGCACAACATCACATACTTAACCTTTTCAAATCATGCTATTTATCACATTCATGCAAGACATAAACATATGCTTACCAATATGACCAATGTTACCTAACTTTTAATAGCCTTATACAAAATGAACATTCATCAAAATAAGCCAACATATTTGGCCAAATCAAATATGACATATAACCAAAATGACCAAGTCCCTATACATGCCATACTTCCAAAAATGTCACAATTATCAAATACCAAAAATAATGTTTTGATAGTGTGATGCGAGCCTCCGACAAGTCCCAGTTCCGAGCTAGCTTGGTGACACTATAAAAGAAGGGAAAGTAAAGGGACTAAGCTAAAAAGCTTAGCAAGTCTATATGAAAATAATAAACATCTTTATCACAAGTTCATGATGCAAATGCTTATATTGAAAGATAATACATTATCATTAAAGTCACATAGGCTTACTTACTCAAGTACAACCTTACCATACGATCATCACTTATGGAATTCATACTTACAAATTTCACGTACACACCTGTATCATATCATCATACAAACTCATATTTTCACATCTTTATCATTCCCATTGAACGCTCGGAATACTAATGGATACACGAAAAGTTGCACATAAGTGCCACATATGTAGCCAAGCTACCTTATATCACATTTCACATTTATGCTCGTTCTCGAGCTAGTCACGGGTCTACTCACACAAACTGATGGTGGGGACGTAGCTACCCAGTGCTGCTCACACAAGCTGACAAGTATTTGCAAAATATGCAGGATTACATAGCCACTACTAGGACGTGCTAGACCAGCTCCCAGAATCACACTATCATATAATTCGACATAGGTCCCCAGTGACATGTCACTCGTATCCTATTCTATTCCTAAGGTTCAACTGAGATGGTTTCTCACATATCAGAACTTTGTCAAACTCATCTGATGGGTCAATTACAGATTTCATTGACATTAAAGTATTAAAACAAAAATTAACAATGCATTATTTACATACAAACTTGCCTCAGATCAAAAATTGCTAATATTGCAATTTAGTCCACAATCTTGCCCTTTCCCCGATCTAGGTCAAAAACTCATCCTTCTTGATCTATAATAATAAATTTAGCCCGTTTAATTATCACACAATTTAATTCAGCGCAAAAATCATATTAAGGCAAAATTACATTTTTGCCCCTAACTTTTTACTTTTTACACTTTAGTCCCTAGGCTCGTAAAATGAAATGTATTCATTTTTCTCAAATCCCAAGCCTAGCCGAACCTCTTTCATGCTTATAACAGCCCACATTTTTCTTTTATTTCACAATTCTACTACATAGTTTACAACTTTTACAAAATGGTCCTTTTTTACATTTTTATCGAAAATCACTTAGTAAAAGTTGTTTATCTAACACTAAACTTTCATTTTCTACCATTAGACATCAAAATATATGCATGTCACACCTAGGTAAACCATTAAACATAAACACTACTTTAAAATAATGGTAGAAATAGGTAAATCTAGTGATAACAACTTCAAAAACGTAAAGAGCATAAAAAATGGGGTTAGAATGCACTTACTATCAAGCTTGAAAGCTGAAGAAATATACATTGAGAGTGGTTCGGGACTAAATCGAGAACTTTAGAAAATTTTTACAAAAACTTAGAAAATCTCTACTATACAGGGGTCACACGCCCGTGTGGTTGTGGGACACGCTCGTGTGGCAGGCTGTGTGGTCACACACGCCCGTGTCCCTACTCCGTGTAATTCTCTATTTATGATGTCATTAACATTCGAGGGTCACACGGCCTAGCAAGTCACACGCTCGTGTGCTAGGCCGTGTGGTCAATTTAATTTTTATGATTTTTCATAAAATAGGTGTAGACTTCACACGCCCTGGGCACACACCCGTGTTCCAGGCCGTGCGCTTTACACGGCCGAGGCACACGCCTGTGTCTTTGCCCGTGTGCTCCATATAAGGCATTCTGTTTCTCAAAAAGTAAGGTGCAGGGGACACGCGACCTACTTACACGCCCGTGGGGCTGACCGTGTGTCACACACGGCCTAGACACACGCCCGTGTGGTTACCCGTGTGGACAATATATAGGCTATTTACCAAGCCATTTGCCACCCTGAAACTCATACACACAAACACCAATTCATAGGTACAAATCATAGCATTCTAAGGCAACCATAATGTCTGCAACCAATACATCAACACATCATTCTCATGCCATTTCTATCACACTCAAACAAACACATACTCATCCATCCAATCATGCAAATCACTACATCTATGAAATGCATTATCATGTGATTTAACTTATAAGCAACATTAGCCAACTTTTCCATGGCCTTAGACAAAATATTCATTTAACCAACATAAGCCAACATAATTGGCCCAAAGCATCTATGACACATAAACAAAATGACCCAGTCCCTATACATGCCACACTTTCAAAATATCAAAATCACCAATACCCAAAATAAAGCCTTGATAGTGTGATGCAAACTCCGACGATTTCCAATCCTCGAGCTAGCTTGGTGACACTATAAAACAATGGAAAGAAAAAAGGGGTAAGCTGTATAGCTTAGTAAGTTTATATGCAAATAATAAACATCTTAGCCACATAAGTTATTATGCAATTCATATAATGAAAGATAAGATAATCATCATTAAATCCCCATAACTATAACTTACTCATTCACGATCTTACTGGAAGTTTATCACTTATAGCATTCATATTTATAAATTTCACGTACATTTCTGTACCACATCATCACACAAAAACACATATTTTCACATCTTTGTTATTTTTCCTGTTAAAAATTTGGAATATTTACGAATACTCAAAAAGCTTGCACATAAGTGCCACATATGTAGCTAAACCTACCTCATATTTCATTTCACATATATGCACATTCTCGAGCTAGTCACAGTCTGCTCACACAAGCTGACAGTCGGAACGTAGCTACCCAGTGCTGCTCACACAAGCTGATAGGTATCCACAACTTATGCAGGATTACCTAGCCACTAGTAGGACGCACTAGACCAGCACCCGGATCACATACGCTTTCACATACACATAAGTTCCTAGTACATGTCACTCGTATCCTATTCTATTCCTAAAGTTCAACCAGGATTTCTCACGTATCGAAACTTTGTCAAATACGTCTGAAGAGTCAATTACACAATTTATACAAGAATTAATCATATAAACATAAATTAATGATGCATTATTTACATATAAACTTACCTCGGTACAAAATAATTACTAATATTGCAATTTAGTCCATAACCTTGTTCTTTCCTCGATCTAGGTCAGAACCTCTTCTTTCTTGATCTATAATAACAAATTTAGCTCATTAAATTAATTTAATCCAAAAATCGTATTACGATAAAATTACATTATTGCCCCTAATTTTTCACTTATTTACACTTTAGTCCCTAAGCTCGTAAAATGAAATATATTCATTTTTCTCAAAACCCAAGCCAAGTAAAACCTCATTCATGCTTATAATGGCCCACATTTTTCTTTTATTTCACATTTCTACTACATTTTATAAATTTTCACAAATAAGTCCTTTTATGCAATTTCATCAAAAATCACTTAGTAAAAGTTGTTAAACACACATCAAACTTTCATATTCTTCCATTAAACATCAAAATACATGCATGTCACACATGGGTAAATTTTTAAACATGAACCCTACTCCAAAATATGGGTAGAAATAGGTAAATCGGGTTACGAGGACTTCAAAAATGTAAAGAACAATAAAAACGGGGCTAGGATGCGCTTACAATCGAGCTTGAAAGCTTGAAGAAAACCCTAGCTATGGTGTCTTGCAAAATTTGGCTAAGGGAGGAAGATGGACACCAAATTTTGACTTTATTTTCCCTTTTTATTCTTTTATTAACCAAATGACCAAAATGCCCTTAAAGCTTTTCTTTGAAAATTTACCTTTCCATGTCTGTTTTTGTCTATCATGAGATAGAATGGTCTAAGTACTAAATAAGGACCTCTAATTTACAATTTCATTTCAATTAATCACCCAATGCTTCTAGAACACATATTTGCACTTTTTGCAATTTAGTCCCAATAGTTAAATTAGACACTTTATTGATAAAATTTCTTCACGAAATTTGCACACATGCATTCAATCATTCTATAAGCCTAAAAAATTTATCAAAAAGAATTTTTCTACCTCGAATTTGTGGTCCTGAAACCATTGTTCCAACTTGGCCCTAAATTGGGCTGTTACAACTCTTTCCCCCTTTAGAGATTTTCATCCCCGAAAATCTTACCTGAAAAGATTAGGGTAACATTCTCATAGTTTCCTCCACCATATCAAGGAGTCCTCTTCGAGGGTAAAACTTCTAGAAGCATTCTATCAAGGAGTCCCTGTACCACTTTTGTTAGTCTAAAGTTACTTTCAACTTTTATGACTCACTTTCACCTTTTCCCTCAGGATCACAAATCAATACCACCTCATATATCCCTTTTCAATCACCTTTTAACTCTAAAACATAGTGTCGAAGCATATCGTCAAAGATCTAAATTACTCTTTCAGGCTTATCATTGATTTAAAGATGAATTTCATTGCCAAGATGCAACTGCATACTCAAAGTTTCTTGATCATTGAAGCACTTTTTTTAAATAACTGCATCATTATTACTCCCTAACTGAACAAACGAGCTACTACTGAGTCTCGTGCAACATTTTCTGCTTAAGCTCTGGATAAATCATTGCGCAAATTCTATCTCAAAGTAATAATAACAGAAATTAGAGTCAAAAGTCATCTCACACTGTACTCGTTTAGTTTACCACTCACTATCACATTCTTGAGCTACTCAATCTTCCAAAGAAAACATCACTTTAGCTCTTTAATTTAGTTACATTCAGACTTCTATCAAACAAGGTTAATTAGGTAACCAACACTCACAAAATAAACAAAGGCTTTCCATTAAAGAATCTGCACTATATTTATAAATTCTCACAAAATTAGGTGCAGACTTCATACGCTCTTAACATATGCCCATGTTCAAGGCTGTGCCGTCCATACGACTGAGAGACACGTTCGTGTCTCTGCCCGTGTGCTCTATACTGGGCATTCTGTTTCTTAAAATTAAGGTGCAGGGGACACACGGCCTGTTCACATGCCCATGGGGTTGGCCGTGTGTCGCACATGGCCTAGACACATGCCGTGTGTCTACTAATGTGGACAACTTTAAGGCTATTTTCCAAGCCATTTGCCACCCTGAAACACAATCACACTTGCACCAATTCAACAACACATAACTTGACATAATTATGCCATCAAACATTCCACAGCCAAGACATCAACACACCATTCTCATGCTACATCTATCATACATAAACATCACATACTTATCCACTCAAACCATGCAAACTTATACATCCAAGAAAGGCATCATCACATGCTCATAAATATAACCAAGGTTAGCCAACTTAAATAGCCAAATATACCAACCTTTACAAGCCATTTCAAGGTCAACACATTACTAAAATCATCCAAAGCACTTGGCTAGTCCTATCAAACTCCTTTAGGCTTCAATAACCAAAAGAGACTTATACACTTCCTAACCAACTAGCCTATACATGCCATATAACCAAATTCACAAGTCATTCAGTACCGATATGATAGTTGATAGTGTGATGAGATCTCCGACAGCTTCCAACCCAGGCGAGTTTTTAAAATCCGATAAGCATAGGAGAAATAACCCAAGTAAGATGAAAATAAACACAACTTATTTAATAAGCACTTATTAAGAAATTTCATTACTATGGTGTAAACTCATCTAATTTCATCTTTACACCATAATTCCAATCACGTAATTAACCAAATGTTTCACGAGCTTATTCAATTCCATGTTCATATCGATCAAATACCTTATATCAATTTGTCTACATTTATACATACATAATTGAACATCAATATAATTTCATTCAATCCAATATCCGTCACAAATACTTTAGTCAAGATAGACCATGTAAAATCTCATCATATAATGTTGCTTTGCACACTATGTGCCATACTTGCGTATAATTGAAAACAATTATAACTCATATCTCATATATCATTCGATTCATATTTCAATATAACCAAATATACACATTATGGCATGAAACATACTCATACACAAATCTTTTTCTCGTTTCATGTGCACAATACATTATAAGCTCACTATTTTACCTTTATTCAATTTTCACATAGATTTGATATGTACTTGGCTTACTGAATTCAGTCTCGCTTACGTTCTCATCTTATCTTTGCCCACTGGACACTTGGAATATTAACAACTATTCGGAATCTTACACATAAGTGCCACATGTGTAGCCAAAGCTACCTCATATCCTATAAAACATATAGTTTCGCTCTCGAGCTGACCACGTGTCTACTCACACAAGCTGATGGTTGAGACATAGCAACACAATGCTGCTCACACAAGCTGTCAGGTATCCACAGCAAATGCCGGAGTACCCAAGCACTGGTAGGACGTATAAGACCAACACCTGGAATCATACGTAGCCAAAGCTACCACATATCTCATTTCACATACACGCTCATTTTCGATCTAGTTGCGGCTCTGCTCACACAAGCTGATGGTCAGGACGTAGCTACCCAGTGCTGCTCACACAAGCTGACAGGTATCCGAAACACGTGCTGGAGTACCTAGCCATTGGTAAGACATACAAGAATAACACCCGGATCACATATGCATAGTACAATGCCATATCTCATATATGGTCTTACTTGTAATCACATACCAATGCCATAGCCCAGCTATGGTTTTACATGGAAATCACATATCTCACCGATGTCATATCCCAGATATGGTCTTACATGGAATCACATATCATATACCAATGCCATATCCCAGATACGGTCTTAGACGGAATCATATATTGATGCCATAGCCTAGCTATGGTCTTACACGAAATCATAACTTGCCATGACCCAACCATGGTCTTTATCGTCAATTCATCTTTCGTTACGAGATAGTTTCGATAGATTCTGCGTTTTTACTTGTCTCGAACATTTAATTTAAGTTCTACAATTCAATCAATTATATAGGATCATAATTCATAATTAACACAATCCAATAACCTTTTTTAACATACGAACTTACCTTGTCTATTGTCTCGACGAATTAGGTCGACAAATCCAAAGCTTTGTTTTTTCCCCTGTTCTAATTTTAAACCTCGTTTTTCTTGATCTATAACATCACATTTAACTTATTTAATCATTATAATATTCAAAACACCCAAAATCACATAATAGAAAAAATTACATTTTTGCCCCTAAAGTTTCACATTTTTACAATTTAGTCCCTAGGCTCATAAAATGAAATGTACTCAATTTCTTCAATACCCAAGCCTAGTCGAACCTCATACACGCTTATAGCAGCCCACATTTTTCATTTATTCACATTTTCTACACAAATTTTACAACTTTTACAAATAAGTCTCTTTTTTGACATTTTCACCGAAAATCACTTAGCAAAAGTCATTTATCTTACGACTAATATGCATTTTCTACCATTAGACATCAAAATACATGCATGTCTAATATGGGTAAAATTTTAAACTTTGCTAATACTTCAAATTGGTCCTTGAAAATGTTAGATTAGGTTACAAGGATTTTAAAAACGTAAAAGTCATTAAAAATGGGGCTAAAACAGACTTACAATCGAGCTTGAAAGCTTGAAAAACCCTATCCATGTCTTCTTTAGTGATATTTGGCCATGGGAGAAGAAGATGGACAAGATTTTGGCTTTTTAATTCATTTAATTACAAAATGACCAAAATGCCCTTTTTGCCTTTCTTTGAAATTTTACCCTTCCATGTCCATTTTTGTCCATCATGATATATAATGGTCTAATTACTAAATAGGGACCCTAATTTTCAATTCCATTTCAATTAAACACCCAAAACTTCAAGAACACATATTTTGCACTTTTTGCAATTTAGTCCTACTAGTCAAATTGGACCCTCCATCGATAAAATTTCATAACGAAACTTTCACACATGCATTCAATCATACTATAGATCTTAAAAATTTATCACAATAAATTTTTCTACTTAAAATTCGTGGTCTCTAAACCACTATTCTGTCTTGGCCCTAAATCGGGTTGTTATAATTAATCTTAATAGCTTGGATCAATTATTGAATTAATTGAAATGGTGATTGTAGTTGCTCCGAAAACGAATGTGACTTTCAATAGCTCAAGCACGATAATTGGGTTGAGTATAAGGTGTTACAGCAATAGTGAAAACTTAAATAGATTCAAAGAGTTTCATGTGAAAGTGGAGAAACAAATAAGTTTACTCATAAAGACACTTTAGTCTGATCAAGGTAGGAAATACTTATTGTATGAGTTCTTAGGATACCTTGTAATGCCCTCAACCCGAATCGAATCACTGGGTCTGGATCTTGAGGATTTCAACACGATGCTGAACAACTTATTAGAACAGACATTGCCTACTCTTGATTTAAAGCAAATTTCTTATTGATTTTATAATAGGCTTCATTATTAAAGAAAAGTAATTAAAAATAAAATAATACAACAAACTTATCGTAATTTAATTATAACATAATAATTTATTAAATACTGACCCTAAAAGGCGTAATCATTCTATATACCACTTTTTCCAGATTGATCACTGTATGCATAATAACCCAGTTCGCCCCTTCTTTGGCACATTCCTGGCGTCGTCCCTCATGGCGTAATCATTCACAACAATACTTGAAACATAACCATAACATTTGTAAGTTACACAAACTTAGTGAATTTAAATACAAAATACTTTTAAACTTTTCTTGCTGAATTCTACATTCTAGGTTTTTGGATTACCATACTATCTTTGGTGAATACCTTCACATCGTTAGGCACACACATATATATATACCTATGCGCTACGTACCATACTTAATGAATCTTCCTTAACTTAACTCATTGGCTGACTTCAGGTCTTACCAAATAATACTATATCTTCATCTCTTATTCAGACAACTTGCATTGTTTATCCTAGACCAGTTGCTCATAGATACTGTTCACTAGTAGATATTAACACTTTTGGTAGGTTCCCATGCGAAGTTGAATATCATCAGTATACAAATCAAATCATCTTCTATTTCAATACCCAACACAACTCATACGGATAATGAACTAATAGATGATTTAAAAGTATTCCTCACAACTCTTGTTACAAAGCATAACAATATCCAAATTGACAAATGGTGCTAATACAAGATAATTCCATGGTCGAACTTAATGCTATACAAATATGGCAGATACCGACAACTCAGATTTTCCAACCCTACATATCAAAAACGAAATCAAACTGATGAACACTTGTATATCTCTTTTCACTAAGAGTATGTCCAGACTCTAAACTGACGGATGATCACGGTGGATAACCTTTTTGCACACACATATTCATTCGATTACATTACAAAAATATTTAAACCAAAATAACTCTAGACATATCAGAGACTTATCTGAGACTTATCTATCGAAGGACTTCTTAGAATTTTTCTAGAATTTACCAGAAATATGATACGTAATTCACTGTATAGACTTAATAAAGTTGCCACAAGGGTCAAACAGACCATGCCTCAAAGGCAACATACATAGTCACATGTTTACTGTAACACCCCAAACTCGGCCTGGGCATTACGCCTAGATCTGAAGGGTCACATGGCTTTAAGTTGGAAACCGTTTAAAGAACTAAACATAAGTTAGGGTCCTGTTTGCCACAAGTCCTTCTAGTTGAAAAAAGCTCTCTTTCCTTAGTTTTGAAATCGTTACGAAAATCAAGTTACCGAGTTGGGTTGCGAAAACAAAAGAAATACAGAACGTGGTTTTTCCTTCAAAACATTTGTGTCCATTTTAGAAGCCCAACTTGATTAACTAACTGGTTTCATACCATGGTTGTTAAAAATAAACAAATACCCAAATTAAAAGTTAAAACCCCATAATGGCCTTATTACAAAACTCAAACCAAAATAGAAAATGGAAATAGAAAAGTAAATAGCAAAAGTCCGACTGGTGCAGAAAGTTGAAAACATGTGGCGACCTCGAGTCTGTCACGGCTCCAAATCCACTAAATCTGGGGGTTACCTACACATGATAAAATTTAATAGAGTGAGTTGATGGCAACTCAGTGTGCAGCCTCCCATCAGAATAGAATGGGCCAAAGCCCCAAACAGAAATAGATCAGACCCAAGCCCATAACAGATACAGAGAATATGCAAAACCCACCCCAGCCAGCCATCACACCACCCGTACCAACCAACACACCATGTGGGGAATAACTCAACCCACCCAGCCCATACACCAATGTGCAACAAAGCTGCTAGTACAGAAAATTGTGGCAGAGCCACCAGAATCAGAATGAGTGGCAAGGCCACTATTTAACAGAAGATGTGGCGTAGCCACTATAACAGAACTTCCTCCTTAATCATAATCCCCACCCCATGCAAGTACACAGAACAGAATACATATATATGGTATGCTTACAGAGTAGCAGATATAGAATTAATCATGCATGGTCATCAACCTACCCTCCAAAGATATAACAGATCGCACATCATGCCTAGCACCCCAGATTCATTAATTAGGTCAAACGTAATTTTGGGCCCTAAAGCCCATATCAGCCCATGCGGGCCCACTCGTCCAAGTGATCCATTACGCCAAATTTTTCACTCAGAATTCCAAATTTTTACTAATTTACCTTTTAATAGTCACTTACCAGATATTTTTCTCCTACGGGCCCATAGGCCCACTGGGCCCACTTCGGCCCAATCGAGCCCAACATAGCCTAAGTGTGCAGATTCACCCCTAATGTTCTCCATGAACTAAAACTCATTTAATAGGCTCAGATTGGCCTAATAACATTCGCACGCTAATGGGCTCCTATATGCCGGCGTTCCGGTATTTCGGCCTTTGCCGACCTACACTACAGAGGGTGTAGTTACACACATGTTTTGCAATACCCCACCAAGATCCGCACTGATTTATCCTACAATCGTTTGCAACGCAGCGTTAACTATCATCCATCGAAATCAAAGAAATTAACACCTACCACATTCGGTCATATCCAACCAACTTATCTTTACTTACCTTTGTCGAACCTTGTTACTAGATCTCAGTTGTTCCCCTAAATCACACGATGCACCACCTTTGTGACTTTCGATTCCACGAGTAACTGAAATATAATGAATCAAATGAGAAGTGATTTAAATCGACTTATAAGAAAAATCCTCAAAACTGATTGGCATAAAGGAGATAGGCATTTTTTAGCTTTTTCCTATAATCTTCTATAAGAAAAGAAATAAAGGCTAAAGTTCTTACCGGAACGATTGCTTGGCCGAAATGACGATAGAAGGAACCGCTACTCTCTAAGCCTAGATTCTATCTAAACTTAATTTAATCACAACAGGAGGTGTATGAACTAGGGTATTCAGTTTTGAAGGAATAGACCAAAATGATGGCCTAGGTTCGGCTAGGAAGAGAATTGAATTTGACTTGGAAAAGAATGAGTGAGGGGCGGAGCAATAAGATTCGGTTCCAAGAGATAAACAGGGAATCAGTTCACCCCTAGCTAGAGCAAAGAAAGATGAATAAAAAGATTCGAAGAGACGAGAGAAAGGTTATGCAAAAACTAGAGGAAATATGAGATTCAGCTCTACCAAAGAAACAAAGGAGAAGGGAATGAAAGTATAGGTTCGGCTCTTACAAGATAAGTGAAGTAGAGCCCTTGTGGTATGGTAAGTTTTAGCAATGAAGCAAAAGTAGAGAACCCACTAACGAAAAGCACCAAATTGTACAAAATGAGATCCCCCAAACGGCAAAAACAAAATGCCAAACTCTCAAAAGTCCCTAAATCAAAATCAGTACCAAATGGCCGAATACACACCCCTTAGACACCCAAATTTGGCCAACTCTCTCCTCACTCTTCAATCCCCAAATTTCCTCCCTGATTTGCTCCTTAATCCACTCTTCTACGAATTCAAATTTCAATTCAAACTTGCCATGATCCAGTCAACAACCACCTTTAGAGTTTGAACCCCAGCCTACCACTTGCCGGACACTCCTAGCAAAAATATATAAATGCTTGCTTGAAAGGGGATTTGAACCCCAATCCCCATTGTTTATGGCGCCACACTCCTTGCTCCCCACCTTGCTAATGATGCCACAGCCACTCCACCACTAGGCTCCTTATGACATGAGTTCACAAAAATTAAACTTAAACCCCGCGAGCTAACATCCCTACTTTCCTAAGCCAAAAATCAAAATTCCACCAAGACTTAGGCTTTAACCCAGGCCTTCCAAAGACCCCCTAAACACACCCAAACACCAACATAGAACACCCAAATATGCAGTTACTAAAAATAAGCAAAAGCACAGAAGCCCTAAAATATGGGGCGTTACATTTACTGTCCCAACAGACTTTCACAGAAGGTGCCATGGGTCTCTCCATTATGGACTTATACATAAATTCATGTCGTTACCTACTAGTTTGATTACATTTTATCAAAGGCTTCACCATGGACATTCATATCATTGTAGCATATTATGTCATAGGTCTTAGCCACATGGGCTTACACACCTTCATATCTTGATTTGCCAATTCGGTCTTCATTTTACTAGAGGCTACACCATAGGTGTTTTCATATCATACATTGCCATAGGTCTAAACCACATGGTATTACACTTATTTTCGTATTATCATCTGTCAGTCTAGTTAGCATTATAACTACCCTACTAGAGGCTTCACAAAGGGCATTACTCAAAATTCACTTACAAGATTGTTCGCACACCTGATCTATTCATATTTTTCCTTATATCATACTTTACCTACATACTTTCTAATCAACATTCTTTTCAAACAAAACTTTATACATATCATCATAGCACACATATCATCTTTAGTATTCTTTATATATTTATTAATTATCAGAGATGTCATTATCATTTATATATATACTTTTACTTGAATAGTTTTCATGTAAGAGTAAGGATAAAGACTCACTCGACATTCACCCAAAATATAGCTTGAACTCCAATTGAACTAGTAGCAAGAATTGCTTAAAGAATAGAGATTCACCATTAAAACCCATTTTCATACCAATTGTTAACAAACTTATTGTTTCAAAAACTTAACTTAGTGTAACACCCCTAACTCGTATCCGTCATCGAAATAGGGTTATGGAGCATTACTTGAGTTTACATTTTAGAACTTTTCAAAAATATAAATCATTTACTTTACAACATTTATCATAGCAAATTCCTTCAATAACATACATATTGTCCTTTATACGAGCCCTTGAGGCCCTAAAAACACATTAGAAACAAATCAGGACTAAATTGGAAACATATAGAAATTTTAGGGAAAAAATGAAAAATTTCAAAATGTAGGGGTCTGTAACACCCCTAACCTGTATCCATCACCAGACTAGGGTTAGAAGCATTACCAGACAATTTAAAACTTTTCAGACATTTCACAATCATCAACATCATATCATAATCAGACATCATCAATGAGTCCCTTATGAAGGTAACCGAGACCTTAAACATGCATTAGAAAAAGGTTGGGGCTAAACTGAACATTTAGAAATTTTTTTTCAAATCTTAAACATTTTCCAAAGATATAAAGGTCACACGCCCGGTTGGTCAGGCCGTGTGCCTTACACAGCCTCCAGACACACCCATGTGTCTAGGCCGTGGCAAAACAGGGCATACATACTGACTTGTTCACATGGCCATGAGACACGCCCATGTGCTCGACTGTGTGAAACTTAAGGGAGCTACTGACTTGTGTACACGGCGCACGGCTACACTCCCATGTGCCAGACCGTATGCCATCCACGGCCACTAGACACGCCCGTGTGTCTAGGCCATATCAAACCTGTAGGGTATACTGTCTTAATTCAAAAAGGTACCCTAGGGGACACACGGCCGTGTACTATGACTGTGTGTCACACATGGCCGAGACACACGCTCGTGTCTCTACCCGTGTGGACAAAAATAGGCCATTCAAAAAGCCAACCTTGCCACCCTTTTTGGGTCATCCCTACAAGCCAAAACCAACACATTCTATACCATAATTCTCAACTGAATCACAACCAATATACACACATTTCTTGTCATAAAATCATCATACACAATCATACTATATAGCCATACTAATTCATGCCAAAACATAAGTAAATTCCATACCAAAACTTATAAAACATAGTTCATTTTATAACATATTCTATCCCATATCAAAACTTACCAAATTCCTAATATCGTCATACCAAAATGACCATTTCTTATTAGGCCATATTTGCCATATAAACATACCATATTTGTTTCACAAGTCACATACCAAAAACTAACATATATACATCCATTAGTTAGCCATATCACATGGCATAACTCATTTATAACTCAAAACATATCTCATAATATCTAGACTATACATGCCATACTAAACATTTACACATTCAAAAATGGTACCAAAACAAGGTTCGATAGTGTGGTGATGATCCTTGACGACCCCCGAACTCCCTGTAGCAACGATATCTATAAAACAGTTGAAAAATACATAGAGTAAGCTATATACAAATAAATTAAAAAGATAATTCACATATAAATCATCTTAATAGCATAAATATCATAACCATTCACTTAACCTTTCATGAGCTATCACATACTCATATGTATACACAAATATCATATGTTCTCAATTCAATCTCACATATAACATATTTCATTTCCATGAACTTATACTTATCACATACTTATCATTTCATATAAACAAGCCTTTCATGTTTAGATTTTAGTACTATACAAACGCACCTGAATCGGATACACATTCATTCATACATTATTTCTCTTAGTTTCTCAATAAGCCGTTCAGAAACTATTAGATATACAGTAAGCTCAGGAAGCTCGTACAATGCCAACGTCCCAGACGTGGTCTTACATGTATTCACATATCGATGCCACTGTCCCATATAGGGTCTTACACGAAATCAGATACGATACCGATGTCCCAGACATGGTCTTACACATAGACTCTAATCGAAGCCTATGTCCTAGACAAGGTCTTACACGATATCTCAGATCGATGCCAACGTCCCTGACGTGGTCTTACACGGTATCCCATCTCAAAGTTCCTTGGTTCATATAGAGTTTTTCACAGATAATCATGTTATGGAAATATCTCAGATTACATTCATTTGATTCTCATGATCTTTCAATAGTAATTACACAGCACATAGGTATAATTTAATAAATAGTACATTTATTTGTATATTGAGTTACCTCGTACGGATTATAACGATAATGATCTGCTATTCAACGACTTTCGATTTTTCCTGATCTAAATTTGTTTTCTTTGTTTCTTGATCTAAACACATTCAAATTTAGCTCATTCAATCTCTATTTCATCCAAATCAATCCACATACTCATATTTAGGGAAATTTACAAATTAGCCCCCATATTTTCACATTTGGACAATTTAGTCCCTAATTCACAAAATCACAAAATACACAAAATTTCATTTGTAACGCCCTAAATTTGGGCTTAGAAGTATTGGGCCTTGAGCAAGGGAACAGTTAAGAGACAGCACAAAAATATTTATGTGTGCAAGAAAGTGACATAAATGAATGTCTGCTTCAGTGGTTAAGTGATTTAGGAGTGTTTGAGAGTGTCTGAAAGGTCTAGGGTTCAAGCTGTAGCTTGGACAAAATTTTTTTGTTTTTATTAAAGTAAACCCCTAGCTTTGGGCCAATAGGCTTATAATTAAATATTGGTCAACCATGACACAAAAAGCCTAGTGGTATGTTGGTAAATGGCGTGTGGATGTGTCCTTGGGGTCTGAGGTTCAAGTCTTGGCGTATGCAGATTTTTTGTTTACTTACTTAATTGAACTCTAGATTTGGCTTGTAGGCTTTTAAATTATTGCGATTAATATAGGGCACAAGAAGCACATGTGGTTGGCGGCATGTTAGGGTGGCTAAGGGGCTTGAGTTCGAGTCTTGTATTGCACAAATGAATATTCATTTTGCTCCTTACCGTGGGGGTGTCCTTGTTTGACAAAATTTGAGGAGTTTGAGGGTGATTTAAATTGTGTGGTTGAAGGATTTGAGGAGTGATCAGTGTAGGGGTTAGGGGAGTGTTTTGTGGAGGAAAGTTAGGAGGGAAGAGGTTGAATGGGGTTTGAATTGGATGGAGAAGAAATTCTAGGAATTGTGGGAGGATATTCAGCTAGTAGGATATTGTAGGTGAGATAGAATTGGTTAAGGGATCTTGAGAGTGATAAGGGGAGAAATAATAGGAGGTTTGAGGGGAGAGAAAGAAGTGTGTCGAATGTGGACACTTGGCACACAAGAATTTGGCTTGGAGGAGTTGAGTACACTTTTGGAGTTTTTACTGCAATTACCGAATGTGTTTCTTTTGTTCTTTCAGGTTTGTGTTGTTTTCTTCTTATTGTTCAACTATTCTCCCCTTTTCGGTCAGATAATTGGTTAGCCGACTCCCTGTATGACTCATTCTTCTTTTTTCTCCCTTATTTTGTGTTTACTTTTGGCCGACATCTTCTTCCCTTACTTGGCCGAATATTCTCTATCCTGTTTCAATAACTCTTTCATTCTTTCGTTTGGTTACTTTGACCGATTCTCTATTGTCCCTTTTACTCTCTTTGTGAACTTTCTTCCTTTTCCCAATTCTGGTGTTGGTCGGATACCCTGATTCCCTCACTCTCTAAACCTTTCGGCTTCAGTTCTTGGCGGCTACTGACCACCCCTCGGTGGCTGTACATTACCTCTACCCGTAGCTTACATCTGATCCTGCCTATGAGGGCACTCTCTAATATGATGCTCCATCGATCCGCATCCCAGACAGGCTCTCATCTTTCTCCAGCATTTTCCCACATGGCGTCTCCCACAATTAGCACAAGGTGGTAACCCAAAGGTGCCAAAAGGGGGCCCATCTCTAACTGGCCCATCTACTCTGGCCTGTTTCCTAGGCCTCTAAATGAATCTTGAAGGCTCTACATATCTCTTATTCCTACCCTTTTCCTTTTGCTGATTTTGATGCTCAATGCGCTTAACCTCCTCAGCAACTTTTGCCCTATCCACCAGTGCAGCAAAATTTCACTCCCTCTGTAGAGCTATCAGAACACGAAGGCTATCTCTGAGGCCGTCCTCAAAATAAACGCAGCACTCATATTTTGTAGTTACAATCCCACGAGCATACCGACTAAGTCACAAAAATTCTGCCTCGTACTCAGCCACCGATTTATCCCATTGAACCAAATTCAGAAATTCCTTCCTTCGGGCATCCCCATAACTTGTGTCCACATATTTCTCTTGGGATGCAGATTTGAAGAACTCCCAAGTCAACTGGTCAGGCTGAGCTCCTTCTTTTACAGTGAGCCACCACTCGCAAGCTTCATCTCGCAGCAGTGATACTGCACTTTTTGACTTCTGTTCAGGGGTGCAGTCCAGGTCATCCATTATTCTCTTTGTGGCCTCCAACCAATATTCAGCCACACTAGGGGCTACTCTAGCAATGCCCCTAAAGATTTCCACTCCATTCGACTGGAGTTGTTTCGTAACCAACCCACGGCCCCTAGTACCATTATTGGGCCTAGCGACCTTTTCCAGTATCCTTAGCATTGCTTGGGACAATGCATCATCCCCAGTGGCCCGATCGTATGATCCCATCTCAGTTATTGGTGAAGCCGAAGCCTCCTCCACTTCAACATTGGGCATATGACCTGATGCCGAAGACCCAGCCCTATCACTTCCACGGCCTCTACCACGGCCTCTTACACCTCTTCTAGCACTCATCATTGATTCGTGTATTTATCTAAATTAGAATTTTTATGAAATTTAGTTCATAATTTTAGTAGTTAAGCAAATTTTTATGGAAATAGTAGTTTAGAGTTGTGTCTGTAGTCGTAAGTCCACTACAGTTTTAGTCTTCTAAGGTTTCAGTCCTACTCTAACTAAAGA
Organism: Gossypium stocksii; assembly: GCA_020496765.1. NCBI lineage: Eukaryota > Viridiplantae > Streptophyta > Magnoliopsida > Malvales > Malvaceae > Gossypium > Gossypium stocksii. The sequence continues at coordinate 58,776,529 of CM035626.1, forward strand.
GTCTTAGTTGTTTCCTATCTCAAGTAATCATAGTTGTTTGCTATAGTATAACAGTATACAAACAACTCAGTATTAAAAGTACTTACTTGGCTCGACGCCGGAGACTCGGTGTGCAACACAGTAAAAACCTTCAAAATATTTTGATTCACTTGTAAACAGTTTTAAAATCCAAAAACTAAGGCCCATTTCACAGTCTGAGTTTTGCAATCGGGCTCTGATACCACTAAATGTAACGCCCCAAACTTGGCCCAGATGTTATGGCCGAATCTGGCACTGTCACATTGAAGGGTAGGTCGTTCAAGTTGATGTTGTCGGCGTACTTTAGTTTAAAACGGAAAACATTTGAAACCTTGTTTGATTGTAAATTTGAAATAAATCTTTGTTATTTGAAAACCTTACTTTGAGATCCTTGTTAAATTCCTTTGTTTATTTTTAGCGGAAGCTCTTGTTTTGAAAACGTTTGTGTTTGTAAATCAAGTTTGCGTAGAAATACCATTTTAGTTTCATATTTAAGAGAATAGGTTTAACCAACGAGTTAAGCAAATACGACATAAATCCAAAACCCAAATCATACTGGAGAATAGCCTTATTACAACAGAAACCCAAAAAAGAAAGCAAATATTAAATAATGTAAAATAAAATACTGAAATTTAAAATTACTTGTAGTGTGGCCACCTCCGAGTCCTTTCCATACGTCAAACTGCCTACTGAGGATTACCTGAAAAAAATTAAAAAGAGGGGGTGAGTTTGCAAAAACTCAGTGTATAACCCTCGTCAAGCATATAACTTGCAACAAACAATTTGGGCCTAAGCCTAGTTCAATAACGGCGGCCTTTGGGCCTTAGCCAATAACGGCCTCAGTTGGGCCTAAGCCCATATCACAATAAACAGTGGCATTTGGGCCATAGCCCATAATGGCCTCGGTTGGGCCTGAGCCCATCTCAATATCAGAATCAAAGTATGCAGTGCATAAATACCCATACCAACCCTACACTCCGTCTCTTGTCTAGCCCTCCACTCTTGTGGGGATAAAATCGACCCACCCATCCCTACACTCCAATGTAGTGGCGGTTGCGGCACTAACCAATATCCATTGGTAGGTCCACAGTCGTCTTGGGTGACCCATGTAACCTTACCAGAATAGGTCCACAGTCACCTCGAGCGACTCGTGTGACCAGGTCCACAGTCGTCTCGGGTGACCCGTACGACCATAACAAATCAATCACTTCCTATATTCCATAATCCCAACCCATATGCAACATAATATCACATGAATGCAATTCAAATATATATATGGCATACAAAATCATACATATAACATGTAGGGGCATTTTAGTCATTTTGCCTTGAAGGGCACATCAATCATTTCTCATCGTGGGCGTAAGTACTTATTTCGGCCCATTACTAAGTTCACAATTATCCAGTGTTACTTATGTCACTTTTAGCAACTTTTAATACCTTAGGGCCCAAAAGCCCATTATGTGGCCCAAGTAGGGCCCACACTCTCGTCTGGCCCGCTGAGCCCAAATCTACCATTGGCCATGGAGTCGACATGACTGGCTCATCATTTCTTACCAATTGATCAATTTTACTCGGTCGGGCCCACGGGCCTATTGGGCCCATTTGGCCCATTTAGGCCCAGTTGGCCAAAATGCGGCCTAAGCTCATGAGATCTCTCATGGGACCTCTATCGTCGTATCGATCTTTCCACATGAGCATTCGTACACTTGTGTGGTTACCGTAGCCAAACTTTTCAACTTTTTGACTTTTCGGCATTTTGGCTTTTGCCGATCTATGGTGTGTGCGGTGTGTGTACACACCTTTTTGAGAAACGGCACTCAAGTCCACAAGTCTAGAACCTATAACCAATCAAGAGTTATCATTAGTCTTCCTATCAATAAAGACCCTAAGAAACTTGTTCCCAGATCACTAATCAATACTCACCTTGTCCAAATCGATTTATCTTTCATAGATCGTTGATTACGAAACACCCTCAACTCCTTGCGAAATATCTGAATCACAAACGTAATCTCTCAGTTGTTAATATCAAATAACTAGTGCTAATCAAAAGCTAAAGTATTAAAACTTAAGCCCCACACCAAGATCCAACATTCGACCTTATCGAAATCTCCTTGGCAGATTACTTACCTTCAATCAATCGATGAGCGAAAGATCTTAACCACCACCCTCCCAGCCTTGACAATGCCACACCTATCAGAGAGTAAAGGGAATCGACAACCTTGAAAGAGATCAAAAAGAATAGAAGAAGATCTAGTTCACTTATAGATTGTGCGATCATTTCCCAACAGGAAATCAGATCGAAAAGAGTATGGGTTGAAGAGGCAAGATTCGGTTTTGCTTTCTTGATGAAGAAGAAGTAATCGGTCTACCCTAGGAAGAGAAAGAAAAGTGGAGAATATGTATTGGCTAAAGCAAGAAGAAAAGAGAATCGGCTATACTTGAGAATGAATGAAACGCATAGAGAAGAATACTTTTGAATTTGGAAAATGAAAGAAATAGCATAAGAGGGAGAGGAGAGCAATTCGACACTCAAAAGAAAGGGCAATAGAGATACCGATTAAGAAATAGGCAAGTTGTGTAGAGAGAATCGACAAAAAAAAATAACAATAGGCAAATTGGGGAGGAAAGAAGAAAAATGCCCAAATGGTACCCCGAATTGACCAAAATCAGAAAGTAAAAAGAAAACCGAGAACCCTCTAGCAAAATTTAGCTATACCCAAAATAAAACTCCCCTAAATACAGAAAATGAACCATTTCTTCCCCTTAGCTAAATTCTTGTGCTACCAAAGTCCACATTCGGCCCCAACTCCTCAACAAACCACATCTCCTTAATTTTCTCCCTTTATCACTCTATAATCCACTCCTAAATCTTCTCACTTGACCAATTCAAATTCTCCAACCACAGAGTTCAATTCCAACACTAACTCTTGCCTTCCCATATGCAAAATAAATAACCCCATTTCATGCAGGGAGACTTGAACCCTGCACCTCCTTGCCATGCATGTGACGCCACCTCCCTGCATCTCATGTGGCGCTACTTTGCCTCTCCACCACAGGCTTCCTTGTATCATATTCTATCCCCATTTATTTAAAAGACATATTGCCTGAAGTCAAAGTTCCCACAAGGCTAAAAACCAAAATTTTCCTATACCAAAGCTTAGACCCAGGACTTCATAAAAACCCCTTAACATTCCAAAATCACCTACCAACACACCAACATACAACTCTGCCAAAATCTAGCTCTCCAAAAAAAAAAAAATTAAATGCTCCCATGCCCAAGGCCCAATTTTTCTAGGCCCAAAGTTTGGGGCGTTACATGTGTTCATTTGGGTTTCTAGAACTCTCGATGAGTGAAGGGGTTTTCGATAGTATGTCATCTAAAGGGACATCAATGGTGGCGAGTAGTGGCTGTCCTGAGAAGGGATCATGAAGGGTGCCAATGTCCCTGCCCCTAGATTTAAGCCGCGTAAAGTGTCAGCGGTTAGGATTTTTCGCCAAGGTGTGGCAGGGTGGCTACACCAGTCACTAGGCCAAATGAGCAAGCCACAAATGACTAATTGTAACGTGCAGTAGGTAATCTTTGGACAAGTGTCTCAGTTGGATTTTGTTAACTCGTTAATAAACGATTAATCGTAGTTGTGATTGAATGTAAGCTTTGGCGCTCATGGACTTCTCACACATTTTTGCAAACAGGTGTGTAATAGTACCCTGTATTCGGTAGTCGGTGAAAAGCCGAAAAGTGTGTAACCATACTGTTATATTCGTAATCGAAAAAAATTAGAAAGCCGAAAAGTACGACAACTGATGCCACACGGGCGTGCGAACGCACATGTGGAAAATCGTGACCACGAAACATGAGCGTATGACTGAAATACCCTCGTAGGGTAAAATGATCGAAATGCCCCCTAGGGTAAAATGACCAAAATACCCTCGTAGGGTAAAACAACTGAAATACCCCCGTACGGTAAAATAATCAAAATACCCTCGTAGGGTAAAATGACCAAAATACCCTCATAGGGCAAAATGACTGAAATTCCCCTGTAAGGTAAAATGACTGAAATACCCCGTAGGGTAAAATGATCGAAATACCCTCGTAGGGTAAAATGACCAAAATACCCTCATAGGGTAAAATGACTAAAATACCCCCATATGGTAAAATGATTGAAATACTCTTGTAGGGTAAAATGATCGAAATACCCCCATAGGATAGATCTCATGGACATGTGGGAATATTAGACCAGGCTATGTTGCACATATAGCTAAGGTCATTTCTGCGCTTAGTGGGCTACACGAGTGTGTGGGCCCACATGGGTCGTATAATGGGCTTTGGGCCATTCACACTGTTATGCATGTTGAGATACTCGAGTCGTCCGAGATGACTATGGACCTTCTGATGGGTCAGTAAGTGTGTCTAGACCCATCCTAATGAAAATGACTGTTATGCCCCTGGAGGTAAATTGATTGATTTGCTTATGTTATGTGTGACCATGATTGAGCATGACATGTTGCATTCACGTATGTTATTATGACATGACATTTTGCATGGGGTTGGGATACTGTTATGCAAGAAGTATACTGTACTGGTGGCTGTGCCACACATACTGTTACTAGCAGCTTTGCTGTGATGTTGTTACTGGCAGCTTTGCTGCGATACTATTACTGGCAGCTCAGCCGCGATATTGGTGTATTGGCTGGATGGGTCGATTTTATCCCCACACGGTGTGTTGGTGGTACGGAGTGGTGTGTCTGGCTAGATTGGGGTGGGATTTCTGTTGCATTTCTGTCTGCATTTCTGTTTTGTTACTGATATTGTATTGGGCTTTAGCCCACACATAATCTATTCTGACTCTGTAATGGGCCAAGGTCCTACTGTACTGTTTCTGAATAGGGCTCAGGCCCAAACTATTACTGCATTCTGTATGCCTAACTGATTATATTAGGGGATTACACACTACGTTTTCATAAACTCACCCCGTTGGTTAACTGTATAGGTAATCCCCAGCGTTAGGCAGAATGGTGCTGTGAGGGACTTGGAAGAGGCCACATGACTGCTCCTGTTTCTACTTTCGACTTTTTATTGCAATAAGGCCTCTTTTGGATTTTATTTTTAATGTGGTTTTGTTACTCTATTTTATAAACTGCTAGATGTAGGAGAAAGACGAGTTTTTCAAAAGATTGACAATAACGCAAGACTTTTAAATGCTTTGTTAGATAACACAAAGAGGCTAAATAAAGATTTGGTTTTTTAATCGATAACATGTTTTAAAATTAAATAACTCTTCAATGACATGCGTTTTGGAAATGAACAACCCATTTTGAAATCACTGTTTGATTAAATAATTTTAAGGTTTCCAACGTCATCAAGGTTTTTTTGTTTCACACTCCAATGTGACATCGCCAGATTCGGCCATAACGTCTAGGCCGGGTTTGGGGTGTTACATCATTACACTTATACCTGGCCGAATTTCTATTGTATTCAAATAAGCCCATATATCATATTTATTTCACAAATTTATTCCTCCAAAATCTCATTTTCATAATTTAGTTCAAATAACTCAAATTCATCAAAAATCCAAGGACAAAACATGTTTATCTATGACATATCTTTCATTATACAACAAATTCCATCACAAAGCCCATATACTCTTCAATGGCACATTTCATAATGTTTAATAAAAATAGAAATTTAGACATGGGCTTTGTAGTATACGAAGAAACGATAACAAAAACGTACAAATTATCAAAAACTAACCAAAATCATACCTTGAATTAAGCTTGGTAATGGCCGAATATAACAAAGCATGAAACCCTTTTTCTTTTCTTTGTGTTTTTGGTGGAAGAACATGAGCATCACTAATTTTCATGCTTTTGTTTTCTTTAATGAACATAAATAATTCAATTACAAGATTAACCTTGTAAAATAAACATATAAAACATATCATATTAAGGCCATAAATGTCCACTACCCTTCGAAATGGTTTAATTACCACATAAGACCATTATAAACAAAAGCCATTTCAATTAAAAACATTGAACATATGGCATGCTAATTTTACTTTTTGTGCGATTTAATCCTTTTTTCAAATTAAGCACTTAAACGGACAAATTAGTTCATAGAAATTTCACAGATATTAATTCACATATCACAGACACAGAAAATAATATTAAAATATTTTCTTACTCGGATATGTGGTCTCGAAACCACTATTTCAACTAGGGTCTAAACTAAACCACTATTCCAACTAGGGCCTAAACTGGGTTGTTACAAGGTCACACGGCCGTGTGGCCAGGCCATGTGGACATTCGAAGTAGGGACACACGGCTGTGTCTGTGCCCGTGTAACTCACTAACTTGGGTCACACAGCCAAGGCACACACATGTGTGCTAGGCCATGTACCCTTCGAAATAGCCTCATATGCCTGTGTGCCAGGCCGTGTGCTAGATCATCTAATATCCTAAGTTGCAACCCTTTGAAAGCTGCAAGGGACACACGGTTGAGACATATGCTTGTGTGGACTAAAAATAGGCCACTTTCAAGCCATTTTTCTCACCCAAACAATCATCCACCTACCATCAATTTTCCACATATAATCAAGCACCCAAAGTGCAACAATTCATGCTATAACAAGCTATCCAATCAAGGTAGATAAGCATACAACCAATGCACCTAAAACGCACCTCAATTACAACCATCAAACACGTATATCCATATACATAAATTGGCCAAAAGTTCAACTAACTTATAACTAAACTTATGTCATAACTACCACTTTGTTCACATATCAAATTCACATTCAATTATACCAAATTTACCATTTAACAATTAGCATCAATAATCATATATGACGACTACATTTTTCATACTGCTATGAACATGTTCAACTTCATCATAAGACCACATACATATATCAACATATCAACCATTCAAAGTGTCAAATTTACAGGCCAAAACATAATGGCTAAAATATAAACCAAAATGACATATATATATATACCAAACTTGTCAATTAAACATTAGACATCATCCACCAATACATGCCATTATAACCTTAACCAAGATATCAAAATCTACCGATATAATCGTTGGATAGTGTGATAGATTTTTTATGAGCTGCCAACCCAATCGAGCTTCCGATAATCTGTAAGGTAAAGGTAAAACAACTACGTCAGCAATGAATGCTTAAAAAGCTCGTATAAAATTTGATCATATCAATCCATTTCAAATATGAAATTTATACATATCAAAGATAATCCTATACCAATACCGCAAGATTCATGAAACCATATTCAAAAACTCACAAAGTACATGAATCCACAAAATCACATATACATATCATCCCCAGCATATTAAGATTTTTTACAAAACTTTAAACCCTTTCAGATTTTCTTATTTTCATTTTCATTTCATTACTTTCAATTGCATTTACTATCTTTAGCTTAAATAACAACAGAAATTCAATTCATCATTCCCTTTTTCATTATTTTACACTTCAAGTATGAACTTACTATTTCATTACCTTTCCATGTAACACCCCTAACCCGTATCCGTCACCGGAACAGGGTTATGAAGCATTATTGGAGTTTATAGGAAAAATACATATAATTTATATTATTTACTATTCATATTCGAAACTAAACATATCGTCCCTTTATTTGACTCTCGAGGCCTAATTTAAGCATTAGAAACAAGTCGGGACTAAATCAAAATCTCAAAGAATTTTTCGCAAAACTTTAAGAATTTTCTTATATACAACGGTGACACGCCCGTGTGAGTAGGCCGTGTGGCTCACACGGCCAAGTGCCGTGCCCATGTCTTAGTCCGTGTGGCATATGAGGTAGGGCACACGACTGTATCCCTAACCTGTGTAATTCTCTAACTTGTAATTTAATTAACTACATGGGTCACAAGGCTAAGTCACACGCTCATGTGCTAGGCCGTGTGGACAATTTAATTTTTGAAAATTAGGTACAGGTTTCACACGGCCAAGGTACACGCCCGTGTTCTAGGCCATGTGTTTCACACGGCTGAGACATATACCTGTCTCTACCCTGTGGCCAATTCTGAGCATTTTGTTTCTTAATTTTAAGATGCAGGGAACACACGGCCAAACCACATGCCCATCTTCCAGGTCGTGTTTGTAACACCCCTAACCCATATATGTCATCGGAACAGGGTTACGAAGCATTACCGGAGTTTTCAGAACAAATACAATTAATTTATATCATTTACTATTCATATTTGAAACTAATTCTATCGTCCCTTGATTGGACCCTTGAGGCCTAATTTAAGCATTAGAAGTAAGTCGGGACTAAATTGGAAAATCAGAAATTTTTTTGTGAAATTTCAATATTTTTCTTATATTCAGGGGTCACACGCCTGTGTGGTCAAGCTGTGTGAGCCATGTAACATGCCCATGTCTCAGGCCATTTGGCATACAAGGTAGGGCACATGCTCATGTCCCTAACCCATGTAACTCTCTGACTTGCAAGTTAAATAAGTGCATGAGTCACATGACCAAGTCACACGCTCGTGTGATAGGTCGTGTAGATAATTTAATTTTTGAAAATTAGGTACAGGTTTCACGCGGCCATGACACACATCTGTTTCTAGGCTGTCTATTTCACAAGGCTGAGACACACACTCGTGTCTTTGCTTATGTGCCCAATTCTAAGCATTCTGTTTCTCAAATTTAAGATGCAGGGGACACACAGCCAAACCACATGCATATGTACAAGCCGTGTCCCACACGGTCAAGACACACGCCTGTGTGTCTTCTTCCCGTGTGGACAAATTAAAGCCATTTCCTAGCCTTATTTTCTCACCCAAACTTGCCATCAACCTACACCAAAACTTACAAGTATATATCAACTAATTCAAGCATCATAACCTAGCAAATCCTATAATCTAACATAGTATATCCACACATGTACATGCACTCATGTTTATAACCTTACCTTTTTGTAAAGATTTATATTTTACCCTAATTCAATCAAATCATACTATACACTTATATATTAAACAAGATATACCTTATAGCAATATACCAAAATATATTATCATTAGCCATTCCAATGGCTATATTACAAACAACCATTTACATGCTAACATTGGCAAAGATAACATATACATAACATTATACCCTAAATAAATTTTCTAGTTATACCAAAACAAGCAGGTGGATAGTGTGATGATACTCCGACCGATCTCTGACCTTTGTGAGCTTCCGAGCACTATAAAATAGGGAAAAGAGAATCTAGTAAGCATTTAATGCTTAGTAAGTTTGTACAATAGGAATTAAACTTACCAATCATGTTCATTAATATTAAGCACAAAAATATCATGCTTCCCATAAATTTAGCAAATTGCCTAAACACATACACTTAATCAAACAAGTTAGTCATATAATTCATGTGTATATCAAATATGTATAGTTGAGCTCATCATGCCGCAACTTTCATGTATTTCATATACATTCGGTACATCTTTCTTTTGATCTCACAATTTCTCATGTTAGGGATATTGTCCATTGAATTACTGAAATATCGATGGATACTCGGGTAGTACACTCAAGGTCTACAATTCAAAAATTCGTCAAGTCATTTCCAAGGGTACCCATTAGGGCACATAATCAAAGAGCACACCCTCGAGCCACATATAAGGATGCTTAGATGAGCCATGTAACCACGTAATAGGACACAATACGAGCTAATTAGAAAACTCATAAGAGTTTTACTAAGTAAGCTCATAGAGCTTATCAAATGTCTCTAAAGAGATAATATTAAGGAACATCGGATAGGTTAACAAGGAGTTCAAGTGAGCCATGTTAGGAAGCTCAAAAGAGCCTATATCAAGACGCTCACATAGAGCTGCATTTGTGTCTGCATTATATCCTGGATCACAACTAATCAAGTCATGTAACAGGATGCTTACCCAGAGCTACAGTAGTGCGCAAGACACACTAAAACACTACCAATCAGGATGCTCCCAGGAACTATATAACAGAATGCTCGAGAGGGCTATATTAGGGATTACTCATTCCAGATAAATCCCATCCACAACATATGCAATGAAACAACCCATTTTCAGTGAGGTCAGAATAGTGGTTTCAGGACAACAAATCTAACCCAAAAATAAATTTCACTTTTATTTTATATTTAGCTCGGATGAGTAATCCTATTTACCTCATTATAGAAAGGATTTACCCAAACGGGTAATCTTGATAATCTACTTCTCGAGTACGTTACAATTAGGGTTTAGCCTAGACTGTTAATCCTAATTGAGCTCTTCTGAGCATACATTATATAAAGGATTTAGCCTGGACTAGTAATCTTGTTATACGATTTGTGGCTTAAGAGTGTTTTTCCTTGATTAAGTGCCCTAATAGGTACTCTTGAAAAAGTATTGAAGGGTTATTGAATCGTACACCTCAAGTGTACCACTTGAGCATCCATCAAAATTTTAATGATTCAAAGGACACAACTCTTGACATGGTATGAAAAATATGAGAGGAAATGATAAGGGCATGAAAGAATATTGCATGATGAGCTCATCTATCCTTACTTGATGTATATGTAAAGTTTGTGACTAACATGTTTGATTGGATGCATGTGTTTAGGCAATTTTGTCAAATGGAAACATGATATTGTATGCTTAGATTTAATAAATGGGATTGGTATACGAACTTACTAAGCATGTATTGCTTACTTCATTTTATTTTTCCCCCTATTTTATAGTGCTCGAAAGCTCACAAAGGTTGGAGATCATTGGAGCATCGTTACATTATCTACTAGCTATTTTGGGTACATAGAGTAAAAAAATCATTTTGGTATAATGTTATGTATAGGAGAAATTGGCCTTTTGTGGCTTGATGTTTGATAATGATATTTGTAATCTAACCATTGGAATGGATAGTGGTGGTTGTTTTGATATACATGAAATGTCATGTAATGGTAGCTATGTAACATACCAAACTGACCCGGACATTATGGCTGAGATCCGGCAGTGTCACATTAAGGGGTGACTCGTACTAATCTAAATTGTTGAAACCTTAAAAACATTATGCAATTTATGATATAAAACAGGGTTCTCAAGTTGTATTTCTTTTGAAAACAAAAACCAATGGAAACTTGTTTATTTGCGAGTTTAGTTAAAATCTTGAGTTTGCTATTTGAAAACCTTGGTTTGTATTCTTTGATAAATTCCCTTGTTTATTTACAACGAAAGCTCTTGTTTTTAAAACGTTCATGTTTTTAGGTTGAGTTTACGTTGAAACATTACGTTAAAAAAATAACTTCAATTTAAAAGTTAAGCCCATACGAGAATAAAATCTAAACCAAATCAAAACCAGAGGAAAGGCCTTATTACAACCAAAAACCCAATAAAGAAAAATAAATACTGACTAAATAAAATAAAATATTGAACTAAATCAACTTGTAGTGTGGCCACCTCCAAGTCGTCCCATACGTCGAACTGCCTACCAAGGGTCACCTTAAAAAAATTAAAAAGAAGGGGATGAGTTTTTGAAAACTCAGTGTGTACACCCTCAACAACTACAAAACAAGCATTAATCAGTTTGGGCCTAAGCCCACTCCAATAACAGTGGCTTTTGGACCCTGGTGCAATTCGCCTCAGTTGGGCCTGAGCCCATATCACATTAATAATAACAATATATGCAATGCACAAATGTCCCATCCAACCCTACACTCCCCCTTCTAACCCTACACTCCTGTGGGGATTAAATCGATCCACCCATCCCTGCACTCCAATGTAGCACCAGTTGCAGCACTATCAATATTACAACAGAGCTGTCAATCACATATTAGGCTTAATAAACCGTCGCTGGATCCACAGTCGTCAAACGATCGTGCCATCCTCACATATCAATCACTTCCTCCAAACATAATCCAAACCCAAATGTAGCATAATATCACATGAATACAACGTAAATATATATATCATACATATAACATGTAGGGGTATTTTAGTCATTTTGCCCTTAGGGGCAGATCGGTCATTTTTCATTGTGGACCCTAAATACATAACTCAGCTCGTTAACAAGTCCACAATCATTCAGCACGTTTTATGCTATTTTTAGCGATTACGAAAACACTAGGGCCCAAAAGCCCAATACGTGGCCCAAATGGGGCCCACACTCTTATTTGGCCCATTAAGCCCAAATCTACCATTGGCCATGTAGCCAACATGACCAGCTTATCATTTCATACCCATCCATCAATTTTGCACGTGTTGGGCCCACGGGCCCATTGGCCCATTTGGCCCATTTCGGCCCAGTTGGCCAAGATGCGGCCCAAGACCTGATATCACTCAAGGGGCCTCTATTATCGTATCGATCTCTCCCATACGAGTGTTCGTGCACTTGTGAAGCTACCGTAGCCAAACTTTCAGCTTTTCGGTATTCCAGCATGTCAGCTTTTCAGGATTTCGGCTTTTACCAATCTATCGTGTGTGTAGTGTGTGTATACAGCTTAATGGAAAGAATGTAGTAAACCTTAGTATAGAACTTATATTTGAATAATATACCCAATTAGCCATTCAATCAATAAGATTTAGCACATTTTTCTAATACTGAAACGAAACCTACCTTGACTGGATCGACTTTTACCACCTAAGCCATTTGACTAAGAATCGACCACTCTTCTGTGTACTAGCTGTACCATAACCACCATCAATCATTAACATCTAATAACTTAGGATTAAGCCAGAATTACTCTAAGAAAATGCATAGCCAACAAAAGATCTAGGAATCGACCAAGAGTAAATAGTATATGGCCACTTACCCCAACAATCGGCTAATAGATAAGTCAAGATTCGCCCACCCTCAAGGGTATCATAGATTTGGCACTTCAAAGGCTAGAGAATAGCAAAAGAAGAAATAGGTAATCTCTTTCCTCACTCCACAAGATCATAAAGAAAATATTAGGAAAGAAAAGAAATTCGGCTTTTACCCAATCGTCAGAGAAGAGCAACTACTTACCAAGTTTTACCCTCGATCCCCCGAACAGGAATGCTAGAAGAAGATTCGGCTCAAGAGTAATCAAAGGGAAAAAGAAAAGATTCAGCCTCCTCACTCTAGAAGAAGAAGAAAAGATCAATGATTCGACTTATTGTGCCTAAAGGTCAAAAGGAAGAAAAATATATTTGGCTAAGGCTTTAAGTAAATTCAGCAAGAGTCTGGAACATGAAAAAGCAAAAAAGAGTAAAAAAAGAGAAGAATAAAGATTAAGTGCACTAGGGGAAATGGATTCAACTTAAAGAAAAGAAAAGATGAAGCGCTAGAAATTACTCAGGTATTTCCCAAGAAAAAGAGAGTCAAGAGGTTAGAAGATATTTCCCCAAAATATGCGACTAACATACCAAAAATAACAAATGCCTTCACTTCCCCATTCGGTACATGAAAACCTATGATCAGCCTTGCATTAGCCACTTTCCCCAATTGGCTCAAACTTATCTCCAAATTAAATTCCCTCAATCCAAATCCACACCAGCCCTCATCCTTATCCCATTTGAAACTCTACCCTTATCCCTAAAGAGTTTCGGTCCAAGCAATTCACCTGCTCAGTCCAAAAATGAAAAATTCATACTCTTACCTATAGCATCGTACCTCAAACCCCCGACCTCACTACCACCTCCATGCGCCTTATCCACTTGAGCCCCTAGTTATCTTGTGTCCAAACCCCTCTTTTAATATTAAAAGGCCTACCAACCCGCAACTTGGTTATCTGAAGTAACCAAAAGAAAAATTGCTACCACCTCGTTTCAAACCTCCAACCATTTGGCTATGTTACACGCCCCTTGCCACTACGCCACCCACCTTGTTTGCGTCACATTTCCTTCTTAATTAGTTAAAAAGCCTACCTGTGGTCAACCAGGCTGATTTAAACAACAATAAAAAATTTTCGCTTATGCCACGACTTGAACCCAGCACCCCTTCCTGCTCTTAACGCCCTCCTACCACTAGGCCAGACGCTTCCCTTGTGTTAGATTTTAACCAAAAATAGCTGACGCCAAGGTCTACATAAGGGAGTAAAAATTAAAATTTTTGCTAGAGCCCTAGTTTGAACCCAAGACTTCTCCGACACTCCTAACTCTTCCTAAAACACTTAACCACTCAACTAAACATGCAATTTATGAAATTTTCTCGCACAACTAAAATCCAATTTCTCCGACACACGAAGCCCATTCTTCTAGGCCCAAAATTTAGGGCGTTACAAGCTATATGTGTGTGTGTGTGTGTGTGTGTGTGTGTGTATGTGTTAAGTACTTAATCAAATCATCCTAAACATATGGATTGGATCAAGGTAAGATTATAAACATGTATGCATGTAATGATATGCCATGTTGAATGATAGAAATTGTTTAATTTGAATACTTGAAATGGTTAGAATGTGTTTAGTATGTTTTAGTGCTAGAAAATGGTAAATTTGGGTGACAAATAAGGCTAGGAAATGGCTTTATTTTGTCCACATGGGCAGACACACAGGAGTGTGTCTAGACCGTGTGTGACACACGACCGGGTACATGGGTGTGTAGTTAGGCCGTGTGTCCCCTGCACCTTAATTTTGAGAAATAGAATGCTCATAATTGAGCACAAGGACAAAGACACGGGCATGTATCTCATCCGTGTGAGGCACACGGCCTAGAACATGGGCATGTTTCTTGGTCATGTGAATCCTGCACCTATTTTTTGAAAATTTGAATTAACCACACGGCCTAGCACATAGGCATGTGACTTGGCCGTGTGACATCAATTTTCTCATGAGTTGCAAGTCAGAGAGTTACATGGGTTATGGACACGGGCATGTCCCATACCACACAGGCGTGTGACTCTTAATAGTGAAAATTTTTTTGGGATTTTGTGAAAATTCCCTGAGTTCCTGATTTAGTCCCAATTCGATTCTAGCACTTATTTTGGGGCTTGAGGGTCCATATAAGGGATGTTACGAATGATTTTGGTAAATGAATCAAAATCTACATGAATTATCTAAAAATGTTCTGAAAGTTTTGGTAATGCTCTGAAACCTTATTTTGTAACATTCCGACTTAAAGCCTAGTCAGAATAGTGGTTTTGAGACCAGAAACCCAAAGTAAAAATAATTATTTTATGATTATTATAAGGTCTATGATATGTTGGTATGCTTGTGTGAAAATTTCATGAGGAAATTTTATGTGAAAAAGTGTCCAATTTGATTTTATGGACCAAATTGAATAAGTTGTAAAAGTTGGGTTCTAGAAGCTTTTAGCATGAAATTGAATTGGAATATTAATTAGAGGTCCTTAAATAGCAATTTGACCTAATTATAAAATTTTGGACAAAAATGGACATGGAAGGGTAAAATATCAAAGTTCTAAGTGAAGGGCATTTTGGTCATTTGGCATTTAAATGAACTAAAAGACAAAATAAATGCCAAAAAGTGTCCATCTTCTTCATGGGTTGGCTGAATGTTGCATTGAAGCCATGGCTATGGTTTTGTTCAAACTTCCAAGCTCAATAGTAAGTGTATTCAAGCCCCGTTTTTTATGATTTTCACGTTTTTGAAATCCTCGCAACATAATCTACCTATTTCTACCATTTATTTGAGATATGATGAAGGTCTAGGTTTTTATCCATGTTAGAAACTTGTGCATTTTGATGATTTATGGTAGATTATGCATGTTTATGGTTAGAGAAATGATTTTTACTAAGTGATTTTCGGCGAAAACACCCAAAAGGATTAAATTGTAAAAGTTATAAATTGGTCATAAGTATGTGATTTAATGAGAAATGTGGACTGCTATAGTTATGAAAATGGTTTGGATAAGTCCAAAATATAATGAAATTGAATAAAAATCATTTTACGAGCCTAGGGGCAAAAGTGTAAATATGTGAAAGCTTAGTGGCAAAAACGTAATTTTGCCATAATGTGATTTTTGGGTCACATTGAATAATATGACTAATAAGTGAGCTAAATGTGATATTATAGATCATGGAAAACAAGATTCGGGCTTAGATCGAGAAGAACGAGGTTATGGACTAAGTTGGAAAAGTTAGCCACTTTCGCACCGATGTAAGTTGGTGTTTGTAACACCCCTTACTTGTATCCGATATCGGGATAGGGTACAACGAATTACCTTACTAAAACACATGCAACCATTCAACTTATGCTCAATGAAATGCGTCCCAATTTAAAACTTTTTCAAACAATGTCCTACAGACCTTCATGTGGGACTACGAGGCCTAAAACGTGGTTTAGAAATGATCCCGGACCATTTCGGGCACTCAAGAAAATTTCTTCAAAAACTACTATAAACAGGACACAAGCCTGTCTGGCCTCTAGACATGGCCGTGCTGATGGCCCGTGTGGTTCACACGGCGTAAGAATCCTAGGGACACACCCACGCCACTCGTTCGTGTGGAATTAATTTCTAACACCAAACCTACAGGGGTTTTCACATGGCCTGGCACACACCCGTGTGCTCAGTCCATGTCCCTCACACGGCCATGACACGCCCGTGTTACAGCTCATGTGCAAAAACCTGGGTATTCTGTTTCTAACGTCAGCAATCACACGGTTGTGGCACACGCCCGTGTGCTTGGCCGTGCTCTCTATACGGTTGAGACACACGGCTGTGTCTCAGCCCGTGTGTTTACTACTGGGCATTTAATTCTTCCCAGGCAAGGTGCTGGGGACACACGGCCTAACCACATGCTTGTGGGATGGACCGTGTATAACACATGGCCTAGACACACGCCCGTGTGTCTACCCATGTGGACAAAAATAGGCTATCTACCAAGTCTCTTTGCCACCCTGGAACAAGATTAAATATAGCCTAACACTTCATATCATGACTTAACATTGATTGTGCATCTAAAAGTCCATAGTTATGCATTGTTTTCCAGCAACCACAACTTGCATAATGTGCATGCATGATTAATCTAAGCAACTATCCATAATTTCTATGAACTCATCCTTATTTCATTAATAATAACCTGAACAATTTTGGCCAATTCCAATGGCCATTTACAAAATGAACTTTATAAAACAAATGGCCAACACAATTGGCTAACTAGAGTAACTTGTACCAAAATGACAAATTAGCCTATACATGCCATTATTCAAACACAAAAACTAGCTAACTATACCAAATGCTCCAATCAATAGTGTGAATGATGCCTCCGATGTCCCTGGATCCTCGAATTACTTAAGGCGGCACTGTAATGGAAAATGGAAAGGAAAGGGGTAAGCATAAAGCTTAGTAAGTCATAAGTAAATAAAGGACAACATAATTATCTTGTTAAGTCGTACTCTCAACGCATCATGATCTATGCACGATACAAAGAATAAGCACAACTTGACTTACTCGTTTTCATCCATTTCTAATTACATAACATGCTAGTGAGCTCACATTTCATACACTACACTTAGGCACCTGCACCACTTGTAAAGGTCGTCACAATATCTCACAACAAGCATTAACTCTAAATTTTCCTGTTGAACTTTTAAAATATGGAAGGATATTCATTAAGCCTCCAACGTAAGGTATCGAACCGATGCCATGTCCCAGACATGGTCTTACTCTAGCTTGACGCCATGTCTCAAACATGGTCTTACATTGACTCTCAAAGTATCAAGGTCGATGTCATGTCCCAGATAGGTATTACATTGGCTCTCATCTATCAGTGTCGATGCCATGTCCTAAGTAGGCCTTACACTAGTTTGTATATCTCAAGGTTGATGCATGTCCTAGACATATCTTACACTAGCTCTCATCTCAAGCCGATGCATGTCCCAGACATGTCTTACACTAGCTCTTGTAATATGGTTGATGCATGTCCTAGACATGTCTTACACTAGCACACACATCACCCAATGTCATGGCATGAATCTCCAATTTTATTCCAAATGTTCAACCGGGCTTTATTACACATGTTCTCATTATTTCATGAATAAAAATTCATTATTCAATAATTTATGCTCGAATAGACATTTTCATACATAATTCTTTTCACAATGCAATATCTTATAACAAAACAAGGATTTCATGCATACAATTAGTAATGTTGCATTATTTACGTACAACTTACCTCGATATACAAAATGGAGGTGACTACTTGAGTTAGTCGATTTGCTTGGCCTTCCCCTAGTCTAGGTTCGGATTTGGTAAATCTTGATCTGTAACAATAAAAATTCATTACTTTAATCACCAATTCAATCTAACAAGTCAAAAACCACAATTTTGGTAAAATGACCATTTTGCCCCTAGACCTTAGCAAAATGACCATTTTACCCTTAGGCTCGAAAATTAATTTTTATCAAATTTCCTTATTCACCAAGCCTAAAAAAACTCTTTTTACTCTTATGGCAACATTAAATTTCTAATATTTCACACAAAGAACATCAACTTATCAACTTTGCAACTAGTCCATTATAGGTGTTTTTCCTAAATACCCTTTCACAAAAGTTATTTATTTGACAACTAGAATTCATATTCTTCCATAAAAACCCAATAAAAAACATTTATACATTCATGGAAACATTCTAAACTTTCAACCATTTTGCAAAATACACCCCTCAAAAGGTCGCTCATGCTACAAGGGTTCCAAAAAAGCAAAAATACTCAAGAAAGGCTTCAAAAATCACTTACTTTTCAGTGCTAAATGTTGCTGAAATTTTGGAGCTTCAAAGCCCCTCTGATGGCTGATATTTTCAGCAAGAAGAAGAAAGAAGGAAGAAAAAAATCAAGGCTAAGAAATTGTTGACATTATTTTATCACTTAGGCACCAAAACTACCTAATCTTTGACTTTTCTCATCATTTTGTCTCCCTTGACTTCTCATGGCCGACCACACTAATAGGAAGGGGTTTATTTTCCTGTTAAAACCCCCAAATTTTAATTCTCTAGCTATTTGACACCAATTGCTAATAAAATACGACTTTTTCCTTTTTATGCGATTTAGTCATTTTTCACGATTAAGCCTTCAATCGCGTAAATTAATTTACCAAAATTTTCATGCACCCTTATAAAAATACGATAACACATAAAATAATGATAAAATAATTTTCTCTAATCTCGATTAAGTGATTCCAAAATCATTTTTCTGACTAAGCCCAAATTCGGGCTGTTATAGTGATAATAATAATGCAATATTGTTGTAGTTTATGTTTAAAGCCTAAATTGGTATACTAATTCGATTATGTTGAATTATATGTTTAAGGTACTATGTATAAGAATTTCTTGAAAAATAGGTCTATGATACATGATTACATGAGGATGAATTGAAACTTTGTATTGAAAAATGCTCATTATGATTATTTTCATTATGTGAAATTGTGGGCTTAGTTACCACCATAAGATATGTGATTAAGTGTACAATGACTAAGCTTTTACAAGTAAGAAAATCTCGGTTGAATTTTAAGAATGTGAAGGATACCATTGTCATGACATGAGACTACGGAGGTCCAGTATAAGACCATGTCTAGGACATGGCATCAACATCTAATTGAAATCCTATGTAAGACCATGTCCGGGACATGGCATCGGTACCGAGATGAGATTTTAGATATCCTATAAGAACATGTCTGGGACATGGTGTTGGCATCTAAAAGTGATCCCGTATAAGACCATGTCTAGGACATGGCATCAGCATTAGTTCACGATCCTGTATAAGACCATGTCTGGGACATCGCATCGGTATTGAGATGAGATCCCATGTAAGACCATGTCTGGGACATGGCGTTGGCATCGAGATGAGATCCCATGTAAGACCATTTCTGGGACATGGCATTGGCATCAATGTGAGGTCCCATGTAAGACCATATCTGGGATATGGCATTGGCACCAATTTATGATCCCATGTAAGACCATATCTGGGATATGACATTGGCATCCTATAATGTGAGTGACATTTCTAAGTATCCTTCAGTACTCTAAGTGATTCAACGGGACAAAATTAAGCTTGATGTTAAAGATGAGAAAGACTAAAGTTATGTGATTAGTGATGCAGGTACACATGAGAAATTACGAGAAATGAGCCCAACATAATGTTAATTATCGGTAAGAAAGAGCACGAGTAAGTTATACATATGAGGATGACCATGTGAATATAGGTCTATATCTATGATGTATAAGAATGTGACAAATTTGATTGATAATATGTATGTTTAAAAAAAAGTTAAAATAATGAAATCATGAAAGAGTGAAATTAGTTGTCAAACAGTATTGGACAGTAGCAGTTACATGACTTTGAAAAATCATCAAAATGCTGTGAATTGAATTAAAGTTTGAATAGGATATGAAATGAAAGCTTATTGAGTCTATTTCACATAAAAGAAACTGTGTAAGCAAAGGAATTTCATATTATGAGATATTTAAATTTTTATAAGACAAGGTCAGGATGATTTCAGAATCCCTTAGTCTGATTTGGAAAAGTTATGAATCATTGTAAAAAAAAATACTTATGGGTTGTAATTTATATGCTTGAAGTTCTTGATGAGTCTATTTTCTAGAGAAACAAATGGGAACCTCATCCGAATCCCGTACGATAAGATAGTAAAATTTTAGTGAAGAGGGGTCAGAACTGCCAGACAACGAAATATTGGAGACTTTAAAGAATAAACTGTACTTATTGGCAAAACAAAAAATTCTGAAAATTTTATGGCAAGAATATATGTGAGTATAATTTTAGGGAAAATTTATAGAACTTAATTTGGAGTTCTGTAGCTTAAGATATAATTAATATAGTGACTATGACTCAGGAAGATAGCTTATGATGAACTTGAATAAAAAGTAGAAACATGTGAAATGATGTTTGTATTTTCTTAAGAATAAATTGTGAGGATTGGAAAAAAAATCATGTTAATTAATTGCTTATTATTATATTCCAACTTACCGAGCCCTCATTTCCATTTCTCTTAGTGTTGTCAGGTTGACTCGGGGTTAGAGATAGTCGAAGGCAGCATCAAACTATCAAATTGTCAATTCGGGGTAATGACAAACCTTAAGTACTTTTGAGTGAGTGGCATGTATAGAAACTTAGTTGTTGGTAATATGTATTTTTAAGATTTGGCCAAATGTATTGGCTTATATTGCTATATTGAATATGGCCATGAGATATGGCTCATATTGGCTGTAAATATGTAACTTATTCATGTATACATGTGTTAAGATCTTAAGTAATGTGATTATGTTGCTTGTCATGAATGGCTAGTACCGTATTACATGTGTTTGATGATTAAGTTAGGAATAATTGAGGGTACGATGTGTGCCTAAGAAATAATTATAAAAGGGTAAATGGTTAAGAGCAACAAAAAGGGGCTTGGAAAATAGCCCAAGTGTTGGCCACATGGGAATAGACACGGCCGTGTGTCTCATCCGTGTGGAGGACACGGCCCAGTAGGCGTGTAACTTGGCCTTGTGCCCCTAAATGTTTGATGACATCGTAAACAGAGAGTTACACAGGTGGAGGACACGGGCATGTCCTGAGCCACACGAGTGTGTAAGACCGCACGACCTACCCACACGGGCTTGTGACTCTCTAAAATAGGGAAATTTTAATTGTATCTCAAAAGTTTTAAAATTCTTGGTTTAGTCCCAAACTATCACCAGTGTATGTTTTGGGCCTCATAGGCTTGTATAAGGGACTTTAAGATGGAAATTGAAAAGTTTTAAATTTAGACGAAAATTCATGACTCGGTTTTGCATGTTCATGTGTGTCTAAGCCCAGTAATGCCTCGTACCCTGTTCCAGCGTGGAATACGGGTAAGGGGTGTTATATATGCTGACGACAGATATGGGTTAAGGGTGTTACATTTACTGGTATTAGAGCTATACTTTAGTCGATTCTCGAATCTAACGTAGCAAACACGAGTTTAGCTATACATGCCATTATATAGTTGCGATAGAGTGATGTCTTCTGATCATTTTAAATGTGTTTTTCATATAGTAATGTCCTCCAGTCAAGCTAGAGCTGAACCCGAAGAAGCTGGAAGCAATGCTTTAGCTTCAGTTCAAGAAGTTGCATTTGCATCTCGTAGTGAAAGGCCCGTGTCTAAGGGCCAAAGTGTGGAGGCAAAACAAGCCTTCTTTCAATTGATGAATGAATGGTTTGCTGAGTATTTAAGAATAAACCCTACTGTATAACAACCTCCCCCACCTTCTCCTTAACCAACTCCTGAGATGCTTTAGGGCGTTGAACTAGTTAGAACTGGTAAGCCCCCGATAGATAAAATCTATAAATATGGGGTAGAGGAATTTAGAGTTGTAACACCCCAAACTCGGCCTAGAAGTTATGGGCCTTGAGTGTGGGATCAGTTAGAAGACGGCTTGAATAATTTAGATGTGTTTAAAAATTTTACAATTACACGTTTAGTTTAATATTTAAGTGATTTAGGAAGGGTTGGTAGTGTGTGAAAAGTTCTCGGCTCGATCTAGGGCTTTAGCAAAATTTTACAATTTTTTTTTCTAAAGGACCCTGAGCATTTGGTGGAAGGCTTATTAATAAAGCCTGATGAAACTCGACAAAAAGGGAGCGCATGGCCTAGTGGCAAAGGGGTGCTAGGAGCATAGAGGGGAGCTGGGTTCAAGTTATGGCATGAGCAAAAATTATGGTGGTTTTTTTTAAACAACTTGGGGGTCGGCAAAAAGGCTTTATAATTAATTGGGGAGGAAAAACGACACAAATAAGGTAGGTGGCGTGATGGCAAGGGACGTATAGCGTAGCCAAGAGATCAGAAGTTCGAATCTGAATGGTAGCAAATATTTTTAGAATAACCTGGTTGTTGGTTAATAGGCTTTAAAAGTAGTTGGGGATGGAATATGACACAAGGAGCGCCTGGGGTGCAGTGGCGAGAAGCGTGCTAGGGGATCCGAGAGGGTACAAGTTCAAACCCCTCGGCAGGCGAAGTTTTGGTTTTTATTGTTAAGTAACTATGGCTTCAGCAAGCAAGCCTTATAATTACTTGTGACCGAATTGTAGTACAAGAGGAGCTTCGGTGCAGTGGCAAGCAGCGTGTTGGAGGCTTGGAGGACTAGTGTTCGAGTTACCAGGGGGCAAAAGGAACAATTATTTTGCTGTGGGACGTCTAGAATTTGAATTGCAGTAGAGATTTGCTGGGAGTTTAAATTCGAGTGAAATTGAAGGAGAAATTTGGATGAGCATAAGGATGGGGTTAAGTGTGGATAGGATGGTGATAAAAATTGGAGAAATTGAAGGAATTTAAATGGGTGAAGAATTGCAACCGAATGGGGAAGTGAGAAATACATATTCAGTCTCCATTGCCTAGTGCCGAATTACTGTGGGGGAAAATTTCTTCCAAACTCTTGATTCTTTTTGTGCCAATTTTGTGCCCTCATTCCCTTCAAATATCAAAACTGTGGTCTTCTGTTCTACCTTATTCCCAAGACATTCCCTTCTCTTGTACTTTCTTCATTTCTCGAGCTGAATCCAACTCTTCTCCCTTTCTCAAGTTTTCGTTACCTTTTCTGCTAGGTATTGGCCGAATTCTCTTTCTCTATCATCTGGATTTCATCCTTCCTATACATCATTTATTAAACCTTTTTCTTTTCACTGCCTAGATCTATTGGTGGAGTTGGTGCAGGGATTCTGATAATCGTGTTTCCGTTAGGCGAGGATTCGTGAAGTGCAATTGGGTTTGGAAGCAACCGTATTTTTCCTTGGTCGCAGTCAAAGGTAACAACTTTAGGGTGGTAAGGTTGGCTGACTGTTTTTCTTCTATCAAAGCTGGCGTTTTATTATTAGTTTATTGTAACACCCCTATCCCAAGACCGTCACTGGAACAGGTAAGAGGCGTTACCAGAGTTTCAGAATAGATCAGAATAGAACATTCACAGTTAATAAGATTTAGATAATAAGTCCCCATTGGAGATTTAAAAGACCTCAAACATGCATAAAGATAGGGTCGAGACTAAACCGAACACATTCACAAATTTCAGAACACATGTAAAATTTTTCAAATTTAGGAGGTCACACGCCCGTGTGATTAGACAGTGTGCCTGACACGGGATTCAGGCACACCCAAGCACCCAAATCGTGCCAAAACAGAGTAAGCATACTGACTTTTTGCCACGGCCACAAGACACGCCCGTGGGTCTTGGCCGTGTGAATCTTTGTCTCAATACCAAAAAATCAACACGGCCATAGGGCACGGCCGTGTGCCCTAACCATGCGGCACAAAGCAGACTTGAAATAAGTCATACTTTCCACCCATTTAGGTCAATTTCACAACATGTCGAAAACACCAATTTACCTAAACAAAATCCAACTAATTCAAAGCTTAATACATTCATCTATATGATCAAAATATTCATATACAATCTCATGCCAATGGACAAACATTCCATGGATAGTATCTATAACTAAAACTTATCATTTATACTCAATCAACACCAAATAAACTTACCTTTCACCACTTAGATTTAATATCAAAATATCCACTTCATTAAGGACATTCATTCATCAATTTCATACCAACATTTGCACCATTCACAATACCAAAACAAAGCACATAACCATAGCTTAACCACATCACATGACATATATACATAGACTCAAAAACACATCTTAGTCATCCTAGCCTATACATGCCATATTCGAACTTTGTACATTCAAAAGGTACCAAAATCAAGCTCGATAGTGTAGTGACGATCCTTGACTATCCCTAAGTCCTCAGTAGCTACGATATCTGTAAAACAGTTGAAAGAAAATACAGAATAAGCTACAATGAGCTTAGTAAGTCAAATACAAACATATGAAATCTTCAAACACATTATGATAACAATCTCATATAGATAACTCATGAACCAGATATACTCATTGGTTACATACTCATAGTTCACAATAGCATACTTTTCATGTTCATAAATTCAATACAGAACAGACATACCTGAGTCAGACATATAGAGTATGCATTCATTTATTTCTCAGAATTTCTCCTCGTATCATTTAGATACGTCACAAAGATCATATAAGCCTTGTACAATGCTGACGTCCCCGACGTGGTCTTACATGTTATTTAACATCGATGCCACTGTCCCTGACAGGGTCTTACACGAAACATTTACGATGCCAGTATCCCAGACATGGTCTTACATGTAATTCTCTAATCAATGCCTACGTTCCGGACGAGGTCTTACCTGATATCCTTTTACCATTGTACATTCGAAAATGACTCGGAATAATATTTCAGGCTCTCATGGCCATCCAATACAGTTTATAAAACAAGAATTTATAATAGACATTAGTATGACGCATATTTGTATTTTGACTTACCTCGTACAGATTTAAACAGATTCGAGTCGACTATTCAACGACTTTGGACATCCCTCGATCTAAGCCCATTTTTCTTTGTTCTTGATCTAAATCAATTCAAATTCAACCATTCAATTATTCATTTCATTCAATTCAATCCATAAACACAATTTTAGGGCATTTTACATTTTAGCCCTTACAGTTTCATACTTTAACAAATAAGTCCCTAATACACAAAGACATCAAATTCACAGAATTTATTTAAATACAAGCTTGGTCGAATGTTTGTGGCTTTCATAAAAGCCCATATAACACATTTATTTTACAAATTGGTCCTCCCAAAGTCTCATTTTCACAAATTAGCCCACATAGCTCAATTTCATCAAAAATTCATGGTAAAACATGTTTATTCAAGACCTATCCATCATTATTCACTCAATTTCATCACAAAGCTTCAAATAGCATTAATGGCATCATTCACAAACTTCATCAAAAATAGAAATTGAGACATGGGCATGAAAGATTTCGAAGCAACGATTACAAAAACATAGAAATTATCAAAAACCGAGCTCAAAACATACCTTGATTGAGCTAGAAGAGTGCCAAAACCTAGGAAGCTTTATTTCCTTCTTTTATTTTCTTTGGTTTTCGGTGAAAGGGAAGCATTATAAGACCATATTTCATGTTATTTTATAATATCATATAATTAAACAACATTTACTTATTTAACCTTTATTTAAACCATAATAAAACACGTGTTTTAAGGTCATTTATGGCCATTTAAACCTTGAATGGATTAATTGCCACATAAGGCCATCATTATTTGAAAGCCATTTCAATTGAACACTTGAACATATATCATACTAATTTTATCACATATACAATTTAATCCTTTTTCACAATAAAGCACAGAGACAGACAAATTAATTCACAGAAATTTCACTGATGCTAAATCATATATCACAGGTGCCAATAATAATATTAAAATATTTATTAGACTCGGATATGTGGTCCCGAAACCACTATTCTGACTAGGGTCCAAGCCAGGTTGTTACAATTCTCCCCCCTTAGGGATTTTCATCCCCGAAAATCTTACCATTGAACAGATTCAGATATTGCTGTCTCATTATGCTTTCAGGCTCCCAGGTAGACTCTTCCAATCCGTGACAATGCCACAGTACTTTTACCATTGCAATTTTCCTGTTTCTCAATTCCTTCACTTCTCGAGCCAAGATACAAATCGGCTATTTATCGTAAGACATATCAGACTTTAATTCAATCTTAAAAGAGGATATCACATAAGACGGATCAGATCTATAACGTTGAAGCATCGACACGTGAATCAGTTTATAAGCAACCGGTCCAACTCGTTCAATGATTTCATATGGCCCTATGAATCTTGGACTCAATTTGCCCTTTTTGCCAAACCGAAACAATTTCTTCCACAGAGATACTTTCAGAAATACTTTGTCGCCAATCTCAAATTCAATATCTTTCCATTTCAGGTCCGCATATGACTTCTGACGATCAGATGCTGCCTTTAGACTATCTCGTATTACTTTCACTTTCTGTTCTGTTTCTTTGATCAGATCAATCCCGTAAATATTATTTTCACTAAGCTCGAAGCAGTATAACGGAGTTCTACATTTTCTACCATATAAGGCTTCATACGGGGCCATTTTAATGCTTGATTGAAAACTATTATTATACATAAATTCAATCAGAGGTAGATATTGTTCCCACGTACCTTTAAACTCCAGAATACAACATCTTAGCATGTCCTTGAGTATCTGAATGATCCGCTCAAACTGGCCATCTGTCTGCGGGTGAAAAGTAGTACTGAAGTGTATTTAGTACCTAAAGCTTCTTGTAACTTTTTCCAAAATCATGATGTAAATCTTGGATCTCTATCAGACACAATAGACAATGGTACCTCATGCAATCTCACAATATCAGAAATGTAAAGTTCAACTAATTTATCAAGTGAGTAGTCAGATCGTACTGGAATAAAATGAGTAGACTTCGTCAATCGATCAATGACAACCCAAATTGAATCTTTCTTTTTTGATGTTAGGGGTAAGCCAGAAACAAAATCCATAGTCACTCGGTCCCATTTCTATTCAGGAATCCTAATCGGTTGTAGCAAACCTGAAGGCACCTGATGTTCTGCTTTTACTTGCTGACATATTAAGCATTTTAGAACAAAATCAGAGATATATCTTTTCATTCCCAGCCACCAGTATAACCGTTTTAAATCATTATACATCTTTATGCTACCCGAAAGTACAGAAAATTTGCTATTATAAGCTTCACTCAAAATCATCCGAATCAATTCAGAATTTCTCGGAACGTATATTCTATTCCTGAATCTCAGACAATCATTATCATCAATCCGAAACTCAGAATTAGAATCACAATGAGCTCGTCTCATTAACAGTTCATTACCTACTTTCTGAACACTAATGATTTATTGCAAAAACAAAGGTTTTGCTTTTAATTCAGCCAACACTGAATCATCAACAAATGGATCAGCACTAGTATTTAAGACACATAATGCAGATAACGATTTTCGACTGAAAGCATCAGCTACAACATTGGCTTTACCCAGATGGTAATCAATAACAAGGTTATAATCTTTTAACAATTCCAACCATCTTTGCTGTCCCAAGTTCAAATCTTTCTGAGTCATCAAATATTTCAGACTTTTGTGATCTGAAAATACGTGACATTTCTCAACGAACAGATAGTGACACCAAATTTTTAGTGCAAAAACAATGGCAGCTAACTCAAGATCATGTGTCAGATAGTTCTTCTCGTGTGGCTTTAACTGTCTAGAGGCATACGTTATAACCTTACCTTCTTGGATTAAAACATAGCCTAATCCATTCAACGAAGCATCACTATACACAACGAATTCCTTGCCTGATTCAGGGTGCACGAGTACTGGAGCTTTAGTTAACAGAGCTTTCAACCAATTGAAACTTTCTTAACACTTTTCAAACCATTCAAAACTTGCATTTTTTTGAAGTAGTCGAGTCAACGGGGTTGCTATCACAGAGAAATATTTTACGAATCGACGATAATAGCCAGCAAGTCCCAGAAAACTACGAACTTCAGAAACGTTTCTTGGAGGTTTCCAATCTCAAATAGCTGAGATTTTATTAGGATCAACACGGATGGCAAAAGCTGATACAATATGACCTAGAAAACTAACTTCACGTAGCCAGGATTCACATTTGCTGAATTTTGCATAAAGTTGTATATCACGCAATGTTTGTAGTACGATTCTTAAATGTTCAACATGATCACTTTCATTTTGAGAGTAGATCAATATATCATCAACGAAAACAACAACAAATTGATCTAAATACGGTCTAAAAATTCTGTTCATCAGATCCATAAACACAGCAGGAGTATTCGTTAATCCAAAAGGCATAACTAAGAATTCATAGTGCCCATACCTTATTCGAAAAGCTATTTTCGAAATGTTAGAATCTTTTACTCGCAACTGGTAATAATCAGATCTCAGATCTATCTTCAAAAATACAGAGACACCTTTCAGTTGGTCAAATAAATCATCAATTAGGGGCAGAGGGTATTTATTCTTTACAGTCACTTTGTTGAGCTGACGGTAATCAATACACATTCTCATCGTGCCATCTTTCTTTCTCACGAATAGAACAGGAGCACCTTATGGTGAGAAACTCAGTCTAGCAAAACCTTGATAGTCAATTCTTGCAACTGAGTCTTTAATTCTTTCAATTCAATCAGTGCCATTCTATACGGAGCTATCGAAATCAGAGTAGTTCCCAGAATCAATTCAATCCCAAACTCAACTTCTCGAATCAGAGGCAAACCCGAAAGTTCTTCAGGAAATACATCAGGAAATTCACAGATGACCGATATAGATTCAATCTTTTTATCAGATACCTTAGAGTCAATCACATAAGCTAGGTAGGCTTCACAACCTTTTCTCACATACTTCTGAGCTTTTAATACAGATACTACAGCTGGTAAGCCATTCAATTCACTAGACTCGATTCTAATAATTTCACCATTCTTGCATCTCAAGTCAATAAATTTTCGTTTGCAATTAACAACAGCATCATGCAAAGTTAACCAGTCCATGCCCAGAATTATATCAAATTCATTACACGACAATAGCATCAAATCAGTAGAGAAGCATATATCTCGAATCATTAACGGACAATTCTTGCAAACCTTATCAACCAGGACACTTTTGCCTAAGGGATTTGATACTTTAATTACAAATTTAGTAAACTCAACAAGCAAAGTCTACTATATGCTAAATTTACACAGATATAAGAATGCGTTGATCCAGGATCTATCAAAGCAATCACAGAGGTATCATAAAGAGTGAAAGTACTAGTAATCACATTAGGAGACAAAGCTTCTTCACATGCTCGGATAACATAAGCTCTAGCAGGCACTCTAGTCTTAGATCGTACAGTTGTATCTCTGGTAACTCTTTGACCCACACTAACATTTCCCGTGTTTCTGGGAGTTCTAACTTTAACGGAAACATTACTTGATCTCAAATTTTGCACTATCTCTTGTTCAACAAATTCAGCGCAGTCTCGAACAAAATGATCCAAGGACCCACATTAGAAACAGGCTCGGTCTTTCAATCTACAACTTGCCGGATGTCTTTTGCCACAATATGCACACTCAGGTTTCTCAGATCTAACATTCCCCACACTCGTAATAGAAGTAGCAGGAGTTTTAAAACTTGACACGATCTATCATGATCTTTACCAGAATGTCCCAGATTAATTTTTGAACGGTTAGAATCGTCTCGAAACTTCTTTGACATAGACTGAAATGATTTACCCGAAAATCTCTTTCAAACCTCTCTAGCTTCAAAATCAGCTTTCTTCTTTTCTCTACTAAGTTCTTTGGCTTTACAAGCTCTTTCAACTAACACAACAAATTTATTCAGAAAAAGAATTCCAACCAAATGTTTAATGTCTTCATTCAAACCTTCAACGAATCTTTTACACATAGTGGCCTCTGAGGCTACACACTCTTGTGCATACTGCCTCAATCTTACAAACTCTCGTTCATATTCCATAACAGATCTGTTGCTTTGTTTCAATTCAAGAAACTCTTTATGTTTCTGATCAATGAAATGTTGACTGATATACTTCTTTCTAAACTCGGTTTGGAAGTAATCCCGGGTGATACGTTCGCTTGGAACTACAGATGTTTGTGTTTTCCACCAATGGTATGCAGAGTCTCGCAACAATGAAACCGCACACTTAACACCTTCCTCCAGAGTACACGATAGTTCATCAAGAACTCGGATCGTATTTTCCAACCAAAATTCAGCCCTCTCGGCATCGCCATCAGTAGTGGCTTGAAACTCGTCGGCCCCATACTTCCTAATCTTATCTACCGGAGGCTTACTCAAACGACTCAAATTAACCACAGGTGGTACAACATTTTGTTAAGGAATAGTCGAGGGTGGGGGTTGAACAACCGGATTTGTTCGAACATACTGAGTGAACCACTCAGTCATCATTTGGAAGAAAGCTTGCTTAGCCTCTCCCTCATTACCACTTGTAACATGCCTAGAATCAGATGGCGCTATCCCCTGAGTGGGAGCAGGCATATTAATTTCAACATCGTCAGCTACGGCTCTTTCGGAATCCATTACTATAAGAAAAACAAATTTCATTCGTCAAGATTCATCACACTATCGAAATTCAGATATATGGCATGTATAGCTAGACCCAAACATGCTACGTTAGTCCTAGAATCGACTAAACAGTAGCTTTGATACCAACCAAATGTAACACCCCTATCCCGAGACCATCACCGTAACAGGTAAGAGGCGTTACCAGAGTTTCAGAATAGAACATTCACAGTTAATAAGATTTAGATAATAAGTCCCCATTGGAGATCTATAAGACCTCAAACATGCATAAAGATAGGGTCGGGACTAAACCGAACACATTCACAAATTTCAAAACACATGTAAAATTTTTCCAATTTAGGAGGTCACACGTCCGTGTGATCAGGCCATGTGCCTCACACGAGATTTAGGTACGTCCAAGCACCTAAACCGTGCCAAAACAGAGTAAGCATACTGACTTTTTGACACAGCCACAAGACACGCCCCTGGGCCTTGGCCGTGTGAATCTTTGAGTCAATACTGGAAAATCAACACGGCTATAGGGCACGCCTGTGTGACCTAACCGTGTGGCACAAAACAGACTTGAAATAAGTCATACTTTCCATCCATTTGGGTCAATTTCACAACATGTCAAAAACACCAATTTACCTAAACAAAATCCAACTAATTCAAAGCTTAATACATTCATCTATATGATCAAAATATTCATATACAATCTCATGCCAATGGACAGACATTCCATGGATAGTATCTATAACTAAAACTTATCATTTATACTCAATCAACACCAAATAAACTTACCTTTCACCACTTAGATTTAATATCAAAATATCCACTTCATTAAGGACATTCATTCATTAATTTCATACCAACATTTGCACCATTCACAATACCAAAACAAAGTACATAACCATAGCTTAACCACATCACAAGACATATATACATAGACTCAAAAACACATCTTTGTCATCCTAGCCTATACATACCATATTCGAACTTTGTACATTCAAAAGGTACTAAAATCCAGCTCGATAGTGTAGTGACGATCCTTGAGCTCGATAGTGTAGTGACGATCCTTGACTATCCCTGAGCCCTCAGTAGCTACGATATCTATAAAACAATTGAAAGAAAATACAAAGTAAGCTACAATGAGCTTGGTAAGTCAAATACAAACATATGAAATCTTTAAACACATTATGATAGTAATCTCATATAGATAACTTATGAACCAGATATACTCATTCGTTACATACTCATAGTTCACAATAGCATACTTTTCATGCTCGTAAATTCAATACAAAAGAGACATACCTGAGTCAGACATATAGAGTATGCATTCATTTATTTCTCAAAATTTCTCCCCGTATCATTCAGATACGTCACAAAGATCATATAGGCCTTATACAATGCCGACGTCCCCGACGTGGTCTTACATGTTATTTAACATCAATGCCACTATCCCAGACAGGGTCTTACATGAAACATTTATGATGCCTGTGTCCCAGACACGATGTTACACGTGATTCTCTAATCAATGCCTACGTCCTTGACGAGGTCTTACATGATATCCTTTTACCATTGTACATTAAAAAATGACTCGGAATAATACTTCAGGCTCTCATGGCCATCCAATACAGTTTATAAAACAAGAATTTATAACAGACATTAATATGACGCATATTTGTATTTTGACTTACCTCGTACAGATTTAAACGGATTCGAGTTGACTATTAAACGACTTCGGACTTCCCTCAATCTAAGTCTGTCTTTCTTTGTTCTTGATCTAAATCAATTCAAATTCAACCATTCAATTATTCATTTCATTCAATTCAATCCATAAACACAATTTTAGGCCATTTTACATTTTATCCCTCACAGTTTCATACTTTAACAAATTAGTCTCTAATACACAAAGACATCAAATTCACAGAATTTATTTAAATACAAGCTTGGCCGAATGTTTGTGGCTTTCATAAAAGCCCATATAACACATTTATTTTACAAATTAGTCCTCTCAAAGTCTCAGTTTCACAAATTAGCCCACATAGCTCAATTTCATCAAAAATTCATGGTAAAACATGTTTATTCAAGACCTATCCATCATTATTCACTCAATTTCATCACAAAGCTTCAAATAGCATCAATGGCATCATTCACAAACTTCATCAAAAATAGAAATTGAGACATGGGCATGAAAGATTTCGAAGCAACGACTACAAAAACGTAGAAATTATCAAAAACCGAGCTTAAAACATACCTTGATAAGCTAGAAGAGTGTCAAAACCAAGGAAGCTTTATTTCCTTCTTTTATTTTCTTCGATTTTCGGTGAAAAAGAAGCATTATAAGACCATATTTCATGTTATTTTATTATATCATATAATTAAACAACATTTACTAATTTAACCTTCATTTAAACCATAATAAAACACATGTTTTAAGGTCATTTATGACCACTTAAACCTTCAATGGTTTAATTGCCATGTAAGGCCATCATTATTTGAAAGCCATTTCAATTGAACACTTGAACATATAGCATACTAATTTTATCACATATATAATTCAATCCTTTTTCACAATTAAGCACAGAGACAAACAAATTAATTCATGGAAATTTCACAGATGCTAAATCATATATCACAGACGTAGATAATAATATAAAATATTTTTCAGACTCGGATATGTGTTCCTGAAACCACTATTTCGACTAGGGTCCAAACCAGGCTGCTACATTTATCATAGAGATGACCTCGTCTTGGGTTTGATGATTGTGGTGTACGCTTATAATTCAGGTATTGTGCAACAAGGCAATGGCAGTTGTAGTCAAACGTTTTTCAAAGGGTTAAAGCGTTATTGTTAAGGTGGGTATCGATTAGTTGTTTGGGAATAGGCTCTGTAGGGTCTTTGTCAATAGAGAAACTGATAACCGCTACTTAATTGATTATAGGTTCGTGGTTCGTGGACTTGGGTACATTTTCTCTAAAAGGTGTGTACATACACCACACACAAAACGAATCGGCAAAAGTCGAAAAGCTGAAAAGTTGAAAAGCTGAAAAGCCAAAAGGTTGGCATCAATAAACCCACGAGTGTGCGAATGCTCATGTGGGGAGATCGGCACGACATCAGAGGCCCCATGAGCAATCTCATGGTTTTGGGCCACTTTTTGGCCAACTAGTCTGACGGGCCCATGGGCCCATCGTGAGTAGAATTGATGGCTTGGTAGGAGATGATGAGTCGATTATTGATGGTTACATGGCCTTTGGTAGATTTAGGTCCAATGGGCCATATGAGAGTGTGGGCCCTCTTGGGCCACGTATTGGGCTTTTGGGCCCTAGTGTATTTGTAATTACTAAATATGACATAAAACATGCTGATTGAATTGTGGACTTGCTAATGGCCTGCAGATGTGTATTTAGGCCCACTCTAAAAATGACCGATATGGCCTTAGGGGTAAAATGACCAAAATACCCCTTGGGGGTAAAATGACTGATTTGACCCTGTATACTTTCTGAATAATATTTTATGCCCTGAAATGTTATATATGCGCTTATGTTTTGTATCATGTTGGCATGACATTGAGTATGTTGCATTGCATGGGGTCGAGTATATGATTATGGAGGAAGTGTTCTGTACTGGTAGCTTTGCTACATTAATCTAATGGCTTCTAGCCTAATATTCTGGCAGCATGCTGCATTTTATAGATAGTGCTGCATTGGTGCTACACTGTGGAGTGTAGGGTTGGGTGGGTTGATTATATCCCCACATAGTGTGATGGGTTGAATGGAGATGGAGTGTAGGGTTGGGTAGGATTGTTAATGCATGCTATACTGTTACTGTAATGGGCTTAGGCCCACTGATTGTGATATGTTACTGTAATGGGCTAGGCCCAAATTATTTACTGTATATTGTATGATTGACGAGGGTGTACACACTGAGTTTTCGAAAACTTACTGTAACACCCCAACCCGTATCCATCATTGGAATAGGGTCACGAGGTATTACCGGAGTTTATAGAACTTTTTTTTCTTTTTTTTATTTTTTTTATAATCATGGATGCATATATTCATCAATAAATTCCATGTACAAATATCATCATCTTATATTTCCATATATCCAGTATCACTATCATTTTTTTTTTCATGTACTTCAGGAATATATGTACAAATCTTTTTATATAAATATTTCCTTTTCTGGTCAGGATTCTTATCTACTGAATTTATCGAAATATCGATAGTTAAAATCATATAGTATACTTAAAATATGCAAATCCGTAATCCATCAATTCACATTTACCCTTTTTAGCTATGTGTTTATATTTATCCCGTTGAATTTCTCGGAATTTCGATGGATATTCAATAGTACACTCCTAGTGTATAATCTCATTAACCGTCAATTCATACAGCAGTACACTTTTAGTGTACAATTCCGGGTCCGTCAATTCATATGCATGTGTTGCCATGGTATCTTTCAACCATGGTCTTATTCATTGCCATGGTATCTTTCAACCATGGTCTTATTCATTTTCTCAATTTGTTGCCATGTTATCTTTCAACCATGGTCTTACACATTACATTTCAGTGAGCACACTCCCGTGAACCTCACTCTCCCGCGAACCTCAATTCTTGGCACACTTCCGCGAACCTCAGCTCCCATGTATTCTTCGGAAGGGCCTATACACATATATTCTTCGGGAGAGCCACCAGCACACTCCCGCGAACCTCATTTCCCATATATTCTTCGGGAGGGCTGATATTAGGATTACCCTTCCGGGCTTAATCCTTTTTCCTGTATTCTTCGGGAGGGCTACATCAGAATAGGATCACCCGTCCAGGCTAGATCCTTTTTACCGTCAATTCCTTTTCCAATGATCCATCGAAATCCATTCCATTCAATCGGGATTTACTTTCTTTTTATATCAAGTATTATCAATATTTCATCAATTATTATGCATTGATCATTCAAATCATATTTCATCACATAACCACATATTTCAAGTGTTTAAAAATACAATTCAAGTTACACGAACTTACCTCGTTGCTTGTTCGTGTTTATAAATTTATTAATCCGATATCTTTTCTTTTTCACGTTCGAGTCTCGTATTTGAGTCGTTGGGATCTTTATAAATAAATTTGACCATTGTTTTCATTCATTCAATATTCTAATACATTCAATTAATGCTCTAGGCAAAATTACCATTTGGCCCCCAAACTTTTAATTAATGATGATTTTACCCTTAGGCTCAGAAAAATAAATTCTTGAGATTTAATCCTTATTTCCAGCCGTTGTCATCATACATATTAATGAGAGCCCATAAATTCTATAAAATATCAAAATTTTTCATAATTTCAACACTTTTCAATTTAATCCTTAAAACATGTTTTCCCTCGATCTCGAACTAAATTAACAGTTTTCATTTAAAATTTTCAATTTAAATAATATAATAATCCATTTCATGTAATTTAATCATTTCTAACATTTTTACAAAATTACCCATAAAGTTTTACTTTTATTCAATTTAGTCCCTGAGCCTAAAACATACAAATTAGCCATGCTAACTGAATATTCATACATATTTTCCTCCTCCTCCTCTCCATTCCACATCCTTAATTTATATAATATGCTTATAAGTAACATTATCAATAATTTCACTATTTACTTATATGTGAACATTCAAGCTATCCACCTGTGTCATAGTCACTAAATTATTTATATCTTGAGCTACAGAAATCCAAATTAAGATCTGTTAACTTTCCCTGAAACTAGACTCATATATCTTCTTACCATAAAATTTTCAGAATTTTTTGTTTAGCCAATAAGTACAGTTTATTCTTTAAAGTTACCCCTATTCTGCTGTATAACTGTTCCAAACTTTCTTCATTAAAATTTAATTATCTCCTCGTACGGGACTCGGATGATGTTCCCGATTATTTCTCTTGAAAATAGACTCATTAAGGATTTCAAACACATAAATTTAAGTCCCTAATTATTTTTATACAATTTTTGGTGATTTTCCAAAGTCAAAATAGAGGATCCCGAAATCATTCTAAACCAGTCTCACAAAAATATAAATATCTCAGAATACAGAATTCATTTACTTGTTATGTTTCTTTTATAAGAAAATAGACTCAACAAGATTTAATTCCATATCTTACTCAACTTCTAATTCAGTTTCTACCATTTTTGGTGATTTTTCAAATTTAGCTTACTGCTACTGTCCAAAACTGTTTTAGTGCAAGATATTAATTATTAAGTTTATATCACCCTTATTTTCTTTCTCTACACCATTTCCCATCACTTTATCTTATTTTCTCTTCACTACCATATCAAGAACATAGAATCATATATAAGGAAACTCTACATTAACATCATTTACATGCTTTTTCAATAATATTAAACTTAAAAATACATGGAAATCTTGATGTTCTTACCTTGTTTTATTGTTTCCAAACTTTTTCACTTTCTCTCTCCTCCAGCTTCTATTTCTTGAATCCAACTTGATATTCTAACTCCTCATAGCCTCCTTAACATTTTTCTCCTTCGGTAGCTATGGAAATTCTTTTGATTTCTAGGTGAAAATGGTGAATTTTTGGTGAAAGGACCAAATTGTAAAGAAATGAAAGTTTCTTTCTTCCTTTTTTTTTCTCCATACGTTGGGTGCATGGAAAAGGGGTGGTGGTTTTTCTCCTTTTTTTTCCACACATACACATATATATAGACTAAATAAAATAATAATAAAATAATAAAATATCTTATTAAAATATTAATAAAATAATAA
The DNA here is from genome assembly GCA_020496765.1 of Gossypium stocksii. NCBI lineage: Eukaryota > Viridiplantae > Streptophyta > Magnoliopsida > Malvales > Malvaceae > Gossypium > Gossypium stocksii. Next base: position 58,814,243 of record CM035626.1, read on the forward strand.
TTATTTAATTATATAATTATAAAATATCATCAATGTAATCATTACTTTCTAGATTTCTCTCTCTTCCAATTGACCATTTTACCCTTTATGATCTTTTAAAATTCCATGCTTGAGTCATCACTTAATTTGGTAAAATTACAATTTAGTCCCTCATAATTCTTCACCTATTCAATTTAGTCCTAATTCATCAGTTTTCCTTAGTTTCTAGATTATTCTACCCTTAAAATATTTGCACTATTGGTCCTTCAACTTTTCCATATTTACACTTTAACCCCTTAAATTTTAAGTATTTACTCTTGGGCCACAAAACTTTTCTCACTTTTACGATTTAGTCCTTTCTTGGATTAATACATCATAATCACTTCCTACATAGATTTTGTTGATATAGCTCAATATTTCTCTTTTTATTTCTTTATTTTACTATATCAATGATAGAAATTTTCGGGATATTACACTTACCCCCTCTTTTTAATTTTTCAGGTGATCCTTAGTAGGTGGTTCGATGTATGGGTGGACTCGGAGGTGGCTAAACCGCAAACTGTTTAATACATTAGTAGTTACATTTATTTCATTTTTAATTGTTTTCATTTGGGTTGTAACAAGGCACTGGATTACAAATTTGGGATTTTATTTGTGGTTTTATAATTGCTAGAGGTTGAAACAGGTTTTTCCAAAACAACAACTGTTTTAGATTAAGCTTCTGCAACAATTAAGATTTTATAAGTAATAACATCTTAAAAAGGGAGTAATCTTATTAATAAACCACATTTGAAATTGATCAAATGTAAACTGAGGTTTAGCCTAGAATGGTAATCCTAATTAAGCTCTTTTGAGCATACATTATATAGAGGATTTAGCCTGGACTGGTAATCTTGTTATACGATATGTGGCTTGAGAGTGTTTTTCCTTAATAAGTGCCCTAATGGTTACTCTTGAAACTGTATTGACGGGTTATTCAATCGTACACCTCAAGTGTGCTGCTTGAGCATCCATCGGAATTTCAATAATACAACGGACAAAACACTTGATATGGTATGAAAAATATGAGACGGAATGATAATGGCATGAAAGAATATTGCATGATGAGCTCATCTATCCTTACTTGATGTATATGTAAAGTTTGTGACTAACATGTTTGATTGGATGCATGTGTTTAGGGAATTTTGCGAAAAGAATGGACAACATGATATTGTATGCTTAGATTGAATAAATGAGTTTAGTAAGTGTAGTTTCTGTTGTATGAACTTACTAAGCACGTAATGCTTACTCCATTTTATTTTTTCCCCTGTTTTATAGTGCTCGGAAGCTTGTAAAGGTTGGAGATCATTGGAGCATTGTCACACTATTTACTAGCTATTTTGGGTACATATAGTAAAGAAATCATTTTTCTATAATGGCATGTATAGGACAAATAGGCCTTTAGTGGCTTGATGTTTGTGGTTGTTTTGATATACATGAAATGTCATGCAATGGTAGCTATATACATATATTTGTGTTAAGTAGTTGATCAAATCATGTTTAACATATGGATTGAATCAAGGTAAGATTGTAAACACGTATGCATGCAATGATATGCCATGTTGAATGATAGAAATTGTCTAATTTGAATGCTTGAAATGGTTGGAATGTGTTTGGTATGTTTTAGTGCAGGAAAATGGTAAATTTGGGTGACAAATGAGGCTAGGAAATGGCTTTATTTTGTTCACATGGGTAGACACACGGACATGTGTCTAGACCGTGTGTGACACATGACCAGGTACATGGTCGTGTAGTTAGACCGTGTGGGTTCACACATGACTGGGTACACGGGCAGAGACACGGGCTTGTGTCTCAGTCGTGTGAGGCACACGGCCTAGAACACGAGTGTGTCTTTTGGCCGTGTGAATCTTGCACCTATTTTTCAAAAATTCAAATTAACCACACGGCCTAACACACAGGCGTGTGAGTTGGCCGTGTGACATAAATTTGTTCATGAGTTACAAGTCAGAGAGTTACATGGGTTAGGGACACGGGCATGTGAACCCACACGGCGTGACCACACGGGTGTGTCCCATACCACACGGGCGTGTGTCTCTTAATAGTGAGAAAATTTTTGGGATTTTGTGAAAAATTTCCTGAGTTCCCGATTTAGTCCCGATTCAATTCCAGCACTTGTTTTGGGCCTCGAGGGTCCATATAAGGGACGTTATGAATGATTTTGGTAAATGAATCGAAATCTACATGAATTATCTAAAAATGTTCTGAAACTTTCGGTAATGTTCTGAAACCCTATTCCAGCGACAGATACGGGTTAAGGGTGTTACATGCAATACCACATTTAATACGGAAAAATCACATATATCCATTGAATTTCTACATTCAAACAGAAGTAACCCTTTTACTAACCTTTTCGAGCATATGATCATTTCTTACATTTATAACATTCATATAATTCACATCATAACCCTTTACTAACATTTCCGAGCATATGATCATTTCTTACATTTATAACATTCATATAATTCACATCAACTTATACCACATTCAATCCAAATACAACATCAATTCAAACATACTGACATACTCAATTAAGTAACACGAACTTACCTCGACACTTGTTCGTGTATAAGTCAATTGATTCGAAACTTTTTCTTTTCCTCTATCTAGCTTCGAATTTGAGTTATCTGGATCTATATAAATAAATTTAATAATCAATTTAACACATTTCATATTCAATTGAATTCAGTTTACATTTTAGGCAAAATTACCATTTTGTCCCTAAACTTTCCATAAATTCCAATTTTGTCCCTAGGCTCGGAAACTGGAATTTATGCAATTTAACCCTTATTCCTAGCGTAGCCGAATTTTATATATCACAATAGCAGCCCATGAATTTCACAAAAATTAGAATTTTTCCATGGGTTTTGCAATTTTTCAATTTAGTCCCTAAATCATGTTTTCATCAAAGTTCTCTTTATAAAAGTTGTTTATCTATCAACAACCTTTCATTTTATAGCATAAATTTCAAATTTTCAGCATATTCATCCATGGAAAAACTTCTATACTTTGATAAATTTTCAAATTAATCCCCAAAATAGAAAGAGTAAACTATCCCGATCTCAAAAATATAAAAATTACTAAAAACGAGATTTGAATACTTACCTAATTAAGCTTGATTAATTTTCTCTCTCTCTCTCGTAGGGTTTGCGTGCAAATTTTTGGGGAAGATGATGAAAAATAACTTGACAATATCTATTTAATTTAATTATCATCTTTTAATTTTATCACTTTCTAATTTAGTCCTTAGCCTTTTCTAATTTTCTATGGATGAATCACCAAAAATATCTACTAACTTCTTTAATGATCTAATTACCATATAAGGACCTCATGTTTTGAATTCTGTAGCTATTTAATACCTATAGTTTCTAGAATTCAAATTTTGATTTTATGCAATTTGGTCCATTCCTTAATTAGTCATTTAATCGATAAAATTTTCTTATCAGTATTTTCATATGACATACCTATCATACTCCAGATCATGCAATAATATTAAAAATAATTTTCTTTCTGACTCAGATTTGTGGTCCCGAAACCACTATTCCAATTTCACTGAAAATGGGCTGTTACAACTCTCCCCCTTAAGGATTTTTGTCCTTGAAAATCTTACCAGTAAAAATATTTTGATATTGCTTTCTCATGGTATCTTCCGGTTCCCAAGCAGCCTCTTCTATACCATGTTGTTGCTAGAGAACTTTTACTAATGTTGCCTTTTTATTTCTTAATTCTTTTGTTTCATGTGCCAAGATTTTAATTCATTTTTTACTGCATGGCATGTCAGGTTGAATCTCAACTTCTATTAGATAAATTACATATGAATGATCTGATCTATACCGTCGTAACATAGACACATGAAAAACATTATGAATTCTGTCAAATCCTGGTGGTAATGCTAATCGGTATGCAATAAGTTTGATTCTTTCTATAATCTCATATGGCCCGATGAATCATGGACTCAATTTTCCTTTACAGCCAAATCGATGTACTTTCTTTCAAGGTGACACTTTCAAGAATACTTTGTCGCCGACCTGAAATTCTATCTCTTTTTTTTTTTAAGATCGGCATATGACTTTTGCCGATCTGAAGCTGCTTTCAAACTATCCTGAATCATTTTTACCTTTTCTTCAGTTTCTCGGACTAAGTCAACCCCGTGTATCTTTTTCTCAGTAAGCTTTGTCTAAATAAATGGTGTTCTACATTTGTGACCATACAAAGCTTCATATGGTGCCATTTTGATACTGGACTGATAGCTATTATTGTAACCAAATTCAATTAAAGGCAGATACTTTTCCCTGTTACCTTCAAATTCCAGCACACAACATCGAAGCATATCTTCCAAAATCTGTATAACATGTTCGGACTGGCCATTAGTCTAAGGATGGAATGCAATATTGAAATGTAATTGTGTACCCAAAGCTTCTTGCAACTTACTCTAGAATCGGTATGTGAACTGGGGATTTCTATCAGAGATAATAGAAATTGGTACACCATGCAATCTGATAATCTCAAACACATACAATTAACCAACCTATCCAAAGAGAAATCCATATGTACCGGAATAAAGTGTGTAAACTTTGTCAGTCGGTCAACTATCACCCAAATAGCATCTTTCTTTTTTGGAGACAGAGGTAACCCCGATACAAAATCCATGGTAATCCTTTCCCATTTCCACTCCGGTATCGTGACTGGCTGTAATAATTCTGAGGGCACTTGATGTTCAGCTTTAACTTATTGACATGCTAAGCATTTAGATACAAATTCAGAAATGTTGTTTTTCATTCCTGGCCACCTATATATCTTTTTCAAGTCATTGTATATTTTGTTACTCCCCTGATGAACAGACATAATACCGTTATGAGCTTCGTTCAGAATCTTCTGTAATAGCTCTGAATTCCTCAGTACACATATTCTACCTCTGAATAATAGATAATCATCAAATCCAATTTGAAATTCTAAATTGAAATTTGACTCACATTGCACCCATTTAAGTTGTAATTCCTTATCATTTTTCTGAGCTTCATAGATCTGCTGTAAAAACATTAGTCTAGCTTTTAATTTAGCCATGATTGAACCATCATCAAATAATAACAACCGGGCATTCATTGCTTGTAAAGCAAACAGTGACTTTTTTCTTAAAGCATCTACAACCACATTTGCTTTTCCCAGATGATAATATATAACCAGATCATCAACTTTCAATAATTCAAGCCACCTGTCTCAAATTCAAGTCTTTCTGTGACATCAAATAAAATTGCTGCTAATTCACCAAACAGGTAATGCTGCCAAATTTTCAATGCAAACACAATTGTTGCCAATTCAAGATCATGTATCAGGTAATTTCTTTCATGTGGCTTTAGTTTTCTAGAAGCATAGGCTATTACTTTGCCCTTTTGCATCAATACACAATCTAAACCATTAAATGATGCATCACTGTAAATTACAAATTCCTTACCTGATTCAGGCTAAACTAACACAGGTGCTTCTATCAATAATGCTTTTAATCTATCAAAACTCTACTAACATTTATCAGACCACTCAAATTTCACATCTTTTAGTAATAGACGAGTCATTGGAGAAGCTATCATTGAAAACCCTTTAACAAACCTTCGATAATATCCAACCAGTCCAAGAAAACTTTGGACTTCAAATATATTCTTCGGTGCTTTCCAATTAATAATAGTTGAAATTTTACTCGGATCTACCCTAGTACCTTCAGCAGAAATTATATGTCCGAGAAAACCAACTTTCTATAGGCAAAATTCACAGTTATTGAATTTGGCATATAATTGCTTCTCACGCAAAGTTTGCAACGCAATTCTTAGATGATTTGCATGTTTATTTTCATTTCGAGAGTAAACCAAAATGTCATCAATAAATACTACCACAAACCTGTCTAAGTATGGTCTGAAAATTCTATTCATCAAATCCATAAATACTGCAGGTGCGTTTGTCAAACCGAAGGGCATTACCAGAAACTCATAGTGCCCAAATCTAGTTCTGAAAGTTGTCTTTAGAACATTTGATTACTTTACCTGTAGTTGAAAATAGCTAGAACGAAAATCAATCTTTGAAAATATAATGGCACCTTTCAACTGGTCAAACAGGTCATCAATATGAGGTAATAGATACTTGTTCTTTATTGTAACATTGTTGAGCCGTCTGTAATCAATGAACATCCTCAACGATCCATCTTTCTTCTTTACAAACAGAACCGGTGCAACCCATACTGAGAAACTAGATAGAGCAGAACCTCTGTCAATCAGTTCTTGCAACTGTGCTTTTAAATCTTTTAATTCGATAGAAGCCATTCTATAAGGTGCTATAGATATCAGTGTTGTCCCCAGTAAAAGATCTATAGAAAACTCCACTTCTCTATCTGGTGGTAAACCAGGTAATTCTTCCGGAAACACATTAGGAAATTCACAAACAATTGACACTGACTGAATTTTTGACTCAGTTACTTTAGTATCCAACGTATATGCAAGATAAGCACCATAACCCTTTTTGACATATCTCTGTGTTGATATTGCTGAAATCATAGTAGATAATCCATCCAATTTATCAGATTCAACGTGAAGGAACTCACCATTCTGACATTTCAACACAATATATTTCTGTTTATAATTTATCACTGTATCATGCTGGGTTAGCCAGTCCATTCCTAAAATCACATCAAATTCATCAAAGGGCAATAGCATCAAATCAGCCGAAAAATAATAACCCTTTACCATCAACAGACAATTTTTACAAAATTTATCCACAATAACACATTTGCCCAGGGGGTTTGAAACTTTAACCACAAATTCAGTGAACTCAACAAGTAAATTTTTAACAAACACCAAATTTGTACATATGTATGAATGCGTTGAATCAGGATTAATTAAAGCAATAATATTAGTATCAAGTAGAGAGAATTTACCAATAATGACATCTAGTGCATAAGCATCTTCTCTATCACTTATAGCATATGTCCTTGCTAGTTCTCGTGCTTCAGATTTAACTGTTGAATCTTTTGTAGTACCTCGGCTACCACTAACATTGTTGGGGTAACGAGGTGGTCTTCCTCTCAAGGCGGGATTACTCGATTTTGAAGTTTGATTAGTAACCTTTTCAATTCTTTTTGGGCAATCTTTGAGGAAATGATTAAGAGAACCACATCAGTAACAGGCTCCACTTCTCAAATAACACTCCCCAAAATAAAATTTATTGCAATATTTACATTTTGGTTTGGGATTACTGACACTTCTAACGCTGGTTATGGATGGAGATGAGGATCTCGAGTTAGAGCATTGAGAGCCCCACTCTTTTCTAGAATAGCCCGTAATAGTGGTAGAACGATCACAATACTACTTTAATTTCTTTGGAACAGATGATTGTGACTTACTCATAAATATTTTACTAGAATCCCGAGCTTCTTTTTCAACTTGTTCCTTTTCTTTACTTAATTCTTCGACTTTGTGTGCTCAATCAGCCCAAACCACAAATTCCATTAATTCAAGGATTTTGATTAATAGTTTAATATCTTCATTTGATCCCTTTTCAAATCTTTTATACATATTAGCCTCGTTTGGAACCCATTCTCTGGCATACTTGCTCAACTAAACAAATTCTCGCTCGTACTCAGATACAGTCATGTTTCCCTGTTTGAGCTCTAAAACTTCTTTCTTTTTCTGATCCAGAAATCTCTGACTAATGTACTTCTTTCTGAATTCAATCTGGAAGAATTCCCATGTAATATTTTTTTTCGGCACCACAGAAGTTATGGTATTCCACCAATGCTAGGCTGTGTCTTTTAATAAGGAAATCGCACATTTTAAACATTTAGCTGGAGTACAGGATAATTCATCTAAAACCCAAATGGTATTTTCTAACCAAAATTTAGCCCTTTCTGGGTCGTCATCAGTAGTGACTCTGAATTCTTCTTGTAACACCCCTAACTCATATCTGTAGTCGGAATGGGGTTACGAGGTATTACCAGACGAGACACAACTTCTATGCAATCATAAACATACTCATATTTAAAACTTGAATATCAAACATTTGTAAACATAAATAATTAATTTAACATCTTTACGAACCATATCATAACATTTTATTCAACGTATATCCAATATAAAATCATAAGCAATCAGTGTCAAATATAGCATTTTGATACATAGCATATGCGCAAATCAAAGTCATTACAAATAATCCAATTCAATTAATAAAAGCATGAATTATAAAAAGAGCACGTGTTTTAAATGTCTATCATATTGACATATACATTTGGCACCATGATATAGATATGTAAATATATATATACCACAAAAACAAATCAACATTATTATAAAATCCATTACTACATGTGACTTCAATTATAAAAGTTATGCGTCATACTAGTAAGTGCACTATCCATTTAAACAAATTTTAAAAGAACATATAAAGGTAGTTTCTCAAAGTACATATGACTTTGCACATGAACCAATTTTGCATGCAAACCATCATGACCTTATAAAACTACAAAACACTATTCATTTGGTCATTTTTAATGCTTTGGCCAAATACGCTCATACTTAAACCATATGATTCAATTCAATAAATCACATATTCATGATTATTCATTTAACCATTATCTTGTAACATATATTAATCAAATTTCATGCCAAAAGTCGAATACCTACATCCATGTCTTCCAAATCATCTCATGCATACAATATGTATTTTAGTAAAATCCACAATTATGAACAAGACTTGGCCAAATATCAATCAAACATTTTCATTTCCTAAAACAAACATATCACATAATAATTGAATCTCAATCTCAAACATCGAATATATATCCATCATTCATGTTCAAAAATTACTAACATCCAAACTAAAATAACCACATTAGCAACCCTTAATACCATACCATGACCAAATGTACACAATTTTCCAAATATCAAAGATCATTCCAACATAACAATAGTTAACTTATATCCCTTGGTAGAAAACCTCAAGTCATTCACTTTTAGCCATCCACATCAAAAAAATTCACATCTAAGCATATAACATAGCCGAATATGCCAACCACAATCAATACATCAACCACATCATTTAATCAAACCATGAAACCATACTTAGCAAAATGAATAAGCCATTTTCGCATGGCTTTTAAATATATACATACCAAAATCAAACATGTCCAAAGGATAGTATATCCTATACATGCCATAAGTTTCAAATTGAACTTTTAAAAGTACTGACAAACAAACGATAGTGTGATTGACTTCACTGAAGATCCCCGAGCCCGTAACAAATCTCCAAAATCTAAAAAAAATTGAGACAAATGTATATACACAAAGTAAGCTAACTTAGCTCAGTAAGTCTTAAGCAAACAAACAACTTAATAACATCTATAAATCGATTTAACAAGGTCAAAACATGCTATTACATTCATATGCATTTCTAAACTATGAAACGCCTTTATTAACCATATCATTATCCATTAATTCCAATTGACCGAATACATTTTTAACTAATAACATAAACATAATCCACCTTTAAAAATCATAAACTCATTCATGGTCGCATGTATCATTCATATATACATAAACATATATCATAAATATAATATCTCATATACTTGTTTTAGGTCGAATATACACAAGTCTACTCACAAATTCAACTATCATCTTTAATATCATAGATACCTTAATTTGGTTGAATATGCAGACATTCAACTTAACATTTAATTAACTTAATCACATACAAACATATATCACCAATTCAACAACTTACCTCATTATCACATAAGTAACTAATTATCACATACCTGATCATTTTAGCTCGATTACTTATTCGATCGTAACTTATCATTGCCCATTGAACCATTCGAAATTAAAAAGGACACTCGGATTATAACACATATCGTACAATGCCAACGTCCCAGATGTGGTGTTACATGTAATCATGTATCGATGCCACTGTCCAGACAGGGTCTTATAAGAATCACAAATATGATGCCGAGGTCCTAGATATGGTCTTACACGCAATCACATATTGATGCTAATGTCCCAAACGTGGTCTTACACGAAAACACATATCAAAAATCCTATGTCATGACATATGTATCCTAGCTATTCCTAAGGTTTGTACGGGTCTTTCAGACGTCGTAACTCGGTCAAAACGAATTCGTAAACAAAGCTCCCAAGTATATATACATTCGACTATCACATGAATACTTTCACATAATTCATTTTAGCATATAAAGTTCACGTATATTCAAAATTAATAGCATTTATTTGGCTAAAGACTTGCCTCGTGTAACACCCCTTACCCGAGATCATCGTCGAAGTCGAGAACAAGGCATTACCAGACTTATCTTACTAGTTCGGGGCGTAAAAATTTACTTTTAGAATTATTTTGCTCACATTCATCCAATATATATCTAAAAAGGGCCCTCGAGGCCCTAAAACATGGAATTGAAACGATTCGGGACCGAACCAGGAGTATTAAAAATTTTTCGATTACTTACACAAATCAAAACAATTTATTTCACTGTTTATAATAAAACTGACCACCTGCATAATAGTCACTAAATTAATTAATACTTGAGTTACGAAAATTGAAATTGAAATTTGTAAATTTTTCATGAAACTAGACTCATATATATTCTTACCATAATTTTTCCAGAATTTTTAGTTTGCCCAATTAATACAGTTTATTCATTAAAGCCTCCCCTGTTTTGCTGCCCAAAAATCCTGCCCACTCTTCACTAACATTCCAATTTCGCTTTATACAGAATTCAAAAGATGTTCATGTTTATTTATTATAAAAATAGGCTCAATAAGGAATCTAACCATATAAATTATGTTCCATAATTATTTTTTTTAAATTTTAATGACTTTTTCAAAATAGAACAGGGGATCACGAAATCATTCTATACCAGTCTCACAAGAATTCAAATAACTCAGAATATAGAATTCTTTTACTTGCCCTGTTTCTTTTATATGAAAGTAGACTGAACAAGATTTAATTATCTCATTCACCATTTAATTCCATTTCTATAATTTTTAGTGATTTTTCAAAATCATGTCACCGCTGCTGTCCCAAAACTATTCCATGGCCAACTTTTACTCTCTCATAATTTCTTTGTATAAATTATCATTTAGGCGTACATAACACCAAAACATATTCTTAATTAGAAATTTCAATAGCTAATCATTTTCAAATATTCACATGCCATTCTTTAGTCATATCATAAGGACATACACACAAAATAGCCAAGTCCCTATACATGTCATAACTTAAAACGTTTCGAATCACAAAATACCAAGATAGCCCTTTGATAGTGTGAAATGATCCCCGACGTCCTTACGATCCCTGAGTTGGCTTGGCAATACTATAAAAAGAGAGAAAAGAAAGGGAGTAAGCATAAAGCTTATTAAGTTTGCATGTAAATAAATAACAACATGCTAAATTAATTATCAAGATAACTTTAACCTTGAAGTTCAATATGCATAAGTCTTGAATTTTCTTACCTGAACCTTTCAAACATGGACTTATCTTACCTGTCCTGGAGTATACTCTATAAATTTCTCGTTGAACCTCTTGGAATACTAAGGATACACGAGTACCTTTCCTTTTTAAACTTACCATTGCCATGTCTTGACATGGTCTTACGTGGTATCCTTGCCTTATGAATTCACCATTGCCATGCCTTGGCATGGTCTTACATGGGATCTTTTCCTTATACTAGCTTATCAATGCCATGTCTTGACATGGTCTTACATGATTTGCTTGCCTTGTAAAACTTACCAATGTCATGACATTTGTATCATACACATTCCTAAGGTTCAGCCGGGACTTTTAAGTATCATTTCACCATCAATTCTTACTTGAGTCATCAATGAATAAATTCGTAAAATAAACATATAGATGCTGAAAAATAACAGTATTAAATATAAATAACAAAACATTGCATTTATTTACCGTAAACTTACCTCGATACAAAATATGATCAAATATTTTGATCTAGTCCTCAATTTTTTTCATTCCCCGATCTACCCCCGGATTTCGTTCTTCTTGATCTATAATAGCAAATTTAGCTTATTTAATACTCACATTTATCAAAACAGTCCTTGACTCTAACTTTGGAAAAATTATGATTTTGCCCTTAAACTTTTGCATATTTATACTTTTCCCCTAAACTTTTGCATATTTACACTGTTGCCCCAAAGCTCGAAAATTAAAATTTATCCCTAATTCTTATGTTTTATGACATGCTGATAATTTTTTTCCTTCTATGGACATCAAATTCTCACTCTAACATGTACTTATGAGCATTAGGTATTTTTACCAATTATGTCACTTTACTCGTTTTTACTTAAAATCGCTTAGCACAAGTTGTTTAACATAATTTCAAACTTCATATTCTACCATAAAACATCAAAATAGACACATTTCACCTATGAGTATTTTTCCAAATATAAACCCTAGGTTAAATTATTGCTAAAATAAGCTAAATCAAGTTATCGGGACTCTAAAAACGTAAAGAACATTAAAAACGGGGCTTGGATGCACTTACTATGAGCTTGAGAAGTTGAAGAAACCCTAGCTATGGAGACACATGAAGTTTCAGCCTAGTTGGGAATATGATAACAATTTCTCCATCTTTTTCCCTTTTAATTCCTTTTAATTACAAAATGACTAAAATGCCCTTTATTAAAACATTAGTTATTTTTATCTATGTATGTCTATTTTTGTCCATGAAAACCTAATGTTCTAATTACCCTTTAAGGACCTCCACTTCAATTATGCTCTTCAATTTAGTCCTTTCTTATCTAGAACTCATATTTATCAACTTTTTCAAACAAGCCCTAATAGGCAAATTAAACATTTAATTCATAAAATTTTCTATCGATACTCTAACACATGCATCTAATCACTCGGTAAATTATACAAATTAATTGGAATAATTTTTTCTATCTCGAATTCATGGTTTCGCAACCATTGTTCCATTTAGGCCCTATTTCGGGATGTTACATTTCTCCCCCTTTAGGGATTTTCGCCCCCAAAAATCTTACTTGTGAATAGAGTTGGATACTATTTTTGCATAGCCTCTTCGGGCTCCTATGTAGCCTCGTCTACCCCATGCCTATTCCATAATACTTTCACAAGTGCAATACTTTTGTTCCTTAGTTGCTTGACCTCTCGAGCTAAAATCTTTACTGGTTCTTCACCGTAAGTCATGTCTTGTTGAATCTCAACCTCTATCTGTGAAATCATATGTGACAGATCAGAACTGTAACGACGTAACATGGACACATGGAACACATCATGAATCTTCTCTAACTCTGTCAGCAAAGCTAACCGATATGCTAATGGCCCAACTCTTTCAGTCGCCTTAAACAGTCTAATAAAATGTGGACTTAGTTTGCCTTTCTTGCCAAATCTAAAAACTTTCATCCACGGGGATACTTTCAAGAACAGTTTGTCACCAACTTTATACTCAATCTCTTTTCTTTTCAAGTTTGCATAAGACTTCTGTCTATCTGAAGCTGCTTTCAAGTAATCTCTGATAACTTTAACTTTCTCTTCAGTTTCTTTAACTAAATCAACCCCGTAAATCTGATTTTCTTTAAGCTTTGTATAATACAAAGGTGTGCGACATTTACGTCCATACAAAGCTTCATAAGGTGCCATCTTCAAACTCGACTGGTAACTATTATTATAGGCAAACTCTACCAACAACAAATATTTCACTCAACTATCTTGAAATTTCTAAGACACAACATCTGAGCATATCCTCAAGTATCTGAATAACTCTCTCTGACTAACCTTCGGTCTGGGGATGGAAAGTTATACTAAAACTCAACTTTGTGCCCAAAGCTTCGTCTAACTTCTTCCAAAACTACGAAGTGAATCTCGGGACTCTATCTAAAATAATCGATAACGGTACTCCATGTAACCTGACTATTTCTGAAATATACAACTCGACCAACTTATCAAGTGAATAATCCATATGAATTGGAATAAAATGAGCTGACTTCGTTAGCTTATCAATCACAACCCATACTGCATCTTTCTTTCTCGGTGCCAACGGCAATCCTGTCATAAAATCCATGGCAACTTGGTCCCATTTCCACTCAAGAACTAACACAGGCTGCAATAAACTTGAAGGTACCTGATGTTTGGCTTTTGCTTATTGACATATCAACCATCTAGAAACAAACCCTGAGATATCTCTCTTCATTCCTACCCACCAATATATTTTCTTCAAATCATTATACATCTTTGTACTACTTGGATGAATAGACAAGGAACTGCTATGTGATTCCTCTAAAATCTTTCGAATAAGCACATCATTCTTTGGTACACATATCTGATTTCTGAACATTATACAACCGTCAAAATTGATCTGAAAATCTAAATCTATACCCGACTCACACTGAGCTCTTTGGCTTGCAACTCACTATCATCTTTCTGAACTTCACAAATTTCTTCAAGAAACATTAGCATAGCTCTAAATTCGACTAAGATAGAACCATCATCGGATAAGGTTAAACTAGTGTTCAAAGCTCTTAATGCAAATAAAGATTTTCTACTCAAGGCATCAGCAACTATGTTTGCCCTACCCGGGTGATAATCGATCACTAGTTCATAATCTTTAATCAACTCTAGCCATCTTCTTTGCCTTAAGTTTAAATCTTTCTGAGTCATCAAGTATTTCAAACTTTTATGATTAGTAAATATTTGACATTTCTCACCATACAAGTGATGTCTCCAGATTTTCAACGCATATACAATGGCAGCTAGTTCTAAATCATGTGTCCGATAATTTTTCTCATGTGGCTTTAGCTATCTAAAGGTGTAACAGCCCGAAATAGGGCCTAGTCAGAATAGTGACTTTGAGACCACAAATCCAAAGTAGAAAATTTCATTCCATGATTTTTATTGAGCTTATGGCATGCTTACATGATATTGAGAAAATTCCATGAAGGAAAATTCATGAAATAGTGAATAATTTGTCTTTTAGGACTAAATTGCAAAAGATGCAAATTATGAGTTTCTAGAAGGTTTGAGTATTAAATAGCATAAGAGGAATTATTAGGAGTCCTTATTTGGCAATTAGACCAATTTTTAGCATGGTGGACAAAAATACCCATGGAAGGGAAAAATATCAAAGAAAGGACCTAAGGGCATTTTGGTCATTTGGTTAAGTAATAAAAAGGGAAAATAAGCCAAAATTGTGTCTATCTTCTTACTCCTTGTGTCAAAAATTGAAGGGTCTCCATAGCTAGGGTTTCTTTCATTTTCAAGCTCTAAGTAAGTGTCTCCAAGCCCCTTTTTTATGCTCTTCGTATTTTTTAAATCCTTGTAGCTTAATCTAGCTATTTCTACCACTAATTTAAGCTAGGTTTATATTAAAAAATATACCCATGCATGACATGCAAGTAAAATGATGTCTAGTGGTAGAAAATGAAGGATTAAGGTGTAGTAAACCTCTTTTTCTAGGTGATTTTGAATGAAAATCCTTAAAAGGAACTAAATTGCAAAGTATGAAAATGTGTAGTAAAAGTATGAAATGGTGAACAATGTGGGATTGCATGGACACTAGTAAGTGTCGGCTAGGCTTGGGTAACCAAGAGGGTGGATAAATTTCATTTTACGGGCCTAGGGACTATTTTGCAAATATGCAAAAGTTTAAGGGTAAAATTGAAAATTTTGCCCAAGTGTCAATTATGAATTAATTAGACAATATGGGTACTAAGTAATTTAAATTTTCCATTTTAGATCAAGAAACACGAAGCCCAGACCGAAATCGAGGAAAGAATAAAATTAAGGACTAAACCAAGCAATTTCCCACATTTTGGACTCGAGGTAAGTTGTATGTAATAATTTAGCTTACTTACTTTATAATTTCATTTAATGATGTTCTATGAAAATATTGCTATGGATTTCTCTCTAGAAATGATGAAAAACATGAAAGAGAAATTACATGCAAGATTAAATGATACGAAGGATACCATAATCATGTCATGAGTATTATAGGTCCCTTATAAGACCATGTCTGGGACATGGCGTTGGCATTGAGATGTGATCACTTGTAAGACCATGTCTGGGACATGGCTTGGGCATCCGAGATGAGGACCCGTATAAGACCATGTCTGGGACATGGCATCGACCTTGATATATGAGAGTCAGTGTAAGACCATGTCTGGGGCATGGCATCGATATAAGAGTACGATCTCGTATAAGACCATGTCTGGGACATGGCATCGACATTGATATAAGACCAGTGTAAGACCATATCTAGGATATGGCTTCGGTTTCAATTTGGGATCCCATATAAGACCATGTTTGGGACATGCATTTGAATCATTCTATGAGGCTTGAATTACAGGCATCCTTCGGTATTCTAAAAGAGAACATTTGTTGAAAGGTACCCGAGTTGATAAATTCAAGAGAAAGGCTAAAGATGTATATTGAGTGTTGCAGGTTCATAAATAAGAAAGTCTGAGTATTCGAAAGTACATGGCTATGAGAAATGTTTCAAAATAAATACGAGTAAGATATGAGAATGAGCGAAGTATAAGAGTAAGTAAGATATATGTATGTTATAAACTAGAGAATGAGTAGTAATGCAAACAGGTAAAGAAGTACATGATATCCTTTCCATTACCTATTTAGGCATATAATCCTTGAATTATGGCTTTATTATTTATGCAACTTATTAAGCATTTTATATGCTTACTCTCTTTCATTTTCCTTTCCATGTAGGTTTTCCGAATTAGCTCAGGGATCACTCAAAGTCAGAGTTTGTAGTCACACTATCAAACCATTTATTTTGCCATAGTAAGAAACCTCTTGATTGTATGGCATGTATAGGAAGAAGATCATTTTGTTAGTTTCCCCCTGAGTAGCTATATATGTTGGTCATTATTATACTTGAGTCAAGTTGTAATGGCCCCTGGATGTGGCCTAACATATTCTCTACTTAACTTAAATGTGATGGTGAAAGTTTCCCACGATTGGGGTATTTTAAAGTATAAGATATTATGCATGGATTGGTGTTGTATTTAGCTTTATTTCAGGGTAGCAAAAAGGCTTGGAAAATAGCCTAATATTGTCCACAGGATTAAGCACATGAGCGTGTAAGTAGGCCTGTGTCCCTTGCACCGTAATGCATGAAATATTCAATATTGGAATTATGTCACGGGTGGAGCACACGGGTGTGTGCCCTGGCCGTGTGATGTAAGTCAGAATGCTCCGCGAGAGGTGAACACGGGCGTGTCCCACCTTACATGGGCGTGTGACCTCGTTTAGGGTAAAATTTTCATTAGGACCTGAGAATCCTTGAATTGGTTCCGGAATGTCTTCAACATATGTATTTGGCCACATAAGCCCATGATATGGACCAAAGGAGAATGAATAAAAAGTTTTAAATTGAAAAGATAATCAATGGGCCAAGTTCATGAGTTTTAGCATGTTCAAGGATGGTAATACCTCATACCCCGTCCCGGCATTGGACTCGGGTAAGGGGTGTTATGTTTAATGGTATCAGAGATAGTGTTTAGTCAATTTTAGGACTAACCTAGTATGAGTACGAGTCTAGCTATATATGCCATACTTATATATATGTGTGAATTGATAGTGTGACGACTCCTGACAATCTAAATGTGTTTTATTATAGTAAATATATCCTGAACGAGCTACGACAGACGATGTGAAGAGTAATGGACCAACTCCCGCTGAAGGGATGGTGCTAGCCAGAACTGTTGATAGGCCGACTACTGTGAGTCAACAAGGAGAGGCCCGAGAGGCCTTCTTCCGAATGATGAATGAGTGGTTCACTAAGTTCGTTCGAACAAACCCAGCCACTCAACATCAAGTTTCATCCCCTCAATTTCCTCAAGCTACCCCAGTAGCTCCACAGATAGTAGAAGTAGTGAGGTGAGAGAAGCCTCCAATTGATAGAATTCGGAAGCAAGGGGCAGTGGAATTTCGGGCTACTAAAGATGATAAGCTGGAAAGAGCTGAATTTTGGCTAGAGAATACCATCAGGGTATTCGATGAGCTATCGTACACCCTTGAAGAGTGCATGAATTGTGTAGTATCTCTCCTACGAGATTCTGCCTATCATTGGTGGAACACCCATGTTCTGTGGTGCCAAGGGAACGAGTTAATTAAGAGTTATTCCAAGAGGAATTCCACAAGAAATACATCAGTTTGAGGTTCATTGATCAGAAGCATAAAGAGTTTTTAGAACTGAAGCAAGGATAGATGACCGTGACAGAGTACGAGCGTAAATTTGTGAGGCTTAGTAAATATGCTCGAGAATGTGTTTCTACCAAGGCCATTATGTGCAAAAGGTTTGAGGATGATTTAAATGAGGATATTAAGATGTTTGTGGGTATCCTTAAGATAAAGGAGTTTGCAGTGCTCGTAGATAGGGCTTGTACAGCAGAAGAGTTGGCCAAAGAGAAGAAGCTGAGATGGAGTCTCGTGACTCGAGAAAGAGACTATTTAGTAAGTCGTTCCAATCCTCCTCCAAGAGGCCAAAAGAGTTTTCTACCCGATCAGCTACTTCAGCAGGGTTCTTAAGCAAAGGCAAGGGTAAACAGTATTCAATTTCCAAGGCTCAGACTACTTTAGTTACGAATGTGGGAAATACTCGACTCAATAGATCTGAGTGCCCCCAATGCAGTAGACACCACCCCGGCGAATGCCGGGCACATGAGAGGGCTTGCTTCAAGTGTGGTTCATCAACCATGTCATCCGAGAGTGCCCACAGATGGTTGATAAAGATAGAGACGAGAGTGCAAAATCAGGGAATGCTCCCTCTAGAGGTAGACCTTTGTAACACCCCAAACCTGACCTAGAAGTTAGACTCGAGTCTGGTGTGTCACATTGAAGTGTTTTTAGAAAACCGTGTTTTCATTGAAAACACTTCTTCAAGAAAACTTAAAAAAATCACCATTATGTTTATCTTTGATTAATCAGATTATGAAAAGCAGTTTACTTTGGAAAAACATAATGATTGCGGAAGCTTTGTTTAAATTCTCGTTTGTCGCAAAAACGTGGTTTTTGGAAAACAGATATCATTTTATAAAACGCACTCTAAAGCTAACAGACTATAAACATGCAAATAAATAAACCCAGTATTTAAAAGAAATTAAATAGCGACCTTATTATAAACCCAAAATAAAAACTATAGTCAAAATAAATAAAAACCAGAAACAATATAAAAGTATAGTGTGGCCGCCTCCAAGTCCACATAGCATCAAATCGCCTATGTCTTGGGATTACCTGTACAGTTAGAATAATTAGGTGAGTATACGAATACTCAGTGTGTAATCCTGGCAATAACAATATAACAGAATCAGAATAGGCTAAAGCCCATAACTGTAAGCATTATAGCATACAATCAGAATCCAAATACAATATCAGTATGGCATGCAATTAGAATCAAATACAGTATCAGTAAGGCATGCAATCAGAATCCTATCATCCATCCACTACACTCCATCTCCTTCCAACCCTATGCTCTATGTGGGGATATAATCAACCCACCCAACCCTACACTCCGCAGTGTAGTACTGATACGGCATTATCGATAATATACAGCAGAGCTACCAGTATAATAGGTTGTAAGCCATCAGAATAATGCAGCGAAGCTGCCAGAATAGTACACTTCCTCCAAAAAATATATATCCCATCCCCCATGCAATGCAACATACTCAATGTCATGAAATGTCACAATATAGAATATACACATACATAAATATAACAGAACATACATAACCATTCAAACATTACATAGAGCTAAAACAGATAAATTACCCACGAGGGGTATTTTGGTCAATTTGCTCTTAAGGGCATTTCAGTCGTTTATCAGAGTGGTCCTTCGTATGTGAAGGTCTATTAGTAGGCCCATGGTCGTTTAGCGACACATGAAGCCAAACAGTCCAGAGATTCAAAAAATAGTTTAAAGCCCATCTAGCGGGCCCACGGGCCCATTGGGCCCGTTTTGGCCCAACTCATGAAATCATTCATGATAGCCATTTTTTAATGTGAGGTTATATTCCGTGGCCTCAATCAAACATATGAACATTCACACGCACATGTGGCCAACAATCGATTGGTCAGCTATTCGATAGTTACCGTTTCAGCATTTCGCCATCGAGATCTAAAAGTGTGGTTAACACTCCTGAATACGTGCTGTGCAATTAACTCCTTTGTACAAAACCTACAAATCCATCAATGCCTTATTAGCAATAGTCACAAAGGTTAAACATTTCCAACCCTTAATCCAAAATACACACCACCTCACCTTATGCGCACGAATGATCTTGAATCTCTTAAATTAATCGACTACAATCAATAACACTACTTGGTCGAATACCTAAAACAACATACATCTTATTAGACCCCATCACTTAAGAAAACAAGTCTTACAATCCCAATATATAAACCTATAGAGTATTCGGCCAACAACACTTTCCCACGGTTCGGTCGATAAAACACTAACAAGATTCGGTAGGTACAAGATTGTAAGGGGTTTCTCCTATATTCGGTTCATGGTCCCTTTAAACAAATCGATCCCCTAATCACAATCAATCAAAATACAATGCCATAAGACCCTCACTTAGAAGAAAGCAATTAATCACATAAGGATACATGTAAACTTCCAAACAATATAATCAACACTTGCTATTAAGATACTTACCCAAAACTAGAGATCGTTCATAAAGGAAAGGAATTCGAGTCGAGTACCTTAATCAAACTCAAAAAATGACATGTCCCAAGCCTAGCAATCATCCAAAATAAAGAGTGATTTAATCGGCCAAGAAGAGAGAATAACAAGAATGAAATCAAAGTTTTGGCTTATAGAACCAAGTTAGATTCGGCCTTGTTGATCTGAAAAGTTGAAACGAACAATTGATATAGTCGATTAAATGAAAAGAAGAGATAAAGGGTGAATAACAATCGGTTTATGAGTATGCCAAGATGAGAAACAAAAATAAGAGAAGAAGAAGAATATACAAGTCAGCTAAGAAAAAGAATCAAGGTTCGATGGACTCAAAACTACACTTGGCTATGGCAAAGTCAAAAGCGAAAAGAAAGAGACCAAAGGTGCATTTGATGTTTGCTAAAACAAAATAGATGAGAAATGGCCAAATGTGTATTCGGTAAGGCACCAACACAAAGGAAGGAAAGAAAGGTATTTTGTACTGTCAAAAGAACAAGAATGCAATTTTTGGCAAAAAGGAAAAGAAGAAAGAAACACATGAAATCCCAAATGAAAACTCACATTCGAAACTAACAATCATAGGCCTCTCTAAACCAAAAAGAAACAAAAACTCTTTTTACCACCAGCCCTTCAAGCCCCAAAGCTGAATTAGCAACCCAAAGTCCCCTCCATTCGGTCACACTCATCCCAAATTCCATTTCATTTAATTTGGCAACATAAACTATCTTGACCGAATGACACCACAGGACTTTTGTGTTGCCAAAAAGATGGTGTCAGTCAAGTAAAAACAAAAAGGAAAGAATTCAAAATCCTTTATTAGCAATGGAAACACCATTGATAGAATGGCTTCTCAAGACCCCACATTCGGCCAAAAACCAACCAAATACATTCTTTTAATATGGCGACAAAAGCTTCCCTTCCCCATTCGGTCAAAGATATGAAACAAAAGGAAAGTAAAACCTCCATCCGATCCTAGCCTATCAACTTAATTAGCAACAAAAACTTTCCTTCCCAATCGGTCAAGGCTAAAACAAAAAGGAAAGCAAATCAAAGGCCTTATATACCATGTCTCAAAAGCCCGAATGGCAGTAATATAGTCCTATAATCGGTCAAAACTAAGAACCAAAAAGGAAACAAATTAAATCCTTAACTAGCTATATTTCTAAGCACCAATTATCACAAAAAATAGTCCCACTTTTGGTCAAAATTCCCCTAAAAATAAAACCTTTAATTGCTGCTTAGAATCAACTATCAATCTGTCTAAATTTTAGTCCACCGCTTGACCAAAACAGCTAATACCAACCTTGCACGAGTAGCAAAAAAATAAACCTTCCATGCACAGGGTGAGGCTCGAACTCTAGACCTCATCCCGTCACTGAGCCTTCAACCATGCTGCTGGCTACTACACCAAGTTTTTCTTTACACTATATTAGGGTTGCAAATGTAACGCCTCAGATTTTAGGGCTTTTGTACTTTTGCTTATTTTCAGTAACTGCATATTTGGGTGTTCTATGTTGGTGTTTGGGTGTGTTTAGGGGGTCTTTGAAAGGCCTGGGTTAAAGCCTAAGTCTTGGTGGAATTTTGATTTTTGGCTTAGGAAAGTAGGGATGTTAGCTCTGGGTTTAAGTTTAATTTTCGTGAACTCATGTCACAAGAAGCCTAGTGGTGGAGTGGTTGTGGCATCATTAGCAAGGTGAGGAGCAAGGAGTGTGGCGCCATGAGCAAAGGGGATTGGGGTTCAAATCCCCTTTCAAGCAAGTATTTATATATTTTTGCTAAGAGTGTGCGGCAAGTGGTGGACTGGGGTTCAAACCGTAGAAGAGTGGATTAAGGAGTAGATCAAGGAGGAATTTTGGGGACTGAGGAGTGAGGAGAGAGTTGGCCAAATTTAGGTGTCTAAGGGGTGTGTATTCGGCCATTTGGTGCGATTTTGATTTAGGGACTCTTGGGAATTCAACATTTTGTTTTTACCGTTTGGGGGACCTCGTTTTGTCCAATTTGGTGCTTTTTGTGAGTGGGTTCTCTACTTTTGCTTCATTGCCGAAACTTACCATACCATAAGGGCTCTATTTTACTTATCTTGCAAAAGCCAAACCTATACTTTCCTTCCCTTCTCCTTTGTTTCTTTGGTAGAGCAGAATCTCATATTTCCTCTAGTTTTTGCATAACCTTTCTCTCCTCTCTTCGAATCTTTTTATTCATCTTTCTTTGCTCTAGCTAGGGGTGAACTGATTCCCTGTTTATCTCTTGGAACCGAATCTTATTGCTCCGCCCCTTACTCATTCTTTTCCAAGTCGAATTCAATTCTCTTGCTAGACGAACCTAGGCTATCATTTTGGTCTATTCTTTCAAAATCGAATACCCTAGTTTATAGACCTCCTGTTGTGATTAAATTAAGTTTAGATAGGATCTAGGCTTAGAGAGTAGCAGTTCCTTCTATCGTCATTTAAGCCAAGCAATCGTTCGGGTAAGAACTTTGGCATTTATTTCTTTTCTTATAGAAGATTATGGGAAAAAGCTGAAAAATGCCTATCTCCTTGATGCTAATCAGCTTTGAGGCTCTTTCTTATAGGTCGATTCAAATCACTTCTCGTTTGATTCGTTATATTTCAGTTACTCGTGGAATCGAAAGTTACAAAGGTGGTACATCGTATGATTTAGGGGAACAACTGAGATCTAGTGACAGGGTTCGACAAAGGTAAGTAAAGATAAGTTGGTTGGATATGGCCGAATGTGGTAGGAGTTAATTTCATTGATTTCGATGGATGATAGTTAACCGTGCGTTGTAAACGATTATAAGATAATTCAGTGTGGATCTCGGCGGGGTATTGCAAAACAAGTGTGTAACTACACCCTCTATAGTGCAGGTCGGTAAAAGCTGAAATACCAGAACACCGGCATATAGGAGCCCATTAGCGTGCGAATGCTATTGGGCCAATCTAAGCCTATTAAATGAGTTTTAGTTCATGGAGAACATTAGGGGTGAATCTGCACACTTAGGCTATGTTGGGCTTGGTTGGGCCGAAGCGGGCCCAATAGGCCCATGGGCCCGTAGGAGAAAAATATCCCGTAAGTGACTGTTAAAAGGTAAATTAGTAAAAATCTAAAATTCTGATCGAAAAAATTGGCGTAATGGATCACTTAGACGAGTGGGCCCGCATGGGCCTATAGGGGCTTTAGGGCACAAAATTACGTTTGTCCTAATTAATGAATCTAGGGTGCTAGGCATGATGTGGGATCTGTTCAGAGGTTATATCTAGTGTTAAAGAATTAAAATCTAAGGGTAAGAATTAAAATATCGCAGAGGGGTAAAATTACCATTTTACCCCCAATGCTGGAAATAACTATTATATTCCTGGAGGGTAAGTTGATGACCATGCTTGATTAATTCTGTATCTGCTATTCTGTAAGCATGCCATACATATGTATTTTGTTCTGTGTACTTGCATGGGGTGGGGATTATGATTAAGGAGGAAGTTCTATTATAGTGGCTACGCCACATCTTCTGTTAAACAGTAGCCTTGCCACCCATTCTGATTTGGGTGGCCTGCCACAATTTTCTGTACTAGGAATTTTGCTGCACATTGATGTGTGGGCCAGGTGGGTTGAGTTATTCCTCATATGGTGTGTTGGTCGGTACGGATGGTGTGATGGCTAGCTGGGGTGGGTTTTGCATAATCTCTGTATCTGTTATGGGCTTGGGTCTGATCTATTTTTGTTTGGAGTCGCACACTCTGTTCTGATGGGATGTTGCACACTGAGTTGCCATCAACTCACTCTGTTAAATTTTGTCATGTGCAGGTAACCCCCAGATTTAGTGGATTTGGAGCCGTGGACTCGAGGTGGCCACATGTTTTCAACTTTCTGAACCAGTTGGACTTTCGCTATTTACTTTTCTATTTCCATTTTCTATTTTGGTTTGAGTTTTATAATAAGGTCATTACGGGGTTTTAACTTTTAATTTGGGTATTTGTTTATTTTGAACGACCATGGTATGAAACCAGTTAATTAATCAAGCTGGGCTTCTAAAATGGACGACAAATATTTTGAAGGAAAAACCACATTCTATATTTCTTTTATTTTTGCAACCCAACTTGAAAACTTGATTTTCGTAACGATTTCAAAACTAAGGAAAGAGAGTTTTTTTCAACTAAACGGACTTGTGGCAAACAGGACCCTAACTTATGTTTAGTTCTTTAAGTGGTTTCCAACTTAAAGCCATATGACCCTCCAGATTTGGGCATAATGTCCAAGCCGGGTTTGGGGTGTTATATTTAATGGTATCAGAGCCAGGTTGTAACAACTCGGCTGTGGATGGGTTTGAAAAAAAGTTTTTTTAAAGCATTTTCGAAAAAGTTGTAAATTACAAAGGATTTTCTACCAAACTTCTTTTAAAATTTCTAGCTGACATATCAAAAGGTTTCTCTCATGTAGTTTTAAATGATCTCTAAAATGTGGCACATCCAGTCTCCGGCCCAAATCTGTAAGTTTTCTGAATCATTCTGATATATTCTGTTATATATATAAAATAACAGAGACACTACTTTAGTTAGTACTAAGACTCTGTAGTTACGGCAAACTGAGACTGTAGGGAAAACCGAAACTTTGGAAACTTGAAAACTATAGAGAGATCTAGATTTGCGAGAATAAGCCCTAAAAATCTTTGATTTCTACATAAGACATCTGTAATAAATATTGAACAATGACTAAGGCATAAAATTTCTTAAATCAGATAAAGCGATATGAGCACGAGAGCTGTATGTGGACGAGGCCGTGGTAAAGGCCGGGGAAGTGCGCAAGCAAGATCTTCTGAATCAGGGCACATGCCTGCTGCGGAAGCATCAGTGCCGCTAGTGATAGAGACTAGGTCTGATGATCGGGTAGCTGGGGATGATGCTCTATCCCAAGCAATGCTCCGTATTTTGGAAAGGGTTGCCGGAGCAAGTACTAGAACAGGAAACCGTGGGTCAATTTCTAAACGACTCTAAGCGAATGGAGCGAGAATTTTTAGGAGCATTTCTAGGGTAGCTCTGAATGTGGCCGAATACTGGTTGGAGGCCACTGAGTGAATTATGGATGACCTGGACTACTCGGTGGAGCAGAAGTTAAAAGGAGTAGTATCTCTACTGTGGGATGAGGCCTATCAGTGGTGGCTCACTGTGAAAGAAGGTACAGTAGCTGATCGGATAACATAAGATTTCTTTAAAATAGCATTTCAGGGAAAATATGTTGGGGCAAGTTATGTAGATGCCCGTAGGAAGGAATTTCTAAACCTAACTCAGGGAAATAAGTCCGTAGCGGAGTATGAGGCAGAATTCCTAAGGTTATGCCGGTATGCGCACGGAATCGTGGTGACCAAATATGAGTGCAGTGTGCGTTTTGAGGATACACTAAGAGATGAACTGAGGGTACTGATCACTCCGTAGAGAGAACGTGACTTTGCTGCCTTTGTTGAGAAAGCTAAAATAGCTAAGGATGTCAAGCGCTCAGAGTGGCAGAACTGGGAAAAGGAGAGAAATAGGTTCCGGAGAGATGCGGGTCCGTCTGGGAGGCCTGTCAAGAGGACCAGGGCCACAGAACCAGTTAGAACAGCGGCAGCTGATGTGGTAAGGGCTCAAGTTTGTGCTGAATGTGGGAGGTCACATCCAGGCGAGTGTCGAAGGAGCAAGGGTACATGTTTTCGATATGGGGCTATGGATCATCAGGTGAAAGATTGCCCTCAGAGGCTGGTTCAGGTGCAACCTGCAGAAAGGGGAGTCGCTCAACTTATGAGAGGTAGACTGCCACATAGGGGTCGCAGACAGGGTCGCGGTGGTTATAGTAACGGACAGGGTCGTGGAGCACCAGGCAGAGGTGCCAGAAATGTGTGGGCTCGACAGCCAGCGTTGGTCTATGCTGCTCGTAGCCGTAAGGAGGGTGATGCACTAGATGTCATTACTGGTATGTTCCTAATTCATAGCGTGCCTTATGTTACTTTGATTGATATAGGTTCCACGCATTCTTATGTGGCTTGTGATGTATCTGGGAGGTTGGGTATGTAATCTGAGGACACTGTGAGTGAGGTATCTGTAGTTAGTCTGCTAGGTAGGTTAGAGTGGACAAACTTTTTAAAGATGTACCCCTAGAAAATCAAGGTAAAATCTTTTCTGCAAATTTGATGGAATTACCGTTTGGAGAATTTGATCTGATCTTGGGGATGGACTGGCTCGTGAAGCATCAAGCGAACGTTGATTGTGCTGCAAAACGAATTGTACTGAAGACTTTGGAGAGTGACGAGGTAGCTGTAATAGGGGAACGAAGGGATTATCTGACAAATGTTATTTTAGCATTAAGGGCTGAAAAGTTGATTCGTAAAGGTTGCGAAGCGTTTCTGGCTTATGTGAGCAATTCTGAGTCCAAAGGTCCTTCAGTGGGATAAGTAAGGACTGTTAAGGAATTCATAGATGTTTTTCCTGACGAGTCGCCTAGCTTGCCTCTAAATCGCGAAGTCAAATTTGGTATTGATCTGCTACTAGGAATATCTCCTGTGTCTATCGCCCCCTACAGGATGGCACCCAAGGAGTTGGTTGAGTTAAAGGCACAGATCCAAGAACTTCTGTATCAAGGTTTTATCCGACTGAGTGTGTCTCCGTGGGAAGGACCAATACTTTTCGTTAAGAAGAAAGATGGAACGATGCGTATGTGCATAGATTACCGTCAGTTGAACAAGCTGACTATCAAGAATAAGTACCCTCTGCTAAGGATTGATGATCTATTTGATCAGCTTAAGGGAGCCTTGGTATTCTCCAAGATCGATCTTCAGTCTGGTTATCATCAATTAAGGGTTAAGGAGGCAGACATCTACAAGACGGTATTCAGGACGAGGTACGAACACTACGAGTTTTTAGTAATGCCGTTTGGTTTGACAAATGCACCGGTGGCTTTCATAGATCTTATGAATCAGGTTTTTCAACCTTACTTGGATCAGTATGTGATTGTCTTCATAGATGACATTCTGATATATTCAAAGTCTGAGGAAGATCATGATAAGCATCTTCGTATAGTTCTGCAAATTCTGAGAGAGAAGCAACTCTACGCCAAATTCAGTAAGTGTGAGTTTTTGCTTCAGGAAGTAACATTTTTGGGACATGTCGCTTCTGCCAAGGGGATTAAAGTTGACCCCCGAAAGATAGAAGTGATGTTGGAGTGGAAACAGCCAAAGACGGTGTTTGAGATTTGGAGTTTTTTGGGTTTGGCGGGGTACTAGAGGCAGTTTGTGGAAAGGTTTTCTGTCATAGCTGCACCGTTGATGAAGTTGTTGTGAAAAGGGGCACTGTTTGTCTGGTCTGATAAGCAACAAGAGAGTTTTAAGAAACTGAAAAGGGTGTTAACGGAGGCGCCTATTTTAATTCAGCCGGAGTCTAGAAAGGAGTGTACTGTATTTAGTGATGCGTCACATGTTGGGCAAGGTTGTGTGCTAATGCAAGAAGGGAAGGCAGTTGTGTATGCTTCACGGCAACTTAGACCACATGAGGTGAACTACCCCACTCATGACTTGGCGTTGGCAGCAGTCGTGTTTGCATTAAAGATCTAGGGGCATTATCTCTATGGGGAGAGGTGTACTATTTACACAGACCATAAGAGCCTCAAATACCTCCTTACTCAAAAGGAGCTGAATCTTAGGCAGCAAAGATGGATTAAGTTGCTTAAAGATTATGATTGCTCTATTGAGTATCACCCTGGAAAGGCGAATATGGTAGCAGACGCTTTGAGCCGTAGGGTTGTATCTGATCTGAGAGCGTTGTTCGCTCATCTTAGCCTTTATGATGACGGAAGTCTGTTGGTAGAACTTCAGGTAAGGTCGACTTGGACCGAGCAAGTAAAAAAAAAAACAAATGTTTGATGAATCTTTGGTTCCTCGGCTCTAGTAAGTGCATAGTGGTGAGAATTCTGATTTTGGGATAAACAGTGAAGGAGTTCTGTGTTTCTGAGGGAGAATCTGTATGCCAAAGGACTCTGATCTAGGACAGTTGATACTGAAAGAGGCTCATGGCAGCCCATATGCCATGCATCCTAGAGGGAACAAACTTTATCGGGATCTACGAGAACTGTATTGGTGGCCTGGACTTAAGTGCAAGGTAACAGAATTTGTGAGCAAGTGTCTGACATGCCAGCAAGTGAAAGCTGGGCATCAGCTACCTTCTGGGCTTCTGCAACCTGTTAAAATTCCACTATGGAAGTGGAAGAGGGTAACCATGGACTTTATAAGTGGGTTACCACTGACGCCTTCCAAAAAGACTCGGTCTGGGTAATAGTTGACATGTTAACCAAATCCACCCGCTTCATACCAGTTAGAATGGATTATTCTCTTTAGAAGCTTGTTAAGTTGTATGTATCTGAGATAATTCGTCTTCACGGTGTGCCGGTATCAATTATTTCTGACAGAGACCACAAATTTACGTCTCGGTTCTGGAAGAAGTTACACGAGGCGTTGGGTACGTGTTTGGATTTTAGCACTGCCTTCCACCCTCAGACGAATGGGCAGTCAGAAAGGGTAATTCAAGTGTTGGAAGAGATGCTAAGAGGTTGTGTTATTGATTTCTAAGGTAGCTGGGAAGACTACTTGCCGTTAGCTGAGTTTGCTTATAATAACAGTTACCAGGCAAGTGTTTAGATGGCACCATATGAAGCGTTATATGGTCGAAGGTGTCATACACCTACCTGTTGGATCGAGTTATGGGAGCAACAGATGTTGGGGCCAGAGTTAGTGTTCGACACAGAGGATAAAGTTAAGCTGATTAGAGACAGGTTAAAGGAAGCATCTGATAGGCAGAAGTCATACGTGGATCTGAAGGGCAAAGAAATTGAGTTTACGATAGGGATATGGTGTTCTTAAAGGTTTCACCTTGGAAGAAAATCCTGATATTTGGAAAGAAGAGCAAATTAAGCCCTCATTTTATTAGACCTTACCTTGTTTTGAAAAGAGTGGGTCCAGTGGCTATCAGCTTGAGCTACCTCCAGAGTTGGATCGAATACATGACGTCTTCCATGTTTCTATGTTAAGACGGTACCGTTCTGATCCCTTCCATATCGTACCATTGAAGAAATAGATGTTAAGTCTGATCTGACCTTTGATGAGGAACTAGTGCAAATTCTGGACCGTGATGTAAAGGTACTAAGGAGGAAGTCTGTTCCACTGGTTAAAGTCCTCTGGCACAATCATGGTACGGAAGAAGCTACGTGGGAACCTGAGGATACAATGCGGTAGCATTATCCACACTTGTTTTGATCAGGTAAATTTCCAAGACGAAATTTCTTTAAGGGGGTAGAGTTGTAACGCCTCAGATTTTAGGGCTTTTGTACTTTTGCTTATTTTCAGTAACTACATATTTGGGTGTTCTATGTTGGTGTTTGGGTGTGTTTAGGGGGTCTTTGGAAGGCCTGGGTTAAAGCCTAAGTCTTGGTGGAATTTTGATTTTTGGCTTAGGAAAGTAGGGATGTTAGCTCGCGGGGTTTAAGTTTAATTTTCATGAACTCATGTCACAAGGAGCCTAGTGGTGGAGTGGCTATGGCATCATTAGCGAGGTGGGGAGCAAGGAGTGTGGCACCATGAGCAATGGGGACTGGGGTTCAAATCCCCTTTCAAGCAAGTATTTATATATTTTGCTAAGAGTATGCGGCAAGTGGTGTACTGGGGTTCAAACTCTGAAGGTGGTTGTTGACTGTATTATGGCAAGTTTGAATTAAAATTTCAATCCATAGAAGAGTGGATTAAGGAGCAGATCAAGGAGGAATTTTGGGGACTGAGGAGTGAGGAGAGAGTTGGCCGAATTTGGGTGTCTAAGGGGTGTGTATTCAGCCATTTGGTGCCGATTTTGATTTAGGGACTTTTGGGAATTCAGCATTTTGTTTTTGTCGTTTGGGGGATCTCGTTTTGTCCAATTTGGTGCTTTTCGTGAGTGGGTTCTCTACTTTTGCTTCATTGCCGAAACTTACCATACCATAAGGGCTCTATTTTACTTATCTTGCAAAAGCCGAACCTATACTTTCCTTCCCTTCTCATTGTTTCTTTGGTAAAGCCGAATCTCATATTTCCCCTAGTTTTTGCATAACCTTTCTCTCCTCTCTTCGAATCTTTTTATTCATTTTTCTTTGCTCTAGCTAGAGGTGAACCGATTCCTTGTTTATCTCTTGGAACTGAATCTTATTGTTCCGCCCCTCACTTATTCTTTTCCAAGTCGAATTCAATTCTCTTGCTAGCCGAACCTAGGCCATCATTTTGGTCTATTCCTTCAAAACCGAATATCCTAGTTCATACACCTACTGTTGTGATTAAATTAAGTTTGGATAGAATCTAGGCTTAGAGAGTAGCGGTTCCTTCTATCGTCATTTCGGCCAAGCAATCGTTCGGGTAAGAACTTTAGCCTTTATTTCCTTTCTTATAGAAGGTTATGGCAAAAAGCTGAAAAATGCCTATCTCCTTGATGCCAATCAGTTTTGAGGCCTTTTTTTATAGGTCGATTTAAATCACTTCTCGTTGGATTTGTTATATTTCAGTTACTTGTGGAATCGAATGTCACAAAAGTGGGGCATCGTGTGACTTAGAAGAACAACTGAGATCTAGTGACAGGGTTCGACAAATGTAAGTAAAGATAAGTTGGTTGGATATGGCCGAATGTGGTAGGTGTTAATTTCATTGATTTCGGTGGATGATAGTTAATAGTGCATTGTAAACGATTGTAGGATAAATCAGTGCGGATCTCGGCGGGGTATTGCAAAACAAGTGTGTAACTACACCCTTTGTAGTGTAGGTTGGCAAAAGCCGAAATGCCAGAACACCGGCATATAGGAGCCCATTAGCGTGCGAATGCTATTGGGCCAATCTGAGCCTATTAAATGAGTTTTATTAAATGAGTTTTAGTTCATGGAGAACATTAGGGGTGAATCTACACACTTAGGCTATGTTGGGCTCAGTTGGGCCAAAGCGGGCCCAATGGGCCTATAGGCCCGTAGGAGACAAATATCTGGTAAGTGACTATTAAAAGGTAAATTAGTAAAAATCTGGAATTCTGAGCAGAAACTTTGGCGTCATGGATCACTTGGACGAGTGGGCCCGCATGGGCCGATTGGGGCTTTAGGGCCCAAAATTACGTTTGACTTAATTAATGAATCTGGGGTGCTAGGCATGATATGGGATCTATTAAGAGGTTGTATCTCGTGTTAAAGAATTAAAATCTGACGGTAAGAATTAAAATATTTCTGAGGGGTAAAATTACCATTTTACCCCTAGTGCTGGAAATGACTACTATATCCCTAGAGGGTAGGTTGATGACCATACATGATTAATTTTGTATTTGCTATTCTGTAAGCATGCCATATATATGTATTCTGTTCTGTGTACTTGCATAGGGTGGGGATTATTGTAACAGCCCTAATTTAAACCCTAATCGGGAAGTGGTTTCGGGACCACAAAACCGAGTCACGATGAAAATTAGATGTTATATTTTATGTTCTTTATATGTGTTGTATTGCGGGTGAAAATAGCATGTCTTAAAATTTTATTTGTGATGTGAATTTTTATGAATTAGGATTAAAGTGAGAACTTGAAAATAATATGATAGAATAATTTAGAAGGTTAATTAATACATGGATTAGGAAAAGAGGACTTGCATGTCAATTACTCCTTTTTCAAAGTAATGGCCGGCCATAATGATGGTGATTGTTAAATTATGCTTTTTAAATTAGTATTTTATGATTAAATGGCTTATTTTATGAATTAGTTTAATAAAGTAATAAAGAAAATGGTGATAAGAACAAGGAGGACTATTTGTTCTTCATTTCCGAAATTGAATTAGAAAAGAAAGAAGAAGAGGTTAACATTCGGCCATGGAAGACTATAGCTAAGGTGAGGATTCTTGATGATTTTTCCTTAAGTTCTTGTAAATTCTAGTTGATGGTTAAGCTTGATATGAAGACCATGAATCTACTTTCATTTTTTTTATGGTAACTATTTCATTCGGCCATTGAGGAATCCATGTAGAATTTTGGAAGTTTTTGAAGTTGTGAGGATAGAAATGAGAGATGGCGTATACGAGAGTTACTAGGTGGAAAGATTGATGAGATTGTATATTCATAGGCTTAGAAATGCAAATTTGTGCTTGGGTGACTTAATTCTTTGAAATGGCTATACGGTCATGAACATTAGAAATAATAAATTGGGTCTAAATTTTGTACAAGGTTTAAATTGATAGCAAACGGAGAAGTATGAATATATGCGTGTTAAAATGTGGGTATGGATAAGTGTTTAAGCAAATTTTGTAATCGGTCTTATTGAAAAGTGGTAATTTTGGAAAAATAAGGATATGTGCTAAATTAGTTCTAAATGTTGGTTATATCATCAGTTCAAGGCCGAATGAATTGTTTTAAAATAGGTATAATTTCGTGAATGGATAATCTTAGTGAAGTTTTGAAGCATTCAGCTATAAGATTGCTATGCCTTAAAATGGTGATATAAATGTTTAAATACCAAAAAGGAAGAAAAGCCCTTAGTCACCCTTGTTATTTAGCTAATTGAAATGTTTTGATTTGATGCATTATAGCTTTCGGCAATGGAGTATAGTATATTAATAAAATGTTTATTGATGAGTGGATTGAAGTGTATGTATATTAGATTTAAGGATGTTTTCTTTATTTGTGACTAATGGTGTTTTTTTTCAATTGGGCTGATTGTGTGGAATTGTTAAGTAGGTATTTCTTGTGTTATGTAAGAAAATTGATTAAATGAATGTTAATTTAAATTAATTTGTCCAAATTAGCTCAAGAACCTAAAGGGATAGCATCGGACAAGGGAAAAGCCAAGATTTCGGAATAGTCGGACCGTATCTACTTAAAAAGGCACGAGGTAAGAATTAAGTAGCGAAATTTTGATCTATTATCCGATTAAGCATGATGACTATGTCTAGTTACTTAGATTGGTATTAGTTATGGCAAATTACATGAGAAAGTGGCAATAGAGCCTATAGTTCGGTAGAAATAAAGTTTACGTGCATCGATTTGAAATGGGAACTTCTTTTGTACCTAAAGGTAAAGTGATTAGTGAATATGTTGTGCTATGTGTTAAGGGATATTATTATAAGTGAATGTTAAATGGGAAACAAATGTGTGGAAGGAATGTTGAATGATCCGTTTATATAAAGTTATTGTGAAATATCCGGGCTAAGTCCCGAAGAGCCTTTGAGCTAGTGAAATACCCGGGCTGTATCCCGAAGGGCCTTTGTGCCAGTGAAATATCCGGGACAAGTCCCGAAGAGCCGCTGGGCTAGTGATATATCCGGGTTGCTCCTGAAGGGTAATTATGCCATAGTAATAGCCGGGTCCAGCCCGAAGAGCCTTATGGCTAGAGTATATTTGGTTAAAGCCTAAAGGTAATAATGCTAAAATAAGTGCTATGTTATAATCATCATGAATGAAGGAAATTATTTCCTCAAGTAAATCAGGTATGTACCCATACTAAATATGAAATGGATTTTGTTTAGATCTTTGCCACAAATTAAGTTCAGATGCTCTAATTGTTGTTTAAAGTTATATGTAAATGAAAAAAATATATATACATAGGAGGTGTGAACCTCAAACCCTAATATGTTATACTAGATTGAATCATTAAACTTTGCATACCTTAGATTTGGAATGAAGATATAAGCATATAAGAGAACATGGGTAAAACATAGTTAGCCTTGAATATTAATGCAGGTTTCGGCCAAGGGAAAGATGTTAATAAAAATGATATGAACTCCGATTTTGAGAAATGTTTAGGTTATGTATGCATGATGATTGTCTAATTTGACTAATAAATGTTCGATCAATTAGAAAAGTTCTTAGTTTAAACGTACAAATGTTTTAGAGTTTAAATGTTTTAAATTCTTAAACTTACTAAGCAAATAAATGCTTACTCTATTGCCCTATACTCTTCTGTTTTATAGATTTTGTTCGTTGGCTACGGTCTCGGGAACCTCTCACTCGAAGTCATCTCTACTATCAAGACTTGTTCGGTACCTAATTAGCTAGACTCTTGTTAATGGCATGTATAGGAAGTACCTCATAGTTGCCGAATTAAGAATCTTTATTTTGAATATGTATATATATGTTTTAGCCATGCACAAATGGCTTGCTCATCCTTTTAGTTGTGAATATTTTGCTGAACGAATGGTTATAATGATCTAAATGATGAAAATGTTTAAAAA
The DNA here is from genome assembly GCA_020496765.1 of Gossypium stocksii. Classification (NCBI taxonomy): domain Eukaryota; kingdom Viridiplantae; phylum Streptophyta; class Magnoliopsida; order Malvales; family Malvaceae; genus Gossypium; species Gossypium stocksii. The sequence goes on from CM035626.1 coordinate 58,849,214, forward strand.
TGACTTAACACCAATTACCTTGTTAATAAGAAATTCGGTTAGGTGTTTCATTAGTAAATACTCTCTTCCGAACTTTGTGAAATGATTGTAAGAGTTGAATGGTATAAATTGTGCTATCTATGAATGCTTTCAATTGGTTGAACGAGCATGGCCGGTGATTGTGAATTGTCTAGTAACGTCACTTAACCCTCCTGCGATGGGAACGGGTTTAGGGGCGTTACATTTTATTGGTATCAGAGCCAGGTTTAGTCGATTCTCGGACTACCGTAGTAAGTATGAGTCTAGTTATACATGCCATTTAGTGTCATTTTGATAGTGAGATGACTTCTGATATCTGAAATGTGAATTTTGGTATAGAATGGATCCCGAACCTGATCGAACCGTAGCGGACGATGTTGAGAGTGTAGCTCCTGCTCCCGCGCAAGGGACAGCGCCACCTAACTCTCAGCGAAATATTGGTCATAGAGATGATGATATTAGACCAACTTTTTATGCGATGATGAATGACTGGTTCGCTCAATTCGCTAGATCAAATCCGGCTGTTCCGCAACCTCCGCCCCCGAATGCTCCGTTTCCAACTTTCACGACCCCTCCTGTGACCGATCCAGTGAGATCGAGTAGGCCTCCTGTTGACAAAATTAGAAAATATGGGGCTGAAGAGTTCCGGGCTACTCCTAGTGACGATGCTAAGCGGGCCGAGTTTTGGCTCGATAATACCATCCGAGTGTTCGATGAACTGTCCTGCACACCCGAGGAGTGTCTTAAATGTGCGGTGTCTCTGTTACGTGACGCTGCCTACTACTGGTGAAATACTCTGGTTTCTATTGTTCCGAAGGAACGGGTCTCCTGGGATTTCTTCCAAACCGAGTTCCGCAAGAAATATATTAGCCAGAGATTCATCGATCAAAAACGGAGGGAATTTCTTGAACTTAAACAAGGTCAGATGTCAGTGGCTGAGTACGAGAGAGAGTTTGTACGCCTCAGCCGCTATGCACGTGAATATGTATCCTCTGAGGCCATCATGTGTAAGCGTTTTGAGGACGGATTGAATGAAGATATCAGATTGCTCGTGGGAATTCTGGAAATCAAAGAGTTCGTCGTACTAGTCGAGAGGGCTTGTAAAGCTAAAGAACTCAGCAATGAGAAAAGAAAAGCCGAAGGTGGGGATAGAGAGTCCCGTAAGAGACCCGCGGGGAAATCTGTTCAGCAATCGTCGAAAAAGACTAGAGATGACATGGGCCGATCTAAATACACATCGAGTTTTTCTAGATATGAACGTCCTCGACCTCCCACAAGTTCGCAGACCACTTCTATTGCCAGTGTTGGAAATGAACGTCGGGATAGAATAGATTGCAATTATTGTGGTAAATGGCACCCGGGGAGTTGTAGGCATCGTGATCGCTCTTGTTTCAGATGTGGATCTGCCGATCATTTTATTAAAGATTGTCTGAGAAATGATGAACGCACTCCCGAACCGACTCAGAGACCCAGTAGCACGGCTTCGCGGGGTAGACCACCGCGACGTGGAGGAAATACCGGAGGTAGTCAGAGAGGGACTAGAGACACTGCGGTTAGATCCGAGGCTCGTGCACCTGCCAGAGCGTATGCTATCCGTGCCCGTGAGGAAGCTTCTTCTCCGGGTGTTATTACTGGTACTTTCACCCTCTTTAACACTGATGTTATTGCACTGATTGATCCTGGTTCGACCCATTCATATGTGTGTGAAACTTTAGCCTCCAGTAAGACTCTTCCTGTTGAGTCTACTGAATTCGTAATTCAAGTATCGAACCCTTTGGGTCGTTGTGTTTTGGTCGATAAAGTATGCAAGAAATGCCCGTTGATGGTTCGAGATTCCTGTTTTCCGGCTGACTTGATGCTTCTACCATTCGACGAATTTGACATTATTCTCGGAATGGACTGGTTGACCGTTCATGATGCGATAGTGAATTGTAAGCTAAAGACTATCGATTTGCGATGTTCGAATAATGAAATAATTCGGATTGAGTCCATTGATCTAAGTGGGCAGCCTGCCGTAATTACGACCATGTCAGCTCAGAAATACGTGAGAAAAGGTTACGATGCGTATTTGGCTTATGTGTTAGATAACAAAGCTTCTGACCGGAAACTTGAGACGGTGCCCGTAGTCTGCGAGTTTTCGGATGTGTTTCCCAAAGAATTACCGGGATTGCCGCCTGTAAGAGAAGTTGAGTTCGGTATAGAGTTAATTCCTGGTACGACGCCGATTTCGATTGCTCCGTATCGTATGGCACCTACCGAGCTAAAGGAATTGAAATCTCAGTTGCAAGAGTTGACAGACAGAGGCTTTGCACGACCTAGTTTTTCACCTTGGGGTGCACCGGTTTTGTTCGTGAAAAAGAAAGACGGGACCATGAGAATGTGCATCGACTATCGACAGTTGAATAAAGCCACGGTAAAGAATAAGTATCCGTTGCCCCGAATTGACGACTTGTTCGATCAGTTGAGAGGAGCCTCAGTATTTTCGAATATTGATTTACGATCCGGCTATTATCAGTTGAGAGTTAGAGATTCCGACGTACCAAAGACAGCATTCCGAACGAGATACGGTCACTACGAGTTCTTAGTGATGCCGTTTGGACTCACCAATGCCCCCGCAGTATTCATGGATTTGATGAATCGAGTATTTAGGCCGTTTTTGGACCGTTTTGTAGTAGTGTTCATCGATGATATTTTGATTTACTCTCGTGATGAAGCCGAGCATGCCGAGCATCTGAGGTTAGTACTTCAGACCTTACGCGAAAATCAATTGTATGCAAAATTCAGTAAGTGCGAATTTTGGTTGCGTGAGGTTGGGTTCTTGGGCCATGTAGTGTCTACTGCGGGTATTCGAGTTGATCCGAATAAAATCTCAGCTGTCCTTGACTGGAAACCTCCTAAAAATGTTTCTGAAGTCAGGAGCTTTTTAGGACTTGCTGGTTATTACCGATGATTCGTCAAAGGTTTTTCCATGATTGCGACTCCATTGACGAGACTGCTGCAAAAAGATATCAAGTTTCAGTGGTCGAATAAGTGTCAGCAAAGCTTCGACCAACTGAAAACCCTTTTGACGAAAGCTCCAGTGTTAGTTCAGCCGGAAACCGGTAAAGAATTTGTAGTTTATAGTGATGCATCTCTGAACGGTTTGGGTTGCGTTTTGATGCAAGAAGGCCGGGTTATTGCTTATGCTTCGAGACAGTTGAAGCCTCACGAGCGAAATTATCCGACTCATGATCTTGAATTAGCCGCAATTGTTTTCGTTTTGAAGATTTGGCGACACTATCTGTACGGTGAAAAATGTCATATCTTCTCCGATCACAAAAGTCTCAAGTATCTGATGTCACAAAAAGATTTGAATTTGAGACAAAGGCGGTGGCTAGAATTGCTAAAAGATTATGAGCTCGCTATTGATTATCACCCGGGAAAAGCTAATATAGTCGCAGACGCTCTTAGCCGAAAATCTTTATTTTCCTTGCGAGCTATGAACGTGAAGCTAACCATGCCAGCGGATGATGTGTTGATTGCCGAATTGGTAGCAAGACCCGTGCTACTTCAGCAGATTTGTGAGGCGCAGAAAGCTGATGAGGATTTAGTTGCCAAACGAGTTCAGTGTGAGTCGAATGTGAGCTCAGAGTTTCGAGTTGACGGAGATGATTGTTTGAGATTTAAGAATCGACTGTGTGTTCCGAAAAAGTCTGAGCTAGTTTCGATGATTTTGAATGAAATCCATAATAGCCGAATGTCAGCCCATCCGGGCAGTACGAAAATGTATAATGATTTAAAGCAACAGTATTGGTGGCACGGCATGAAACGAGACATCTCTGATTTTGTATCTAAATGCCTAGTATGTCATTAAGTAAAAGCAGAACATCAGGTGCCGTCGGGATTACTTCAACCGATTATGATACCCGAGTGGAAGTGGGATCGCATTACAATGGACTTTGTGTTAGGTTTACCGTTGACACCGAGTAAGAAAGACTCCATTTGGGTCATTGTGGACAAACTAACAAAATCCGCTCATTTCATTCCGGTTCGTACAGATTTCTCACTTGATAAGTTGGCAGAATTGTATATCTCCCAAATTGTACGATTACACGGAGTGCCAACCTCTATTATATCAGACCGTGATCCTCGGTTTACTTCACGATTTTGGAAGAGATTGCATGAAGCCTTAGGCACTAAACTTCATTTCAGCACAGCTTTCCATCCGCAGACGGATGGTCAATCTGAACGGGTTATTCAGATACTCGAGGATATGTTGAGATGTTGCATCCTCGAGTTTAGCGGTTCGTGGGAGAAATACTTACCCCTAGTTGAATTTGCGTATAATAACAGCTTTCAGTAGGGTATTCAGATGGCACCTTACGAGGCTCTTTACGGTCGAAAATGTCGTACCCCTCTATTTTGGACCGAGCTTAATGAGAATAAGATTCTTGGAGTCGATTTAGTTAAGGAAGTAGAACTGAAAGTGAAAATGATTCGCGATAGTTTGAAAATGGCATCCGATCGTCAGAAATCATACTCAGACTTAAAGCGTAAAAATATCGAGTATCAAATTGGCGATAAAGTATTTTTGAAAGTTTCACCGTGGAAAAAGATACTCAGATTCGGTCGTAAGGGCAAGTTAAGTCCGAGATTCATCGGACCGTATGAGATTACAGAACGGATCGGGCCAGTAGCGTACAAATTGAGTTTACCCCCTGAATTAGAAAGGATTCACAATGTCTTCCATGTTTCGATGCTCCGTCGTTATAGATCCGATCCTTCACACGTGATTAATCCGTCGGAAGTAGAAATTCAGCATGATCTGAGTTATGAGGAAGAACCTATCCGCATTTTAACTCGAGAGGTTAAAGAATTACGAAATAAGAAAATTTCTTTGGTTAAAGTGCTGTGGCTAAAGCACGGGATCGAAGAGGTAACTTGGGAGCCCGAAGAATCTATGAAGGAAAGATATCCAAACCTATTTTCGGGTAAGATTTCCGAGGACGAAAATCTCTAAAGAGGGGGAGAGTTGTAACAGCCCTAATTTTAACCCTAATCGGGAAGTGGTTTCGGGACCACAAAACCGAGTCACGATGAAAATTAGATGTTATATTTTATGTTCTTTATATGTGTTGTATTGCGGGTGAAAATAGCATGTCTTAAAATTTTATTTGTGATGTGAATTTTTATGAATTAGGATTAAAGTGAGAACTTGAAAATAATATGATAGAATAATTTAGAAGGTTAATTAATACATGGATTAGGAAAAGAGGACTTGCATGTCAATTACTCCTTTTTCAAAGTAATGGCCGGCCATAATGATGGTGATTGTTAAATTATGCTTTTTAAATTAGTATTTTATGATTAAATGGCTTATTTTATGAATTAGTTTAATAAAGTAATAAAGAAAATGGTGATAAGAACAAGGAGGACTATTTGTTCTTCATTTCCGAAATTGAATTAGAAAAGAAAGAAGAAGAGGTTAACATTCGGCCATGGAAGACTATAGCTAAGGTGAGGATTCTTGATGATTTTTCCTTAAGTTCTTGTAAATTCTAGTTGATGGTTAAGCTTAATATGAAGACAATGAATCTACTTTCATTTTTTTTATGGTAACTATTTCATTCGGCTATTGAGGAATCCATGTAGAATTTTGGAAGTTTTTGAAGTTGTGAGGATAGAAATGAGAGATGGCGTATACGAGAGTTACTAGGTGGAAAGATTGATGAGATTGTATATTCATAGGCTTAGAAATGCAAATTTGTGCTTGGGTGACTTAATTCTTTGAAATGGCTATACGGTCATGAACATTAGAAATAATAAATTGGGTCTAAATTTTGTACAAGGTTTAAATTGATAGCAAACGGAGAAGTATGAATATATGCGTGTTAAAACGTGGGTATGGATAAGTGTTTAAGCAAATTTTTTAATCGGTCTTATTGAAAAGTGGTAATTTTGGAAAAATAAGGATATGTGCTAAATTAGTTCTAAATGTTGGTTATATCATCAGTTCAAGGCCGAATGAATTGTTTTAAAATAGGTATAATTTCGTGAATGGATAATCTTAGTGAAGTTTTGAAGCATTCAGCTATAAGATTGCTATGCCTTAAAATGGTGATATAAATGTTTAAATACCAAAAAGGAAGAAAAGCCCTTAGTCACCCTTGTTATTTAGCTAATTGAAATGTCTTGATTTGATGCATTATAGCTTTCGGCAATGGAGTATAGTATATTAATAAAATGTTTATTGATGAGTGGATTGAAGTGTATGTATATTAGATTTAAGGATGTTTTCTTTATTTGTGACTAATGGTGTTTTTTTTTAATTGGGCCGATTGTGTGGAATTGTTAAGTAGGTATTTCTTGTGTTATGTAAGAAAATTGATTAAATGAATGTTAATTTAAATTAATTTGTCCAAATTAGCTCAAGAACCTAAAGGGATAGCATCGGACAAGGGAAAAGCCAAGATTTCGGAATAGTCGGACCGTATCTACTTAAAAAGGCACGAGGTAAGAATTAAGTAGCAAAATTTTGATCTATTATCCGATTAAGCATGATGACTATGTCTAGTTACTTAGATTGGTATTAGTTATGGCAAATTATATGAGAAAGTGGCAATAGAGCCTATGGTTCGGTAGAAATAAAGTTTACGTGCATCGATTTGAAATGGGAACTTCTTTTGTACCTAAAGGTAAAGTGATTAGTGAATATGTTGTGCTATGTGTTAAGGGATATTATTATAAGTGAATGTTAAATGGGAAACAAATGTGTGGAAGGAATGTTGAATGATCCGTTTATATAAAGTTATTGTGAAATATCCGGGCTAAGTCCCGAAGAGCCTTTGAGCTAGTGAAATACCCGGGCTGTATCCCGAAGGGCCTTTGTGCCAGTGAAATATCCGGGACAAGTCCCGAAGAGCCGCTGGGCTAGTGATATATCCGGGTTGCTCCCGAAGGGTAATTATACCATAGTAATAGCCGGGTCCAGCCCGAAGAGCCTTATGGCTAGAGTATATTTGGTTAAAGCCTAAAGGTAATAATGCTAAAATAGGTGCTATGTTATAATCGTCATGAATGAAGGAAATTATTTCCTCAAGTAAATCAGGTATGTACCCATACTAAATATGAAATGGATTTTGTTTAGATCTTTGCCACAAATTAAGTTCAGATGCTCTAATTGTTGTTTAAAGTTATATGTAAATGAAAAAAATATATATACATAGGAGGTGTGAACCTCAAACCCTAATATGTTATACTAGATTGAATCATTAAACTTTGCATACCTTAGATTTGGAATGAAGATATAAGCATATAAGAGAACATGGGTAAAACATAGTTAGCCTTGAATATTAATGCAGGTTTCGGCCAAGGGAAAGATGTTAATAAAAATGATATGAACTCCGATTTTGAGAAATGTTTAGGTTATGTATGCATGATGATTGTCTAATTTGACTAATAAATGTTCGATCAATTAGAAAAGTTCTTAGTTTAAACGTACAAATGTTTTAGAGTTTAAATGTTTTAAATTCTTAAACTTACTAAGCAAATAAATGCTTACTCTTTTGCCCTATACTCTTCTGTTTTATAGATTTTGTTCGTTGGCTACGGTCTCGGGAACCTCTCACTCGAAGTCATCTCTACTATCAAGACTTGTTCGGTACCTAATTAGCTAGACTCTTGTTAATGGCATGTATAGGAAGTACCTCATAGTTGCCGAATTAAGAATCTTTATTTTGAATATGTATATATATGTTTTAGCCATGCACAAATGGCTTGCTCATCCTTTTAGTTGTGAATATTTTGCTGAACGAATGGTTATAATGATCTAAATGATGAAAATGTTTAAAAATGACTTAACACCAATTACCTTGTTAATAAGAAATTCGGTTAGGTGTTTCATTAGTAAATACTCTCTTCCGAACTTTGTGAAATGATTGTAAGAGTTGAATGGTATAAATTGTACTATCTATGAATGCTTTCAATTGGTTGAACGAGCGTGGCCGGTGATTGTGAATTGTCTAGTAACGTCACTTAACCCTCCTGCGATGGGAACGAGTTTAGGGGCGTTGCAATTATGATTAAGGAGGAAGTTCTGTTATAGTGGCTACGCCGCATCTTCTGTTAAACAGTGGCCTTGCCACTCATTCTGATTCTAGTGGCTCTGCCAAAATTTTCTGTACTAGTAGCTTTGCTGCACATTGGTGTGTGGGCTGGGTGGGTTGAGTTATTCCCCACATGCTGTGTTAGTTGGTACGGGTGGTATGGTGGCTGGCTGGGGTGGGTTTTGCATATTCTCTATATCTGTTATGGGCTTGGGTCCGATCTGTTTCTATTTGGGGCTTTGGCCCATTTTGTTCTGATGAGAGGTTGCACACTGAGTTGCCATCAACTCACTCTGTTAAATTTTGTAATGTGCAGATAACCCCTAGATTTAGTGGATTTGGAGCCGTGACGGACTCGAGGTGGCCACATGTTTTCAACTTTCTGAACTAGTTGGACTTTCGCTATTTACTTTTCTATTTCCATTTTCTATTTTGGTTTGAGTTATATAATAAGGTCATTGCGGGGTTTTAACTTTTAATTTGGGTATTTGTTTATTTTGAACGACTATGGCATGAAATCGGTTAATTAATCAAGCCGGGCTTCTAAAATAGACGATAAATATTTTGAAGGAAAAACCACGTTCTGTATTTCTTTTGTTTTCACAACCCAACTCAGAAACTTGATTTTTGTAATGATTTCAAAACTAAGGAAAGAGAGTTTTTTTCAACTAGACAGACTTGTGGAAAATAGGACCCTAACTTATGTTTAGTTCTTTAAGTGGTTTCCAACTTAAAGCCATGTGACCCTCCAGGTCTGGGCATAATGTCTAGGCCGGGTTTGAGGTGTTACATTTAATGGTATCAGAGCCAGGTTACAACAACTCGGCTGTGGATGGGTTTGAAAAAAGTTTTTTTAAAACATTTTTAAAAAAATTGTAAATTACAAAGGATTTTCTAGCAAACTTCTTTTAAAATTTCTAGCCGACATATCAAAAGGTTTCTCTCATGCAGTTTTAAATGATCTCTGAAATGTGGCACATCCAGTCTCCGGCCCAAATCTGTAAGTTTTCTGAATCATTCTGATATATTCTGTTATATATATAAAATAATAGAAACATTACTTTAGTTAGTACTAAGACTCTGTTGTTAGGGCAAATTGAGACTGTAGGGAAAACTGAAACTTTAGAAACTCGAAAACTGTAGAGAGATCTGGATTTGCGAGAATATGCCCTAAAAATCTTTGATTTCTACATAAGACATCTGTAATAAATATTAAACAATGACTAAGGCATAAAATTTCTTAAATCAGATAAAGCGATGTGAGCACAAGAGCTGTATGTGGACGAGGCCGTGGTAGAGGCCGGGGAAGTGCGCAAGCAGGATCTTCTAAATCAGGGCACATGCCTGCTACGGAAGCACTAGTGCCGCTAGTGACAGAGACTGGGTCTGATGATCGGGTAGCCGGGGAATATGCTCTATCCCAGGCAATGCTCCGTGTTTTGGAAAGGGTTGCCAGAGCAAGTACTGGAACAGTAAACCGTGGGTCAATTTCTAAACGGCTTTGAGCGAATAGAGTGAGAATTTTTAGGAGCATTTCTAGGGTAGCTCTGAATGTGGCCGAATACTGGTTGGAGGCCACTGAGCGAATTATGGATGACCTGGACTACTTGGTAGAGCAGAAGTGAAAAGGAGCAGTATCTCTACTGTGGGATGGGGCCTATCAGTGGTGGCTCACTGTGAAAGAAGGTACAGTAGCTGATCGGATAACATGGGATTTCTTTAAAATAGCATTTCAGTGAAAATATGTTAGGGCAAGTTATGTGGATGCCCGTAGGAAGAAATTTCTAAACCTAACTCAGGGAAATAAGTCCGTAGCGGAGTATGAGGCAGAATTCCTAAGGTTATGCCGGTATGCGCGCGGAATCGTGGCGACCAAATATGAGCGGTCGACTTGGACCGAGCAGGTCAAAGAAAAATAAATGTTGGATGAATCTTTGGTTCCTCGGTTCCAGTAAGTGAATAGTGGTGAGAATTCTGATTTTGGGATAAACAGTGAAGGAGTTCTGTGTTTCCGAGGGAGAATCTGTATGTCGAAGGACTCTAATCTAAGATAGTTGATACTGAAAGAGGCTCATGGCAGCCCATATGCCATGCATCCTGGAGGGAACAAACTTTATCGGGATCTACAAGAACTGTATTGGTGGCCTGGACTTAAGCGCGAGGTAACGGAATTTGTGAACAAGTGTCTGACATGCCAGCAGGTGAAAGCTGAGCATCAGCTACCTTCTGGGCTTCTGTAACCTGTTAAAATTCCACTATGGAAGTGGAAGAGGGTAACCATGGACTTTCTAAGTGGGTTACCATTGACGCCTTCCAAGAAAGACTCAATCTGGGTAATAGTTGATAGGTTAACCAAATCCGCCCACTTTATACCAGTCAGAATGGATTATTCTCTTCAGAAGCTTGCTAAGTTGTATGTATCTGAGATAATTCATCTTCACGTTGTGCCGGTATCGATTATTTCTGACAGAGACCTCAAATTTATGTCTCGGTTCTGGAAGAAGTTACACGAGGCATTGGGTACGCGTTTGGATTTCAGCACTGCCTTCCACCCTCAGACGGATGGGCAGTCAGAAAGGGTAATTCAAGTGTTGGAAGACATGCTAAGAGGTTGTGTTATTGATTTCTGAGGTAGCTGGGAAGCCTACTTGCCGTTAGCTGAGTTTGCTTATAATAACAGTTACCAAGCAAGAATTCAGGTGGCACCATATGAAGCGTTATATGGTCGAAGGTGCCGTACACCTACTTGTTGGATCGAGTTAGGGGAGCGACAGATGTTGGGGCCAGAGTTAGTGTTCAACACAGAGGATAAATTTAAGCTGATCAAAGACAGGTTGAAGGAAGCATCTGATAGGCAGAAGTCATACGTGGATCTGAAGGGCAAAGAAATTGAGTTTACGGTAGGGATATGGTGTTCTTAAAGGTTTCACCCTGGAAAAAAATCCTGATATTCGGAAAGAAGGGCAAATTAAGCCCTCGTTTTATTGGACCTTACCGGGTTTTGAAAAGAGTGGGTCTAGTGGCTATTAGCTTGAGCTGCCTCTAGAGTTGGATCGAATACATGACGTCTTCCATGTTTCTATGTTCAGACGATATCGTTTTGATCCCTCCCATATCATACCAGTTGAAGAAATAGACGTTAAGTTTGATTTGACCTTTAAAGAGGAACTAGTGCAAATTCTGGACCGTGATGTGAAGGTACTAAGGAGGAAGTCTGTTCCGCTGGTTAAAGTCCTCTGGCACAATCATGGTACAGAAGAAGCTACGTAAGAACCTGAGGATACAATGCGGCAGCATTATCCACACTTGTTTTGATCAGGTAAATTTCCAGGACGAAATTTCTTTAAGGGGGTAGAGTTGTAACGCCCCAGATTTTAGGGCTTTTGTACTTTTGCTTATTTTCAGTAACTGCATATATGGGTGTTCTATGTTGGTGTTTGGGTGTGTTTAAGGGGTCTTTGGAAGGCATGGGTTAAAGCTTAAGTCTTGGTGGAATTTTGATTCTTGGCTTAGGAATGTAGGTTTAATTTTCGTGAACTCATGTCACAAAGAGCTTAGTGGTGGAGTGGCTGTGGCGTCATTAGCGAGGTGGGGAGCAAGGAGTGTGGCACCATGAGCAAGGGGGACTGGGGTTCAAATCCCCTTTCAAGCAAGTATTTATATATTTTTGCTAGGAGTGTGCAGCAAGTGGTGGGCTGGGGCTCGAACTCTGAAGGTGGTTGTTGATTGGATCATGGCAAGTTTTAATTGAAATTTGAATTCGTAGAATAGTAGATTAAGGTGCAAATCAAGGAGGAAATTTGGGGATTGAGGAGTGAGGAGAGATTTGGCCGAATTTGGGTGTCTAAGGGGTGTGTTTTCGGCCATTTGGTGTCAATTTTGATTTAAGGAATTTTGGGAATTTGGCATTTGTTTTTGCCGTTTGGGGGATCTCGTTTTGTCCAATTTGGTTCTTTTTGTTAGTGGATTCTCTACTTTTGCTTCATTGCCGAAACTTACCATATCACAAGGGCTCTACTTCACTTATCTTGCAAGAGCTGAACCTATACTTTCCTTCTCTTCTCCTTTGTTTCTTTGGTAGAGCCGGATCTCGTATTTCTTCTAGTTTTTGCATAACCTTTCTTTCCTCTCTTCGAATCTTTTTATTCATCTTTCTTTGCTCTAGCTAGGGGTGAATCGATTCCCTGTTTATCTCTTGGAACCGAATCTTATTGTTCCACCCCTCACTCATTCTTTTCCAAGTCGAATTCAATTCTCTTGCTAGCCGAACCTAGGCCATCATTTTGGTCTATTCCTTCAAAATCGAATATCCTAGTTCATACACCTCCTGTTGTGATTAAATTAAGTTTTGATAGAATCTAGGCTTAGAGAGTAGCGGTTCCTTCTATCGTCATTTCGGCCAAGCAATCGTTCGGGTAAGAACTTTAGCCTTTATTTCCTTTCTTATAGAAGATTATGGAAAAAAGCTGAAAAATGCCTATCTCCTTGATGCCAATCGGTTTTAAGGCCTTTTCTTATAGGTCGATTTAAATCACTTCTCGTTTGATTCATTATATTTCAATTACTTGTGGAATTGAAAGTCACAAAAGTGGGGCATCGTGTGACTTAGGGGAACAACTGAGATCTAGTGACAGGGTTCGACAAAGGTAAGTAAAGATAAGTTGGTTGGATATGGCCGAATGTGATAGGTGTTAATTTCGTTGATTTCGGTGGATGATAGTTAACAGTGCATTGTAAACAATTGTAGGATAAATCAGTACGGATCTCGACGGGGTATTGCAAAACAGGTGTGTAACTACACCCTCTGTAGTGTAGGTCGACAAAAGCCGAAATGCCAGAACACCGGCATATAGGAGCTCATTAGCGTGCGAATGCTATTGGGCCAATCTGAGCCTATTAAATGAGTTTTAGTTCATGGAGAACATTAGGGGCAAATCTGCACACTTAGGCTATGTTGGGCTCGGTTGGGCCAAATTGGACCCAATGGGCCTATGGGCCTGTAGGAGAAAAATATCTTGTTAGTGACTATTAAAAGGTAAATTAGTAAAAATCTAGAATTCTGAGCAGAAAATTTGGTGTCATGGATCACTTGGACGAGTGGGCCCACATGGGCCGATTGGGGCTTTAAGGCCCAAAATTACGTTTGACCTAGTTAATGAATCTGGGATGCTAGGCATGATGTGGGATCTATTAAGAGGTTGTATCTAGTGTTAAAGAATTAAAATATGACGGTAAGAATTAAAATATTTCTGAGGGGTAAAATTACCATTTTACCCCCAGTGCTGGAAATAACTATTATATCCCTAGAGGGTAGGTTGATGACCATGCATAATTAATTTTGTATTTGCTATTCTATAAGCATGCCATATATATGTATTCTGTCCTGTGTACTTGCATGGGGTGGGGATTATGATTAAGGAGGAAGTTCTGTTATAGTGGCTACGCCATATCTTCTGTTAAACAGTGGCCTTGCCACTCATTCTGATTCTGGTGGCTCTGCCACAATTTTTTGTACTAGCAGCTTTGCTGCACATTGGTGTGTGGGCCAGGTGGGTTAAGTTATTCCCCACATGGTGTGTTGGTTGGTACGAGTGGTGTGATGGCTGGCTGGGGTGGGTTTTGCATATTCTCTATATCTGTTATGGGCTTGGGTCCGATCTGTTTCTGTTTGGGGCTTTGGCCCATTCTGTTCTGATGAGAGGTTGCACACTGAGTTGCCATCAACTCACTCTGTTAAATTTTGTAATGTGCAAATAACCCCCAGATTTAGTGGATTTGGAGTCGTGATGGACTCGAGGTCACCACATGTTTTCAACTTTCTACACTAGTTGGACTTTCGCAATTTACTTTTCTATTTTTGTTTTCTATTTTGGTTTGAGTTTTGTAATAAGGCCATTACGTGGTTTTAACTTTTAATTTGGGTATTTGTTTATTTTGAATGACCATGGTATGAAACCGATTAATTAATCAAGCTGGGCTTCTAAAATGGACGGCAGATGTTTTGAAGGAAAATCTACGTTTTGTATTTCTTTTGTTTTTGCAACCCAACTCGGTAACTTGATTTTCGTAACGATTTCAAAACTAAGGAAAGAGAGTTTTCTCAACTAGATGGACTTGTGGCAAACAGGACCCTTGTAACACCCCAAACCCGGCCTAGACGTTACGTCTAAGTCTGGTGTGTCACATTGAAGTGTTTTTCAAAAACCATGTTTTCATTAAAAACCCTTCTTAATGTTTAGAAACTTTTACCGGTAAACTTGTATAAAACCTTATAGAAAAATTGCGAAAGCTTGTAAACCTTTGTAGTTGCAGAAACATGTTGTTATAAGAATAGTTTAAGCATCGGAAAATCAGACTTTCTATGTTATGGCTTAAAGTGAATGGATACTACGCACCAGGTAGGATTCAAGAGAAGAGGAGGTGAGTCATTTAGACTGCTTAAGTACCAAGCTCTTCCTAGATCCAATCCAAGGCATGCACACATCCATTGCCACACTTTAACCTTATGACTTGTCCACGAACAACAAATTAAGTTTAAACGTATTTAAGATATTTATTTATGAAAACATTTATGTTGCGGAAGCTTTGCTCTATTTTCGAAATATTTTGAAAACAAGTAACTTTTACAAAAATGCGCCGTAGAGCTAACTGATTTCAAAACGATTTAAACAATGTCCTACTTAAGCTAAAAATAATTACATAATTAAATATTTAGAAACCTAAAATAAAATAAATAGAGCGGCCTTATTACAACCCAAAAACCAAAATTAAATAATCTAAATAAATAATAAAATGAAATAATTGAAAACCAGAAATTTAAATCTTCGTGGCCACTCTGAATCCCTCCCAGCTCCAAGTCCACCAACTATGGCTCACCTGCATGGATGGAAAGAAAGGGGGTGAGTTTGGAAAACTCAGTGTGTATAGAATGCCCATCCAGAGCCCAAGTCAGCTCAAGCCCATTGGGCCGAAGCCCTATCCAGATACAGTAAACTGGGCCTTAGCCCTTTCAGCTAACAGTATCGCCCATAGGCCTATTTCAGAACAAAACAGATAATATCATGTATGCAAGCTCGACCCAGCCTAAATCCATCCGCTACACTCCACCCGTACCAGCACTACACACCATGTAAGGAATAACTCAACCCACCCAGCCCTACACTCCACAGTTGCAACATGGTTGCTCAGATAACAGTAAATTGAGGCAAGGCCTCCAGTACGTGGTCAAGCCACTTTCAGTACTTCCTCCATCAATATCCCAGTCCCATGCAACAGATAATAATGGCATGCAGTAAACAGTAACAATAAAACATGCATTTTGGGTCAAACTTAACCCTAGGGGTATAACAGTCATTTTACTCCTAGGGGTAAAATCATAATTTTCCACCTATAAGGGTATTTCAGTAATTTTATCAGTTTTTGGGTTTTCATGCATAATACAGTCACTACTAATCCATTTGTCTTCACAGTAGTCTATTTAGCTTAGTTTAACAATTTTAACTATTGGGCCCTAAAACCTCTAATGGGCCCTACAGTGTCTATTAGCAAATTAAGCCCATTTAGTCCAAGTTTCATAACAAACTTTCCAGTTTTAGCAGTTTCGATCCTTCAGTCTAACAAAACATACTTATTGCCTATTTTTACCCATATGGGCCCGTAGCCCATTGGGCCCATTTGCAGCCCATTGAGACCCAATTACCAAAGTATACGAAATTCCACACGCGATTAGCTTACCACCTTGCGATTTCAGATCTAACGATTTCTAACGTCTTGTGAGCATTTGCATACTCACAAGCCCACAAAATGTCAGAATTTCGACATTTCTGCTTTTGCTGAATTAGACTAAAGAAGGGGTTCGATACACACCTGTTTCGCAACGATTGCTAGAGAGATCCACCACGATATCCTACAATCGATTACCACAATTCTTAGATTGCAAAACTACAATAAACAATCCCAATATTCACTTATCCATATTCGGCCAATGCCCCTAAGGCCCTCAAAATCTTACCTTTGCCAAAATTGATGACTAGATCTAGATCTAGTCGTTCCAAAGATCCAAGCTTTCGATCAATCACCTCTAGAACACACTAATCACCAAAAGAAATCATTGGTTAATGACCCTTAGAGCCCTAAGCCCCAATCGATAGCCTCTCTAGATTTTAGGGACTTCGGCTTTTTCTAAATCGCAAAATAATGTAGATCTGGGATAACTAGTACTTACCATAGTTTCTCTTTATGTTCCTACTCAAATCTGATGCAGGTCTATCCCCTAAATGCTAGCAGAACTCGAATCTTAGAGATCTAAAGATTCAGCTATGAGCCCCTATGGTTATGGCAGTTTCGACTTTTTGACTAGTGAAGAAGATGGTGATTTGGGGTTATAATCTTGGAGTAGTGTTGCCGACAGGTACTAAGGGTTTAAAGAAGATGAAATTCGGTCAAAATGAATGAAAAGAATAGAGGGAATTGGTTTGGAGGAATCGGCACAAGAGGTAAGTTTTCAGGATTTTAGCTTTTATGGCAATCGGCTATGGTGGTTTTAAGGAGGATGGAATTGAAAGAAAAGATGGATTTGAGTAACAGGGATGTTCAGCTGAGGTAGAAAGCAAAAAGGAAAAGAAAACAATGGAGGAGAAGAAGAGGAAGAAGAAATCGGCACAAAGGAGAAGGAATCTGCGTTTTCGACTTTTGTAAAAACTTAGAGAAGGATAAATAAAACTGAAAGCTTTTAGGTGGCTAACCTTAATTTGTCATGACAGAAAAAGAAAAGAAACTAACCCTAATTACTAACAAAGCAATCGGCCTAACCTTCATAAGGCCCTAGCCGATTCTACTTAAGTGATCACATGCCCGGCACATGCCTAAAAATTAAAAGTAACCATACGCTTACCTTGCAACTTGAACCCTGGACCTTTAATTCCTTCCCAGGCGCCACTTTTTTAGGAACTTAGTGGCGCCACCTTGCCACTTTGCTAAAGCTCCTTTTTGTGTCATAATACACGAAGTTTTTCTTAAAAGCCCACTTAACCAAGTCTCCTATTCACTTAAAATCCAACCTTGATATTTTACAGGGTTTTAACTTAGGCTTGGGCCTTCTAAAGGCCCACTAACACATTTAAACACAATTCCAATATCCAGAACACCAAAATTTTAAAATTCACCAAAAATCACAAAAACCCAAAAAATCCTAAAAATCAGGGCATTACAACCCTAACTTATGTTTAGTTCTTTAAATGGTTTCCAACTTAAAGTCATGTAACCCTCCAGATCTGGGCGTAATGTCCAAGCTGGGTTTGGGGTGTTACAACAAATATATATAACCCTTACCTGCTGAAGCCACTGTTTTATTCAAGAATAAAAAGAAAATTTCGCCTGCTATGTAACTCGAACCACCGACCTCTAAAACACGCCCCTTATACCCATACGTCTTGCCACTATACTAAATCAACTTTCATGGTAATAACCCCACGCAACTAGTTTTAAGCCTTCCTTCCCAAATGCCGTGCTATACTAAAAAAAACAACATTTTTCCCTCAAGCAGACTCGAACATGCTCCCTTCCAAACACCCATCACGCTGCTAGCCACCCTTCTAGAATCTCTTTTTGTGTCACAAATCCCTTCCAATATATATAAGGTGTAAGCTCCAGCTACCATGCCCACATGCGAAAATTCAAAGAATTTAAGCAATGGCCAGGATTTGAACCTTGGGCTTCCTACATGCTACCAACACTCCTAGCCACCAGACCACAAGCTTCTATGTGTCAAGCCTTAACCAAAAATATTTTTAAACCCTTCATTGTGACGACAATGTCCACTTAAAGGAAAAAATTAATTTTTTTCTTTAAGTCCCCTTTTTAATCCAGGACTTCCCGGACATCCCCAAACACTCCAAATCACTTAATTAACAATCCAAACATGACATTGCGAAAAAATTTTCTTAAACTCAAAAATCCAAAATTCTCTGATACACGAATCCCAATTCTCCTAAGCCCAAAATCGGGGCATTACAACCTCAGGGAAACCTGGGTACAGGAGCAAGTAGTAAAGGTGCTCCAAAGGAACAGACTGTCAGACCTAAGGGTAAAGCCCTAGCGAAGACCTATGCTATTCGCGTCTCGAAGAGGTGTCCTCCCCTGATGTTATAACGGGTACATTTTCTCTTCATGAAATTTCTGTTATTGCCTTGATAGATCTCAGATCTACCCACTCGTATATTTGTATGAAATCAGTCTTAAGCTTGAATGTACCCATAAAGTCTACAGAATTTATAATAAAGGCCTCCAATCCTTTAGGTAAATGTGTGCTAGTAGACAAAGTATGTAGAGGTTGTCCATTGATGATTAGGGGTCATTGTTTTTCGGCTAATCTCATGCTATTACCTTTTGATGAATTTGATGTAATTCTTGGCATGGACTAGTTAATTACTTATGATGTGGTAGTGAACTGTGGTGGTAAATTTATTGAATTGAAATGTGAGAATGGTAGTACTCTTCGAGTTGAATCAGATGAATCAGAAATGTTGCCAATGGTGATTTCCTCCTTGGCTGATCAAAAGTGTATAAGAAAAGGGTATGAAGCTTATTTAGCTTTAGTGATGAACACTAAAGAATCATATATGAAAATAGAGTTGGTGCCAGTAGTCTGTGATTATCAAAATGTGTTTCCAGATGAGTTATCTGGATTGCCACTAGTAAGAGAAGTTAAGTTCAATATAGAGTTAGCTCCAGGTGCCACCCCCATCTCTATTGCTCCTTATAGAATGGCTCCAACTGAGTTAAGAGAAGGTTTAGCTGCAAATTTGACAGACAAAGGCTTCACAAGACCCAGTCATTCTCCATGGGGTGTGTAACACCCCAAACCCGGCCTAGAAGTTAGGCCCGAGTCCAGCGTGTTATATTGAAGTGTTTTTTTGAAAACTATGTTTTTAATGAGCCCTTCTTATTTAAAACTTGTTGACAACTAAAACTTGTGTTTGTTTATTTCCAAAACGTGGTCAACTAAAAGTTAATCCCTTTTAAAAAAAACATTATTACCTTTAAAACCTTCTTTGTTGAGGAAGCTCAATTTAATTAGTTGCGAAAGACGTAATGTTCGAAAACAGTTAACATTTTTGAAAACCACGATTCACCTCTAGCAGATATAATTCAAAGTAAATAAAAACCTTAAGATAAAAAAATCCAGAAATTATAAAAGGCCTTATTACAAACCAAACCCAAAATAAAGTACTTTAGAGTAAATAATCAAAACAGTAAGCATAAGCAATGTGTGGCCTTCTCCGAGTCCCTCGCAGCTCCGATCCGTCTAAGGCTGGGGATTACCTGCACAGTTAGTAAACGGGGTGAGTTTTATGAAAACTTTGTGTGTAATCCCCTACTACAAATACGAACAATCAGTCATGTAAAAGAATTAAAAAGTTTGCCCTACCACAGTTCCAGTATTAATTGGGCCTTAGCCCATTATAAAAGGCAGTACCAAATGGGCCTTAGCCCATTACAAAATCAGAGACATTATCTGAACCAGAATCAGTATCAGAATCAGAACTAGAGTCAGTATCAGTATCAGAATCAGAATCAGAATCAAAATCAGAATCAGAATCAAAATCAGAATCAAAATCAGAATCAGAATCATAAAAGGTAGTACCAGATGGGCCTTAGCCTATTACAAAATCAGAGACATCATCTGAACCAGAATCAGTATCAAAATTAGAACCAGAATTAAAATCAGAATAAGAATCAGAATTAGTATCAGTATCAGAATCAGAATCAGAATGTGAATGCAATGCCAACCCAATCCAGCTATCATACCACTCGTGTAACGCCCTGATTTTCGGGATTTTTTGGGTTTTGTGAATTTTAGTGAAGTTTTAAAATTTTAGTGTTCTGAAGGTTGAAATGTATGTACATGTGTTAGTGGGCCTTTAGAAGGCCCAAGCTTAAGTTAAAACCCGGTAAAATATTAAGTTGGATTTTCAAGTGAAAGGGGACTTGGTTAAGTGGGCCTTTAAGAAAAACCGTGTAAAATATGTCACAAAGGGAGCCTTGGTAGAGTGGCAAGGTGGCGCCACTAAGCTCCTAAAAAAGTGGCGCCTAAGTGGGTATTCAAGGACAATGGTTCGAGCTGCAAGGTAAGCGTAGTGTTCTTTTTAATTTTTAAGCATGTGCCAGGCATGTGACTATTTTAAGTAGGAATTTCGGCAAGGGCTTTTAGGGACTTGGGCCGATTACTCAAGTGTGATATTAAGGTTATATCTTTTTTTATTTTCTGCCATAAGAATTAGGGTTAGCCACCTTAGGAATTAATCTTCTCTTTTACTGTCAGAAAAGCCGAAACTTGCCTCCCTAGAAAGCTTCTAGCCGATTTCTTCTTATTCACCTCTACCATTATTTTTTTTTTTTCACTTTTCTTTTTCCTCTTTGATCTCTTCCCTAGCCGAATACCCTCCTTACTTAGATCCACTCTTTCTTTTGCTTTCATCACTCTCAAAATCAACCATAGCAGATTGCTCAAAGTGCCAGAAATCCCGAAAACTGCTTTCTTTTGCCGAATCTTTCTAAGCCAAATTACCCCTGTTCCTTTCACCTGTTGTGGCTGATTACTACATCCCCTTGAGCCACATCATTGTTGACACCATCACTCAAACTCATAGCCCAAATCGCCATCTTCTTCTCTAGTTGAAAAACAGAAATCACCATAGTTTTAGGGAGATAGCCGAATTTGCAAATCTCAGAGATAAGGGTTCTACTAACGTTCAAGGGGCAGATTTACATCAGATCTGTGTAGGAATCAAAGAGAAACCATTGGTAAGTGCTTAATATCTCAGATCTGTTCAATATTTCATGTGTTGGAAAAGCCGAAAGTCCCTAAAGTTAGGGACTTTGTCGATTTGGACTTTTAGTAAATCAAGTGGTATTTTTCTTTGTT
The DNA here is from genome assembly GCA_020496765.1 of Gossypium stocksii. Lineage (NCBI taxonomy): Eukaryota > Viridiplantae > Streptophyta > Magnoliopsida > Malvales > Malvaceae > Gossypium > Gossypium stocksii. The sequence goes on from CM035626.1 coordinate 58,870,241, forward strand.
CTTTTGAGTGATAGTTAGCGAAGAAGGTGATCAAGCAAGGAGTTGAAGGCATCGGTATCATCAGATCTAGATTTTGTGCACCTAGGTCGTCAGAGGTAAGTTTTCATGGCCATTAAGGGTATGGCCGAATGTGGTAAGGGATTGTGGCTTTGGTTTTTGTGGATCTATTGATTAATTGATTAGATATTGGGTTGTAGGAACTGTCGCATAGGAGATCTCGTTGGTGAAACCGCAAAACAGGTGTGTGATTCTGAACCCCTTCATTGTGCATGTTGGCAAATGCCGAAAAGCCGAAATGCCGAAGATCTGGCATTTCGAGGGCTTGTGAGAGTGCGAACGCTCACAAGTTGGTAGGGAAACGTTGGATATGAAATCGGTACTGAAGGGAGAGCTAACCACGAAATTTTAGGCGTTACGGTAAGTTGGGCCTCAGTGGGCCGAATATGGGCCCAATGGGCAATTTGGGCCCATTTGGGGAAAAATGGGTTTAAGGTAATAATATGAACTGTAGGCGTAAAAAATAGTTAAAACAAGGTAACTGAATATGAAATTTGGACTAAACGGGCCTAATTGGCTAAACGACGTAATAGGGCCATTACGGGTTTTAGGGCTTAAAAGCTAAAACTATTAAACTGAGTTAACCGAATTTTCTGTAACGACTATGAGATTAGTAGAGACTGTAATAAGCATAAAAACTGTAATATGAGAGCAAAAATTACTGCAAAAACCCTTAGGGTGAGACATTACTGTTTTGCCCCTAGGTAGAAAATTACCGATATACCCCTAGGGCTAAAACCGACTGAACTGTTTGACATGACTATTACTGATACTGCATGTCATGATGTATGTATGTCTGATGCGTGGGATTAGGTTTGATATTGGAGGAAGTGTGAGTGGCACTGCCACGTTACTGAAAGGGGCTACGCCTCGTACTGTTTCTGAAAGGGGCTTTGCCTCGTATACTGTTTATCTGAGCAGCCATGCTGCAACTGTGGTGTGTGGGCTGGGTGGGTCGAGTTATTCCCCACATGGTGTGTTGGCTGGTACGGGTGGTGTGTAGCGGTTGGTGGGTTGAGTAGTCTCCCCAATTGGGTTGTATTCATACTGTTATACTGTACTGTACTGTTATGGGCCTATGGGCCAAACTGTTATCTGAATAGGGCTTCGGCCTAGTATCTGTTATAGGGTTTTGGCCCATTTTACTGTTATCTGAATAGGGCTTCGGCCCAGTATTTGACTGAGACTGGTTAGGGCTCAGGCCCAGTGGGCTCGAGCCGATGTGGGCTTTGGATGGGTTCTGCACACACTGAGTTTTCCCAAACTCTCCCTTCTCTTTCCATCCTTGAAGGTGAGCCCTAGACCGTGACTTGGTTGCTGGGAGGGATTCAGAGTGGCCATGAAGACTGAACTCGTATTTTAATTGGTTTATTAATTTAATTACTTTTACTATTGGTTTTATTTTGTTATGGGTTGTAATAAGGCCACTATGTCTGTTTTTATTTGGGACTTTCAACCATTTTATTTCATCCACAATTACACATTGTTTTCGAAAATTAAACAAATGTTTTCTTAACCAACCTGTTATTACAAAAGACTAAGTAAGATAATAAGGTTAATGTGAATCGCTTAACAAATTAATTAGAGATTAAGTTGAATAGTTATTAAAACGAGAATTTCCAAAAAAAGTCAAGCATTGCTTTTCAAAACTTACCATCGGACTTAGTAAATAGGGCGGCGTAGGATAGTCTAGGTGATGTAGCACACCAGACATGGCCATAACGTCTGGGCCAGGTTCGGGGTGTTACATTTAGTGGTATCAGAGCCAGGTTGCAACAACTCGGTTGTGGATCAGGTCCGAAAACAAAGGGTTTCAAAAATTTAGAGTCTAGAAGGGTATTTTTGAAAAAAAAGAAAAAAAGGATTTTTCGAAAATTTTCTTTTGGGTTTTAAACAAATTTGTAGCTTTTAAATCAAGTTGTTCGAAACATTGATTTTTAAAGAGGCCTCAAACTATTTGATCTGATAAATCGGAAGGTGGCACACTGAATCCCCGGCTCCAAGTTGTAAGTATGTTCTGCTTTAAATTCTGTATTGTACTGAAAATAAAACTGTAGATAGTACTGAGCCTTAGATATAATACTATAGGTGAGGTAGTATTAAGGCTATAAAACTGAGACTGTAGGGTAAACTAAACCCTAGGAAACTGAGACAGTAGTTAGACTACATTTGCGCGAGAACAACTCTAAAACTTTATCTGTTCATAAGATATTCCGTAATAAACAACTGAAACACTAAACTAATGTCATAAAATTTGAAACTCAGATAATTGATATGAGTACGGGAGTTGCTTGTGGTCGAGGCTGGGGACGTGGCTGGGTTAGTGCTCAGGGAAGACCTTTGTCTTCTGGGCACATGCCAGCTGGGGAAGAGCGAGCTCCGCCAGCGACGGAGACTGGATCTTATGACAGGGCTGCAGGGGACGATGCTCTGTCCCAAGCCATGCTGAGGGTATTAAAGAGGGTCGCTGGAGCAAGCACTAGAACTGTGGCTAGAGGGTCGATATCTGAGCGACTCCAAGCCAACAGAGCTGAGATTTTCATGGGCATATTTGGAGTAGCCCTGAATGTGGCTGAGTATTGGTTGGAAGCCACCGAGCGAATAATGGATGACCTGGACTGCTCGGTGGAGCAAAAGCTGAAAGGAGCGGTGTCCTTATTGTGAGACGAGGCGTATCAGTGGTGGATCACTGTGAGAGAGGGTACCTCAGCTGATGGGGTAACTTGGGAATTATTTAAGAAATCCTTCAAGGCAAAGTATGTTGGAGCTAGTTATGTGGATGCACGCAGGAAGGAGTTCTTGAACATGACCCAAGATGGTAAGACTGTTGCTGAGTACGAGGCAGAATTTCTGCGACTGAGCCGGTATGCCAGTGGTATTGTTTCCACTGAATATGAGCGCAGTGTTCGTTTTGAGGATGGCCTCAGAGATGAGCTGAGAGTGTTGATAGCGCCACAGAGAGAGCGCGACTTTGCTGCACTAGTAGAGAAGGCTAAAATAGCCGAAGAAGTGAAGCGAGCTGAGCGTCAGAACTGCGATAGAGATCATAATTGCTTTAAGAGAGATTTTGGATCGACTGGTGCTGCAAACAGAAATTTTAAAAAAGCAAGAATGGAAGAACCAGTGCGAGCTGTGCCAGTGAATGTTGTTAGACCGCAGGCTTTTGGAGACTGTGGCAGAGTTCATCGAGGAGAATGCTGGAAACGCATTGGAGCTTGTTTTCATTGTGGGTCAAAGGATCATCAAGTTAAAGACTGTCCACAGAAGCCAGCTCAGGCTCAAGCTGTTGACCAGAGGGTTGCTCAGCCTGCGCGAGGAGGACCGCCACCGCCAAGGGGCCGTGGACTAGGTAGAGGAGGCAATGGTAATGGACGTGGTCATGGAGCACCTGGTAGAGGTGCTGGTAATGCTGAGGCTCGTCAGCCAGCCTTAGTATATGCTGCTCGCCGTCGCGAGGAGGGTGATGCACCTGATGTTATAACTGGTACGTTCTTGATATCTAGTATACCATACACTGTTTTGATTGACGTGGGTTCAACACATTCATATATTGCTTGTAAGATTTCTAGGTCGTGGGGTGTGCATTCTGAGGAGACTGTGAGTGGGGTCACAGTAGTTAGTCCTTTAGGTCACTCTGTGAAAGTAGACAAACTATTTAGGGAAGTGCTTTTAGAGACTCAGGGTAGGATCTTTACTGGAGATCTAATGGAGCTACCTTTCGGTGAATTCGACTTGATTTTGGGCATGGACTGGTTAACCAAGCACAAGGCAACGCTGGATTGCGCGGCCAAGAGAATGGTATTGAGAACAACTGAAGGCGAGGAGGTGATGGTTATTGGTGAACGTAGGGACTATTTGTCTAATGTGGTTTCTGCCTTAAGGGCTGAAAAGTTGATGCGCAAAGGTTGTGAAGCATACTTAGCGTTCGTAAGTCAAACTGAACCCGAAGGGGTGACAGTGGAGACAGTGAGGACTGTTAATGAATTTTAAGATGTGTTTCCTGAGGAGCTACCTGGATTACCTCCTAACCGAGAAGTGGAATTTAGGATCGATCTGTTGCCTGGAACAGCTCCAGTGTCCATTGCGCCTTACAGAATGGCACCAAAGGAGCTAGTGGAATTGAAAGCCCAGATTCAAGAGTTGTTAGATAGGGGCTTCATTAGACCGAGTGTGTCTCCGTGGGGAGCACCGGTGCTATTTGTGAAAAAGAAGGATGGAACGATGCGTATGTGTATCGATTATCGCCAGTTGAACAAACTGACGATAAAGAATAAGTATCCTCTGCTAAGAATCGACGATCTATTTGACCAGCTTAAAGGAGCTTCAGTGTTTTGCAAGATTGACCTTCGATCTGGATACCATCAGTTAAGGGTGAAGGAGGTGGATGTGCATAAAACAGCATTCAGAACTCGTTATGGTCACTACGAGTTCTTGGTTATGCCCTTTGGATTGACGAATGCACCAGCAGCTTTTATGGATTTAATGAACCGAGTATTTCAGCTGTACTTGGATCGTTTTGTGGTCGTCTTTATTGATGATATTTTTGTGTATTCAGAAATAGAGGAGAAGCATGACGAGCATCTTCGAATTGTTCTGCAGGTGTTGAGGGAAAGGCAGTTGTATGCGAAATTTAGCAAGTGCGAATTTTGGCTTCGAGAAGTGACTTTTCTGGGTCATGTTGTTTCTGCTGAGGGGATTAGGGTAGATCCCTGCAAAGTTGAGGCAGTTCTGGACTGGAAGTCTCCAAGATCAGTTTCAGAAATTCGTAGTGTTCTGGGTCTAGCAGGTTATTACAGAAGATTTGTTGAGGGATTTTCGTTAATCGCGGCACCATTGACGAAATTGTTAAGGAAAGGAGTAGCATTTGCATGGACTGGGAAACAGCAAGAAGCTTTTGATAAGCTGAAAAAGGTGTTGACTGAGGCGCCAGTGTTGATTCAGCCAGAATCTGGGAAGGACTTTACGGTTTATAGCGATGCTTCGCATGTGGGATTGGGTTGTGTACTGATGCAAGAGGGTAAGGTGGTTGCTTATGCTTCGCGACAGCTTAAGCCTCACGAGGCGAATTACCCTACGCATAATTTGGAGTTGGCAGCGGTGGTATTTGCATTGAAAATCTGGAGACACTACCTTTATGGAGAAAAGTGTATTATATATACTGACCATAAAAAGTCTCAAATACCTGTTAACTTAGAAGGAGTTAAACCTTAGGCAACGGAGATGGATAGAGTTGCTTAAGGACTATAACTGTTCGATTGAATACCATCCTGGCAAGGCTAACGTAGTGGCTGATGCACTGAGTCGAAGGACCATTGCTGAGTTAAAGGCCATGTTTGCTCGTTTGAGTTTGTATGATGATGGGAGCTTGCTAGCAGAGTTGCAAGTGAGACTGACTTGGACTGAGAGAATCAAAGAGTTACAGTTGAAGGATGATTCATTGATTCCTCGATTTCAGGAAGTCAAGAATGGTGAGAGTGAGGATTTTAGACTGAATTCTGATGGGGTTCTTTGTTTCCGTGGGAGAATTTGCGTTCCCAAGAACTCTGATTTAAGGCAGTTGATTTTGGGTGAGGCTCTTGGTGGACCTTGTGCTATGCACCCTAGAGGTAGTAAGTTGTACAAAGACTTGCGAGAGGTTTATTGGTGGCCTGGACTTAAGTGAGAGGTGACTGAGTTCGTTGGGAAATGTTTGACGTGTCAGCAAGTTAAAGCTGAGCACCAACTACCATCTGGATTGTTGCAGCCAGTGAAGATTCCACAGTGGAAATGGGAAAGAGTAACGATGGATTTTGTGAGTGGGTTGCCTTTGACACCTTCGAAGAAGACTCTGTTTAGGTAGTCGTGGATAGGTTGACGAAGTCTGCTCATTTTGTACCGGTCAGAACCGATTACTCACTACAGAAGTTGGCCAAATTTTATGTAGCGAAAATTGTGCATTTGCATGGGGTGCCAGTTTCGATAATTTCTGATCGAGACCCTAGATTTACATCTCGATTCTGGAAGAAGTTGCATGAGGCATTAGGTACGTGATTGGACTTTAGTACTGCATTTCACCCTCAGACAGATGGTCAGTCTGAGAGGGTTATTCAAGTGTTGGAGGACATGTTGAGAGGATGTGTGATTGACTTTCGTGGTAGTTCGGAAGATTATCTACCGTTGGCGGAATTTGCATACAACAACAATTATCAAGCAAGTATTCAGATGGCTCCATATGAGGCACTTTATGGGCGAAGATGTCGTACTCCTACTTGTTGGACAAAGTTGGGAGAGCGCCAAGTGCTTGGACCAGAGTTAGTGGCAAATATTGAAAGTAAGGTTAAGCTGATTCGAGATCAGTTAAAGGAGGCGTCTGATCGGCAGAAGTCTTATGCTGACCTTAAGCGTAAGGAGATTGAGTTCGCTGTTGGGGATATGGTGTTCCTAAAGGTGTCGCCGTGGAAGAAGATCTTGAGATTTGGTAAAAAGGGCAAGCTAAGTCCGCGGTTTATTGGGCCTTATAGGATTCTCAAGCGGATTGGGCCAGTAGCATATCAGTTGGAGTTGCCACCAGAGTTGGATTGTATCCATGATGTTTTGCACGTGTCTATGCTAAGACGATATCGGTCGGACCCTTCGCATATTGTACCAGTAGAGGAGATTGCAGTAAATACCGATTTGACTTTCGAGGAGGAACCTGTGGAGATCTTAGATCGTGAAGTCAAAGTCTTAAGGAGGAAGTCTGTTCCATTGGTAAAGGTGCTATGGCGTAATCATGGTAGAGAAGAAGCTACTTGGGAGCTAGAGGAGACTATGCGTCAACAATACCCTCAGTTATTTGGATCAGGTAAATTTCGAGGCCGAAATTTCTTTAAGGGGGTAGAGTTGTAACGCCCTGATTTTTGGGATTTTTCGGGTTTTGTGAATTTTAGTGAAGTTTTAAAATTTTGGTGTTCTGAAGGTTGAAAATGTATGTACATGTGTTAGTGGGCCTTTAGAAGGCCCAAGCTTAAGTTAAAACTCGGTAAAACATTAAGTTGGATTTTCAAGTGAAAGGGGACTTGGTTAAGTGGGCCTTTAAGAAAAACCGTGTAAAATATGGAACAAAGGGAGCCTTGGTAGAGTGGCAAGGTGGCGCCACTAAGCTCCTAAAAAAGTGGCGCCTAAGTGGGTATTCAAGGACAATGGTTCGAGCTGCAAGGTAAGCGTAGTGTTCTTTTTAATTTTTAAGCATGTGCCGGGCATGTGACTATTTTAAGTAGGAATTTCGGCAAGGGCTTTTAGGGACTTGGGCCGATTACTCCAGTGTGATATTAGGGTTATATCTTTTTCTATTTTCTGTCATAAGAATTAGGGTTAGCCACCTTAGGAATTAATCTTCTCTTTTACTGTAAGAAAAGCTGAAACTTGCCTCCCTAGAAAGCTTCTAGCCGATTTCTTCTTCTTCACCTCTACCATTATTTTTTTTTCACTTTTCTTTTTCCTCTTTGATCTCTTCCCTAGCTGAATACCCTCCTTACTCAGATCCACTCTTTCTTTTGCTTTCATCCCTCTCAAAATCAACCATAGCCGATTGCTCAAAGTGCCAGAAATCCCAAAAACTGCTTTCTTTTGTCGAATCTTTCTAAGCCAAATTACCCCTGTTCCTTTCACCTGTTGTGGCTGATTACTACATCCCCTTGAGCCACATTATTGTCGACACCATCACTCAAACTCATAGCCCAAATCGCCATCTTCTTCTCTAGTTGAAAAGCCAAAATCACCATAGTTTTAGGGAGATAGCCGAATTTGCAAATCTTAGAGATAAGGGTTCTACTAACGTTCAAGGGGCAGATTTACATCAGATCTGTGTAGGAATCGAAGAGAAACCATTGGTAAGTGCTTAATATCTCAGATCTGTTCAATATTTCATGTGTTGGAAAAGCCGAAAGTCCCTAAAGTTAGGGACTTTGTCGATTTGGACTTTTAGTAAATCAAGTGGTATTTTTCTTTGTTCTTTTGATTGATAGTTAGCGAAGAAGGTGATCAAGCAAGGAGTTGAAGGCATCGGTATCATCAGATCTAGATTTTGTGCACCTAGGTCGTCAGAGGTAAGTTTTCATGGCCATTAAGGGTATGGCCGAATGTGGTAAGGGATTGTGGCTTTGGTTTTTGTGGATCTACTGATTAATTGATTAGATATTGGGTTGTAGGAACTGTCGCATAGGATATCTCGTTGGTGCAACCGCAAAACAAGTGTGTGATTCTGAAACCCTTCATTGTGCATGTTGGCAAATGCTGAAAAGCCAAAATGCCGAAGATCTGGCATTTCGAGGGCTTGTGAGAGTGCGAACGCTCACAAGTTGATAGGGAAATGTTGGATATGAAATCGGTACTGAAGGGAGATCTAACCACGAAATTTTGGGCGTTACGGTAAGTTGGGCCTCGGTGGGCCGAATATGGGCCCAATGGGCAATTTGGGCCCATTTGGGGAAAAATGGGTTTAAGGTAATAATATGAACTGTAGGCGTAAAAAATAGTTAAAACAAGGTAACTGAATATGAAATTTGGACTAAACGGGCCTAATTGGCTAAACAACGTAATAGGGCCATTACGGGTTTTAGGGCTTAAAAGCTAAAACTATTAAACTGAGTTAACCGAATTTTCTGTAACGACTATGGGATTAGTAGAGACTGTAATAAGCATAAAAACTGTAATATGAGAGCAAAAATTACTGCAAAAACCCTTAGGGTGAGAAATTACTATTTTGCCCCTAGGTAGAAAATTACCGATATACCCCTAGGGCTAAAACCGACTGAACTGTTTGACATGACTATTACTGATACTGCATGTCATGATGTTGTATGTCTGATGCATGGGATTGGGTTTGATATTGGAGGAAGTGTGAGTGGCACTGCCACGTTACTGAAAGGGCTACGCCTCGTACTGTTTCTGAAAGGGGCTTTGCCTCGTATACTGTTTATCTAAGCAGCCATGCTGCAACTGTGGTGTGTGGGCTGGGTGGGTCGAGTTATTCCCCACATGGTGTGTTGGCTGGTACGGGTGGTGTGTAGCGGTTGGTGGGTTGAGTAGTCTCCCCAATTGGGTTGCATTCATACTATTATACTGTACTGTACTGTTATGGGCCTATAGGCCAAACTGTTATCTGAATAGGGCTTCAGCCCAGTATCTATTATAAGGCTTTGGCCCATTTTACTATTATCTGAATAGGGCTTCAGCCCAGTATTTGACTGAGACTGGTTAGGGCTCAGGCCCAGTGGGCTCGAGCCGATGTGGGCTTTGGATGGGTTCTACACACACTGAGTTTTCCCAAACTCACCCTTCTCTTTCCATCCTTGCAGGTGAGCCCTAGATCGTGACTTGGTTGCTGGGAGGGATTCAGAGTGGCCACGAAGACTGAACTCGTATTTTAATTGGTTTATTAATTTAATTACTTTTACTATTGGTTTTATTTTGTTATGGGTTGTAATAAGGCCACTATGTCTGTTTTTATTTGGGTCTTTCAACCATTTTATTTCATCCACAATTACACATTATTTTCGAAAATTAAACAAATGTTTTCTTAACCAACCTGTTATTACAAAAGACTAAGTAAGATAATAAGGTTAATGTGAATCGCTTAACAAATGAATTAGAGATTAAGTTGAATAGTTATTAAAATGAGAATTTCCAAAAAAAGTCAAGCATTGCTTTTCAAAACTCACCATCGGACTTAGTAAATAGGGCGGCGTAGGATAGTCTAGGTGATGTAGCACACCGGACATGGCCATAACATCTGGGCCGGGTTCGGGGTGTTACAACCCGTACCAGCCCATCACACCATGTAGGGAATAACTCAACCCACCCAACCCACACACCAATATGCAGCAAAGCTACTAATAATGGAATATTGTGGCAGAGCCATCAAATCAGATAACGTAGCAAAGCCACTTAACAGAATACGTAGCACGAAGCCATCGATAACGGGTCTATAATCAGTACAAAGCCTGTGATATTGGCACAAAGCCTTCAGTAATGGCACAAAACCCACAATAATGGTACGAAGCCCACAATATCGATACGAAGCCCACAATAATGGCACACAACCTTTGGTAACATGATCAGCACTCAGCCATCGATCGGTCTACAGTCGTCTCGGGTGATCCGTGCGACCTTTCAAATTAGTACGAATATGTGGCTCTTAAGCCTTCGGTGGATCCACAGTCGTCAAGCAACCATGCGATCCTAACAGATCAGATCTTCCTCCGTACAAAATCCCAACCCATGCAACATGTCATGTATGCAGAATGACCATGTTCAGTATCAGTCATTTAAACACATATTAAAACATATTAATCACATAACCACGGTCACGTCAGTCAAATCACTGCCATACGAACACAGTTAATTCAATCAAATACATCAACCAAGTCAGTCACTTGCCCACAAGGTCAAAACAGTCATTTTACACCTTAGGGGCCAAACGATCATTTTACCCTACAGGGGTATTTCGGTAATTCTACCCTATAGGGGTATTTCGGTAATTCTACCCTACAAGGGTATTTAAGTAATTCTACCCTATAGGGGTATTTCGATAATTCTACCTTACAAGGGTATTTCAGTAATTCTACCCTAAGGGGTATTTCAGTAATTCTACACTATAGGGGTATTTCAGTAATTCTACCCTACAGGGGTATTTTAGTAATTTCACTAATTAGGGGTATTTCGGTAATTTCGTAAACCAGGGCATTTCGGTAATTTTATAAGTTGGGGGCATTTTGGTAATTTTATAAATCGAGGGTATTTCAGTAATTTTCACAAGTTAGGGGTATTTCGGTAATTTCACAAATTAGGGGTATTTCGATAATTTTGAAAGTTAGAGGCATTTCGGTAATTCCAAAAGTTAGGGTATTTCGGTAATTTCGCAAATCAGGGGTATTTCTATAATTTCATGAACCGGGGGCATTTTTGTAATTTTGTAAACCAGGGTATTTTAGTAATTTCGCAAATTAAAGGTATTTCGGTAATTTTACAAACTAGGGGTATTTTGGTAATTTTCCAACCCAGAGGTATTTCTGTAATTTTACAAACTAGGGGTATTTTGGTAATTTTCCAAATCAAGGGTATTTCAGTAATTTTATAAACCAAGGGTATTTCAGTAATTTTGTAAACCAAGGGTATTTCAATAATTTTGTAAATTGAGGGTAAAACGGTAACTCTATAAATTGGGGGTACTTTGGTAATTTTACAAGTCGAGGGTATTTCAGTAATTTGGTAAACTAAAGTATTATAAACAGAGATAACAATACGAATGGGCCTAAAGCCCATTGTCGGCCCAAATGGGCCCACACGCTCGTGTGGCCCTTTAAATGCTCTTTGTTTGCCATGAGTTTCGAACCCTAGACCTCCTTGCCAACTCTATGACGCCACCTTCCTGCCTCTTATATGGCGCTACGTTGCCACTAGGCTCACATGCCCATGTGTCAACCCGTGTGAACTCAAAATGAGCCCTTTTTCGTCAAGCTAACCAACGCTACAATTCTTAAATCTCAAGCAACTTAAAATATCATCATTCAACCAATCCAAAATACAATTAAATGTACTTAAATCTATTAAAAGTATTAACCTAACGACCTATACAACAACCTAGGTACATGCCATTTTACAAAAAAGATTATAAATCACCACTTTGCTGAGTTCGGGATTGGTTTGGATGCTGATCTGGAACTTTTGACTTTAACTATCTTGCGCACGGAAAGAAATCGTACGCTGAGTATATACACTCAATGGTATTATTATAATTCAAATTTTAAAAGCAAAATAAATAAATAAATATGCACTAAACTTTCATTTCTTAACAATAGTTATTTCAAATAACTTTTCTTCACTTTGATTCACATATTACTTCACTATATAAAAAAAAATCCAGTCCATGAACCCATGGTTCTAACATTTCATTTTCATATCTCAATTCAATATCTCATTCCAATTCATATACAAAATCATATAGTTTATCAATTCATTTAATACCAATTCTAATCTCCAATTCATTCATTTACCCCTATTAACTTAACTCAGACTTTGATAGATACACGGATCCAACCAAACACACCAGTACGGTACCCTGTGCCTTATCGGCCTTGCCGAAGTGAATCGGTACTTAGTACCTCATCGGATTTAATCCGAAGTAATAATACGACACATAGTGCCTCATCAGAATTATCCGAAGCAATATTATGACACATATAGTGCCTCATCGACTCGAGGTCGAAGTATCCCTGAACACTTCCAATCCTATGGCATGCCAACTATATCCAACTTAGCCCGGCTAGTTAATAGGGTTTCCAATGCACTTTCTCAATTCAATTTCAATCAAATTCATACCAATCACAAATTCTCATATTTTCAATTCAATATCACAATAACTTATTTAATTCAATTCAAATCACTTTCAATATCTAATCAATATACATTTCAAAATAATCACATGTTTTCATCATTCAATTCAATTTAATTCAATTCAATTCATTTTCAATTTCCAATCAATATACATTCAAATATTCACATAATTCATAATTCAACATCATTTCTTACCTCAATTCCACTTACCACACATATTAGTTAAAGTTCACAAATAAATAATAACTAAATTCGAATTATAGTAATATAAACCCTAATTTCGAATCACTCCTCGTCGACTTTCTACTTTCCTTTATTGGTCAATGTCTCTGGCACGATGTTAGCTACGAATATTTAAATTTTCTATTCAATTTTTACCTTAATTTCAATTTAATCCCTAACTAAAATTATTTTCATTTCTATCACAATCTATACATTATTTTCACTTAATTTCTACTTATAATTTAACTTAACCCTCAAATTTTCATCACAAAACCCTAATTTCAAATTTCTTACAATTTAGTCCCTATTACACAAAACTTATAACTTATTCTACAATTTAATCCTTTTCCCAATTCTAATTTGAATTTCTATCAATTCAATCCCTAATTCATCAATTAATTCAACATAAACTATATCCAAAATCTACTAACTTTCAAATTTTCATCATATACTTAGTAGTATTTTGTTCTAGGATCAAAACTAAAAAATTATAAGAAAAATTAGCTAAATTGACTTACCAATTTAAGTTTGAACCTCAAATTTCCCTTTCTTTCCTTCTTTTCTTCTCTATTTTCGTTTCTAATTTTGTTCTTCTTTCTCTTTTGTTTTGTTTTATAATTTATAATAATAGTATAATATAATAATATTAATTAATATATTACTTATTTATTAAGTTAATATATTATAATAGATTATATTTTAATAAAAAATATCTTTGATATTTCTATCGTAAACTGCCTCAACATTTGAAAATGGCATAATTGCTTATTTGGTCCTTTTAACTTTCTTTAATTTATAATTAAACTTTCACTTCTATTGCAATTTAGTCATATTTCTTAATTACTTTTATTTTAAGCTAATTTACCTAACGAAAACCTAATTAATCTCACAACTAACTTCGTAAATATTTTTAATAAATATTTACGAATCCGTTTTACTAAAACGGAGACCCGACAACTCACTTTTTTTATGCCCGTAAATTTTTGGGTCGTTACACACTATCACATTGGAAGATGTTGCTATACAACTTGGGTTTTGAATTGACAGTGTTGTGGTCATGAGTCGAAGCAAAGTGTTGGAACCTTCAGTACTATGACACAGATTGCTTGGACGGTCCCCTAGTGATAGGGAACGGAAGTTCACATGCTTGACATTAGCATGGTTGAGAGCAAATTTTAAGGAGTTATTGAGCACTGCCACTGAGCACGAGGTGATGTGTACTGCTTAAGCCAATGTTATACAGCTAATTGAGGGTACTTATGCCGAACAACACGTCTAATAGGGTCCACTTAAAGTATTTGCCTCTATTGGAGGATTTCTATCGTGCCGGTAGTTACAGCTGGGGATCGGCAGTTTTGGCTGCATTGTACTATGAGCTTTGCCGAGCAACAGAACATGGGGTTAGTAACATGGCTAGTTGTCTAGGTCTACTGCAGTCTTGGGTTTTATACAGGATGTCGTTTCTAGTGGCTGTTAGGCACCAACCATATTCGTGGCCACTTATAAATAGGTAAAAACAAAATTATACTTAACATTTAATGACTCATAAATATGGATAATATTTTTCAAAGTTTAACTACTAACGTGTTTGTTTCGGTTTCAGATGAGCCACGTCTCCGAAAATTAGTGTGAGCCAAACATTAATCATTTACCACCAAATGATAGAGGCGTACACCGGAAAAAAAGTAATATCTATTAATATGATTTAAGTAACGTTGATTTAACTTATCCACTTGCAGTATGTAATGTGACTTGACTCATTATGTTATATTGTGTCGTTCTTGTGGATACTTTATTCTGCACTGAACATTGCAACCCTTATTCTTCAGTGGGTTCACGCCGAGGCTCATATGTGGTGCATTAACACGTTGGTGCTCAACTTCTCAACCGTTGAGTGGTACAACGATGATTGAGTCATGCGACAATTTAAGTGTAGACAATTTGTGTCAGTCGAGCCATAACAATTTGTTGATGTCCACAGTAAGACCATGAGGGGGAAACATACAGCAGATTAGAGCGTGGAACATCAATGTTATGTAGCACTATGGAATGTCCAGTACGACAGGCAGCCTAAGATGCTCTCCTGCATGTTTTACTTCAGTTCCTCGACTGAATACATGCAGTGGTACATGACTCAATAGTGCATTTATTTATATGGTGGACAACTTATGATAGTAGCAGGTTACAGCTACAGATGTGGAAATCAACCTATGGGGGAGCTAGAGGATCAACATATGGCAGAGCCCGACTCGGAGGACCAACCTTTGTACACATCGGACCAATAGGTTGATGCTTTTTGTGATGAGTCATAGAGCAGTTCATATCACTCGGACATGGGTGGTTCAAGTTCCTATCACCTGCACATGGGTGGTTCGAGTTCATATCACCTGACATAGGCGGTTCAAGTTCATTTCACTAAGAGCAACCACTGATATCATTTGATATGTTTGGTAATAACATGTACTCTACCTCGCCTCAGGATACGATCGATGTAACATCCCAAAATAGGGCCTAATCGGAATAGTGGTTTCGTAACCACAAATTTGAGATAGAAATAATTATTTTATAATTATTTTAAGGTCTATATTATGATTGCATGATAGTGTAAAAATTTCGTGAAGAAATTCTATGCATAAAGTGTTTAATTTGAAAGTAATGACTAAATTGAATAAGTTACAAAACTTGCATTCTAGAAGTTTTTAGTATGAAATTACTTTGGAATATTAATTAGGAGGTCTTAAATAGCAATTTGATCAATTTTAAGTTTATGGACAAAAATTGGACATGGAGGGAATTTTTGAAAGTTTAGTAAGGAAGGGCATTTTGGTCATTTGGATATTAAATGAAATAAAAAGGGAAAAATAACACAAAATTCATCATCTTCTTCATATGTTGCTGCTGAATTTTTCTCTCCACCATAGCTAAGGGTTCTTCAACTTTCAAGCTTCATAGTAAGTGCATCCAAGCCCCGTTTTTAATGATTTTTACGTTTTTGAGATCCCGGTAGCTCGATAAAGCTTATGTTAGCAATATTTTAAGTTAGGGTTCATATTTGGAAAAATACCCATAGGTGAAATTTGTGTATTTTGATGTTTTATGATAGAATATGAGGTTTTAAATTATGCTAGACAACTTGTGCTACTCGGTTTTGAGTAAAAACGAGTAGAACGACATAATTGGTAAAAATACCTATTGTACATAAGTGTATGTTATAGTAGGAATTTGAAGATGTTGTTGGTAAATAAATGATCAGCATGTCTTAAAATACAAGAATTTGTGATAAGTTTTGATTTCCAAGCCTTGGGGCAAAAGTGTAAATATGCAAAAGTTTAGGGGCAAAAATGTAATTTATCCAAAGTTTGAGTAAATGGCTGTTTTGATAAATGTTGATATTAAATAAGCTAAATTTGCTACTATAGATCAAGAAGAATGAAATTCGGGAGTAGATCGGGGAAAAGAAAAAGTAAAGGACTAAATTGTAAAGTTTAGTCACATTTTGCATCGAGGTAAGTTTACGGTAAATAAAGCAATATTCTGTTGTTTTACCTTCCTATTGTCATTTTCCAGCATTTATATATTCATTTTATGAAAATAATCAAGTTGAATATAAGGTGATATGACAGAGAAAAGCAGTAGAAAGTCCCGATTGAACCTTAGGAATGTTAGGATACGAAATGTCATGACATTAGGGGTCGACAGGACAGGACAGGACAGAAATGAGCCATGTAAGTCCGTACTAGATATACGGCTTTGGAGACAGGAATGAGCCATGTAAGCCCATATTCGATATATGGCATTGGGGACAGGAGTAATTCATGTAAGTCCATGTCAAGGACATGGCATTGGCAGGATATTGTTAGACAGGAACGACCCTAGTATCCTTAGTATTCCGAGTGGTTCAATGGCCATTATTCAAGTCAATTTGCATTGAATTATCAGCAAAGGAAAGGTAGATTGTAATCATGAGTAATGAAAGGTCAGGTAAGAAAGAAGGTAAGGTAAGAAAGAAGGTAAGTTAAGAAAGAGGAAGGCAGAAAATGAGATGTAAAGAAAGTTTATAAAGCTAGTTGACAGTTTGCACAATTATTCCGTGTGATGAATATTGTAATTTATTTGCTTGTAAACTTACTAAGCCTAGTGCTTACTCTCTTTATTTTCTTCTTCTTATAGTTCTTGCCAAGCCACTCGGGGATCAAAGGAAAAGTCGGAGATCCGATCACACTATCGAGGAATCATATTGGTATAGTTAGATGTTTCTTTTCGTGTATGGCATGTATAGGGACTTGGCTTCTTTTGGTATGATATGTTCAATGAATGATGTGTAAATACTTGCTAATGAATGGCTAATGATATACAAGTATGATAGTATGTATGCTTGAGTGATAACTATCACATGGAAACTATGAAAAATGTGAAAGAAATCTAAAAACAGATTTAACAGCAAAAATGACGTGACTTTGAAAAATCACAAAAAATAGTAGAAACATGGTTTGATGATGAATGATATGTGAAATTAAAGCTTATTGTGTCTACTTTCATATGAAACAAAAAAAAAAGGTAAAGGTATTGTATTTTATGAGATATTTGAGCTTTAGTGAAACAGGGCCAGAGTGATTTTTGGATCCCCTGTTCCAACTTTGGAAATTCACCATAAATGGTACAAATATAATTAGGAGGATTACTTTATATGTTCAGAATCCTTGTTGAGTCTAGTTTTAAGAGAAACAGACGGCATAGTCATATGAATTTTTTACAGGGAGAAAAGTGGTTCGTAATAAGTAGAGGTCAGTGCAGTTGAGTTCTGAAATAGGGGCGAATTTAACTAATAAATTGTACTAATCGGCCCAGCCAAAAATTATAGAAAAAATAGTAGATAGATACATGAGTCTAGATTCAGGGAAAATTTACAGATCTTGATTTCGAGTTTCGTAACTCGAGATATGATTTTTAAAGCGACCATGACGCAGATAAACTGCTTATTCCGAAAATCAAAATAGATGATGTAAAGCTGTTTAAAATGGTAAATTATGTTTAGTAACACCTCAAGCTCGACTCCGGCTACAGTCTCGGGTGTGGGGGTGTTACAATCGATCCAGCTGTTGATCCTCTTGATGTGTACAGTATACCTCAACGTCCACCCCGTCAACGAAGGCCCATAAACCGTTATACCCCGAATGACGATACCACTCTCAGTTCTTTCCAATTTTGAGTTATGTAAATTTCAAGTGTTATGTAATATTTGTTGTATTGGTTTTTTTTCTATAATTTATAAAATCTTTTAAACTATTAAAAGTTGCAACTATTAATTTTAAATAAAAGCTTAATACTAAATAATATAAAATTTATTTCTAAAAGATCATAAAATGCAAACATCATGTACAACATTTAATTTCTTTCAGACCGTGAAGATTGACCAGTGTAGACGTTTCCATGGGGACATTTGCTCCGATTGTGGCCAACTGTTCTACATATGGTACAACGTTTTGGATCGACTTATTCTCTTATATCGATGTCGTTTGATACATCCCTTAATGTAGGGAATCGTTGTCCTAAATACGTAACGTACGTTCAAGTGTGTACACATCATTGATATATTGTTCAACATTCAAACTGTAGGTAGCACACACTGTAACTACATGCGCATATGGGTACCGTAGTGTTTGGAGCATCCCACACTCACACAGCCTGTTTCGGATATTAACTCCGTAGAACCGTGGCGAGATCCCCGATCGATGACTGACGTACTCTATCACTCAAAAAGTTTCTAAATTTTTGGAATATAGTTCTGCATTCATTGACCTAGCCCTTTAAGCATTCTCTTTCATGGCATCTCTAATTTTTTCGACGTGCACGTATTCTGGCTCTAACTGTTTTGCTTGTTTCAACCCCATTTTTGGCATTAAGGTTGCTAGCTTATAAAATGTGGCTGAAAAAATTGTTGAAATTGGCAATTGACGCGTACGACTCAAGACGGAGTTAAGGACCTCAACGAGGTTAGTTGTCATATGACTATACCGGTACCCCTTGTCAAAACATTGAGCCCATTACCTAACTACTGTCTGAGAGAAGGTTTGGACCTCGCCATATCAGTCTCTAACCTCGCCAACTTATGTCTGAATTGGTGTACTTCCAGCTCGTATCCTACGTATGTATTCCGATAAAATGTGTTACCATCCCAATTAGGAAATGAACTCAAAATATTTACAAATACAAATTTAAATATGATATTTTTACGCATGTTCACAATTCGTTTGCGCCAGTCTTTGTTCTTATACTCATTCTGAAAGTTGATAGCGATGTGACAAATACAATAGGCGGACCTACATGGAACCTCGAATTGCCGAATCGTAGCAATAAGACCCTTCAATTTTTCAGAGATAATGCAAATATTATCTTGCCTAACAACATGTCTCTGCAAGTTCTGAATGAAATATACCCACGATTCAGAGTTTTCTGACTCCACGATGGCAAAAGCAATCGGTAGTATATTTCCGTTATCGTCTTGTATAACCACAATCAAAAGTATCTGTGCGTATTATCTATAAAGACATGTTCTATCAACTTGCACTAGTGGTTTGCAGTGGGAGAAGGCCCTAACATATGGACCGAAAGTCAAGAACAGTCGACGGAAAACTCTTCTCTCCAGTTCCAATTGTCCATTTGGGTCACGATAATTCTTGAGATGTATTCCACTATCGCTGAAATCCAACCCTGAAGTTCATTGTATGACTCATCCCAGTCACCGTACAATTGTTGCATGGCCATTTGTTTCGCCCACCACGCTTTCCTATACGACACTCTATACTGAAATCGAGTTTTCCTGTCCGCAATCAATGTCGGCACAAGAATGTTTGGGCTATCTTTCGCTAATGGCATGATGTAGTTGCAAATACTTTTGGCATCCAATTTCCGGTGGTCTTGAGACATACATGCGATAGTACATATATGACGCCCTTCTAATTTTCGTATTTGCCACTGTTGAGTCCTCTGTATAAATGCAGCCCAAACTCACTAACCACACCCATTGTTGGCTTTCCAACATTCCCCAACATATAATGTCGGTGTAGATTTGGAAACCTTATAATCAATTGACAACTTCATGTTGTATTGTTTGATGGCAAACACATAGTCCGCTTTGTTGTCGAATTGTTGCCCAACGAACAACTCCTCGAACTACAAATTTTACGCCAATCTATGAGCAGGTACTATATCAGCGTACTCAGGAAACTCAGATGCATGCTTTGCTTCTGGATTTAATTTAATACGTTGCCCCTAATCTACACTGGTCAATCTTCACCATTATTGGTCATTTCTCTGAATTTGCCTCTGTGCTTATTATCACATTCGGATGTATTTATAGATAGGGATCGGGGGTAGGGTTGTTATACGAACTCTCACCATAATTAGAATTTTTAGGTATCTGCGTTTTCCCTTCGCATTCTAATTGGTCTTACCATCCAACATTAAGATCAAAGTCAAATTCGCAATGTTGACTTATTGGACTAATATTCTCAACAGGCTCTAAGTCAGCTAACTCAGCAAATAACTGAACTGGTTGGGGGTTCTCACTCCCAGTCGACCACCATATTTCTATCATAGTGCCCAAGTCATGTAACAGCCTGTTTTTTAGTAGTGTTGAAAATAGTGGTTTCGGGGCCACCAAATCTGATGAGTAAGTTCGTAAATATTATTATTTAATATTTACGAGTCAAATGTGATTTTTAAAAAGGTTTTGGATTTGATAATTTATGTTATATAAGTGATTTATTAAGTTCAAGTGGTTTTAGAAGATGAGGTATCGGGACCTTATTTTTATAAACTGAGCCGTAAATATTTTTATAAATATTTACGGAGTGTCATTAAGGTGGTATTAAAGTTTTGTTAAGAAATTTTAACGTTTCGATGGTTAATTAATTAAAAATGATCAAATTAAAAAAAAGTGCATTCCCGGGATTCTGTTCCCATAAATCAGACTCGTAAATATTTTCAATAAATATTTACGGAGCTAGTTGTGTAGTTAATTAGGTTTCAATTAAGTAAATTTGCATAAATTAAGAGTAATTAGGTATAAGGACTAAATTGCATATAGGGTGAAAGTTGAATTATAGATTAAATAAAAACTAAAAGAGACTAAATAAGCAATTATGTCATTGTTCTTTAGGTGAGGCGACATAAGTTAAATATATGTGAATTTAATATATATATATATATATATATATTATTAAAATAAGTTTACTTAATATATAAGTATATGTATTATTATAATAACAAAACAAACAAAATAAATAAAAAGAAAGAAAGAAAGAAAAGAAAAAGGAAAGAAAGGAAGGAGAAAGCCATGGCCTTAGGGGTTTCAATTGTTCAAAGTTTAATTGGTTAGTTAATTTAGTCCTTTTTTTTTAATTTTTATGTTTTTAAAATCTTAGTATTAAATACTACCTGACCCATGTTAAAATTTTAGAAATTATTGAGTTTTTAAATGTTGTTAATGTTGAATAATTTTAGTATTAGGGATTAAATTGATAGATTTTTTAAGTTAGAAGTGAAAAATGATTGAATTGTAGAATAAATTGTAAATTTTGAGTAATAGGGACTAAATTGTGAAAAAATTGAAATTTAGGGATTTAAGTGAAAATAAGGAGTTAAATTTAGTCTAAAGTGGAATTTTTATGAAAATAAAGAATTAAATGTAAAGAAATAAAATTAGTCTCGGTTTAGGGACTAAATTGGAATTTAGACAGTGTTGCGTAAAAAAATTAAAATATGCAATATGAAATTGAATTGTATTATATTGATGAATTTTAATTGTTTTAATTCCGTAGCTAACATTGTACTGGAATCCTCAACTAAAAAGGGAAAAGATAAAGTCGACGAGGAATAGCTCGGAATTTCTGGTTTGTATTTCTATAATCTGAATTTAGTTGTTAATTGTTATAATTCAATTAAATGTATATGGTAAGTGTTGAGGTGAGAATTACTGTGTTTTGCAATTGAAATGGATTGATTTAGTATGTGATGAATTTATTGAATTTATATTGATTGAATTGATATATATCTATATATATATATATTGAATATATTGATTATTTGAATTGAAATGAATATTAAATGTATTTGAAAAGTGAATTGAAACCCTATTAACTGTATCGGGATAAGTTGGATATAAATGGCATGCTATAGGATTAGAAGAGCTCAGGGATTTCTTCGACTTCGAGTTGATGAGACACTGGGTGTCAATTTACTACTTCAGATTAATTTGATGAGGCACTAGGTGCCAATTTACTTAGGTTTAGCCGATGAGACACTGAGTGTCAAATTATTACTTTGAATTATCCGATGAAGTACTGAGTGTCAAACTGGTACGTTTTGGTTGGATCCGTGTATCCGTCTGAGTCCGAGTCGTGTTAATAGGGGTAATTAAATGAAATGACACTATGATCGATGTTGGATGATATTATATGTGAAATGAAAATGGGACTGTGAATTGAAATATGAATTGAGACACATGAATTGGACATGGAATGAACATTATTGTTGTTTAAGTGAAATGTGTATTATATTGTGAGAAGCTATTTTATGGAAAATAATGAGAATTGAGTATGGTATAAAATGATGTATTTATGATTTGAGTATTGAATGGTTAATGCTATTGTATAAATAAATATGAATTTTAAATATTCAATTATGCTTAATATTTAATTGTGTCTATTATATTATTTTGTCTTTAAATATTCGGATTATAGAAATACCACTGAGTTTTACTTAGTGTACAGATTTATTTCCCGTGCACAGGCTAAATACTTAACTTTTGATTGCCGATTAGCATCCAATAACGATCCTGAACTCTAATATGGTGATGTTTATCCTTTGTGTCTGCATGTACCTACGGTGTCTAAATAATAGTTATTTTGCGGTTTGATTGTAAACGAGGTTATAAGTTTAATTTTGGTTGGTTTTATACATATAAATATGTGTTTGCTTTTGAAGCCATATTATGGCATGATAAATTGAACTAAATTTAGATAAGCGCATGTGAATTTAAATCTATGTTTAAGTGCTCATGAACTAGGCAAAATTGATTTGGATTTGATATGTTTATAATTTGGATTAAAGTGATGCTTTGATGTAACGCCCCAAAAAATTTAATTTTTGTTGTTGTGTATGTGTGACACAAATATCTATTTGCTTTAGTGGTTAAGTGTCCTGGGTGTGTTCGGGAGGTCCTAAGTTCAAGCTATGACTTGGGCAACTTTTAGTATTTTTACGAATAAGGCCCTATCTCTAGTTAGTAGGCTTTTATTTAAATATTTGTAAGTAGGTATTAGAATGGGATTGCTGATCTGGTGGATAAGTAGAGTGTTAGTGTGATGTTGGTCTGGTGTTCGAGTACTCTGGGCATTATTTTTGCTTAAAAATTCGGCTAGAGTTGTGTTGAAAGAGGACACTGAGTGGTAGATGTGTAGTGGGAGTTGAGGGAGGAAATTAAGGGATTTTGGGATTCTATCAAAATCTTTTTGCTAATTTCGATTCATCCAAAAGAAAATTATGTTCTCTCTTCCCCCAATTTCTCCATCATTCTGATGTTTTTTTCACCCTTTCTCTTCCGAATTTTCATTATTTTCTTCCTCTTCTCTTTTGATTTCTTTTGTACTTCCACCTTATTCGACGATTGAATTTGCTTGATTCGGTAAGTATTCGTTTTGCCTCTTTCTCTCATTCATAGTTAGTTTTTTGAAAAGGGTTTGTTTTGGTTCTTTTGGATTAGGTGAAAATCAAGTAGCGATTGGTGCTTCTGCATTTTTTTGAATGGTTGGGTTCTCAGTTCGCTGTCGGTAAGTGATCAGGTTCACTTTTTCAATATTCTAAGGGCTCGCTGTGAAATATTCCCGATTTAGTTTTTGATTGTGCCGCTAAAATCAGCTTTGGTAAGTCAATTATAGGTTCTTGAAGGCTCGAGAGTGCTTACACGTCGAAAATGAACCAGGTGTATACCTGATAACGTAGAAAAATAGGGTTTTGGCTAAAGCTGAAAACCTCACTGTCAACGCCACACGGGCGTGTGGTCACCCGTGTGGTCACCCGTGTGCCCTGAAATGAGTGTGTAATCGACGAGGCCAGGCAGTGCGGGCAAGATACGGCCGTGTGATGGCCAGGCAAGCCGTGTGCGAGACACGGGGTAGACTATTTTGGGCCGTATGGGCCCACACAGGTGTGAGATTTTGGGCCAAGCCGTGTGATCCACACGGCCAACGCCAATTTGGGCCGTGTGGGCCACACGGGCGTGTGGGTTGACATGGGCATGTGAGCCCATTTTCACTGAATTAATTTCTAAGGTTGCACGGGTCCCTCAAGTCGACTGTGAAACTACTGTAGGATAAGTAAGCACTACTTAGAACCTTAATTATGTGAACTGAATAAATGATAGTTGTACTAAGCATGACAAATGTATGTCTATTTTACTGATATATATATATATATATATATATGTATGTGTTACTGATAGTTGCATAAAAGCATGGCATTTATTGTATGTTGCATTGCATTGGGATTGGGATGTTGTTATTTAGAGGAAGTGTACTGAAAGGCTCTTAAGCCTAATATTTGGCAGCACAGCTGCAACTTACTGATTATGTGCCGCCTTCGTTACTATTTGGAGTGTAAGGATGGGTGGGTGTTTTAAACCCCACATGGAGTGTAGGGATGGACAGAGATGGTGTGTAGAGCCTGGATGGGTAGGACTTTGATTTCTGTACACTATATATCTGATACTGATACTGAATTGGGCTAAGGTCAAATTGCACTGATACTGAAAAGGGCTTTGGCCCAGACTGTGTATGACTGAATACTGTTTGTTTGTTTTCTGTGGGGATTACACACTGAGCTTACGTAAACTCACCCCTTCTGTTTATTGTGTACAGGTAATCCCTAGACTTAGATGGATCGGAGTGGCGGAGGACTCGACGGTGACCAATGTTTTTGGACTTTTACGATTTATAAATTTACGATTTATGTTTTTATTATCATTGGTTTATTTGGATGTAATTTGGTTTCTATTTATTTTTATGGATTCATAACTGTTAGACGTAAGAAAACTCAGTTTTCAAAAAGCTAAAGTTTTATTTTCTAATCTCATGATTACTTAAACTATTTTTAAAGCTTCCACAATGAAATAAGTTTTTAAACAATTGATTAATGGGTAAAACGAATTTTAGAACTAATTAAAATAAGATATTAAGGATAGTAACTAAATGGAAATGGTTTTAACATAACGATTTAAGTTGTCAACCACCCTATCATGTGACATCGCTAGATACGGCCATAACGTCTAGGCCGGGTTTGGGTTGTTATATTTGATGACTTGTTTTGATGATATGAAATGTTTGAAATTTTTGACTGTTTGATTTGTAAACTCCGGTAATGATCCATCACCCAGTTCCAGCGAGGGATACGGGTGGGGGTGTTACAAGTCATCATCATCTAACAGCTGCATCTCACAAAATTTGAACGGATCTGTAGAGATTGGAAACTTGTAAAATAATCTGGACATCGCCCTTCCACAACGTATAGCTATTTTCACACTGATCTTCCTTTTCATTTCTGCTAGCTTCACATTTTTGAATCGTAAACCTACTCTTTACCGACCTTGAAATACACAACCAACATCACCTTCTACAATTTCACCATAAAAAAAAACATACACCAAAAACACCTCATTATTCATCTTCAACAATTTTTTTGAACTCTTCTACTAAACACAACAATTTCACCACTCTATATATGCTAGAGAACCAAGAGGTGGAGCCATAAAGAATGGCTCCACCAAAATAAAATATTAAATATTAAAATTTTATATTAAAAAAATATAAAAAAGTACAAAGTGATAGAGCCATTCTAAATGGCTCCACCAAATAAAATATTAATTTTTAAAATTTTAAATTTAATTTAAAAAAACGTTTGAATATCTTTAAAATTAATTTAAAAATTAATAATTTATAAAAATTATACTTAAAATTTAAAAAAAAATTTAAAGTATACATTTAAAATATTATAAAACAAATAATAAATTTGAAAGGTCATATCTTTAACATATATTTTAAAAAATTAAAAATATTTAAAATTTAAAATATACATTTAAAAAATTATAAAACTAATAATAAATTTGAAAGGTCATATTTTAAAATATTTAAATATTTTATATTATTAAAAAAATATATTTAAAATTTAATAATTTTAAATATATATATATTTAAAATTTTTTAAAAAATTATAAACATTTCAAATATACAATTTAAATTTTTTAAAATCAATAATAAACAAATAAATAAAATAAATAAGGACAAATAAATTTTTTTTAAAAAAGTAAATAAATAAAAACTTAAAAAGAAATAAAAAAAAAAGAAAAAGGACAATTCATAAAACCTAACGTGAAGGAAAAAAAAAAGTGGCCTTTACCTGTTTTAATAAGGAAATAGGGTGTCAGGTAGCTAATTTTTTGAACTCTGGTGGCGTCAATTTATTTGGCTCCACCAGAAAAAGGTAAAACTACTTAAGTCCCCCTTATACTTTCAAAAATCACAGTATTTATTTAGTATTTATGTAACACCCCAAATAATTTATTTCTGCTTCTGTAATTGTTTGACATAAATATGTATCTGCTTCAGTGGTTAAGGGTTTTGGGTGCGTGTAAGAGGTCCTAAGTTCAAGCCCTATTTTTAGCAAATTTTGTTATTTTTCTGCTCCAAGCCTTACATTTGAGGAGTGGGCTTCTAGTAAATTGCCTGTGAATGGGTTTGTTAGTTTGTTGGTTAGTTGTGTGTTAATGTATCTTTGGGTCCTATGTTCGAATCCCTTCGCGAGCGTAAGTGATATTTTTGCTCAGTTTTGTGTTAGTATTTCAGTGAAACCAAAATTATGAGTAGTGAGGTGGTTAAGATGTAGTGGGATATTGGGGGGTTGAGAAGATAGTGGGGAGTTATCAAAATTAGTTTATTTTGATTTTATTTTTTTCCAAAATTCAGTTTTCCCTCCCTCTCCAAAAAATTTCTGAAGCTAATTCTTCTCCTCTTTTACCCCCTGCCGTTTCTCTTTCCTCTCTTTGCTAGTGATATTGTTTTATTTTATTATCTGTGGTTTAACTTTTGTGTCTCGTTATTCTAGTATGTTGAAGGTAAGCCTTCTTGAAGTTTGAACATTGAAAATCGGTTTCGGATGTGTTATTGTGATGAATCTTTGTGTAGGTATTAACCAAGGGGACCAGAGTTCGGCTTCTTTCGTGTAGTGTGGTGAAAGTTTCGATATTATTTTGGTAAGTGTTCGAGTACGTCGATTGAATAAGTTCTCAAGTGTGTTGTTTGGGGTTCGATAGATTGGTGTTTTGGTACTTGGTTTTAACTGTTTAAATGGTATTTTTAGGTCTAAAAGGCTCGGGATTGTTTATGCATCAGAAATCATATCAGGTGTGTACCCAAAGCACCGAATTTGAGGTTTCAACAAAGCCAAAAATTGAATCTGTCGACGCCACACAAGCGTGTGGTCTCCCGTGTGGATGTTCGTGTGCGATGACACAACCGTGTGTTCTACGAAGGCATGACCGTGTGCAAGGCACGACCGTGTGGTGGTCAGAGTGTGGCTGTAGGAGCCACACGGGCTAGGCCAAGTTAGGCGTGTGGGCTACACAGACTTGTGAGCCCACAGAGGTAGACCATACGGGAGTCTCAGTTTTTAGGACAGGCCATGTAAACCACACAGGCAAGGCCAATCTGGGTGTGTGGGCCCACACGGGCATGTGGGCCTAAAATTCTAAACTTTTCTCTAAGGTTGCACGGGTTGTTTTGATCAACTGTAAGCCTACCGTAGGGTCGGTAAGGGCTAACCAAACCCTAGAGTCATATGATCTGCAAGTCTGATATTCTGATCTAAACTTAACACCGTTATGCATGTCTGATTTATCAGATGTATGCGGTATCTGCATCTGTATTCTGATATCTGTAATTATATACGCATGTCAGTATGTTTCACCTGTATATTCTGTATCTGTTATTGGGGTGAGATGATGTATATGGAGGAAGTGTTCTGAAAGGCAAACTTCGCTTATATTCTGGCAGCTAGACTGCACTTTATCTATTATGTGTCGTAACAACACAATATGGTGTGTAGAGTTAGGTGGGTGTTTTTAACCCCACATGGTGTGTTGGGATGGTCGGAGATGGTGTGTAGAGGATGGGGATAGGACTCTGTTATCTGATCTGCATATCTGTATCTGGTTCTTATCTGAAATGGCCTGAGGCTCGAATCTGTATCTGTCTGTTTTAAGATAATATGTGTAACACCCCCACGCCCGAGACCATCGCCGGAGTCGAGCTTGAGGTGTTACCGAACATAATTTATCATTTAAACAACTTTACATCATTTATTTTGATTTTCGGAGTAAGCAGTTTTTCTGCGTCATGGTCGCTAAAAAAATCATATCTTGAGTTACGAAACTCGAAATCAAGATCCATAAATTTTCTCTGAATTTAGACTCACATATCTATCTACTAATTTTTTTCTAAAATCTTTGGTTGGGCCAATTAGTACAGTTTATTAGTTAAAGTTACCCCTGTTTCAGGACTTGACTGCACTGACCTCTACTTACTACGAACCACTTTTCTCTCTCTACAGAATCCATATGACTATGCTGTTTGTTTCTATTAAAACTAGACTCAATAAGGATTTTTAAAATATAAAGCATACCTCATAATTATTTTTGTACAATTTATGGTGAATACGCAAAGTTGGAACAGGGGATCCAGAAATTGCTCTGGCCCTATTTAACTAAAACTCAAATATCTTATAACATATAACTCCTTTACCTATTTCGCTTTTTCCATTTGAAAGTAGACACAATAAGCTTCAATTTCATAGTTAATTCTTCATCTAATTCATTTTCTACTATTTTTGGTGATTTTTCAAACTCACGTCGTTGTTGCTATAGTGTTCTGTTTTATGGCAAGTTTCATCTTTTTATGAATTCTCATGAACTATATAACATATTAAACTCACAAGGCATCCAACATTATCTAGGCTAGCCATACCAATGACTAATCATTATCAAGCATTTTCTCAACCAAACCACAACCATATCACAAGATTATTTACACAAAACAAGTATATTGCTATACATGCCATACATCAAAACATACAAACCAATATACCAATTCTTCCTCGGATAGTGTAAGCGTTTCTTCGACCTTCCCGATATCCAAGTTGGCTCGCTAAAAACTACAATGAATGGAAAGGAGGGAGTAAGCATAAATGCTTAGTAAGTCCATATGCAAATAACGAGTAACATAACAAAGCAATTATACCAAACAGCCATAGCATGTTATCACCAAGACATATTCCACGTTTCTAGCCATCGTGTATCAAGTTTCAACCCGAGGGTTAAATACATACCTGTCCAAATTGTCCATTTCACAACACTTACCAAAATATCATTTTCATCTTGAGTATTCTTCCATTCTGCTAGAATTTTACCCGTTGAACACATCGGAATATAACTCGGATACACGGATCATTTGTACATAAGTGCCACATATGTAATCAATCAATCATGTAACCCGCCCATAAGCGAACTCGGACTCAACTCAACGAGTTCGGGCATTCGCATCCATAAGTGAACTCGGACTCAACTCAACGAGCTCGGATGCCTAGTTACATCTCACGAACTCGGACTCAACTCAACGAGTTCGGACATTTGCATCCATAAGTGAACTCGGACTCAACTCAACGAGCTCGAATGCTCAACCATCCTAGTGACATGTCACTTGTATCCTAATCTATTCCCAAGGTTCAAACGGGATTTTCCTCAGTCACACATTTCCCAGTCGTTCTCCTCGGAATATTGGAACCAATACGTTGCTTGCATCTCATACTTATCAATTTAATCGCATACTTTTCATACCAATACATAATATTTCACAAAGCATAATATTCATAATAACAAGTATCATATCGTATAAATAGCATTAAATCACTTAAAATAGCAATCATGTTACATTATTTACACATGAACTTACCTTGGTACAAAATATAGCAATTTTGCAATTTAGTCCACAATCTTTTCTTTTCCTCGATCAAGGTTGATTCCACGTCTTTCTTGATCTAAAATAACACATTTAACTTATTTAATACTCACATTTATCAAAATAGTCCTAAATTCAAATTTTGGCAAACTTACAATTTTGCCCCTAAACTTTTGCATATTTACACTTTTGCCCCAAAGTTCGAAAATTAAATTTTATCACAAATTCTTATGTTTTAGGACATGCTGATCATTTATTTACCATTAGCAAGCTCAAATTCCCACTAAAACACATACTTATGAACAATATGTACTTTTACCGATTAAGCCGTTTTACTCGTTTTTACTTAAAATCGAGTAGCACAAGTTGTCTAACATAATTTAAAACCTCATATTCTATCATAAAACATCAAAATACACAAATTTCACCTATGGGTATTTTTCCAAATATGAACCCTAACTTAAATTATTGCTAACATAAGCTTTGTCGAGTTACCGGGATTACGAAAACGTAAAGAACATTAAAAACGGGGCTTGGAATCACTTACTATGGAGCTTGGAAGCTTGAAACAAACCCTAGCTATGGAGAACCCTTGAAATTTCGTGGTAATGAAGAAGATGATCAATTTTGTGTTATTTTTCCCTTTTTATTTCATGTTAATATCCAAATGACCAAAATGCCCCTCCTTACTAAACTTTCAAAAATTCCATCCATGTCCAAATTTTGTCCATGAACTTAAAATTGGCCAAATTACTATTTAAGACCTCCTAATTAATATTTCAAAGCAATTTCATACTAGAAACTTCTAGAATGCAAGTTTTGCAACTTATTCGATTTAGTCCCTAATTTTAAATTAAGCACTTTACGCATAGAATTTCTTCACGAAATTTTCACACAATCATGCAATCATATCATAAACCTCAAAATAATTATAAAATAATTATTTCTACCTCAAATTTGTGGTCACGAAACCACTATTCCGTTAGGCCCTAATTCGGGATATTACAATATGTGTGTGTGCATGCTTAATTCTTTTGGGTTACACACTGAGTTTACTTAAACTCACCCCGTTTTTCTGTTCTGTACAGGTAATCGACAGTCTTAGGCGGATCAGTGTGACGGAGGCTCAACAGTGATCACTTGATTGAAAATTTATTTTACCTAGTTATTTCCGTTTCTTAAATTTATATCTCTGGTTTTGATTGGGAGTTTGTAATTTAATGGATTCTCCGGACCGTTTGGTTTAATTCTGGAACTTGGATTTTGTTATTACATTAATGTCTGCGAAGGATATCTAGACTATGGTTTCTTTTCCTAAAATCAAGGTTTTCTAAAAATTTTGAATTATTTTCTTAAACATACTGTTTTCATAAGCTTCCGTGACAAAACACATATTAAGGCGAATGGATTTTGAATAAACATTTGACTATGATTAAAAGCAAATAAGAATTGAAGAGTTGAAATGGTTTTACCTTATTGACTCTGTTCTCAAAACCCGCTCCTTGTGACACCTCCGGATTTGGCCATAACGTCTAGGTCGAGTTTGGGGCGTTATATTTAGTGGTATCAGAGTCAGGTTGCAAAACTCGGCTATGAATTTTAGGTTCCAAAATATGTTTTAAAGAATTGGTTTTCAATATTCTGATTAAGTATATGGTACATCGAGTCTTCGGTGCCGATCTTGTAAGTATTTCTGAAACTTAGATAGTTGATTCTGAAAACACTGTAGATATACTCCTTAAAGACTATAATTAGTACTCTCTAAAACTATAGTGAAACAGATAGAGACTGAAACCTCCGAAAACATTTCTGAACTTCTGATACTTTATGCATAAAATATCTGTTAATAAATATTGAAACTGATGCATAAAACTTTAAAATGTAGATAAATTCAAAACTAATGATGAGCACTCGTGAAACACACGGACGTGGCAGAGACTGTAGAGGGCTCGAGCTGAGTCTTCATCTCTAGGTAGTATGCCAAATTAACATACGAGTGAGACACCGATCTCGCTTGTTACTGAGACTGGGTCTCAAGACTGTGTGGCTGGGGACGACGCATTGTCCCAGGCCATGCTGAGGATTTTAGAGAAGGTCGTTGGACCCCATACTGGATCTAGGGGCCGTGGTTCTGTAACTAAACGACTCCGGTCCAATAGAGCTGAGTTATGTAAGGGTGCCACTGGAGTCACCCTTAATGTGGCTGAGTATTGGCTAGAGGCCATGGAAAGGATCATGAAGACCTTGACTGTACACCCGAGTAGAAACTTAAGGGTGCAGTATCATTGCTTTACGATGAGGTATACCGATGGTGGTTAACTGTTGAGAAGGGTATTCAGACAGATCGCCTGAATTGGGATTTTTTCAAGATTGTTTTCCAAGGGAAATATGTAGGGTGACAGATCAGTGGCTGAGTATTAGGCTAAATTTTTGAGGTTTTGAGGTTGAGCCGCTATGCTCGAGGCATGGTGGCGTCTGAGTATGAAAGATGTTTAAGATTTGAGGATGGTTTAAGCGATAATCTGAGGGTACTTATTGCTCTATAGAGGGAGCGCGAGTTTTTTGTTTTGGTTGAGAAGACGAAGATCACTGAGGATGTTAAACGCGTGGAGCGCCAGAATAGAGACAGGGAGCGAGGTAAGAACAAGAGGGATTCGGAGCCCTCTAGTTCTGCTCAGAGGCCTAAGAAGAAGGCCAGATCTGATGGTTTGATTAGGGTGGGAGCTTCTATTACTTCTGCTGAGCTACAGGCATGCAGTGATTGTAGTAGACGCCATTCGGGCAAGTGTTGGAGGAGGATTGGGGCTTGTCTAAGGTGTTGGTCATTAGAGCACCACATTAGAGAGTGTCTATAGCGGGCTAATCAGATGCAAGCTTTAGGACCAGGTTCTGTACAGCCTCAGAGGGCAGTTCAGCAGCGACATAGGGGATGTGGACAGGCTAGGGGTGGTAATGGTTTGGGTTGTAGATAGATAGCATCGGGCAGAGGTCCTGATCAGACTGAGGTGAGGCAATCTGCTCTTGTTTATGTTGTACGACACCGATAGGATAGAGATGCTCCTGATGTCATCACTGGTACATTCCTTATTTTCTATGTACTTTATATTCCACTGATAGACATAGGTTCTACTCACTCCTATGTAACTAGCTCTGTATCTGAAAACTTGGGAATATCAATTGAGAGCATTTCCAGTGCAATCACTGTACTAAGTTCATTGGGGCAATTTGTCCGGATTAGTAAACTTTATAGGGATGTTCCGTTAGAGGTGCAAAGGGTAGTTTTTTTGGTAGAGTTGATGGAGCTTCCCTTTGGCCAGTTCGACTTGATTCTGGGTATAAACTAGTTATTCAAGCACCGAGTCAGTTTAGATTACGAGACGAAGAGGGTTTTTCTGAGAACTGAGGATGATAATGAGGTGGTTGTGTGGTTGTGATCTGTCAAATGTGATCTCTGTACTTGTGGCTAAAAACCTAGTTTGAAACGTGTGTGAGGCGTTTCTGGCCTATGTCAGTGTTTCTAAATTTTAGGACTCTTCTATTGGGGACATCAGAACTATGAGGGACTTTCCAGACGTATTTCTTGAGGAGTTATCAGGATTACCTCTGAATCAAGAAGTTGAGTTTGGGATTGAGCTTCTTTCGGGCATAGCTTCGGTGTACATCGCTCCTTATCGAATGGCACCGGAAGAACTTACAGAACTTAAGGCTCAACTTCAAGAACTTCTAGATCGTGGTTTCATCTGTCCTAGTGTGTCTCTGTGGGGAGCACTAATTCTGTTTGTTAAGAAAAAGGATGGCACCATGATGATGTGTATTTATTATCGACAGTTGAACAAGTTGAGTGTGAAAAATAAATATCCACTTCCGAGGATCGATGATTTGTTCGATCAGTTTCGAGGGGCTTTAGTGTTCTCTAAGATTGATTTCATTCTAGGTATCATCAATTGAGGGTTAGGAAGCTGATGTTCATAAAACTGCATTTAGGACTCGTTATGGACATTACGAGTTCCTAGTTATCCTTTTGGTCTGACGAATTCTCCGTCTTTGTTTATGGATCTGATGAACTGAGTGTTTTAGCTGTATCTAGATCAGTTCATCGCGGTCTTCATTGACAATATTCTGGTTTATTCTAAGACTTAGGATGAACATGATGAACATCTTAGGGTGATACTGTAGACTTTACATGAAAAACAACTCTATGCTAAATACAGCAAGTGTGAATTCTGGTTGCGTGAGGTGAGTTTCTGGGGCATGTGGCTTCTGCTGAGGGGATCCATGTTAATCCGAGCAAGATCGAGGTTGTGCTTGATTGGAAACAACCTAAGAATATCTTGAAATCTATAGTTTCTTGGGTTTGGCAGGATATTATCGGCGGTTTGTCGAGGGATTCTCTTTGATTGCAGTACCTCTGACTAAGTTTTTGCTCAAGAGAGGTCCTTTTATCTGGTCTGATGCACAACAAATGAGCTTTGAGAAGCTCAAATCAGTTCTGACATAGGCTCCTATTCTGATACAGCCTAAATCTGGCAAAGAGTTTGTGGTAAACAATGATGCATCGCACGTCGGTTTAGGATGTGTATTGATGCAAGGTGAAAAAGTTGTGGCTTATGCGTCTCGTCAGCTTAAGACACATGAGAAAAATTATTCTACGCATAATCTCGAGTTCGTTGCAGTAGTTTTTGCGTTGAAAATCTAAAGGCATTATCTGTATGGTAAGAGGTGTATTATTTACATTGATCACAAGAGCCTCAAGTATCTCCTTACTCAGAAGGAGTTGAATCTTAGGTAGCGCTGTTGGATTGCTGCTCAAAGATTATGATTGCACAATTGAGTATCATCCTAGTAAGGCCAATGTGGTGGCTGATGCTCTAAGTCGTAGGGCGATGTGTAATCTGAGAGTAATGTTCGCTCGACTTAGTTTGTTTGATGATGGGAGTCTGTTAGCTGAGTTGCAAGTTAAGCCGACTTGGATTGATCAGATGAGAGATAAGCAGTTAGGGGATGAGACTACGGGTTCATGGTTCCGTCAGGTTGAGAGTGGTAGTACTTCAGATTTTGGCTAAATAAGGATGGTGTGTTATGTTTTTGGGCCGGATTTGTGTGCCGAATGATTCAGATCTGAGACAGTCGATTCTGAGAGAGGCGCATAGTAGCTCTTATGCTATGTATCCCGGTGGTAATAGGATGTATCGCGATCTTCGTAAGCTATACTGGTGGCCAGATTTGAAGCGTGAGGTTACGAATTTCGTTGCTTGCTGTCTGATATGCCAGCAAGTTAAGTGTAACACCCCAGACCCGGCCCAGACATTATGGTTGAATCCGGTGATGTCACATCAAAAGGGTTATTTCAAAATACGACTTTGTTTGGTAAGAATTATGAGAAGTAGAAAATTTGCTTGGTTAACAGCTTAAGTTTATGATTTGGAAATCCAAAACTTGTAATTTGTTTTATTATGATGAAAGCCCATATTTTAAGAAAACGATCAAGTATTTTTGTCATTTAGAAAGCATGTTTAACTTGAGAAATTCATTTAAGATTGATAATTCGACAGTTGTAACAAAAAATAAAACCCAAATGTAAGTCAAATAAAAAACACAAGGCCTTATTACATCCCATTGAAAATAAAGTAACTAAAATAAAGTAATTCGAAACTATTTTGAAATTCCTAAGTAGCTTGCAGTGTAGCCATCTCCGAGTCCTCTCCCACGTCGAGCCGTCTACTGAGGGTCACCTGAAACATTAAATTAAAGGGTGTGAGTTTCGAAACTCAGTATGTACGACCCTTGGCAATCAAATCAACATGCATTTTTCACAATGGGCCTAAGCCCTATCATTATCGGTGGTCTTGGGCCTTAGCCCACAATGACCTCACATCACATCAGTATCACATGAATGCAATGCTCCCATCCCAAATCCAACCCTACACTCCATTTCCCTTCCAACCCTACACTCCTGTGGGGATATAAATATCAACCCACCCATCCCAACACTCCAAAACTAGCACCAACAGCGACACTACTCAGACAATGCAGTAAGGCTGCTAATCATATAATAGGCTTAAAGCCACCGGTGGATCCACGGTCGTCAAGCGACTATGTGATCTGCACATATCTTTCTCCGTATCATCAAACCCACCCAAGTGCATCATACATCATATGAATGCAACATACACAATTCCACACATTAAGCACCTAGAGACCCAGGGGTAAATTGGTAATTCTACCTTATAAGGGCATTTTCATAATTCTACCCTACAGGGGCATTTTAGTAGTTCTACCCTACAGGGGCATTTTAGTAATTCTACCCTAGAGGGGTATTTTCGTAATTTCTACCCTAAAGGGGTATTTTCGTAATATCCTAATGGTATAGGTTTTCATTATGGATTTTGGCCCATCAACAAGTCGTCACGGCTAAGGTGAATGGATACTATGCACCAGGTAGGATTCAAGAGAAGAGGAGGTGGGTTACTCGGACCGCTTAAGTACTAAGCTCTTCCTAGATCCAATCCTAGACATGCTCACATCCATTGCCACACCTTAGCCTAGCGACTTGTCCAAGGACATGTTTGATTATTTAATTAAGTCTTATGCAATTTGAGAATTCATCAGAACTAGGCCTAAAGTCCATTAAAACCCTAGCATGTATTTCTATAATCCCATAAGGCCCACTAAGCCCAGTCATGTTCATAAAGCCCATTAAGCCCAATCATGCTTATGTAGCCCATTAGGCCCGATCATAATCAAATCATACAATCATCCGTATTAATCCATCATTCAATTTCACATAACAACTTTTGCCAATTTGGGCCCACAAGCTCGGCAGGCCCATTTAGCCCTGTCTGGCCCGATTGGCTAAACAGTGGCTCAAGACTATGAGATCACTCTCTAGGCCTCGGTAATCGTATCGATATCTCTACCTGAGTGTTCACACATTCGTGTGATTATCGGCTCCATCCTTTTGGCTTTTCAGCATTCTGGCATTTCGAGATTTCGACTTTTGCCGATTGGTCGTGTGTGTAGTGTATGTACACACCTAGTTGATGATCCGCACTACACTATCCTCAGCCTCATCCTACAATCAATACCAACCTCGAACCAATTCCATACTTAACTACAACTTTACGAAATCCCAAAGCCTTACCATAACCTTATCATGTGCCACCCGTTCTAATCGCCCCTCCTTAGCTATTATTCCTAATTATCCTTAGATCTGCATCAACACACATGCTATCAACATCAAGTGACTCATATTCCACACGAGTCACCCCTATAAACCACACTTATAATCGGCCACCTACGAATCTAAAATTGGGAACAAGTACACTTACCACTTGCTAGAGATCCTTACCATGCTTAAAATCTTTGAACCCTACCCCTTGTTAATACAGGGTTAATGACAAGAAAAGGATTAGATAGCCCTTTGGCTTTTACCAAAACGCACAAAAAATAGTTAACTAAGTACTTACCAAAACTAGTCTCTGATATTGAGGCCTAGATATCTACTGAGTGTGCAATCGGCTTTTACAAACTTGATAAAGGGTAGCAAATAACAAAACAAATTTGTGATGGAGGCAAGCAAAATAAATCGGTAAAGGGGATATGAGTATCAACTTTTAAGAATGGTATTCGGCTTTCAAAGAATCAAGGATGATATTCAACTTTTGAGAGAAAAAGAAACTCAATGGAATTTCGGTAAAAGAATGAAAGGGAGAAGAAAGGCAATGGTATGAATTCGGCAAAACCAAAGAACCCTCAGATGAATTTGGCACACTCTTAAATAGACCACAAGTCGATTCTAGCCTCTCGTAAAGTCCCATTTGGCACCATCACCTCCCCTCTCTCAATCACATATTTTCTCTCCTTTATCCTTACCTTAAATTTCTCTCCTGAACACTCCTTTCCAGAGTCTACTCTAGCACCACTACCTTCCTTCCATGAGCAAAAATAAAGTCCTACATTCACCACTCTTAAGCCTCAAACCTTGGACCCCTTTCTCTGCTTGTAACGCCACCTTGTAGCTCCCCATGTAACGCCACCTTGCCACTGAGCCATAGGTTTAACTGTGTCATATTTTCCTCTTAATTTGTTTAAGAGGCCTAATACCTGAGACTAGGGTTCCACTAAAGCAAAAATTAAATTTTTCCCTATGGTCTTCCTTATCCCTAAGACTTCAAATAATCCTTATAATGCCTTAAAATTAATATTCTAACAGTGCCAAACATGTAATTTGAGCCGCTATCTTATTTTCTAAATGTAACATACCTACGCCTGAGGCTCAATTCTTCTAGGCCCAAAATTTGGGGCGTTAGATTAAGGCTAAGCACCAGTTGCCTTCAGGTTTATTGCAGCCAGTGAAGATTCCCTTATGGAAAGGGAACGAGTAACAATGGATTTCGTTAGTAGGTTGCCCTTGACACCCACAAAGAAGGATTTTGTTTGGGTCATCGTGGATTGATTGACCAAGTCTACTTACTTCATTTCGGTTTGGACGAGCTATTCTCGGCAGAAGTTAGTGAAACGTTATGTATTTGAGATAGTTAGACTACATGGGGTTCCTGTTTCGATTATTTTTGATAGGGATCCTTGCTTTACTTCTCGGTTTTAGAAGAAATTGCATAAGACTTTGGGTTACGAGATTAGACTTCAGTACTGCATTCTATCCTTAGACCGATGGTCAATCTGATAGCGTGATTTAGACACTGGAAGATATGATTCAGAGTTGTGTGATTGACTTCTGAGGTAGTTCGAAGGATTATCTACTGCTAGCTGAGTTCGCCTACAATAACAACTTTCAGTCTAAAATCTAGATGACACTTTACGGGGCTCTGTATGGTCGTAAGTGTCGTACTCCTTTGTGTTGGACTAAGTGGGGTGAATGTCATATTTTTGGTCCTGAGTTGGTTTCCAAGACCGAGGATAAGGTTAGACTGATTTGGGATCGTCTGAAAGAGGCTTATGATAGGTAGAAATCTTACTCGAATATGAAGAGGAAGGATATCAAGTATTCTGTGTGGGAATTTGTGTTTCTTAAGGCTTCTCTATGGAAGAAAGTTATGTGATCCGGTCGTAAGGGCAAGTTGAGCCCTAAGTTTATTGGGTCGTATCAGATTCTAAAGTGAGTGGGACCAGTTGCTTATCAGTTGGAGCTACTTACAAAGTTAGACCGTATTTACAATGTGTTTCATGTCTCGATGTTGAGACGGTGTCGATTCAAATTCTAGAGAGAGATGTTAAGGTTCTTAGGAGGAAGTCCATACCGTTAGTGAAGGTTATGTGGCAAAATCATGGCACTGAGGAAGCCACATGGGAACCTGAGGACTCGATGCCTCGGCAGTATCCTCATCTATTCTGATCAGGTAAATTTTGATGTCGAAATTTCTTTTAGGGGTTAGAGTTGTAACATCCCAAATAATTTATTTCTGCTTCTGTAATTGTTTGACATAAATATGTATTTGCTTCAGTGGTTAAAGGTTCTTGGTGTGTGTGTGAGGTCCTAAGTTCAAGCCCTACCTTTAGCAAATTTTGCTATTTTCTGATCTAAGCCTTACATTTGAAGAGTGGGCTTATATTAAATTACCTATGAATCCATATCAGAATGGGCCTGTTGGTTTACTGGTTAGTTTTGTGTTAGTGTATATTTGGGTCCTGTGTTTAAATCTCTGTGCGAGCGTAGGTGATATTTTTGCTCGATTTTGTGTTAGTGTTTCGGTGGAACAAAATTTCTGAGTAGTGAGGTGGTTAAGATGTAGTGGGATATTAAGGGGTTGAGAAGATAGTGGGGAGTTATCAAAATTAGTTTATTTTGATTTTATTTTTTTTCCAAAATTTGGTTTTCTCTCCCCCTCCAAAAAATTTCTGAAACTAATTCTTCTCCTCTTTTGCCCCCTGTCGTTTCTCCTTCCTGTCTTTGCTAGTGATATTGTTCTATTTTATTATCTGTGGTTAAAATTGTGTGTCTTGTTATTCTGGTCTGTTAAAGGTAAGTCTTCTTGAAGTCTGAACATAAGGAATCGGCTTCGAATGTGTTATTGTGATGAATCTTTGTGTAGGTATTAACCAAGGGGACCAGAATTCGGCCTATTTCGTGTAGTGTGTTGGAAGTTTCGATATTATTTTGGTAAGTGTTCACGTTTTGAATAAGTTCTCAAGTGTGTTGTTTGGGGTTCGATAGATTGGTGTTTCGGTACTTGGTTTTAACTATTTAAATTGTATTTTTAGGTTTTGAAGACTCGGGATTGTTTACGTATTAGAAATCGTATCAGGTGTGTACCTAAAGTGTCGAATTTGAGGTTTTAGCAAAAGCCAAAAATTGAATCTATCGACGCCACACGGGCGTGTGGTCGCCCGTGTGGGTGGCCGTGTGCGATGACACAATCGTGTGTTCAATGAAGGCATGGCCGTGCATAAGACACGGCCATGTGGTGGCCGAGCTACACGGGCTAGGCCAAGTTGGACATGTGGGTCACTCGGGTGTGTGAGCCCACACAGGCAGACCACATGGGCGTGTGGGTTTTTGGGCTAGGCCATGTGAACCACATGAGCAAGGCCAATCTAAGCGTGTGGGCTACACGGGCATGTGGCCCAAAATTCTAGAATTTTCTCTAGGGTCGCATGGGTTGATCTGTTCAATTGTGAGAAGAGGTGAGAGGCTAGATTGAAGCAAATATATTAGACATTGAACTATTCTTAATAATAATATTATATTAAAATTATTATTAAATATTATTAATAATTATATTAAGAATGTTACTAAATTATATATTATTTTATTAAATTGTATTTAATAATAATTATATTAAAATATGATTAAAATTATTCTTTATTAAAATATATTTAACTATAATCTTATTAAAATTTAATAACAATAATCAACTACCTACAAAAATTTTGTTAAGGGCACTTTGGTCATTTAAACATTTTTCCTTGTACAATTACAATATTTATTTCATTCAACCAAACACAAGAATGCTATTACAACTCTATTACATTCCATTGAATCAAACAATTGAACTACTGATT
Organism: Gossypium stocksii; assembly: GCA_020496765.1. NCBI lineage: Eukaryota > Viridiplantae > Streptophyta > Magnoliopsida > Malvales > Malvaceae > Gossypium > Gossypium stocksii. Next base: position 58,910,956 of record CM035626.1, read on the forward strand.
ACCATTACAGCTCTATTCAATTACAATACTATTCCATTACAGTGAACTAAAGGTACATTTGGTTGGGAGGAATAGAATAGAGCTGTAATAGAATAGAGTTGTAATCAATAATTCAGTTGTTTGGTTGAATGGAATAGATGTTGTAATAGCATAAGGAAAAAGATTTAAATGACCAAAATAGCCTTAGTAGAATTTTTTTGATAGATATTATTATTTTTAAATTTTAATAAGATTATTATTAAATATAATCTAATTAAAAATAGTAAATAATTTAATCATATTTTAACATAATTATTATTAAATACAATTTAATAAAATAATATATAATTTAATAACATTCTTAATATTATTATTAAAATATGAATTAGTAAAAATCATAATATATAATATTACAAAAATAATATATAACTACTTTATTATTTTTAAACACATATTTAATGTGCTAAATGTTCCATTATCCATTTATTTTTTCCTTTCACTCTTTTTCTTCCTTTAATAAATTTCTTTTATCTTTTATATAATAAAAATCAAGTTTATATAATCTTCAATTGGGTTAATTGGAAGATCCATCTACAACCATGGCTGAATCAACAGATTATCATCTTTATAAACATATCATTTATATTTTTATATAGTTAAATTAAAGCACTTGTTCCTTATCAAACAACTGTAAGGAAAGTCACTCCAAGCTAAGGTGCTATACTGTAAACAAGCATCAAAAGAGCACATAAAATATATATTTTAAAGTTTCATCTCAAATTGGATTATTCTCCAGATTCATGCAACCAAGCATTGCAAACGGCACACATATCTACATACAGTCTATATTCTGATCAACTATAGGTTGCAAGAATACTCAGTAGGTACTTTGTCGAGTAATCTTTTGGAGCAATTACCAGACCACGACCTTTCCTTGCCCCACAGTATACAGTCTCAATGATGTCTATAAACTCCTGTTTGTCCTTAAGAGCCCAGTTAATCTTGTTATTATAGGTGCCAAGACCAATCATAATGTGCTTGTTTCTGAAAAAAAATCACTATCGATGGATCGACAAATTGAGCAACACAATCAAGATACTCAAGGCGTTTCCTCCTTAAAATTCCCTCCCTTCTCTAAATTAGGTCGTGCATATTCCTGTTTTTAGTTCATAAAATTTCAAACGAGAAACCAAAATTTATTTAATAAATACAATCTATCCATCTGATGACAAATTGGTTAACCATGGATATCAAATATAAGACATACAAATTCTTTCGCTCTAAATTGTTGATTCATTGATTCCATTAATTGGAAAAGAAAGCCACCAAGATTATACAATAAAGAAGCATAACACCCTTAAGAAAATGTATTTGGAACAAACTAAAACCTGATACTAAACGCCTCTTAAAAAGATACATTGATACTAAAAGCAAAGCCTAGTACCTTGGCATCATTAAATAGAAGCAACTCATTACACTAAGAATGCAACAATTAAAATGTTATTAAGCTTTAAAAGCACAATCCAGTGAATTGTAAGAGAATTTTTTATATGAAACATTCTACAAAACCGATAATATTAAAGGTGGCAACAATTAACAAAAGATCATCACTTAACATTAAAAAACCTCATTCTTTGAGGTTAAAGATGTTAACTTATTAACAGTTGTATTATCATTAGAATTATTTATATTTCTGGCCCCTCCTTAAATGAAGGAAATGCTTTTCAGTTACTAAAATCATGGACTTTTAATGAAGTCTAAAGTCACACTAGTACAAGACTAAATCATTTTTTCTGTATTTTCATAATAGAATACATGAAAGATACTACAGTCACTCTAAACCTCACGTTCACAGATTTGTCCATGTCATCACTTGTACCAGTATCATTCTGTGAGGACCTTTTTTGATAACTGAGAGATCATTCTTGTGAACCTGAATCATCAAGTGTATCTGACCTTCTGGTCAATAATATTTTACCAAGAATACTGCAACCCTTAAGCAACCTTAAAAGAGGCATAAAAGAAAATTATTATTTGTTGATGAAGTAATAAATATGGAGTAAACATGTGCATGAAGCAAAGATTTTAATAACATGTAATCCTAGCATTTGCTTTTACACTTAAGATAATAAAAACCACCATAAATTCCAAATCCACATAGGCAAGGAAATAAAGGTTATATAACACGACAAAGGAACTTTACTGCAGAGGAAATTTTTTCAATTTGACTTCTTAACAGTGAAAGAGAGATTTACATACAGGAAAACAACATTGCAACCCATGTTAGCATTGATCTTCAGCCAATTTACAATAAGGAAAACAACTCCGCAACCCATGTTAGCATTTCAGCTAATTTACATTAAGAAATCCAAGCTCAGCAATATTATCATTCATAAGCATAGGCAAACAAATTGTAACATTTTTGTTCCATAATCTTGATGAACTCCCCACGTTTAGTAACTGTCCTTTTTATTATCAAGAAAACCAAGCTAAAAGACAATGAGTAACCTTTTTTGAACCTCTGTGATGCCTATGATTCCCAACAACAATGCCATGATCAAATTATAACATAAACCAAAATATCAAAATTTTTAGGGAAAAATAGATAAATACTATGATCTAAGCACAAAGATGAAACAATCATCTTCCAAAAGAAAGAGAAACTAGGTTATGCCATTAAGTAGAACTTGTAAGATCTGGCTTTAATTCCCAAAAGGCACTTTAAATCTAAGTGCAAACCGCAACAAATTAAACCCAATAAACCTAATTGAAATTTTGCGAAAGCAAAATTTCCCTCTAAAGAGGAAAAATTCTTCCACAGGAATTTAGAATTAAAACTGAAATTCGAATGATCAAAAGGTATTTCTCTAAATCTAATGAAAAAGAACAATCCAAAATCAACATTGAGAAACCAGAAAGAAAATTAAGGAAGAAAAGTAATGGGAAATTGGAACGATTAGAAAGAGGTACCCTTGGACATTTTTGAGGGTTTGATTAAACCTAGAATCAAGGCTTTCTTTGTTACGTTGATCTTCTTCGCCATGGCTGCTGCTATTGTTCTTTCAAGCCCCTTTTCTTGCTCACTCCAAACGTTTTACACAAGTATATTAGGAGAATGGTGAGGGTAAAGAGAACGTAAGAAGAGAAAGTTTAAATAATACAGAGAAATTTCATACTCGCACGATAATCTCTGATATTTGTAGAAAAAATCTCAGATGGGAGTTGGAAGTTTGAAAAGGATGTGAGATGGGTAGAAAAGGAAAGAAAAATAATTTTGTATATTACTGGAAAGTTCATTAGAGATGTAACACCCCAAACTCGGCCAATAAGTTAGGCCCGAATCTAGCGTGTCACATTGAATTTTTTTTCGAAAACCATGTTTTCATTGAAAACCCTTTTTATTTAAAACTTGTTGCTAACTAAAAACTTGTGTTTGTTTATTTTCCAAAACGTGGTTTATTAAAAAGTTAATCCCTTTTAAAAAGTCGTTATTATCTTTAAAACCTTATTTGTTGCGGAAGCTTAACTTAAACAGTTGCAGAAACGTAATATTTGAAAAACAGTTGTTGTTTTGGAAAAAGCCATGTCCTACCTCTAACGATTATAAAACCATAAATAAATTCCAAAATTTAAAATGTAGAAATCTTAAAGGCCTTATTACAACCCAAATCAAAATACTTGTATAAAGATAATCAAAACCGAAAACATAAGCAATGTGTGGCTCTCTCCGAGTCCCTCGCAGCTCTGATCTGTTTAAGGCTGGGGATTACCTGAAAGGTTAATAAACGGGGTGAGTTTACGAAAACTCAGTGTGTAATCCCCTTACTAGAGTAACAGTCAGTATACAGAAATAGAATTAGAAAAAGAAATAGTCTGGGCTAGAGCCCTTTAACAGTAATAGTACAGTCCAGTTCAGAGCATACGTGGGCCCAAGCCCACTACAATATCATTTGGGTCACAGCCCATAACAGAATCAATTGGGCCTAGCCCAAACTGATAACAAAACAAATGGGCCTAAGCCCAGTACAGTGATAGATCTCATAAATAAATATGCAACAGTGTGGGTATGCATCCTAACCCAATCCAACCAGCACACCACCCGTACCAACCAGCATATCTTGTGGGGATTAAATCGACCCATCCAGCCAACACACTAATAATGCAGCAAGGATGCTAATAACAGAAAACGTGGCGGAGCCACTAAAATCAAAATACGTGGCAAAGCCACTAGCACAGAACTTCCTCCCAGTCAAGCCTAACCCGATGCAAAATGTCGTTATGTCATGCTCAATCATCACACATGTATGCATAATGGCCATGCTCAGTAACAGTAATTGAAACATATATTAAAAACATATCTATCATGCAACCACGGTCACGTCAGTTAAAACACTGTCATATGATCATAGTAAAAACAATCAAATACACAGTCCAAGCCAGTCACTTACCCATAAGGGCAAAATAGCCATTTTACACCCTAGGGGGAAAATGGTTATTTTACCCTACAGGGGTATTTCGGTAACTCTACCCTATAGGGGTATTTCGGTAATTCTACCCTGCAGGGGTATTTCAATAATTTTACAAATCAATGGCATTTCAATAATTTTACAAACCGATGACATTTCGATAATTTTACAAATCGAGGGCATACAAATTGAGGGCATTTTGGTAATGCAAATTGAGGGTATTTCGGAAATTTTACAAATCAAGGGTATTTTAGTAATTTTACAAATCAAGGGCATTTCGGTAATTTTACAAACAATTGGTATTTCAGTAATTTTACAAATCAGGGGTATTTCAGTAATTTTACAAGCTAGGGTCTTAACGACCCCACCAAAAGTCCATCGTCGCCTCGAGCGACTATCACAACCTAAACCGACATAACAACGCAAATAAACCCAAGGCCCATTACTCGGCTCAAGTGGGCCTATACACTCCTGTGACCTAATTAGCCCGAATTAGCCACGGCTATGTGAACAATCATAGCCCAGATCATTAATAGTCACTTACCGCAGATTTTATCCGTATAGGGCCCACGAGCCCATTGGGCCCACACGACCCATCGAGACCCAATACCACCAAAATCAAGTGCGCGACATGACAAATCCAACTACTTTCCACTTAGTAGCGAGATTTACCCAAACGGGCTCACGGGCCCATTGGGCCCATTGGGCCATTACGGCCTAAGCTCATGAGTTCGCTCATGGCGGCCTTTTCCGTCGTACTCCCACGTTCCGTGGGTTCAATTTACCACACGAGTGATCGTATGCTTGTGTGGCCCCAAAGGTCGTATTTTTTGCTCTTCGGCATTATGCCGATTACAATCATAGTAGTGTAAACAACATATACTTTATAATTTTAACCAATCATCGAGTACTGCATAAAAATACACTCACTTTATCGGCTTATGCCGATCCACAGAAATAGGGTACACAGTTACACACCTTTGTTAACAAAAAAGCGACCAATCCTGGAGCACCAACCCCTACATTGATCAAAACGTACCATAAGATGCCTGATAATAAAACATATTAACTTACAACACTTAATCCCAAAAAGGAAGGTATTAACAATTGCCTTAATCAGTAAGTGTGATTAGCACACTTCAATAGATAATCGGAGATTGACTAAGTCCTCCTTGTTGAAAAGCTTAAGCTGCGAAAAAGAGTAGGGTTGTATTCGCCCTAGAAACAAAGAATGGAACGATAAGAACAAGGCTCAACTAACTTCAAGAAAAGAACATCGGGGATCAAAAGGGGTATATTCGGTCACCTTGATGCAGAAATAGAAGGAGAATGTGAGGAGTAACAAGAGGAGAAGAGTTCGGCCAATGAAAGATATTTGAACAAAGAAAGAAACAAGGATCGGCCAAGCACCCTAACAAGGGGTTGAAAGTTTGAGGTAATCGATTTGAACAAGAGATCAAAAGAGAGAAATCAGAGAGGGAGAAGATGGAGTTTAATTCAGTTTGGTAAAAGAGGAAAAGAGAAGGTGTAAAAGAGATATAAAGAAGAAAAAGAATTGCTACCTAGGAAAAACGGCACTTGTTGGTTTGGTTACCGATAACATGACAAAAGAAAAAGACTTCTGAAGAACAAAAGTACTGATAAAAGCTAAAGAGCCCCCAAAAGCATCATACACCTTAGCCACCAAAATAACACAAAACTAAGAGAGAAAAAGAACAAATGCTGAAACCCCAAAAGAACTAAAATCCCATTCGGCACCTAAGCACCCTAAAATGCCAAAAATGCAAACACCAAAGGCTCCTAGCCAAACTTGCAACTCAAGACACCCCAATCGGCCACTCTATCCCTCAAGATTCAAATTCCCCAATTTCTTCCACCTTTTCCTCCTCTAACACCCCAACAACCCCATTCGAATTCCATTCAACAACCTTGACCAGTTCAAACTTCAACTTTTACCAATTCCACAACAACTCTCCAATATTTGAGTCCAATTCAACCTCTTGCCACCCCTATGTAGCAAATAATTACATTTTACTTGCAAGGGGATTTGAACCTAAACCCTCTCAGTACCCATAGCACGCCACTTGCCATTAGACCAATAAGCTTTTTGTGTCATGAAGCAACCACAATTAAACATAAGTCCAACTTGTTAGCATCAATCTTCCATTAAGAGCAAAAATTCAAAACTTTGCAAACGCTAGGACTTGAACCCTAGTCCTCCTATTCCACCATTGGCGTCACTTACCACTAGAGCCCAAGCTCCTATTGTGTCATAAATCCACCACAAATTTTAATAAGGCCTTCAACCTAACGCCAAGTTCACTTGGGGGAAAAACTAAAATTTTTGCTAAAGCCCTCGTTTGAGCCCAGGACTTCTCCAACACTTCTCAGGACCCCTAGCCACTAAAGCATACATTTAATTGTGATATTTTCAAGCATAATTACACATTACTAAGCCGCCTTCTAACCAATCCCAGCTCAAGGCCCAATACTTCTAAGCACAAAATTAGAGCATTACAAGAGATGGCATTGAATTGCTGTTCAGTGGTTTTGAGGAATCAGTCTATAATGGCTATTCAATAGAATAGGTTTTACAGCCAACTAAACCCCTGAATAGTTTTATTATGTTGAATAAGGGAGAAATGGCTAAGCCATTCATGTGAACCAAGCAAAGCCTAAATGTTCCCTAGAGGCACGTTTGGTTAGGGGAATGGAATAGGACTGTAATAGAATAAAGTTATTGGAAGACCCCAAACCCGGCCTAAACGTTATGGCCGAATCTGGAGATGTCACATGATAGTGTTTTTGAAAATGATTTATTAAGTTAAAATCAATTCCGTGTTATAACCTACCTTAATTTCTTATTAGTTCCAAATTTAAGCAAAAAGTCCCAAATAGTCCATAAATTACATCAAATTAAACTAATAATAAAACCATAATCAAAAGAAATAAATTTAAAACCATAAAGTCTAGGAACTGTGGTCACCATCGAGTCCTCTGCCGTACCGATCCGTCCAGGTCTGGGGATTACCTGTGTACATTAAACAAATAGGGATGAGTTTACGTAAACTCAGTATGTAATCTTGCAGAATACAAACGAACAGTAAATATAGTGCACATTTAAAACAGTATGGGCTTAAGCCCTATTCAGTATCAATAGCAATTTAGGCCTTAGCTCGTTTAGTACAGTATCAAGTATGTATTAGGGCCTGAGCCCATCATAGTATCAGTATCAGTCAATCAATATTCAGTAGTAAAGTCCTACCCAACCAGCTTCTACACACGATCTCCGTCCAACCCTACACTCCATGTGAGGATTAAATCAACCCACCCATCTCTACACTCTAAGTAGAACTAAATGTGGCACAAAACAGTAATTTGCAACTAAGCTGCCAGTGTATTAGGCTTAAGAGCCTTTCAGTACACTTCCTCCAAATATAATCAACCCAACCCCATGCAATGCAACATACAATACATGACATGCTATCTCATAGTATTAGTACATATAATCAGTTTAGTATATAGGTATACTTTGATCATGCTCAATATATATATCAACCATTCAGTCTGCTCACACAATTAGGGGTCTATGTAATGCTTACCGACCCTACAGTAGGTTCACAGTCGACTTGGGCGACCCGTGCAACCTTAGCAATCAATTCAGTAAAAATAGGCTCACACGCCCACGTGGCCTACTCGTGTGGCCCACACGGCCCAATTTTGCCTTGGCCGTGTGGATCACATGGCCTAGCCCAAAATCCCACACACCCGTGTGACCTACATGGCCTAATTCAGTCCAGCCCGTGTGTCACGCATAGCCTACCTAGCCAGCACACAGTAGTGTCTTTTGTGTACGGCCTGGCCTCGTTGATCACACAGCTGTGTAGGAGCACATGGCCTACCACACAGCCTACAACACGCCCGTGTGGCATCGATAGTGGGGTTTTTGGCTTTCGTCGAAACCCATTTTCTGCGTTTTCGGGTACACACCTGTATCGATTTCAATGCGTAAGCACTCCTAAGCCTCCAGAATCTAAAAATTGACCAACATATCTCTAAATTAATCACTAAAACATCGAATTAAACCAAAACTGAGACAAGATACTCATCTATTGAGTGACTAATACTTAGCCTAACACCACGAACTAATTTGGCTACTGAATAGCATGACAATGGCCTTAATCCTCGCAACCAGCTGCGAGACGTGTGATAAGAATCAAACTAGTGAAAGCGATGGCGATAGTCAACAAAAAGAAACGAGTCAAAGCGAAGATGGAAGGAAGAAGAGCAAAAGCCGAAAAATGGAAAAGAGAATAAGAGAGAATTTTCAACAATAAAATTGGAAGAGAAAGAATTTAATTTCGACAAAAAGAGTCCCCAAATCAGATTTTCTGATAACCTTCCACATGTTCTACTATATCTCAACTACTCAGCATTTAAATTCACTTCAAACTCTTTCACAGCACTTATGGCAAAAATAATTCTTCCCGCTTACTCAGGGATTCGAGCATAGAACCTCCTTCACACCAACACTCCACTTAACCACCAAACCAGTAAGCCCATTCTGATATAAACTTACCATCTTTTACTTAAAAGCCTACTAACCAGAGATAGGGCTTAATTCATAAAAATACCAAAATTTACGCAAGTCATGGCTTGAACTTGAGACCTCCCACACACACCCAAACACATAGCCACTAAGGCAGACAATTATTTGTGTCACATATTCACAAAAACAAAAATTTAAATTTTGGAGCGTTACAGTTTTAATGTGATAGAGCTGTAATGGAATAGAACTGTAATTAATGATTTAGTTGTTTGGTTAAATGGAATGGAATAAAACTGTAATAGTATTCTTGTGTTTGGTTGAATGTAATATGGGTTGTAATAGCATAAGGAAAAATGTTTAAATGACCAAAGTATCCTCAGCAGAATTTTTTGTTAGGTAGATGATTATTGTTATTGTTATTAAATTTTAATAAGATTATTATTAAAAATAATTTAATAAAAAATAATAAATATTTTAGTCATATTTTAACATAATTGTTAATAATATTTAATAATAATTTTAATATGATATTATTATTAAGAATATTTTAATGCCTAGTATATTTGCTTCAATTTTGCCTCTCACCTCTTCTCTTAGAAATAGGTCACAATTGCAAATATAAAGATGAGTTTTACATACTTATGATAATCCTCTAATAACATTTTATTTTTATAGTCAATTTTAATAGAAGGCAAATTTGTTATATTTTATTTTATACTTTATAATAGCATGGCAACAACAATTAATTATAAGGTACACTCTTTAATAAATTAATTATTTACAGCAATCTTTAGTGAAATAAAAACCTTCAAATTTTACATAAAGTTTACTAAATTTTAATAACATTAGTTCTTTATATATATGAAATAAAAAATCAAAACTCATATTTCATTATGTTATTCAAAAACCATAGTCCTTGATTTTATGTTATTCAAAAACTTATAGTTCTTTATATTATTAAAAAACACGAAGAAAACTCGACATAAATACAAAAGGAGTTTGAGATCCATAATCCCTTTGTCTCAAAAGCCATTCCTCATTTCCTTCTAAAGAATGCAGCTTGATATTATGTCAAATGTATTATTGCCTTCCAAGATCTCAATACCTTTAACTTAATAGGTAAAACGTTACATGTTTTATCCATCATTGAAAAAACCGAATAGGAGGTTGAATCGGTTGGACTATCTATTTCTTATTTTTTCTTGATTTTTCAATTCAACTTATAAAGTTGAACTGCCAAATCAATAGATTCCTGGTTCAACCTGTTGAATTAGCTAGTCTAATTTTTAAAGCGATGGTTTTATCTAAAAGACTAAAATATTTTAAGGGTCAATGATGCAACATTAACCTGGATAATAAACCTCATTACTTACTCGCTGCTAAGCACACAAATATAAAAAGATAAAATGAGTGAATCTACATCGGTACAGCCTTTATGCTTGTCTATCGAACCAATAAAAACAACACCAAGTCCTAAACTACAAAATGTTATGTATTTTCAAACATCTATTCCACATATCCTTGGATAGTACTAGGACAAACATGTATAAGCAATATAAAGAATTACAACAAAATACACTTTCCTTGTAACCAAACCCTGAAGTACTCTCGGAACCAAGACCAGAGTCTTTTTGTTATTCTCGTATAAGAAATAGTGAATTCTCTCCATAGCATTGGCTTCTCTTAGAAAGTCAAACCCATATCTGATTTTGACAACACAAAGGATAAATAATTAACAACAAGCAAAAGAACAAAAAAATCCAAATCTGAGTTGCATGATACTCTCAATTTACGTAATCTGAAAAATACATAAAAGAAGGATAAATGTGTTTTGCAAGGAACAACGGTATGAATAAAAATACCTATTTTTTCATTTCTTTAGTAATGGAAAACTGATCAAATTTGATATCAGTCTTTTGAATGTACAGTAGAAATGCTTGCAAGTTAAGAATATTAGTCACCATAAGATCCTAGATTCTCGGATGTTGCACCTGCCATAAACTTGAATGGTCAAAATCACATACAAATATAAGGCTTTAAAATCATCTTCAAGGGGACTTACCTTCACAACAACATTTTCTTATCACCTATCAATCTTGCTTGATGAACCTAATTCAGATACGAACATATATTAAGGTGTAACGCCCCAAAAATCTTTTATATTTATTTTCGTATGTTGTGACACAATTGTCTGACTACTTGAGTGGTTTCATGTTTTGGGAGTGTCTAAGAAGTCTTGGGTTTAAGGCTTAGCTTGGGCAATTTTTTTTTAAATGATTAAACCCCTATCTCTAATCAGTAGGCTTATAAATAAATGTTGGTGAAATATGTTAGAATGGGCCTGCTGGTCTAGGGGATGAGTGGCGTGTTATTGTTACCTGAGGTCTAAAGTTCGAATCCTTGCATGCACGAAGGGATCAAATTTTTACTGATTTGGATGGCTAGAGTTTGTCTTTCATTAAAAGTCTAAGCAGTGGGAAGGTTAGAGAGTTTTGGGGAGAAAATTGTGGGATTTGGAGAGTTATCCCGATTTGGGGAATGTAGATTTTGGCTCCCTCTCTCTTTGTTTAAAAAATTTCAGTGCCTGATAGTTTCTTTTCTCTCTTCGTTTTCAATTTGCTGCTATTTGCTTCCCCTAAAGTCTCACTGTTGTTACCGAATTTCTATTGTTTCCACCCCTATCGATTTGTTTTTTATTTTGTTTCATTAATTCACTCGTCTCAGTTCTTTCTTTTCCAAAAATATGTGCCGAATATTGCTAATTAGGTTGATTGTTATCTTTTCTTTTCAAACAAAATTCAGTTCCCTTATTTCCCAAAGCTGGTAACATTAGTTCCTCTTCTTTCTCTCAAGTTGCCGTTTTCTTTTCTTTGCTATTCTCTTTGGCCGAATCCTGCTGAGTTTTTGCTGCCATTCTCTTTTCTTTTATTGATTTTGTTCTCCCGTTCGGTGAACCCATTTTGGCTGGGTTTCGATTTCCTTTCATTTACTCACAGTGCCATTCTTTTCTTTTCACGTTAGTTCCCTAACAGTTGCTGCCATTTTTCTCTTCTTTTGCTATTCAGCGATTTGTTTCTTTTCGTACCAGTTAAGTGTTGATTCTTGCCTCATCCTCTTGGTGTTGGGGAAAGACAAGGGTTGGAGGAGTTCAATTGATGCCCTTGTTCTTTTGTTTTCGTATCTCGTTGATCGGTTGAAGGTGTTGATAAGGTTGGGTCACTTATGCGTTGGAAGTAAACAAGGTCTGTAAATAGAACTTTACAAATCGAAATCAGTGAAAAGTCAAAAAGTGTGAATTGTCGATGCCACACGAGCGTGCGACTACCCGTGTGGTAGGCCGTGTGACGAATATGAGTGTATGATCGATGAGGCTAACCATGTACTATTCATGGGCCGAGCCTAATTGGGCGATGTGAGCCCTACTAGCATGTGGGCCCTACTGGCTTGTGGACCCCACACGAGTGTGTAGGATTATTGGGTCAGATCGTGTGATTCACACGGCTAAGCCCATTTTGAGTCATGTGGGCCACACGAGCGTATTGGCCCACATGGGCATGCAACATGGGCTTGTGGGCCCCTTTTCACTACTTGGCTGCTAAGGTGAATGGGTCGCCCAAGTCGACTGTGGACCTATTGTAGGTTTGGTAAGCATTACCTAGATCCCTAACTGACTGTATGACATTAGAACATATATGACTGTATACTACGCATGATATTTGTACTGTTCTGATTATATGCATATTTCCATGAGATAGCATGTCATGATTGTATGATGCATTGCATGGGGTTCGTATAATATGATTGAAGGAAGTGTATTATACTGGTAGCTCTGCTGCAAATCACTAATGGCTCTAAGCCTATTATACTAGCAGCTCTGCTACAAATACTGTTTAGTGCTGCAACCGGTGCTAATTTGTAAGTGTAGAGATGGGTGGGTGATTTAATCCCCACAGGAGTATAGGGTTAGAAAAAAGATGGTGCATAGTGGATGGTTGGGTAGGACATGCATTCTATTACTGTCACTGTTACTGATACTGTAATGGGCTAAGGCCTTTCTGATTACTGATAATGTGATGGGATAAGGCCCAAATTGATACTGTTACTGTAAAAGGCTTTGGCCTGGTCTGTTACTGTTTGCATTTTGACTGTATAATTACATAGGGATTACACACTGTGTTTTTGTAAACTCAGCCATTTTTGTTTTACTGTACAGGTAATCCCCAGTCATAAGTGGATCGGTGTAGTGAGAAACTCAGAGGTGGCCATGTGACCGTATATATATCTTCGTACTTGATTATGTTTTTAAGAATTTTTATTTGGGGTAATTTTTTTACTGTAATATGGCCTTTTTGGATTTTCATGGTTAATTTGGGATTTCTAATGTTTTTACAACTACTAGTAGTAGGGTTAATCGAGTTTTCAAAACGAATCAAATGCTTAAACAAAATACACTCAAATACCCAAACTGATTTAAAAAGCTTCCACAATAAGAGAAATTATAAAAATTAACAACATTTTGAAAAAGAATAAATTTCTGATAATGAACAACGTTTTGAAAATGAATTACACATCCTAGAATTAACACAAGGTTTTGTAAAGAGGTTAAATAGGAAAGAGGTTTTTACGACAACTCATTAATCTCGAAAAACACTACCATGTGACATTGCCATATTCAGCATAACGTCTAGGTCGGGTTTGGGGTGTTATATTTTGTGGTATCAGAGCCAAGTTACAAAACTCGGCTGTGGATTTGGGTTTTTAAATATGGTTTTCAAAGAAATGATTTTTGATAACTGAAATATTTTTCTGAATCTGTGGTACACAAAGTCTCCGGCGCTGATCCTGTAAATTTTTTGAAGTTGTTATGTGTTTTAAACTGAAACTGAAACTGTCATTGATAGTATATTCTAAAATTACTATAGGAAGTAGACTGTACTGAAACACTCTAGTCAGTGTAAATTAGAAACTGTAGGAAACTGAAAACTGTAGCAAGAATGCGATCTACGAAAACAAACTCAGAATTACTAATGCTATTTTTCATAAAAGATCTGTTAATAAACACTGGAATTGTAAACTGATGCCTAAAACTATTAATACAGATAAAATGCAATTTGACAATGAGCACTAGAGGTATTCGTGGACGGGGTACAAGATGCCGTGGTAGAGGCCATAAAGGTGCTCGAGCTGGGTTCTCGTCGTCTGGCCACATACCTAATTTGGAAACTAGTGAGACACCGGCTTCACCTGTGACTGAGACTGGGTCTTATGATCGAGCGGCTAGGGACGACGCACTGTCTTAAGCTATGTTAAGAATTCTAGAGAAGGTCGCTGGAACCAATATTGGTACTGGAGGCCGAGGGTCGGTTACAAAATTACTCTGGTTTAATGGAGTCGAGATATTTAGAGGTATTGCTGAAGTTGCCCCTAACGTAGCTGAGTACTGGATAGAGGCCACAGAGAGAATTATTGATGACTTGGACTACACCCTCGAGCAAAAGTTAAAGGGTGCTGTATCGCTGCTATGAGATGAGGCATATCAGTGGTGGCTCACTATAAAGGAGGGCACCCGGCCCGATCGATTGTCCTGGGAGTTTTTCAAGATTGCCTTCCAGGGAAAGTATGTGGGGGCCAACTATGTGGATGCCCGGATAAGGGAGTTTTTGAATTTGACCCAAAGGGATAGATCAGTAGTCGAGTATGAGGCTGAATTTCTATGACTGAGCCTCTATACGTGAGGTATGGTGCCGACCGAGTACGAGCAATGTGTTCACTTCAAGGATGGCTTCAGGGATAGCTTAAGGGTTCTGATAGCTCCACAGAGGGAGCGAGACTTTGCTACATTAGTTGATAATGTGAAGATCGCTGAAGAGGTTACGTGTGCTGAGTGCCAGAACCAAGAGAAAGAGAAAGATATGAACAAGAGGGATTCAGAGCCTTTCAGTTCCGTACAGAGGCCTAAGAAAAAGGCCAGAGTTGATGGGCTGGTCAGATTTGGGGCCCCTGTTGTTGCTACTGGACAGCAGCCCTGTACTGATTGTGGGAGATGCCATCTGGGCGAGTGTTGAAAAAGAACTGGGGCATGTTTAAGGTGCGATTCATTAGAGCACTATATCAGAGAGTGTCCACGAAAGCCCGATCAGATGCAAGCTCCAGGTTTGGGTATTGCACAGCCGCCGAAGGGTGTTTAGTAGCCACTGAGAGGCCACGGTCAGACTCGAGGTGGTAATGGGTTAGGCTGTGGACAAATAGTACCGGACAAAGGTACTAGTCATACTGAGGTGAGGCAGGGGGCTTTAGTTTATACTGCACGTCGCTAAGAGGAGGGTGATGCTCCGGACATCATTATAGATATGTTCTTTATTTATAATGTACCTTATACTGCATTGATAGATATAGTATCCACTCACTCCTATATAGCTTCTACCGTATCTGAAAACTTAGATTTACTGGTCGAGAGCACTATGAGTGAGGTCACTGTACTTAGTCTATTGGGATAATCGATGAGGGTTAACAAATTGTTTAGAGATGTTCCTTTAGAGGTTCAAGGGGCTATCTTTTTTACTGATCTGATGGAACTGCCTTTTATAAAATTTGATCTGATACTGGGTATAGATTGGCTAATTAAACACCGAGTGAGTTTGGATTGTGCCACTAAATGGGTTGTACTGAGAATTGCGGAGGATAGTGAGGTACTTGTAATTAGGGAACGTCGAAACTACTTGTCGAATGTGATTACTGCATTGAGGGCTGAAAAGTTGGTTCGTAAAGGGTGTAAAGCGTATTTGGCTTACATCAGTGTTTTAAATTCTGGAGATTCTTCGTTTAAGGACATCAGGACGGTTAAGGATTTTCAGTATGTGTTTCCTGAAGAACTACCTGGGTTACCTCCAAATCGTGAAGAAGAGTTTGGGATTGAGATCCTTCCTGGTACAGCTTTGGTGTCCATTGCCCCTTATAGAATGGCACTGAAGAAGCTTGTAGAGTTTAAGGCTCAGATCCAAGAATTACTAGATTGTGCATTCATCTGCCCTAGTATGTCTCCATGGGGAGCACCAGTTTTGTTTGTGAAAAAGAAGTATGGATCCATGCGTATGTGCATCTATGATCGGCAACTGAACAAACTGACCATTAAGAATAAGTACCCCCTACTGAGGATAGATGATCTGTTTGACCAATTTCGAGGAGCTTTGGTTTTTTCTAAGATTGATCTCTGATCTAGGTACCATCAATTGAGGGTCAAAGAGACTGATGCACACAAGACAATATTTAGGACTCGCTATGACCATTACGAGTTCCAAGTGATGCTAATTTGGACTGACGAATGCACCAACAGCTTTTATGGACTTGATGAACTGAGTGTTCCAGCCCTATCTGGATTAGTTCGTAGTTGTTTTTATTGATGACATTCTGGTGTATTCGAGGACTAAGGATAAACATGATGAGCATATACGAGTGGTTCTGTAGATTTTGAGAGAGAAATAACTATATGCCAAATTTAGTAAACGTGAGTTCTGGTTACGAGAAATAACATTTCTGGGCCATGTGGTATCGGTTGAGCGGATTAGGGTCAATCCTCGTAAGATTGAGGCTGTCTTGGATTGGAAGCAGCCTAAGACTGTATCGAAGATTCGTAGCTTTCTGGGACTGGCTGTGTACTATCGACGACTTGTAGAGGGTTTTTCTGTAGTTACAGCACCCTTGACTAAGCTGCTATATAAGGGTGTACCGTTTAACTAGACTGATGCACAGTAAGAGAGCTTTGAGAAGCTCAAGATCGTATTGACTGAGGCCCCTGTTTTGATATAGCCAGAGCCTGGAAAAAAATTTACTGTTTACAATAATACATTACATATCGGCTTGGGATGTGTACTGATGCAAGAGGGTAAGGGAGTAGCGTACGCGTCTCGATAGTTTAAGACTCATGAGGTGAATTATCTGAAGCATGACTTGGAGTTGGCCACAGTGGTATTCGCACTGAAAATTTGGAGGCATTACCTATATGGTGAGAAGTGTATCATTTATACCGATCACAAGAGTCTCAAGTACCTCCTCACTTAGAAGGAGCTGAACCTTAGGTAGCGTAGATGGATTAAGCTGCTTAAGGATTACAACTGTACTTTTGAATACCACCCTGGTAGGGCCAATATGGTGACCGATGCACGGAGCCGTAGGGCTATGACTGCTCTAAGGATGATGTTTGCTCATCTCAGTTTATTTGATGATGGTGGTCTGTTGGCTAAACTTCAGGTTAAACCAACGTGGATAGATCATATTAGGGGTAAACAGATGGAGGACGAGTCTTTGGGTATTCGCTTCTGACAGGTCGAGAGTGAGAATACTAAGTATTTTAGACTGAACAACGAAGGGGTACTCTATTTTCATGGAAGAATCTGTGTACCGAAAGATATTGATTTCAAGCAGTTATATCGAGAGAGGCACATAGTAGCCCTTATGCTATGCATTCTAGCGAAAACAAGATGTACCGAGACCTTCGTGAGCTATACTGGTGGCCAGGTTTTAAGCGTAAATTTACTGACTTTGTAGGTAAATGTTTGATATGCCAATAGGGTAAGGCCGAGCATCAGCTACCCTTGGGTTTACTGCAACAAGTTAAGATTCTGCTTTGGAAGTGGGAGAGAGTGACTATGGACTTCGTTAGTGGGTTACCCTTAACACCCACTAAGAAGGATTCCATATGGGTCATCGTGGATCGATTGACCAAGTTCGCCCATTTCATACCAATTCGTACTGATTACTCTCTACAGAAGCTGGCTAAACTGTATGTGTCTGACATAGTGAGACTGCATGGGGTACCAGTTTCGATAATATCTGATAAGAATCCTCAGTTTACATCTCGATTCTGGAAGAAGCTACATGAAGCTCTGGGTACAAGGTTGAACTTCAGTACTGCGTTCTATCCTCAAACAGATGGTCAATCTGAGAAGGTGATTCAGATACTGGAGGACATGTTGAGGAGTTGTGTGATTGACTTCCGAGGCAGTTGGAAAGATTACTTGCCACTGGCAGAGTTTGCTTATAACAACAGTTACTAGTCTAGCATACAGATGGCACTTTACGAGACATTATATGGTCGTAAGTGTCGCACTCCCTTGTGCTAGACCGAGTTGGGCGAGTGTCGTGTTCTGGGCCCTGAGCTAGTTTTTGATACCGAGGATAAGGTTAGATTTATTTGAGATCGACTAAAAGAGGTATCTGATAGACAAAAGTCGTATGTAAATCTGAAGCGTCGAGAGATAAAGTATTCTGTGGGGGATTTCGTGTTTCTCAAAATCTCACCATGGAAGAAGATATTAAGATTTGGTTGCAATGGCAAGTTGAGCCCTAGATTCATTGGGCCTTATCGCATACTGAGACGAGTGGGACCAGTTGCCTACCAGTTAGAGCTACCTCTAAAGTTAGAGTGGATTCACAATGTTTTTCATGTCTCGATATTAAGGCGCTACCGCTCTAATCCCACATATTATTCCAGTTGAGGAGATCAAGGTTGGGCCTGATCTGACCTTCGAGGAGGAGCCGGTACAAATATTGGATCGTGATGTAAAAGTTCTAAGAAGAAAATTCATCCCACTAGTTAAGGTTCTTTGGCGTAATCATAGTTCTGAGGAGGCCACGTGAGAGTCTGAGGATGAAATGCGACAACAATATCCACATCTATTCTGATCAGGTAAAATTTCGAGGCCGAAGTTTTCTTTAAGGGGGTGAGTTGTAATGCCCCAAAAATCTTTTATATTTATTTTAGTATGTTATGACACAATTGTTTGACTGCTTGAGTGGTTTTATGTTCTGGGAGTGTCTAAAAAGTCTTGAGTTCAAGCCTTAGCTTGGGCAAATTTTGTTTTTAAATGATTAAACCCCCATCTCCAATCAATAGGCTTATAAATAAATGTTGGTGAAATATGTCAGAATGAGCCTGCTGGTCTAGGGGATAAGTGGTGTGTTATTGTTACCTGAAGTCTGAAGTTTGAATCCTTGCATGCGTGAAGGGATTAAATTTTTGCTGACTTAGACGGTTAGAGTTTGTATTTTATTAGAAGTCTAAGTAGTGGAAAGGTTGGAGAGTTTTAGGGAGAAAATTTGGGGATTTGGGGAGTTATCCCGATTTGGGGGATGTAAATTTCGGCTTCCTCTCTCTTTGTTTCAAAAATTTCGATGGCTGATAGTTTTTTCCTCTCTTCATTTTCAATTTACTATTGTTTGCTTCCCCTAAAGTCTCCCTGTTACTGCTAAATTTCTATTGATTCCACTCCTGTCGATTTGTATGTTTTTTATTTTGTTTTGTTAATTCACTCATCTTAGTTCTTTCTGTTCCAAAAATCTGTGCCGAATATTGCTAATTGGGTTGATTGTTATCTTTTCTTTTCAAACAAAATTTGGTTCCCTTGTTTCCCAAAACTTCTGACGTTGGTTTCTCTTCTTTCTCTCAAGCTGTCATTTTCTTTTCTTTACTATTCTCTTTGGCTGAATCCTATCGATTTTTTACTGCCATTCTCTTTTCTTTTATTGATTCTATTCTCCCCTTCGACAAACCCCTTTTGGCTGACTTTTGATTTCCTCTCCTTCCCTCTTGGTGCCATCTTTTCTTTTGACGTTAGTTCTCTAATGGTTGCTTCCGTTTTTCTATTCTTTTGCTATTTGGCGATTTGCTTCTTTTTGTACTGGTCAAGTGTTAATTCATGCCACGTCCTCTCTGTGTTGGGGAAAGACAAGGGTTGGAGGAGTTCAATTGACACCCTCATTCTTTTGTTTTCGTATCTTGTTGATCAGTTGAAGGTGTTGATAAAGTTGGGTGCATTTATGCGTTGGAAGCAGACAAGGTGGTATGTAAACACAACTCTACAAACTGAAATCGGTGAAAAGGCGAAAAGTATGAATCGTCGACGCCAAACGGGCGTGTGGCTACCCGTGTGTAGGCCGTGTGATGAATATAGGTGTATGATCGACAAGGTTCGCCATGTGTGATTCATGGGCCGGGTCGAATTGGGCCGTGTGGGCCCCACACGGATAAACTACGCAGATGTGTGGGATTATTGGGTCAGGACGTGTGATTCACATAGCTAAGGCCATTTTGAGTCATGTGGGCCACACTGGCGTGTGGGCCCACATGGGCATGCAACACGGGCCTGTGGGCCCATTTTCACTGTTTGGCTGCTAAGGTTGCACGGGTCGCCCAAGTCGATTGTGGACCTATTGTATGGTCGGTAAGCGTTACCTAGATCCCTAACTAACTGTAAGATATTAGAACATGTATGACTGTATACTGAGCATGATATTTATACTGTTCTGATTATATGCTTGTTTCCATGAGATGGCATGTCATAATTGTATGATGCATTGCATGAGGTTGGGATAATATGATTTGAGGAAGTGTACTGCATTGGCAGCTCTACTGCAAATTACTGATGGCTCTAAGCCTATTATACTGGCAGCTCTACTGCAAACACTGTTTAGTATCGCAACCGGTGCTAATTTGTAAGTGTAGGGATGAGTGGGTGATTTAATCCCCACAGGAGTGCAAGGTTAGACAAGAGATGGTGTATAGTGGATGGTTGGGTAGGACATGCATTCTATTACTATCACTGTTATTGATACTGTAATAGGTTAAGGCCTTTCTGATTACTAATAATGTGATGGGCTAAGGCCTAAATTGATACTGTTACTGTAAAGGGCTTTGGCGCAGTCTATTACTGTTTGCATTTTGACTGTATAATTACGTGGGGATTACACACTGAGTTTTCGTAAACTCACCCCTTTTTGTTTTACTGTACAGGTAATCCCCAGTCATAAGTGGATCAGTGCAGTGAGAGACTCAGAGGTGGCCACGCGACTGTATATATATCTCTGTACTTGATTATGTTTTAAATTATTTTTATTTGGGGTATTTTTTTACTGTAATATGGCCTTTTTCTATTTTTATGGTTAATTTAGGATTTTTAATGTTTTTACAACTGTTAATAGTAGGGTTAATCGAGTTTTCAAAATGAATCAAATGCTTAAACAAAATACACTCAAATACCCAAACTGATTTAAAAAGCTTCCCCAATAAGAGACATTTTCAAAATTAACAACGTTTTGAAAAAGAATAATTTTGTAATAATGAACAACATTTTGAAAATGAACAACGCATCCTAGAATTAACACAAGTTGTTGTAAAGGGGTTAAATAGGAAAGAGGTTTTTATGACAACTCATTAATTTTGAAAATCACTACCATGTGACATCGCCAGATTCGGCCATAACGTCTAGGCTGGGTCTGGGGTGTTACATAAGGTATATCCTTTTGGTTTTTGTAAGTGTTATCCTATTTCCAGAACCTAAGAACCCTGCAAAACTGTTAAATTTATGGTAGCATTTAAACAACAAATGTCCCATATCCTGCTGTATGTTGGAAAGCATGAAGCTTGTTTAATGAAAATGTTCAAACTTCAAAGATTTTATATGCTTAAATACATAAACATATACCCTTCCCAGCATATGCTCATATAAACTTATACCCTTCCCAGCATGCTCATATAAACCTATACCCTTCCCGGCATGCTTATATAAAACTTCAAATGAGGTAAAGAAATGAAAAAGTAATACTTTTGCGATCAATGCTGAACCGAGAGGATTTACATCAAAATTCTCAAAAATTTCACCCATGCTTCGACCAAACTCCTTCTTTAAAGCAAATTGAACAACATCAAACGGTATATTTACCAATAAAAGTATTTAGTACCAAAGTGAAAAGGAAAACATCAATAAGTAAAACAGGATTTCAAAAGGAACATAAATAAATTTCAACATACAGGTAAAATTTAGTCTTTAATTGAGTTGAAAGAACATAAAAAGCAAATGTTGTACAATTTGCCAATAGTAAAGAACAGTAAAATCAACAAAAGGTGCAATCAATAAGAATCAAATAGTAAAAAAAAAGTAAAAATAGACAAACCCATTTTATTTGAATTAAAAGAACGCAAAAGCAAAAACTATAATTTGCAAAGAGCTAAGAACAGCAAAATCAACAAAAGGGGCAATCAATAAGAATCAAATAGTACAGAAAAAGTAAAAACAAACAAACCCATTTTAATTAAATTGAAAGAACACAAAAGTGAATACCGTAGTTTAAAGAACTAAGAACAGCTAAATCAATCAATAAGAATTAAACAGTAAAGAAACTAAAAAAACAAACTCATGTTGTTTATCCCACATTGCTTATTGCTTTTGTGGATCATTCACAAAACTCACTCGAAGTTGAAACACCTATCATTTCAACAATTACCCAACAATGTAAAATTATCAAATTAACAAGAAGAAGAAGATAAAGAAAGGAACTTATAGCCTGTATAAATATCAACTGCTTGAACTTAGAATTGAAATGAACGATGCCAAGGTCTTAAATGAAGAGAAACCTTGTCTTGAATCGCTTTGAAATCAAAACCAGAAGCTAATGTATTCTTCATTTGAGTCTGGATTTTTTTCTTTATTGAAGATTTTGGCCTTATTTGGAAAGTTTTTACGATCTCGATTGCTATGAGGAAAAGATTAAAAAAATTGGTGAGGGGTAATGGTGTTTAGGGCTTTATAAATGGAGAAGGTAATGAACATAGAGGGTGTAGTTGAATTAATAGAAAGGATAACGATGAAAAATGAGGGTAAAAATGAAAAAATGTAATCTCTCATCATTCCTACCATGCTCTGGATGGCAATTCAGAGGGTGGGGCAAGGAATGCTATTCATCCTCTATTCAGTGATGAGTGGGAATAGAAAACTAAACAGTAAAGCCTGTAATACACATTCCATTGAACCAAACAAAGGTTTATGGTGGGCCCATAGAATTGAGTTGTAATGGCTATACCATTACATTGAACCAAACAGGCTGTAAGTGTTTTTCATCAATCAAGAAAAAAATCTCAAATACAGAAAGAAAAACAAATATCGAATAATTTTTTTAGGGTGGGCGAAATTAAATTGTAATTTTTACGATAGTAAAAATGCAATTTCACTATTTGAATAGCCTATATTTTTATAATTTTTAAATGATTAAATCAAATTTTTATCATTTTAGGGGGCCAAAGTGCAATTTTACATTTACTAATTTAAGGGCCTAAATGGAAAATTTTCCATTTGAGGGGGCCGAGCCCTTGCCAACCCCCTAGATACACTCTTAATCTTGATAACCCTAGTCTCTTACTTTCAATTCCATTGTAAATCTGTGCTTAAAAAAAACACCTGAAACCATTTGTTTCAAAGTAAAAGCTTTTACGGAAAATATTTTCAGCCTTTTTCGATGTTTGTTTCAAGTAAAATAGGATGGTCAGCGTAAAATTACCCCCTTATTCCTGTAAAATGTCTTATCAAATTTTTTTCCGTAAGACATTTTCCAAACTGATAAGACTTTATTCACAGTAACACCCCCATACCCGACCCAAACATTGGGTCAAAACACTGGGATGTTACATTCTCTACTACATTCTCCACTTATCAACTATTTTATTATAAACTTCATTAATTTTCAATTTAGTCCCTTTTTGTCATAAAAGTTCAATATTCACTAATTAATCATATTAAATCAAATTTCTTTCTTGTTACATTTTAATCACATAATTTATCTCAATATCTTGTTCCACATATAAAATTTCTATATATTTCACTTCTATTATTTCATCCGTATTTTTTTTCAAGTGTAACAATTTAGTCATTGTCATCATAAAATTTTTCATATTTTTCAACAATTTCACTTTTACAATACTTTATACATATTTCATCACCTCATAACACATTTATTAAAATTTTATCATAATTTCCTAATTCACATATTAAATTGTTTCAAATTTAAACTTTTTTACATTTTTAATTTAGTCCCTATTGCCATGTAATTTATTTTTCACTATATAAGCTTAATCAAATAATTTATTATAATATCTTATTTCACATAACAAAGTTTCACGCATATCACTTCTCTTGTTTCAATTACAAAATTCACAAAGTTTACAATTTAACCCTTAACATAAAAAAGATTCATTATTTACTATATTTTCACCTTAACATAAATTTGTAATTAATTCACTACTTTATTTAAATTCTTTATCATAAATCTAAAATCTATACTTGTTTCATTAAGAACAACTTTTATGATATATTTTCAAGATATCTGCCAAACAACAGAAAATATTTTACACATATTAATCCAAACACCAAAATATATTAGCTTTTTCAGAAAAGTAATTCATTTTCCATAAATTATTTTTCAAAAACCATTTTAGTAAAACAAATGGAGCCTAAGAGATTATCCAAATTTCTTTCAACCTAAAACTTGTATTACACTATCAAAAGAAAAAAAAGGGGGGGAGATTGGGTGTTGTGCTCTTTATTTTAGTGAAGTAGATTAAATATTCAATGTGTTGTGCTCTTTATTTTAGTGAAGTAGATTAAATATTCAATCTAAGACTTAGATTTATTTATTTTGATCTAAGGGTTAAAAACAATTTGATTCTCATTATAAGAGTTATTACTATAGTTGTTATTTGTCACTCAACTTATAAATTATATTTACTTTTGTGTATTTCTAAATTATTAGTTATGTACTTTGTAAGGATGGCATTTTCCAGTTCTTCAAAACAAAAATTATTTGAATTATCATTGTCGCTGACTGCCCTGATTTTTGTGTTGCTTTCCCCTTTTTTGATCCTTAGTCTCTCGTGCACTCAAGCTTAGACAAGGGGTTATCTTTTGATGTAGTGCCACGCAATCGAAAAAATGGTGTTTTACATGATGGTGTAGGTTGGCCATGTGGCAAGGTTGTTGCATGTCAGTTGTCGCCATTGAGTGTATTATGTTGTCCTGCTTTGACATTCTCATCCTTAGGATCATATAAGGTGGTTATGCCTTGGTGATCCCCATGAGAGGTGTGCAGTGGGCTGTCACTAGACTTCCTCAGTGAGGATTTGTGAAGGGTTGCTTGTGGACTATTCCACAAGCATGGTTGATACAATTGTAAAGGATTATTTGTGAACTATTTATCGACTTGTCACGTGTGATGCTAACATGGGGTATAACAATAACAAAACCTTGAATTGATTTACCTTTTCGTTGTTTATTTGTAGGTGATATTTGATTAATCACTTGGGAGGTATACTTGCTCTCCTCTAATTTGATTTATTTTAGCAATAAGCTTATTTATGGGATTTTCTCGTTTGATGCTATATGTGGATTTTTAGCAGCTTTCAATATTGGGAGTAGGTATATTTCATTTCACTTGAATGTTGGGAGTAGTTCAAGGTAGTAGGGTGCTTTGTATTTGAATGTTAGTAATGAATGTACTTGGTAATTGTTGGTAAGTAAAAGATGCTTTGTATTTCTGTAATATCTTTTTTTCAATAATATCAAAAATAATGGTTTTGGGATTACAATTCTGATATAAGAGGTCATGTTTATTGTTTAATTAATGTTTATTGAGTTATATTAGGGTTGTATTAAAATTTGGTTAAGAAATTTTAATGTTTGGATAGTTAATTAAGTAAAAAGGATTAAATTGTAAACATTGAGAAAGTTAGTTACTATTAGTAAATTGGCTTCAATAGCTTTAGAAATTTAATTTGGTGGCCTTAAATGGTAATTAGACCATCACTATCTATGATGGACGATAATAGATTTAAGTTTGGCTTAATTGAATGATATATTAAAGGGTAAAATTATAATTTAGAAATTAAAATCTATAATTAAGTAAAATCAATAATGTCATCATCTTCCAAGAAGCGTAGTTGCTGAATTTGTAAGGAAAGACACCATTATTAGGTGCTTGAGGTTCGACCAAACAATTGGGTGCATGCATGATATGAATTTTTAGCCTATTTATTATATTTTCTATGTTTCTAAAATAGTTGTAACTAAGTCCAACTAACCTGTACTTTCGTTTTAAAAACTGTTATGAATTTTAAATTTTACCATTAATGATTCTAGTGATTCATGATATTGATTGATGAAATTGAAGTGTTAGTTGATAGTGAGAATTAGTTTACCAAGTGATTTTGATAGTTTTAGTTAATGGAGTATTTGTTAAAAATAATTAAAGTTATATGGAATTTATGTATAATTGTAGACTGCCCTTATATAAGAAGAAGTTCAGTTAGCTTGGGAAATTGTAAAAAAAAATTAATTTGGAGATTTTGGGTATAGGGACTAAATTGTGATAAAAGTAAAAATTTAAGAAAAATGTCTGATTAATGAAAAGTTAAGGGTCATATGCATTGAGTTCAGTGTGATATGTATGTGAATTTAATAGATTGTATTTAACTATTGTATAGATTAAGCCACGAATCATAAAGACAATAACCGAGAAAAGAGGAAAATTACGGAGTAGTCCCTGTTGGGAAATGTGTCCATATTGTAGTAAACATGTAACTGTTTTCTATTTATTTGAATGATGAATAAATAAATAAAGTTAATTTAACATTTCACTATTATGTCTTTTGTATTTTCTGTCTTATGTTTTACATGCATAGCAAAATTGCGACAAACAAATATTAGCCCATTGATTGTTTAAAGTTCAAACTAAAGATAAGTGGCATTTTAAAGAATATTTACATTGTGAGAAAGACAACTTACTTCAGTAGATAATCTAAATGAGTCTGTAATCTCATAAAAGAATCAAAGTGAGTATTTGATTCAGATATTGAGAAGGTTTATTATATCGTCTACAATTCCAATTTGGGAGATGGCTAGTCTTGGCTATCGGAGTAGTTGACTCCACGAGTAGAGAGATAGATGTATTCATTGGTAGAATGCTATATTGGACTAGACCCAAGATGAATTAATTCTGAATCTATTTGTGAATTTATTCACTTGTGACGTTCATGGTGTGATTTACCTAAATCATGAGTTAGTCACTGACCATGCGTATGCAACTCATGTGCTTTGATATAAGTGGAGGCTTATGCTCTAAAGATGATCGATCCCATAACCGGTATGTTGGGTACATGACTTGTGTATGACATGGCTTTACTAGCAATAATGGAATTCATAGCTCAATTAAAGAATTAATGATATCCTCTCATTGGCATTGTGTGGATTACTAAATATGGAACGTGGCCACGTGTTGCTTGTTCTCGAACAAGCAATTTATCATAGTCATTTGTTGACAGTGAGTATATTAATCATTAAGAAGACACAATGGTGACAATAAGATAAATAGAATTATATCGAGTAAACTGATTTAACTCAAAGGAATCAAGGATATCATATGAGATGAGGGTAACAGACACATGACGAGGTCATTAGACAAAGCAAGGGATGAATTGCTTTCGTAAAGAGTATACAATAAGAAGTTTTCAATCATGATACTTCTTGTGGAGTGACTCTATGATTAAGTAATTGTGAATTATCGGAACGATCCTTCTAGACATAATTACAATCACTAGAGCCTAATTGTATATGTCTGATTGGTCCCTCCGCTAGCCTAATAAAAGCTCGATCAGACTGCATTTGAATTAGAAGAAAATTCTACGACTTTAGGAATGATTTAATTGAGTCAATTTATTCGATTTGGAATTAAATTAGATGGTCGTGAGAATTGTTCAACTAGAGAATTTGATTAAAGAATTTTCTTGAAAAATTAATTTAGAAAATCTAAGTGATTTTTGAAAAAAATTAATTTTGATCTAGTAAAATTAAATTAATTAAAATTAATACAATAATTTTTTGAAGTTAATTTTCAAGTTAGATAATTAGCCGAATGGGTAAATGAAATTGAAAATTGGACCTGAGGTCGTAAATTGGGCCTGGGAGCCCAAAACTAAGACCAAGACTCAAAAACTGGTCAAACTGAGCCCAGTATGTGAAACCAAGCATACAGTCCAACTAGTGGCTTGACCGGATCGGTCGGGTTGTCACTTTTAATCTTGCAATATTTTGAGAAGTGTCCTGATTTTCCACATATAAAATTTTATTATTTTACCTTTTTTGTTGTTTCTTTTCTTTTCTGTATTTTCTATATTTGGGTTTTTTATAATATTCTGAAATATTCTTTCTCCTATTTTTTGATTTTACAAGGCAACATATTTTTGAAGAAGAAGGTTCATTCCTAATGTTAAATTGGTGGCAGAATGATCCTAATTCCTTTCTACATTGATATCTTTCTTTCTTAAGTTGTTTTTGTAATTTTAAATCTTGACAAATTTTTAATTATTCTTTTTTGGTGAAACTAATTAGTTCCCTATATATAAGTTTTTCCTACGGAATAATATTTCTATAGTTTTCTCTTATTTGATTTCTAACTTTTTCTCCTAGTAAAGTAGGAAGTCTTGCTAAAAATTTTTCTTTCCAAAATGATTTTTGGTTATCAGATATTTGCATAACTCTAGTCATAAAGACATATTTATACCATTTAAAATCAGTTACTTTTTTGCATTTTAGATTTGATAATAATTCTGAATTTTTATCTTTAAGACGAGAATGATCTCTTATAAAATGTTTAGAGATTGAGAAAATCAAAGTTGCTACTGCATCTTGGATTTCTCTTCCTTGTTCATGCAAAATAATCCTTCACTGATCATCTTTTTTTATTGCTTTCAAGATTTCTTCTTGTTGGGTCTTAGTGAGTGCATAGTCCCACTATCTTTTGAATTGACCAGTAAACTCAGCCACTAAAAGATTGGCTATAGCATGGTCACTGATTAATCCATGTTGGTTTTGGGTTTTATAAACATTTGAAGCCATTGTCATTTTTTGTAATAAACTGAGAATATTATATTTAGACATTCCGTCTATATTCCATTCATAAATTGTATTAGCATTGTTTTTATTTTGGAAAATAGGTTTTTCTTCTATATTAAGATCAAATGCAATGATTTCAGGATAATATAATCTTTTTGGTTCTTTCCAATTTATTTTGTTTGTAACGCCCTGAATTTGGGCCTAGTAGAAATGGGCCTTGTGCATGGGAGCCGCTAAGAGGCTGCACATAAAAGTTTATGTGTACGAGGAAATAGCACAAGTTGCATGTTAACTTTAATAGTTAAGTGAATTAGGAGTGTAGGGAGTGCCTGAGAAGTCCTGGGTTCAAGCTCTAGCTTTTGCAAAAATTTTGATTTTTGCTCTTAAGGCAAATCTGGATGTTAGCTGATAGGCTTATATTTAGTTGTGTTGGTTTTATGAAACAAGGAGATAGTTGGTAAGGTGGCTAGTGGCATGGATTAAGTTGCAAGGGAGCTTGAGTTCGAATCTCGTTGAATGGAAAAGGGCATTTATTTTGCTTCATGGACAGCAAGAGTTTGTGGTGGTCTAAAACTCTATTTGGAGTGGTTGTGGACTTGGTAAAAGGGGAGAGTATCAAGGGATAAGAATATGGTTTGTTGGGGATTTGAAGGAGTGGATCAATGAGGGATAAGGGGAGTGATTTGTGGAGATTTTCAAGGAGTTGGGGGTGTGTGGGAAGTGTGTGCCAAAAATTAGCTTTGAGGCTTAGGGGATTTCGATTTTGGGGGAAAGTAGATTTCGACAACTGCCTTTTTGGTGCCATATTGGTCAGTTTTAGTGTTCCTTTCGTTGGGAGCAATTCTGTATCTCTTTTGCTAGCTTAACCAAATAGGTAAGACTTTATGGTTCTGATTTTATTATTTTTATCAGTCATTACTTACTTCTTCCTCTACTCTTTTTGGGATTGCCGAATCTCTTAAGCATCTATTACCGAATTTAGGCTAATTCTCTCTAAAGCCATTCTTTTATTTTCTCATTCTTACAATCCCTTTACTGAAACTACTCTTCTCTAGTCCTCAATTCTTTTTCTCTTCCTGATAGCCGAATCACTTTTGCTCTTCTTCTCAATTTTTCATTTAGCTGAATCCCTTTCTCTTCTTTCTTTCTTTAATCAATCGAGATTCTTCTTAATAGCCGAAACTTTTATTGCTTTTCACCTCAATGTTCTATTCTCTTTATTTTTGATCAGGTGGTTAACTTTATTCTTCTCCTTCTTCGATCGGGTTCAGTTTGGAAGTGGTGTTAGTGATTGGTAAGTGGCAATTACCTTCGGTCCTCTTTATTTCGTCTATACGTTAAGTGGGTATTGAATCAAATATTTTTTTCTTTATGATCATTTTTGGTCAATTCCTTTTCCCATCTCTATTCTTAGAAGTGTGGTCATTGAGACTGTGGTTTCGCAAGGAGTTCAAACTATTCTCCTATCTCTATGGTTTCAAGTGTGTGTGGACATCTCGTCTGTCGAAAATTAATTGGTTAGGGTTGATCGTCAGGGACGTGGAAACAACTTTGGTCAATGGTTTTAGAAGATTAAGGTCTTTCTCGTTCAGTCAAGGTTCCGGCGTTCGTGTATTTTAGTACTTCTCATGATCAGGTGTGTATTTGCTTGCTATATTCGATAATCGGTTAAAAGCCAAAAGCATGTGTTGTTTTCACTGTCATAACTGTAGACCAGCAAAATGCCGAAAAGCCAGAACTTCGGCATTTAGTGCCACATGAGCGTGTGATCGCACATGTGGTGAATCGAGACCATAAGCATGGGCGTTAGACTGGAGAGGCCTCCATAAACGTTTTCATGGGTTCAGGCCGTTATGGGCCACTTGGGCCGAAATAGGCCGAATAGGCCCGATGGGCCCGTGGGCTTGTTTGTGTAAATCTAACTGTCAGGTGGAAATAGTGAGGCTTGTCATGTCGCGTACATGGCATAGGCCGTTTTGGGCCTCAATAGGCTGAGTTGGGCCGTATGGGTCCGATGGGCTTGTAGGCCCACACGGATAAAATGTATGTATGTGATTAATTTTGGGCTAGGCTATGTCGTTCGCTTAGCTATGATGAGTTCTGGGCTAAATGGGTCATACGAGCGTGTGGGCCCACTTGGGCCGAATAGTGGGCCTTAGGCCCATTTGTACCGTTATGTCTGTTTAGGGTACTAAAGTCACACGATGAGACGATGGATCTTTTGTTGGGTCGTTAAGACCTCAGACTACAAATTACTGAAATACCATTGTAGTGTAAAATTACTGAAATACCCTTGTAGTGTAAAATTACTGAAATACCCTTGTAGTGTAAAATTACTAAAATACCCTGTAGTGTAAAATTACTGAAATATCCCTGTAGTGTAAATTACCGATTTACCCCTAGAGGGTAAAATGACTGATTTACCCCTAAAGGGTAAAATGATTATTTTGCCCTCATGGGTAAATGACTGACTTGTGTTATGATTGGGCTAGTTTGACTGTGAATATATGTTTGTGATATAGACGACTTGACTGTGATTGTATGACCGGTTATGAGCACGACATTCTGCATACATAACATATTACATGGGATGGGATATTGTACAGAGGAAGATCTGATCTGATAGGGTCACACGGGTCACACGAGACAACTGTGGACCCACCGAAAGCTTTGAGCTGTAATTTGTTGTGATCTAGTGTGGTCGTACGGGTCACCCGAGACGACTGTGGACCTGCCGATGGCTACTTAATATGATTATGGCTTTGTGCCAATCGATGGCTTTGTGCCAATTATATTAGCATGATGGATGGCTTTGTGCCGAATGTATTACTGTGACTGGTGGCTTTGTGCCGATTATACTACAGTTAGATGGCTTTGTGCCACTTGATGGCTTTGTGCCACGCATATAATTATGGCTCGGTGCCATTCTATTATTTGGCAGCATTGCTGTGATATGTACAGCCTTTAGTCGTTCTGTCTACAGCTTGGAGCCATTCTGTCAACTTAGTGCTGCAACCGGTGCTAAGCTTGGTGTGTTGGATGGGTGGGTTGATTATATCCCCACAGTAAGTGCAGGGTTGGATGGAGGCAAGTGCAGGGTTGGATGGGATTACATGCATCATTCATGCATCATATATACTGCATCCAGATTCTGTATCTGACATGGGTTAGGCCCAATTGATTCCGCTAAGGGTTGTGACCCAAATGATTTGTATTGGGCTAAGGCCACCTGATTTTGATTCTGATAATGATTCTGATGAGGGCTAGGCCCAATTGATTCTGAGATGGGTTAAGGCCCACATGTGTTCTGTTACTGACTGCCGTAATGGGCTTAGGCCTAGATTGTTACTGTTTCTTTTTGAGTGACTGACTGTTCTTTCTATATAGTAGGGGATTACATACTGAGTTTTCATAAACTCACCCCGTTTATTAACTTTTAAGGTAATCCCCAGCGTTAGGAGGATCGGTGCTGCGAGGGACTCGGAGATGGCTACACACTACTTTTGTTTTCCATTTAGAATTATTTGCGTATAAGTAGTTTGATTTTCAATATGGGTTGTAATAAGGCCTCTCTTAATTTCTAAATTTTAATTTGGGTTATTGATTTATTTTGATCCATATCAGTTAGAAGCAGAACTCAGGTTTTTTTCAAAAATAATTTGTTTTCAAAGCACTACGTTTCCGCAACATTTTCGAAATGGTCTCACAATTTAATATCTTTTTAAGCATCACATTTTCGCAAATCGATTAGTTTAAATTAAGCTTCCGCAACAAACGATGTTTTAAATGGGAACAATTTTTCAGCAAACCACGTTTAGAAAATGAACTAACTTAGGCTAAGGTTTTACTCAAGTTAAAGTTTTTGAAAAACACTTTAATGTGACACACTAGATTCGACCCTAACGTCTAGGCCGGGTTTGGGGTGTTACATTATTAATTTGTTGTTCATCTGACTAGTCAGAGTTAGATTGGGAAGATTGGTATAATGTATTTACTAAATGTTGGGCTTGCATTGGGCTATCAGGTGCAATTAATTCATACTTGTAACTTTCCAAAGTATCAAGTCTATTTTGGATTTCTATTAAGAAATCATTATGGGATTTTTGGAAAGGTTTTGGAATTTCATAAGGTGTAAATATTGGTTTTTTAGAACTTTTTTCTATTACCTCTTTTACTGGTTCTTTCTTAATCGGTTAACTTTCTACCAATTCTCAATATAATCTAATTGTTTTCCTATTGTATGAAGACTGATATTTGTATAATTGTTTTGTTCTACTATCATTTTAATATCTTTTGATGAGATTTATTCTCCTACATCAGAGTTCTCGTTCTTAAAGGATTTGCTTTTATTCCAGTATTTTTGTGAAGATATTGAACCTCCATTAAAGGGTGACGTTGAGATTCAACTTCTTCTTTATTAGTCTGGCATCTAGTATTATGTTTTATTGTATTAATAGATTCTGAATAATATTCTTCAAACCATTCAAAGAATTTTATATGAATTTTATGGGTATTCATGAATTCTTAATATTCTTGAAGAATGCTTTCTTTTTTATCATTAAAATTTTTAAAGTAATATTATCTTTTTTGCTTATTTTTGTTGGAATAGAAGTGTTTTCTACACCATTCCTTATTTATCTCAAAAGATTTTTCTAGAATAAATATTTCTGAACTTTCTCCTTGTCTTTCATTATTAGTCATTGATGAGTATGTTGGTGACATATTAGGTGAATTTTGGGGATTCTCTTCCTGTCTAGCATAGATAGGTTAAGCTATATTTGAGAAATTATCTATTCATTGTGAATTGGTTCTAAATGTTGCTGGGATAGAAGAGACAGAAGCTTTAGGTGCCCTAAAATCTGCCATTTGTGCTTTTGGATTTGACTCTTCTTCTAAATTTAACCTCTTAAAAGCTATTATACTAGATAAATATTGTATTAATTTAATATTAAAATGATTAAGTTTAATCATAGTTGAACTCTCTAAACTCTCCCTATATAAAAAGAGTCTTAAGTCATTATTTACATACACTTGCATTCAAGAGAATGTTGTAGAGAGAAAATTCTCTAAAGAGATTATTCCAAAAAATTTCTAAAGATATTTTTTGATTTACAACTTGACCTAAAAGTTTAAAGAATTTACGAAATTGCCCCACTTGTAATTTTTGTGAAAAATTTTCTTATTCGAAGCGAGACTACACTCGTCAGATGTAAGCTTGAGGATAAGGAAAAAGGCTACTCAGTCGAAGCGCTCATCCTAGACAAATAAAAAAGGTAAATTGATTAAGTGTTTATAACTTTAAATATCACAACAAAGATCTTGTTTTAGAAAATTTTTTAAAACTCTAATTTTTCCTTAAATTTATTTTCCGTTGCGTTTTACAAACCCATTTTTTCCAAAAGTCCTTGCGTTTGAGTTGGGAGTGGATCGTAGGCAAGTTCATAGTATAAAAGAATTAAATTATATTATGTTTAGTATTGATGTTGTTTTGTGTTAGTAGATAATTTATTTTGAAGATGAAATATGAAGTGGCTATTGATGAGTAGGTACTATATTGATTGAGAAAATGGGTGAAATTACAAATGATGAAATCTTGAGGTGAACTTGTTGAAGTTATTGATTATGTATGGTTACTATGGAAATGCACGTAAGTGAAAGTGATAAATTTAGTAAATTACCCAGTTGAACGTAGTAATCACTAGGATATGATTGGCATGCCAATATGGTTAATATGCGCACTTGTACGAGATTGCACTTAAGTGCCTTTGTCACACTTCGATGTTTCTATTTGCACTTGGGTGCTTCTGATTGCACAATCATGCCTCTATTTACACTTTGGTGCCTCTGTTATGCATCAATTATGCTCCTGGTATGGTGTAGTTACCCAAGCATCTGAGTCAAGTTGTAACACCCTAAACCTGGCCCAGACGTTATGGCTAAATCTGGCGTTGTCACATGGAATGGTGTTTGAAAACTAAGTCGTCACGATAAAAACATTTCCCTTTATCTACTTTTATTTATCTCTTATCAATTCAAAAATCACTTACTCGTTTATTCGACTTGTAACGCCCCCACGCCTGAGACCGTCACCGGAGTCGAGCTTGAGGTGTTACCGAACATAATTTACCATTTTAAGAACTTAGAATTCATTATTTCAGCTTTTACAGCAAGCTGTCTATCTGCATCATGGTTACAAAAAAAATCATATCTCGAGTTACGAAACTCGAAATCAAGATCCGTAAATTTTCCCTGAATCTAGACTCTTGTATCTATCTACTAATTTTTTTCTAAAATTTTTGGCTTGGCCAATTAGTACAATTTATTAGTTAAAGTTTCCCCTGTTTTAGAACTCAACTGCACTGACCTCTACTTATTACGAACCACTTTTCTCCCTATAAAAAAATTCATATGACTATTACATTTGTTTCTCTTAAAACTAGACTCAATAAGGAGTTCTGAACATATAAAGTAATCCTCCTAATTATTTTTGTACAATTTATGGTGAATTTCCAAATTTGGAACAGGGGATCCAGAAATTGCTCTGGCCCTGTTTCACTAAAACTCAGATATCTCATAAAATAGAATACCTTTACCTGTTTTGTTTGTTCCATATGAAAATAGACACAATAATATTTAATTTTATATATTATTCACCATCAAACCATGTTTCTACTATTTTTAGTGATTTTTCAAACTCACGTCATTGCTGTTACAATGTTCTGTTTTAAGCTACTTTCACATTTTCCTTAGTTTCCATGTGATAGTTACCACCCAAGCATACATACTATCATACTTGTATATCATTAGACATTTCATTAGTTATCCACTATCAAGTATTTACATCCCATTCATTGAACATATCATAAGAACATCCATGTCAAAAGAAGCCAAGTCCTTATACATGCCATACACGAAAAGAAACGTCTAACTATATCGATAGGATTCCTCGATAGTGTGATCGGACCTCCGACGTTTCCTTTGATCCCCGAGTGGCTTCGCAAAAACTATAAGAAGAAGGAAATAAAGAGAGTAAGCACTAGGCTTAGTAAGTTTACAAGCAAATAAATCATAGCATTCATCACACGGGATAATTATGCAACTATCAACTAGCATTATAAACTTTCTTTACATCTCATTTTCTACCTTCTTCTTTCTTCACTTACCTTCTTTCTTACCTGACCTTTCATCACTTATGATTACAATCTACCTTTCCTTTGCTGATAATTCAATGCAAATTAACTTGTATAATGGCCCGTTGAACCACTCGGAATACTAAGGATACTAGGGTCGTTCCTGTCTAACAATATCCTGCCAATGCCATGTCCTTGACATGGACTTACATGAATTATTCCTGTCTCCAATGCCATATATCGAATATGGGCTTACATGGCTCATTCCTGTCTCCAAAGCCATATATCTAGTACGGACTTACATGGCTCATTTCTGTCCTGTCCTGTCCTGTCGACCCCTAATGTCATGACATTTCGTATCCTAACATTCCTAAGGTTCAATCGGGACTTTCTACTGCTTTTCTCTGTCATATCACCTTATATTCAACTTGATTATTTTCATAAAATAAATATATAAACGCTGGAAATTGACAATAATAATGCAAAATGAAGGAATATTGCGTTTATTTACCGTAAACTTACCTCGATACAAAATGTGACTAAACTTTACAATTTAGTCCTTTACTTTTTCTTTTCCCTGATCTACTCCCGAATTTCGTTCTTCTTGATCTATAATAGCAAATTTAGCTTATTTAATATCAACATTTATCAAAACAGCCCTTTACTCAAACTTTGGAAAAATTATATTTTTGCCCCTAAACTTTTGCATATTTACACTTTTGCCCTAAGGCTCGGAAATCAAAACTTATCACAAATTCTTGTATTTTAAGACATGCCGATCATTTATTTACCAACATCATCTTCAAATTCCTACTATAACATACACTTATGTACAATAGGTATTTTTACCAATTAAGCCCTTTTACTCGTTTTTACCTAAAACCGAGTAGCTCAAGTTGTCTAGCATAATTTAAAACCTCATATTCTATCATAAAACATCAAAATACACAAATTTCACCTATGGGTATTTTTCCAAATATGAACCCTAACTTAAAATATTGCTAACATAAGCTTTATCGAGCTACCGGGATCTCAAAAACGTAAAAGTCATTAAAAACGGGGCTTGGAATCACTTACTGTGGAGCTTGGAAGCTTGAAACAAACCCTAGCTATGGAGAACCCTTGAAATTTCGTGCTAATGAAGAAGATGATGAATTATGTGTTATTTTTCCCTTTTTATTTCATTTAATATCCAAATGACCAAAATGCCCTTCCTTACTAAACTTTTAAAAATTCCCTCCATGTCCAATTTTTGTCCATAAACTTAAAATTGGTCAAATTGCTATTTAAGACCTCCTAATTAATATTCCAGAGTAATTTCATACTAAAAACTTCTAGAATGCAAGTTTTGCAACTTATTCAATTTAGTCCTTACTTTTAAATTAAACACTTTATGCATAGAATTTCTTCACAAAATTTTCACACTATCATGCAATCATAATATAGACCTCAAAATAATTATAAAATAATTATTTCTATCTTGAATTTGTGGTTACAAAACCACTATTCCGATTAGGCCCTATTTTGGGATGTTACACGACTTGTTTAAAAGCATAATTTATTGCGGAAGCTTTAGAAACTGTTGATTTTCGGAGCTACTCATTTTTAGCTTAGTAAAAATTGCGCTTTGTTCAGTTTAGCCGTTATAAATCCATAAAAATAGTTAAAATCCAAAATAGAAGCAAAAACAGTGCATGTGTAACACCCCAAACCTGGCCCAGATGTTATGGTCGAATCTGGTGGTGTCACATTGAAAGGTAGACTGTACAAATCGATGATGTTGGAAAACCTTGAAAAATGTTTGGTTGTTCCCGATTTAAAACAGTGTTCGCATAACGTATTTTTATTATTGAAACTAGCCTCATATGATGAGTACTTTAGTTTAAAACGAAAACCATTGAAAACTTGTTTATTTGAAAGATTGATCAAAACCTTAAGTTGCTATTTGAAAAACCTTAGTTTTTATATTACTTATTAAGTTCCCATGTTTCAATTGATAACAGAAGCTTTTGAATGAAAACGTTTGATTAACATAAAATGTTATTTTCCTTTTTAGAAATCAAATAATAAATTGAAAAATTGAGCAACCAACATAACAAAATCCAAAACCAAATCAAACCGGAGAAAAAGGCCTTATTACAACAATAACCTAAAAAGAAAGTAAATATTAAAGTAAATACTAAAATGTAAAACTGCCTACAGTGTGGCCACCTCCGAGTCTTCTTCCCCTACGTTGGACCGCCTACTGAGACTCACCTGAAAAATTAAAAAGAGGTGGGTGAGTTTGCGAAAACTCAGTGTGTACAACCTTCGTCGATTATATAACATGCATCAATCAATTTGGGCCTAAGCCCATTACATTAACGGTGGCTTTTAGGCCTTAACCCATAATAGCCTCAGTTGGGCCTGAGCCTAAATCACAATCAATATCAATATATGCAATACACAAATATCCCATCCAACACTGCACTCCGTATCCCTTACAACCCTACACTCCTGTGGGGATTTAATCGACCCACTCATCCCTGCACTCTCAATGTAGCACCGGTTGCGGCACTAACCAATATTACAGGAGAGCTATCAATCACATAATAGGCTTAAAAGCCATTAGTGGATTCACAGTCGTTAAGTGACCATGCGACCCTAACATATCATATTCTTCCTCCAATCCATAATCCCATTCCCCATGCCAGCATAATATCACATGAATGCAACATATCATATATGGCACACAACAACAATCATATAACACGTAGGGGATTTTGGGCCCACCTGACCCATTAGCCCATTTGGCCTAAAAGCGGCCCAGAACCATGAGATCGCTCATGGGGCCTTGATCGATATATCGACTTTTCCACAAGAGCGTTCTTGTGCCCGTGTGGTAACCATTACTGTTCTTTCGGCTTTCGACATTTTGGCTTTTCGGCATTCCAGCATTTCGAGATTTTGGCATTCAGGATTTCAGAATTTCAAGATTTCGAGATTTCGGTATTTCAGGATTTTAGGATTTCGGCATTTTAGGATTTTGGGATTTCGGGATTTCGACATTTTAGGATTTTGGCATTTTGGATTTCGATCTATAGTTTGAGTGGTGTGTGTGGGTGTGTGTGTACACACCTGATCACGTAGAGTACTAAGAATTCACGATCGTCAGAACCTATTCAAACAAAACAACAGTTAATCTATTATTACATAGTGTTAGAAAAACTCTTAACAACCACTTAACCGAGAGATTGACTACCACTTACCTTAACTAGATTGATCAACTGTGATTTGCCTATATAATCCAAAGTTTGATGCAGTCACCCTTTCGCATCCAGGCGGAAAGTCCGGAACCGCTGACACTTTATGCCGCTTAAACTTGGGAGTAGCGGCTACGCGCTCATACCCAGCCGGCACCTTTGCCATCACTTTATTACTAAAATCACCATTACCCATCTAAAGTTTGATAACAGAAGTTACTTTGCCAAATTGGAACAGAGATGGAGAGAAAGAGTTCGGGAAAAAGACTAGATCTAATCAGAAATAGAGAGTATAATCATCTACAAATACAAAGCATTCGATCCTACGAAACAAATGAGAAATAAGGAGGATGGAGAAGTTCGACTTAGAGATAAAAGGAAAGAAAATATGAAGGGATTAGAATGAGAAGAGAAGGATTCAGTTTTAGAGAAAAAGAAGCAAAAATCAAAGTAAGCACAGACAATTAGGCAATACCAAAGAAGCGAGAGCAATTCGGTACTTTAGGATCTTAAGTGAAAGATTAAATGAACACCAGAGAAGAGCCCAAACGTGATTTCCCCTTAAAATACTATCCTGATTACTGCATGCACACCCCTAAAGACCTCCTTAGTCAAATTTTTGCATTCCCCAAACTCCCCAATTGGTTACAACTCTTCTCCACGCTGAACTTCTAGATTTTCTCCCCCTAATTCTCCTCCTCATCTCTAACTACCACCTTATCCCTTAAATCTCTATTCCTTGATCATTCCAAACCTCATCCATCAGAATTTTACTACAATACAAACTCTAACCGTCCATGCTGCAAAATAACACTTCACTTTCTCCTTCCAAGACTTGAACATCAGACCTCTTGCCACACTTGTAACACCACATACCACTACACCATAACTCCTTTGTGTCACAATTCCAACCCAATTTCTTTTAAGCTTACCTGCTAACACCAAGGTTTATTTAGAGAAAAACCAAAATAAATTGCAAGAGCCAAGACTTGACCCCAAGACTTCTCCAACATTTCTCAGAACACCTAATCACACAAGCAGGCATTTAATTATGCCATTCTCTTGCTCACATATATTTTTATATGCTTCCATGCTCAAGGCCCAATTCTTCTAGGCCCAAATTCGGGGTGTTACAACATGAGTCCAAATTACATCAAAGTATCCAAAAATCATAATGATAAAAATAGTATAGCCGTAAAACCGTAGTGAAGCAGTTCAAATTGTAGTGGTCACCGTCGAGTCCTCCGCTGCACCAATTCGTCTAACTCTGGGGATTACCTGTACAGATTAAATAGAATGGGTGAGTTTACGTAAACTTAGTGTGTAATCCCTACAGAAAACATACACACAATTAGATTACCAGATGTTCAGTCAGATACAGTCTTGGGCCTAAGCCTATTACAAATTCAGAATATCAGAATTCATAGTCTCAGGTTCGAGCCTAAGCCCATCACAGATACAGAATTGGGCCTAAGCCTATTACAGTAACATATGCAGAAAATAATTAGATCAGAAATCAGATCCTACCTCTAACTTTTACATACCATCTCTGTCCATCCCTACACACCATGTGGGGCTTAAAACACCCACCCAACCCTAGACACCATACTGTATTGAATGCGGCACATAATAGATAAATTGCAGCTGAGCTGCCAGATAATAGGCATAAATGCCTTTCAGTACTCTTCCTCCAATAATCAATCATCCCATCCCAAATGCATATGCAGATAAATATGCTCAGTGCAGACATACAGAATAACATGCTTACATGCTATTATACAATTATCAGTTATACATATAGATTAGTAAATATGCGTATAACTATCATGCTCAATACATACATCAGATATTCAGATCATACAATTTAGGGTCTAAGTATCCCTTACCGACCCTACAGTAGGTTCACAGTCGATTGGGACAACCTTGCAACTCTAGTAAACATTTCAGATAAATGGGCCCACACGCCCATGTAGCTTGCCTTTGTGGGCCCACACTCCCAGATTGGCCTTGGCCGTGTGATCGTAGAAACCCACACGTCCATGTGGAGTACTCGTATGGACTCACACGCCTGTGTGGCCCACACGGCCCAAGTTGGTATAGCCCGTGTGTCGCACATGGCTACACCTGGCCATCATACGGCCGTGTCTAGTGCACGACCTAGCCTTTGTCAAACACACGGCCGTGCCATTTACACACGACCTACCACACGGGCGACCACACGCTCGTGTGGCGTCAATAGTGAGGTTTTTTGGCTTTTCACTAAGTCTTGTTTTCTGCGTTTCGGGTACACACCTGGTTTGTTTTTGTAGCAAACGTAATCCCAAGATCACAGATTACTTCCCACTAATCCACTCAGACTCCACTACCCAAAATCCAACTTCGGCACAACTCTGTCAAGAAACCGAGTAAAAATAAACTCCCTTGTTCATGCAAGGATTCGAACACAGAACCTTCAACAAACTAACATTCCACTTAACCACCAGACCAATAGGCCCATTCTGACATCAACAGACACACAAAAAAATATAAGCCTACTCACTAAGGGTTAGGCTTAATTCAGAAAAAATATCAAAAATTTCCCAAGGCAAGGCTTGAACCTAGGACCTCACACACACACCCAGAATGTTTAACCACTGAAGCAGGTAGATATTTGTGTCAAATTTTCCAGAATCAAAAATATAAAATTTGGGGCGGTACACAAGTTACTAGTTCACTGGGCTATGTGATAATTGAATTATGATCTAATCATGTGCTTATATGTTATTGCATATTCATAGAATTGATAAGTGAGAAATATTGCCATGAAATTCTTGGTTACATGTGTGAATTGTTACTTTGAATAAATGTGGTTTATGGTATGAACAATACCTTTGAGATGGAGGTTGTAATTACATACTTGGATATGTGATCGATTACTAATGTGATTGGTGAATTTGTATTTGGTGATCAGGATTTATAAATTATCTCTTTAAATGATTACTTTGGTTAAGGTAAGTTAACTTGATATTTAAACTATGAGCTTACTAAGCTTCTTTAGCTTACTTGTTTCTTTTATGTTATTTTGTAGTTGTCAAATTACGGACTGACTGAATGAATTGATTTGGAAGCTCACACTATCTAGCCGTCTTGGTAGCGTTTGTATTTCTTTTTGGGTTGTGGCATATATATGTTTTTTGTTGTTTATGTGTTAAATGTTGTGTTGTAATGTTATATCTAATTGAATGGTTAATTTTGGATGTGTATATAAGTTAACTTTTGGTGTGGTATAATTTTTAAGGTTAAGATTGATTTACTAATGGTGTTTTGGTATGGTAAGCTTTTATGCATGTTTTTATTATGACAAATATGCTTGATGAATGGAACTTGAATAAATGATTAATGTGATGTGATTTTTTTATTAGGTTATTTGAATGAGTGAACTTGATTGTGGTGTCTTTAAATGGCATATTGGTTAGGTATAGGATGAATGAAAAATTGGCATGTATTTGATGATGTGAATGTGTTTTTGAACCTAATATTTGATTTAGAAATGACACGTCTTATTGTGTAAGGAATGATGTATGAAATTGCTTGATTTAGGGGTCAAAATAATGCACACAGCCTAGGACACGAACGATCACATAGCTGTGTGCAACACATGATTGCTATGCACGGCCGTGTTTAATTATTGAATTTAAGTGTAGTATCCACATGGCTTGCGACACGGCTGCGTGAGCCGAAACAGTTTGTTACATGGTCTGGCACACGATCGTGTGACCTAACTTTGAATATACATGAGGTCTAGCACACAACTTGCGACACGGTCATGTGTCCTGACTTCGAAAGTTCACACAGTCTAGGCTATGTCATATGGCCGTGTGACCCCTGTTTTGTAAATTTTCAAGATTTTCTAAAACTTTCTGATTTGATTCAATTTGATCCTGAAGAGTCCTCAAATTGTTTTTTATGGCTTGTAAGTCCGATTTAAGGTCCATAAGTGTATTTATTCTATAAATTGATTTCGTTTGTTATATGTTTGTTAATTATTTGTTTAACTAGTCTGAAATGAAATGAAATGTTCTATATTGCTCGGTAACACTCCGTAACCCTAATTCAATAACAGAGATAAGTTAAGGTGTTACAATTTGGATTAATAAACTACTTTCTATATTAAAAAAATGTTTAGCTACTCTAAATTAATTAATTAATTTATATTTGGATTAATTGTTGTTAAATTTGTGAATTTGGCAATAGCGGCATGTTAGTTTGCATTATGAACTTTTATCTTCCGGAATATAAAAAATATTATATAGGAAAAACAATATTTAAAAAGTAAACCGGTTTGGAAAGATTGATTATTTATATTATTATTTAAGTTTTTAATTGAGTTAGTGTTACGAATCAATCGAGTATAAATTTAATTAGGAAAGTTACGAAAATATTTTTTTAATTAAAATAAGTTATATTATTCGAATGTGTTTTAGTCTTTTCATTTAAAAAAAAAAAACTCATTTTTCTTTTGCATGTGATTAGATTTGAACTTATACTATTTAGTATCAATAGAACATTACTTCTAGCACTAAACCAAAGCTTCATTTTTAATCTAGTATTTACAATTTAAATGAATTATGCATACTTTATTACCTCCATCAATTATATATACTTACTATTATTTAAGTCCCTGATTGAGTTGTTGTCGTGAGTCAACTGGACACTAATTCAGTTGGAGAAATTATTAAAATGTTATTTTATACTTAAAATAAGTTATATTATTTTAGGGTACTTTTAATTTATTTATTTTAAAAAA
Source organism: Gossypium stocksii (assembly GCA_020496765.1). Classification (NCBI taxonomy): domain Eukaryota; kingdom Viridiplantae; phylum Streptophyta; class Magnoliopsida; order Malvales; family Malvaceae; genus Gossypium; species Gossypium stocksii. Next base: position 58,954,817 of record CM035626.1, read on the forward strand.
CCAAAAAAAATATGTATATGGTAAAATTTAAACCCACGTCAATTACATTAATAAAATCTTGAATTTACCACTTAGCTAAACTTTATTTTAATTTTTTTTATACATTTTATTTTTATCATGCGTATTTTATTACCTCCATCAATTGTACATATTGTTGATTGAGTTAGTGTTAGAAGTTAACTCGATGCCGACTCAATATTGATGACAACAACATGTTAAACAATTGTTTTTATTTAGCATTCGTAACTTGATGTATTTATGTGTTTAAATTTTATTTTTCTCACAAATTAATATAATTTTTTTCATTTTAATATCATATTATTTAATGTGTTATTGTTAATTAGTTTCAAACTATATGTTTTATAATTTATTGTATGTAATTTGTAGATAACCTTTATATTATAAATTTGTTGTTTCCGCATACATACACGTGTGATAAGATTTCATAATAATATTGATTGAGTTGGTGTCACAAGTCAACTCAACATTAACTAAGACTGATTACAACACTATGATAATCAATAGTGCTACATTTAGTATTCTTAATATTATGTATTTACATGTTTAAGTATCATTTTACTCACAAATTAATCTATTTTTTCATTTTAATATCTTATATATTTCATGTGTTATTGTTAATTAGTCTCAAACCATATATTTAATTATTTATTGTATATTATTGTTAAACCGTCCTCTTTATTCTAAACATGTAGTTTCCACATGCATACACATATGATAAAATTTCTAATAATAATTTAAATCAATTCTTCTAATCGTTATAAATTATTGTCAGTTAGATTAATATAAATAATAGTTTAAAATAACCAAATATTCACCTTTAATAATTATAAATTTTTTAAATTCAAAATTGAATAGAATATATAAATAATATAAAAATATAATGACGTATTTAGCCTTCTAATTTAAAAAAATTATTTTAGTTTTTATTTAAATTTTTGCCCTTTTTAGTATTTAAACTTGCGTTATTTGTCAAATCACCCAAAGATAGATGAAAATATTAATGTCGGTTAACTTTGGTAATGTGATATATTAATAATTAATTTTTTTAATTTAATTTGACATATCAATAATTAATTTTTAACTTGGCATACACGTAAATGCCACGTTAGTAAAGTTAATGTATATTAACTTTTTCATCCATTTTGGGGTGATTAAACAAATAATGTAAGTTTAAGAATTAAAAAAAAAGTGAAAAATTAATGGAGGACTAAAATGACTTTTTTTTTAATAAAGTTGGAGGTTGTAATAAATCATTATGCCTAATTAGGGACAGATCCAGGATTTTACTGCAAGGGAGACGAAACTTTTAAATCCGAACAACTTTTTTTAATGTAAAAAAATGTCAGTTTTTCTCGGATACTTTTTTTTTCTCCTTATCAAAAAATTAATTTATTTTTTTAAAGGTATGAATAATTTAACTGAAAAATATTAAAAAAAATCACACTATATAAAATTAAATATTTCTTTCCAATACCGCAAAAAAGAATAACTAATACTATACTAAAAAATTCATAAATATCATTATAATTCAAGAAATTAAATTAAAAAAAAGACTTGATATCTCGTTCAGGAGCTTGAGAAGATTCGATATTTGATTTTTTTCCACTAATAACAAAGGTTAAGGAACCGGTTGATCATGATTACTTTCTGACACCCTTTTCTTGAAAAAGGATTCGATCTTTTTGTTAACCGTAGTTTAATTGAAAAACCTTAAGACTGTAATAAAATATTAAACAATAACATGTTAGGAAAAAAGAAAAAAAAGTCAAATCAATAAAGAATATAATTTATGCAAAAAATTTATTGAAAGGCCTTCTACATAAGGAGTCAAGAGAAAGATAAATTGTATTTTTTTACTCTATACTCTCAATCTCGGTATCGATTTCCTTTTATTTTCTCTTGGCAATTTTGACACCTTACGAGAGGAAGATAATTCATTAGTAAGACATAAAAATCAAAATACAAGAAAGTCACTAACCTAATATATATGAGTATGAGTCAAATAAATTAATTCTGAAATTTAGTTTTAAATTCAATATTAGACCTCTAAATTTAATATTTTAAGGACTATCATATATTAATATTTAATTTTTATTATTTAAATTATATAATTAAAAATTGAAAAATATTTTATTAATATAAAATATGAAATACAAATTAATCAAGGGGCAAATACTATACCATGATAATTTATATATAAAATTAAAAAATTTGAAGAAGGGGAATATAAATGAAACCGAATTAAAATCAAATCACAAACCGAATGAAAATGATGCGGTGTAAAGGGTAAACTCAAATCGGGTCAAAAACCTTTGAAAAAAATGGGGTAAAAAACCCGCCCAATATAAAAAAGCGCGCCCGCTAATCCAAAGTCCATGAAACCAAATTATTATTTGTCGTTACTCTCTCTCCATAAAGAAAGAAGCCTAATCAAACCAACCAACCACCAATCCCTTTCCCTTTCAATCTCCCTTGCACTCTTAGATTTAAAAATTTGAAAAACAATTAAAACGTGGACCCCACTCGCCAGCTATTTCTCCCTTACCACCTTCGCATTTACCCGCCACCCACGCGACAACTACAACACACACTTGCACTCTCAAGGAAAAATTAAGGAGAGGACGAAAGAAAAAGGGAAAATAAAGAAAAAAAAAAAAAAAAAAGGGGAGGGCAATTCGACGCTCCGATCCCAATCGAATTTTGGCGGGAAACTTTCAAAAATTTTCTCATTACGAGGGAAAGTGAATCCCTAATTTTAAAAACCTTAGTGGGTTTCTCTCATTATATATGTTCTTCTTCGGGCTTATACTTTGCGTTCAAGCCGGAAACCTGTTCGACGAAATTCCTTAAGAGTGAGTGCCCATCAAGAACAAAACAAAACCAAATTTCAAGAAAATATGTATGTGGTTAAGAGAGACGGGAGGCAAGAGGCGGTCCATTTTGACAAGATTACCGCGAGGTTGAAGAAGCTCAGCTATGGTCTTAGCATTGACCACTGCGATCCGGTGCTCGTCGCTCAGAAGGTTTGCGCTGGTGTTTACAAAGGGGTTACTACTAGCCAGCTTGATGAATTGGCTGCTGAAACTGCCGCTGCTATGACCGCTAACCACCCCGATTATGCTTCCGTAAGGGTTCTATTTCTTTTTTAATTTAATTTTCAAAACATGGGTAGTTTTTGCTGATTAAAACGTATGATTGCAGTTGGCAGCCCGGATTGTTGTTTCGAATTTGCATAAAAATACTAAGAAATCATTCTCCGAGACGTAAGTGCTTTCAATCTAAAGTTGTTAGTGCTTTTTTTTCTTTGTTGGGAAGGATGCAATTGATGTTTTGAGAATGCGTGGTTTGTAAATGTAGGATCAAGATCATGTACAATCATTTCAATGAGAGATCTGGACTGAAGGCTCCTTTGATTGCTGATGATGTTTATGAGATCATCATGGAGGTATTCTGATAATCTTTTAATTTTCTTCTTTTATATGCTCAAATTTTGGTGGTTGTTGTTGATCATGTTGAATTATTTTATTTTAAAACATCTAATCATTAGAGCTGACCTATGGTTTAGTTTCCAATTATTAATTAACGTCAAAATTGTGTCGTGCTTATAGAAGGTAGCAACATATTTGTGAAAGACAGCGTGTTTGAGTTTCTTTTTGGTTGTTTGGTTTGTTATTTGATTTTCTTTTTCTTGCTTTAATTTGTAAATTTTTGTAATGGGTTTTATACGTATTAATGAGTTCTGTATAATTGTTTTGGTTTCAGAATGCTGCTCGGTTGGATAGTGAGATCATATATGATCGTGACTTCGACTATGATTACTTTGGCTTCAAAACCCTGGAGAGGTCTTATCTCTTGAAAGTTCAAGGGAAGGTTATAGAAAGGCCTCAGCACATGTTAATGAGGGTTGCTGTTGGAATTCATAAGGATGACATTGATTCTGCTATAAAAACTTATCACATGATGTCTCAAAGATGGTTCACTCATGCTTCTCCCACTCTTTTCAATGCTGGCACTCCAAGGCCTCAAGTATGTATTGCATACAAACAAGACATTAAGTTCCTATACTTAAATGCCATTGTTTACTAACTATTTTGCTTACATGCATAATTTTTGGATTATGTTCTGTCAGTTGAGCAGTTGCTTCTTGGTGTGCATGAAAGATGATAGTATTGAAGGAATATACGAAACTTTGAAGGAGTGTGCTGTTATTAGCAAATCAGCTGGAGGAATTGGTTTTTCTGTTCACAATATTCGAGCCACAGGTAGTTATATTCGTGGAACAAACGGTACATCTAATGGAATTGTCCCAATGCTGCGGGTTTTCAATGATACTGCTCGATATGTTGATCAAGGAGGAGGGAAAAGAAAAGGTATGGTCAATTCTGTATGATGTTACGACAATGTTTGGTTTTTTCTTTTACTAAAAAATGATGTGGACTTGTTTAGGTGCTTTTGCTGTGTATTTGGAGCCATGGCATGCTGACATTTTTGAGTTTTTGGATCTGAGGAAGAACCATGGAAAGGTATTTTTATATAGCTTGAATTTATTTGCATGGGCTATAATGATTTGTTTTTAAGTTCTAAATATCATTATTTTACTTGGTTGTAATGATGTATAGTAATAAATTGCATCCAACAATGCCTTTGTTTCTGTAGGAAGAGCACCGGGCTCGTGATCTATTCTATGCTCTCTGGGTGCCTGATCTTTTTATGCAAAGGGTTCAAAGTAATGGCCAATGGTCATTGTTCTGTCCTAATGAGGCTCCGGGCCTGGCAGATTGTTGGGGTGAAGAATTTGAAAAGCTGTATATTCATTATGAAAAAGAGGTTAATACTGTTCTACCTATTGTTATTATTTTTCCAACCAAAATTAGGTACTGAATATTCTTTTGTTAATATCTAGGGCAAGGCAAAGAAGGTTGTCCAAGCACAGAACCTGTGGTTTGAGATCCTGAAATCACAGATTGAAACTGGGACCCCTTACATGCTATTTAAGGTGATTTGTCCAAACAAGCCTTATATTTTTGTTGTGTATTTATGTTCTAAGATGAGTGTCATGATCTCAACCCTTTGTTTCCCCTCACTTTATTTCAGGATACCTGCAATAGAAAAAGTAACCAGCAAAATCTTGGCACCATTAAATCTTCAAATTTGTGTACTGAGATAATTGAGTACACAAGTCCAATGGAAACAGCTGTGTGCAATCTGGCATCAATTGCACTACCTAGATATGTGAGGGAAAAGGTAAGTGATACATAGTGCTAATGTTGCCCACAGTTGTTCCCCTGGGTCTGCTTATTTATACAGTTAGCCTTATTACATTTTTTATCTTCAGGGTGTTCCACTGGAGTCTCATCCATCTAAGCTTGTTGGGAGTAGAGGATCTCAGAATAGATTTTTTGACTTTGATAAGCTGGCAGAGGTTTGATTCTTTACCTTGCAGTTGTACTCATCCATCTGTTACTAGATGGATTCTAATCTATCTAGCACATCTTTGTGATGGAATGGGTGTATTAGTATTGCTGTTTGGTTTTTATATTATCCTGATTGAGATTTCTTTTTCTTGTGATGTGTCAGGTTACTGAAATTGTAACCAGAAATCTTAACAAAATTATTGATGTTAATTACTACCCCGTTGAAACTGCCAAAAGATCAAATTTGCGTCATAGGCCCATTGGTATTGGAGTTCAGGGTCTTGCAGACACATTCATCTTACTTGGCATGGCCTTTGATTCACCTGAGGTATATTTGGTCACAAATAGATTGATTTGGTACATTTTTTTAATCTGAATTAATTTTATCTGATATTTTACTGGTTTTGGATTTTAGGCTCAGCAGCTGAACAAGGACATTTTTGAGACCATATACTATCATGCTCTGAAAGCTTCTTCTAGTTTGGCAGAGAAAGAGGGCCCCTATGAGACATATGCTGGCAGTCCCGTTAGTAAGGTTGGTGATTAAATAATAAATTTGGATTTTGGTTATATAATGGGACATATGGACAGCCGATGGTCCTTTAAAGTGCATTCAAAGAATTTGGATTTTGGTTATACAATTTGATTGCAAATTGCAATATCTTAGATGCTCATTGCTTAAGTCTGTTTTGCTCACTGCTGAGTTGTGTGTTCAATTGCAGGGCATTCTTCAGCCTGACATGTGGGGTGTTACTCCTTCAGGTCGGTGGGATTGGACTGCTCTTAGGGACATGATAGCCAAGAATGGAGTGAGAAATTCACTATTGTTAGCACCTATGCCAACTGCTTCAACTAGTCAGATTCTTGGGAATAATGAATGCTTTGAGCCATATACCTCCAATATTTATAGTCGTAGAGTTTTGAGGTTTGTCCTGATTTCCTATTAATCATCCCTTTCATTTATTTATTGTCAATTGCTTAAAAACATTTTTTCTGTCTTATCTCCAGTGGGGAGTTTGTAGTGGTAAACAAGCATCTTCTTCATGATTTAACTGAGATGGGTCTTTGGTCTCCTGTTATTAAGAACAACATAATACATGAGGATGGTTCTGTTCAGAATATTACAGAAGTACCTCATGAGCTAAAAGCAATTTACAGGTGTTTTTAATTGCCCTCCTCTCAACCTGGGCCAAGTCCCCTATTCTGTTCCTTTTTGGCTTCATTTAAAATGAACTGTGAAACTAAGATCTATGCTTCTCTTTAATTTACTAGGACTGTTTGGGAAATCAAGCAAAAGACACTGGTTGACATGGCTGTTGATCGTGGATGCTTCATAGACCAGAGCCAAAGCTTAAACATACATATGGACCAACCTAATTTTGGAAAACTAACTTCCTTGCACTTCTATGCCTGGTCTAAGGTAATAAAATTTGGTCTTTATTGCTATTAAACCAATGCAAATGCAAATTGTTGCATCAAAGATTGCTGATCCACTGTTCATATAGGGTCTGAAGACTGGTATGTATTATCTAAGATCTCGTGCTGCAGCTGATGCAATCAAATTCACAGTTGATACTTCCATGCTTAAGGTAATAGATATGAATTGGCGTTGAACTCACTCCATTTCAATATCATTTAAATTGTGAATTCAATTGATACCAAGCATGTTGTTTGTGGTAATATAGGAAAAACCAAAGGTAGCAGATGATGATACAAAAATGGCACAAATGGTTTGTTCCCTGACGAATCGTGAAGAGTGCATGGCTTGTGGGAGCTAAGCAGCAACAGCAGCACTATTTGAAGCTTTTGGAAGTAAGCAAGTGCTAGAAACGCAAATTGGCGTTAGATAATTAGGGATGTGGCCTAAGTTAATGTAACTGTTTTTAACTTGTTTGTATAGTATAGTTATGATTTTGGTTATCTCAAGGTTGCAGGCTTGGAATATATCTTTGGAATATGGAAACTTTCTTATTGTATAAACTAGTAGTCTTCCATGGAAGTTTGAAACTTGAAGCATAAAATCATTAATTAGATTCGACAGTACGTGACTTAAACACAAAACCCTTGTTTCAAATGGATGGAATAAAGAAAACTCACATTTGTCTCACTACTTCAACCAACTCCTTTAATTTTGGCCTCCCTTAATGGAGGCGTGCATGTCAGGTGCTTGGATTTTTGCTGCTCGGTGCTGTCTTTCCTTCCTCCTGATGGTGGCAGGAGGTCAGGGTTGAGTTTTTCAGAATTCATTACGGGTTTGGTTGACAAAAAATCGAGAAATTAAAATTGGACCAATTTTGATTCAGAAGTACTGAATTTCGTTTTGAATTTTTTAGTTAATTTATAATTCATTTTAATTTTTATGATTTTAAAATAAATATTTTATATTTAAAATAATGATAATTTAAAATTATTATATAGTTCAAAAATAAAGTTGATTGATTGTTGTTTATTTACTTGAATTTTTTTTACAACTATATATAATTTTTTTAAAAATTTATCAAATAATATTTAAAAATAATAAACAAAATTTATTTTATTATAAGATAAATAAAAAAATTTCAACTCAAAATAAATAAGAAAAAATTGAGAACCAAATCAAATCAAATCAAACTAAATTATTATTGATATCTAAAAAATCCTAAAAAATTAAAGAAAATGAACCAAATAAGGTACTAATGATTTTTCGTTAATAGAAAAATTGAATTTAGAAAAAAAAAAAACAATTGCTGTTTTTTTTTGGAAAAACAATTATAATGTTTCAAGAGTATATTCAAGACTTGAGAGAATTTGAAGAAAAATATTAGTAAAAAAAATAAGATTAAACACAAAAAAAAAGGCTTGGTTAAAAAATGGCTTGAACCTTAGATTCAACTTTTCATGTTCGAACTTAGCTAGACTCTTTTCTAAATTTTATAATATATTTTTTCAAATTTTATGTAACATTGACCTGTAACAATTTGTTTTGGTAAATTAAATTTTTTTTAACACTTAACAAGTTTTTTTTTTTTTGCATATTTTTATTATGTTTTTGGTTTTTTATTACTTTATATTTAATTTACACAAAATAAGCGGTTTTATACAATTTTTAACCATTTGATGACCTAATGGGCCAATATGATCTTAGGGATGAACTAACAAAATACTCGAGTGTGCAGAACACTGATTTCAAGCTAAGAACGCGAAGGACAATGGCAGTGTCGTGACACCGGGCCGTGGTGTCGCAACACCGGACTTCGAAGCCAAGAAATTCAACCTTAGAATGCAGTGTCGCGACACCAAGTGACAAATAGGCCAAAATTAATCAGGAGCATTTTAGTTTGCATAATGTATATTTATCAGTTTTAGGCTGTTAATTTAAGCTAATTAGGTTAGACAATTTTGGCTATAAATAGGAGTGTTTAGTTTCATTTTAAGAGGCTTGGCCAAGTGAGCCACTTAGTTTTAGGGTTTTTAATTTCAGTTTTTATTTTATTTCAATTTAGTCTTAAACAATTTTTGTTCTTTGTTTAACTTGGATTCAATTTCGATCCAAGCCTTTAATTAAGTAGTTTTATTATCTCTTTTTGGTTTCCAATTGCAACCAGAGTTATCTTCTCAATTGTTAAAAGAAATTAAGCTTTCACGCGCAAATTGACATCGGAATGAATTTATTTTCTTAATCCCTTTTCTTATTTAATTTACCACTTTGCATGTGTAATATGAAATTAGGGATAATTGCATCTAGATCCATGAATGACAATTTCCTTAGGGATATTAACAAGTAGATGTGTGAATAATTAACGGATGAATGAAGGTTCAAATCCTAGTTAGGTCTTAAATTATGTGTGATTAAACCCTAGGAAGGGGCGACCCTAGGAAGTCATTTAAGATAAATGAGATCGAGAGATAAGTTTACTGAGTAAATAATAATTTATCCCAGTCAGGAAAGTAAGGTCAAGAGATAAGTGTGTATTGGTCAATTAGTTAATTAGTTAGAGGCCAAGAGATAATAATTGGTTAATTAATAGCTAACTCGATAAAGCTCGACTTCTGAAGTTAATTAGGAACACTGAAGTGAGTTGATCTTTTGCCTTCTTAATTGGAATTAATTTCGATTGTTATTTGGTTGTCTTAGTTTTTGATAATTTATGTTATTTTGGTTAATCACTTTTAATTTGGTTGTTCATAATATAATTTTATATTATTACTATTTAGCCCTGTTAGTGCAGAAAAGTAATTTAAGTTTAATTCAACCTCCATTGGGTGCGTGTAACGGCCCAATTTCAGTGATATCAGAACAGTGGTTTCGGAACCACAGATTCGAGCTAAAAAGAAAATTTATTTTAATATTCTTGCACGGTCTAAAATATGATAGGAAAGTCGTATGAAAATTTTGATAGAAAATTTTACCGATTATGTGAATAATTAGAGGAAGGACCAAATTACATAAAATGTAAAAGATGAATTCTAGAAGCTAGAAGGATTAAATAGCTATGGAATTCAAAATGAGAGGTCCTTATATGATAATTATACCATTAAAAAAAGTTAGTGGATATTTATGGATTAATCATACATGGAAATTGAGACAAAGAAAAGGACTAAATTGGAAATTGGGGAAAATAAAAGATGACAATTAAATTAAAGGGAATTATCATCATTTTATATCATCTTCTTCCCCAATTTTACATGGAAACCCTAGGAGAGAGGAAACAAACTTTCTTTGCTTAATTAGGTAAGTAATGAAGTCCCGTTTTTAGTAATTTTTATATTTTGGGATCGGGATAGTGTAAACTATCTAATTTAGGTATTAATTTGAAAAGATATCAAAGTATAAATTTTATGCCATGGATGTAAATGCTAAAAATTGGAAATTTATAGTAGAAAATGAAAGGTTGATAGTAGAGAAACAACTTTTACAAAGTGAATTTCCATGAAATTGAGATTTAGGGACTAAATTGTAAACTTATGAAATTCATGAAAAAATTCTGAATTTTGTGAAACATAAGTGCTGTAAATGACATATAGAAATTTCGGCTAGGCTTGGAACAATGATTAGATTGGATGAATTTCATTTTCCATGTCTAGGGATATAATTGTCATTAATGAAAAGATTAGGGGCAAAATGGTAATTTTGCCTAAATATAAATTGAATGCAATTGAAAGTGAATTGAATGAAATTGACAAGTAAACTTATTTATATAGATCCGAACAACTTAAAAACGAAGTTAGACCGAGGAAAGGAAAAAGTTTCGGATTAGTCGATTTCATAAATGAACAAGCATCGAGGTAAGTTCATATAACTTATTTGTATAATGAAATGATTCAATTAGTTTGAATGAGTTGCATGTGAGTTGAATTGGCCAAAAGCATGTAAAATCTAATATATATTTTGTAAATACTGTAAATGTGATTAAGCTTGACAAAGGAATGAAGTTCGGATGGATATAGGGTTTTGTTACCCGAAATGATAGTGTTGTGCATGTGTTGCAGACATATGTGGCTCGAAAGAGCATAAGCCCTCTCAAGCTTACTGGTATGGTGTTCTTGCAAGCTTATTGTTTATACTCTTCGGAGTATTCTGTTCATATTCTTCGGAATATTCTATATGGTCGTGATCTGCATATGTTGTAGACACATGTAACACCCCAAACCCGGCCTAGACAATATGGCCGAATTTGGCAATGTCACATTGAAGTACTTTTCGAAAAGTATGTTGTCGTTCAAAACCTTCTTTCCTGTATAGCCTTTTTTTATTTACTTAAAATGATTCTAATATGTGACGTTCATTAAAAAAAACGTGCCTTATTATCAAAAGCCATTTGCTTTAAAAAAAACGTTATGCAATATTAAAATATCATTTTATTGAAGAAGCTAACAATTGCGTACTTGTGTCTACTTTGTTAAAACATTTGATTCATTTTGAAAACCTCGCTTGTTCTTACTACTAACAGTTGTAAGTCAAAACGATAAAAATCCTAAATTACGAATAAAAATCTAAAGAGGCCATTATAACAAAAAAAACCCCAAAATAAAATAAAATTATAAAAATACTAAATCAAATTGAATAAATCGTGTGGCCACTGTTGAGTCCTCCGTTACACCATTCCACCTATATTTGGGGGTTACTTGTACAGTTAAAAACAGAAGGGCGAGTTTACGAAAACTCAGTGTGTAATCCCATATAAGCAATCAAACAAGAATAAACACAGTCTGGGCCTAAGCCCTTTTCAGTACCAGTGCCAATATCAGTTTGGGCTTTAGCCCATCATAGCACAGAACAGTCATGTATTGGGCCTTAGCCCATTTCAGTTTCAGTAATATAGTAGTAGGTTATACAACATGCAAGTCCTACCCAACCAACCTCTACACTCCATCTCCGTCCAACCCTACACTCCATGTGGGGATATAATTAAACCACCCATCCCTACACTCCAAGTAGTACCGGTTGCGGCACTATACAGTAATATGCAGCTGGGCTGCCAGTAATTTAGGCTCGAAGCCCTTCAGTACACTTCCTCCGATCAATATAAAACCTACCCCCATGTAATGCATCATATAATCATGTCATTTCATATCAGAATGTCATACATGTATTCAGTATAACCAAAATAGCATGCTAAAGTATAATCATACATGTATATACGCATATATATCACATAGGGGAATAACAGTCGTTTAGTCAATTAGGGGTCTAGGTAAGCTTTCCGACCCAACAGTAGGATCACAGTCGTCTCGGGCGACCCGTGCAACCTTAGCAGTCAAACAGTAAAAATGGGCCCACGACCCATATGTGGGCCCATGTGGCCCACATGGCTCAAAATGTCCTTGGCGGTGTGGATCACACGGCCTGATCCAATAATTTCCACACGCCCGTATGATTTGGTCGTGTGGGGCCCACATGCTCGTGGGCCCCACATCCTAATTAGGCTCAATGCGGCCCAGTCCATGAAAACGCTCATGGCCGGCCTCGTCGATCCTAAGCCCACGTTTAGTCTCGTGGCCTACCTACACGGGCGCGAGCATGCCCGTATGGGGTTGACGTTTACTTATTCTGGCTTTTGCCAATTTCTATAGTCGAAGTCGTGTTCATACACACCTGATACGATTTATACAACGCTCTTGAGTTAAATTGCACCTAAGAGAAACACAATCCCATAACCGACATTAGTTACGCTTAGAACTAGTAACATTAAAACAACCCTAAATCGTATTCATATATGTTACTTACCCTCACTGCTCCAAACGATGTAGCCTACAAATCCGCAGGTAGACCAAGTTCGATGCGATTCGATGCTGTCCAATCAAAGTTCCACACAACAGAGAATTAGGCAACTAACAAATTAACAAATGAAAAACTTTTCCAAAACAATTGAGATATAATTTCCCCTTCTTACCAAGAGAGTTACCAAAAGCACAAAACTGAAGAAAAGAAAGGAACCACAAAGTTGGCAGGGAGTAATAAAGAAAAAGCCGGCACAGTAAGGGTAGGAGAAGGGCGACAACTCAGTAAAATGGAAGGGAAAGTTTGCCTTAAGAGAGGACAAAACCGAAAGGGAAACAAAAATCAAGGGAATTGAATAGCAATATCAATAACTAGAAGCGATGAACAGTCGATTGAGGTTAGTGAGAACCGATAGCCAATTCCAAGATCGGGATGTGATTTGGCTAGAGGGCAAGAACAAACCAGTTGTAAATTCGAAACAAAAGAAAGGTATTTGGAGAAGCACACGACAGCAAAGGGAGGAGTTTGAGGAAGCAAACCAATTCGGCAGAGAAACAAAAAGTGGCCAACAGTGTTGAGAGAGAAAAAAACAAAAAGCAACAATCGAATTTTGGGAGAGTGAATGAAGAGAACCCCAACTCTACCGTCCACCAAACAAGATAACTCCCTAATCTAAAACTTTCCTCCTAAAATCACTCCAGCACAATCCCCTTAACCATGAAATTCCCCCACATTATCCTCTACAAATTCGGCCACAACAATCCCCCACTAGCATTAAAATTTCACTAACACACAAACACCTACACAACCACGATTAAAAAATAAATCCTTCGCTCGTACAGTGACTTGAACTCCTGACCCCTTGCAACATCAACACTCCGCTTAACCACTAGACCAGCAGGCCCATTCTGACATATTTTTACCAAAATTTATTCATAAGCCTACTGGCTAAAGATAGGGGTTTATTCAATTAAAAGCAAAATTTTGCCCAAGCTAAGGGTTGAACTGAAGACTTTTCAGACACTCCTAGAACACTTAACCATTGAAGCAGACAGATATTTTGTGTCACAACATACGAAAATAAAATTTAAGAATTATTGGGGCGTTACAACACACCCACGCCTATTGAGCGTTCCGTTATTAAGTTCTTAGTGAACTTTCTGTTAAACGCTCCCTGAAGCTTACTGATAGTGCTCGCTTGAACTTACTATTATTAAGCTATCCAAAGCTTTCTATTATATACTATCCGGTGCTTTCTGTAAAGTGCTCTTTGAAGCCATTTGATTCAAGTTCTATGTGAACTTTTTGTTGTCAAACAACGGACAAGCATTCTGTTACCCAATTTTCCCAGTATAAGTTCTTTGTGAACTTTCTGTTATCAAGCTTGGATATGCTTTCTGTTTCATGCTCATTTGAGCATTCTACTAAAGTGCTTAAGAGTAAGCTTTCTGTTTAGTGCTGATAGAAGTACTTCTGATTATGAATTGACAGAATGTTAATATAGTACACTACAGGTGTACCACCCTCGTATCCATTGAGATTTTAAATGAAGAAAAGAAGGAAATTATGGTATGAAGTTAAAGGAATAAAATTTCAATGAAATTGCTATGTGAAAGTACATGAGAATTGATTAGCTCATCTTTGTTGTTAGTGATTATATGGAATAAATGACAAACATTGTTGGTGAGGTTGTATGCCTAGGTTATGGCCAAAGTACTTGATTTGTATGTGCATGTTTATTTAATGAATGGTTATGTGGTAAATAAAATTCTAGTTATATGAGCTTACTAAGCACTATGTGCTTACTTAGTTTTATTTCTCTACTTTATAGTGCTCGGAAGCTCGTGAGGCTTGGACGAGGGTCAGAGCATCATCACACTATCAATCAACTTATTTTGGGTATAGTTAGAAATCTTACTATAGTATAATGGCATGTATAAGATATTAAACTAATATTAAGGTTAAATTGGATGGATATAAACTAGCTATTGGAATGGCTAGTGTTAATGTGATTTTGTTATGTTCATTTGGTTTAGTTATAGTTATATAAATGTGTTGGTAAGGTTGATTCATGCATGAAAATAATGGTTGAATTGGAAGATTGGTATTTTCAAGTATTGGTGCAGGATTTGGATGAAAATGGGTGAGAAATAAGGCTTGGAAATAGCCTTATTTTGACCATACGGGTAGACACACGGGCGTATGTCTTGACCTTGTGTAACACACGGTCTGTTACATGGGCGTGTAGCCTGACTGTGTGTCCCCTGCATCCTAAAATTGAGAAATGGAATGCTCTGAGTTGAGCACACGGGCAGAGACACGGGCGTGTGTCTCAGCCGTGTGAGGTACACGGCCTATTACATGGGCGTGTGATATAGCCATGTGAAACCTACACCTGATTTTTGAAAAATAAATTAACCACACGCCTAGCACACGGGCGTGTGACTTGGTCGTATGCCTTCAATTTCTACATGAGGTGCAAGTCAGAGAGTTACACGGGTTAGGGACACGGGCGTGTGACTCCTTACATAGAGAAAAACTTTGTAATTTCTCGAAATTTTTTTGAGGTTTTGATTTAGTCCCGATTCGATTCTAGTATATGTTTTGGGCCTCGAGGGTCCATTTAAGGGATGTTATGACTAATCTCAGGAAATGAATAGTAACCAATTTGAGTTATCTGTAACTGTTCTGCAAATTCCTGTAATGCCTCGTAACCCTATTCTAGTGACGGATACTGGTTAGGGGTGTTATAGTATGGTTCTCGGAATACTTCCTAGAGTGTTTCATTGTAACATTCTTTAATATATTACAATTTGACCTATTGCGGACATTGGTGCTTTATTTCTTATCTATTTTGCTGTAGTATTTCCAGTCCAGATGATTGCATGTCTGACGACGATTAAGTTGTTGGCGCCGTTATAGAGGAGGTTTTGACATTAAACTAAAACATCATTTTTTGCATTTTAATAGGATAAATAGGAATAATTAGAACTATAGATATGAATTTTAATTTTAATTATTTTAATTTTATTTTATTTTTTGGTTATTAATTTTATTTCAATTTCTCTTTGATTTTAGTGTATGACTTGAAGTGAAACCATCCCAATCTAGCCAAATCTTGAACCAAAGAGAATTTAGAGACAAACGCATCAACAAATGCAAAACAATCCACTTGTGGTAGTTGATTTACCTTGGGAAAACCCTCTATTTAACGAATCACCAGAATCGCAAGCATAGTTTCGAAAAGAGCCACTGATGGCTTGACAAGAGTGAAGTTCGCGCTAATACGCCTTACCCACCTTAAATGTAGTTTGAGGCAATATCAAGAGGCCGATGATCAATGCCAATATTTTCAAAATCAAGATAACCACCATCCAGATGATCCAAAATAATTTGCAATTTTGGGGCAATTTGATGGAAGACCCGAACAAATATTTAAAGCGATTCTTGTAGATTTATGATACGTTCAAGTATAACGGGGTTACTGCTGACGCCATCTGTCTTCAATTTTTCCCTTTCTCACTTTGTGACAACGCGTACGAATGGTTGGATTCGCAAGAGCATGGTTCTATCATGATGTGGGACGAGCTAGTAGGGAAATTTTTGCACAAGTTTTCCCCATTAGTCGAACCATTTAATTGTGGCGCGACATAGCCAACTTTAAGCAATTCGAAGGCAAAATCTTATACGAAGCGTGAAAACATTTGAAATCATTGCTAAGAAAATGCCCACATCACGAAATGCAAGAATGGACTGTAAATATTTTACAGTGGATTGGATGGTAACTTAAGAGCTGGATTAGACTGAGCATTCAGTCGGGCCTTCATGAACAACACATATGAGTGAGCCTATCAATTGATTGAGGAGATGGCTATGAACTCATATATGTTGCCCAATGAGCGCTTCTCATAAAATCTGAAGCAGCCAATGACTAAAGCAATCAAAGAGGATGATAAAAATTAACAGATTTTGGAAAAAAAATATCATTTAGAGACCACTGTTAAGCTATCCATGAACGGCACTGCTCAGAGTTTTGTGCTATATTTTGAAACCCAACTGGAAGAAGTGAATTATTTGGGAAATAGGGGTGGAAATCCCTATTTAAACACCTACAATCTCAGTTGAAAGGACCATCTGAATCTAAAGTGGGGAGGCAATCAAGGTAGCGAAAACATAGTTCCAAATCTACAAAATCCTCTGTATCAACCACCACATATTTAGCAATCTCAAGAAAGATTCATTGGTAACAATCACGTGAGTTATCGAAGGTAAAATACAATTAATGAGATCTGACATTCAACAAGTCCAGACTAAATGCGCTCAAACTTATGCCTATATGGCCAAATTAAAGGAAGAAATGTGTGACATCGTAAGTGCGTTGAATGAGATGCGAAGGCAAATGGGTACGAGTATTCTGAGTAACACATAAAACAACCCTAAAAAGATAGAAAAGAACATGTGAATGCCATTGCACTATGTTCGGGGAAGACTTTGTTAAGCTCGAATATGGCCATAACTAAGGAGGATGACAAGGTTGAGACAGTTGATGACACCCTTGATGAGACCAAACTTGAAAAGCAAACAGAGAAAATACCTAAACGGTAGCTAAACCAAAAATCGCGCAACAATCGGAGTCAATGTCTAAGCACATACTGTTTCCATCAAGGTTAGAGGACAAATAGCGAAGGGATGAAGCTACTTTAGCATTAATTTGCCACTGCTAGAATTAATAGAGAAGATACTGAAATATGCCAAGTATTTAATGGAAATAATTTCTAGGCATAAGAAACTAAAGAAATGTGAGCAAATTAATATCGACACCTCTTGCAATGTGACAATTGCCCTAAAATTACCCCTAAATTAAAAAACCTGGACAACTTTACAATCCAGTTGAGATAGGGTTGAAAGGAATTGGACCTTCGTCAATCGAAGCTTGGCTAGAATCAACGAATAAAGTTCTGCAATAGCTTGAATGCTCCCCACATGAGTTCTCTCCATGTGAGTGTGTAGCGTGTGCGAAATCCCTCCTGAAAGAGGAGGCGTAACAATGGTGGCTGCCTGTTACTCGGCATGTACCAGCCAATAGGGTTGATTGCGCTTTCTTCCAGTTTGAGTTATAGAAGAATTATATCTGTGAATTGTATTTGGAGGATTAGAATCAAGATTTCATGAATTTGAAATAGGGTGACAAGTCAATTGTTGACTGCGAGCATGAATTACTGTGACTCAGTGACCTACCACAAATCATAATGATAGTTTAAGTACTTTTCGGCACTTAACGAGTTTGTTTTCTATCTATTTTAGCATATTTTATTAAAATTTTGGTTTTCTTAGCTTAGTGTTAAATTATTGAAAAATAAGAATTTTTAAGTATGTTTTTGAGTTCGTTGACCTATTAGGCCAATATCGGCCTTTAAGGTAGTTTTAGCAAGTTTATTGTGTATGTAGGACACTTATTTTTAATCCCAAAAGCATTAGGAATGGAAACCGAGTCGCAACACAAGCTTCTAGAGTCACAACACAATAGAACCAACTCCAAAATTCACATTTAGAGTTGTGTGTTACGACACGCACTAGGCTGTGCGACACAAGGCTAACGGAGGGCAAAAATAAAGCAAGGGTGTTTTCATTTGTGCAATCAATACATAATTTAATTAAGGCCTGTATTTTACCTAATTAAGCAACTACCTTTGTCTATAAATAGGAGCCTTATGCTCAATTAGAAGGGTCATCATTTGGAGGCCAATTTTTAGGGTTTAGTTATTATATTTAGTTTTAATTAGGTTTTATTTTATTTTCAAAACAACTTATTTTCTTGTTCTGAAACTTGGATTCAATTTGGGTCAAAAACTTTGTTTTTAAGTATTTTTCTAATTTTCTTTCACTTCTTGCTTGTCAATGACGATCTCTTTTTAGCTATTAAAGGATTTCATGGATCCGAGTGCATTAAACTTATCAAATGGAGCAATTTCTATCCTTCTCTCCTTTTAATTTATTTGTGTGTTTATGCATGATTGAATTAATTTTAGAGAATATGAAAGTTGTGTTCATGAGTAGCTAAGTCCTTTAGGGAGATTAACAAGCTGGTGTGAGAGTGATTAGTGGAAGAACGAGGGTTTCTCAATAGAATTAGTTGGTATAAATTATGTATGCTTAAACCCTAGGATTGATGACCCTAGGAAGTAATCTAGGTTAAATGAGGTCGAGGGATAAGTTTGCAAGTAAATCATGATTTATCCTAGTCGAGAAAGGGAGGTTGAAATACAAGTGAGTACTGGTCGATTAATTAAGTAGTAGAGGCCAAAAGGTAATACTGTTTAGTTAATAACTAATTCACTAAAACAAACTTGATTTTTGAAGTTAATTACAACCATTGAAGCGAATTAATCTTCTACTTGTTAATTTAGATTTCTTCATTGATTTATTTTCTTTCTAGCTATTTTATTTTATTTCATAACATTAACTTTAATATTCTTATTTTTCTTAATATGATTTTTGGTAATTACTGTTTAGAATTATTATTGTAGAAATAATTTTAGATTTAATCCATCCCCCCTTAGGTACGATCCTCGAAATACCAGTGTTCCGTTGTAACACTTCTATATACAATTTGACATGTATACTTGCGGACATCGCTGTTTAATTTTGTATATTTTGTTTTAGTATTTTTTGTCCAAATGTTCTCACGTTTAACAATGGTCACTGAAAAAGTATGCTTTAGAACTGGTATCAATGGAAGAAGATAGTTGTAGACGTTTCCTACGTGGTTTGTGCGATAAACTTAGAGTCCAATTAGTGTCGCACAGAATAAAAAGAGTTTGTTAATCTAACCGAATAAGAAAAAATGATCGAACAAGTGATGAGCCTAGATAAGAAACCAGAACTCTCCCAAGCTTTTGAGAAATGAGTCGGGACTTCTAGCTCGCATTTAACACCCCTTACCTGTGTTCTACACCAAAATAGGATACGAGGCAGTACTAGACTTAAACATAACTAATCGTACCAAAACTAGGCCCTAAAATTTCATTCGAAACAAAACCATTCATACTTATACATATCGTCCCTTATACGGGCCTACGAGACCCAAAACATGCATCGGAGATGGTTCGGGACTAAATCGGAAACCTTGTAACAGTTAGAAAACTTTTCATGTTTTGGAGAGGCATATGCCTGTGTGGGTAGGCCGTGTGGTCACACATGCCCGTGTGGCTCAGGACATGCCCGTGTTCTCAACCCATGTAACTTTCTGTTTATGATGTCATCAGCAAAATAGGGTCACACGGCCAAGTCACATGCCCGTGCGCTAGGCCGTGTAGCGAATTTAATTTTCACATTTAGGGTGTAGACTTCACATGCCCTGGGCACATGCCCATGTCTCTGCCCATGTGCTCCATACTGGGAATTTTGTTTCTTGAAATTAAGTTGCAGGGGACACACGACCTGTTCACACTCCCATAGGGTTGACCGTGTGTCACACACGGCCTAGACACACGTTCTTGTGCTCCATATTGGGCATTCTGTTTCTCGAAATTAAGTTGCAGGGGACACACAGTGTGGATAAAAATAAGGCTATTTACTAAGCCATTTGCCACCCTGAAACTCATACACTCCAACACCAATTCATAAGCACAAATAATAACATTCTAAGGTAACCATGATATCCACAACCAAGATAATAACACATCATTCTCATGCCAATTCTATCACACTCAAACCAACACGTACTCTTCAACCCAATCATGCAAATTACTATTATGAAATTCATCATCATGTGATTAAACTTATAAGCAATATTAGCCAATTTTCCATGGCTTTTTACAAAATGAACATTCATCAAAATAAGCCAAAATGTTTGGCCTAATCAAATATGATACATAACAAAATAACCAAGTCCCTATACATGCCATACTCAAAAAGTTAAGGCTAGCTATACCCAAATGTTCCAATTGATAGTGTGATCAAGTTTCCGACGTCCTTCGATCCCCCAGCTAGCTTGGCGATACTATAAGAGAATGGAAAAGAGAGGGGAGTAAGTATAATGCTTAGTAAGCCTGCATGTAAATAAATAACAACATTAACCATGCATTATTATACTCATAACATGATATACTTTATCACAATGTCATCAAGTATTATAAATACATTTAAAATCATGTCATTTACATAATGTACGATAAAACTTGTGATCATATTTCATGCATTCCTTTACTTCTTACCGAGGCCTCATCGATTCATAATCTCAATATTTGTGAGCTTTGCGTACATACCTGTACCCTTTCAACATGATTATACCTTGTCATTTCTTTGACATTATCTTTAGACTGCCCGTTGCACCGCTTGGAATACTAAAGGATACTCGGGAAATCTCATACACATAGTAAGGTGCCAATGCCATATCCCAGATATAGTCTTACATGGGATCACATATCGATGCCGATAGCCCAGCTATGGTCTTACATGATGTCTTATATCGATGCCATATCGTAGATATGGTCTTATAGGAAGTCTCATTTCAAAGCCATGTCCCAGATGTGGTCTTAAATGAAATCACATGCCGGTGCCATATCCTAGATATGGTCTTATACAGTATCTCAATAACCCTAATGTCATGACATTTGTATCCTATCTATTCTTAAGGTTCAATCGGGATTTTCGAGGTATCAAATCTTCGTCGAATTGTCATCGAGTCATCCTTAATCAAATTCACAAAAAAATTATACAATTCATGCAATATTAAAACATTAAATACATAATAATGAAATGTTGCATTATTTACACAAAAACTTACCTCGGTACCAAAATATGGCTAACTATTTGATTTAGTCCACAACCTTGTTCTTTCCTCGGTTTAGGTTCGGACTCCATTTTTCTTGATCTATAATAGCAAATTTCACTCATTTAATTATCACATTGTTCAAACTAGCCCAAAATATAATTGGGAAAATTACAGTTTTACCCTAAACTTTTACATATTTACTAATTAGTCCTTAGGCTTGTAGAATGAAATGCACACATTTTCTTTGTTACCCAAGCCTAGCCGAACCTATATCTTGCTTATAATAGCCCACATTTTCTTTCAAATAAGATTTTTACCACCTATTTTACAACTTTTAAAAATAGGTCCTTTTTAGGTGTTTTCATCAAAAATCACCTAGTAAAAGATGTTTATCACACATCAAACTTTCATAATCCACCATGAAACATCAAAACACATGTATGTCACACATGGGTAAATTTTTAAACATGAACCCTACTTCAAAATAATAGGAGAAATAGGTAAATCGGGCTACGATGGTTTCAAAAATGTAAAGAATATTAAAAACGGGGCTTGGAGGCACTTACTATGAAGCTTGGAAGTTGAGGAAACCCTAGCTATGGTGTCCTTAGGGATTTGCGGCCAAGGTGGGAGAAGATGGATAGTATTTTGGCTTTATTTTCCCATTTTATTCTTTTATTAACTAAATAACCAAAATGCCCCATTTTTGATAT
The DNA here is from genome assembly GCA_020496765.1 of Gossypium stocksii. Classification (NCBI taxonomy): domain Eukaryota; kingdom Viridiplantae; phylum Streptophyta; class Magnoliopsida; order Malvales; family Malvaceae; genus Gossypium; species Gossypium stocksii. The sequence goes on from CM035626.1 coordinate 58,976,942, forward strand.
TCGAGTTTGTAAATATTATTATTTACTATTTACAAGGTTCGTACAAATTTTAATTAGAGTTTGGTTCTTTAATTTTGTTAATTAGATAGTTAACTAAGGTATAAGTGTAACAACCCTAAAATCAATGGTGTTGGAAAAAGAAGTATTGATGCCTCATTTTCGTAAATCAAGCCCATAAATATTTTTATTAAGTATTTACAGAGTTATTGTACAGGTGAATTGAATTTTGGATAGGTAATTTTGACAAATTAGTAACTAATTAAGGTAAAGTACTAAATCGTAAAAGAGGTAAAAGTCAATCTCTATAGATTTTAAAATAGCTAAGGGATCAAAATGGTAATTTGACCATTTCCAAAAGTCCAAGCAGTGGTGGATGATTCTATTTTCCACCAACTTTTGGGTCATTTGCTATTAAGTCCTAATTAATTAAGGTTTAATTGAAATGAATGATTAATTAAATTCAAATAATTGAGGGACCAATTAGGCAATTGGACCCTCTTTAAATAATTGAGCGGTGGAGAAAGATGTAGAGTTCACTAGAGTTTAGTTAATTAAGCTTAATGTTTGATTAATTAAAGTTTAATTAATTAATTAATCATAATTAAATTAGGTTAATTAAAGTATATAAGACAAAAAGAAAAAGAAAAAATAAACAGTTTTTCAACCTGTAACAAAAGAAAGAAGAATAGGGTTTAATGTAACACCCCTCACTCGCCTTCATCATCGGATTAGGGTTGCGGGATGCTTGTAGCACCCTAAACCAGACCTAGAAGTTTACGTCGAATCTCGGATGTTACATTCATCATCAAAGTGATCGTAGGAAAATTCTATAACATAAGTTATCTTAAATTCCATTACAAGACATATCTATACCATTTCAAACAAAAAACATTTATCCATTTAGTCTTCAATCAGGAAAAAAATTAACCTGGGTTTAGTTTATGAACAAAATAGGATTTGCGAGTTAAAACAAAATTGAACCTAAACCACAATGCTTACAAAACCTTACACTCAAAAACCAAATAACAAAATGGAATCTAAAAATAAGAACTAATAATTTATTTTTAACCGTGACTGCTCGAAACCTCCGAATACCGAGTCCAGCATCAGAATTCAGAAAGGTACCTGAAAAGGGAAACATAAAGGGGGTGAGCTACACGAGCTCAGTGTGAGTTCAAAACGACCAACAACACATTTAAAGAAGAGAATTCTAGATAGCAGTACATATTCATATATATGTATACAAAAACAAAAACTTAACACGAAACCAATGCCACAACACATGTAATAACTCAAGCACACCAAGTCACATACAACCAGACAGAATACAGTTAGATAGTCTTGCACTCAGAGCTATCAAACAGATGCGTATGAAATGCAGTCAAGTAATAAAACTCACCCATCCAGCCAATACACCTCTTCATCCCCCAATCACACCCCGTAAAAGCTGATTAAGCTCGTCCAACCAAAACACACCACGTAGGACCTTGAAAGGCTTATCCAACCCTACACACCATGCATGTGGGCTAAGCCACTCAGATATTAATACGCAGCAAAGCTGGTGTATATGCAGTGCAATGCAATAAATCGTGTACGGATAAGTTGCAGTAGAACTGCCGGATCAGATCAGAATCTGTATCCCTTCTCTTCGTAATCCCCCCCAAAATACTTTATGCAAGTGCATGAATGCATTCAATCTGACAGAAATGATAAACATGTCAATGGACAATTAGATAGAAACATATATGCACACACACCCAACAGATCAGATTTAGAATCAAAGATCTCACACAACAGTCACAGATAACACATAAGTCGAAGCCTAGATCAGAATTCTTAGCCGCCTTGACTAAGGACCAGTCAAGGCCGAAACACACAGACACATTCTCCGATAAAAATCACACACAAAACAAAAATAAGTGACTTAGAGCCACACGGCTGTGTGCTCCAGCCGTGTGGATTAACCTAGGCTGTGTAAGGGTCAAAACGCCCGAGTGGAAGGAGGCACACGGCTGTGTGGCAGAGGTACACACCTGTGTGAACCAGGGACATGACCATGTGAACAGGCCGTGTAACTCACTGTCTAATTGCGCTAAAACAGAGTTAAGGGCAGACACGATAGTGTGAGGGTCTCACATGCTCGTGTACCCACCAGACACGTCCATGTGTTCAAAACACACGCCTATGTAGGATTTCTAAATCCCCAAATTAGCCACACGGTCATGGCCAGGCCGTGTGGTGCTAAAACACTAAATCCCTAATTCACAAACACACACGCTCGTGTGTCTAGGGGACACGCCTTTGTGAAAATTGACAAAAATCCCCAAATCGGCCACATGGCCGTGTGGCCCCAAAACCTGCAGAAAAACCCTAATTCCTAAAAGCACATGGTCGTGTGAACCAACACACGCCCGTGTGGCAACCTATGTAATCAGGAAACCATTTTAAAATAGCTTGAAAATCAAGTTTTCCAGTCACTAAGTCGACCCTCAATTGATGGGACATAGAAACACACTAACTGGAGTAGATTTTCATGTCATTAAATAGTATTATCGAACTTTGACAACCAATTTCTGAAAGATATCAAGATTGCCATATTCTATCAAAAAAAATTATAAATCACAAATAAAATAGAATGTTTTGAAACCCACAGCTGATTCGTGACCAACGATGTCCAGACACCGACTCGACGATAAGGAAGCGAAGCTCTCTAAAAATCCTGAAGCAAAACAATTTTCAAAAGAAAATAAAGAAGAACAAGAAGAAGAGAAGCCAAGAGAGGAAGAAAAAAATCCAGAAACAAATAAAAAATTAAAAGTAATTTATAAATAATTATTTTAAAACAAAACTGCTACTTAACAAAACAAAATGAAATAAAATGTTTCTCCAAAACGCCCACATAAAGACCCGAACCCAGAACCTTGAGATATACTAACATTCACTAAACCACCAGACTAGCAGGCTCATTTTGGCACTTAAAATAGGCAACTAAACACAATAACGTAACATTCTTACTGACCCCAACCATAAAACTCAAAACTTCTAGTCCCAAAATTTGGGGTGTTACAACTCACTCCTCCTTAAAGAAATTTCGTCCCCGAAATTTCCAACTAACAGAATAGTGGTATAACACAAGGTACACCACTACATTACCACTGCGCACTCTAGTACCAGAGCGCCACCACGCTAGACTTGCACTCAAGACCTCACACACAACTAGAACACTTAACTGGTGGAGCAGATACATATTTACCCTATCACACACAATTATTAAGCTCTAACCAAAATGTCAAAACATTCACAACCAGATCTATCTCAAAGTCGTCGAGGACACTCTAGGATCCGATGCTCTGTGGACCCGCATAAAAGACATGCTCCAACCTTTTTCCAGTAACCACTTGGATGACACTTCTTATAGTGCTCACAAAACGGAGTGCTCGCACCACTACCAGCACCCTCCATAAAATCGCTATTGCCACTCAAATGTGTTCTAACACGCTTTTCAGAACGAGGCTCTAACCTCGGAGGACTACGATATCTTTTTTCCCCATAATCTATGCACCTAGCTTGAAGCATTTCACTAGTCCCTCTTATCCTTGCCTCAAACACTTTCTCTAGCACTTCCCTTACTACTCGATCAATGCCTCAGTACCAAGCTTCGGCTCCTGAACATACACTTGTCCTAGAGAAGCAGACGACACCTCACGACCTTGCTTACCTTCAGAATCCATATCTGTCCTATGGTTAACTTAGGATATTTACATTTTTAGAAAACGAACGTGGAATAAATACAAAAATCTACATTTTTAATCTTACAGTTTTGAATTTCCACTTGGACCAGTATCAGAGTTTCAGACATTTCATTTTCATATGACATTTCCAAAACACAAATCATTTCAACTTACTGCAGCAAAAATTTCTTGAATTTTTTTAAAACCACCTTGTGCGCACACTGATACGTAGAAACAGAGGCTGAGTTTTTGTAAACCTCGCTCTGATACGACTAAATGTAGCAGCCTAAACCCGGCCTAGAAGTTTAGACCGAATCCCGAATGTTACATTGATCATCAAAGTGATCGTAGGAAAATTTTACAACACAAGTTATCTTAAATTCCATTACAAGACATTTCTATATCTTTTCGAACCAAAAACCTCTATCCATTTAGTCTTCAATCAGAAAAAAAAAATTAAGCTGGGTTTAGTTTATGAACAAAATAAGATTCGTGAGTTAAATAAAAAACAAATCTTGAACCACAGTGCTTACAAAACCCTACACTCAAAAATCGATTAACAAAATGGAATCTAAAAATAGGAACTCATAATTTATTTTTAACCGTGACTACCCAAGACCTCTGTATACTGAGTTCAGCGTCAGAATTCAGAAAGGCACCTAAAAGGGGAAACATAAAGGGGGTGAGCTACACGAGCTCAGTGACTTTGAAATGATCGACAACACATTTAAAGAAGAGAATTCCAGAAAGCAGTACTGTAACAGCCTAGTTTTAGCAAAATAAAAACAGTGGTTTCGAAACTACAAATTTGAGGTCAAAAAAATATTTTAATAATATTTTTAGTGTTCACGACATGTGATTAGTATGTGTGAAAGTTTCGTGTGCTAATTTTATCGATTGGTTAGCTATTTTGATAAAAAGGACCTAATTGCATAAAATGCAAAAGTTGCATTCCAATTGTTTAAGTGTCTATTTGCTATGGTTTATTAAATTAAAGGTCCTTATAATGTTATCATGCCATTAATAAGGTTAATGGACATTAATGGCCTTATATTTGATGATTAAATGGTTTAATAACCAAGGGTAAAATGGGAAACTATGTATTAATGTATAATAAAGAAAATAAAACTAAAAAGCCATGTTCATCTTTGTGTTTAACCACCAAAAATAAGAAATAAAATAGGGTTTAGAGAGCTTTGTGATATTCAGCCACTTCCTATCTTGATTAAGGTACAATTTTAGCTCGGTTTTTTTTATGATTTCTACGTTTTTGTGATCGCAACTTTGTATTCTAGCTAGCTCATATCTTAATTTATGAATTCGTTGATGAATATGTGAGTTTCCGTTGATAATAGTTTGATGTTTTTGATTGTTTGATGATGAAAAATGAATAATTGTTGATAGTTTCACATGTTTGGTAAAGAGATTTTTGATGAAAATGCTTAAATTCGACTAGGCTTGGGTGTAATGAAATTTATGAATTTTGTGTATTTTTGAAATAAGGACTAAATTGAATAAATGTGAAACTTTAAGGCTAAAGTGTAAAAATGCCCAAATATGTGTTTGTGGACTAAATTGAATGTGTTGATGGATAAAAGAGTTAATTTTGAATATATATAGATTGAGAACGAAAATAATTAGATTTAGATCGGGAGAAATCGAAGGTGATCGAATAGTCGATCCAATTCCTCTATTCCAACTATGAGGTAAATTCATGTAGAAATTAATACCTTTAAATGGATTTATATATGTTTATTTGTTATTGAATTGCTATGGATGTTGAACGAGCAAATATGAGTAAGAACCAATAGAGTTATGACATCCGAAAGTCCCGTACGAACCTTAGGAATAGTATAGGATACAAATGTCATGACATTAGGATTACCGAGATGTGATTACATGTAAGGCCATGTTTGGGACTTGGCATTGTATTATGATTACGTGTAAGACCATGTCTGGGACATTGGCATCGTTAATTGATTTCATGTAAGACCCTGTCTGGGATAGTGGCATCGATATGTGATAACATGTAAGACCATATCTGGGATATGGCGTTGGACGAGCTTTATGTAATTTTCGAGTATCCTTAACAATTCTGAATGGTTCAATGGGCAAAACAAAGTCGAGAAAGAATGTGTGAATGAGTTAAGTGACTCAAGTATGTATGAGATTCATACTAGTATTGAAAAGGGAAGTATTTGATGAAATTACATGTGAATTTGAATAAGTATTCATTGAAAAGGGTTTGTGTATCTATATGTGTTTATTCATAATTTGCTTATTTGATGGAAATGATGTTGATTCATGAGATAGCTTTATTTGTATATGGCTTACTAAGCTTTTAAAGGTCACTGTGTTTATTTTTCACTATTTTATATATTATCAAAGCTAAGTCAGACTTGGGGATCATCGGGAAACGTCATCACACTATCGATCATCTTGTTTGTACTTTTAAAGCTTTGTATATATGGTATATGGCATGTATAGACTAATGTCATCTTGGTATGTTTTGAGTTATGATATTAGCCATGAGATTTGGCTTGTAAATGGTGGTGTGTATGGCCATTTAAGTTGGCTTGAATTATGTTTTTATTAAGTGATGCATATATATGTGGCCTTATGTTTTAGCATATTTTGTGATGGTAATATGTTTGCGTGTGTAACTAGTTGAAAATTGGTGTATTAATGTTTGGAAGATGGCATGTCGCTGCTTGATTTTGAGATGATGATATGGTATATTATGAGGTATAAAATAGATGATAAGATGGTAAGATTAAGCATATGGAAGTTAGGTGAAAAAGTTTGTTATGATATATTAATAGGCTATGTTTTGGATTATAATTTGGGTAGTGAAATGATTGATGATTAAATGGCATGAGTTGTATATGAAATGGTACCATTTTGATTGCTAGGTGTGCATGAGTTAATGGTGGTAAATTGGCTTTACAAATAGCCTACTTTTGTCCACATGGGTAGAGACACGGGCGTGTGTCTCAGCCGTGTGTAACACACGATCATGCTACACGACCGTGTGTCCCCTGGGGTACCCTTTCGAATTACGTCAGTATACCCTACATGTTTGGCACGACCTAGATACATGGGCATATCTACTGGCCGTGGGTGGCACATGGGCGTGTGGTTGGCCGTGTGACTCAAGTCAGTAACCTCCCTAATTTCCTCATGGCCTGGCACATGGGCATGTCTGTGGTTGTGTGGTGTAAGTCAGAATGTATGCCTTATTTTCACACGACCTAAACACATGGGTGTGTCTGGGGCCTTGTGAGGCACACGGCCTGTTCACACTGGCATGTGACCTCTATTACTTAGAAAAATTTTAAGTTTTTGGAAAATTTTATACGAGATCAATTTAGTCTCGAACACTCTCTAAAGCATGTTTAAGGTCTCGTAGACCAACATAAGGGGCTTTGTGAGGATGATTGGATATGATATGATGATTTATGAGTAATGTATGTGAAATGAATGTATAGTAATGTGATTTGCTCGGTAATGCTCTTAACTCTAATTCGTCGATGGATACGGGTTAGGGGTAATACAAGTACATATTCATATATATATGCATGTAGAAACAGAAAACTAACACGAAACCAATGCCTCAACACATGTAATAAAAAGTAATTTATAAATAATTATTTTAAAACAAAACTGCTACTTAACAAAACAAAATGAAATAAAATGTTCCTCCAAAACGCCCACACAGAGACTCAAACCCAGACCCTTGAGATATACTAACACTCACCAAACCACCAGACCAGTAGGCCCATTCTAAAACTTAAAACATGCAACCAAACACAATAGCACAACCTTCTCACGGACCCTAACCATAAAAGTCAAAACTTCTAGCCCCAAAATTTGGGGTGTTACAATGCTGCAGTAAATAACAGAACATAATCATGCTATTTCAATTCAAAACTGCTTTAAACAATCATTAATCATCAATCATTAAGTCAAAAATGTTATTCATGCAAGATCGGGATTGAATCGAGCTAACAAAAGCTTTAAAAATAGTTTAAACTGATGTGATCCCGGACGCATCATGTTATGACACAACTCGATGACACCAAAAATGGCCTAAGCTTGAGGGGCCCAAGTGCAAAATGAAGCCTAATTTTAGTTTGTTGATTTATTTGCAGGCTTTAATTGATCGAACTAGGGGTGGAAACCATTGCTGGATTTATCGAATAATCAAAGACGTCCAACTCAAGTGTTCCATGCAATTAGCTACAAGCTCATTTAGGTCGTTCATAGCTCATCCTAGCTCATTGAGCTCAACATTATTCAGTTTTAGCTTGTGAATCAATTTGCTAGAATATCTAATTTAGTTTAGCTCAATTAGCTTTCTTCAATTTTGAGCTATTAAATTGCTGGAATAAACTTCAAATAATATTTAGTTAATTTAGTTTAAGTATTAAATGTGTCTTAAGCTATTTAATATGTCTAAGTATATTTTCCATTAATATGTCTTAATTAATTAAATATGTTCTGATTACTACAACCATTTAATTTGTCCCTAGTTTATTTATTATGTCCTTGCTCATTCTGCCATTTAAAGTGTCTTAAGTTTAGACAACCTAAATGAGCTAATTATTATGCCTTAATCGAATTTATTTTGTCTTTATAGGTGCCTTATTCAGCTAAATCAGCTAGCTTAATGGCAAAGCAAAGCATTAATGAGAATCATGCATTTAGCTAATGCATGGAATGACAATTAAACCAAGCTCTGTTTTGAGCTTCTCCAAGAGGCTGTTCGTGAAGATCAAGGAACAAGGAGCTGTTCACACAAGTCCATTCAGCTCACAAATGTCTTCATACCTTGGTGGCTGCTCAAATCCATCCATTCACACCTTGTGGCTGATTGCATTCAAGTGTTCACTCAATGGCAGTTTGTGCGTCTAAATGACATCAATATTGGCTGTTGCTTATTCGGTTGCCCAAGGATGAATTAAAGGATGAATTAAAGTTCCCTGACTGCTCAATCATTAAACATTTCAACTCAACTCATTAGCTAATTAATTTAGTTGAATTGGAAGACTAAATGAGCTGACCATTGGCATCACCTAGGTTTAGATTTTGTTAAAAGACATGTAATCATTATAGAAGCTCATTAACAACTTAATTAAGTTGATTGTAAGTGACCATTCAGCTGGCACATGTTCAACCTATAAATAGTTGTCTTTGTAAACATTTGAAGTTTAGACCTTTTATGAATTTTATTATACTTGTGAGTATTCAACTCTCTTTGTTCCTTCTTGACTCAATTGACTTATCAAGTTATTCTTGTGGCGTCAATCTGACTCATTTGAACTTATCACTCTCACGAGTGTGGCGTTCACCCTTAAACTGATTGGTTCCTATCTCCATATAGATAGTGGGTTACTGTTTATCTATCTTTCTATCCACCTTAAGTGTCCTGCAAGACTCGGGTCAATACTCCTTTATAGTATTGGTTTACTCTTGTCCTTAAGCCTATCACTTCCATCCAAAATTATCAACCCCTAAATTATAGTATTGGTTTTCTCTTGTCCTTAAGCCTATCACTTCCATCCAAAATTATCAACCCCTAAATTATAGTATTGGTTTTCTCTTGTCCTTAAGCCTATCACTTCCATCCAAAATTATCAACCCCTAAATTACTTAATTCTTTATTCTAGCTGAACTCAAGACTTACTTATCAAAGACACACTTGAAACCCTTTCTTTAAACCCCATATTTAGCTAATTTCATCTCTAACTCCAAGTCGAACGATACTTCTCCTTTTTACGGTCGGAAGCTTACGTGACTCAAATCAACACACTGAACTGAGTTCGTATCCTTTGGTATCAAAGCTAGCCAAAATCGAGGAGTAGGGGCGTTCGAGCATTAGGGGTATGTTTTGAAAAAAAATTTAAAAAAAAGTCTTGAAAAAAAGAGAAGAATTACAAGAATAGTGAAAATGTAGAAAGTGTTCTGAATATGTATTGAAAAAAAGAGTTCTGAAATTAAAAAAAAAAAGAAAAGAAAAAGAAGCTAGTTTGAAAAGTTGTCGTTTTGCCTGACCTCTATTTCTTTTTTTTTACCAGCCATTGTGCCACACTTCAAGAGTCTATTTGTATTTCTTCTTTTAGCCTACCCAACAGCGAAAACAACATTTACTCTTGCAAACCCTTTGAATCCGGCCCACAAGTTTCTAGTAAGACTAAGCGAGTCATTTACGAACTTAGAGAGGTGAATTGAGTGGAAAAAGGCATGAGGTCATTTACGAACTTAGAGAGATGAATTGAGTGGAAAAAGGCATGAGGGTTGTGAGCACGTTCGAGTGTAGAAAAAGCCAAAATATTGAGTGCAAACACGAGTGGAGTGTCATACTTGTTTTCTTTGTGAGTGGATTCATGAGGTTTGTATTGGTGAGGTATTAATTTTCTATTTTTAAACACTTTTCCTTTCCATCAATAAAACATTTTTCAAGAAGAGCTTTCCGAATCAGATTTCCATATGTGATGAAAGAAATGCGTAGAATCATGACATCTAAATTTGCAAAGTTGCATGAACGATTGGACCTATTGGAGGAAATAGCTCAACGGGAGTGAATTTCTCCTAGTTAAAGTATAGAAACAAGATCCTCAAGAAAACAAACATCCAATGATTACTTGAGAAGAGATTTCTATCATGATTCTTATTCATTGAGGAATTCGGGTTGAAAGAAAGAAAGCTTTGAGTCTGAGACCTTTCGAGATGACAAGCTAGAAGGTAGATATATCTCTTCAAGTGCATCAAGGCAATCATCTGCAGAGAAACATTTACGAAGGGTTGGTCGTGACCCATATGAAGATTCTTCCACTTCTTTCCAACGAAAAGCTTGTCATTATGATTCTTATATATCTACTTCTTGTAACAAAAGAACGAGGCAAAAAGAAATTAAATAAAAGGAAAGGTAAGAAATGTTAATGTGAGAAAATGAACGAATCCTAAATGAAAGTGAGAGAAGAAAAAGAGAAATGAGAGAAAAAGAAATTAAAAAATCAAAAGAAATCAAAAAAGAAAATGGAAGAAAGCAAAAAGAGATTGAAATAAAAAAGAATGTGAGCAAGAAAAGAAAATTGAAAAATAGACTGAGATTGAAGAGATAAAAGAAAGTCTGGAAGAAATGAGTGTTGTGGTAAAAGAGAGAGGATTTTAAAATGAGTTAGAAAAAGAAATGAGTGAAAAAAGATGAAAGTGAACAAGAAGAAGCGAGGAATGTTTTTACTAACCTAATGCGAGTTGTCCTCGTATTCTTTTTTCTTTTTAGGTTTCTAGAGATTCACTTAACAAATTTCAACTTCAATACCTTCCCGATGAGAGACAATTTCAATTGATCCAGAAAGGTAAGGTTGAAAGTGAAATCCAACCACAAGTGCTTAAAGGTAAGCAAGGTAAGGAGTCTTTAGCCATTAAATCACGTCAAACCAATTTGACTATTGATGAGAAAATTACCGATGACTTGATGTTTGAAAGATCTTCTCATTTTGACTTGGTAAATTGTTATTCTCTATTTGTTGTTGACAATTTAATTTTAAGTGGAGGCATGAAGAGTTGTTCACTTGATGTGTTTTGTGTTGAAAAATCTATTGTTGTCGTTCCATTAAATCGACGAATACAAAATGTGATCTTGTATGAGAACGAGTTTTCACGTAAAGTGCTTAATATGTTTGATTGCGATGTTAATTTGAATTCTCTAAATCTTTGTGTGAAATCTTTATATATTTGCATGCCTATTCGAATGAGATTTGAAAGGTTTGATTGTTCGAATGTTTGTATGCCTAAATCTTTTTTGCTTGATTTTTTTGTGAAAATGAAATTTTTGTTGCGTTGTGGAACGAGTGATCAAAACCATGTTTTTAAACCCAGAGCATGTATTCGTAAGTTGATGTTAAGTGAAGGTAAGTATAAAAATTGTATTTTGAATAAATTTGTTGACCCCTCTTATTTGCTCCGATTTATATCTTTATTTTAAAAAACAAAAGATGTGAATTCTGATGACTTGCAAAGTCAAAACCAAATCTTTGATTTTAGAGGTTGTTCTATATTGTGGTTTAAAAGACTCGAGCATGTTTTGTAATACAATGACTTTAAATTGCTTCATGTTCTTTCTATGATGTCGGTTATGAAATTATGAAGTATAATTGAAATGGCACGAGAAAACCTTGTATTTTATCCTGGTGAATATTGTTCCATATCATTGTCCAAAGTATTTGAGTCCTACAAGGTTGTTTTCTGAGGTTATAATGTTCAAATGATTTGTGGTTCTGGTTTGTTGTAAACGATGAACTTCTTGACCCATTTTGAAAAGGTAAGACCAACTTATACTTTTGATCCCGATATTGGATTGTGTGTTCAATTTTCAAATTGTATTTCAGAAAATTCTTTTGTGCTTATAATTCATAATCTCTCTAACTTATTTCATTCTTGTGTAGTTGACAATTTGAAGTGGTACCCTTCTAAAAAGGGAGGGTATGCAAATAACTTATTTTCCTTCTGAACCATTTGTGGTTCTCAGGTTTTTGGAAATTATCGTGTCTGACTCATGAACAAAAGGGTTTGTGATCTTAAGAGTTTTTTCTCGAGCAAATGGCCCGATTTGAGGACAAATCATCTTTAATACGGAGGGTATGATGCGATCTCGGACACATCATGTTATGAAACAACTCGACGCTTGAGGGGCCTAAGTGCGAAATGAAGCCTATTTTCAATTTGTTTATTTGTATGCAGGCTTTAATTGATTGAACTTGCGGTGGAAGCCATTTCTAGATTTATTGAATAATCAAAGACGTCTAGCTCAAGTGTTCCATGCAATTTGCTACAAGCTCATTTATCTCGTTCATAGCTCATCCTAGCTCATTGAGCTTAACATATTCAGTTTTAGCTTGTGCCTCAATTTTTTGGAATATCTAACTTGGTTTAGCTCAATTAGCTTTCTTCAGTTTTAAGCTATTAAATTGTTGGAATAAACTTCAAATAATATATAGTTGATTTAGTTTAAGTATTAAATGTGTCCGAAGCTATTTAATATGTCTAAGTATATTTGGCATGAATATGTCTTAACTAATTAAATGTGTTCTGATTACTACATCCATTTAATTTGTCCCTAGTTTATTTATTATGTCCTAGCTCATACAGCCATTTAAAGTGTCTTAGTTTAGACAACTTATTTGAGCTAATTATTATGCCTTAACCGAATTTATTTTGTGCTTATAGGTGCCTTATTGAGCTGAATCAGCTAGCTTAATGACAAAACAAGGCATTAAGGAGAATCATGCATTTAGCTAATGCATGGAATGATAATTAAAGCAAGCTGTTGTTTTGAGCTTCTCCAAGAGGCTGTTCGTGAAGATCAAGGGACAAGGAGCTGTTTACTCAAGTCCATTCAGCTCACAAATGTTTTCACACCTTGGTGGCTGCTCAATTCCATCCATTCACACCTTGTGGCTGATTGCATTCATGTTTCACACTCAATGGTTGTTCGTGCGTCTAAATGACATCAATATTGCTTCTGCTTATTCGGCTGCCCAAGGATGAATTAAAGTTCCTGGCTGTTCAATCATTGAACATTTTACTCAACTCATTAGCTTATTTATTTAGATGAATTGGAAGACTAAATAAGCTGACCATTGGCGTCACCTAGGCTTAGATGCAACATCCAGACATTTTGAGTTTTTGATTTTTTATGAATTGGCATAATTACATGTTGCATTGCTGGCTAGTTGAAATAGCGGTGTTTGGGAGTCTCCAGGAAGGCCTGGGTTCAAGCCTTGGCCTATGGAAAATTATTATTTTTGGGCTTAGAGGAACTTTGACTTTAGGTTGGAAGCCTTTTAAATTATGCTATGTGAAACATGACATAAAAGAGGCCGTTTAGGGGAGAAAACCCTCTTTTGGCCGATTTTGGTTAAACTCTAGGTGCCGAATATAGTTTCTTTCTTTTCTCGTGTGTGAGAGTGACCATTTGGGAAATGTGAGTGCATTACCGAATATGTCCATACCAAATTGCCTTCATTTGTCATCTTTTCTACAGTTTGCTTTTGACCAAAGATAACCTTATTTCTTTCCCCCATAATTCTTCTTCTCGGTTTCTTGTTCTAAGCCGATCCTCTATTTTCTTTATCTTTTCTTTCTACTTCTTTTTTCTTTTTCAATATTAGCCGAATGTCCTCTTGTTCTTTGCTTTGCTTATTCTTCCGGCATACCTTTTGTATTTTGGTTCTTGGCCAAATTTTCATTGTTGCTTACCTCCCCAATCCTTTTCGGTTTTCACATGTTGTGATCGAATATTATTCTTGCACTTTCCCTAGGTGTGCCAACTCCTTGTGTTTTCTTTATTGATTTTGGTGGTAAGGGGTTGTTATCTTAATTCTTTCTTGTCCACCTCCTTTTCTCTCTGCCGAATCAATCATCTTCGTTTCTAATCTCTTCTTTTCTTTATCAGTTACTATCAGGAGTGTGTTCGTAGCATCGCGTGCCTCGATTGTTAGTGGTGCTGTATTTCCCCATCCTTAGTCTATATTTTGGTAAGTGATACATTTGGTTCAAGTGGTTTACTATTTGGGTTTCCTTTAACAAAAATTGGGTTTTGAATCAGATCTTGCCAAGAAGTGGGTAATTACTAGTTAAGGGAATATTAAACCTTACCTTCTTAATCAAGGTAAGCGATTTGTAATATTGGAAATCTAGTGTTCATAAAAGGGTGATTAACTTTAGTGTTAATCGACTAATGGATTGCTGTGACTGAATGTAGGTTTAGGAATCTCATGGGCTTGGCGTATGTTCTCGCATCAGGTGTGTTATTCACACTGATAGACTACAACAGTGAAATACCGAAAATACCGAAAAGCTGAGTGCCTAAAAGCTAAAAGGTTGGGCTTATGGCCACATAAGCACTCGAATGCACATGTGATTGGTCGAACCCATAGATTGTGGGCCTACATCGAAAACGACCATCGTGAGCGATTTCATGAGTTAGGCCAAAATGAGCCGTATGGGCCCAACGAGTGAAAAATCCAAAAATTGGGTATTTCTATTCTAGCTCTGGCACGCACATGGCCTAGGTTGATTTTGGGCTTGGTGGGCCACACGACTGTGTGGGACCACATGGGCCTATTTAATGGGCCTTGGGCCATAAAAAAATTTCTGCACTGACGCATGTGTCGCTAGACGACTGTGGGCTAAATGATGGGCCTTAAAGTACTGAGGCTCACACTGGCAAATGACTAAAATGACCTAGAGGGGCAAATTGACTAAAATACCCCTCACTGGTAAAATGACTGATTTAACTGTAACACCCCTATCCCGTAACCGTCGTCGAAATAGGTAAGGCGCATTGTAACACCCTAAACCCGGCCCAGATGTTATGTCCAAGTCTGGTGTGTCACATCGATGAGGATTGGAAACACCTTATTTAGTTATTACGATTAGGGTGAGTTTGCAAAACCATTATTTAGAAGTTTGGAAAGAAAACCAGGTTTTGAATTTGTGACTGTCTTATCCATTATCGTCTTAGGGTTTGTTTTATTGCAAGGCCTTGTTTGACTTTAAGTTATCCATTTGATACGTGTGTTATATCTTGAAAACGTTGTTTAAATTTTATACAAAAACCCGCGCAGCCTAAGTCTATCCATTTTAAGCAAGTTATAAATAAAGAAATAAAACCCCAAATAAAAATACTTAGAAGCGGCCTTATTATAAAACAGAAACCGAATAGAAGATAATTTTACTAAAATACTGAAAACAAAATAATTTAAGAAAGATTAACCGAACATAGTCCACATGGCCACTCCGAATCCCTCCAGCTCCAAGTCCACTAGTTTAGGGCTCACTTGCATAGATGAAAGGAAAGGGGGTGAGTTTGGAAAACTCAGTGTGTAAAGTAAACCCAACTAGAGCCCAAATAAGTTTAAGTTTACTGGGCCTAAGCCCTATCCAGTTTCAATATTAACTGGGCCTGAGCCCTATTCAGTATTCAGTATTCAGTATTAACTGGGCCTTAGCTCTATTCAGTGATCAGTGCGGCCCTTAGGCCCATTACAGTAACATAACAGATATTATGCATGTATGCAAAAGCCCAGCCAAAATCCAGCCCTACACACCTCCCGTACCAGCCCTACACACCATGTGGGGAATATCTCAACCTACCCAGCCCTACACACCACAGTCGCAGCATAGTTGGTTAATCAGATAACGTGGCCAAGCCACTAACAGTAAAATGAGGCAAAGCCCCTTTCAGTAAACGTGGATTTGCCACTTAGCACTTCCTCCATCAAGTAAACCCAATCCCATGCAACAGTATAACATGTCATGGCATACAGTGAACAGATTAATTTAGCATGCATTTCAGTCAGCTCTAACCCTAAGGGTATAATGGTCATTTTGCACCTAGGGGTAAAATAGTAATTTTCCACCCTCAAGGGGTATTTCATTAAATATTCCAATTTTTAGGGTTTCATGCTTATTACAGTTATTAACAGTCTAGTTATTATCTAAGCAGCTTATCTGGCCATTTTTTAGCAACTTAGGGTTATTGGGCCCTAAAACCCCTAATGGGCCCTACGGTGTCTATTAACTATTTTAGCCCATAAAGCCCAAATTTTACATTTGCTTTAACAGTCTTAGCATACAGATTACTAGAACCCACTTACCACTCGTTTTCACCCATATGGGCTTGTAAGCCCGTTAGTCCCAAATTATGCCCCTTGAGGCCCAAACTT
This sequence comes from Gossypium stocksii, assembly GCA_020496765.1. Taxonomy (NCBI): domain Eukaryota; kingdom Viridiplantae; phylum Streptophyta; class Magnoliopsida; order Malvales; family Malvaceae; genus Gossypium; species Gossypium stocksii. The sequence continues at coordinate 58,993,407 of CM035626.1, forward strand.
ACTGAGGTGCACGAAATTGCGCACACGTCCTCTTTACTGTTTGCGATTACAGATTCTATAGAGTCAATTGTCCCACGAGTGTTCACATGCTCGCAAGCCCATGACATGCCAGAATTTCAGCATTTCAGCTTTTCAGCTTTTGCCGATTTAGTTTACTAGTGGGTGTTCGTTTACACACCTGATTTGCGAGTTTTGCAGAACCCCTCGAACGATCAACCTAAAATCATTTAGATTACACTTATCAACCACGAATCAATGAAACCAACTAACTCACACTTACCATATTCGGCCAACATCACCTAAGGCCCTAGAATCCTTACCTTTGCCGAAACTAATGACTAGATCTAGATCTAGTTGCTCCAACGCTCCTAGCTTCCAACGCTCCTTGATCGACAGCCTCCAGTCCATACTATCACATAATAAACCGATAAGTAATACCAATAAATTCTTTTAGTCCCAATCGACAGCCTCCCTATGCACATAGGAGTTTTTGGCTTTTCTTGAACCACAAGTTACTTGAATAGACAGGGAATCCGAGTACTTATCGAAGATCTACTTGATAAAGATGCTTCCAATCCTTTTCTATCTCAGATTTGACACAAATCTAGCCTCAAGACACGAGTAGAGAATAGATTTAAGAGATCTAGAGGTTCAATTCCTGAATTACTTTGAATGTGGAGGTTTCGGCTTTTATGTGAGAAGAAGAAGAAGATTCGAACTATGGGTTGGAGAAGTGATGTGGACAGAGGTGGGAATATGATGAGATTCGATTAACTAGATTAAAAGAGGAATGGGGTTTCGGCTAATAGGGAAAATAGAAACAGGCTTGTATCTCGGAATTTTGGCTCTTATGGAAATCGGTCAACCAATCCTCTTTTATTTTTAGGCTAGATAATAGAAAGGAAGTAAGTATTAGTACTTTTGGTTCCCTTGGGTACGATAACTCGGTCTTGCCGCTAAACTATACTACTGTTCGATAAGTGTGCTTGCCTTTAAAATTGTGATATTAGTTAGTTTTTGGTGTGATCAGTTTTATAAATTTTATTACTTAATATCGCGAGCATATCAAGTTTTTGGCGCCGTTGCCGGGGAACTAAAATATTAAGAAAACTCGATTTCTATTACTTTAGCCATTATTATATTTATTTATTTTCATGTTATTTATTTATTTATTTTTCTTTTTCTTTTCTTTTATTTTTTTATTTTAATTTTCTTTGCTTTTTCATTCTAGGTATTTCTAGTTTATGACTAGAAACAACCCAGTAGGACCATTTCTTTTTGACGAAGATTTAGAAGCAACAGCTCGCAGAACTCGTAGAGGGATCAGAGGAACCCTACAATATCCAGAACAAGGACAAGAACAAAGGCCAGAACCTACAGAAGAGATGGAAGTAGATCAAAACATTCCACCACCTCCAAAAATAGTCGCGCGACCAGCAAATCAGGAAGTAGCTCCTCGCACTATGTATGATTATGCTAAACCTAGTTTAGCTGGTACCCAAACTAGCATTCTTAGACCTACTATTGCTGCTAATAATTTTGAATTGAAGCCTAACACTATTCAGATGATATAGTAATTGGTCTAGTTTGATGGTTTACCGGATGAAGATCCAAATTCACACAGCCAATTTTTTAGAACTTTGTGATACTTTTAAAATTAATGGCGTTTCTGATGATGCCATTCGTCCAAGGCTATTTCCAGTCTCTTTGAGAAACAAAGCCAAATAGTGGTTAAATTCTTTACCACGAGGCTCAATCACCACATGGGAACAGATGACTGAAAAATTTTTACTTAAATATTTTCCTCCAGCTAAAACAGCTAAATTACGAAATGATATCTCTTCTTTTGTGCAGATTGATATAGAAACACTCTATGATGCCTGGGAGAGATACAAAGATCTTTTGAGAAGATGCCCTCATCATGGTTTACCTTTGTGGTTACAAGTTCAAACCTTTCACAACGGTTTGAACCCTTTAACAAGGCAAATAATTGATGCAGCCGCAGGAGGAATGATCAATAACAGAACACCCGAAGCAGCTTATGAATTTATTGAAGAGATGTCACTGAATAACTATCAGTGGCAAGTCATGAGGACAAAGCCGACAAAAGCTGTAGGAGTTTATAATATTGATGCTGTCACTATGCTTACTAACCAAGTAGAAATTTTAAATAAAAAGTTTGATCATTTCGTTGGTTCTATGCAGGCACAGCCAGTGATGCAGTGTGACACAACTCCAGTAAATATGTTCAATCCAGACTACTCATCCTCTGGACACAGCATGGAAACTGAGCAAGCCAACTATGTGGGTAACAATTCTAGACCTCAAAAGAACCCTTATAGTAATACTTACAATGCAGGTTGGAGAAATCACCCCAATTTTTCATGGGGAGGACAAGGAAATCAAAGACAACAACCTCCTCCGGGATTTCAGCAGTCGCCACCATAATAAGAGAAAAAGACGAATCTTGAAGAGATGTTCACCAAATTTATGGCCGCATCAGAAACCCATTTCTGAAACACTGAAACGACACTAAAGAACCAGCAAGCATCAATTCAAGGGTTTGAGAATCAAATCGGTAAGCTTGCAAAATTAATTTTAGAAAGACCACAAGGTGGACTACTAAGTAATACTAAGCCAAATCCCAGAGAACATGTCAAAGCAATTACTCTAAGAGATGGGAAAGTCCTAGCTGAACCAGAAAAGAAATCTGCTCCAGAATCTTCAGGAGACAAGGCAGAGAATCCAAGGAAAACATTCCACTAACACTCAAGGAATACAAACTGCCCATTCCATATCCGGCAAAGTTGAAGAAAGACTGTACAGACGTTCAATTCAGTAAACTTCTTGAACTTTTTAAACAATTACACATTAACTTACCTTTTGTTGAAGCAATTTCGCAGATGCCGAAGTTCGTGAAGTTCCTTAAAGAACTTCTGAAAAATAAAAGGAAGTTGGAAGAATTAGCCATGTGGAACTCAATGAAGAATGCTCAGCTATTCTCCAAAATAAACTGTCGGCAAAACTGAAAGATCCAGGGAGTTTCACTATTCCTTGTTTAATTGGTAGTTTACTTATTGATAAAACCTTAGCCGATTTAGGTGCTAGCATTAATCTCATGCCTTACAAAATGTTCAAGCAACTAGGTCTAGGGGAACCAAAGCCCACTAGGATGAGTATTCAACTAGCTGATAGATTTGTTAAATATCCTAGGGGAATCATAGAAGATGTGCTCATAAAGGTAGATAAATTTATATTCTCTGTTGATTCTGTTGTGCTTGATATGGATGAGGATATTGAGGTACCTTTAATTCTGGGACGTCCATTCTTAGCCATTGCTAGAGCTATTATTGGTGTAGGGGATGGTAAATTAGTACTCAGAGTTGGTGAGGAAGAAGTCGTTTTTAAAATCTATGATGCTATGAAATTTTCTAAAGAACAAGATGATTCCTGTTATTTTGTTGATATTATTGATTACTTTGTTCAAGATAATTTTTAGGAACTTTCTATGGCAGACACGTTGGAACTGTGTCTTGTCCAAGGTGGGGGAGAAGACGAAGTCACCACTGAAATTGAGGAAGTAAGAAATGAGTTAGATTCTAATGAAATCATCACAAGACACATAAGTTATGAAAGTATAAAAATGAATGATGAGTTAAGACAGAAACCTTCCATTGATGAACCCCCTAAATTAGAGTTGAAGCAACTACCAGGTCATTTAGAATTTGCCTTTTTAGGGGAAGATTCAACTTTACCAGTCATTATCGCATCAGATTTGAGCATTGCAGAAAAGAGGAACTACTCCATGTGTTAAGGGAACACAAGCATGCTATAGCTTGGAAAATTTCAGATATTAAGGGAATTAATCCGTCCTTTTGCACCCACAAAATTTTAATGGAAGATGAATATAAACCATCGGTGCAAGCTCAGAGACGATTGAATCCCAACATGAAGGAAGTCATAAAAGCTGAGGTAATTAAACTTCTAGATGCAGGCATTATTTATCCTATTTCTGACAGTTCTTGGGTAAGTCCTGTGCAGGTTGTTCCTAAAAAGGGAGGCATGACTGTGGTGTCTAATGACAAGAAAGAGTCAATACCTACAAGAACAGTCACTGGATGGAGAGTTTGCATTGATTATAGGAAGCTGAATAACGCCGCTCAAAAAGATCATTTTCCCTTACCTTTTATTAATCAGACGTTGGAAAGATTATCCGGTCACATGTATTATTGTTTCCTAGATGGCCACTCTGGTTACTTCCAAATCCCGATAGCTACAAAAGATCAGGAGAAAATGACATTCACATGCCCATACAGTACGTTTGCTTATCGTAAAATGCCTTTTGGTTTATGTAATGCTCCTGTTACTTTTCAGCAATGCATGCTAGCTATCTTCAGTGAATTCGTGGAAGACATCATGGAGGTATTTATGGATGACTTTTCAGTTTTCGATAATTCTTTCCAACTTTGTCTTAATAATCTAAAACGTGTTTTGAGAAGATGTGAAGAGACAAATTTAGTGCTTAACCGGGAAAAATGCCACTTTATGGTTCAAGAGGGTATTGTATTAGGACATAAAGTTTCTAGTAAAGGGATAGAGGTAGATAAAGCAAAAATTGAAACCATTGAAAAATTTCCTCCCCCTAATTCAGTTAAGGCTATAAGAAGCTTTTTAGGACATGCCTGTTTTTATCGCAGATTTATTAAAGATTTTTCTAAAATAGCTAAGCCTTTAACAAAGTTGCTAGAAGAAGACATGCTTTTCAACTTTGACCAAGAATGTTTAGAGTCTTTTAACGCTCTTAAAGAAAAGTTAGTCAATGCCCCAATTATGATTTCACTTGATTGGAATATACCTTTTGAACTAATGTGCAATGCAAGTGATTTTGCAGTAGGTGCAGTTTTGGGACAACGAAGAGGCAAGCACTTTCAACCGATCTATTATGCTAGCAGAACTTTGACAGCCACTCAAGCAAATTATACTACCACAGAAAAAGAATTGCTAGCTGTTATTTTCGCATTTGATAAATTAAAATCTTATTTGATTTTGTCAAAAGTCATTGTTTATACTAACCATTTTGCCCTTCGTTACCTCTTAATTAAAACTGATGCAAAACCTTGATTAATAAGATGGATTCTATTGTTACAAGAGTTTGATTTAGAAATAAAGGACAAGAAGGGAGCTGAAAACCTGGCAGCAGATCACCTTTCAAGATTAGAAAACACGCAACCCAAGTACCTCGACAAAATAAATGATTTGTTTCCTAAAGAACAACTCCTATCCTTAGCAGATGCAACAGTTCCTTGGTTTGCTGATTTTGCAAATTATTTAGCACCCAACATAACCCCAAAAGGGCTGACCCATCAGCAAAAGAAGCGATTCTTCGCTGATGTGAAAAGCTACTTTTGGGAAGATCATTTTCTTTTTCGAATTTGTGCAGATCAGGTTATTTGAAGATGCGTTACAGAAACAGAAGCATACCAGATTATAAATAACTACCATTTAGGACCCACAGGAGGACATCACAGTGGAGCTCGAACTGCTCATAAGGTACTCGAATCAGGCTTTTACTGGCCTACACTTTTCAGGGATGCCAACAGGTATGTGACCTCTTGTGATAAATGTCAGCAAACAGGTAATATTTCTCAACATAATGAAATGCCTCAGAACTATATACTTTCATGCAAAATATTTGATGTATGGGGTATTGATTTCATGGGTCCCTTCCCTACTTCATTTGGGAATAAGTATATCCTAGTAGCGGTAGATTATATGTCAAAATGGGTGGAAGCCCAAGCCTTACCTACTAATGATGCTAGAATGGTAGTACGATTTTTGAAGGAACTTTTCTCTCGATTTGGAACACCTAGGATAATCATTAGTGATATGGGCGCCCATTTTTGCAATGCCCAGTTTGAAAAAGTCTTAAAAAGGTATGGAGTACACCTTAGAACAACTACCCCTTATCACCCACAAACTAGTGGCCAAGTCGAAGTGACAAATAGGGAACTAAAACACATTCTAGAGAAAACAATAGAAACAAATAGAAAGGATTGGTCAAGAAAGATAGACGATGCTTTATGGGCTTATAGAACTACTTTTAAAACACCCATAGGTACATCTCCCTAAAAACTTGTTTACGAAAAAAGTTGTCATCTGCCATTTGAACTTGAACATAAAGTATTTTGGGCTATCAAATTCTTAAACCTTGATTTCAAGCTTGCAGGTGAGAAAAGATTAATGCAGTTAAATGAACTAGAGAATGGCGTTGCAATGCCTACGAGAGCTCACGACTATATAAGGAAGCCATGAAGCGACGTCATGATAAAAGACTGAAACAACCTAAGCAGTTCAAAACAGGTGATCTTGTCTTACTCTACAACTCAAGGCTGAGACTATTTCCTGGGAAACTCAAGTCAAGGTGGTCAGGGCCATTCACTGTTCAAACTGTCTTTCCATACGGCACAATTGAGGTAACTCACCCCAACTACGGTACGTTCAAGGTAAACGGACATAGGCTTAAACACTACAGAGGTGAGAATTTTAAAGCTTACAGGGAGGAGCTTCAGCTCCATGAAATCCCTTTCTGATACATCCAGGTAGAGTCGAGCTTAGAATCTAAAAAAGCACTTCTCGAGAGGCAACCTGAGCACTAACTTAGTAACTTTTCTTTCTTTAAAATTTTTAGTATTTTTCATGCATCCACTAACCCTTTTAAATGCAGAAATTTAGGACCACACGGCCTGGCACACGGGCGTGCATCAGCCTGTGTGAACATTTAAAGCAGAGACACGGTCGTGCACTTAGGGCGTGTACAAACAGAGTGAAAATTTTTCCTAAAACACGGGCTGTCGATAAATCCCTACAGCCGTGCGACATGGCCGTGGCAACCCTGCAGCTTAGACACGGCTTGCACAAATCCCCACGGCCGTGTCCCTAGACCATGGCCAACACTGTCAATTTGGAAACGACCGTGTACCCTTCTACATGGCCGTGTGAAGAATGAAACCGATCGCAAATGGCCGTGGACCTTATCACACGACCGTGTGAAAAACGAACACGATCGCAAACGACCGTGCAAAATAGTAACACGGGCTTGTACTTCGAACCAGGCATGCGAAAACCACCAAAATTCGAAACACACGGGCAACCCCTGAGTCACACGGGCGTGTGACATGCCCGTGTGACCCAAAAACTATAAATAGGAAGCCACTATTCATTCTGTTCTTCACTCAAACCCTAAAATCCTCCCTCCCCAACCACCATAAATGCCGCCACCGACCTTAAAACCACCACCACGCTCGTCCACAGCCGACCCATGCCCGTGCAAACCCACCACACGATCGTTCGGCCTCAACCCACGATAGTGCAACTCTATTTTTGGTCCTATTTTCTCATTTTATTTATTTATTTTTCATTTTTATTTAGTTAAATTTTGCATTCAAGCAATAGAATTTGTTACATTAGGATGAATAATCTAGAATGTTAGAACATATTAGGATTGCATGGCATTTAAGGTCTCATTTGCTTGCCATTTATCTCGTAAATTTAGTATAAATACATACCCATTTTGTTTCTGCTACCACTTAGAATGGATTATATTTACTATTTTGGTTAGTCCCCATTTTAATTTTTTTAGGCACATTATCATTTTAATCTACACATTTAATGTTATTATAGATTACAATTTAACTTCGATTTTTAATTCTAACTTTAATTTAGGTAACATGTCATCGCGCGGTAAGAAAGCTGCTATCCCTGCCTCGAGAAAATGGAAGGGACCAGGTGGTTCTTCCTCCCGACCCACCTCCGAAGTTTGCCACCCATCCATCACATTCTCCCAAATCTCGCAAGAGGAATTGTTTCAAATACTACAAGAACGCCCATTGAGCACTAGCCGATGCATAGATTGGGCAGCACTAGAACAAGTAAACCTTGCTGATCCAGTTTGAGATTTATCCATGACGGACCATTGGGAGCAGTTCTTCCAGATCATCGAGCCTATATACATGGAGCTCACCCTCGAGTTCTGTTCCACATTCCACCTCCAGACCATCATGAACTGGTTTGATGAGCCCAGAACGGTCCAGTTCTGCTTAAGAGGTCGCGTACGCCACCTGAGCGTACCAGAGTTTGGCTCACCACTCGAGCTCTACACGGAGCAATTCATGGAAGAAGAAGACTTCCCCAACCTCTCCCATTGCATCCATCTCAGGCCAGTCAACTGTTGGAACGAAATCACCCTAGGGCGTCAGACATACAATCCCAGTAGCAGCAAAGCAACCTCCCTCCCCCTGTCATTGAGCACTAGACTGAGCGTCACCGCTGGGGCATTATATCCATGGGCCCGTACAACACACGCTTAGCGTGTCACTTTGGGCTCCTCAACACCGCAGCCCAGACATCCTCATATACATTGATAGCCCAGATGCCCCTCAGGGCATCCAGACCATGTTACACATGAGGATGATCCAGTGCAGGCCAGGAGGCAGCCACTTCCAGTATCGCCTCATCCAGGAGGGCAAGGAGCCAGAGGACATTCCTGACGATGTCCCACCACTGGAGGAGGATGCACCAGCAGCACCACCACCACCTCGCCACCCATCTCGTGCGGCAGCCTCCCATGCTGACCTATCTGAGTGCTTCTCACAGTTCGAGCAGCAATGCTTCCAGCGCCTCGATCATATCGATGCCACCTTACTGCAGATTTGTCAGCATCTCAACATCACTCCACCGCTACCGCATGACCTACATGAGGATTAGAGATGTCTATTCCTCCTAACTTTATTTTTATCTTAATTTTTATTTTTATTTTTATTTTAACTCTGATCCCTATTTTTACCTTTTCCTTTCTTTTAACTTTATTTTCCTTTGCCTTTTTATTTTTAATTCACTTTATCTTTTCATTATTTGAATATTAGTATTTTTAGAACTTAGTTTATTATTTTCCTTTTATTTCTTTTTCTATTTTTCATATCGGCTAATCCCTAATGAGTAATCTCTCTTAATCCAAATTTCTCACGACTAATAAACACTTTCACAGTTTCAAAGGAGCTGTACAGCTCAAATCTCTACGGAAAAGGGAACACCTTGCCACAACTGCCAACTCTTCCAATCTCCGTCTCACTAATCCATCCAAAGTAGGGAGTTTCATACCTCTCCCTATCTTATGATCTTGTGATTTTATTGCTACTAATGTTATCTTTGTACATTGAGGACAATGTACATCTTAAGTGTGGAGGGGGGAATCTATTTTCAGTCTTTACACTCTCTTCGAAGTCCCTGAACTTTTTTAACATTTTGCATTGTTCTCAATTGCATCATCTTCAGTCTCCTATTAGGGATATATTTTGATTGATTTATGATTTTTCTTGATATGTGAGAATTAAGACTTAGGTGCTTGTACTTTGATTATTCAAACTTTAAAACATTAGGGAATCAAGCATGATAAGTTAAAATTTTTGAGAACCCCATTTTTTTTCATAAGTTATTTTCCTTAATTCTAAAGTGTTATCTTGAGATTTGAAATTCGCAGAATTGACATCAAAAGCCATAATTCTGGTGAGATTTTTTAGCCTTTTGAGTATACATTCTTTCGTGCTCACTTTTATTATTGCTTTGAGTGAGTCAACACTGATTTGTTATTCTAGAACTTGCTTTGATTATACATGTCGAGACCACATCATTGATTTGATACACTAAAATGATAAAGGCACTTAGGATTTAACCCACTTACTCCACAAAAGCCTATCTCCATAATTTAACCGCTAGTGAACCCCATTGAGCCTAACAACCTTTTCTTTGACTTACCTCTAATTATTAACCAATAACCCATTTTTTGTTGAATTTTATTCAATTATTTTGACCCCTAATTTTGTCGAGATTTCAGTTGAAATTTTCATCTAGCTTTATTCTCTTTTTCAGATTGTAAAGTTTTATTCAATGTATTGTATCATAGTTGAATTGTTCTTAAAAAAAAAGAGAGTAAGTATATATTAATTCAGTTATAATCTTTAATAGTTCAAATAGTTTTTGCATATTTTAAGGCTACCAAAGCAGAAATGATATTATCATAAAAATTAGCTCAAGAAATATGTTCCAGTGATAGAGATTTTTCTAGCTGGATAATTTTTTAATTCAATCTCGATTCTAACCCTCTTTTGCAGCCTGTGACAACACCCCTAACCAAGCCCCATTACAACCATTGGAAGACCTTTTGATTGATGTATCATATCAATCTACAAGTGGTGGAGATGTGATTCTCTTGCAAGCCTATGGTAATAACTTTTCAGGTTGACTAAAGAGTACTTAATTCTTGAACCCCAAACACTTTGAGTGGATAGAGTGAATCCTTAGTGAGGATGTCAACTTTTGTTAATCAAGATGGAGAGATAATTACTTAGGAGAAGGGAGAAAATTTATGTTTTCAATGATAAAATTCTCAACTTAAAGTGATTGAGTCTTTAATGTTCTTTTGATTGAATTTTCATTGTATGATTACCTGTGGATTAGTTTGAAACATTATTAACAAAGATTATAAGTTGAGGGGAATGATTCTTAATTAAGGATTGAGATTTTGCTTGAGGACAAGCAAAGGCTTAAGTGTGGGGGTATTTGATAAACGATAAATTATACATATTTTTACCTCATGTTTAGCCTAATTTCTGAATAGATTATCATTAATTTTGTGAGAATTGGTGCTCTTAATCTTTCTTTTTCATATCTTATACTCAGGAGAGCATAAGGAAGAGAAAAGAATGGAAAACAGGCCAAAAACGGAGAAAATGAGCCAAAATGAGAAAACGACACGGCCCAAGAAATCAGCACACGGCCGTGGCACACGACCGTACCACACGAAGACCACACTGTCTAGCCCCTGACGAGCACGGCCAGGCCACATGGCTGTGCCTCCATCGACAGACTCTCACACGGCCTCTTGTCGTGGCACACAGGCGTGGCACACGGGCGTGTCCCTGTCATGAGGAAGAGGAATTTCACTCAGATTTGGATACTTAGGGGCTAAAAAAGCCATTCTAAACTCTATATAAAGACCCCAGGAGGCAACTCTAAAGATATACTCTTTTCTCTCAAGAAGGAGCGTCATAATTCTGCAAACACAAGGAGTGAAAGTAAGGGATTACTCCAAGAAAGCCGATTGATTCATCCCATAAGCCAGAATTCTACATCAAGACAGAGGATCTCCCTAAATTCCTTCAGGGGTTTTTGGGTTCTTTATGTTTTGTTATCTTATTTCTTCTGAGATGTTTTCTTTATTTATCATGAACGAAACCCCTCAAATACTTGAGGGGGATGAAACCTAAGACAAATCTTGTTATTATTTATTCTTGAATTATTTGATAAATACTTGAATTGTTCTTAATTATGTGTTCTTCATTCTTGATTTAATAATCCTAGGTATTACTTCAAGAAACTGATGTGCTTAGGCAGAGGAGCAAAAGTCCCTGTTTTAAGAGTAGATCTACCATAATTAAGCGGAGTTGCATGCAACCCTAGACATAGGGCGACATAAATCTATCAGATTAGGGTCAAACCTAATAGGGGGATTCATAGATCGAATTAATGCAACCTAGGGGTGTTAATTAATAAAGAAACTTTAATTAACCACCTAGGATTAGTTGTTCTTATCCTCGACAGAGGTATTAACATAGGTTAGGGATCTCTACGGATCAAGTCAAGTAAAGAAATCATCTAGTTCAAGAAATTAATAACAAGTGAAGTCTAGGTGGATTTTCCCTTAAGTATTACTCATATCAATCAGCTTTTCCCTAAAGTTTTCCCCAATTTACTTTTTATGCACTTTTAGTTAGTTTTAGAATTAGTTTCAACCAATCCTCTTTTATTTTTAGGCTAGATAATAGAAAGGAAGTAAGTATTAGTACTTTTGGTTCCCTTGGGTATGATAACTCGGTCTTGCCACTAAACTATACTACTGTTCGATAGGTGTGCTTGCCTTTAAAATCGTGATATTAGTTAGTTTTTGGTGTGATCAGTTTTATAAATTTTATTACTTAATACTGCGAGCATATCAGTACCCCATGCAGTTGCACTATCTCTGCCACATACAACTTGGCCAACTTCTGAAGTGAGTAGTCGGTTCGGACAGGTATGAAATGAACAGATTTCGTCAACCTATCCACAACTACCCAGACTGAGTCCTTCTTGGTAGGTGTCAAAGGTAACCGTCTCACAAAATCCATAGTTACCCTCTCCCACTTCCAAACTAGAATCTTCACCGGTTGTAGAAGTCCAGAAGGCAGTTGATGCTCAGCCTTTACTTGTTGGTCCAGGCCACCAGTACAACTCTCACAAGTCTCGCTACAACTTATTCCCTCCAGGATGCACGGCACAAGGTCCACCATGAGCCTCTCTCAAAATTGACTACCTCAAATCCGAGTCCTTCGGAATACAAACTCTTCCTCGAAAGCACAGAACTCCTTCACTATTCAGTCCAAAATTAGAATTGTCATCATTCTCAGCTTGCTGAAATCGAGGAACTAACGACTCATCCTCTAACTGTTTCTCTTTAATCTGCTTAATCCAAGTTGGTCTCACTTGTAATTCTACTAATAAGCTGCCATCGTCATATAGACTCAGACGAGCAAACATTGCTCTCAACTCAGTTACAGCCCTTCGACTCAGTGTATCCGCCACCACATTTCCCTTGCCTGGGTGATACTCAATCGAACAGTTGTAGTCTTTAAGCAACTCTATCCATCTCTGTTGCCTAAGGTTCGACTCCTTCTGAGTCAACAAATACTTGAGACTTTTATGGTCCGTGTATATAATACACTTTTCTCCATACAAGTAGTGCCTCCAGATTTTCAATGCAAAAATTACCGCTGCCAACTCCAAATCATGCATAGGGTAGCTTGCTTCGTGAGGCTTAAGCTGTCGTGAAGCACAAGCGACCACCTTACCCTCTTGCATCAGTACACAGCCTAAACCCACATGCAACGCATCACTGTACACAGTGAAATCCTTCCCAGACTCCGGCTAAATCAATATTGGCGCCTTAGTTAAAACCTTCTTCAACTTATCAAAAGCCTCTTACTGTTTCTCAATCCATGCAAATGATACTCCTTTCCTCAGAAGTCTTGTTAATGGTGCGGCGATTAAAGAGAATCCTTCTACAAACCTTTGGTAGTACCCTGCTAAACCCAAAAAACTTTGAATTTTTGATATCGACCTTGGCGGCTTCCATTCCAAAACCGCCTCAATTTTTTGAGGATCCACCCTAATCCCATCAGCAGAAACAATGTGACCCAGAAATGTCACTTCTTGCAACAAAAATTCACACTTGCTGAACTTTGTATAGAGCTGCTTTTCTCCCAACACCTGTAGAACACGTAGATGCTCATCATGCTTCTCCTCAGTTTTCAAATACACCAGAATAACGTCGACAAAGACAACTACGAATTGATCCAAATAAGGTTGGAATACACGATTCATCAGATCCATGAAGGTCGCAAGTGTATTCGTCAATCCAAACGGTATCACTAGAAACTCGTAATAACCATACCGAGTTTTGAATGCTGTCTTATGAATATCCACCTCCTTGACCCTTAACTGATGATATCCAGATCGAAGATCGATCTTGAAAAATACTGAAGCTCCTCTAAGCTGGTCAAACAGATCATCGATTCTTGGTAGAAGGTACTTATTCTTTATCGTCAGTTTGTTCAACTGGTGATAATCGATGCACATACGCATCGTTCCATCCTTCTTCTTTACGCAGTACTAGTACTCCCCATGGAGACACACTCGGTCTAATAAAACCTCCATCTAACAATTCTTGGATTTGCGCTTTCAACTCCACTAACTCCTTTGGTGCCATCCTGTAAGGTGTGATGGACATTGGAGCCGTTCCAGGCAGCAAGTCGATTCCAAACTCGACTTCACGATTCGGAGGCAATCCAGGAAGCTGATCCGAAAAAACATCTTGAAACTCCTTAACAGTTCTAATCTTCTCTACAGTCAAACCCTCAGTTTCCGTCTGACTCACAAATGCCAAATACACTTCGTAACCCTTGCGAATCAGCCCTTAAGGCTGAAACAACATTAGACAAGTAGTCCCCTCGCTCCCATATAACTATCACCTCCTCATCCTCTGTAGTCTTTAACACCATCCGCTTAACAGCACAGTCCAAAGTCGCCTTATGCTTAGCAAGCCAGTCCATTCCCAAGATGAGATCGAATTCTCCGAACGGTAGTTCCATTAAGTTTGCAGAGAAAATCCTACCTTGAGTCTCTAAAGGCACATTTCTATAGAGTTTGTCTACCCTAACCGAGTGACCTAGTGGACTTATCACAGTTACCCCACTCACAGTTTCCTCAGAGTGCACACCCAACGACCCAGATATATCACATATAACATACGAATGGGTAGAACCAACATCTATCAAAGCAGTGTACGGCATGCTAAAGATAAAAAATGTACCAGTTATGATGTCAGGTGCGTCACCCTCCTCTCGGTGACGAGCAGCATACACCAATGCTGGCTGATGAGCCTCAGCATTTCCAGCACCCCTGCCAGGTGCTCCACGTCCACGACCATTTTCGTTGTCGCCCCTACCTTGACCATGACCTCTCGGCGGTTGTGGTCGACCTCACATTGGTTGAGCAACCCTCTGTTTAGCAACTTGCATCTGAGCTGGCCTCCAAGGACAGTCCTTGACCTTATGCTCCTTGGACCCACACTGGAGACATGCCCCACTACGTTTCCAACACTCTCTCAGATGCACTCCACCACAATCTTCACAAACCTGCGGTCTAATTGTATTCACTGGAGCTGCTCGGACCGGTTCATCCACTCTAGCTCTTTTGAAATTCCTGTTTGCAGCACCCAAGGGTATAGAATCCCTCTGAACACCGATTGTGCTCCTTCTCACGGTTCTGTCGTTCAGTTCGCTTCACCTCCTCGGCTATCTTAGCCTTTTCCACCAATACAGCAAAGTCACGCTTCCTCTGTGGAGCTATCAACACCCTAAGCTCATCCCTAAGGCCATCCTCAAATCGAATGCTACGTTCATACTCAATAGCAACTATTCCCCTGGCATACCAGCTCAATCTTAGAAACTCGGCCTCATATTCAGTAACAGACTTGTTACCCTGGGTCAGGTTCAGAAATTCCTTCCTTCAGGCGTCTACGTAGCTTGCCCCGACGTACTTTCTCTTGAAAGTCGTCTTAAACTGTTCCCAGGTTACTCGTTCAGTTGGGGTACTATCCCTCACAGTGATCCACCACTGATACGCCTCATCTCGCAGTAGAGACACCGCTCTTTTCAGCTTTTGCTCCACTGAGCAGTCCAGATCGTCCATGATCAGCTCCGTGGCCTCCAACCAGTATTCAGCCACATTTGGGGCTACTTCAGATATGCCCCTGAAGACCTCCGCTCCGTTAGCCCGAAGTCGCTCAGAAATGGATCCCCTATTCACAGTCCCAGTACTAGCTCCAGCAACCCTCTCTACAACCCTTAACATTGCCTAGAACAAAGCATCGTCCCCTGCAACCTGATCATACGGCCCATTCTCAGCTACCAGTGGTGGTTGTGCCTCATCAGCTGGCATATGTCCCGAAGATGAGGACCCAACTTGCACACTACCTCGGCCATGTCCACGACCTCATCCACGAGCTACCTTTGTACTCATATCAAGTTATCTAATTACGAATTTTATAGAATTAGTTTAGTATTTCAGTGTTTATTACAAATGTCTTATGCACAGATAGTGTTTCAGAGTTTGTTTTTGCGGAATCGTAGCCTAGCTACAGTCTCAATCTTCTAGGGTTTAGTTTCCCTACTGTCTCAGTCTCTATAGTTTCAGTATAACTCTAACTACAGTATCATAGTAGAGTCTCAGTACTATCTTCAGTCATATTTTAGTACAGTACAGTATAGGAAGAATAAATACTTACAGACTTGGTGCCAGGGATTCAGTGTGCCACTCTTCAGAAACCAAATTTCAGAAAGCCCAATTTTCTATAGAAACTAAACTTTGTTTTTAAAATGAAACCTTAGGTGTTTACTAAAATATGGATAACTTGGAGAAAATCAATTGCAAAAGGGTTTCCTTAAGAAATTACCCAAAACCAATTTGAAAATACCTTTTTGGGTCTTTATTTAAAATCATGAGACAAACTTTTTGGACCCGTTCCATAGTCGAGTTGTTGCAACTAGGCTCTGATACCACTAAATGTAACACCCCAAACCTGGCCCAGACGTTATGGCCAAGTCTGGTGTGTCACATCGACGAGGATTGGAAACACCTTCTTTTGTTATTACGATTAGGGTGAGTTTGCAAAACTGTTATTTAGAAGTTTGGAAAGAAAACCAGGTTTTGAATTTGTGACCGTCTTATCCATTATCGTCTTAGAGTTTGTTTTATTCCAAGGCCTTGTTTGACTTTAAGTTATCCATTTGATACTTGTGTTATATCTTGAAAACGTTGTTTAAATTTTATACAAAAACCCGCGCAGCCTAAGTCTATCCATTTTAAGCAAGTCATAAGTAAAGAAATAAAACCCCAAATAAAAATACTTAGAAGTAGCCTTATTACAAAACAGGAACCGAAAAGAAGATAATTTTAACTAAAATACTGAAAACAAAATAATTTAAGAAAGATTAACCGAACGCAGCCCACATGGCCACTCTGAATCCCTCTAGCTCCAAGTCTACTAGTTTAGGGCTCACCTGCATAGATGAAAGGAAAGAGGGTGAGTTTGGAAAACTCAGTGTGTAAAGTAAACCCAACTAGAGCCCAAATCAGTTCAAGCTTACTAGGCCTAAGCCCTATCCAGTTTCAGTATTAACTGGGCCTGAGCCCTATTCAATCCACACTATCACATAATAAACCGATAAGTAATAGCAATAAATCCTTTTAGTCCCAATCGACAGCCTCCCTATGCACGTAGGGGTTTTCGGCTTTTCTTGAACCACAAGTTACTTGAATGGATAGGGAATCCGAGGACTTACCGAAGATCTACTTGATAAAGAATGTTGCCAATCCTTTTCTAACTTAGATCTGACACAGGTCTAGCCTCAAGACACGAGTAGAGAATAGATCTAAGAGATCTAGAGGTTCAATTGCCGAATTACTTTGGATGTGGAGGTTTTGGCTTTTATGTGAGAAGAAGAAGAAGATTCGAACTATGGGTTGGAGAAGTAATGTCGACAGAGGTGGGAATATGATGAGATTCGATTAACTGGATTAAATGAGGAATGAGGTTTCGGCTAATAGGAAAAATTGACACAGGCTTGTATCTAGGAATTTACACTCTTATGGAAATCGGTCAAGAAGAATTTGGCTAGAAGAGATTCAAGTTTAACCTTGAAGCAATCAGCTAAATGAGGTTTAAGGGGATCAATGAAGAAAAAGAAGAAGAGAAGAAGGGAAAGAAAGAAAGAATGAAGAGAGTAGGTTTGGCTAGAGGGAAGAAATCGGCAACGGAGAAGCTTAAGGTATAAATTTTCGGCTTTTAGATCCTATGAGCAAAGAAGAAGAGGAAAAAAAAATTAAAAATGCTCTTCAACCTAAACCTATTCGGCACTAGAGAAAATAACAAGCAACCAAATGCCGAAAAATAACACAAGAAGTCGGCACACCACCCTAATTGCCGAAATTGCAAACTCCTAGAGCCCTAGCCGAATGTGCTAGCCCAAAGTCCCTTGGCCGGCCACCTCTTGCTCCAATTTGAAATCCCTAAATTTAATCCTCCTTATCCTCCTTGATTCAATCTCATGAGCAACCCAAACTCTTTCCAATAGAGTTTCACTTGAAGTCTGTAACACCCTGAATTTGGGTCTAGAAGAATTGGGTTTTGAAGTCTGGGTTGAATAAATGGAAACCTGAGTAATTGAGAAGTTTTAAATATTATCGTTTAAAAAAAATTTATTTTGAATTACTATTAGAAAATTCTTACTAAATTTATTATTACTGATATTTTAAATTCTTACTGTATCTATTGATGTTTTTAAATTTCTATGAAAATGATAAATTATTATTTTTTTATAATTATTGTTGTTAATTTAATGTTTGAATTAAATTATCAAACATTTTTACTGTATTTATATTTTTACTAATTTATGGAAATTATAATTATTATTATGAGATAAAATTTTTTACTGTATTTGAAAAAAATTATTATTATTATTTACGGTATTAATATTTGAAATTTTTATTAGATCAAAATATATTTATTATTATTGATATTATTATTATTATTATTTTTATTTAAAAAATATATGTATAATATTTGGTGTTTAAACTCTACTAAAATAATAAGAATAAAAAGAAATTGTTTTAATTTTTCTTAATAGAGGAATCTGGGCATAAGGGTTGTTAAAGAGTTGGGTTAAAACAGGACATAAAGAGGAGATTGGCCCAGTGGTTAGGCGTATTAAGCAGTAGGAAGGGAGCAGAGGTTCGACTCCCAGCATGCGCACAGGTGGGTTTTATTTTTATTTAGTAAGCAGGGTTGCGGCTAGATAAGGTTTAAGTAAAGTTGCGAGCAGAGACTAACACAGTGAGCGCCTTGGGCGCAGTGGCAGCAGCGCGTTAGAAGGATCGAGGGGGGGCGCGAGTTCGAGTCCAAGCGCTGGCGGAATTTTGATTTCTTTTTAAAGAAGCGGGAACTGCAGTAGGTAAGGTTTAAATTTAAACGTAACGCTAGTATATCAAAGAAGAACGCATGTCCTAGTGGCCAGCAGCGTGCTGGGCAACCTGGAGGTCCCAGGTTTGAGCTTGGGCGCGCGCGAGAGGATGCTCCTTTTTGCTGTACGCGCGCGAGAGGAGACGTGCTGGGCTGGACGACCGTGGCAGCGAGCCGTGCAGGAGTGAGCTTCTAAGCAGCAGATTCAAGCGATGGGGCTACTATCAAACGGTGGAAAAGTTTGAATCCCATTCAAACTTTTGTTTTTGTTTTATTTAGCTAAAATTAAGGGATTGAAAGTAATTCAAATCAGTTTTGAATTCGGTAGGTAGAAAATTAAGGAGCAAGGCATGGTATTTGAAATTGGGAGGAAATCTGTTATATATTTTTTTTATGCCAAAATACCATCGGCATTAGGCAATTAAAGTACCGAAAGAGTTCTCAAATTTTGGCATTATGGGGTTGCTCTTCTCTTGACTTTGTAGGAATCGGTTTTGTGTTCTTATTATTATTTTTTCTTTTCACAAACCTTTTACCCTTGTTTTTGTTCTTTCTTATATTTTTCCCCTTTTGATTTTCTTTCCCAAAAGGCCGAAACCCCATTCTTTTACTTAGTCATATCGGGATCGTTCCTTTTTATTTTATCTTCTTCTTTGTTGCATCCAAAGTCGAAAACATCATGTTCATAGGGATTTGGTAGCCGAATTTATAGATCCTTTAAGTTCACTCTTTGCTCGAATTTAGAGGCTGGATTTGCATTGGAATCGAGATAAGAATCGTTTTGGTTGAAAGAGCCTGTGGTAAGTATTCGAAATCGTTTATTTTTATTTGAGTTTGTAGAAAAGCTGAATAACCCCTAATCACTTAGGGAGGCTATCATTATAGACTAAAAGGGTTTTATTTGTGTTATATCATTCTAGTATGAGAAGGCGGAATAAAGGCTGTCGATCAAAGAGATTTGGAAGGCTAGGACCATTTAGGTGACGGATTTAGACGTAGTCATCAGTTTTGGCAAAGGTAAGCAAGTTAGGCCATTTAAGGAGGTTGGCCGAATATGTATGTTGGGATTTTAGTGATTATTCGATTTGGTTTTTAGATATTAATGTGATTTAAACGAATATAGGATTGAGTTGGAGCAGATTTCGTCATCGTTCTTCGTAATCAGGTGTGTAACTTACCCCTTGTAGTAGCTTAGATTAATGTCGGCTGAAAAGCCGAAATGCCGAATCCCGGCATCGTTAAATTTCTGGTAACGAGATAAACAGTGAATAGGTTAGAATACAATGGGCTTGGTTAACGAAATCGATGGAACAGGTAAGATTACGATTTTGAGTATGTTGGTAAGTTGGGCCTCGATGGGCTGAATTAGGCCCAATGGGCTTACGGGCCCATTTGGAGTAAAAATTGCTAAAACAGAATTGTGATAAATGTATGATTAACCCAGATAGAACGATAGTAGTATTTAGGCTAGATGGACTTAGAAGGCTAAATCGGTACTCGTTAGGCCCATTAGGGGTTTTGGGCTCAATAACTCGATGTTGCTAAAATAGGCTAAAAATTTCTGTTTTAATACTCCGGAATGTTGAATAAGTATGAAAAACCCTAATAAGTGTTAAAATTACGTAATTACCCTTATAGCTTAAAAATGACTATTTTACCCCTAGGTAGAAATGACCATTATACCCCTAGGGTTGTAAAATAATTATGTTGATTGTGATATTGATATTTTTCATGAAATGATATGATATGCACATGATATGCACATGATATGCTACGATATGTATACGATATGCCATGTTATAATCATTACATGCATGGGTTGGGTTTATATGATTGGAGGAAGTGTTAAAGGGCTTTGCCCCAGTATACCGAAAAGGGCTTTTGCCCCAGTTTACCGAAAAGGGCTTTTGCCCCAGTTATTAAAAGAGGTTGGCCTCCAGTTATATGATAAAGCAGCCATGCTGCCAGTGGAGAGTTTGGTTGGGTGGGTTGAGTTATTCCCCACATGGAGAGCTTGGTTGGTACGGGTGGAGAGTAGCGGATGGTGGGTTGAGTAGTCTCCCCAACTAGGCTTTGCATACATACATTGACATTACATGTGATATTGAAATGGGCTTTGCACACATACACTGATATTATATAATGGGCCTTTGGGCCATACCGTTTATAGAAAAAGGCTTCGGCCCAGTGAATTGATTTATGAAAAAGGCTAAGGCCCAGTAACCGATATTTGAAAAGGGCTTCGGCCCAGTTATATGTTGAGACTGATTTGGGGGCTTAGGCCTAGTATGCTGATATTGATTTGGGCTCTGTAAGTGGCTTGTTGCACACTGAGTTTTCCAAACTCACCCTTTTTCCTTCCATCCTTGCAGGTGAGCCTTAGATTGGTGGACTTGGAGCTGGGAGGGATTCAGAGTGGCCACATGGACTGGACTATTGGATTTCTAATTAAGTTACCTATTTGAATTTAGATTTAATTATTTATTTCTGGTTTTGGGTTGTAAAAAGGGCCTCTTTAATTATTTTTATTTTGGGTTTTCATTCTTTACTTATTTAAATTGGTTTTAGCTTACGTAGGATATTATTTAAATCAAGTTGAAAATAAATGATTTTAAGACGTGATTTTTATAAAAGTTACTTGTTTGCAAAATCACACAATAACCAAGCAAAGCTTCCGCAATTTTAAATGATCTTGTAGATAAATATTTCAAATAGTTAAAGTGTGGCAATGGTAGTGTGCATGTCTAGGAGTGGATCCAAGAAGAGCTTGGCACTTAAGCAGTCTATTCGACTCACCTCCTCTTTTCTGGAATCCTACCTGGTGCCCAGCTTCCATTCACTTTAAGCCTTAACGAAAAAGGTCAAATTTCTTTGATACTTAAACCGTTTTCAAGATAACATGTTTTATAAAGGTTACGAATCTGATTTTTTTTATATATTGGATCTGTCTTTAAAATAATAGGTTTTTGCAAACTACAAGGGTGTATAAGCTTTCATAAAACTTTTACAAAGGTTTTAACGATGTTTGCAAAGGGATGATTATTTCAATGAATCACGTTTTGGAAAAAGACAAGCTAAGGTTTTATACAAGTTTAATGGTAAGAGTTTTTAAAAAACTTCAAGGGTTTTCAATGAAAGCACGATTTTCGAAAAACACTTCAATGTGACACATCAGACTTGGCCGTAACGTCCAGGCCGGGTTTGGGGTGTTACAAAGTCCATCACATGACTTGCACATGCAGTAAAAATAAAATACTACACTGCTAATCATGAGATTTGAACCTAAGTCCTTGCATAGCCTCCACATGCCACCCTTGTCCTCAAAGTGGCGCTGCACTACCACTCTACCACTGACTCTTTTTGTGTCTTAAATTACTCACTTTTTTCTTAAAAGCCCACATACTCAAGACCCCTTCTCTTTAAGTCCAAAATTTAAAAATTCTATCGGGTTTTAACTTAGGCTTAGGCCTTCTAAAGGCCCACTAACACACTCAAAGCATAAATTTCATAACTAGACAACAAAATTTTATGTTCAAACCAAAATCGCAAAAATCCCCAAAAATCTCGAAAATTAGGGCGTTACAGGCATTACCGGACATGTAACACAGATTGGAATAGTATAATATCAACATAATCTAAAAACATTTTCAAACATTCACAATAAATTCACACTTTAATCAACCATATAAAACTATATATTCATAACTTAGGGATCAAACTGAAAATATATAAAAGAATTGAGAAAACTTAAGAAAATTTTCGAATTTGGGTCACACGGCTGTGTACCTAGGCCGTGCACCTCACACAGCTACCAGACACGCCCATCTGTCCAGGCTGTGGCAAAACAGGGCATACATACTGACTTGAGCGCACGGGTACCAGACACGACCGTGTGTCTAACTCGTGTGGCATCTTGGCCATTTCAATTACAATATATGGGTCACATGGTTGAGTCACACGCCTGTGTGCTCTGACCGTATGGCATGAAATAGGCTTGGTAGAAGCCATTTTCATACCTCAAATGTTCTTGTACCTACAAATAATACTTTACAACATTCAATATACTAATTGAGCAACGAATTCAACAAAAAGAAAACAAGTGCATTTATACCAACCTATAATCAATCAATGTCATGCCAATTTGCATCAACCAAACATGTACCAAATAAGCCATTGGCATACCTATTTCAACTAACCAAAACATTTCAATAAAGACACCTATCAAATATCCACATTGAAACCTCACCTATGCCATATACCATTCATCCAAAATATCATATAAAGAGCATAACATATAATGCATTCATGAAAAGCTAACCATTATCATTTCAAGCCATATCTCATAGCTTGAATAAGTGCCCAAAATCATACCACATTCATTAACATAGTTACCATACACAATAGCTTATAAATTAGCCTATACATACCATATTTACCACATTTACAAAGATTCAAAAGTACCAAAAGCTTGAGTGGATAGTGTGATTGCAATCTCTGACTTGTCCAAAATCGAGTTAGCTTCTGAATCTATAAAACACGGGAAAAATAAATAGAGTAAGCTTTAAAAGCTTAGTAAGCCCATATAATATAGAATTTAACTTACTGAATCAACATTTAAAGTGCAAAAACAATGTAACCAAACCAAGTCATGTGTCATCAATGCCTATTCAATCATCATACACATGTTAGTCATATAACAAACATGTATTCATCCATTTCAAAGATGATTCAAGCATATAATATCCACGTAACCATATTTCATGTATTGACTCATTCAATTATCAAATAATCTTATAACATATAAGCATATAACCATGTAACCACTATTCTATACACATCATATATTTCATAACATATAAATCATGTAACATATCTTGTAAGCATATACTTGTAACATGATATTCATGTAAATTGTACCTTGTCTAACATATCATATGAATCATGTATCATGTATCATTTATCTTGTGACCATGAAATTCTTATATCATTTATAACTTGTATTTCATACACACACATATATATATATATATATATATCGATATTTGCCTGTTGAACCTTTGGAAACATCGAGGGATACTCGGGTGATACATACACAGTGTACATATATAACCTGTAAAATTTGTCAATTCTTCGTGTATGCTCTTTCGAGCTATGTATGATATGCTCCTCCTGAGCTGGTAATGGTAAGCCTAAAGGTTGGACATGTAATCCCGAAGGATGAATGGCAAGTCCGAAGACTAAACAGTAAGCCCGAAGGCTAAACATTTAATCCCGAAGGATAAACGGTAAGTCTAAAGACTAAACATGTAGCTCATGAGCTGTGGTGAGTCCGCAACAAATGCAAGAACTCAACCACCTTGTAGCCCTAGTGGCATGTCACTTGTATCCTACGACTTTCTACTGTTCGAACGGGACTCGGTAATTAAATTGGACATATAACTCATATGCATTTCAATACATTATTTCATATATATACAATATGTAATTCAACATATATTTAATAGGCAAACTTGATTCCATAGTTCATTGAACATTCAAATAACATGAAAACATCAATTATAAACATTATACAAGTTTAATTCTAATTATATGATCTTACCTCGATTTAAGTCGTATATCCAAAACCTAATCGTCTACCTTCCGTTTCCCCTGATCAAGTTCCGGGATTTGTTTGTCTTGATCTATATTAATCAAATTTAACTTAATTATTCATTAACACATTCAATTTAGTCCAAAGACATGTATTTTAGCCATTTTGCAATATAACCCTTGTATTTTCATGCTTTGACAATTTAGTCCTAAATTCTCAAAATAATAAAATACACACTTTTAGTTAAAATTCACTATGGCCGGTTTCTCCTATAGTCCTTATAAGCCTATATCTTTCATTTATTCACATTTCTAACTACAAAATTTCTACCTTTTTCAATTTAATCCCTAATTCACATTTTTATCAAAAATTACTTTATAAAACTTGTATATCCATAAACAACCATCAATAATTTATCAAGAAATATCAAAATAAAGATGTATTCATCAATGGCACATTTTAAAAACATAACCAAATTCAGAAATTGAGGTAGGGGCTAGTTAATATACTTAGCAACGATCTCAAAAACGTATAAATCATCAAAAACTGATCAAGAACCGTACCTTAATTACTAAATAAGGCTTAGCCGAAAGTGGGGTATAGAAATGGCTTTCTTTCCTTAGTATTTTGGTGGAAGATGAAGAAATAAAACATGAAAATGAATTTGGTTATAAACTAATTACCAAATTAACCATATTATAAAACCTTGAAAATCCACTATTTCATGTGCTTAACCATCCACACAGCTTAATAAAGGAAATTTTCACTTTAAGGACTTCCATTTATAAAGCCATAGCCATTTAAGTCATTTTACTAATAGAACTTAAGTTTCCCGGCAACCACACGAGCGTGCGAACACTTGTGTGGAGATACCGATACGACAACTGGGGCCAAGGGAGCAATCTCATAGTCTCAGGCCACTTTTTGGCCAACTGGGCCAAAATGGGCTAAATGGGCCTGATAGGCTCATGGGCCCAAATCGGCAAAATTGATATGTGCTAGTAAGTGAAAAGCTGGTAAGTTGGTTGAATGTTTTGAATATGATTGGGCCTAATGGGCCGGATATTTGTGATTGGGCCTAAAGGGCCAAATAGATATGATTGGGCCTGGTGGGCCATATGAATTTAGGAAAGTATGTGGACTTGTTAGGGTTTTATAATTGACTTTAGGCCTAGTTCTGATGAATTCTTAAGTAGCATAAAACTTAATTGATTAATCAAGCATGTCTGTGGACAAGTCGCAAGGTTAGAGTGTGGCAGTGGGTATATGCATGTCTAGTATTTGATCTGGGAAGAGCTTGGTACTTAAGCGGTCTTAATGACCCACCTCTTCTGCTCTGGAATCCTATCTGGTGCATAGTGTCTATTCACTTTAGCCAACAAAGACTTGTTGACGGGCCAAAGTTCGTTAAAACCCGTACTGTTAAGAATTACTGAAATACCCCTGTAAGGTAAGAATTGTCGAAATACCCTTGTAAGGTAGGATTATCGAAATATCCCTGTAGGGTAGGATTACTAAAATACCCCTGTAGGGTAGAAGTATCGAATGAAGTAACTGAGATGCACTCATTGTATTAAGGACTAAAATACCCCTAGGTGCTTAATGTGTGGAAATGAGTATGTTGCATTCATAAGATGTATGTTGCATTTGGGTGGGTTTGATGCTACGGAAGAAGATATATGAGGATTGTATAGTCGCTAGACGACTGTGGATCCACTGGTGGCTTTAAGCCATTATATGATTAGCAGCTTTGCTGCAACGATTGAATAGTGCCGTGACCGGTGCTACCATTGGAGTGTAACAATGGGTGGGTTGATATTTATATCCCCACAGGAGTGTAGGGTTGGAAGGGAAAATGGAGTGCAGGGTTGGATTTGGATGGGAGCATTACATACATGTGATACTGATGTGATATGGGTTAAGGCCCAACTGAGGTTAATGTGGGCTAAGGCCCAAGACCACTTATATTGATAGGGCTTAGGCCCAATGTGTTAATTGCTTGTTGATTTGATTATCGAGGGTTGTGCACACTAAGTTTTGAAACTCACGCCCCCTTTTATGTTTTTTTTCAAGAGACCCTCAGTAGGTGGCTCGACGTAGGAGAAGACTCGGAGGTGGCCACACTGCAAGTTAATTAGAATTTTAAATAGTTTCAAAATTTACTTTATCTTTGATTATTTCTTTTTAGTTGGGATGTAATAAGGCCTATCATCTCTGGTATGAATGTAAATTGAGATTGTTTTTTTATGTTTGCTATTGAATAATGGGTTTTCTTAAAACATAAACATGTTTTCTAAATCAACATCATTAAATTATTATTTTTCTTGAACATGGGCTTTTCTCCCAAAATTTAAGTTTTTAACTAACTGACCTAAACTTTTAAATTAAGCAAAGGTTCAAATAGACTTCATCATTAAACATTTTTTTA
Organism: Gossypium stocksii; assembly: GCA_020496765.1. Lineage (NCBI taxonomy): Eukaryota > Viridiplantae > Streptophyta > Magnoliopsida > Malvales > Malvaceae > Gossypium > Gossypium stocksii. The sequence continues at coordinate 59,020,092 of CM035626.1, forward strand.
AGTCTTTCAATGTATCGGATTGGTGCGAGTTACCTTGCTATGTGACACCACTCGATTCGGCTAGAACTTCTGGGCTGAGTTTAGGGTGTTACAAATAAACAACGACATATCGTACAATATGAAAATCTCAAAGACATACAATACAATTAATTTTCTCGAGCAAGTAATTAATAATGAGTTGACTTCGTTCATGTTTCCATAATTACCCAGATTAAATCTTTCCTTTTCAGGGCTAATGGCAATCCTGACACAAGTGCAAACATCTTCCCAATTGCACTCAGGAATCATAAGAGGCTGTAGTAAACTTGACAGAACTTGATGTTCGACTTTTATTTGCTAACATACCAATATCTCAATACAAACTCATATATTTCTCATTTCACTCCCGGCTACCAGTAACTTTGTTTCAAGTCATTATACATTCTTTTGCCTCCTATATATATTGAATAAATGCTATTATGGGCTTCCTGTAAAATATCTCTCTTAAACTCAGAATTGTTTAATACACAAATCTGACTTTGGAAATGCAAACTATCATTACTACTAACACTGAAATCAATAGTCTGACCATTTTGAATCTGCTCCCATTTAGCTAACCAATTTGGATCGTTTCCTTGCAAATCTCAAATCTATTGAAGAAGTAACAGTTTAACATTTTAGCTTAGTGACAATAGAACCATTAAATTTTCAAATTAGGTGAATATTCATAGTTTTTAGAGATTTATGACTCAATAAATCAATCGTCATATCAACTTTTACTCGGATGATAAGCGATGGTCAAATCATAATCTTTCAATAACTCTAGACATTTATACTATCTCAGACTAAATTTTGGAACCTATGTTAACATAGCTTTCAACTGGTCAAAACTCTGCTGACATTTATTCCATCAAGCAAAACTGACTTTTATCTACAACAACCTCATCAATGATAGAGCTATCATAAAAAATCCCTTGAACAAATCATCTGTAATATACAATAAATCCTATAGAACTACACACTTTTATAATAATTCCCTGTGATTCCTGAGTTTGTAATTATCAGGACTTTATTCGATGTAACACAAACAATTTCAGTGGTTATCAAGAGATCTAGAAAAGCTTACTTCTGAAAATTAGATTCATATTTATTGATCTTTCCAGACATTTGTTTCTATCGTAAAATCTGTAACACTGTTTTCTGTTGCTGATCATGTTCAATTTCATTCCTTGCATAGATTGAATATCATCGATAATATATTAACAATTATACTCAAATATAGCTAGCAAATTCTGTCCATTATATTTATAAAGCAACTGAGCGATCGATAATCTAAGCAGTGCAATCAGAATCTCACATTGTTATATCAATTCTGTAAAATAATCTTCGATAGATCTATCTCATAACTCTAAACTGACAACCACCTGGTCAAAAATCAATATTCAAAATACAATAGTCCCCCTTTTACTAAATAAATAAGTCATCTCTATAAAATAACAAATACTAGTTCTTCATGGTGTCTCTGATATGCTATCTGTAATCATTATACAATTCTCATAGCCCTGTGTTTCTTTTTCATAAATACAATATAGTTTTACTAGATTACACACTCAGTCATTTAAAACCTTTGCCAATCAACTCTTTCAACTGCTCCTTTAACTCTTTTAATTCGGTCAGAGCCATTTTATATGAACTGGAAATAGATCGTTTTTCAGTGGTATCAAAAACAGTGGTTTTGAGACCACAAATCCAATGAGTGATTTCATAAATATTATAATTTAATATTTAGTAGTCAAATATAGTGTTATATTCAATCTTGATTTGATAATTTTGGCTAATTGAACGGATAGTTAAGTACAAATGGTTTGTCCCTAAAGTTAAGTGGTTTTCAAAGATAAGGTATTTGAACATCGTTTCTGTAAACCAAGCCTATAAATATTTATATTTACGGAGTTATGATATAGGTGTATTAAAAATTGGGTTGGAAATTTTAGTGATTTGATAGTTAATTAATGAAAAAAGGACTAAATCATAAAAATTGCAAAAGGCAATAGCTATGAGTTTTAATGTGCAAACTGAATATAAAAGCTTATTTAAATGGTCTAATATGGAAATTTATCCATATTTATGTTAGTGGCCGGTTGGACATTAGCTTATATTAATATATATGTTTTTATTTATTAAATTAAGGTTAATAATAAAATAAATAAAACTTAAAAACACAAAAGAAAAGCATGTTCTCTTTCATTTTTTAACTTTCTTCCATCGAAACTCTAGGGTTTCAACCTTGAAGCTTCTACCTTGTTTGTATTCATGCATGGTAAGCCTTTGTTAATCCATTTTTCGTAAATTTTATGTTTTTGAGATTGTTGCAGCTTAATATAGCTAACCCAGGGACTAATTTGTGAACTTGTCAAATGTTTTGAATCCTTCCATTGATGAATTTGATGTCTTTAGATGTTAAATGGTTGAGTTTGAAGAGTTGTTTTGATTTAAGACTATTTTATAAAGGGAATTTGGTTAACTTTAAGCTTAGGGACTAACATGATAAAATAAGAAATTTAGCATGAAATTCTTATAAAATTTGAATAATTATGGGCTATATGAGGGTTATAGGGAATTTGACTGGGTTAGATTTGGTGTAATTATGATAAATGTGTAAATTTCAGGTTTAGGGATTAAATTGAAAAAAAGTAAAAGTTTAGGGTAAAAATATAAAATGTTAGTAATGGGTCAAATACATGGATTTAAATATTTTAAGGTATTTTAATTGGTTAATTAAGTTAAATTATTATATATAGATAAAAAAATGGATCAATCGATTGATAACCGAGGGAAAGGAAAAGTCGTCGAGTGATCTTGTATGGTTGTATAATCAACATGGTTACCTGATGTAAGACTTGGGAATAGAAATAAGGGATTGAATTGAATTGTAATGCATACATACATGGCTGAATTGAATTATGTACTCTTTGGGAGGTATGTCATGAAGTTAATCTTGGTATAAATTGATAAGTATGAAATGATGATAGAATACATGTTAAGGCCCGTGTGAACTCAGTGAATAACTAGGATACAAATGGCATGTCCTTAGGGTGTTCAAGGCACTAGGTGCCAATGATTATAGTTTCCAGGTACGCTTTTCGGTGATATATTCCTAGGTACTATGTACCGGTGTCACATTTTCCAGGTAGTATGTGCCAGTGACATATTTCTAGGTATTATGTATTGGTGGTAGATACCATATCGATGGCTAAAATCTAGCATTTGTTGTAGTTTCTTGTCAGCTTGTGTGAGCATCATTGTGTATTGGTTAATGTCCTATTCATCAGATTGTGTGAACATTATTTCCCTTTGCATCTGAAGTTAATTTACTATAGTTCTTCGAGCAAAGTAGTTAATGAAATTATTAGGAATGAGATTTTATAGCATGAAAGGTTTTTTTTATTGCTAATAGTGATATGGTATGTGTAACACCCCTTACTCGTATTCGACTCCGGAACAGGGTACGAGGCATTACCTCACTAAAGTGCGTGTAAATTTTTCAATCTTAAACCATTGAAATATGTCCCAATTTAAAATTTTTTCAAACATTGCCCTACGGTCCTTCTTATGGGCCTACGAGGCCTCAAACATGATCTTGAAACAATCAGGAATCGTTTCGGGCACTTAGAAAACTTTCAAGAAATTCTACTAAAAATAGGGCACATGCCCGTGTGGCCTCATGACATGGCCGTGCTAATGGCCCTTGTATCTTACACAGCCTAAGTAATCTCAAGACACGCCCGTGCCCCTTGTCTATGTGAATTTATTCTCTAACACTGAACCTACAGGGGTTTTCACACAGCTGGGCACACGAGCGTGTGCCCAGCTCGTGTCCCTCACATGGCCATGACACACTCGTGTCGCAGCCCGTGTGTAAAAACCTTGACATTCTGTTTCTGACGTCAGTAGAGACACAGCCATGGCACATGCTCGTGTGCCCAGCCCGTGTCACTTACACGGCCATGACACGCCTGTGTCTCAGCCCGTGTGCTAAAACCTGGGTATTCTATTTCTGACATCAGTGATCTCATTGCTCTGACACACGACCATGTCTCGGTCGTGTCCCATACACAGTTAAGACATACAACCGTGTCTCATGTCTGTGTTGAACACTAATGGGCATTTAATTCTATCCATGCAAGGTGTAGGGGACACACAACCTAGTCACACGCCCGTAGGCTAGCCGTGTGTCACACGCGGCTTAGGTACACACCCGTGTGCCTACCCGTACGGACCAAAAATAGGGTATTTAGAAAGCCTCTTTGCCACCCTGAATCAAGACCAATTACAACCCAACATTTTCATATCAAAATTCCTCATTGGTATGCATCTAAATGACTACAACTATGCCTTTATCCAACAACCACAATTCACATCTTGTGCATGCTCAATTACTCTAAACAACTATCCGCAAATTTCCATGAACTCATTCTCATTTCATTAAAATGACTATAATAATTTTGGGCAATTCCAATGGCCATTTACAAAATGAACTTTATAAATAAATGGCCAACACAATTGGCTAACTAAAGTATCTTACACAAACATGACCAAACAACCTATACATGCCATTACTCAAAAACACAAAACATAACTATACCGAGAGCTTCAGTTGATAGTGTGTACAATGCCTCTGAGGTCCTTGGATCCTCGAATTTATTTAGGCGACTCTATATGAAAATGGAAAGGAGAGGGGTAAGCAATAAGCTTAGTAAGTTATAGGCAAATAATTAACAACAATATTACCATTCTAAGTTATATTCTTAACACATCATGACTCATGTATGAAATAAAGAGTGACCATAACAGGACTTACTCGTTTCCAACCTTTATTACTCATACAACATAATATTGAGCTCACAATTCATACAATTCATTTAAGCACCTGCACCACTTGTAAAAATCATCATAACATCTCTCAAACTTAACATTAACTAAGATTTCGTGTTGAACTATTTAGGATACGAAAGGATATTAAATAAGCCTTCAACATAGGGTATCGAGCCGATGCCATGTCCCAGACATGGTCTTACACTAGCTCACATAGCAAGTCAATGCCATGTCCCAGACAGGTCTTACACTGGCCCTCATCTATCAGTGCCAATGCCATGCCCCAGACAGGTCTTACACTGACACGCAACAAGCTAACACCATGTCCCAGATAGGTCTTACACTAGCTTGTACATCTCGAGGCTGATGCAAGTCCCAAACATGTCTTACACTAGCTCTCGTCTCAAAGCCGATGCATGTCCCAGATATGTCTTAAATTGGCTCTCGTAATGTGCCAGATGCATGTCCCAGACATGTCTTACACTAGCACACACATTACCCAATGTCATGGTAAGAATATCCAATTCTATCCCAAATGTTCAACCGAGCTCTATTATACATGTTCTCATAAATTCATGGCTACAAGTCATTATTCACTAATTCATGCTTGAATAAACGTTCTCTTACATAGCTCAATTCATAATGCATTATTTTATGACCAACAATGTTTTCATACATGAAATTTAGTAATGTCGCATTATTTACCTACAACTTACCTTGGTATACAAAAATGAAGATGACGATTTGTTTTAATCACTTTGCTTGGCCTTCCCCTGGTCTAGGTTCGGATTTGGTAAATCTTGATCTATAACAATTAAAATTTACTAATTTAATCACCAATTAAAACTAAGCAATCCAAAATTCACAATTTGACAAAATGACCATTTTGCCCCTAAACTTTGGCAAAATGACCATTTTACCCTTAGGCTCGAAAATTAATTTTTTATCGAATTTCCTTATTAGTCATGCCTAACCAAACTCTTTTCACTCTTATGGCAGTCCAAAATTCTCATTATTTCATACACTTACCTTTTGTTTTACAACTTTACAACTAAGTCCAATTTAGGTGTTTTCCATGAACACCCTTTTACAAAAGTTCTTGATTTAACAACTAGGACTCATTTTCTTCCATAAAAACCCAGCAAAAAAACTCTTATTCAATCATGGCAACAGTTCTAATTTTCAACCATTTTGCACAATACACCCCTCAAAGGGTAGCTCATGCTACAAGGGTTCCAAAAATGTAAAAACATTCAAGAAAAGCCTTAGAAATCACTTACTAATGAGTGCTAAATGTTGTTGCAATTTTTGAAGCTTTCAAACCCCTATTTTAGCTAATAAAATCGGTAAGGAAGAAGAAGAAATGATGCAAAAGTGAAGGCTAGGCCATTAGGCACTATTTTATCAAAGTTAAGTCACCTAACTTTGACTTTCTTCTTCTCTTGTCTCAATTTTCACTCCTTGGCCGGCCATGCTATTTAAAATAAAACCTTCAAATTTTTGCTCCATGGACAATTAACACTACATACTAGCAAAATCAAACTTTTGCCCTTTATGCGATTTAGTCATTTTTTGCGATTAGGCCCTCAATCGCGTAAATTAATTCACCAAAATTTTTATGCATACTTATAAAAATACTAAAACACATAAATTAAAACTAAAATAATTGTCTTAAACCTTGGGAAGTGATTTCGAAATCACTATTCTGGCTAAGCCCAATTTCGAGCTGTTACAGTATGTGAATTGTATTGTTTTGAGAATATGAAAATGTTATGCACTTAAGTCTAACCATTTGGAATGTTAGGAAGAATTGAAACCTGAAAAGTATTGATAAATTTAATGTCAGTTTGAATTACTTTGCTTTAAATGTTAGGAATTTAAAGTTTAATTATATGGACTTACTAAGCTTTAAGTAAGCTTAGCTCGTTTCATTTTCTTCCTTGTAGATTGTAAGATTCGTGTTGTCGATTGGAACGTTGTTGGAGATCACACTATCTTTCAGATTTTTTGGTAGTTATTTATTCATTTTGGCCCGGTTATAAGTGGTATGTAAATAACTTAACTAGGTTATGATTGCCTTGTAATATTTACCCTCATTAAAGCCTCGATCGATACAATATGGGTTCTGCTAAAGTGAAGTACATGTATCTAATTTGGTCAAATGCGAAGAATAAGCAAGTGATATTCACTGATTATCATATTGGTCTATAACTTAACTAGGTTACTCTAATAGGTTTAGATGCCTAGAGGAGAAAGATTTAGATAAATCATGAGATGATTGGAACAAAACAGAGAAGTTACATGTGATGTAATTAGCAAGTGTTGCTTACCTAAATAACCATAATCTTGAGAGTAAAGCCAAAGCTTACTTAAGAAGAGGTGAAATATGGATTTTTACCCACTAGAAAACTTTAGAGAAAGTCTTTTCAAAATTAAAACGTGAAGGTTATTAATTTTGAATAAAAAAGTGGAACATCATTTAATAAAGTCCTTTTAATGATTATAACAAACTAGGTAAATGTACTCATGATCATATTTTATTATTGTAGATTAATTATGGAAAACAGCACAAATTCTTTATCATTGCGATCGGTCCTTGGGAAGGACAAGTTGAATGGCTTGTACTTCCTTGATTGATTCTATAACTTGAGGATTGTTCCCAAACAAGAACAAAAATTATATGTCATCGAAGAACCCGTTCCTTATGAATTAGTAGCTAATGCCTCTAGAGCTGACAAGGATGCTTATAAGAAGCATCTTATGACATTTTAGACATAGGATGTCTAATGCTTGCCACCATGACTCTTGAGCTTCAAAAGTAACATGAGGATATGGTTGCCTATGATATGATCCAGCACCGTAAGGAATTATATGAGCGGCAAGCACATTAAGAGAGGTATGAGACCCTTAAAGCTTTGTTTCGATGCAAAATGGTGTAGTGAACTCTTGTGGGAACTCATGTTCTCAAGATGATAGGCTATATTGAAAGTCTTGAAAAACTAGAATTCTCTCTAGGCGTGGAGTTGGCCATTGATGTCATCCTGCAATCGTTGCCAAATAGTTTTAGCCAAATTTTCCTTAATTTCAACATGAATGAGATTAATAAACTTTGCCATAGTTACCCAACATGTTACGAACTACAGAAAGTAACATGAAAATTGTTGGGCTTAAGCCCATTCTGATGGTTTGCCAGGATAAGGGAAAAGGTAAAGGAAAGGCTAAAGCTAAGGTAAAGCCTAAGGAATATGGTAAGGTTAAGCCCGAAAAAGGAAAAGCTACATTGAAACGTAAAGGAGGAATTGCAAGGAAGGAAAATGTTTCCATTGTGGTAAGATTGGACACTGGAAGAGGAATTGCCCTACCTATCTAGAAGAGGTCAAGAAGGTAAAGGAAAACGGAGTGTTCGCTTCAGGTATTTATGTTATTGAAATTTATTTATCAACATGTACTTCTTGGGTATTAGATACCGGATGTGGTTACAATATTTGTACCTCCATACAAGGACTATAAAGGAGTAGGAATCTATAAGTTGGGAATGGAGCAAAAGTTGCTGCGTTAGCTATAGGAACACATTTTATCATTACCTAGTAGGCTTGGTTTAATTTTGGAGGATTTTTATTTTGTGCCCAGTTTGACGAGAAACATTATTTCAATTTCTTGTTTAGACAAAATTGGCTTTGAGATAATTATTAAGAATAATTATTGTTTATTTTTTTATCTCAATAATGTTTTCTATGGTTTGGCACAATTATTAAATGGCCTCTACATTTTAGATCAAGATAGACCCATTTATGACATAAATATTAAAGGATAAAAAATAAGTGACTCTAATCAAACTTATCTTTGGCATTGTCGTTTGGGTTGTATAAGTGAGAAGCGCATATCAAAGCTCTATAAAGATGTAATTTTGGATTCTTTTGTTTTCAAACAATTGGATATATGTGAGTCTTGCATGTTGGGTAAAATGACTAAAACTCCTTTTAATAGTAAAAGAGAGTGAGCTAGTGATTTATTGGGCTTAATACATAGTGATGTATGTGGACCAATGAACACATAACCTAGAGGAGCTTTTCAATACTTTATTACTTTCATTGATGACTTTAGCAGATATGGGTATATTTATCTTATACGCTGAAGCCCTTGAAAAGTTCAAGGAATTTAAAAATGAAGTACAAAACCAACTAGGTAAAAATATTAAGGCACTTCGATCAGATAGAGGAGGAGAATACTTAAGCTTAGAGTTTGATGAGTTTTTGAAGAAATGTGGGATTGTCTCACAACTTACACCTCCTGGTACTCCATAATGGAATGAAGTTTTTGAAAGGTGAAATCGAACACTGTTAGACATGGTTCGATCAATGATGAGTCATGTTGATCTTCCTACTTTCATTTGGGAGCATGCACTTGAAACAATTACTTTCAGGCTAAATCGCGTTCCAACTAAATTAGTTCAAAAGACACCATATGAGATATGGACTGGGAAGTGTCATAGTATGTCTTTCATGAGGATTTTGGGTTGTGAAGCTTATGTTAAACATCAGACGTCTACTAAGCTTGAACCCAAATCTCAAAAGTGCATATTTATGGGATATCTTAAGGAAACTAAAGGATATTTTTATTCAATCCTACCGAGAACAAAGTATTTGTTGCTCAGACAAGAGTCTTCCATGAAAGAGAGTTTGTTTCTAGGAAAGGAAGTGGTAAAAGAGTAGAACTTGAAGAAATTCTTGAACAACAATAGATCACTGAACTAGAGATTGAACAACAACAAGTTCCACAAGTTGTTACGGAACAATCAGCTATTTTGGAAACATAGCTGTCGCGAAGATCTTGAAGAGAATGCCATGTACCTGAGAGATATGGATTTCTCATTACAACACATGGTGATATTCTACTTATGGATCAAGATGAGCCTAGGACTTATCAAGAAGTGATGGCGAGCCCAGATTCTGAGAAATGTCTTGAGGCCATGAGGTCTGAGATGGATTCCATGTCAGAAAACCAAGTATGGGTCTTTGTTGACCCACCTGAAGGCGTTAAACCTATAGGGTACAAGTGGGATTTCAGAAAGAAAACTGACATGGATGGTAATGTACAAACATACAAAGGGTGATTAGTTGCTAAAGATTTTCGTCAAGTTCTTGGTATTGACTATGATGAAACCTTTTCTTCGGTTGCTATGTTTAAATCCATCTGAATCCTACTTGCAATAGCTAAATTTCATTATTATGAAATCTAACAGATGGATGTCAAAACAACTTTCCTTAATAGGAAACTGGAAGAGGATATGTACATGACACAACTTGAAGGTTTTGTCGATCCAAAAGATACTGGTAAGATGTGGAAATATGTAGAGTACCAATAAATGACAACACCATGGATCCACTGACAAAGCCTCTGACACAGCTAAAGCATGATCGTCACACTGAGTGTAACAACCCATTTTTAGTGAAATAGGAACAGTGGTTTTGGGACCACAAATCTAACATGAAAATATATGTTTTATTAATATTATAATGTCTACAACATGTTAGTAGTGTCGTATAAAAGCTTTGTTAAGAAATTTTATCATTTGCATGCTTAATTTGATAAAAATGACTAAATTGCATAAGGTGCAAAATTAGTGTTCTATAAGTAAAAGGTGTCAAATTGCTATGAATTTTGTGTATGAGTGGCCTTAAATGGTAATTAGACCATTAATATTATTAGTGGACAAAGATGGACATCATTTAAGTGATTTTTAAAGGTTAATGTATAAGGTAAATAAGGTAAATTGAAAAATTAACATAAAATAAAATTAAGTAAAGAAAGAAAGAAAGTCTTTCTTTCATTTTCACCACCAAATATTCAAAGAGAAAAGCCATTAATAAGGCTTCCACATTCATCCATCATTCATTCTGTTGCATGTGAGTATTTTTCGTTCTATTTTTAATGATTTCTATGGTTTTGGAGTCATTGTAGCTTAATCTAGCTAGCCCAGGGACTAATTTGCAAAATTATTGAAAGTCTAGGGTTTTACCGTGGATATATATTGGTTCTTTGTGATGTTTGATGGAAGAAAATGAATGTTTGTTGTTAATTAAACAACTTCTGTCAAGTGAATTTTGATGAAAATTTCAACTAGGGGTTAAATTAGAAAAATGTGTAATATTCATTTTAAATTGTAAAATTAATGAAAAATATGAGCTACTAGGGACTTAATTGTAATGAATTTAAAATTATAGGGGCAAAGTTGTAACAGCCCGAATTAGGGCCTAAACGAAATGGTGGTTTCAGGACCACGAATTCGACGTAGAAAAATTTATTCTAATAGAGTTTTAAGGTCTATTGTGTGATTGAATGCATAAGTGAAAATTTAGTAAATAAATTTTATCGATAAAGTGGCCGATTGAGTGATAGGACTAAATTGCAAAAATTTCAAAATATGTGTTCTAGAAGCTTTTAGTGTGAAATTGAAATGAAACCATAAACTAGAGGTCCTTATTTAGTAATTAGACCATTTTATGGCATGATGGGAAGGAAAAATTTGCAAAGATGGCCATTAAGGGCATTTTGGTCATTTGGATATTAAAAGAAATAAAATGGGAAAATAAGGCCAAAAAAGTGTCCATCTTTCTCCTACCATGGCCGAACATCAAGAGGACTCCATAGCTAGGGTTTTTTCAATTTTTCAAGCTCAAAGTAAGTGAGTCTTAGCCCCGTTTTTCATGTTCTTCGTATTTTTGAGATCCTCATACCTTGACCTAGCTTTCTATACCACTATTTTAAGCCAGGGTTCATATTGAAAAATTTACCCATATGTGTCATGAAAGCATTTTGTTTATTGGTAGAAAATGGAAGCTTAATGTGTAGTAAACGACTTTTGCTAAGTGATTTTTCCTAAATATGCAATTAGGGAGTAAAATGCAAAAGTTGTAAAATATGTTCATAAATTGTGAAACATTGAGAATTGTGGGCTATTATAAGAGAGAAATAGAGTAGGCTAGGCTTGGGAATGTAGAAAAATAGATACATTTCATTTTATAAGTCTACGGACTAAAGTGTAATAATTGACAAAGTTAGAGGTAAAATGGTAAAAATTACCTTAGGATGATTTTGTGTCCAATTGAGTAATGTATGTATAGATCAAAACAACATGAAATCAACCTTGACTGTAGAAAAGGCAGGGTATCAGACAAATTTTTTGCCAGTTCACATCATAACATAAACTTCCATCCACAGGTAGCAATTGGTTTGTGTTTCAGGGTGGCAATTGGCTTGGAAAATAGCCTATAATTGTCCACATGGGTAGACACACGGGTGTGTGCCTAGGCCGTGTGTGACACACGGTCAGCCCCATGGGTGTGTTGATAGGCCGTGTGTCTCCTGCTCCTGAAATTATGAAAATTAAATGTTTTGTAGTAAACACACGAGCGGAGACATGGCCGTGTGTCTCGACCGTGTAATAGACACAGCCTAGCCCATGGGCGTGTAGCTTGGCCATGTGACGAAAACTTTGTGATGATGTCATAAACAGAATACCCCAGTTTTTCACACGGGGTGAGTACACGGGCGTGTTAAGGTCGTGTGAAGGACACGGGTGTGTACTAGGCCATGTGAAAACCCTTGTAGGTTCAAAATAAAAAATAATTCTGCACGGGTTAGGGACATGGGTGTGTGCAACCACACGGCCTGCCCACACGGGCGTGTCCCTTATCCACATGGGCGTGTGCTGTAACGCCCTAAATTTTGGGCTTAGAAGAAATGGGCCTTGAGCATGGGGAGCGTTTGGAAGTCGGCACATAAATATTCATTGTGCAAAAATTGACATAAATGAAAGCTTGATTCAGTGGATAAGGGCTCTGAAAAGTGTTTGAAAAGCTTGGGTTCAAGTCTTGGCTATTGCAAAATTTTTAGTTTTGCTCCTAAATAGAGAGGGACGCTAGCATATAGGCCTTATAATTAAATGTGGTTGTTTTGTTTACAAAAGGAGAGCTTATGGTATACTGGCAAAGTGGCGTGTTGTGTAACTGTGAGGTTTGAGGTTCAAGGCTGGGCGTACGCAATAGTGTGTTTATTTTGCTACTTGAGCTAGAGAGGTGGTGGAGTTGGACTGAAACACAGCTAAGGGGAGGTTGAATAGAGTTTGAATGGGTTGTTGGAGTGAATTGTGGAGAGAATCGAGGAGTGATAAGGGGAGAGAATTGTGGAGCAAATCAAGGGAATTCAAGTGGGAAATTTATGTCGAATGGGGCTTTACCACACTTGAATCTGGTATTGATGGGATGTGTACTGATTTTGCTAGGGAAAAACTCAAATTCAGCTGAGCATTGTCATTTCTTTTTGTTAGTTTTTGATAAATGGTGTGTTTTCTCTCTTGTAGTCGGTTTTGGTCATCTCTACTTTGGGTTTTTCTTCTTTCAATGTCATTTTGTATAGAACTCTAAAGTGCCGAAATGGTTTGCTTTCTACTATTGTGTGGGTATTTGGTATTCTGTCGATTTGCTATTTTCCTTTTACCTTTCCTACTTTTTTTCTTTGACCTAATTCAGTAGTTCTTCTCCCTCATCAATTCATTTTCATTCAGTTTCCTCTGTTTGCCGAATCCCCTTTTCCTTTCCTTCTTCATTTTTTGTTCTTTCCCCCTCTCAGTATTCTCATTCCTTATAGCCGAATATTGTCGAATACTCTCTGCCCTGTTCATTACCGATTTGATTTACCTTGTCTGGTTTTGGCCGAATATCTTGTTAATCTGCTGTGGCGTTATGATTTGATTTCCGCAAGAGTTTCTGTCAAAGGGAAGGTATTCTTAATTCTCCTCGTATGTGCAAGTTTGATTCTCTTATTCTTTTCTTATAGCCGAATGCGCAACCCTTGTTCATGATTTGTTATCCGATTAGATTCCTAGGTGTTCTCGAGGGGTGAAAAGACGCAAGGGTTATTCAGTTGTTTAAATTCTTTCTCCTACTTTTCGATTAAGGTAAATGCATTATCTTATTTGATGGGAAGCTGAATATTTTGTTGTTATTGGAAGCTGAATGTTTATGGTTTTAAGTCACGTTTGTAATCAATTCATGCTGAGGAGATTTGTTGTTTTACAGTGAATCGGTTAGTGGTGTTTGATTGTTTTCAATCAACAGTCTAAGGGGAGCAAATCGCATATCACACAGTCACAGTTGGGTGGTTGTGGTGTTTAAAGCGGTTTCTTGAAAAATGTGTGTAACAATACCCTGTATCTGTTAGTCAGTTGAAAAGCCAGAAGAATGTGTACTAGCATCGTTTAAACTGTAGATCGACGGAAGCCAAAAAGCCAAAAGGTTGGGCTTTAAGGTCACATGAGCGTGCCAACGCTCGTGTGGTGGAACCCAGCCCACGAACGTGGGCATAAGTCTATAAAGGCCACAATGAGCGTGCTCATGGGCGTAGGCTGTTATGGGCCATGTGGGCCTAATGGGCTTGTGGGCCCCAACAGATAAAAACTTATGTTTTGTGATAAATAATGGACTGGGTTATGCAGTTCGTATAGTCGTGGCTATATTTGGGCTAAATGGGCCACACGAGCATGTGGGTCCACTTGGGTTGGATAATTGGCCTTGCACTAATTTGCATGTCAGGGTTACATAAGTCACTCGAGGTGACTATAGACTTCCTGATGGGTCGATAGGTGAGTCTAGACCCATTCTGATGAAAATAACCGAGTTACCCCCAGAGGGTGAAATGACCGAATTACCCTTGGAAGGTAAAATGACCGAATTACCCCTGGAGGGTAAAATGAATAAATTACCCCTGGAGGGTAAAATGATTGAATTACCCTTGGAGGGTAAAATAACCGAATTACCCCCGTAGGGTAAAATGACTGAATTACCCCCGAAAGGTAAAATGACCGTAATACCCCTGTAGGGTAGAATGACTGTTATGCCTTATGTGGTATTTATGTGTTTTGCATACATGCACGACATACTGCATCGGGTTGGGATATTGTATATGGAGGAAGTATTGTACTGGTAGGGTTGCATAGGTCACACGAGACAATTGTGGACCCATACTGGCAGGGTTGTACGGGTCGCACAAAACGACTGTGGACCCATATTAGTAAGATCACACGGGTCGCACAAGATGACTGTGGATCCATACTGGCAAGGTCGCACGGGTTGCACAAGACGACTGTGGACCTATATTGGCAAGATCACACAGGTCGCACAAGATGACTGTGGATCCATACTAGCAAGGTCGCACGGGTTGCACAAGACGACTGTGGACCTACTGATGGCTGTAAGCCGGGTATAATTCTGGCAGATTTGCTGTGATATTGGTGTGTTGGCTGGTTTGGGATAGGTTGCATTTTTGCACGATACTGATACTGTATTTGGGCTAAGGCCCACATTGTTACTGTAATGGGCTAAGGCCACATTGTTACTGTTTTGGGCTAGGCCTACACAAAACTGTTACTGGAAAGGGCTCAGGCCCAGACTGTTACTACACGTACTGTTTACCGACTGACTGATAGGGGATTACACACTGAGTTATCACAAACTCACCCTTTCTTTTAACTGTATAGGTAATCCCCAGCGTTAAGTGGATCTCTACTGTGAGGGACTTGAGTGTGGCCACACAACTGCTTCTGCTTTACATCGACTTTTTATTTTTCAATAACTTAAATTTGGGTTTTTGATGTTTAAGGCCTCTCTGATTTAATAGTTTTTAATTTGGGGTTTTTACTTATCATAATTTATATCTGCTAAAAGTAGAACGCGATTTTTAAAACATCACATTTCTACAACACAATTCTTCTTTTAAGCTTCCGCAACAAACATTGATTTTAAAGCGCAACAACATTTGAAGTTGTTTAACAAATTTTTGATTAAATCGTAATAAGGTTTTAACACGAAACAGGTTTTCAAAAAAAAATGTATTTTCAAAAAAACACCTCAAACGAGTTCATTATATAATTAACAAAGGGGCTTTAACCTTCAAACGAGTTTTTATCAACAAGATCAAGTTCTCGAAAAACACTCCAATGTGACACCGCCAGATTCAGCCATAACGTCTAGGCCGGGTTTGGGGTGTTACATGTGCCCTATTTTGAGTCAAATTTTCATAAGTGTTCGAGAAGTTCTGGTTTGGTCCTGGATCATACCCAATGTATTGTTAGGGCCTTGTAGGCCCATACTGTGGATGTTATACTTATGAATGAAAAAGTTTTAAATTTTACATGGAACTTATGTGTCGAAAACAAATGATCGTGTAAGTGTATGTTTGGTAATGCCTCGTACCCGTGTCCAGTGACGGTTACAGGTTAGGGGCGTTACGAAAGTGTAATTTTGTAAAAATATGATTTTTGGATTGAGTTGAATAGAATGATTATTGAATGGGTTGAATTTGATTATTTATATCAAGATAAGTATTGTATGGATTTAGGTTAGGGAAAAGGAAAAGTATCGGATTAGTTGATCATATTTCCTTGTTTACGATTGAGGTATGTTTGTACGTTTAAATAGTGTTTAATATATTTGATTTAAATACGATTTTTTCGTATTATTATATTATGTCTCTACGAAAATTTCTAATGATGTTTCGGTGACTTTCGAATCCTGTTTGAACCTTAGGAATATATAGGATACAAATTACATGTCATTAGGGCTACCGTGTTTCTGGTGCTGGTCTTGAACGCCTATCGCTGGCTGAGTTCCGACATGTGTTGCAGAAACTTGACAGCTTGTGTGAGCAGCACTGATGCGAGCACGCCCCGAAGTTCATCAAGCTCGAGCAAGGAATCGTTGGAGCTGCCCCAAGGCCCTATAACACAAGCTCGAGCTAAGCTATCAAAGAGGCCATTTCTGCCTTAGTCAACCGAATATGGGGTGAAGTGGTGGCTGGACATATGGTGGAAGCTTGGACCAGCTCAACAAGGACTCCTTTGCAATCTTGTGCAAGTCGACCTTAGCTCCCCTTCAGCTCCCCGGGCTTCGTTTAATTCAACTCAGCTCGTTTGAGCTCGTTTTAGCTTGTTTGAGCTCATTTTTATTTCTTTCTAGCTCATTTACTTTATTGCTGAAATAAACTAAGTGTTTACTTTAATTATTTTATTTTGTTTCAGCTCATTGATTAGTTTATTAGCTCATTACAGCCTAATATATATTTTTAGTATAATATGAGCTAGCCGAATTAATGTGTCATGTTAAGTCAATATTAAATATGTCATAGTCTTATTATATGTTTATTAATGTGTCTGAAAACTTCATTAATGTGTTCATTGTGTTTTGGTGCATCCAAATTCATGAAGAATGATTAATGCTAGGTGCATGAATGGCCGGTTACAACGAATGGAGAGATTCATGCATGAGCAGCTACAATGCATTGTGGCTAGTTGTTTGGCTTCTCCAAGTAACTATTTAGCGAAGGAGGAGCTGCCCATTAAGTTCCCAAGCTGGCCGAACATCTCCCCAAGGTAGCCTTGAATGTTTCACACTTGTCGAATTCCCCATTCACACATGAAGACCATTTTGCTATAAGCAATCACATTCAAGTAGCCTTTTAGGTTTTGGTGTTCACACATCTAATGGCCATTCAAGCTGCCCATTTAATTAGCTACCCATTCAGCTGAACAAAGACAAATTAATTGAGCTCATTTAAGCTCATGGTCGAACCTAGACATGCCCAATCAGCTCCCAATGCTTCCAAATACATTCAGCTGAATTCCTTCACCATGAAGCTGACTTGTGGTGTCCCCAAAGGCTGGACATGGACATGGAAGACTTATGGTTTTATTTCTGGAACATTTAGCTCCTTTAAGGCTGAATTACTTACTCATTAAGCTCTGTATTTGCCTATTCGACTAGCATAGGTTATTAGCAATAAATACTTAGCTCAATTCATGTATGAGGGACTTTTTGCCAATTTGAATGACAATGAGTTATTTGTGAGGTTTTTTCTCTTAAATTTCGTCCGAGTCTCAGCTTGACTTATTTGATAGTCAGTGGTGTGATCTTGATTCTTCTTTAGAACTTATCACCTTTGTGGTGTGGCGTTCACCGAGCCTATACCTTTGGTTCTTACCTTGCTACATAACGGGTCAAGGTCCCTCTTTCTTTCATCATTGAACCACCTTAAGCTATAGAAGTTTCGGGTCAGCACTCTCTTTAGTGTTGGTTTGTTCTTGCCGCTTAATTCTGATTTCCATTCCATTTATCTATCAACTTGTCTATCTTATTTTCTTTGTTAAGTTGAACCTATATACAAACACTTATCCAATTTAAGCCTATTATTCATTCTTGTTTTCCATACTTAGCCGAATAGAAACATAGTGCAAGCTTAGAACGATATTTCCTCATTGATGATTGGGCAACTAAGACGACTCAACTCAACACACCGAGGCGAGATTGCATCAAGTACCTTGTAGCTACGTTCCGACCAAGAGGTTGTGTGGGCAGACCTACTTGTGGCTTGAAAGAGAGCATTCTATATAAGAAAAAGAAAGAAATGGCTTTGACCATATGTTAGTAGATATTGTGTGAGATTTCCGTGTATCTGGTATTATTCTAAGTATTTCAACATGTATACAAAAGGGAAAGAACGACAGATTTTTCGATTAGTAATGCCATGAAAGCCTGAAAAGGTATGAGTTGTTGATGCTTAAAGTATGCATAGCCTTGTTCATGAAAGTATGAATGCTTATATACTATGTACATGAAAGCTATTATGCTATGTAATGAATTTGCTAAGTTATGTGTTTATGACTAACTTGAATTGTTGTTGATGGTCTTGTGCCAGGCTATGTTGGGTTAGTCTATAGATTGATTTTAAGTTTATATATTGAAATGGTAAGCATTATTTTTTATTTACGAACTTACTAAGCATTACATGCTTACTTTGTGTTATTTTTCGTGTTGTCTTTAGATTTCAGAAGCTCGCTCAGGTTGAAAGCTCGTCAGAGATCCATCGCACTATCCATCGGCTATATCGGATGATTTTGATGCTTTTGAGTCATGGTTGTAATGGCATGTATAGGTGTTTTTGTTTGATGAAATGGCCATTATGTTTGGCTTGTAAATATGGTATTTTGGTTGATGATTAGGTTGTTATGTTGGCATGTAAATGTGATAATTGTTGACATTTTGGAATTTTGGTGCTTAAATAGTGAATGATGGAATGGTAAATCATATGCATGCTATATAATGTTGTTTTGATATGCTTGATTGTGGTTTTTGAGGTATGAACTTTAATAGGGAGCTTTGTTGTTAAATGGCTACTTTTGGAGGCTTTGGGTGTGGTTGACCTATGGTCAAGTTGTTAAGGAGTGATGATAGGTGTTGAATAGTCATATTGGTGATTATGAGTATAAAAATGGTGTGTGAACATTATGGTGAATGTTGGTATAGAATTAGTTCAATTGGTTGATTGATTTATGGTTAAACTTAGCAAATGATTAATCAAGTTTGGTTGTTGTGATTGAGGTGCCTTTTTGGCATATTGGTTGTATGGTTAAATACTATGTTGTTTTAGCTTGAATATGCATATGTTAGGTACAATTTGACTACACAAAAATAGGTGCATTTGGTTTGTGTAAGTGACTAAGCTTTGGGTGAAAAAAATGGCTTAGAAGTGGTCTATTTTTCATCCACACGACTAAAGACATGGGCGTGCGTCTCAGCCATGTGTGACACATGGCCATGTGACATAGCCGTGTGTCCTCTGTAGGTTTTAAAGGTTGTAAGTTAGGTAGTTACACGCCCTAGCACATGACTTGTGCACATGGGTGTGTGAGGCCATTTTAAGGGGTACACGGCTTGGCACATGGACATGTGGCTTGTAACAGCCCGATTTAGGGCCTAAACAGAATAGTGGTTTCAAAACCACAAATCCGAAGTAGAAAAAAATTTATTGCGATTATGTTTTAATAATTACTGAGTGATTGAATGACTGTGTGAAATTTTCATTATGAAATTTTATCAATTGGGTGTCCAATTTGATTATTAGGACTAAATTGCAATAGGTGAAAAATTTGTGTTCTAGTTCATAAAGGTACTTGTTTTTAATGGGTTTTTAAAGTGGAGGTCCTTAGATAGTAATTAGACCATTATACTTTTGTTTGGACAAAAATACCCAAGGAAGGATAAAATATCATAGTTTTAATGAAGGGCATTTTGGTTATTTGGTTAATAAAAGAAATAAAAGGGAAAATAAGGCCAAAATTGTGTCCATCTTCTCCATGCTTGGCCGAATTTCTCAAGAAGCCATAGTTAAGGTTTCTTTCATCTTCAAGCTTGATAATAGGTGCAACCTAGCCTCGTTTTTAAGGTTCTTTGCATTTTTGAGATTCTTGCAGCTCGATTTAGCTATTTCTACCATTATTTTGAGCTAGGGTTTGTGTTTAAAAATTTAACCATGGATTACATGCATGTGTTTTGATGTTTTATGGAAGAATATGAAAGTTTGGGGTGTGATAAACAACTTTAACTAAGTGATTTTTGATGAAATTGCATAAAAGAACCTATTTGTAAAACTTGTAAAATTATACGTAGAAAATGTGATTTAGTGAAAAATGTGGGCTGCTATAAGAGGGAATATGAATTGAATAGGCTTAGGACTTGAGAAAATTGAGTGCTTTTCATTTTACGATCCTAGGGGTAAAATTGTAAATATGTGAAAATTTAGGGGCAAAAATGTAATTTTTCCATAGTGTGATTTTTGGACTAAATTGAATAATGTGAGTATTAAATGAGTTAAATGTGCTATTATAGATCAAGAAAGACGAGGAATTGACCTTGATCGGGGACAAGAAAAGGTTATGGACTAAATTGCAAATTCGTCATATTTTGCACCGAGGTAAGTTTGTATGTAAATAATGCATCGTTTTTACTTACGTTATCATGTTTTATCATGTTTTATGAAAAGTGGCTGAATATTGAATGAAATTGACAAGTATCGAAAAGTGAGAAATTTTCCGGTTGAACATTAGGAATAGAATATGATACAAGTGACATGTCACTAGTGACTCAAGAGTGGTACTGTGTGAAGGCCACTTTGAGAAGAGATAGCTTGATCACAAGTGTGGTACGATGTGAAGGCCACTTTGTGAAGAAAGATAGCTTTGGTCACAAGTGTGGTACTATGTGAAGGCCACTTTGTGAAGAAGGTAGATTTGGCTACAAGGGTGGTACTATGTGCAGGCCAACGGGTATCCGTTATTATTCCTATATGTTCAATGAGAAATGAATAAGTGTAAACGAATATGACTATGTGGTGAATAAGTGCAGGTATGTGTGTGTAAAATTATGAGCAATGTGCTCGATATATGATCGAACTTTGGTAAGGTTGATATGGAGTAAGTGTTATAATGAAAGTTACTATAAAGAAAACATGAAAGAGTGAAATATAGAAATAAAATAGTTTTGGACAACAACAGTTGTGTGACTTTGAAAAATCACCAAAAATGGTGGAAACCGAATTAGAGGTTGAATAAGAGATGAAATAAAAGCTTATTGTGTCTATTTTCATATAAAAGAAATGGTGTAAGTAAAATAATTTCATATTATGAGATATTTGAATTTTAGTGAGTCAGGGTCAAAATGATTTCGGAATCCCTTGTTCTGATTTGGAAAATTATTAAAAATTGTACAAAAATAATTATGAGTTAGAATTTATATTATAAAATTATGAATGAGAGTATTTTCAAGAGACACAAACGGGAACATCATCCAAATTTTATACGCTAAGATAATTAATTTTTGGTGCAAAAAGGTCGAAATGTTAGAAACAGAATAGGGGAAACTTTAAAGAATAAACTATACTTATTGGATAAACCAAAAATTCTTAAAATTTTATGGTGAGAATATATGTAAGAAAATTTGCGGATCTTAATTTGGAGTTCCGTAACTCAAGATATAAATAATTTAGTGACTATGTGCAATTATGATTGTATTATTTTGAGAACATATTATGAAGATTGATAAAAGCATATTAATAAAATTTTTATTATTTACATATTAACTTACTAAGCTATATGCTTACCCTCTTTCTTTCCCTTGTCTTATAGTGTTACCAAGCTAGCTCGTGGTACAGAGATCGTTGGAGATCCATCCACACTGTCAATACTCTTTCGGTATTTTGAAATCAATATTTTGAATTATGGCATGTATAGAAGGCTTGGTTATTTTGTTATGTGTCATAATTGATTTGGCCTAAAATATTGATATATGTTATTTGATAATTCATTTTGTGTAAGGCCATTGATGTTGGCTAATATTGATCAAATTATATGGTCATGATGATGCATTTCGTGGAAAAAAAAGTATGTCTCAGTTTTATATGATTGCATGTGTTTATGTTTTGGTAATGCCTTGTACTCTGTTCAGGCATCAAAAATGGGTAAGGGGTGTTATCATGGCTTGTCCATGTGACCCAAGTCAAAGAGTTACACGAGCACGGACATGGGCTGAGACACAGTCGTGTGTCCCTACTTCGAATGCTCATATGGCCTAAGACATGAGCGTGTGTCTCAGCCATGTGAGTCACACGACCTGACTATACGGCCTTATGACCCCTACAGTATGAAAATTTTGTAATTCTTCTTAAAAATTCTATATGTTTTTGATTTAGTCCCAATTCGTTTCTTGTAACACCCCAAACCTGGCCCAGACGTTACGGCCAAGTCCGGTGTGTCACATCAACGAAGGACTAATCACGCTTCCTAGCTACTATGATTAGGGTGAGGTTTGTAAAACCATTTCTGTAATTTGGGAAGAAAATCCAGGTTTAATTAGTGTTTGTCCTATCCACTACTGTTTAAAAGTTATCTTGTTGCCATATCTTGATCGTTGATTTGTTTTTCATTTGTTACGAGGGTTTTGTTTTGAAAACGTTGATTAATTTTAGGAAAACTCGCGCAGCTTTATTCAAATCATTTAAGGTATAGTATAAATAAATAATTGAAAACCCAAATCAGAATAATTAAAGCGACCTTATTACAAACCCAAAACCGAAATAAAAATAATTAAAAATAAATAAGAAAATAAATAACTTAATAAAAAACCAGCTATGCAGTCTACGTGGCCACTCTGAATCCCTCCCAGCTCCAAGTCCACCAGTCTAGGGCTCACCTGCAGTAATGAAAGTCCATCCGGAGCCCAAATCAGCTCAAGCCCACTGGCCTAAGCCCTAACCAGTCTCAGTAATAACTGGGCCAAAGCCCTATTCAGATACAGTAAGTCTAGGCCGAAGCCATATTCAGATATCAGTTTAATTGGGCCTTAGCCCTTTTCAGATAACAGTACAGCCCATAGGCCAATTACAGTAACAGATCAGTATTAATGCATGCATTCCCAAACCCAGCCTAAATCCATCCACTACACACCACCCGTACCAGCCTAACACACCTGTGGGGAATAACTCGACCCACCCAGCCCAACACACCATAGTCGCAGCATAGCTGCTCAGATAACGTGGCCAAGCCACTAACAGTATAACGGGGCAAAGCCCCTTTCAGTAAAATGAGGCAAAGCCCCTTTCAGTAAACTTGGCAATGCCACTTGCACTTCCTCCATCAATAAACCCAGTCCCATGCAACAGATAATCATGTCATGGCATATAGTAAGTAAACAGAAACAGTAAAGTATGCATTTCAGTCAAATTTAGCCTTAGGGGTATAATAGTCATTTTGCACCTAGGGACAAAATAATAATTTCTCACCCTTTAGGGGTATTTCAGTAATTATACTAGTTTTTAGGGTTTTATGCATGTTTCAGTTATTAACAGTCTCATTTTCATCTCAGTAACTTATCTAGCCTATTTTAGCAGTTTAAAGTTATTGGGCCCTAAAACCTCTAATAGGCCCTACAGTGTCATTTAGCTATTTTAGCCCGTTTAGCCCAAATTCTATGTCTAGATTAACAGTTTTAACATACGAATCACTAGAACCCACTTACCACTAGTTTTCACCCAGATGGGCCCGTAAGCCCATTAGGCCCAAATTTAGCCCATGAGTCCCAAATTTACCGAGCTACACGAAATCGCGCACTCACCAATTTTACTAATTTTGAATACAGATCTTACTGCTTCCAACCGACCCAGGAGCGCTCGTACGCTCGCAAGCCCACGAAATGCCAGAATTTTGACATTTCGGCTTTTCGGCTTTTGTAGATTTAGACTACTAGAGGGTGTTCGTTTACACACCTGATTTGCGACGAACACTAACGAGATCTCCCACATGTATCCTACAATCGGTCACTACAATATTAGATCTAGGATTCAATGACAACTAATGTAAACTTGCTTACCATAATCGGCCAACCTCCCTTAATGCCTTAGAACACTTACCTTGTCGAAAATAAGGACTAGCTCTAGATCTAGTCGTTCCAATGATCTTAGCCTTCAACACTTCTCAATCAGCAGCTTTTAGATCACATTAGCACAAAATAAACCAATTGATAATACCTATAGAGCCTTAAGCCCCAATCGACAGCCTCCCTATGCACATAGAGGTTTCGGGTTTTCTTAAATCCCAAAATAAAGAATGGACAGGAGATTCTGATAACTTACCAAAGGTTTACTAGTCCCGAATCATTCCCAACCACCTTCTTATCTCATGTTTGATGCAGATCTAACTTAAAGTATGAATAAAGAACAGATCTAGAGGTTTCGATCCCAAATCACTATGAATATGGAGGTTCAGCTTTTGATATAATAAAAGAGAGAAAGGTAGAAGTTGTAGTGGAAAAGAGGAGATGTCGACAGAGGGTAGGGATGTTGTGAGGTTCAGCAACTTGGAAATTTTGAAAGAAAAGAAGAGATGGTACTAATCAAGATGTAATCAACCAAAGGGAAAAACGACAACCCTTTTGCTTCGGCTTTTAGTGTAGTCGACTAAAGTGGTTGAAGAAAAGGTTACCTCAATAAGATTCGATTTTAGAATGGAGTAGAAAAAAGAGAAGAAACGAGATGATGAAGAAAGTGAGAAGGAGATGATTGCTTCAGTTTTGGGATGAGAAGTGATGGGGGGTCGGCTCTTTAGGTAAAACAGCACATAAGGAGGTTTGTAGGTTTAATTTTTGGCTTTTAGAACATATGGAAGACAAGAGAAGAAGGGTAGGGTACTATACCTAAACGGCAAAAGAAGAATGTCTTCCTAAACACAATCCCGAAGGTTAGCTACTTAGGGGAAATTGGCACTTAACACCCCCAATTGCCAAAATCAAAGTCCCCCAAAAGTCCTAGCCGACTATGCATTCCAAGCTTCCCAATCGGCCACACACTCTTCTTCTTCAAATTTCCTAAAATCTCTCCCTCTTATCCCTCATTGATCTAATCTCCTGAACCACTCAAACTCTCTTCAGCAGAGTTTCAAATGGAGTCCATCACATGCCTTGCACATGCACAAAAATTAAAAACACCCACTGTTGCCTTGTGACTTGAACTCTGGCCCTTGCACACCTATCCACACGCCACTTTTTTAAGCACTTAAGTGACGCCACATTGCCTCTTTACCAAGGGCTTACTTGAGTATTATTTCACTCACTTTTTCTTAAATCCCACTTAACCAATTCCCTTCACTTTAAATCCAAAATTTGATATTTCTGCCGGGTTTTATCTTAGGCTTGGGCCTTCTAAAGGCCCACTAATACACTGAAAACATAAATTCCATAATTTAACAACCAAATTTCAAAATTTCATCAAAATCACAAAAATCCCAACAATTTAGGGCTTCGAGGGCTCGTATAAGGGACAATAAGTATGAGTTTGAATAATATTGCTATGATTTATGTTATGTTTTGAATAATTGTTCGTTGTGAGATGTAAACTTCCAGTAATACTCCATAGCCCTATTTTGATGACGGATACGGGCTAGAGGTGTTATACTAAGTCACTCGGTATTAGATATATGATTGATTGGTATTAGTGCTAGTGGGAGATTGTTATAGTATGCCCAAAGACCAATCATGAGATGATTGTAATCATATACTTGTTTTGCCTTTTATTAATATAATATATTGCCATTATTATTTTAGTTTCTTTTTCTGTGTATAAAGATAAACTGAATTGTAATAAGGTCCTAAGAAAATATGATTATTCTTAAAAAGGTCCTTAGTTAAGTATTATTGTGGGCTTGGACAACAATAATGCATTAAGACTAATGTGTAGTTGATTGATGACAAAGAATTGTTATTGACAAAGGGATGTCAAAATCAATATATAAGTATGTTTTAGAGAACAACATATTAGACTGACCCGTTATGAGTATGTTTCTTGGATTTTTATGTAATAGTCACAATATTACACATAGTGACAACTATGTAAATGATCCTCAGACTTGAGATCATTATTGTGCCAACATCATGGTTCGTATCTTTTAATATAATCAAAATGCCTACCGTAACAAGTTGTACTATAAAGACTGATGTTAGATATACCACAATCCATGTAGTGAGATATGGCTGGTCAAGATAGGATTTATCCCTCCTACATAATGGGAGAAATATCTTAGGCCTCTTGATGAAGTGAGACTAGAAATGCATGGTCATACTCGAATAAGTTGGTATGAGATATCATACTTATTTGTTTATTGTAGTTTGCTTAGAAAATCAAGAAATATGAGATTGAACTATACAAGTGTGACTATTCCATGACTTGTGTCCAATCTAGATATTAAGGATAGAAAGATATAATATATGAAAAGATTATCACAGAAAGGTTATGTCGAATCACAATTTCTTCTAATTTGGTGGCAATGATGCATTCCTAGATGCCACTCATTGCTTGTAATGTTAGAAACGATTTAGTATTACTACCAACGTTACAAGAGCCTATTCAATAGACTCCAATTGCGTTTGGTATTGTGTTTAGTTGTCACATGAATTAAATTAATTGCTGAATTAATTTAATTTGATAGTTAAAAATTAAACACATTTTACGTACAAACTAGTTGTACACAAATAGAGAACATAGATATAATTAATATATGAATTTGATTCATACAAAATATCAATTGTATATACTTTACCAAATTTATTAATATAGACAGTTATATTAATTATTGTTGTCAAAATGTAAAAGATATGGAAATTAATATTATTTTAGAAAGAATATATTTAATATATTAATTTGATTCATAGAAAATATTAATTGTATATATATTGTATCAAATTTATTAATATAAACTATTATATTAATTAATTTCGGTCAAAATATAAAAGACATGGAAATTAATTTTCTTTTGGAAATAATATAATTAATATATGAATTTGATTCATACAAAATATTAATTGTATATATTTTACCAAATTTATTAATATAAACAGTTATATTAATGAAGTTTGGTCAAAATATAAAAGACATAGAAATTAATATTCTTTTAGAAATAATATAATTCATTTTTCTAACTTTCCATTTGCCTTCTCTACTAATAAGGGAATAATCCTGGTTTTTCTTTTTAATATGTGATATCAAAGAGGATAAAAGGATGATAATCCATTAGTGTGTTAAGGTTACAGACTTAATAATTTAAAAGGTCCAGTAATTATCTTTAATTCTCTCTGAAAAGTTCAAGAGAAAATGGTTGCTCATTTTTAACGGGGTGGAGTATGTAGAAGTAGGGACGTTTTCGTTCTGGCTTGAAATCGACATCAAATGAACAACATCCTTTCAACGTTTTCAGTAAAAAAAAGTATATTTTCAACCCTATTTCAACCCAATTTGTTCCTTGTGCACGGATCCTTGGATGTAGATAGCCAAAATATTTTTTCTGCTGCGCCACGTGGTGTACCGGCAGTCCCAACAGTTTCTTCATCCCTGACTCGCCCGAAGGGGGTGGCGGAGAGGATTTTGAGGACCTCAATGACCCAAACCAGTGTCCAAGAGATATAAAGCCAACATAAGAGGTCCCCGTCGAACCTACCGGGAATCATTTAGAGGGGTCGATTAGATTTTGTCCTATCTTTTCTTTTAATTATTATCTTGTATAACTTCCTATTTATCAATGAAACGATCTTTTACCTATCTTTCATTTCTCCATTTCCTTATTATCTCTATTTTATTATCTGTTAGTTCTGTATTAACATTATAATAAAAGAAAACCTTTAACATACTTGATGAATTAAGTTAGGCTTGACGCACTATGCATATAGGGCTCCTTTATCTTTTATAGTACGAGGACTACCTAAAATGTAACACCCTAACTCGTCTCCATTGTTGGATTAAGGTTATGAGATATTACAATAGTTAACAAGACAATAATACATTAACCCAATCCAAAATATTTATTTAAGCATAAAAAATAATAATCATTCACTATTTATAGCATAAATAGTAAAACGAGTCTTAAATTGAGTATTCAGAACCTTAAAATCAATTTAGAAATGAGTATGGACTAATTTGAAGCAAAACAAAAAAATATAGAAAAAATTGAAAACAGGGGTCGCACGGCCGTGTGGCAAAGCCCAAATCATGTGACTCAAAGGCATGGTCGTGTTGCCAAACTGTGTAAAAACCTGAGTCCGTGTAACTTAAGGTCACATGATCATGTCGCTAGGCCGTGTAAGTCTCTGAGAGTGTTTGGGTAATCCTGCACCAAAAATCAAATAGGCCAGGTGGCCATGTGGGGTGATCGTGTGAGGCACATGGCTATGTAGCGTATCGTGTGCAACTAAAATAACTTGAAAACCAAGCCATTTTAGCTACCATTTCTTTGGTTCCAAGCTATACCATTTCCATTCATTTTTACCTATTCAAAATACATTTAAACATGCCAAAACATACCAAAAACTCCCAACCTAAGTGCCTAACCAATATGCCTTCATTGGCACCACAATTCAAGTATTAAACCATTACACATTCATCAATCACAATCATGTACTTTACATTCATACCATTGTAGCTTACCATATTTCAAACCAATCACACAAAGCATTAATCAAATTGCTCATAAGCACATATATATAAACATAGTTATGCAAAAAGTGCCAAATAAGTACATATTCACCTTAACATCCAAAACATAAGGCAACTAAGTTATACATATTCATATTTTAAAATCCTAGTATGCCATTTATAACTAAACCAAAATGTTCAAATTAACTACTGAGTTGATGAATGGATAGTGTAAGCTCCGACTTGAACTTCCAACCGATCATGGGTTCCAATAATCTACAAAGAAATAATGCAGTAGATGTAACAATTCAATGCTTAGTAAGTTCACATAAACTTAAATGTAAACTTATCGAATAGGAATCAACTTAAACAATTCATTCATAATTTCATTAATTAGCTCATAAGCTCACTTATTTCTTATAAAAACCACAAACCTCACATGGTTAGTGAATTTATAAATACAAACATATAACATAACCATGACATGATACATTTATAAGAAAATGTATATAGAACTCAATTCATTCATCTCATGTTCATATAACATAACACATTTCACTTCAATTTTTCATATTAAAGTTTTGACTAAATTCCATATAACTATTTCATATATCCATCTCTATTTACACATTTATGACTTGATGAACCAAATGAAATAACGTCAGATACGTTGAATGATGGTCACACAAGTTGTAAAATAGGCTTGATCACATGAGCTATCGGTTAGGATGTTAGGCTACACGATGCTGCTCATACAAGTTGTGGAGAATCCGCAACAAATACAAGACCTCAACTATCGATAGGACATCCAAGACCAGAACTCGAAATGGTAAATACCCCTAATGGCGTGTCATTTGTATCCTAAGTATTCACAAGGTTCATACGAGCCATATTCCATATCCAAATCATTTAACTTTCTTGACATTGTACCATTATAATCACACCTCCATAGAGTTCCTATTTCTCATACATAAACATCAATTTAGCTAATACTGTAATTTAGTCTAATTTACTAATTGCCATATATTAATATTTTTAATTCATTCATAACATGAATAATAATTAACATATTAGCAAAAACAAAATTTAATAATTTTAATTCATGCATTTAAGCCCTTTATTCTTGTTTTACAAAATTACCCCAACATTTCACACTTTATTCAATTTAGTCTCTAAACCCGAAACTTTCAATTAAATTATATTTAACCCCAAACTATGCTAACTAAAATTTTCATAGTCCCTATACAACCCATGAATTTCATGAACTTTTGCTATTTAAACAATTTAATACTTAAACATTAAAATCACTAAAAACCACTTTACAAAATAATCCTATTTCACTATCAAGCTTACAAATCCACCACCAAAATTTAGAAACACAACAAGTTCATGAATGACAGAACTCAAAACATTTAAAAATTTTACAAATTAATCCCCGAGTTAGCTAGATTAAGCTACAACGATATCAAAAACATAAAAAGTACTAAATATGAGAGCCAAAATCACTTACATGCAAGCTAGGACATGAACTGAACACTCCAAGCTTTACTTCAATGCTGTTTTAGTCAAAATGAGGTCAAATGAAGAAGATGATCACCTAGTTGTTGTGTTTATGTTTAGTTTATTTACTTATTTACTATACTACCCTTATAATTAACCTTAAAAATAAACCAAATAATGACCTTGATCGTCCACTATATTTTATAATGGTTTAATTAAATAATAAGACCATTCAATTATGCTTCTTTAGTAATTTAAAACCTTTATGTAGCGCCCCAAATTTTGGGCCTAGAAGTTCTGAGTTTTGAGCATAGGGTCAGAGAGGAGGTTGCACACAAAAGTTAAGTTGTGCAATTTAGTAACAAGAATGGGCCTGCTGTTCTGGTGGTTAAGTGGTGTGTTGGAGTGATAGAGGTCTTGTGTTCGAGTCGTTGGCACGCTTTTAGATGAGTCTTTTTATTTGTTTTATTTTTGTTGATTAATAATTCTAATAATCTGCAATTATTAGGCTATCTGTTGATTACTTTAATTTTAATTTTTGGCTTTTCTGCTTTGGCCTTTTTTTTGGCTCCCTCTCCCCCTCTCTTCACTTTTTGCTTCCTAAATATTTCTAAAACAATTTCTGTAGACACTGGGATTACTGCTCCTCTGCCGTTGCCTTTGTCATCGGCAAACAGGTGTGGGATTCGAACTTAAACTACTTTGTTCATTCGTTTATTAGTTCTGTAAATTTTTCTATTCAGGTTTCTTTGAGCGCTAACCCTCCTGATTTGGATCTATAATCATTGTGAGAGAGGCGAAAACCCCATATTCTGGTGTACTGTAAATGTGGTTAAGGATGGGAGCGGTTCTTGTAACACCTCTTACCCGTGTCTGATGATCTCGTGATTATGATGGAGTAATAAATTGATCGTACCTAAAAACTAACTATTATCACAATAAAAGGCAAGCGCACCTATTGAATAGTAGTATAGCTAGTGGCAAGACTGGAATATCGAATCCAAGGAACTAAAAGTACTAGTAATGACTTTCTTCCTATTATCTAGCCTAAAAATAAAAAGGGGGTTTGTGTAAACTAATTAACTCTAAACTAAGCTAAGGATGCGACAAAGAGTAAATTGGGAAATTGCTTTGGGAAAACTAAATGATAAAGACAATACCTAAGGAAGAATCCACCTAGACTTCACTTGTTATCTAACTATGAACTAGACGATTTCTTCATTCGACTTGATCCATAGAGATCCCTAAATTATGTTAATATCTCCGTTGAGAATAAGAACAACTAATCCTAGGTTGATTAATTGAAATATCTTTCTAATTAAAACCCCTAGTCTTGCATTAATTCAATTTATGGATCCCCATATTAGATTTGACTCTAATCTGGCAAATTTTCGTTGTGACACCCTATAACCCTCATCCGTCGCCGGAATAGGTCATCGGCATCAACCATTTAAAACAAATCCTCAAGGCAAACACGAATTAACATAGGAACCCTTTATAGAAGACTAATGTGAGCAAATAAGTAGTACAAATCTCTCCTAAAAAGATTTCAATAAAGCTTATGCATATAAGTAATGGCCGTAACATTGTTCATTTAAGCTATCATTTTAGTTCATGCACACTAGTGGTTTACAAAAAAAACATACAATAAGTACATAAACAAAAATGACCGTTAGGCATCATGTGTAATCCAACAAAAATAGAACCACCATCGAATATGCACACATGTATGTATATAGGTCTTAACCGAATATGCCATCCAACTTGATTATTTCACAAGCATTGATTCAATTACGAGACTGTACTATTCAAAAGAACCAGCCACATTCGCATGGCTTTAATATTTATACAACCAAAATATAACTTGTTTCAAAAGGAGAGTTAAACCTATACATGCCATTCACTAAAGTCTAATTAATTAGGTACCAAACGTGGCTTTGATAGTAGAGATGACTTCAAGCTTGAGATTCCCGAGACCCGTAGCTGACGAACAAAATCTATAAAAGAAAATCCAGAGCAACAAAGTAAGCATTTCTATGCTTAGTAAGTTCAAGTAAAAAGTAAAACAATCTACCAAAGTAAAGCCATTTTTAATATGCTCATTTTAAAGGGTTTCACCCTAACCGAATATGTGTTTAAACCAAAAATAAATTCATTCCCCCTTTTTCTATTCGAATATGCTAGTAGTCCACAAAAGTACATGCTCATTAGTTGTATACTATCACACATAAGGCAAAGAAGTCACAGATTAATCACAAACTCTTTAAGATCATCGTTAGCACTAAACATCGCTTCCTTTGTAAGACAATTCAGTAGGAATTCGTTCAAAATTATGTAATTCACGTACCTGGTCGTTTTATAGTATATGTCTCATTAACAGAGGTTGATCTAACCAAATTCTTTTCGTTAGCCTTACAGCTCTTCGGGATTTATCCCGGCTTTGAACTCTAGCCCTGAGGCTCTTCGGGATTTAACCCGGCTTTGAACTCTAGCCCTGAGGCTCTTCGGGATTTAACCCGGCTTTGAACTCTAGCCCTGAGGCTCTTCGGGATTTAACCCGGCTCGAAAATACAGTTACTCATAAGTCAAATTCAGCACATGAACTTATCACAAAAAAAAAAATAATTTCAGAACATCATTCTTTTGTTCACTTCACACATTACACATATCATGACACTTTCAAGAGGTACACTCGGCCTAAATACATATAAACAAATATCAAACCAATTCGTTTATTAAAGGGTTAAATACTTAAACTTACCTCGATGGTCGATAATTATTTACGAACCGACTATTCCACCACCTTTGCCTTTCCTTTGTCTGAGGGTGGTTCTCTTAATTCTTGAGCTAAGATACACAAATTTGAACATATAAGTTTCGTATCCGGCACTAAATCAATCAAAGAATGAAATTATTCCTTCTAAGCCACATCAGACATATCCGATTAAAAGTGTAAATATGCTTGTATTTTTCTCTCTCAAATTATACTTGGTATTTCAAAATGCCGAATGCTATAATTAACTAATCAAACATACTCATGTGCAGCCACAATCATTCGTGCGAAAATTTCTATGATCAATTCGGCTATTGCATCAACTCTAACCCTATAGTTTTCTATTATGCTATTTCTTAGTAGCACATAGATGATACACATTGCATATTAACATCGCATTACTAGAACAATTTACACCAAAACAAGGTCACAAAATTTGGCTTTCCCTAAATCAACTACATGATCACATAAGATGTTCATTCAACACAACTATACATAAATCTTTTAACCAACTCATCACCTTATATGCAGCAATCACCAATGGCCGAACAAATCATATTCAAAAGATGCGATTACAAGTCATTATCTAGCCATTTAAGTATATTCAAAAATTATACACTTAATTAATTTCCCATTCGGCTAAGCTCAAAACAATAGACAAAACTTAAAAGTTTCTTAACACTCTTAATAAACGTATCCTCGTGTGAACTCCAATATCATTATGTCTAAGGACAAACTAAAATTCAGCCATCAAATACACAAAAGCATGATCCTATTTTAGCACTATCCATTAGCCGAATATAATTTACCTCATACCCTACTCAAAAATTTACCAAATTTTTGCTCAATTTATTGGATCAACTATTTGTTCTCACCTTGAGTATCATTCGGCAGCTCCTCAAGGAGGTTAGCTAAATTCATATCCTAACCTTACGAATTCAAGTACTTACAAAATTCAATTTTTCACAAATTATACATAGGATCTCTATTCAACAAGTTTCGGCATTTCAACCTCTCCTCCCCCACACACTCTCACGGTTCACCTCAAGATCTTACTTCTAGGTTTTGAAAATTCATGGTTTCCACCATCAAAGAACCTCATAGCCACCGTTAAAATTTCAGCAAGAAATTCAACAAATTTCGGCATCTCTAAAGCTTAGACCGAAAGCTCCCAACATCCAAAAAAAATCAAAATTTACAAGTGGGTTGTTTTAAAGACCTAAGAGACAACTACATCTTAAAATTTCTATAAGAAAGGATCCATAAACAAACCTCAATTCTTCAATGTCCAGCCGAGAGCTTAAACTTCAACTCCCTTCTTCCTTCTTTGAAATTCGGCAATGGTAGAGAAATAAACACTCCTTTCTTATTTTTATTTTTCTTTTATGCAATATCTTATTTTTCACATAAAAAAAAACATATAAAATATTATTAAACACCATCATTACCGTCCACTAAGGTGGAAATGGTTAATTAGACATGCAAAGACATCATTTTGTAAGTTTATACTTTTTAGTCATTTTGATTTTTTTCTACCAAAATTCCAAAGTTCAACACTTAAGCCCTCTTTAAGTAATTAATCATTTTAAAGGTCAATTTTCACAAATTTTTTTTTAACCTCTACCAAAACTCATATCAACAATCCAACTAACATCATCAATTAAAATTTCTGACTCGGTTTAGCAGTCCCGAAACAGCTTCCCGACTAAGGTCGAACTAGGGCTGTCACATTCGTCGTCCTATGTCTAGGATTGCAATCAACTCCGCTTAATTGTGTTGGATCTACTCTTAAACAGGGACTTTTGCTCCTCTGCCTAAGCACGTTCGACTTAAATTAATATCCTAGAAATATCAATTCAAGAATTAAAAACACAATTAAGAACAAGTCAAATATTTATCATATAGTTCAGATAACGATAATAAAATTCATCTTAGGTTTCATCCCCCTTAGATATTTGGGGGTTTAGTTCATGTTTATAAAAAGAAACATATCAGAATAAAGAAAATAACAAAACATAAGAAAACCCAAAACTCCTGAAAGGATTGAAGGAAGATCCTTCTGTCTTGATGTAGATCCTGGCTTCTGAGATGGATCAATCAGCTTTCCTTCGAGTAATTCCATGCCTTTAGCTCTCCGTCTCGGTGGAAAGACTATACACCATTGTAGTTGCCTCCTAGTGTCTTTATATAGAGTTTGGAATGTCTTTCTTAACCCCTAAGTAGCCTTTTCCTCATGGAATTGAACTTCATCACAATAAGGACACGCCCGTATGCCACGCTCGTGTGAGTCGATGTTGGGCCGTGCTCAAGCCTGTTGATATGGCACGGCCGTGTGACACGCCCGTGTGGTGAACTCTAGGCAGATTGATTATTGATTTGGGCCTAATTTTCCCCTTTTTGGCCTATTCCTTGCTCTTTTCTCTTCCTTATGCTTACCTAAGTGTAAAACATGAAATTAAAGGATTAGGAGCATCAAATTCCACGAATCAAGGAATAATTCATCCAAAAATGGGCTAAGTATGACATAAAAATATGTATAATTTACAGTTTATCATCTGACGTCGGGACGGGGTATAAGGCGTTACAGTACTAAAGCATGCTTAATCATAGAAAGTTGGGCCATAAATCTCATTAGAACTTAAAACCTTTCATTCATTCTCTTAATATCCATATTATGGGCTTACGAGGCTCAAAACATATATCGGGAATGGTTCGAGACTTAATCAGAAACTTTCAATCACTTAAAATTTTTTTGCTTAAAACAGGGCTACACGCCCGTGTGGGATGGGACACGCTCATGTGGGCAGATCGTATGGTCACACACGCCCATGTCCTTGGCTCGTGTCGAATTTATTTTTCATTTCAAACCTACAGGGGTTTTCACATGGCCTGGCACACGCCTGTGTCCCTCACACGTCCATGACACGCACGTCTCCTCACTCGTGTGTGAAAACCTGTGTATTCTTTTTATGACATCAGCAAACATTTAGGGGCACACGACCAAGCCACACGCTCGTGTGCTAGATCGTTCCCTCCACACGGCTGAGACACACTGCCGTGTCTCTGCTCGTGTGTTTACTACTGGGCATTCTATTTTGCATAATTTAGATGCAGGGGACCACGACCTATCAACACGCTCGTGGGGATTGAACGCCCCAAAGTATAGGGTCTGTGATTTTGCATAATTTGGCAATTGCATGTTTTGTGTGTTGGCTTGATGATTTGGGTGTGTTTGGAGGTTTTTTAGGAAGCATGGGTTCAAGTCTGGCCTTTGGCAAAATTTTAATTTTTGGGCTTAAAGGAAACTTGGATGTTAGCTTATAGGACTTAAGTTTAATTGTTGTTGTGTTATGACACAAAGAAGCCTGTGGGGGAGTGGCAAATGGTGTAACAAGCATGGGAAGGGGTGTGTTTGAGTCCCTTTGCAAGCAAAATGCATTTATTTTGCTACATAAAGGCGACAAGAGGTGGATTTGGTTTCAAATTCTGGCAGGTTGTTGTGGACTTGGTAAAAGAGGAAGTTTGAACTGGTCAAGGTTGTTGATTTGAATTTGAATTAGGAGGAGTTGGAGTGAATCAAGGAGCAGAGTGTGGAGTGCTTTGAGGAGATTTTCAAGAAGTTGGAGATGGGGGAGGATGTTACCGAATTAGAGGGTTAGGGAATTGGCATTTTTGACATTTGGGAGTTTAGGTGTCGAGTTCGTTTGGGTGTTTTTTCTCTTTTGTCATTTTCGTGCCTCTTTTCTTTTCTCTTAGTTTTGTGCAATTTTGAGTAGCCAAAACATACGACCATTTAGGCTCTTTTGTTTTTTGTTCTTTTCTCCAAATTGCCTTTTTACCAAATTAATTTTCTCCTCTTATTTTCTTCTTCAATTTTTCCTCCTAGTTGAACATAATTTCCATTTACTCCTCTTTACTTGACTCTTGGCCGAACTTTGTTGAGACTCCTCTCATTTTCTCCTTTTTCTTTCTTTAGCTGAATTCTACATCTCTCTTCCCCATTTCATATTTTCTTTTCTTCTCAAGGGAAGCCGAATACTCTGACAGTCCTTTCCCATCATTTCTTTTCTTTCTTCTTTGGATTGAATCCTTTCTCCTTTTTTCTCGTAATATTCTATCAATTCATTTTCATTAGCTGAACTTCTCTTTGATTTTTAGGGGCGTTGGTGCGGTTGGGTTTGGAAGATATCTTTGGGTCGATTCTATCTCTCTCTATCAACTTAAGCTGAACCTGTTATCCGCTTTTGTTTCAACATTCTTCCTTGGTTCTTTAAGTCTGGTATTGATCGAATTCTGGGGCGGTAAGGTGATAATGTTGTCTTGATATTTTTGGCTGAATATTACTAATGCTTTGGGTTTTGGTTGTCAATTCAATGCGTGTAGTAAATGTTTATGTGTTAATGAGATTTGTGTTATGCACAGTTAATCGAGAATGTAACACCCCAAACCCGGCCCAAATGTTATGGCCGAATCTAGTGTGGTACATAGAAGCTACTCTTAAATCGAACTCGTCGAAAATAAGTTTCTTCTAAGTTAAAAACTCCTCTTAGATTTTAAATGTAAAAACAAAATTTGGTTGGTCCTATTAATAATAGTTAAAAATATCTTATTAACATGTTTGTTGTATTCAATTATTTAAAATCATGGAAGCTTTGAATGTTTGAAGTTTGAAACGTGTGAATTCCTTGAAAACCTTTATTATTTTGAAGAAACTCGTTCCTGTCTAGCCATTTGAAATAACGAAATAAAAACCCCATAAAGAAAAATTAAAACCCTCAAGTGGCCTTATTACATCAACAAAACCCAAACTGAATCTTTAAATAGATAAAATAAAATAAAACAACTCTAACAAGCAGTAGTCATGTGGCCACCTCGGAGTCTCTTGCGGCTCCAAATCGTCTAAGGCTAGGGATTACCTGTACAGTTAAAAGAAAAGGGTGAGTTTGTAAAAATTCAGTGTGTAAACCCCTATTAGCCCACAGAAAATTGAACATGCAAAACAGTTTGGGCTGAAGCCCTATGCAGTAATAGAACGGTCTGGGCTTTTGGCGCTATGCAGAAACTGTGGGGCCTAAGCCCAAAATAGAATCAGTGCAGAGCAAACATGTAACCCAGCCCAATCCATCCAACACACCACCCGTACCATCCAACATACCATGTGGGGATAAAATTGACCCACCCAGCCAACACACCAAAACACAGCATGACTACTAATAACAGAATATGTGGTAAAGCCATTAGAATCAGAATACGTGGCGGAGCCACTAATAGCAGATATACATGGTAGAGCCACTATCACAGAACTACCACCATATCAAACCCAACCCCATGCAGAATGTCATGTCATACATATAAAATGCACATACAGAAGATCATACTCATCACTCAACCTATTTCTAGGGGTATAAAGATCATTTATACAGTTAGGGGTAAAAAGGTAATTTTACCCCACAGGGGTATTTAGGTCATTAGCTAAGTTTTGGGATCTCGATATCTATCACGACCCATCAGCATGTCCATTGTCACTTCTAGCAACTCAGATAACCTATATGGCCATAATAGTGTTTATGGGCCCAAAACCCACTAATGGGCCCAAGTGGGCCCACACACTCATGTGGCTCATTTAGCCCAAATTCAGTCACGGCAACGTATGCCTCATAGTCCAAACAGTTATTCTTCACTAGCCGAGATTGTTACCTATATGGGCCATAAGCCCATTGGGCCCACATGGCCCATTTTGGCCCATCGTGGCTTATGGCGGCCCAAGCCCACGAAAATGCTCGTGGAGGCCTCTACAGTTTGTCGCCCAAGATTGGTGGGCTCGGTTTACCCCTGTGAGTGTTCGCATACTCACGAGAATGCAAATGCCGAAGTGTCGACATTTCGGCTTTTCTGCTTTGCCGAATCACAATAGTTAAGGGTGTGGTTACACACTTGTTTCGTGAAGTCGAGTGCACTAGTACGTCCAATACCTACATTCCAATCATTCATATCATTAGCCTTCCATTTACTCAAAATCATTACATATAATCCCCAAATCCATTATTATTATTAACCTTGGTTGTATCGTACGTCAACCTAATACCCTAAAATCACTGGTCAGAAGATGTTCGTCGCCCAATAACTACACTACGATAGACATTATTAGCAATGATTAGCTAATGGTATGATTACAACCACACATAACGCCCTATTAAACACCCAATGTACATTCAGCTTTTACCTAGAGCAAAGTATAGACATTACCTTAAATGGAGTTGCAAGAAAGGTACAAATGTTTCCCAACCTATACGTATACACCACACCTCGTGAAATCCTAAAATCCAATGATTCACAATAAAGGATCTCACAATCGGTAATCATAGAATATGGAGAAGAAGGATACGGCTTTAAAACAAAATAAGAGAGAGCAACCTTACCTCTAGATGAAACACCATTTGAAATGACCTCAAATCATAATAGGATGAAGGACAATTGAATGAGAATTGGTAGCCAATATGAACAACTATCAATCGAACGCAAAAGTAAGAGCCAAAAGAAAGAAAAGAAGAAGTGAGCTCGACCAAGGTAAAGGAGAACGTTAAGAGGAGAAAATATGAAGGAAAGAAGAATTTGATTGAGAGAGAAGAAAGGGTGCTTGAATTCGATTGTGCAAAGATTCAGCTTAGGCTTGGAAATAGAGGAGGGTTAGGAGTAAAAGATGATTCGGCCAAGAGAAGGAATTAAAGAAAGGAAATGCCAAATCGGCAGAAGCAAATGTGAACAAGAGCAGAAGATTTCTAAAGGAAATTTGGCACAACCATAGACTTGGTGTATTGTTTCGGCACAATG
This sequence comes from Gossypium stocksii, assembly GCA_020496765.1. NCBI lineage: Eukaryota > Viridiplantae > Streptophyta > Magnoliopsida > Malvales > Malvaceae > Gossypium > Gossypium stocksii. The sequence goes on from CM035626.1 coordinate 59,059,888, forward strand.
GAAAGAAGCAAGTTGAAAAGTAAAGTTGAGCAAGAAAATAACCCGAATGATCCTAAAATGCACTAAAAGGAAAAGCAAATAACTCCCTAAAAGAAAAGTTCGCGAAAAGAAATATAAAATAAGACCCTTAATCAAACCTTATTAATTCGGCACCTAATGACCGAATGTCCAACCCCCCAAAGACTCCCAAATTCGGCCAACTTTTACCTCTACTCCAATCCCACGATTTGCTCCCTAATTTTTTCACAATCTACTCTTTTAACCACCCAACAACCTATAACCATGAATCTCTCCACCCTTTTACCAAGTCCACAACCACTAAGAAGAATTTAATTCCATCACAACCACTTGCTGTCCCAAACTAGCAAAATAGCAACCTTTTACTTACAACAGGATTCGAACCCACGCTCTCCCTCAAGCCAAATCACACCACCACCACTAGGTCATCAGCTTATTTGTGACATAGAACAAACACAACTATTTATAAACCCTACATGCCAACATCCAGATTCCTTTAAGAGCAAAAATTAAAAATTTTGCCAAGGTCCTAACTCGACCCCCAGCTTCCCTAAAACCCCCAAACACACCCAAATTACCTAGTTATTTAAAGCAACCATGAAATTTGACATAACGCGCAAAAATTACAACCCTTATATTTCTGGGGTGTTACAGAGAAGGAAGGGGCTTTCGTTCTTATTTAGCGAGCTAAAAGAGAGAAGTCGCTTATTATTCGATTAAGGTAAGTGATGGTATCAATTGAGGGTTTTGGTGTTAGTAGATGTTATAGGATGAAAAAGTAATTGTTTATTGGTTGGATGTAGGTTGATCACACGTCGGGTGGTTGCTCGATACGTAAAAAGGTGTGTAACCGTTCACCCGATTTCATTACTGTCAAAACCCGATAAAGTTGTGTAATCACACTCACCTTTAGTGTAAGACGGCAAAAGCTGAAAGGCCAAAATGTCGAAACGTCTGCATTCGTAGCCTCACGGGCGTGCGAACGCACGTGGGGTGAACCGAGCCCACAAATCATAGGCAATAGACTGGAGAGACCATCATGTGCATTTCATGGAATTGGGCTGTTATGGGCCTCGTTGGGCCGAAATGGGACATGTGGGCCTAATGGACTCGTGGGCCCACATGGGTAAAATTCACAGTAAGTGACCATGGATAAATTGGATTATGAGGATTGCGATGCCGTATGTGAATTTGGGCTGTGACAGCCCTATTTTAGCCCTAATAAAAAAGTGGTTTCGGAACCCCAAAATTGAGGTAAAATTTTTTTAAAATATTATTTTCTGTATTTATACTATGTGAATTATCATGTGTGAAAATTTGGTGCTTTAATTTTGTCATTTGGATACTAATTTAGTAATTAAGGACTTAAGTGCATGAAAGAAAAATTAGAGGGTTAATGTGTAAGTACCGAATTGTGAGTGTTCTTCAATAGGAAGGGTTTAAGAAAGAAATAGACCAAGGAATTAATGCATGGACACATTCGCCCCTTGCTTAGTGGAAGAATAATGATTATAATAAGGCAAAGATGGTAATTTAATAAATAATATCCATGCATGTAATAGTAAATATGAAATTGAATGTTCATTCTCTCTTGTTTGCCGAAACTATCAAAAGAAAAGAAATAGAAAAGCCAAGGATATTTGGCCATTGAAGAAGCTTAATTGAAGGTATGTTAGTGTGATTTTTGTTAATTGATTATGTAATTGAGTTGATAAGTACATTATTTAGATAACCCATGGTTTAAGTTCATGAATTGATGAGCATGGTTACATTCGGCAACTTGTGTTTAATTGTGAGATAATGTTAAATATTAGTAATTCATGCTTAATTTTTAAATTGAGCCTTGAATTGATTGAATAAGTGATAAATGAAGAGATTGAGTTATGATGTATGAATTTTGAATTTGAGGTGAAACATTTATTCGGCCAAGTGTGTGTAATGTGATAAAGTTTGAGTGTTTTATGTTTAAAAATGGAGACGGTAGAAAGATTAGTGTGGAGCTTGTTAAATTAATATATATATGGCTTTGTGATACAAGAAATTGACAAGTGTGGTAATTGAGAAGACTATGCTAATTAAAAGAAACAAATGCTTAATTGTTAACAATTATATGTATGGTTGCTAAATGTAAAATAAAGTAATGATTTGAATAAGAGTTTGAGCGATTTCAATCATGGTTTATCGTTGTTTTAAACAAGATTTTTAATGATTTGATTATATATATAGATATAGCTAAATCTTTGATTTGGGTGTTAATGGGTAAATTGAAGTGAATGAATTTTGTTTACTTGTATACTTTGATAGAATATTCGGCCATGGATAAAAAGGGTATGAAATGGATGTTTTATGCTAGAAATGATGTTAACTTATATATATATATATATAGATATATATATACGTCATATTGCCGTATGAAGCAAAAGTCTAATTTGTTAAATTAGTTATTCCTATAATGGCCTAACAAGTTTAAAATCAAGGCATGAGTTAGTTGAGCTATTTAAGATAGAAGTGATTTTTCCTTGTGCCGAATGAGGATTGGTCGTAAATAATTTTACTATGATTTATATGTGTTAGCCGAATGTGATTTGGAATTTAGTGAATGAGGTTTGCTATGATTTAATGCAAATTGCTGAATGAGATTTATACTAAGTTAGATGATATTAAAAGATAGTGAAGTGTGGCTAGTAAAGTATAATTTGGTTTTCTTGCTACATTCGGCCAAAGGTATGAACAATTAAGTCATAACGAGTTACAATTTGTTTAATTTAGCTCAAGAGCAAAGAGAACCGATTTCGGATAAAGGAAAGGTGAAGGTGGTGGAATAGTCGATCCGTAGTTGTTCGACGACAATTAAGGTAAGTTCTTAAGTATTGGAAATGATATATTTTCATTGACTAAATGTGACTATTGTAGTTAAGATGAAATGAAATGTTAGCATGTGGCTTTAGGCTTATGGCCGAATAGCAAATATGAAATTTTAAGTAAACCTTGTGATATGTTTTTGGAGTGATTAATAAGTGCTAATTGAAAGTGAAAGAAAGGTGAATTGAGATGTATGAATTATATTTTGAATGATACTTATAATTTATGAATGTGATTGTGATAAAAGAATCTGGTCAGTATAAGTTCCCTTTCGAAGGAAGTTAAAGTTTATTAATATAGTTGCTCTATGTGATATACATGTGCACTTGAATTTGATAAGGCTATGATTTCGTGAAATTATCTTCTAAATGATTATTCGGGCATTTTGGGCCTAGCAAGCTATAAGCTGGTGCTATAAATCAGGCTTTGAGCCTAGCAGGCGTAATGCCGGTGAAGTAATTTTAGACTTATAAAGTCTAGCAGGCTTTGAGCCAGTGATGGAACTTGGGTTTTATACCCAACAGGCCGAGTGCCGGTGAATTTAATAAAAGTATATGACAACGAGTTCCTATGTTAAGATGAAAAATTGAATTCGTATTACATACTAAGTGGCCCAGGTATGTGATACTTACCTATTTATGCGAGAATGATTCGAATTGGATTTTGATTATGTTCATTTGTGAACATTTGGTTCATGTGTCTGTGGTTACGAATAAAGAAGGAATGTTTTAAATGTGGAAATGGTATTTAAATTATAGCTCAATTTGGGTGAATTAATTGGTATTGAGATCATGAAATGTTCGTGTCTATATGAACTTGAAGCTAATCGAATGACTTGCCATTAGTGCATATAAGTGATTATGTATATTCAACCCTAGTGGAATTGTATACATGGAGGATATGTTTTGTTCATATGTGAATTTGCATTTTAAAGAAATGTTAGGTATATGAAAATGTGTACAATGTGGCTATATACATTCGGCCAAATGATGGTTACTATTAAATCCTGTATATGTGATTAATTTGTTTAGATTAAGTTAAGTTGTTTAACTTACTTAAGACTTACTAAGCTAATTAGCTTACTTCGAGTGTTTTTGTTACTCTGTTTTATAGATCTCGTTCGAAAGTTACGGGCTCGGGGATTTAAGCTCAAAGTCATCCATACATTCGTCACTGTTTTGGTACTTTTGTTAGTCTATATTTTGAAAGATGGCATGTATAGGCTTAACTCCCTTTTTGAAACAAATTGCATTTTAAAATTGTAAATATTAAAGCCATGCGAAGATGGCTTATTCATTTTGTTTATTAAGGTCTCATAGTTGAATTAATGTTTATGAAATGTTTTGGTTATGGATGATATATTCGGTTATGGCCCATCTATATACTTATAAGCATGTTCGGTAGTCGTTATAAATATTGAATTATTAAGTATGATAAATGGTTCGTTGTCATGAAAGTATAGTAAGATTTTGTAAGTCGCTGATGTGCATAAACTAAAAAGAAAGCTGATTCGTAATCGTTTATATTATTGTTAAACGCATAAGTTAGGTTAAATTGAAGTCATGAGTTGCATTATTCTATGTTACATTCGGCCACTTGAAAATGTTTTCTAAGAGTATCTTCAAATGCCATGAGGCTGTGTTTAGTTAAGTAATACCTTGTGACCTTATTTCGGTGACGGATGAGGGATATAGGGTGTTACATGGGCCACCCGTGCGGGTGGGCCCACTTGGGCTCAATAGTGGGTGTTGGGCCCATATATACTATTCTGGCGATGTAGGTTATTTGAGTCGCTCAAAGCGCCGGTAGACCTTCTAGAAGGTCGTAAAAGGTACCGAGACTCCAAAATGTAGCTATTGACCATTATACCCCTAGAGGTAGGTTGATTGATAAGTATAAGGTATACGGATGACCGTATTTGAGCCTGACATTTTGCTTGCACATTATATCTATGTTGTGTCATAATGCATGGGGTTGGGTTGGTTTGGAGGTAGATTTGTACTAGTGGTTTTGCCACGTGATTCTATAATAGTGGCTTCACCATGTATTCTGATTCTAATGGCTCTGCCATGTTTTCTGTTATTAGCAGCATTGCTGCATCATTGGTGTACTGGGTGGGTGGGTTGAGTTTTTCTCCACATGGTGTGTTGGCTGGTACGGGTGATGTGCAGGTTGGATTGGGTTGGGTTACATTCATGTTCTATTCTGATTTTGTATTAGGCTTGGGCCTACACTGTTTCTGTATAGGGCTAAGGCCTAGATTGATTTATTTCTAATTAGGGCTACGGCTCAGACCGTTTTGCATTATCTATTATCTGTTGCACGTTAGGGGAATTACACATTGAGTTTTCGCAAACTCACCCTTTCTATAAATGTGTAGGTAATCCCCAGCCTTAGTCGATTTGGAGCTACGAGGGACTCGGGGTGACCACATGTCTACTGCGTTTGGATTTGGCTTTGCTTGATTTTAGTTTTGGGTTATGTTTTGTAAAAAGGCCATTTGAGAGTTTAATTGTTCTTTAATGGGTTTTTATTTCGTTATTTTAAACTGCTAGATTAGGAAAACGAGTTTTCAAAATTTATAATGGTTTTATTTAAAAATGTTTTTTTAAACTTTAAGGTTTCAACTAAAGAAGCTACCACAGATCTAATTTGGAATAAAGAACCTACGATCACAAAGATGTCAAAAGATTTGATAAACCGATTTTGAATTGCAACAACATTTTAACTTGAACACGGATTTAGTTAACTAGTAGTTATCTATATAACACTTCGATTTAGCACTTCAGATTTAGCTGTAACGCAGAGGCTGGGTTTGGGGTGTTATAGGGATTACCGTGTGTCACACACGACCTAGGCGCATGTCCATGTGGCCACCCTTGTAGACAACTATAGGCTATTTTCCGAGACCTTTTCCGCCTTGAAACTTAACCAAACGCAAGGCCAATTTCAATATCTCATATCATGGCATAAATACACTTCTAAATGCCCACAATTAAGGCACTCACATGCCACAACACATTGCATTTATCATGCATTCTCATCAATCACTACTCTACTTAGGCATGCGAATTTACACTTTCATGAACCACATCAACATTGCGTAATTTTAAATTAATCAATATTAGCCAATTCTAATGGCCATTTACAACATGATTCAAGGAACATTTATAGCCAACACATATGGCTAACCAATATGACACATAGCAAAAAGGCCTAGTTACCTATACATGCCATACTCAAAATGATTAAACTTTACTATACCAAAATAAAATGTTTGATAGTGTGACTTCGAGCTCCGGCATCCTTTTTGCTCCTCGAGCTAGCTTGGCAATACTACAAGGAAAAAGGAAAAGAGAGGGAGTAAGCATAAATGCTTAGTAAGTTGCATGAAATAAATAGCAACATAAATAATGAATAACATCCAAATTTGACATCATGAACATCACATAAATATCTTTACTCATTAACATGGCTTACTCATGCTCTTTCTTACCGACATATTCATATCATTTCGTTTTCTTTTCTTGTGAATTATTCATGTGCACCTGCATCACTCATCGCATAACTTTAGTCTTTCTCGTTATACTCGTCAACTTAAATACTTTTCCCGTTCTTGGAATACCAAAGGATACTCGAAATGTCATTCTCATGGTAAGATGCCAATGCCATATCCCATATATGGTCTTACATGGGATCACATGTCGATGCCGAAGCCATATCCCAAATATGGTCTTATACGAGATCTAATATCGATGTCGATGTCATGTCCCAAACATGGTCTTACACGAGATCGTAAACTAATGTCGATGCCATGTCCCAGACGTGGTCTTACAGGGGATCTAAATCTCGTCTCGGTGCCAACACCATGTCCCAGACATGGTCTTATACGGGAACATATGTCGATCCCAATACCATGTCCTAAACATGGTCTTACATGGGATCTCAATTCAGTTCCAATGCTATGTCCCAGACATGGTCTTACACGGGACCTTCTAAATCTCATGTCATGACTATGGTATCCTTCGTATCTTTAAAATTTAACCAAGATTTCTCTATAACAACTTCATCATTTCTTTATAAAATCACGTCAATAAATCTCATGGAAATAACACAAATTTCATACAAAGTCATAACATTATTTCATATTACATAATGCTAATTTATCACACACAACTTACCTCGGTTCCAAAATATGGGAAGGTGTTTAGTTTAATCCACCACCTTGTTCTTTTTTCGGTAACGATTTGAGCTTCGTGTTTCTTGATCTATAATGAAAAATTAAGCTTATTTAATAATCACATTGGCTAAATAGCCATAATTCATACTTTGAAAAAATTTATAGTTTTGCCCCTAAACTTTTACATATTTACAAAATGGTCCCTAGGCTCGTAAAATGAATTGCACTTATTTTCTTGGTTACTCAGGCCTAGCTGAACCTTATATGTACTCATAAAAACCCACATTTCTCATTAATTTACACTTTTACTACACATTTTACAACATTTACAATTTGGTCCCTATTGGGGTTTTTCATGAAAAATCATCTAGTAAAAGATGTTCAGTACACTTTAAACTTTCATATTCTACCACTAGACATCAAAATACATGCATGTCATTTAAACATAAACCCTAGCTCAAATCATTGGTAGAAATAGCTAAATTAAGCTACGAGGATTTCAAAAATACGAAGAACATTAAAAACTAGGCTAGATTGCACTTACTTTTGAGCTTGAAAATGAAAGAAACCCTGGCTATAGAGACTCTTCAATTTTTGGCACTTAGAGGAAGAAGATGAGCACATTTTTAACTTATTTTCCCTTTTTATTTCATTAATTTACTAAATGACCAAAATACCCTTAAGGCGTTTATTTAAAATTTTTCCTTTCCTTGGGCATTTTTGTCCATCATACTAATAATTGGTATAATTGCTAAATAAGACCCTCTAATAATTTTTCTAATGCCAATTCATCCTTAAAACTTCTAGAAACTCATTTTGGAACTTTTGCAATTTAGTCCTAAAGGATAAGTTAATCACTATCTCATAAAAATTCCTTCATGAAATTTTCTCACTATCATGCAATCATATCATAAACTTAAAAATAATCATGAAGTATATAATTCTACTTCAGATTTGTGGTCTCGAAACCACTATTCCGACTAAGCCCTTATTCAGGCTGTTACAATTCTCCCCTCTTAGGGAGTTTCGTCCCCGAAAATCTTATCGGTAAATAGGTTTTGATATTGGTTTCTCATGGTTTCCTCAAGCTCCCATGTAGCTTCTTCTACCCCATGTCTTTGCCACAATACTTTCACGAGGGCTATACTTTTGTTTCTTAACTACTTGACTTGTCGAGCCAAAATCTTAACAAGTTCTTCACCATATGTCATGTCCAGTTGAATCTCAGCCTTTGTCGGCCTAATCACATGAGAAGGGTCTAATTGGTAGCGTCGTAACATATACACATGAAATTCATCATGAATCTTTTCCAACTCAGATGACAAAGCTAGTCGATAAGCTATCGGTCCTATCCTTTCAGTGATCTTGTACGGTCCGATGAAACACGAACTTAGTTTGCCCTTTTGGCCAAATCTAAGAACTTTCTTCCACGGAGATACTTTCAAGAACACTTTATCCCCGACTTGGAACTCGATTATTTCAAATCAGCACGACTTTTTCTATTAGAAGCTGCTTTCAAATAGTGTCAAATCACTTTTACTTTCTCTTCGATTTCCTTGATTAAATCAACCCCGTGTATCTGGTTTTCCTTGAGTTTAGTCCAATACAAAAGCATTCGACATTTATGCCTGTATAATGCCTCATAAGGTGCCATTTTCAAACTTGACTAAAAACTATTGTTGTAGGCAAATTCGACGAAAGGTAGGTACTTTTCCCAACTACCTTGGAATTCCAATACACAACATCTAAGCATATCTTCAAGTATCTGTATCACTCTCTCCGACTGACCATCGGTCTGTGGATGGAAAGCGGTACTAAAGTTCAACTTTGTACCCAAAGCTTCCTGTAACTTCTTCCAAAATTGTGATGTGAATCTCAGATCTCTATCTAAATTGATCGATAATGGTACTCTATGCAGTCTCACAAACTCAGAAATATATAAGTCAGCCAACTTGTCAAGTGAATAATCTGTATGCAGTGGTATAAAATGAGCTGACTTCGTAAGCTTATCAACCACAACCCAAACGACATCTTTCTTTTTCAGTGACAATGGAAAACTCGTCACGAAATCCATGGTAATACGGTCCCATTTCCATTCGGGAACCATGAGAGGCTGTAATAGTCCGAAGGGTACTTGGTGTTCCACTTTTACTTGTTGACAAATCAAGCACTTTGCTACATACTCGAAGATATCTCTTTTCATGTTCGGCCACCAATACCATTTCTTTAAATTGTTATACATGTTGGTACCGCCATAGTGAATAGACATACGGGTACTATGTGCCTTATGTAAAATTCTTCAAATAAGCTCATCATCCTTTGGTACACAAACTCGGTCTCGGAACTTTACCCAACCATTAGAATCAATCTGAAAATTCGAGTCGGTGCCCAATTTACACTGAACTTTCTTAGCTTATAATTCACTGTCGCTTGACTGAGCTTCATGAATCTCTTGAATGAACATCAGTCTAGCTCCGATTTCTACTAAGACCGAACCATCATCGGTTATGGCCAACTGGGTATTCATAGCTCTCAAGGCAAATAGCGATTTTCGACTTACAGCATCTGCAACAACGTTCGCTTTCCCCGGGTGGTAGTTAATCACCAACTCATAATCTTTGATCAACTCTAACTATCTTCGTTGCCATAGATTCAACTCATTTTGAGTCATCAAATATTTCAAATTTTTGTGGTTGGTGAAGACCCGACATTTCTCGTCATATAAATGGTGTCTCCATATCTTCAATGCAAATACAACAGCAGCCAACTCTAAGTCATGTGTTGGATAATTTCTTTCATGAGGTTTTAACTGCCTTGAGGCATATGCGATCACCTTGCCTTCTTGCATAAGTACCAAGCCCAATCCATTTAAGGACGCATCACTGTAAATCACAAATTCTTTTCTTGGTTCGGGTTGTACTAAAATAAGAGCTTCAGTCAACAATGTCTTTAACTTCTCAAAACTTTGTTGGCATTTTTCTGTCCACTCAAACTTAACATCTTTTTGTAGCAACCTCGTCATCAGAGTGGCAATCATGGAAATCCTTTAACAAACCGTTTGTAGTAGCCAACCAAGCCTAGAAAACTCCTAACTTCTGATACGTTTTTCGGTGGTCTCCATTCAACAATTACTGAGATTTTCCTTGGATCAACTCTAATGCCATCACTTGAAATGATGTGGCCTAGAAATCCAACTTCTTTAAGCCAAAATTCACTTTTACTAAACTTGGCATAAAGTTGTTTATCTTGTAAAATTTGCAAAACTATCCTCAAGTGCTCAACATGCTCGTTCTCATCACGAGAATAAATCAAAATATCATCTATAAAAACTACAAAAAATTTATCCAAGTATGGCTGAAAGATACAATTCATTAAATCCATAAATATAATAGGGGCATTAGTCAACTCAAATGGCATGACAAGAAATTCATAATGATTGTACCTTGTCTGAAATGCAGTCTTCAGCACATCAGATTCATTAACTTTCAATTGGTAATACCCGGATCTCAAATCTATCTTGGAAAACACTATGGCTCCCTTCAGTTGGTCGAATAAATCATCAATCCTTGGTAAAGGATACTTGTTCTTTATGGTCACCTTATTAAGTTGTCGATAATCTATGCACAATCTCATATAACCATCTTTCTTTTTCACGAATAAAACGGGAGCACCCCACGAAGAATAACTTGGCCTTGCAAAACCTTTATCAGTCAATTCTTGTAGCTGGGTCTTCAATTCCTTTAACTCAGCCGGAGCCACCCTGTAAGGAGCAATTAAAATAGGAGCAGTACTGGAAGCTAACTTGATACCAAATTCAACCTCTCGAACTGGAGGTAATCCGGGCTATTCCTCTGGAAAAACATCTTGATACTCACGTACTACTGGCACTGACTCAATTTTCAACTCAGACTCCTTTGTATTCATCACAAAAGTGAGATAAGCTTCATATCCTTTTCTAATACATTTCTGAGCAGTCATAGCAGAAATCACTATAGGCAAAGCATTTGACTGATCTGATTCAACTCGAAGAGTATCACCATTCTCACGTTTCAGTCAATAAATTTCCTACCACAATTCACTATTACACCATGAGTGGTTAGCCAATCCATACCAAGGATTACATCAAATTCATCGAATGGCAAAAGTGTAACAACCCGGTTTAGACCCTAGTGGGAATAGTGGTTTTGGTACCACATATCTGAGCATAAAAATATTTTAATATTATTTTCTGTGCTTATTATATGTGAATTAGCATGTGTGAAAGTTTCATATGAAAATTTGTCTGTTTGAGTGTTTAATTTGCAAAAAGGACTAAATCGCAGAAAATGCAAAAGTGTCCTTCTATTTATTAAAGTGTCAATTTGACATGTCTCATTAAATGTGAGGTCCTTATGTTGTAAATGGACCATTGAATTTATGAATGGACATATTTGTTAAGGATTAGTGGATTTTAAATATGAATAATAAGGTTATTTTGGTAAAATGTAAATTAAATGATAAATTAATAAAATAAAACATGAATTAGTTGTCATTCATGTTCATGTTTGCTGAAATACAAAGGAAAAAGAAAGAAAAAGGGGTTTTTAGGGTTCGACACTAATCTTGGCTAATTAAGGTATGTGTTTTGGTTCCTTTTTGATAATTTTTACGTTTTTGTGATCGTTGCTTAGTCTAGTATCGAGCCCATGCCTCAATTCCTATTTTTTATGAAGGTTATTGAATGTACCATTGTTGATAAATTGAGCTTTGTGATGTTAATTGATGAATTATGGAAGCTTGATGTGAAATTAATATGTTTTCCCTTGAATTTGATGAAATTGAGTTATTTGGGCTAATTTGTGAAAATAATATTTTGGAGGGTTAAATTGTGAAATAAAAGTGTTATATGGGCTTATATGAAAGCCATAAAAATTTAGCCATGCTTTATAAAAGGAAATTTGTGAATTTTGTGATTTTATGAAATAGGGACTAAAATGTCAAAATGTGAAATTGTAGGGGCGTAAGTGTAAAATGCCTTAATTATATGTTTTTGGATTAAATTGAATTATTTGGTGAATAAAAGAGCTAAATTTGAATTTATTTAGAGCAAGAAACAAATAAAATGGAATTGGATCGGGGAAAGTTGAAAGTCGTTGAATAGCCGATTGTTACCGTTCAAATCCGTACGAGGTAAGTCTATATACAAATAAATGTGCTGAAATTGATTTATTCATGCTTATATACAATTGAGTTGCGGTGAACGATTATAGGAGATGCATATGTGAAATTCGAGAATGTTTTGAGCATGTGACGACGTCCAAAAAGTCCCGTCTGAACCTTAAGAATAGTTAGGATACATATGTCATGACATAGGATCCAATATCTTTTTACGTGTAAGACCACGTTTGGGACGTTGGCATCGATATGAGGCTTACGTGTAAGACCATGTCAGGGACATCGGCATTGTATTTAACTTCATGTAAGACCTTGTCTGAAACTGTGGCATCGATATCTGATTATATGTAAGACCACGTCAGGGACGTTGGCATTGTACGATCTTTCTGAGTACTTTACGTATCCTTATTGATTCTGAATGGTTCAACGGGCATTCCGAGAAAATGAATGAGTATACAAATGTGCATCCGATTCTGGTATGTATGAAAATTGTGCTATATTTGATATTGGAATGTAGTACATGTTCAATTATGAACCTAAGATATGTTTATATGTGACATGAGTGTAATTGTGTTAAATGCAATTGAGATATGTGATTTATGTGAGCTATATGAGAAATGTGGACTTATAATGGTATTTTTTTATGAGCTAATTGAATAGTTGGAGATATGAATGTGTCATTTGTTTAATTTATTTGTATATGGCTTACTGAGCTATTTGTAGCTTACTTTGTGTGTGTTTACTTTGTTTTATAGATATTGAAGCAACCAGAAGTTCGGGGATCATCAAGGATCATCACCACACTATCTAAACTTGTTTTGGTGTATTTTGAATGTATAGATGTTGAATTATGGTATGTATAAGCTAGATGAGTTTGAATATGTTTTGTGATGTATATGAGTTATGCCATGTGATATAGCTAACTAAGGATTGTTCAAGTTTGATTTTGGTATGTTTTTATGGTGTTTATAAAGTCAATAGAAATATGGTCATTTTGATTTATGCTTGGATGTGAATATGGTCAGTTTTGTTATGAATGGAATATTGTATGATTGTACTATGGGACATATGGTATGCATAAGTTTTGGCTTGTGAATTAGCTTGAATTAGCATAGTCATAAAGCTTGTTTTAGAATGAAGTTTTTATCGCATGAAATATGGATATTTTGAGTATGTTTTGGCTTGGAATTATAGGTATAATTGTATTGGTTTTTGGCTTGTAAGGATGACCTAAAATGGGTGGCAAAATTGGCTTTTTTGAATGGCCTATTTTTGTCTACACGGTCAAGACACGGGCGGGTCTCAGCCGTGTGCGACACACGGTCATAGTACACACGGTCAGAGGCACACGGCCTGACCATACGGACGTGTGACCTCAACAGCCTTGAAAAATGTTTAAGTTCTAAAAAATTTTCTAAGTGTTCGGTTTAGTCCCGACCTTCTTCTAATGCATGTTTAAGGTCTCGAAGACATTCATTAGGGACTTATTTATGATGTTTGATATTGATCTGATGTTAATGATAGAGAATTGTCTGTAAAAGTTCTGATTTGTCTGGTAATGCCTTTAGCCCTAGTCCGGCGAGGGATACGGGTTAGGGGTGTTACAAAAAGCATAAGTTTTGCTGGGAAACAATGACCCCTAATCATTAAAGAGCAATTTCTGCATACTTTGTCTATTAGCACACATTTGCCTAGGGGATTGGATACTTGTATCACAAATTCTATAGACTCTACAGGTATACTCATGGTAGATACTAGTTTCATGCAAACATATGAGTGGGTAAACCCTGGATCAATTAAAGTAGCAACACAAGTATCATAAAGGGAGAATGTACCCATAATCACGTCGGGCGATGATGCCTTTTCGTGAGCGAATGGCGTAAGTCCTCACAGGTGGTCTACCCTCGGGTCTCGCAACTGATTCCCTAGGTGCACCTTTACTACTAGCTCCAATTCCCGGGTTTCTTTATGGTGTACCTCTAGAGGGAGCATTACCTGATCTTGCACTCTAGCCACTGTCCTTCTCAGCCAACTCGGGGCATTCTCTAATGAAGTGGTCTTGGAAACCACACTTGAAGCAAGCTCTCACATGTGTTCGACACTTGCCGAGGTGGTGCCTGCCACATTGAGGACATTCCGGCCTACTAGGTCGAGCATTGCTGACATTAGAGATCGATGTGGTCTGAGCTTTAGGGACCGAGTGCTGTTTACCTTTACTTCTGTTTGAGAACCCAGCTGAAGTACCTGACCGAGTAGTGAACTCTCTATATTTCTTAGATGAAGATTGAAATGACTTGCCCAACTGTCTCTTCCTTGTGTCACGAGACTCCATTTCAGCTTTTCTTTTCTCTTTGGCCAATTCCTTGGCCTTGCAAGCTCTATCCACAAGTACCACAAACTCTTTCAATTTTAGAATACTGGCAAACATGTTGATATCCTCATTTAATCTATCCTCAAAACTCTTGCACATAATAGCCTCGGTGGATACGCATTCCTGGGCGTATTTATTGAGTCTCACAAACTCACGCTCATATTTCAGTCATGGTCATTTGACCTTGCTTCAATTCTAGAAATTCCTTGTGTTTTTTATCAATAAATCTTGGGCTAATGTACTTCTTACGAACTCCTCTTGGAAAAATTCCCAATTAACTCTCTCCCTTGGTACAACCGACACAATGGTGTTCCACCATTGGTAAGCCGAGTCTCGAAGGAGTGACACAACACACTTCATGCACTCCTTAGGTGTGTAAGACAATTCATCAAATACTCTGATGGTATTTTCCAACCAAAACTCTGCCCTTTTAGGATCATCACCCTTATTAGCTTGGAATTCCTCCATTCCTTGTTTCTGGATTCTATCAACCGGAGGCTTTTCTCATCTTACTACCTCAACTATTTCGGGAGCTACAGGGGTAGGTTGAGGGTTTGAAGGGGGTGGAGCTTGTTGTTGAGCGGCCGGGTTCGTTCGAACAAACTTTGTGATCGACTCATTCATCACTTGGAAGAAGGCTTCCTGAGCCTTTCCTCCCAGACTCTGAGTTGCTGGTCTATTCTCAGTTCCAGCTGGCAACGTCCCTTCAGTGGGAGCTGGCACATTACTTTCTACATCATCTTCCATGGCTCGATCGAGATCCATTTACTATAAGAAAGCACATTTTAAATCATCAAGAGTCGTCACACTATCATATTACAATTACACATATGTATGGCATGTATAGCTAGACTCGTGCTTACGATAGGTGAGTCCTAGAATCGACTTAAACATGCTTAATCTTAGAAAGTCAGGCTGTAAATCTCATTAGAACTTAAAACCTTTCATTCATTCTCTTAATGTCCCTATGATGGGCTTACAAGCCCAAAACAGACATCGGGAATAGTTCGGGACTTAATCAGAAACTTTCAGACACTTAGAAAATTTTCACTCAAAATAGGGCCACACGCCCGTGTGGGATGGGACATGCCTGTGTGGGCAGGTCGTGTTGTCGCACACGCCCATGTCCCTGGCCCGTGTCGAATTTATTTTTCGTTTCGAACCTACACGAGTTTTCACACGGCCTAGCACATGCCTGTGTCCATGGTCTGTGTCCCTCACACGGCCATGACACACCCGTGTCCTCACCCGTGTGTGAAAACCTATGTATTCTATTTATGACATCAGCAACCATTTAGGAGTACACGGCCAATCCACAAGCCCGTGTGCTAGGTCGTGCCCTCCACACTACTGAGACACACGGCCTATCAACACGCCATGGGGTTGACCGTGTGTCACACATGGCCTAGGAACACGCTCGTCTGCCCACCCATGTGGACAATTATAGGCTATTTTCCAAGCCCTATGCCACCTTGAAACTTAACCAAACACAAGGCCAATTTCAATATCACACATCATGGCATAAATACACTTCTAAATACCCATAATTAAGGCATTCATATGCCACAACACATTGCATTTATCATGCATTCTCATCAATCCGTACTCTACTTAAACATGCAAACTTGCACTTTCATGAACTATATCAACATTGGAAAATTTTAACTTAATCAATATTAACCAATTCTAATGGCCATTTACAACATGATTCAAGTAACATTTATAGCCAACACATATGGCTAACCAATATGACACATAGCAAAAAGGCCTAGTTCCTACACATGCCATACTCAAAATGATTAAACTTTACTATACCAAAATAAAATGTTTGATAGTGTGACTTCGAGCTCTGATGTCCTTTTTTATCCTCGAGCTAGCTTGGCAATACTACAAGGAAAAAGGAAAAGAAAGGGAGTAAGCATAAATGCTTAGTAAGTTGCATGAAATAAATATCAAAATAAATCATGAATTAACATCCAAATATGATATCATGAACATCACATAAATATCTTTACTCATTAACAAGACTTACTCATGCTCTTTCTTACTGACATATTCATATCATTTTGTTTTCTTTTCTCGTGAATTACTCATGTGCACCTGTATCACTCATCACATAACTTTAGTCTTTCTCGTTATTCTCATTAACTTAAATGTTTTTCCTTTTAAATTATTGGAATACCAAAGGATACTTAAAAAGTCATTTTCATGGTAGGATGCCAAAGCCATATCCCAGATATGGTCTTGCATGGGATCACATGTCAATGCTAAAGCCATATCACAGATATGGTCTTACATGAGATCTCATATCGACGTTGATGCCAAGTCCCAGACACGGTCTTACACGGGACCACATGTCGATGCCAATGCCATGTCCCAGACATGGTCTTACATGGGATCTCAATTCAGTGTTGATGCCATGTCCTAGACATGGTCTTATACGGGACCTTTTACATATCATGTCATGACAACAGTATCCTTTGTATCCTTAAAATTTAACCGGGTTTTCTCCATAATAACTTCATCATTTCTTTATAAAAATCACATCTATAAATCTCATGGAAATAACATATATTTCATACAATGTCATAACATTATTTTCATAATACATAATGCTAATTTATCAAAGATAACTTACCTCGGCTCCAAAATGCTGGTGAATATGCAATCTAATCTACCACCTTATTCTTTCCCCGGTTTTGGTTTGGGCTTCTTTTTTCTTGAGCTGCAATGACAAATTAAGCTTATTTAATAATCACATTGGCTAAATAGCCCATAATTCACACTTTGGCAAAATTTATAATTTTTCCCTAAACTTTTACATATTTACAAAATGGTCCCTTGGCTCGTAAAATAAAATGCACTTATTTTCTTAGTTACCCAAGCCTAGCCGGCCCTTCTGTGAACTCATAACAACCCACATTTCTCATCAATTTACACTTTACTACACATTTTATCACGTTCGCAATTTGGTCCCTATTAGGGTTTTTCATGAAAAATCGCTTAGAAAACGATGTTTATTACACTTTAAACTTTCATATTCTACCCCTAGGCATCAAAATACATGCATGTCATGTATGGATATATTTTTGAACATAAACCTTAGCTCAAATTAGTGGTAGAAATAGCTAAATTAAGTTACGAGGATTGCAAAAATACGAAGAACATGAAAAACGAGGCTAGTTGCACTTACTTGTGAGCTTAAAAATGAAAGAAACCCTAGATATGGAGCTTTGGAAATTCCGGCAGCCAAGAAGAAGAAGATGGACATTGTTTTTATTCTTTTTCCCTTTTTATTACTTTAATTTACCTAATGACCAAAATACCCTTAATGGCCTTCCTTGGAAATTTTTCCTTCCTTGGGTATTTTTGTCCATCATGCTATAAAATGGTCTAATTTCTAAATAAGGGCCTCTAATAAATTTTCTAATGCTATTTCATGCTCAATTCTTCTAGAAACTCATATTTTTCAACTTTTGCAATTTAGTCTTAAGGGACAAATTAATGACTATCTCATAAAAATTCCTTCATGGAATTTTCTCACTATCATGCAATCATATCATAAATTTAAAAACAATCATGAAATATATAATTCTACTTCAAATTTGTGGTCTCGAAACCACTATCCCGACTAGGCTTTAATTCAGGCTGTTACAGTCATCCCTACAAGACTGAATCCAAGCATCAATCACATAACATTTTCAGCCAAATTCAACTACAAAACATGCACAATTCAAACTATAATATCATCAACCAATTCCAAATTCATTTTTAACTCAAATTGCATCCATTTCATGAGTCAAAATCATACCAATCCATATGTCTCAAACAATATTTTAATCATACTCAAAATCATATCAAAATCATATCAAAATCTTACCATTTCAACCATGAAACATACCATTTCATTTTCACCAAAACATATCAAAATGGCCATTCACACAAGACCATATATACACATCAAATATACCATTTTTCCATCATAGTCTATATCAAAACCAAATTTATATTTTTCATCAAACTCAAGCCATATGACATGGACATGGCAATATAAACACCACTCAAAACATATAACAACAACTCTAGCCTATAGATGCCATATACTAATAATTACAATTTCAAAAGTACCAAATTATTGTTCGATAGTGTAACGACAATCCTTGACTATCCCCGAGCTCACGGTAGCTTTGATAATCTATCAAACAATGAAAACACACACAAGTAAGCTTTCAAAAGCTTAGTAAGTCATATATAAATAAGCTTAACACATAAAGCAATTATAAGCCAAACTATCCATGAAATTCCTATTAAAGCTCATATATAAACTTCATATTTCACATCTACTTCACTTGTTCTCAAACCATTTGCATCTAACCACATTCATTCTCATGTAATTCACTTCTCAATGTTTATATTCATAGTCACCTTTCATTCGTAAATCTCATATACAATTCGTACATACCTGAATTGGATACTCTTTAACATAGTCATTAGTTTCTCGATAATGCCCATTGAACCGTCCGAAATCGACAAGGATACTCGGGTAGCACACGTAGCTCATAAATGCCATATCCCAAATATGGTCTTACATGTTATCAAATATCGATGCCTCTATCCTAGACAGGGTCTTACACGAAATCATATATGATGCCAATGCCCCAGACATGGTCTTACACATAATCTCATATCAATGCCAATGTCCTAGACATGGTATTCCACGATATCACACCTCGGAATCCTATGTCATGACATATGTATCTTATAGTATTCCTATGATTTGTACGGGGCTTTCGAATATCTCAACTCTGTCGATACTTTCTCAATTTCACATATTCACCTTCCATAGCCATTCAATACATTTCAAAATCATATAAGCATAAATAATTCAATTCGAAAACATTTAACGAATGGATAGAGCGACTATTCGACCATTTTTGACTTCCTTCGATCTAATTCCGATTTTTTTCGTTCTTGATCTAAATAAATTCAAATTTAACTAATTCAATTACACATTTATTCAAATCAATCTACAAACACACAATTAGGGTATTTTCACACATAGCCCCTAACTTTTATATTTTTCTCAAATTAGTCCTTATTGCTTAAAATCATAAATTACAAAATTCCTCTCTAATTTCATGCTAGCCGAATCTTCTATAAGTCCCTAGTAGCCATTATTTCCATCTATTTCACACTTTAACCCCACATTTAGCACATTTCACAAATAAGTCCCTATTTGACATTTTTGTCAAAAATTACTTTACAAAACATTAAAATCTATCATCAAGCTTTCATTTTCCATTAAGAACTATCAGAAAACTCAAACTATCATCAATGGCATCTTATGAAATCATCAAAAATTTCAAAAATTATGACATGGGCTAGCTAGAACTCAAAGCAATGATCTCAAAAACGTAGAAATATCAAAAATCGAACAAAACTCATACCTTAATTAAGCCAAAATCATAGCCGAACCCTAGCAAGCTTTTATTCTTTCTTTTTCTTTCAATATTCGATAAACAAGGATGACAATGCATGAATTTGGCTTTTGTTTTGGTTTAATTAATCTTTTATTTAACAAATTACCAATATAGCCTTATTAAAATAATTTAAAATCCACTGTCATATGTCTATGTATGTCCATTCATTTTAATCATAGTCTAATTGCATCATAAAGACCTCACATTCAATGAATCATGATAAATAAGCACTTAAACAATGAACATGCCACTTTTACATTTTATGCAATTAAGTCCTTTCGTTAAATCGAGCACACAAACAATAAAATTTTCACACGAAACTTTCACACATATCATATATCATGTTGGAAACATGGAAAATAATATTAAAATATTTTCTAACCTCAAATTCATGGTTCCGAAACAACTGTTTCGACTAGGCTCTTAACCGGGCTGTTACACCATATTAGTCATGTAGGTTTATTTATGAATCAATAATCATGGATGAACTAAAAAATTAATCAAATTTCCATATTCATGTAACATCCATATCATGTATCAATACATCATGTAAAATCATTTCCATCTATTTCATGTAAATACTTGTAATAGTTCGTATCGAACTCATATCATCTTGTAACAAAACATTGCCCGTTGAACCATTTAGAATATCGTTAGATACTCAGGATAGCTCACACATAGTGTGCTAAACTTGAATCCATCAATTGCTGTACATGTATGCTCATACGAGCTATGAATTGGTATGCTCTAATGAGCTGTGAATCGGTAAGCTCATACAAGCTGAGAATCGGTAAGCTCATAAGAGCTATGGTGTGTCCACAACACATGCATGACCTCAACCAAATCAGTAACCCTAGTGACATGTCATTTGTATCCTATGAATTCCTTAAGTTCAAACTAGACTCGGTAATCGTCGTACGTCGTTAGATTTACGTCGTTTCATTACACGGTAAATTACATACTAACATATATATTGATTTAATTACAATATAATCACATATTAACTTTCAATCTAATCAAAATTATATAGAATACAATTCATACAAACTTACCTAGCTAAATTGTAGAAATACCAAAGTTTAAGGGCATTTTGGTTATTTTTCATTTTCCTTGATTTTCCACTCGATCTTGATCTAAATTAATAATTTCATACAATATATTAACTTAGACAATAAAGCAATTCATTTTATGCAATTTGGTCATTTTTTACATTTTAACAAAATTGCTCCTAAAGTTTTACTTTTATTCAATTTAGCCCCTGAGCCTAAAACATGCAAATTAACCATTTTTACCCAAAATTGAGTTAGTTAAATGTTCTTAGCTCCCAATAAAACCCATATTTATTAAAATTTCACAACAAATCCTTGTACTTTTATTAATTTAACAAGTTAGTCCATAATCAATAAATTCATCAAAAATCACTTAACAAAATACTTTTAAATACCAACTAATATTTCAAATTCATCATTTAACATCAAATATCACAAGATTCATCAATGGAAACATTCAAAATCTTTAACAATTTCAAAATCGAAGGTACGATCTAGCTGGACCTAGTTGCAACGATCTCAAAAACATACAAATTACAAGAAACGGGGTTAAATCGGACTTACATGCATACAATGAAGTTTGGCTGAAACTTTAAAGCCATTAACAATGGCTTTCTTCTCCACAATTTGGTGAAATAAAGGGAATAGAAAAGATGTTGCAAACTTTGTTTTATTTTATTTAATATAATTATCAAATTACCATATTACCCTTAGTTAATAATTAAATAAAACATTAAATTCATGTCCATTATCATCCACTAACACTTTGAATTGTCTAATTCCCATATAAGTCCCTTTTTCTTTATTCAATAATCCATTTAATCACTCAAATCATGTAGTGATCAAATTTTACATTTTTTACGATTTAGTCCTTTTTAATTAATTAACCATCGAAACTTTAATACCACCTTAATGACACTTTGTAAATATTTATAAAAATAGTTATGACTCAGTTTATAGAAACGAGGTCCCGATGCCCCATTTTCTAAAACCACTTGGCTTAAGGGTCTTACGACTTGAACTTAATAAATCGCTTATATAACACAAATCACTATTACAAAAACCTTTTTAAAACCATGTTTGACTCGTAAATATTAAATAATAATATTTATGAACTTACTCGTTGGATTTGGTGGGCCCAAAACCATTGCTTCTGACACCACTAAAAAATGGGCAGTTACACAAGGACTCCTTTGGGATGAACCAAACATGGAATGGGATTGGAAATCAAATTTGTCAAGTTAAAACTGTTTTCGTTTATAAGGATTTATTTATCTCTTGTCAATTTCAAAATCACATTCTCGTTAATTTAATTCGTTTAAAAACATATTCTATAGCGGAAGCTTTTAGAAATCGTGATATTTAAGGAAAACTGTTTGTGTTTAGGAAAAACATTGTTTTTAATTAAACCGAGTTTTGCAGTTTAGAAAAAAAAGTTAAAATCCAAAATATAAGCAAACAGTCCAAAAGTCCCAAATTACATCAAAAATACTCCAAAAATGAGAAATAATAACCATAAATAAAATTAACGTAGTTTAATAGACATGTGGACATCGTTGAGTCCTCCGCCGCACCGATCCGTCTAAGTCTGGGGATTACCTGTACAGATAAAATGGAAAGTGGTGAATTTACATAAACTCAGTGTGTAATCCCCACAAAAGACATGCATATAGTCAAACAACAGTTATTAGTCAAAAGCAGTCTGGGGCTTAAGCCCATTACATATCTAGGTACAGTTTAGGCCTTAGCCCATTCAGGTACAAATTCAGATATAAATTAGGGCCTTCACCCATATCAGATACAGTATGCATATAGTAACAGAAATCAGTATCCTACCTACTAGCCTCTACACACCATGTGGGGTTTAAAACACCCACCCAGTCCTACACTCCAGGTTCTACCGAATGTGGCACATAACAGTATATTGCAGCTGAGCTGCCAGATAATAGGCATAAGAGCCTTTTAGTACAGTTCCTCCAATAATCATCATCCCACCCCAATGCAGATGCAACATACAGAATAACATGCCTTTATGCAACTATCAGTCATACATACATAGATTAGTAAGCATACATATATCAGTCATGCTCGATACATACATCAAATATGTAAATCATACAATTCAGGGTCTAAGTAGCTCTTACCGACCCTACAGTAAGTTTACAATCGATTTGGACGACCTGTGCAACCCTAGGATTCATTTCATATAAATGGTCGATACGCCTTTGTGGCTTGCCTGTGTGGACCCGCACGCCCATATTGGCCTTGGCCCGTGTGGATCACAAGGCTTGGCCCAAAATCTCATATGCCCGTGTGGACCCACATGCCCGTGTGGCCCACATGGCGCAAATCGGTCTAGCCCATGTGTCACACACGGCCTACCTAGCCATTAAACGGTCGTGTCTAGTGCACGGCCTGACCTTCGACAAACACACAGTCATGCCATTCATAGACGGCCTACCACATGGGTGACTACACACTCGTGTGTCGTCGATAGAAAGGTTTTTGGCTTTTTTCGATACCTTATTTTCTGCATTTTTGGGTACACACTTGGTATCGATTTACTGCAAAAACACTCCCAAGCACTCTAAGACCCATCATCGATTTAGTGGATTAATAATTGAATTCGATAGTTATAAACTAACAGGGACTCAACTTACCGCTGACGAAAACCCTTCGTTAATATCGTGAACACAAGAGATACGAAAATCACTAATCAAGATCTCCTCTTACGCCATTAATTGTAGAAGAAATAGATTACTAATCAATTGTTAAGAACTTCATGATAGAAAAGAAAAGAGAAAACTTATTGAACCCACGGGAGTGCTAACAATAAAGTAGAATCAAGAGAAAATGATGGATTAGGGGGAAAAATAAAGAGAGTTTTGGCGGTAATTGAGGAAAAGAAAAGAAAAATGAAGAAAACAGAAAAAGAAGAAGAAATGGCGTCAGAGAGTTTGGATAAGAGAGGAAAATTGAATTTTGCAAAAAGGAAATATTTTGATAACTGCTCAATCCCCCAAATCACTCTACTATCCCCACTATCATCCAACTATCCCAGTATTTCAGCCAAATCGAAACTCTTACAGTCCACTGAGAAAAAATCAACACCCTTGCTCATGCAGGGATTCGAACACCAGACCTCCAACACACCAACACACAACTTAACCACTAGACCAGCAGGCCCATTCTGATATGGTGTTACCAACAATTAAACTTAAGCCTACTGAACAGGGGTGAGGCTTTAATAAGAAAAATTACAAAATTTGCCAAAGGTTGGCCTTGAACTTGAGACCTCTCACACACACCCAGAACACTTGACAACTGAAGCAGATAAATATTTGTGTGAAAATTTCACAAACACAGAAACATAAAATTTGGGGCGTTACAACTCTACCTCCCTAAAAGAAAATTTCATCCTCGAAATGTTCTTGATCAGAATAGATAAGGATATTGTTGACGCATCACATCCTCGGGTTCCCATATGGCCTCCTCAGTGCTATGATTTCACCACGAAACCTTTACAAGTGGAATACACTTCTTCCTAAGCACTTTAACATCGTAATCCAGAACCTGAACCGGCTCCTCCTCGAAGGGCAAATCTGGCCTAACCTCAATCTCCTTAATAGGGACAATATGAGTAAAATTAGGGTGGTAACGCCTCAACATCAAGACGTGGAACATGTCATGAATACGGTCTAGCTCTGGAGGTAGCTCCAATAGATAAGTGATCGATCCTACTGGCTTCAAAACCTGGTATGGCCCAATGAACCTAGGGCCTAGCTTACCCTTTCGATCGAACCTTAAAACCATTTTCCATAATGAGACCTTGAGAAATATGTAGTCTCCTACATAATACTCAATCTCGCATCTCTTTAGATCCGCATAGTATTTCTACCTATTAGAAGCTGCTTTCAGACGATCCCAAATCAATCTAACCTTATCCTCAATCTCCAAACCAACTCATGACTCAGAACACGTCGTTCACCCAACTCAGTCCAACATAGGAGAGTGCAACACTTACGACCATACAGAGCCTTGTAAGGTGCCATTTGAATGCTAGACTGAAAACTATTATTATAGGAAAACTCTGCTAGCGGCAAATAATCCTCCGAACCGCCTCAGAAATCGATAACACAACTTCAACATATCCTCCAGTATCTAAATCACCCTCTCAGATTGACGATCGATCTGAGGATGGAACGCAGTACTGAAGTCCAATCTCAAACCTAGAGCCACATGTAACTTCTTCCAAAATTGAGACATGAAGCGAGGATCCCTATTAGAAATAACTGAGACTGGTGACCCATGCAATCTCACTATCTCAGAAATGTAGAGCTTCGCTAGCTGTTGCACCAAACTATTGTGTCTATGGATTATCTGTACACATTAAACAGAACGGGTGAGTTTACATAAACTTAGTGTGTAATCCCCACAGAAACATGCATACAGTCAATTAGCAGTAAACAGTCAAATGCAGTTTAGGGCCCAAGCCCATTACTGTTTTAGTAGCAGTTTGGGCCTTAGCCCATTTCAGTTATAGTATTAGTTATGCATTAGGGCCTTAGTCCATCACAGCAACAGTCATGCAAACATAATCAGTAAGCAGAGTCTTATGCACCAGCCTCCACACACCATCTTCATCTATCCCTACACTCCATGTAGGGTTTAAAACACCCACCTATCCCTACACTCCAAGTAGTACCGAATGCAATACATAATCAGTAAATTGCAGCTGAGCTACCAGATAATAGGCTAAAGAGCCTTTCAATACACTTCCTCCATATATCATCATCCAAATCCAATACAATGCAACAAACAGTATATGTCCTACTATTATGCAACTATCAGTCATACATATTTATATTTTATCAGTAAACATGCATACATACAGTCAGATCACACATTTTGGGGTTTAGATAACGCTTACCAACCCTACGGTAGGTTCACAGTCAGCTTGGGTGACCCGTTCAACCTTAGGATTTATTTTAGTTAAATGGGCTCACACGCCCGTATGGCCTGCCCGTGTGGGCCCACCTGCCTGTATGGCCCACACGGTACAATTTGGCATTGGCTATGTGGATCACACAGCTTGGCCCAATATCCCACGTGCCTGTGTGGACTACCCGTGTGGACCCACACGCCCGTGTGGACCACTCGACCCAAATTAGTCTAGCCTGTGTGTAGCACATGGCCTACTTGGCCATCACACGGCCATGTCTTGCGCGCACGGCCTAGCCTGGCCTCTTCGATCACATGCTCGTGCCATAGTACACGACCTACCACACAAACGACCACACGCCCATGTGGCGTCGATAGTTGGGTTTTTAGCTTTCGCTAAAACCTTATTTTTTACATTTTTGGGTACACACTCGTTATGTTTTCATAGCGAAAATAATCTTGGGCAATCCAGAACCTATAATTGATTGAGAAAACTCCAAATTCAGTCACTTCACCTGATATTAAAACAATTTACTATGAACAGACAATCCCAAAAACCATCGACAACCCTTACCTTTGGACGAATGATAGCGATTCCTCACTTCTACAACACCGATTGGACTTCCACAGCCAGTTAATGGCCTCCTAAACATGAATTAGATCTCCATTAGCCAACGATTCAACAATCTAAATAATCACCAAATTTACAAAATCTACCGATAATACCCAAAGAGACAGGGATAATGAGTCACAGTAACTAGGAAATTGATAGGGAATCTAACATGAAATTGGGCAGCAAGTGAAGAAGAAAAGAAAGAAAAGAATAAAAAGGGCAGAGAGGGGAAAGAAAACAAGAATGGCGTCAGAAAGAGTTGGAAGGAGAGGGAAAAACCAAAAATTTGTTTTTTTGGGGGAAAAGAAAAAGTAAATAGAATATTCTGATAACCCCCTATCATCTCTCCAAATCTCTCCCTACTAATCCCACTCAAACTCCACTATTCAGAATCCCACCACGGCACAACTCTTAGCCGAATTATTGAGCAAAAATACTACCTACGCTTGTGCAGGGATTCAAACACAGGACCTCCATCAAATTAACACTCCACTTAACCTCCAGACTAGTAGGCCCATTCTGATATGTTTTTACAAACAATTAAATAAAATCCTACTGGATAAGAGTGAGGCTTTCTTCTGAAAAATACCAAAATTTTTCCAAGACAAGGCTTGAACTTATGACCTCCCACAGACCTAGAATACTTAGCCACAGAAGCAGATAGATATTTTTGTCACATTTTAATAGAAACAAAAATAAGAATTTTGGGGCGTTACAACTCTACCACCCTAAAAGAAAATTTTGGCCTCAAAATTTACTTGGTTAGAACAAATAAGGATACTGCTGATACATGGCGTGCTCAGGTTTACCGTGGCCTCCTCAATGCTATGATTTTACCATAGAACCTTTACCAGTGGAATGGACTTTTCCGAAGAACCTTTACATCACGATTCAAAATTTGAACTTGCTCCTCCTCAAAGGTAAATTCTGGTCTAACCTCAATCTCTTCAACAGGGATAAAATGAGCAGGATCAGAACGGTAGTGCCTCAACATCAGGACATGGAACACGTCATGTATACGGTCTAACTCTGGAGGTAGCTCCAACTCATAAGTGACTGGTCCCACTTATTTCAGAATCTGGTACGGCCCAATAAACTGAGGGCATGGCTTGCCCTTGTGATCAAACCTCAGAACTTTTTTCCATGGTGAGACATTGAGAAATATAAAGTCCTCCAAAAAATACTCGATCTTGCATCTCTTCAAATCCACATACGATTTCTGTTTATTAGATGCCACTTTCAAACGATCCCAAATCAGTCTAACCTTATCCTCAGTTTCAAAAACCAACTCAGGACCCAGAACCCGTCATTCACCCAACTTAGTCCAACATAAGGGAGTGCAACACCTATGACCATACAAAGTCTCGTAAGGTGTCATCTGAATGCTAGACTGGTAACTATTATTATAAGCAAACTCCGCTAGCAGCAAGTAATCCTCCCAACTGCCTCAAAAATCAATAACACAACTTCTCAACATATCCTCCAGTATTTGAATCACCCTATCAAATTGACCATCGGTTTGAGTATGGAACATAGTACTAAAGTCCAATCTCAAACCCAGAGCCTTATATAACTTCTTCCAAAATTGAGATGTGAAGCGAGAATCCCTATAAAAAATGATCAACGCCGATACCCCATGCAGTCTCACTATCTCGGAGATATAAAGCTTCACCAACCTTTGATGAGAATAATCAGTACGAACCAGTACAAAGTGTGCAGATTTGGTCAATCGATCCATGATGACCCATACTGAATCCTTCTTAGTGGGTGTTAGGGGCAACCCACTAATGAAGTCCATCGTTACTCGCTCCTATTTTCATAGCAAAATCAAAACCGGCTGCAGCAATCCCGAAGGTAACTGATGCTCAGCCTTAACCTCTCGTGGCATAATGGCTACTATGCGCCTCCCTCAGTATAGCCTGCCTCAAATCCATATCATTCAACACACATATCCGGCCTCAGAACACAACACACCCTTAGAATTCAGCCAAAGTCTATAGTGCTGCCACTCTGAACTTAACGAAACTGAAGACCCAAAGTTTCATCCCCCAACTGTTTATCCCTAACCTGCTTAATCCAAGTCAGTTTGACTGGCAGCTCAGCCAACAAACCCCCATCGTCAAAAAGGCTAACTCAGCCAACAAACCCCCATCGTCGAAAAGGCTAAGTGAGTGAACATCGCTCTCAGTTTATTCATAGCCTTACGGCTCAATGCGTTGGCCACCATATTGGCCTTGCCTAGATGGTACTCAATGGTACAGTCGTAATCTTAAGTAGCTCAATCTATCTATGCTGCCTATGATTCAGCTCCTTTTGAGTAAGAAGGTACTTGAGGCTTTTGTGATCAGTGTAGATGATACACTTCTCATTATACAGATAGTGTCTCTAGATTTTTAGAGTGTACACTACGACAACTAATTCCAAATATTGCATCAGATAGTTCGCCTCGTGTGACTTATGCTAACGAGACGCATATGCTACTACCTTACCATCCTGCATCAACGCACATCCCAAACTGACATGTGACGCATCACTATAAACCGTGAACCCCTTTACATGTTCAGGTTATTTCAGAATAGGAGCTTGAGTCAGAACAGTCTTAAGCTTCTTGAAGCTCTCTTACTGTACATCAGTCCAGTCAAACGATACACCCTTACGTAGCAGCTTAGTTAACGACGCTACAATCAGTGAGAATCCTTCCAAAAACCGCCGATAATAATCCGCCAGTCCTAGAAAACTGTAGATCTTAGACACATTCTTAGGCTGCTTCCAATCCAACACAACCTCAATATTTTAAGGATCGACTCGAATCCCCTCAGCAGAAACCACATGACCCAAAAATGTTACCTCTTGTAACCAAAACTCGCACTTGCTAAACTTAGCATAGAGCTGGTTTTCCCTTAAAGTCTGAAGAACAACTCTAAGGTGCTTGTCATGCTCATCCTCAGTCCTCGAATAAACCAATATGTCATTGATGAACACCACTACAAACGATCCAGATAGGGCTGAAACACTCGGTTCATCAGATCCATAAATGTTGCTGGTGCATTAGTAGTCCAAAAGTGTAACAGCTCGAAATTGGGCTTAGTTGAAATTGTGATTTCGAAATCACTTACCCGAGATTAGAGAAAATTATTTTAGCCATATTTTATGTATTATAGTATCTGTATATGAGTGCATGAAAATTTTAGTGAATTAATTTACGCGATTGAGGGCTTAATTGTGGAAAAAGGACTAAATTGCATAACAAGCAAAAATGTGATTTATCAGTAAGTGGTGTTAAATAAAAATGGAGATTTAATTGGGGGCCTTTAAGGGGTAATAAGACCCTTTCTATTGGTGTGGCCGGCCATGGAGAGACAATAGGCTTGGAAAAGTCAAATATTAGGTAGTTTAGGTGACTAAATTGATAAAATAGTACCTATTTTACCTAGCCTTCATTTATTCTTCATTTTATTCTCCTATTTCATCGAAATTATCAACCATCTTTGGAGGTTTTAGAAGTTTAAATTTTCAGCAGCTTCAAGCAATCATAAGTAAGTGATTTTAATGACTTCTTTGAAGATTTTTTACATTTTTGGAACCCTTGTAGCATGAGCTACATTTTGAGGGGTGTATTGTGCAAAATAGTTAAAAGTTTAGAGTTTTTCCATGATTGAATAAGTGTTGTTTGCTGGGGTTTTATGGAATGAAATGAGTCCTAGTTGTTAAATGAACAACTTTTGTAAAGAGGTGTTCATGGAAAACACCTAAATTGGACTTATTTGTAAAGTTAATACATAGTGTGGTAATTGCATGAAATGATGAAAATTTTAGGTTACTATAATAGTGAAAAGAGTTTGGTTAGGCTTGTTTAATAAGGAAACTCGATAAAAATTAATTTCCCGACCTAGGGGCAAAATGGTCATTTTGCCAAAGTTTAAGGGTAAAATGGTCATTTTGCCAAATTATGAATTTTGAATTGTTTAGGTTAAATTGGTGATTAAAACTAGTGAATTTGCATTCATATAGATCAAGAAGTACGAGACCCGAACTTGGCCTAGGGAAAGGCCAAGCTCGTAGATTGAGATCGATCGAGTTATCACATGTTGTATACCGAGGTAAGTTTATATGTAAATAATGCCTCTTTTATTAATGCTTGTATTCATAATTTCCTTATATGATATGTGGTTGAATGTTATTGATATTGGATGAAAAAGCGAGAATTGAGAGTACGGGTAAAATTTCATAAAATAGAGATAATGATGGGCTATGTGCGAAACCACCGGATGATAGTTGAAATTAGTAAGCTAAGTGCGTTATTATCCAAAACTATTGACAAAGATGGGTTGTGTGTGAAACCACCGAGAATTTTAGATAAAGGTGGGCTGTGTGCAAAACCACCAAAAATTTTAAATGAAGGTGGGCTATGTGCGAAACCACCGTAATTATTGATTATGGTGGGCTAAGTGTGAAACCACCTTATTATTAATGTTACTATGAATGGCTATGTGCAAATTTATCTTGTATGGTTTAGTGCGTGGATGTGTATGTTGTGAAATCTTTTAAACGGAATTCACGAGTGTTGTGGTGATAAATAAGTGCAGGGAATGTATATGTTAATGAGATGAGCTTTGTACATGAAATTGTATTAAGTGTATTGGATAGGGTGTGGAACGAGTAAGTGAATTTACGTTTTGGAAGTATCGGCGTGGTTGAGCTACATTTTTAATTGTTCAATGCATGGTTATGGTACTAAATGTTTGCATATAGACTTACTAAGCTTTATGCTTACCCCTCTCTTTTCCATTTTCTTAAAGTGCCGCCTAGCTAGATCGTGGATCATCAGACGTCGGAGGTCTCGCTCACACTATTGGCTGGATCACTCGTACAATTAGAGTTAAGTATTTTGAGAAATAACGTGTATAGAAACTAGACTAGGTTTATGTCATTTATTTTGGGCCAATTGTGTTGGCTTGACTTTGTAAGTACCTTATTTTGTATAAGGCCAAAAGTATTGGCTGATGTTTGTCATTGTTAATGAATGCAAATGTTGATGTTTCATGATTTGCAAAGTAGATTGATGAATGCAATTGTTAGGATAGTTGTATACTTGTTGGTTAGATTGATTATATTAAGTTGTGTGAATGTCAAATTATGGCTATTGGTTAGATAGCCTATTTTTGTCCACATGGGTAGACACACGGGCGTGTGTCTAGGCCGTGTGTGACACACGGTTCGCCCACGGGTGTGTGATTAGGCCGTGTGTCCCTTGCACCTTAGGTTGATAAATTAAATGTCCATTAGCATACCACACGGGCATAAGGCATAGCTGTGTGTCTCAACTTGTGGAGGACACAGCCAGCACACAGGCGTGTGCCATGGCCGTGTGAGTGATGACGTCAAAAACAAAATGTCAAGGTTTTTACACACGGGCCGCGACACGGGTGTGTCATGGCCGTGTGAGGGACACGGGCTGAGCACACAAGTGTGTGCTAGGCTGTGTGAAAACCCTTGTAGGATTGATATTAGAAAATAAATCCGCACCAGCGTGCTCTTAGGTGCCTAGGCCGTGTGATAAAGTGGCAAGGTGGCGCCACTTAAAACACAAGGAGGTGGCGTGTGGAGGCTTGTAAGGGAGCTAAGGTTCGAATCCATTGGTGAGCAAGGTACTTATTTTATTTTATTACATGTGCATAGTAAGAGGTGGAATCCAAGTTGAACTCTAAGGTAAAGTGTTTTAGTTGCTCATGGGATTGGATTAAGGAGTGATAAGGGTAGATTATCAAAGAGAGAATTTAGGAGTTTGAGTGTAAGGCTAGTGTTGGCTGAATGAGGGACTGTAGGAGGTGCAAATTTCGACTAAGGGGTAAGGGTTAACATTTTTGACAGTTGAGGAAGAGAGTATGCTAAATTCCTTATTCTTTCGGGATTTTAGTCCTTTGAGTTCCGGCATTTTGGTAGGTAAGTGCCGATTTCTGCCTTTGGAGTTTTTGGGATTTGGTTGTTGGTCATTCCTTTAGTGCTGAATAGGTAAGTTGAAGTGGGTTTCATTCTTTTTCTTTCTTTTCTCTCCTTCCCTTCTTTTATTTAAAACCGTAAACTATAAAGTCCCTAGGCCCTCCTCATCTCTACTCTGAAAAGCCTAAACTTTCAAGCCTCCCATCTCTCTGTCAACCATCTCCTCTCTTTTTATAACTTCTTCTTCTCCTTCCACCTTTTCTTTCAAAATTGAAACCTCTTCTCTCTCTAGTTTGCTCTTCTCAAAAGCCGAATTCCATCTCCTATTCTCTATTATTTTCCAACCCTTCTATCTATTCATTCTCTCCCTAGTGCTTTGGTTAGAATCAAGTGTAGATCTAGGGTAGGCTAGTGATTGGTGGCTCTCTTTTTGTCAAGGCAAGCAAGCGAACTTTTGGGTAAGTGGTCTCTTTTCTTATTCTTTTCTTTCTAGTGATTGATAAAGAGTCGAAACCCCTAACCTTTTACACTTTTCAGCCTTCATCTTTGGAAACCGATATAAAGTTTTCTCTTATTGTCTGTTTGTGATTCCGTAGCCAATCTTAGGGGTTGATCTCGTGAAGGGTGTTGGTGGATAAGTGATCGCAAGGCGATCTAGATCTGTTGGTTGGATTTTGGCAAAGGTAAGTGGATGATGGTTTTGTGTAATGTTGGCCGAATACCATTAGGGGTTAGTAGAGGTGGCTTGTAAGCCATAAGATTAACGTTTCGTTTGGGCTGTTGTAGGTTAATCGTTCGTAGGATCTCGACGTAGTCCGCAAACAGGTGTGTAACAACACCCTCTAATAGCTTAGATCGACAAAAGCCAACAAGCCGAAATGCCAAACTGCTGGCATTTCATGGACTTGCGAGCGTGCGAATGCTCGTGGGTTAATTTGAAATCATAAATCTGGAATAATGGACGGTAAGGGCTGCTATGCGCGCTTTCGTGCACTTAGGCTGTTTCGAGCCTTGATGGCCAAAATTGGGCCCAATAGGCTTATGGGCCTATATGGGTAAAAGTATGCGGTAAGTAATTTCTGGTAAACTGGACGTTAAGTCTGCGATAATATGCGTAAATTTAGACTGAGCGTGCCACTGTAGCAAGTGGGCTTCCTCAAGCCCATTAGGGGTTTTTGGGCCCAATGGCATTATATGAATGAATGGGCTATTTGAGTCGCTTGGAGCGACGTTAGACCTGCTAGAAGGTCGCATTAAGCATGACACTTAGAGACATAGCTAAATGACCAAAATACCCTTGAAGGGTAAAAATTACTATTTTACCCCTAGATGCTAAATGATTGTTTTACCCCTAGAAATAGTTGACTGGTTTGCATGTTACGGTATCTTATATTCTGTATTCCATGTCACGTAGTACTCTAATTTGCATGGGGTTGGGTTATGGATACGGAGGAAGTGCTAAAAGTGGCATTGCCACGTAATCTGCTTAGAGGCTTTCTCTCGTATTTCTGTTCTGGTGGCGATGCCACGATTTCTGTATTAGCAGCTCTGTTGCGACTGTGGTGTGTAGGGCTGGATAGGTTGAGTTATTCCCCACATGATATGTAGGGCTGGACTGGGCTTGGGCATTGCATACATTTATTCTTATATATATACTCTGTTCTGTATCTGAAATGGGCCCAAGGCCCAATCTGTTTCTGAAAAGGGCCAAGGCCTAGTTTGATCTGTATCTGAATAGGGCTTCGGCCCAGATTGAGCTATTGACTTATCTTTGATTCTGGTTGGGTTAACTATACACTGAGTTTTCACAAACTCACCTTATTATTTGCATCCATGCAGGTAACCCTCAACCATAGAGGACTTGGAGCTGCGAGGGATTCAAGGTGGCCACATGATTCATACTTCCGATTTTTAATGGTTTCTTAAATTTAATTTATTTATATTTCATTTTTAATTTTAGATTTAAGTTGTAATAAGGTCGCTCAGGTATTTTGTTTTTGGTTCTTTATTATTTGTTTTAACAACAGTAGACTAGTCTATGCGGGTTTTACCAAACATAATCAAACGTATTCAAAACACGCTTTACGTAATGATTAGATAACACATCAATGATAACACATCGAAGAGATCTTTTAAAAAGTGAATCCTACTTAGTAATAAATACGATTTTTAAAACTTATAATGTTCTTAATTTTAAGCTATTAAACATGGTTTTACTACGAATAATATAACGTTTTGTTAAAAGAAGATCATAGATAAATCAAACGTTCATGTAACACACCAGATCTGACCATAACGTCTAGGTCGTGTTTGGGGTGTTACATTTAGTGGTATCAGAGTCCGGTTACAACAACTCTACTGTGGAACGGGTTCAAATGTTTTTTTAAATTTAAGGCCTAACTTGTATTTTGAAATTCGGTTTTGAAAAATTTTCTTAAGGTATTTTAAAAATTGATTTCTTTTCTAAAAATATTTTTTTCATTTTTCTAAAGACCAGAGTTTTTGAGAAATTTTTAACAGAGTACATTTAAAATAACTACTATCGACAAAACTTGGTAACTGAGTCTCCGGCACCAAGTCTGTAAGTATCTTCTGCTTTACTGTACTTAACTGTGATGCTGTAAAATTCAAACATTACTGTAGATAGTTCTAAGACCCTACTGAAATTCTGTAGTTAGGGCAACAATGAGACTCTAGAAGACTGAAACTGTAGGCTACGATTCTGTAAAAACAAAACTCTGAAATACTATCTCTGCATAAAACATCTGTAATAAATAACTGGAATATTGAACTAATTCATAAAATTCATAAATCAGATAATACGATA
The DNA here is from genome assembly GCA_020496765.1 of Gossypium stocksii. Taxonomy (NCBI): domain Eukaryota; kingdom Viridiplantae; phylum Streptophyta; class Magnoliopsida; order Malvales; family Malvaceae; genus Gossypium; species Gossypium stocksii. Next base: position 59,095,323 of record CM035626.1, read on the forward strand.
TGAGTACGAGGGCAGCACGTGAAAGAGGCTATGGTCGAGGTTGAAGAAGTACTCAGACTGGATCTTCATCCTCGGGACATATGCCAGCTGAAGAGGCACGAGCGCCATAGGCAACTGAGACGGGGTCTTATGATCAGGCTGCTGGGGATGACGCTTTATCCCAGGAAATGCTTCATTTTCTGGAAAGGGTTGTTGGAGCAAGCACAGGAACGGTGAATCAAGGATCGATTTCTAAACGGCTTTGAGCTAATGGAGTGGAGATTTTCAGGGGCGTATCTAGTGTAGCCCTGAATGTGGCCGAATATTGGTTGAAGGCCACGAAGCGGATAATGGACGACCTGGACAGCTCAGTGGAGAAGAAGCTGAAAGGAGCAATATCTTTGCTACGTGATGGGGCCTACCAGTGGTGGATCACTGTGAGAGACGGTACACTAGCTGAGTGAGTGACTTGGGAGTTGTTTAAAACAACCTTCAAAGGGAAGTATGTTAGGGCGAACTATGTGGACGCTCGAAGGAAGGAATTCCTAAATCTGACTCAGGGTAGTAAGACTGTCGTGGAATACGAAGCTGAATTTTTAAGGTTAAGCTAGTATACTGGTAGGATTGTTAAAAGAGCTAGAGTGGACGAGCCGGTTCGAGTAGTTCTGGTGAATGTGGTTAGACCACTAGCTTGTAGGGACTGTGGAAAGGTACAGCTGGGCAAATGTTGGAAGCATTCGGGAGCATGTTTCTGATGTGGGTCCAAAGATCATCGAGTCAAAGATTGCCCTCAGAGGTCGGCGCAGATGCAAGCTGCTGAACCAAGGGTCACTCAGCCAGTGAAAGGTGGTCAACAACCACCGAGAGGCCATGGTCAGGTTAGGGGAGGCAATAGAAATGGATGTGGACGTGGAGTACCGGGCAGGGGTGCTGGAAATGCTGAGGCACGATAGCTGGCATTGGTTTATGCTGCTCGTCGTCGAGAGGAGGGTGACGCACCTGACGTTATAACCAGTATGTTTTTAATTTATAGCACGCCATACATTTCTTGATTGATATTTGATCTACCCATTCGTATGTTGCTTGTGATGTGTTTGGGACGTTGGGTGTGCAATCTGAGAAAACTGCGAGTGGGTATCTGTGATAAGTCCACTGGGTCACTTGGTTAGGGTAGACAAACCTTTTAGCGATGTACCCTTAGAGACACAAGGTAGAATTTTTTCTGCGGACTTGATGGAGTTGCCATTTGGAGATTTTGATCTCATCTTGGGTATGGATTGGCTTGCAAAGCATCGAACGACTTTGGATTGCACTACCAAGCGGATCGTGTTAAAGACCATGGAGGATGAGGAGGTAACTGTGATAGGGGAGGGAAGAGATTACTTGTCCAATGTTATCTAGGCTTTAAGAGCAGAAAAGCTGATTCGTAAGGGTTTTTTAGTGCATGTGAGTCAATCATATTCTGAGGGTTTGACCGTAGAAGAAGTTAGAATCGTCAAGGAGTTTCAGGATGTTTTTCTGGATGAGCTTCCTAGGTTGCCTCTAAACCGTGAAGTCGAATTTGGAATCAAATTGTTCCTGGAACGGCTACGGTGTCCATCGCTCCTTATAGGATGGCACCGAAAGAGTTAATGGAGTTGAAAGTGCAAATCCAATAGCTTCTGAATCGAGGTTTTATTAGACCAAGTGTGTCTCCGTGGGGAGCACTGGTCTTGTTCGTTAAGAAAAAGGATGGGACGATGAGTATGTGCATTGATTATCATCAGTTGAACAAACTGACTGTTAAGAACAAGTACCCTCTGCCGAGGATCGACGACCTATTTGACCAAGTAAGAGGAGCTTTGGTATTTTCCAAGATCGATCTTCGATATGGATATCATCAACTAAGGGTCAAAGAGGTAGATATTCATAAGACAGCATTTAGGACTCGGTATGGTCATTACGAGTTCCTGGTAATGCTGTTTGGATTGACGAATGCACCATTGGCCTTCATGGATCTGATGAATTAGGTATTTCAACCCTATTGAGACCAGTTTGTGGTCGTCTTTATAGACGATATTCTGGTGTATTCGAAAACTGAGGAGAATCATGATGAGCATCTCTGAATTGTTCTACAACTGTTGAGGGAGAAGTAGCTGTATGCAAAATTTAGCAAGTGCAAATTTTGGTTGCGTGAAGTGACGTTCTTGGGGCATGTTGTTTTTGCTGAGGGGATTAGGACGGATCCTCAGAAAATCGAGGCGGTTCTGGAGTGGAAGCCACCGAGATCTATGTCGAAAATTCAGAGTTTTCTGGGTTTGGCAGGGTATTATAGGAGATTTGTGGAAGGTTTTCCTTGATTGAGGCACCGTTGAAAAAGCTTTTGAGAAAAGGAGTACCGTTTGTCTGGACAAAAAAACAACAAAAGAGTTTTGAGAAGTTGAAGAAAGTTTTGACTGAGGCACCGGTGTTAATTTTGCTAGAGTCTGGAAAGGATTTTACTGTGTATAGTGATGCATCGCACGTTGGATTGGGCTGTGTGTTAATGCAACAGGGAAAAGTGGTTGCATATGCATCGCGAGAGCTTAAGCCTCATGAAGCGAATTACCCTATGCATGATCTGGAATTGACAACGGTAATCTTTACGTTAAAGATCTGGAGGCACTACTTCTATGGAGAAAGGTGTATCATATACACGGATCATAAGAGCCTCAAGTATCTTTTGACTCAAAAGGAGTTGAACCTTAGGCAACGAAGATGGATAGAGTTGCTTAAGGATTACGACTGTTCTATTAAGTATCACCCAGGCAAAGCTAATGTGGTAGCTGATGCATTAAGTTAGAGAAAGTTAGAGAGCTGTAACTGAGCTGAGAGCGATGTTTGCTCGTCTGAGTCTGTAGATGATGGTAGCTTTTTAGCTAAATTGCAAGTAAGACCAACTTGGATGGAGCAAATTAAGGAGAAGCAATTACTGGATGCATCTTTGGTTCCTTGGTTTCGACAGGTAAAAGAGGGTGGAACTTCTGATTTTGATTTGAATAATGAAGGGATTTTGTGTTTTTATGGGAGATTTTGTGTCCCAAAAGACTCTGGTTTGAGGTAGTCCATACTGCAAGAGGCTCATGGCGGTCTTTGTGCCATGCATCCTGGTGGGAATAAGTTGTATCAGGATTTACAGGAATTGTATTGGTGGCCTGGACCTAAGCGGGAAGTAACAGAGTTTGTGGGTAAGTGTCTGACATGCCAGTAGATGAAAGTTGAGCATCAACTACCTTCTGGAGTTCTGCAACCAGTGAAGATTCCATTCTGGAAGTGGGAAAGGGTAACCATGGACTTTGTGAGTGCGCTACCCTTGACACCTACCAAGAAAGACTCAGTTTGTGTGATTGTGGATAGTCTGACTAAATCTGCCCATTTTATACCCGTCCGAATCCACTATTCACTTCAAAAATTGGCAAAGTTGTATATAGCGGAGATAGTGCGACTTCATGGAGTGCCAGTTTCAATTATTTTTGATCGAGACCCTAAGTTTACATCTCGATTCTGGCAGAAGTTGCATGAGGCGTTGGGTTCACAGCTAGACTTTAGCACTGTTTTTCACCCCTAAACGGATGGACAATCGAAATTTAGGTTCTGGAAGATATGTTGAGAGGGTGTATCATCGATTTTCGAGGTAGCTGGAAAGATTACTTGCCGTTAGCGGAGTTTGCCTACAACAATAGTTACCAGGCGAGTATTCGAATGGCACCATACGAGGCGCTGTATGGTCGTAGGTGTTGTTTGCCTACTTGTTGGACGGAATAGGGAGAACACCAGGTTCTTGGGCCAGAGTTGGTGGCGGATATAGAAAATAAGGTCAAGCTGATCAGGGATCAGTTAAAGGAGGCATCTAATAGGAAAAAATCTTATGCCAACTTGAAGCGTAAGGAAATAGAATATTATGTGGGAGATTTGGTTTTCTTGAAGGTCTCGCCTTGGAAGAAAATTTTAAGGTTCAGAAAGAAGGGAAAGTTGAGTCCGGGGTTCATCGGGCCTTATTGAGTTCTTAAACGGGTGGGTCCGGTAGCATATCAGCTGGAACTACCTCCGGAGTTAGATTGGATTCATGACGTCTTTCATGTCTCCATGTTAAGGCGATATCAGTCTGATCCTTCCCACATTGTACCAGTTGAGGAAATTAAAGTTAGATCTAATCTGACATTCAAGGAAGAGCCTGTGCAGATTCTAGACCGTGATGTCAAGATGTTAAGAAAGAAATCCATTCCTTTGGTAAAAGTGCTTTGGCGTAATCACGATAGAGAGGAAGCTATGTGGGAGCCGGAGGAGGTAATACGTCAACAATACCCTCACCTGTTTGAACCAGGTAAAATTTCAAGGCCAAAATTTCTTTAAGGGGGTAGAGTTGTAACGCCCTAAATTTTAGGGTTTTTGAATTTTTCTTGAATTTATTTTTGCATGGCTTGATGTGCTGAGTTATGTTTTGGGTGTGCTTATTGGACTTTTAGAAGGCCTGGGTTTGAATCTAAAGCCTAGCAGAATTTTAAATTCTGCCTTAGGTGAGAGTGGACTTTGATGGAGTGGGTTTTTAAATTAATGTTGGGGTTTTATAGCATAAGAAAGCCTGTGATAAAGTGGCAAGGTGGCGCCACTTAAAACACATAGAGGTAGCGTCTGGAGGCTTGTGAGGGAGCTAAGGTTTGAATCCATTGGTGAACAACGAACTTATTTTATTTTATTGCATATGCATAGTAAGAGGTGGAATCCAAGTTGAACTCTGAGGTAAAGTGTTTGAGTTGCTCATAGGATTGGTTTAAGGAGTGATAAGGGGAGATTATCAAAGAGAGAATTTAGGAGTTTGAGTGTGAGGCTAGTGTTGGCCGAATGAGGGACTGTAGGAGGTGCAAATTTCAGCTAGGGGGTAAGGGTTAACATTTTCGACAGTTGAGGAACAGAGTGTGCCGAATTCCTTATTCTTTTGGGATTTTAGTCCTTTGAGTTTTGGCATTTTGGTAGGTAAGTGTCAATTTCTGCCTTTAGGGTTTTTGGGATTTGGTTGTTGGTCATTCCTTTAGTGCCGAATAGGTAAGTTGAAGTGGGTTTCATTCTTTTTCTTTCTTTTCTCTCCTTCCCTTCTTTTATTCAAAACCGTAAACCATAAAGTCCCTAGGCACCTCTTGCCCACTTCTTCTTTGGCCGAACCCTCCTCATCTCTACTCTGAAAAGCCTAAACTCTCAAGCCTCCCATCTCTCTGTCGACCATCTCCTCTCTTTTCATAACTTCTTCTTCTCCTTCCACCTTTTCCTTCAAAACCAAAACCTCTACTCTCTCTAGTGTGCTCTTCTTAAAAGCTAAATTCCATCTCGTATTCTCTATTATTTTCCAACCCTTCCATCTATTCATTCTCTCCCTAGTGCTTCGGTTAGAATCAAATGTAGATCTGGGGTAGGCTAGTGATTAGTGGCTCTCTCTTCTGTCAAGGCAAGCAAGCGAACTTTTGGGTAAGTGGTCTCCTTTCTTATTCTTTTCTTTCTAGTGATTGATAAAGAGCTGAAACCCCTAACCTTTTACACTTGTCGACCTTCATCTTTAGAAACTAATTCAAAGTTTTCTCTTATTGTCTGCTTGTGATTCCATAGCTGATCTTAGGGGTTGATCTCGTGAAGGGTGTTGGTGAATAAGTGATCGTAAGGTGATCTAGATCTGTTGGTTGGATTTCAGCAAAGGTAAGTGGATGATGGTTTTGTGTAATGTTGGCTGAATACCATTAGGGGTTAGTAGAGGTGGCTTGTAAGCCATAAGATTAACATTTCGTTTGGGCTATTGTAGGTTAATCGTTCGTGGGATCTCAACGTAGTCCACAAATAGGTGTGTAACAACACCCTCTAGTAGCTTAGATCGGCAAAAGCCAAAAAGCCGAAATGCCGAACTGTTGGCATTTCGTGGACTAGCGAGCGTCCGAACACTCGTGGGTCAATCTGAAATCGTGAATCTGGAATAATGGACGGTAAGGGCAGCTGTGTGCGCTTTCACGCACTTAGGCTATTTCGGGCCTTGATAGGCCGAAATTGGGCCCAATGCGCTTACGGGCCCATATGGGTAAAAGTATGTGGTAAGTAATTTCTGGTAAACTGGATGTTAAGTCTGCGATAATATGCATAAAGTTAGATTGAGCAGGCCACTGTAGCAAGTGGGCTTCCTCAGGCCCATTAGCGGTTTTTGGGCCTGATGGCATTATATGAATGAATGGGCTATTTAAGTCGCTCAGAGCGATGTTAGACCTGCTAGAAGGTCATATTAAGCATGAAACGTAAAGACGTAGCTAAATTACCAAAATACCCTTGAAGGGTGAAAATTACCATTTTATCCCAGATGTTAAATGATTGTTTTACCCTTAGAAATAGTTGACTAATTTGCATGTTACGGTATCTGATATTCTGTATGCCATGTCATGTAGTACTCTAATTTTTATGGGGTTGGGTTATGGATATGGAGGAAGTGCTAAAAGTGGCATTGCCACATAATCTACTTAGAGGCTTTGCCTAGTATTTCTGTTCTGGTGGCTCTGCCACGATTTCTGTATTAGTAGCTCTGCTGCGACTGTGGTTTGTAGGGCTGGGTGGGTTGAGTTATTCCCCACATGGTGTATAAGACTGGTACGGGTGGTGTGTAGGGCTGGACTGGGCTTGGGCTTGGGCTTTGCATACATACATTATTATATATAACCCTGTTCTGTATCTGAAACGGGCCCTAAGCCCACTCTGTTTCTGAAAAGGGCCAAGGCCTAGTTTGATCTGTATCTAAATAGGGCTTCGGCCCAGATTGAGCTGTTGACTTATCTCTGATTCTGGTTGGGTTAGTTATACATTGAGTTTTCACAAACTCACCCTATTATTTCCATCCATGCAGGTAACCCCCAACCATAGAGGACTTGGAGCTCCGAGGGATTCGGGGTGGCCACGTGATTCATACTTCCGGTTTTTAATGGTTTCTTAAATTTAATTTATTTATATTTCATTTTTAATTTCAGATTTAAGTTGTAATAAGGCCGCTAAGGTATTTTGTTTTGGGTTCTTTTTTATTTGTTTTAACAACGTTAGGTTAGTCTATGCGGGTTTTACCAAACATAATCAAACGTATACAAAACACGCTTTACGTAATGATTGGATAACACATCAATGGTAACGTATCAAAGAGATATTTAAAAAGTGAATCATACTTGGTAATAAATAGAGGTTTTATAACTGATAATGTTCTTAATTTCAAGCTATTAAACATGGTTTTACTACGAATAATATAACGTTTTGTTAAAAGAAGATCATAGATAAATCAAACATTCATATGACACACCAGATTTAGCCATAATATCTTGGTCGGGTTTGGGGTGTTACAACTCTTGCTCCCTTTGAAAAGCTATTAGAACCCTCAGATTTTCCCTCAGGTCGTCCTCAAAATAGACACACCTCTCATACTCAGATGCTAGATACCTCACGTATAGCGGCTCAGTCTCAAGAATTCGGCCTCATACTCGACTATAGATTGGTCTCCTTGAGTAAGGTTCAGAAACTCCCTCCTACGAGTATCAATATAACTAGCTCCGACATAATGCAATCTTAAAGAACTCCCAATTCAAATGTTTGGGCTGAGTGCCCTCCTTTACGGTCAACCACCATTGGTATGCCTCATCGTGAAGTAGCGAGACTGCACCCTCTAATTTCTTCTTGGTGGTGCAATCCAGATCATCCATAATCCGTTCGGTGGCCTCTATCCAGTACTGGGTCATATTAGGGGTGACTTTAGTGACGCCCCTAAAAAGCTCAGCTCCATTGGACTGGAGTCATTCTGTAACTGACCCTCGGCCCCCAGATCCAGTATTGGGCCCAACGACCTTTTCCAATATCCTTAGCATAGCCTAGGACAATGCGTCATCCCAGCTATATGATCTTGAGACCCAGTCTCAGTAGCAGGGGACACTGACGTCTCAGTAGTGTCCAAATTTGGCATGCCGCAGGAGAAAGAAGACTCGGCACGAGCCCCCCTACGGCCTCTACCTCGGCCTTTAGTACCTCATCCACTGATACCTCATGCGCTCATGTCAATTGGATTTATCTATATTATGAATTTTATGAATCAGTTACAGTTCAATATTTATTAGTAGATGTTTTATGTAAACAATTTCAGTAATTCAGAGTATATTTTCATATGTCGCAGTCTTTATCAGTTTTACTATAGTTTCAGTGTACACTAACTAGAGTGTTTTCACTGTATACTACCTACAATAGTTTTAGAATATACTATTGATAATATTTCAAATTAACTTAACAAAATTTCAGAATACTTACAGGATCTGCACCGGAGACTCCCTGTACCACATACTCAGTCAAAAAATTTTAAATTATTTGTAAATCAGTTCTTTAAAAATCAAGCTTTAGAACTCAAAGTCCACAGCAGAGTTTTACAACTTAGTTCTGATACCACTATATCTAACACCCCAAACCTGGCCTAGACATTATGGTCGAATCTGGCGATGTCACATGATAGGTTGTTTGAAAACTAAATCATTACCATAAAAACATTTCCGTTTAATTACTTTTATATATCTCTTATAAATTCCAAAATCGCTGCTTGTTAAATCGATTGTTTTAAAACATAACTCATTGCGGAAGCTTTAGAAACCGTTTATTTTGAGAAAAATTGAAATAATTAAGTCAAACCTTTCATTTTAGGAAGACCCCTTTGTTTTTGTGAAAACCATTTGCTCGTTGAGTTTTTGTAGTTATAAAATCCATAAGAACAAATAAAATCAAAATAAAGGAAAAAAGTCCAAAAGTCCCAAAATTACATCCAAATGCCTCAAATAAAAAAAAATAATAATAATAAACAATGGAATAGAATAAAATACGTGTGGCCACCGTTGAGTCCTCTGCTACATCGAACCGTCAAGTTTAGGGATTACTTGTACACATTAAACAATTCATTTGTATATATTTCATTAATAAATTGAGTTTTAATTAATTAATTAAACTGGATAAATTTTATTCTTTGGTCATTTAATTTATTGATTTATTTTGGACAGGTCTAATACTTTATTGGATTACAAAACTGTCCAAATTAGGGAACAAGTCAACCGAAAATTCGGCTGCACATGGCTGTCTAAAACAACTTTTTGATTTAATTACACAAGGTCCTCGCAATGTTGAAGAATTTACAGCTTTACCTAATGATTTGCACTTGACCAAGTCTCAGTCCGGAGTTGTTGTGGCACTTAAATTGAGCAAAAATCAATAAAAAATGTAACACCCCAAACCCAGCCTAGACGTTATGGTCGGATCCGACGATGTCAAATGGTAATTTTTTGAAAAATGTGTCGCCGCTATATCCCCTTTTCTACTTAACCTCGTTTCATTATCTTATGTTAATTTCAAATCGTGTTGTTCATTTTCAAAATATTAATCATTTACAAATCGTTATTCAATTTCAAAATATTTTTCATTGCGGAAGCTTTTAAAATCGTTTATTTTAAAAAAATCGTTTCCATTTAATGAAATCTTAGTTTCACATGTTTTTTGGAAATCGCACTTTGGTGTGATCGAATTGTAAAATAATAAAACAATTAAAATCCCAAAAATTAAAATTAACAGTCCATTAAGTCCAATTTACATGAAATTTACCCAAATAAATAATAAATCTAAGAAAAATAACAAAACCAGTCTCTAGTTAGTGTGGCCACCATCGAGTCCACCGCTGCACCAACCCATCAAGTCTTGGGATTACTTGTAAAGATTAAATAGTAAAAGGGGGGTTTTTGCAAACTCAGTGTGTAATCCCCACAGAAAACATGCACAAGGATCAATAACAGAAATCAGTCCAGGGCCTGAGCCTATCACAGATTTAGTTCGGGCCCTAGCCTATACAGAACAGTCTCAGATATAACATGCAAAATAGATATCAGGTTACAACCCTCCAGCCCACACACCAACTCCGACCATCCCTACACACCATGTGGGGCTGAAAACACCCACCCATCCCTGCATACCAAATAGGGTTTAAAACACCCATCTATCCCTACACACCATACGGTACCGAGCTGCGGCATGTAATCAGAAATATACAGCTTAGCTGCTAGATAATAGGCTTTATAAGCCTTTCAGATACTTCCTTGAACTTTGTCAACCCACCCCAATACAAGGCAACATATAATCGATGACATGCTATAATGCAGTTAACAGTTCATATATTCAAAACAGTATACATGCTAAGTGTACCATGCTTAGTACAAATATCACATAATCAGATCACATGTTTAGGGGTCCAGGTAATGCTTACCGCCCTACAGTAGGTCCACAGTCTGCTCGGGTGACCCATGCAACCTTGTCAAACATTTCAGAAAAATAGGCTCACATGCCCATGTGGCCTGCCCGTATGGGTCCACACGCCTATGTGGGCCACACGGCCCAAATTGGCCTCCACACGGCCTGGACCAGAACCCCACACACTTGTATGACCCACAAGGCCCCATATGGCCATCACACGACCGTGTCCTTCACGCACGGCCTGGCCTCGTTGACCACACGACCGTGTAATGTCACAGGGCCTACCATACGGGCGACCACACGCTTGTGTGGCATCGACAGATTTATTTTTTAACTTTTGCTGATTCTCGTTTTATGTGTAATCAAGTACACACCTAGTTCATTTTCGCTGCTTATGCAAACCCGAGATTACCAATACCTATAATCAAAATTCAACCTTTTAGAAACCCAAAAAACGAGCCTTAATAACTAATCCTGAAATGAAAAGTTGACTTACCGCTACTAGAACGCTCACCACATCGAATCAACTTGACAAAACATTGATTCTAGCCTCCTGATTGGCTCCTAAACAGTAGTAAAACACTACTTAATCACTTAATCAGAGTAACATTTGAGTTAAGTAAAATGGAAACTTACCACGTGCATCCCCAAAGGTGAATAGCAGAACGATTGAAAGAGAGAAACGAAAAAAATAGACCAAATAGGAGAGAAAACAAAGGAATTTCGAAAACAAAAAGAGTGAAGGGAGAAGGGGTAGCTGATTTTGCCAAAAAAAGAAAGCAGTATTGATTGAAACTGTTAACACCCAATCTTTTTCTCCTTAAGTCTCTCCACTAACTGCCCACTACCCAGATTTTCGGTTAAACACAAACTCTAGCCAAATTTTGTAGCAAAAATAATACCCTTGCCACAGCAGAGATTCGAACACAAGACTTCTCGCATATTGACACTCCACTTAACCACCAGACCAATAGGCCCATTCTGTTATGTTTTTACAAAGAATAAAATATAGGCATATTCAACCCAGTTAAGGCTTTATTCATTAAAAAAAAACCAAAATTTACCCTAAGGTAAGGCTTGAACTTGGGACCTCACACACACACCCAGAACACTTAACCACTGAACTAGATACATAGTTATGTCAATGAACTAGAGAAACATATTTAAAAACTTGGGGCGTTACAATTCTTCCCCTTAAAAGAATTTTGGCCTCGAAATTTTACTTGATCAGAACAAATGAGGATATTGTTGACGCATCATATCCTCAAGCTCCCACATGGCCTCCTTAGTGCTATGATTTTGCCATAGTACCTTCACCAAAGGGATAGATTTCCTCCGCAGAACCCTAATGTCATGATCCAGGATCTGAACCGGCTCCTCCTCAAATGTTAGATCTAGTCTAACCTCAATCTCCTCCACAAGAACAATGTGCATGGGATCAGAGCAGTAGGTTCTTAACATCGAGAAGTGAAAAACACCATGAACGCGGTCTAACTCTGAAGGTAGCTCCAACTGATACGCGATTGGCCCCACTCGCTTCAGAATTTGATACGCCCAATAAACCTAGGGCTTAGCTTGCCCTTGCGACCGAACCTTAACACCTTCTTCCATGGCAAAACCTTGAAAAAAACTATGTCCCTCACAGATTACTCGATATCCTTTCTTTTCAGATCAGCATAGGACTTCTACCTATCAGAAGCCGCTTTCAATTGATCTCGAATCAGTCTGACTTTATTTTTAGTCTCTGAAACCAATTCTAGATCCAGTACATGTCCCTCAGCCAACTCAGTCTAGCTCAAGGGAGTGCGACACTTATGACCATACAGGGCCTCGTAAGGTGCCATCTGTATACTAGACTGGTAGTTGTTATTGTAGGCGAACTCCATTAACGGCAAGTACTCCTCCCAACTACCTTGAAAGTCAATCACGTAGCTCCTTAACATGTCCTCCAGTATCTAAATCAGCCTCTCTGACTGACCATCTACCTAAGGATGGAAAGCAATGTTAAATTCTAACTTCGAACCCAGAGACTCATGAAGTTTTTTCCAAAACCGAGACGTGAAGCTAGGATCCCTATCAAAGATGATCGAAACACGTACCCCGTGTAGTCTCACTATTTTAGATGTGTAGAGTTTAGCCAGTTTCTGCAGAAAGAAGTTTGTCCTGATAAAAATGAAGTGAACAGACTTGGTCAATCGATCCATGATGACCAAGACAGAATCCTTCTTAGTGGGTGTTAGTGGCCACCCACTAATAAAGTCCATCATTACTCACTCCCATTTCCACATCGGTATCTTTGCAGCAAACTCGAAGGTAACTGATGCTCAGCCTTAACCTGCTGACACGTTAAACAGGAAGCAACGAAGTCAGTAACCTCACGCTTCAACCCTAGCTACTAGTATAACTCTCGGAGATCTCAGTGCATTTTATTCCCGCCAAGATGAATAGCATAAGGGCTACTATGTGCCTCCCTCAAAATTGACAGTCTCAAATCCTCATCAATCGGTACACAAATCTAACCGCGAAACCCCATCATTGTTAATCCCAAAATCAGTAGTATCACCACTCTCAACCTGACGGAAACGCAACTCAAGAGACTTATCCCCCATCTATTTACCTTTGATCTGAACAATCCATGTCGATTTAACTAGCAGTTTAGCTAACAGACCCCCATCATTGAAAAGACTAAGTCGAGAAAACATCGCTCTCAGATAAGTCATAGCTCTATGGCTCAACGCATCGACCACCACATTGGCCTTATCAGGATGGTACTTTATGGTGCAATCATAATCCTTAAGGAGTCCAACCCATCTACATTGCCTAAAGTTTAACTCCTTCTGAGTGAGGAGATATTTGAGGCGTTTGTAATCAATATAGATAGTACACTTCTCACCGTACAAATAGTGCCTCTAAATTTTTAAAGCAAAAACTACCACCACCAATTCCAAATCGTGCGTCGGATAATTAGCTTTATGCATCTTGAGCTGACGAGACGGACAAACAACTACCTTACCGTCTTGCATCAAAACACACCCCAGACCCACATGCGACGCATCACTGTAAACTACGAAGTCTTTATTGAGCTTAGGCTGTATCAGAACAGGAGCCTAAGTCAGCACAGTTTTGAGCTTTGCAAAGCTCTCTTGCTGTGCATTAGTCCAGACGAAAGGAGCTTCCTTAGGTAGAGGCTTAGTCATTGAAGCTGTGATCAAAGAGAACCCTTCTACGAACCATCAGTAATATCCTGCCAGTCCTAGAAAGCTGTGAATTTCAGACACATTCTTCGGTTGTTTCCAATCCAACACAGCCTCAATCTTATGAGGATCAACACGAATCCCCTCAACAGAAACCACATGATGCAAAAAGGTTACTTCCCGGAGCCAGAACTTACACTTACTGAACTTCGCATACAGTTGTTTCTTACGGAGAGTCTATAGTATCACTCTGAGATGCTTATCGTGCTCATCTTCAGACTTAGAATACACCAGAAATTGGTCTAGATAGGGCTGGAACACTCGGCTCATTAAGTCCATAAATGTCGCCAGTGCGTTAGTCAACCCAAAACGCATAACTAGTAACTCATAATGTCCATATTGAGTCCTAAATGTCGTCTTATGCACATTAGCCTCCTTAACTCTCAACTGATGATATCTCGAACGTAGATCAATTTTAGAAAACACAAAAGCTCCTCTGAACTGGTCGAATAGATCATCTATCCTCGAAAGTGGGTACTTGTTCTTGATTATTAGCTTGTTCAGATGTCGGTAGTCGATACACATCCTCATTATCCATCTTTCTTTTTCACAAATAGCACAGGTGCTCCCTACGAAGACACACTGGGATGAATAAGCCCTTGATCCAATAATTCTTGAATCTGAGCCTTAAGCTTTGTAAGCTCATTCGGTGCTATTCGATAAGGGGTGATAGACACCGGAGCTATACCCAGAATAAGCTCAATCCCAAATTCCACTTTTCAGCTTGGAGGTAATCCCAGTAGTTCCTCAGGAAAGACATCTTGAAAGTCCCTTACAGTTCTAATGTCCTTAATTCAAGAGTCTTCAGAATTAGAAACACTAATGTAGGCCAAGAATGCCTCACATCACATTAGTCAAATGGTCTCATCGTTCTCCAATCACAACTACCTCGCTGTCTTCCTCGGTCCTCAAAATAACCCTTTTTATGGCATAATCAAGACTCACTCGATGTTTAACCAGCCAATCCATCCCCAAAATCAAGTTGAATTCCCCAAATGAAAGCTCCATCACATCATCTAGAAATGCTGTCCCTTGAATCTCTAATAGGATGTCTCTAAACAGTTTACTCACTCGAATAGACTGCCCTAACAACTCACAATAGTTTCCTCACTAGAAATATTCTCAACCAGAGTCCTCAAGGTTTCAGACACGGTACTAGCTACGTAAGAGTGTGTAGAGCCTATGCCTATCAGTGCAAGGTAAGGTACATTATAAATTAAAAACATACCCGTGATGATGTCCGGAGTATCTCTGTCCTCACGATGATGAGTAGTATAAACCAGTGCAGACTGCCTCGTCTCAGTTAGTCTAGCACCTCTACCTGGTGCTCTCTATCCACTGCCCATGCCATTACTACCCCTAACCTATCCACAACCCTTAGGTGGCTGCTGAACTACCCTCGGTAGTTGTACAGTACCAGAACCCGTAGCTTACATTTGAGCAGCCTTCAGTGGACACTCTCGAACTCGGTGCTCAGTAGACCCACATCTCAAACATGCCTTAGTCGTCCTCCAACATTCACCTGGATGGTGTCTACTACAATGCCCACAAGGCAAACTCTCAACAGGTGCAACAGCAAGCTCAACTTTAATTGGCCCATCAGATCTGGCCTTATTCTTAGGCCTCATCGCAGAACTCGAGGGCTCTGAACCCCTCTTATTCTTTCCTCTGTCCTTATCTCAGTTTTGGTGCTCAGTGCGCTTCACCTCTTCGGCGATCTTCGCCTTCTCAACTAGAGCAAAAAAGTCACGCTCCCTCTTCAGAGCTATTAGAACTCACAAACTACCCCTAAGACCATCCTCAAAGTGTACACAATGCTCATAATCAGTCGTCACCATGCCTCGTGCATAACAGCTCAACCTTAGAAATTTGGCCCCATATTCGGCCATTGAATGGTCTCCTTGAGTGAGATTCAAGGACTCACATCTCCGAGAGTCAACATGACTAGCACCCACATACTTACTTTGAAAAGTTATCTTATAGAAATCCCAAGTTAATCGTTCGGGTTGAGTGCCCTCCTTAACTGACAGCCACCACTGATATGCTTCATCGCAAAGCAATGAGATAGGTCCTCTCAGTTTATGCTCAGGGGTAAAATCCAGGTTGTCCATGATTCTCTCAGTTGCCTCCATCCAGTACTCTGCCACATTAGGGGTGACTCTAGTGACACCCTTGAATAGCTCAACCCCATTAGACCGGAATCGTTCCGTAACCTGACCCTCAGCCTTCAGATCCAATGTTGGGCCTAGCGACCCTCTCTTAAATCCTCAGCATAGCCTGGGACAATGCGTCTTCCCTAGCCACGTGATCTTGAGGCCAGTCTCGGTCGCAGGTTAAACCGGCGTCTCGCTCGTATCCAGATCTGGCATGTTGCCTAACGACGATGACTAAGCTTGAGCTCCTCTATGACCTCTACCTCGGCCTATGGTACTCCATCCGCGAGTACCTCGTGTGCCCATTGTAGATTTGAAGATTATCTGTATTAACAGTTTTATGAATCAGTTACAATTTCGATATTTATTAGCAGGTATTTTATTTAGACAGTATTAGAAGTTTAGTGTTTGTTATCGCGAATCGCAGTCTCACTACAATTTTCAATACAGTATACTACCTATGATTGTTTCAAACATGCTAGTAGTATTTTCAGACAAATCTAAATAGAGTTTTAGAACACTTACAGGATCAGCGCCGAAGACTCAATGTACCACATACTTAATCAAAAATATTTCAACCCACATACTTAGTCAAAAATATTTCAACCCATTTAAAATCATTTCTTTAAAACCAAGTTTAAATCACAAATCTACAGTCGAATATTGCAACTTGGCTCGGATACTACTAAATGTAACACCAGAAACTCGGCCTAAATGTTATAGTCGGATCTGACGATGTCACATGGTAATGTTTTTCAAAAAATGTGTCATCACTAAATCCCCTTTCTACTTAACCTCGTTTCACTATCTTACGTTAATTTAAAATTGTGTCGTTCGTTTTCAAAACATTAATCATTTACAAATAGTTATTCAATTTCAAAATATTTTTCATTGCGGAAGCTTTTAAGACTATTTATTTTAAGAAAACCGTTTCTATTTAATGAAATCTTAGTTTGATATGTTTTTTTGGAAATCATACTTTGGTTTGATCGAATTGTAAAATCATAAAACAATTAAAATCCCAAAAATTAAAATCAATAGTCCATTAATGTAACATCTCGAAATACGGCCTAAACGGAATGGTGGTTGTGAAACCACGATTCCAAGATAGAAAATTTTATTCCTATTAATTTTCATGATTTACTGAGTGATTAGATGTATGTGTTAAAGTATTGATAGAAATTTTTATAATTTGCCTATTAGGGCTTAATTGCAAAAGTAGATAAATATGAGTTCTAGATGTTAAAGGATTTAATTGAAGAGCATAATTGAAGTAGAGATCCTTAAATGGTACTTATACCATTAGGTTTTCATGGACAAAAATGGACATACATAGGTAGAAATAACCCAAGTTTTTAATGAAGGGTATTTTAGTCATTTGGTAATTAAAAGATTAAAAAAGGGAAAAAGATGGCAAAATATGTCCATCTTCTTCATTAGAACAAAATTTCAAGGGTTCTCCATAGCTAGGGTTTGTTTCAAGCTTCCAAGCTCCATAGTAAGTGATTCCAAGCCCCGTTTTTAATGTTCTTTACGTTTTCGGAGTTCTGGTAACTTGGTTTAGCTTATTCTAGCAATAATTTAACCTAGGGTCCATATTTGGAAAAATACCCATAGGTGAAAAGTGTTTATTTTGATGTTTTATGATATAATATGAGGTTTTAAATTATGTTAAACAACTTGTGCTACTCGGTTTTACGAGTAAAACGGCATAATCGGTAAAAATACCTATTGTTCATGAGTACATGTTAGAGTGAGAATTTGATGTTGCCATTAAGGTAAAATGATCAGCATGTCATAAAACATAAGAATTAGGGAAAAATTTTAATTTCCGAGCTTTGGGGAAAAAGTGTAAATATGTAAAAATTTAGGGGCAAAATCGTAATTTTGCCAAAGTTAGAGTTAAGGATTATTTTGATAAATGTGGGTATTAGATAAGCTAAATTTGCTAATTATAGATCAAGAAGAATAAAATTTGGGGATAGACCGAGGAAAGAAAAAGGTAAAAGATTAAGTTGTCAAGTCAATCGCATTTTGCACCGAGGTAAGTTTACGGTAAATAAATGTAATATTTCAATATTTTATATTAATTTTGTTAATTTCCAGTATATATACATTTATTTTATGAGAATATTCCAAGTTGAATTAAAGATGAGATAACAGAGAACAGGTGTCAGAAAGCCTGTTTGAACCTTGGGAATGTATGGGATACGGAATGTCATGACATTTCGGGTTGAGACAGTTGAGGAACATCCCATGTAAGTTCATATCAGACATATGGCATTGGTAGGTTGAGACAGTTGAGGAACATCTCATGTAAGTCCATATCAGATATATGGCTTTGGCAGGACAGGGAACATCCCATGTAAGTCCATATCAGATATATGGCTTTGGCAGGACAGGGAACATCCCATGTAAGACCATGTCTAGAGCATGGCATTGGTAGGCTATTATGAGGCAGGAAAACCCAAGTATCCTTAGTATTCCAAACGGTTCAATGGGCTAATATACAGGTTATGTTACGAGAAGGTTCAGGTAAAAGAATGATAAACAGGAAAGTTAAAGAGTAAGTGGAGAAATATAATAAAGATTTAGTTGTTGATGGTGAATGTTGTTATTTATTTACTTGTAAACTTACTAAGCATTGTAGCTTACTCCTTTCCTTTTCTCTCTTTTATAGAGTAGTCGAGCCAACCCGGGAATCAAAAGGACGTCAGATCTCGTTTCACACTATCAAAGGCTATCTCGGTATTTTGTCGTTTGAAATGTTTTGGGTTATGGCATGTATAGGGACTTGGTCATTATGGTGTGTATGTCCTTATGGTATGACTAAAGAATGGTATGTGAATGCTTGATGACGGTTAGCTATTGAAATGGCTACGTAAGAACATGTATAGGTGTTATGTATGCTTAAATGTTAGTTTATGTAAAGAAATGATGAAGGAGGAAAAAGTTGGCCATGAAATAGATCTGTAACAGCAGCAGTGACGTGAATGTGAAAAATCACTAAAAATTTTAGTAATGGAATTAGATGGTGAATGAGATATAGAATTAAATCTTATTGAATCTATTTTCATAAGAAATAAATAGAGCAAGAAAAGGAAGTCTGTATTGTGAGATATTTAAATTCTTGTGAGACTAGTTTAGAGGGATTTTGTGATCCCCTGTTTTGATTTTAAAAATTCACTAAAAATTATATAAAAATAATTATGATTCATAATTTATATGTATAAACTCCTTAGTGAGTATATTTTCATTGGAGACAATCTAAATCATGAGACAAAAATAGTATTAAGAGATAATTGATTTTTAGTAAGGAGAGGTCAGAACAGTAGGATTGTGAAATAGGGGAAACTTTAACTAATAAACTGTACTAATTGGCCACACCAAAAATTCTGGAAAAATTATGGTATGAATATATATAAGTCTAGTTTCAGGAAAAAATTACGGATTTAAATTTTGAGTTTCATAACTCAAGTTATAATTAATTTAGTAACTGTTGCGCAAGTGGACAGTCTTACCAGGAATAGTGAAATAAATTGTTTTAAATTGTGTAAGTAATCGGAAAATTTTTAATGTTATCAATTTGGTCCCGAACCATTTCAATTGAAGTTTTAGGGCCTCGAGGGCCCTTTTTAGGGATATTGGATGAATGTGAATGAGTTAATTTTAAAAAGAAAATTTTTATGCCCTGAATTAGTAAGGTAAGTTCAGTAACGCCTCATGCTCGACTCCGGCTACGGTCTCGGGTAAGGGGTGTTACAATTAAGTCCAATTTACATAAAAATTACCCAAATAAACAATAAATCTAAGAAAAATAAAAATACAGTCTCTAGTTATGTGTGGCCACCGTCGAGTCCACCACTGCATCGACCCGTCAAGTTTAGGGATTACCTGTAAAGATTAAACAATGAAAGAGTGAGTTTTTACAAACTCAATGTGTAATCCCCACAGAAAACATGCACAAGGATCAATAATAGAAATCAGTCTAGAGCCTGAGCCCATCACAGATTCAGTTCGGACCTTAGCCCATATAGAACAGTCTCAAATATTGTAACAGCCTGATTTTAGGCCTAGTCGGAACAGTGGTTCCGAAACCACTATTCCGAGGCCAAAGAAAATTATTTTGATATTATTTTATGTGATATAGCATGTTTATAAAGGTGCATGAAAATTTTGGTA
Source organism: Gossypium stocksii (assembly GCA_020496765.1). NCBI lineage: Eukaryota > Viridiplantae > Streptophyta > Magnoliopsida > Malvales > Malvaceae > Gossypium > Gossypium stocksii. Next base: position 59,115,181 of record CM035626.1, read on the forward strand.
ATTTTATTTTAGCAATTTCTAGCTTAATTTCGAAAAAAGGCTAAATCGCGTAGAAGGTAAAAGTTGTGGTTTATTAGCAAAAGGCATTAAATAGCTAGAGCACCAAATTTGGGAGGCTTAAAAAGGCAATTAAACCTTCCCAAGATAGTTGGCCGGTTATGCCTAATGAAAAAAAAATTGAGTTGAAAAGTCAAAAGTGATGGGTAGGTGACTAAATTGGGTAATAAAATAAATAAAGAAAAGGGTGTCATTTTCTTTCATTTCCTTCTTTCTCTTTCACCAAAAATGGCAGCAAAGAAATGGTTTTGAAGCTGGAAAATTTCAGCAAAGAAACTCCCGTGATAGTAAGTGATTTTACTGCTTTTTCTTGATGATTTTTGTGTTTTTGGAACCCCTAAAGCATGAGCTTTCAAAAGAGGGAATTATTTTGCAAAATGATTAAGAGTCTAGGGTTTTGCCATGAAAGCATATGTATTGTTTGCTGAGTTTTTATGGAAGAATATGAGTCTTGGTAGTGTTATAGACAACCTTTATGAAAGAAATTGCATGAAGACACCTAAAATGGGGTATTTTGCAAAAATGGTAAAACAAGTTGTAAATGTGTGAGATAGTTGAAATTATGAATTGCTATAGTCATAAAATGGTCATTTAGGCCTAAGGAGTAATATATTGAATAAAAATCATTTTTACGAGCCTAGGGGCAATTTGGTAATTATGGTAAAGTATAGGGGCAAAATTGTAAAATTTGCCAAAACATGATATGTGAATTGAACTAATTAGTGTGTTGATAAAATGTGCTAAATGAATGTTATTTGATATGTTAGATGATGAAAATGTGAAATTTGGACTAGGATCGGGAAAGAACGAAATGGTGGGCTAAAGCAGGAAAATTAGCCGTTTCGGCAATTGAGGTAAGTTGGTATGATGATAACAGTGCAATAGTATTGTAGCTTGTGCTTGAAGCCTAAAATTGTGTATTAATTGAATTATGTGGAATGAATGTTTAATGTGCCAAGTTGGTGAATTGATTTAAAAATATACCTATGGTACAAAGTGTTATGGAAAATGTATTGAAATCATTGTGAACTGAATATGCCTCTGTAATTTTGGAAATGATGTATAGAATGTGAATTCCGGTTGAGCGAATAGGAATTAACATAGATATAAGTGACATGTCACTAGAGGGTTTGATGATTCTGTCTGATATAGTTCCCGGGTGCTGGGTGGTCTAGCATGTGTTGCGAACACCTGTCAGCTTGTGTGAGCAGGCCCGTGGCAACTTCTGTTCTATTTCCGATAGTAGCTCCGGCTACCCTTCTGTTTTGTAGCTTCAGCTACCTATCTGTTAGTAGCTTCGGCTACCTATGTGTTAGTAGCTTCGACTACCTATTTGATATGGCTCTGCCACTTCCGTATGGCACTTATGTGCTAACCTCTGCTTATCTAGTTATATTCCGAAATTTGCTCAACGGGATTAGATTAACTGTATTAAAGTAAAGTGAACATGCAAGTGATTATGAAATGAAGTATGTATGCAGGCACTATTGAAAGAATGAGCACTTGTGATAAAGCTTATGTGTGTGAATGTATATGCAAATGAATTGTTAAGAATGTGTAAGTGAATATTATGATTGATGCATTTATATGATAAGTGTGAATATGAAATCTAATGAAAAGTGCAGGTATGTAAGTGTAAATGATGAGCAATAAATTCGATAATTGATCTAATTATGGTAATAATGATAAGGGGTAAGTGCTACCATTAAAGCTTTATTAAGAAAGCATGAAAAAGTGAAAATTGCATTAAGATAGTATTGGACAGTTGCAGTTGTGTACGTTTGAAAAATCACCAAAAATGGTGAACATTGAATTAGAAAGTGAATGAGATATGAATCGAAAGCTCGTTGAGTCTATTTTCTTATAAAAAAAACTAAGTAAGCAAAAGAAGTGTAAATTGTGAGATATTTAAACGTTAGTGAGACTAGTTCTGGATAACTTCGTGATCCTCTGTTCCGTATTTGGAAAATCACCAAAAATTGTGTAAAAATGGTTATGATGTGTAATTTATATGATTAAATTACTTGATGAGTCTACTTTCAATAGAAATAAATGGAAATGTTATTTGGATTCTGTACAGTGAGATATTTAATTTGTAATGAACAAAGGTCAGTGTAGTTGATCAGTGAAATAGGGGAAACTTTATTGAATAAACTGTACTAATTGACTAAGTTAAAAATTCTGAAAATTTTATGGCAAGAAGAAATATGAGTATAGTTTCAAGGAAAATTTACGAAACTAAATTTTGAGTTCTGTAGCTTACAGAATAATTAAATTAGCGACCGTGACTCAGAAATATAGCTCAAGTTAAACTTGAGTAAAAAGTGTAACTAAGTGAATAATTATTTACCTTCTTAAAATACTTATTGAGGAATGGGCAAACCTCATTAATTGAATTACATCTGATATGCCAACTTACTAAGCTATGAAGCTTACCCCATCTTTCCATTTCTCTTATTGTTTTCAGGATTTAGCTCGGGGTTGGAAATCGTCGGAGGCCGCGTCACACTTTCAACTTGTCAACTTGGGGGAAAATGTTAATCCTTATTTACTTGTATATTTATATGGTGGCATGTATAAAGATTAGTTATTGGTAATTTGTTATATTAAAATGTTATGGTATATTGTTCTTTACATTGGTTGCGAATATGATTACTTGTGTTTCAGGGAGGCAAAGGCTTGGTAAATAGCCTAACACGGTCTACATGGCAAAGCACACGGGCGTGTGCCTTGACCGTGGGGCTTTTGACAGAATGTGCCACGGATGGATGGCATGGGCATGTTTTTGGACCGTGCCTCCCCTGCACTTGAAATTGTTATTTAGTGTACCACACGGGTAAGAGACACTGCCCTGTGTCTCAGCCGTGTGGTGGACACGGCCCCCAAACGGTCGTGTGGGATGGCCGTGGTGTAATTGGCAGATTACTCTACAGGTGCCAAGCATGGGCGTGTGAAGACCACACGGTCTACTCACACGGACGTGCCAAATTGTCACACGGGCGTGTGACTCTGATTTAAAATTCTGAAAAATTTTCTAGTGTTTAATTTGATTGGATTTGAATCCGAATTGTCTGTAATAATAATTTTATGTTCGAAAACCCTTGATGGGGTAATATTGGATTGAATTGTATGTGACTAAGTGTCCTCTAGGAAGTAAATTCTGAAAGCGTTGTTCAAAGTCCGGTAACACTTCGTACTCGACTCCGGTGATGGTTTCGGGTAAGGGGTGTTACATTTAGTGGTATCAGAGCTATGGTTTAGTCGATTCTCAGACTAACATAGCAAGTGTGAAAGTTTAGTTATACATGCCACAAATATGTGATAGTGTGATGTCCCCCGACGCAATTGAGAATCACTTGTTTAGACAAAAGTATTCTCCAACCGACTATATCCGACCATGTGTCAATGATACTGAAGCATTTGAATAAAGTTTAATTTTGATGAGTTAAGCTCAGAAAGGTATGAAGAAGGATTTGTGATATGTGTACTTGTGATAATGTGTGAAATGAAAGTTTATATTGTGATATGCTTATTCATATCTGTTTTGCCTTCATATACTGTTGCATGTTTGATTAAATTGATTAGTGAATGTGATAAATGAAGTTGTTTAAAATTTATTGAATGTATGAATGAGTGCATTTGTTTGAATGAGTTAAAGAAAGTGGAAATGTGGAATGAAATGAAAGTTAAGTTGTGATAAGCTCTTTCATGCATGTTAGTATTCATATGATGTTACGTACCTAACTCATTTGGCTTAGTAATTATGAGGAGAAAATTTGTTTGAAATGACCGAATGAGAGGTGAAAGGAGAAAAGAGGTTGCAATGTCAATGAAGAAGTAAAAGAATAAATATGGTAACTTAAGAGAGCCCCCAATCAGCCAAAGAGGAAAAGAAAGAGGTTGTCGAAAACCAAACATAAAAGGAAGGAATTGGCAACCTACTCCCTAATGTCTGAAATGTCCAAGAGCACAACCCTTGCCGATTTTGCCTAGCTACACTTCCCAAGTCCAACACTTACCTTGTCCATGAAGCAAAATTAAAGAGTGTTGCCTTCAGGGGGACTCGAACCCTGGCTCCTTCACCAGCTACCACACGCCACCTCCCTTGCTCATTAAGTGACGCTACCTGGCCAATTTACCACTGGCTTACTTGTGCCACAAATCCATAACATTAATTTAAGAGCCCACTTAGCCAAGGTCCATTCTCACCTAAGGCTAAAAATTAAAATTCCGCTAGGCTTCAAACTTAAACCTAGGCCTTCTAAAGGTCCACTAACCACACCGAAATCATTAATTCAACATATCAAGACACGCAAAAATAAATCCAATTAGAAATTCAAAAACCCTAAAAATTGGAGCGTTACACTTTTGCATTCTCTGTTTCTTTTATATGAAAATAGAATAAATAAGATTTAATTCCATATCTCATTCAACCTCTAATTCAATTTCTACCATTTTTGGTGATTTTTCAAAGTTACCTAACTGTTGCTGCCCAAAACTGTTATATTTCAAGTTTCACTTTTTCATAAATTTCCTTGTATCAATTTTTCATAGTCACACTTAACTATATCAAACTTACCAAAGTTCGATGACTTATCGAGCACATTGCTCACAATACATATATTCATATCCCTATACTTAACACCATATTTTCATATGAATTTGCAATTAATAGGTTTTCCCATTGAACACATCGGAATAGTAACAGATATTCAGTGACCTGCACATAGTACCACCCTTGTAGCCGAAGCTAATTTGTGCACATAGTAGCCTACACTTAGTACTACACATGTGACCAAAACCATTTCTTACACATAGTGGCTTGCACTTAGTACCACACATGTGATTGAAATAATTGAGTACGCATAGTAGCCTGCACATAGTACTACACATGCGACCCAACCATTTGGTACACGTAGTAGCCTGCATTTAGTACTACACATGTGACTTAAACCATCTTGAACACATAGTAGCCTGCACATAGTACTACACATTTGTTGTCACAATGGATCATTCATATCTTTTCTATTCCGAAAGTTCAACCGAGAAATTCTTTACTTTTCAACATTTTACCAATTCATCCATACTCAATTTCAATTCATAATTTACCTCAAATGAGCACTCAATATGCAACCACGACTCATATAATAACAAAATATTATAACATAAGTAAAAATGATATACTATTTACATGCAAACTTACCTCGGTGCAAAATATAGAAATTTTGCAATTTAGTCCACAATCTTTTCCTTTCCCCGATCAAGGTCGATTCCACGTCTTTCTTGATCCAAAATAACACATTTAGCTTATTTAACACTCACATTTATCAAAACAGTCCTTAGCTCTAACTTTGGAAAAATTACGATTCTGGCCCTAAACTTTTACATATTTACACTTTTGCCCCAAAGCTCGAAAATTAAAAATTTTCTCTAATTCTTATGTTTTAGGACATGCTGATCATTTATTATCCAACAGCAACATCAAATTCTCACTCTAACATATATTTATAAACATTAGGTATTTTTATCGATTATACCGTTTTACTCGTTTTTACTTAAAACCAAGTAGCACAAGCTGTTTAACATAATTTAAAACCTGATATTCTATCATAAAACATCAAAATAAACACTTTTCACCTATGGATATTTTTCTAAATATGAACCCTAGGTTAAATTATTGCTAGAATAATCTAAATCAAGTTATCGGGACTCCAAAAACATAAAAAAACATTAAAAACGGGGCTTGGAATCACTTACTATGGAGCTTGGAAGCTTGAAACAAACCCTAGCTATGGAGAACCCTTGAAATTTCGTCCTAATGAAGAAGATGGACATATTTTGCCATCTTTTTCCCTTTTTTAATCTTTTAATCACCAAATGACTAAAATACCCTTCATTAAGAACTTTGGTTATTTCTACCTATGTATGTCCATTTTTTGTCCATGAAGACCTAATGGTATAATTACCATTTAAGGACCTCTACTTCAATTATGCTCTTCAATTAAATCCTTTAACATCTAGAACTCATATTTATCAACTTTTGCAATTAAATCCTAATAGGCAAATTAGACATGCAATTCATGAAATTTTCTATCGATATTCTAACAAATGCATCTAATCACTCAACAAATTACAAAAATTAATCAGAATAAATTTTTCTACGTCAGAATTGTGGTTTTGAAACCACTATTCCGTTTAGGCCCTAATTCGAGCTGTTCCAATTCCCCCTTAGAGATTTTTGTCCCCGAAAATCTTACCGTTAAAAAGGTTTGGGTACTATTTTCTCATAGCTTCTTTCGATTCCCATGTTGCCTCTTCCACTCCATGTTTTTGCCGCAATACTTTTACTAACTTTATCTTCTTATTTTGAGTTCCTTGGAATCCTGTGCCAAAATCTTAACTGGTTCTTCACTATAACTCATATTTGGCTGAATTTCCACTTCTGTAGGAGAAATAACATGTGAAGGATCTGATCGATACCATCGTAGCATAGAAACATGAAAAACATTATGAATTCTATTGAGTTCTGGCAGTAATGCCAATCGATAAGCAACTGGTCCAATTATTTCTATAATTTCATATGGTTTGATGAATCTTGGACTCAATTTCCCTTTATGACTAAATCGGAGAACTTTCTTCCAAGGTGATACTTTTAAAAATACTTTATCCCTAACCTGAAATTCAATCTCTTTTCGTTTAAGATCGGCGTATGATTTTTGACGATCAGAAGTAGCTTTCAAACTATCCTGAATTATCTTTACTTTTTCTTCTGTTTCCCGAATCAAATAAACCCCATGTATTTTCTTTTCACTGAGCTCTATCCAATATAATGGTGTTCTGCATTTTCTACTATATAAACCTTCATACAGAGCCATTTTAATATTAGACTGATAGCTATTATTATAAGCAAATTCAATCAAAGGTAGATACCTTTCCCAATTAACTTCAAACTCTAGTATACAACATCGGAGCATATCTTCCAATACCTGAATTACACGCTCAGTTTGGCCATTAGTTTGTGGATGAAATACAGTGCTAAAATACAATTGAGTACCTAAGGCTTCTTGCAATTTGTACCAGAAACGAGATATAAAGCGGGGATCTCTATCCGATATGATGGAAGCAGGCACTCTATGCAGCCTGACAATTTCAGATATATACAACTCAGCTAGTTTATCTAAAGAATAATCCATACGTACCAGAATAAAGTGTGCTGACTTTGTTAATCGGTCAACAATCACCCAAATGGCATCTTTCTTCCTTGGAGACAACAGTAACTCAAATACAAAATCCATAGTAATTCTTTCCCATTTCCATTCCGGTATAGTGATTGGCTGAAATAACCTCGAAGGTACCTGATGTTCAGCTTTAATCTGCTGACATATCAAACACTTCGATATAAATTCAAAAATATCACGTTTCATACCTGTCCACCAGTACATCTTTTTCAAATCATTATACATTTTATTACTCCCCGGGTGTACAGACATAGTACCGCTGTGGGCCTCGTGTAGAATCTTTTGTATGAGCTTTGAGTTCTGAGGTACACATATCCTACTTCTGAATAGCAAACAACCATCGGTCCCTACTTGAAATTTAGAATCAGTACCCGACTTACATTGTGCCCGTTTAGTTTGTAACTTTTCACCATTTTTTTGAGCTTCACAAACCTGTTGTATAAACATTGGTCTAGCTCTCATTTCAACTATAACTGAACAATCGTCAGACAAGGATAACCGGGTATTCATAGCTCACAAAGTAAATAAAGATTTTAGGCTCAAAGCATCAGCTACAACATTAGCCTTACCCGGATGGTAATCAATAATCAAATCATAATCCTTTATCAGTTCAAGCCACCTGCGCTGTCTTAAATTCAAATCTTTCTGTGTCATCAAATGTTTCAGGCTTTTATGATCAGTATAAATATGACATTTTCACCATACAAGTAATGCCGCCATATCTTCAACGCAAATACAATAGCAGCTAATTCGAGATCATGTACCGGGTAATTTCTTTTATGTGGCTTATGTTGTCTTCAAGCATAGGCTATTACTTTACCTTCTTGCATCAAGACACAACCTAAACCATTTAATGATGCATCACTATAAATAATAAATTCCTTACCCGGTTCAGGCTGTACCAGTACAGGTGCTTTTGTCAACAATTCTTTCAATCAATCAAAACTCTTCTGGCATTCCTCAGTCCACTTGAATTTAACATCTTTCTGTAGTAAACGGGTCATCGGAGAAGCTATCATAGAGAACCACTAAACAAACCTTCGATAATAACTAGTAAACCCAAGAAACTTCTAACTTCAGATACATTCTTTGGTATTATTATAATAGCTGAGATTTTACCTAGATCTACTTTGATGCCATTGGCGAATACAATATGTCCAAGAAAACCCACTTCTCGAAGCCAAAATTCACATTTACTGAATTTAGCATATAATTGTTTCTCTCACAGAATTTGCAATACAACTCTCAAATGTTCTGCATGTTCCTTTTCATCCCGAGAATAAACCAGAATATCATCAATGAATACTACCACAAATCTGTCTAAGTATGGTTTGAATATCTGATTCATCAAATCCATAAATACTGCAGGTGCATTAGTTAATCCAAACGGCATAACTAGAAACTCGTAATGCCCGTATCTGGTTATGAAGGTTGTCTTTGGCACTTCTAATTCCTTTACCCGTAACTAATAGTAACCTGGGCAGAGATCAATCTTTAAGAATACTGTAGCACCTTTTAGCCGATCAAATAAGTCATCAATTCGGCTTTACAATTCCTCAACTTTTACAATTCTCTTTTCTTTATTCAATTCCTCAGCTTTACAAGCTCTGTCAACCAGTACCACCATTTCTTTTAGTTCTAAAATTCCCACTAACACCTTGATGTCTTCATTAAGTCCATCTTCAAACCTTCTGCACATCATTGCTTTGGTAGAAACACATTCTTGTGCATATTTACTAAGCCTTACAAACTTGCGTTCATATTCAGCCACCGTCATCTTACCTTTTTTCAATTTAAGAAATTCTTTCTGTTTCTGATAGATAAATCACTGACTAATATACTTCTTTCGAAACTCTTCCAAGAAGAAATCCCAGGTTACCCTTTCTTTTGGAACTACAGATATCAAAGTCTTCCACCAACGATAGGCCGAATCTTTCAGTAATGATACTGCACATTTTAAACACTCCTCAAGTGTGCAAGATAATTCATCAAATATCTGCATAGAATTCTCAAGCCAGAACTCTTCTTTTTTTGGATCATCATCAATGTTTGCTCTAAATTCTTCAGCCCCTTATTTACAGAGCTTATCTGCCGAAAGTTTTGTTAATCATACCATATCAATACTTTGCGGAGCTGCGGGGACCGGTTGTGGTATAAGTGGGGAAGGAGGAGGTTGAGCATTAGGATTTGCTCTAATAAAATTAGTATACCAGTCATTCATCATTTGAAGAAAAGCATTCCTAGTTTTGTCTTCCTGCCCCGATGTGTCATATCTATTTTTTATAGGTGCGGTCCCTTGCGCGAGAGCCGGTGCTTTACTTACAGCATCATCAACCGTTGCTCGATCAGAATCCAATACCATATAAAAACAAAACACAGTTTAGTAATGTCAGAAGTCACCACACTATCACAATATATTTATGGCATGTATAGATAGACTTTCACACTCACTATACGGGTCTGAGAACCGACTAAACCACAGCTCTAATACCACTAAAATGTAACACCCTATACCATGTTCAATACCGGAACAGGATACGAGTATTACCAGAATAATATACGTGCAATCATATCAAATCGAGACATAAAATGATTATCTAAATTAAAACCCGTCAATTATTCACTCATCTTTTAAACATTAAATTCACATATATCTTAAATTTGTAATTTAACTAATATTACATTATATCGATAACATAATACAAGTGATATATGTAATATTAGAAATCAACTTTTCAAGTAATATTGCTAAAATTTACAACGAAATACTCAAGGCTTCCATACATGCCATATATCCAAAATATGTTTACAAAATACCAAAAGGAAGGATGGCTAATGTTGGTGAGCCTCTGATAATTTTTCCCTAATCACGAACAAACTCGTTTGCACTATAAACTAAGACAAGAAAGAAAGAGGAAGCAAAGTAAGCTTATAGCTTAGTAAGTAATATGTAAATAATAAGAAGAATAACAAACTGATAATGGCATTTATAGATCCCAAAATATGTATCCACAATTACACAACCCTATTCTCACATGCATTTATCATTTACTTAAGTTTAGTACAAGCTGTCCATTCGAGTCCCAGTCACTAAATTATTTTTACCTGGAGCTACGGAGCTCCAAATTAAGATTCAATAATTTTCCTAGAAACTAGATTCATATGTCTTCTTACCATAAAAATTTCAGAATTTTTGGTTAGGCCAATTAATAAATTTTATTCATTAAACCTTGCTCCTATTTCGCTACTTGACAATCCTGACCACTCTTCACTAAAATTTCAATTCTCTTTATACAGAATTCGAAAGATGTTCACGTTTGTTTTTACTAAAAATATACTCAATAAGGAATCCATCCATATAAACTATGTTCCATAACTATTTTTTACAATTTTTAATGATTTTTACAAATCAAAATAGGGGATCGAAATCAATCTAAACCAGTCTTACAAAAATATAAATATCTCAAATTAAAGAATTGCTTTGCTTTCTCTGTTTCTTTTATATGAAAATAGACTAAATAAGATTTAATTCCATATCTCAGTCAACCTATAATTCATTTTCTACCATTTTTGGTGATTTTTCAAAGTTACCTAACTGTTGCTGCCCAAAACTGTTATATTTCAAGTTTCACTTTTTCATAAAATTTCTTGTATCAATTTTTCATAGTAACACTTAACTATATCAAACTTACCAAAGTTCGATTACTTATCGAGCACATTGTTCACAATACATATATTCATATCCATATACTTAACACCATATTTTCATATGAATTTGCAATTAATAGGTTTTCTCGTTCAACACATCGGAATACTAACAGATATTCGGTGACCTGCACATAGTACCACCCTTGTTGCTGAAGCTAATTCGTGCACATAGTAGCCTACACTTAGTACTAAACATGTGACCAAAACCATTTCTTACACATAGTGGCCTGCACTTAGTACCACACATGTGATCGAAATAATTGAGTACGCATAGTAGCCTGCACATAATACTACACATGCGACCCAACCATTTGGTACACGTAGTAGCCTGCACTTAGTACTACACATGTGACCTAAACCATCTTGAACACATAGTAGCCTGCACATAGTACTTCACATGTGTTCTCACAATGGATCATTCATCTCTTTTCTATTCCAAAAGTTCAAACGGGAAATTCTTTACTTTTCAACATTTTACTAATTCATCCATACTCAATTTCAATTCATAATTTACCTCAAATGAGCATTCAATATGCAACCACGACTCATATAGTAACAAAATATTATAACATAAGTAAAATCGATATATTATTTACATACAAACTTACCTCGATGCAAAATATAGAAATTTTGCAATTTAGTCCACAATCTTTCCCTTTCCCTGATCAAGGTCGATTCCACGTCTTTCTTTATCTAAAATAACACATTTAACTTATTTAATACTCACATTTATCAAAACAGTCCTTAGCTCTAACTTCAAAAAAATTACGATTTTGCCCCTAAACTTTTGCTCCAATGCTCGGAAATTAAACTTTTTCCCTAATTCTTATGTTTTAGGACATGCTGATCATTTATTTACCAATGGCAACATCAAATTCCCACTCTAAGACATACTTATAAACATTAGGAATTTTTACCGATTGTCGTTTTACTCGTTTTTACTTAAAATCGAGTAGTTTAACATAATTTAAAACCTCATATTCTATCATTAAACATCAAAATAAACACTTTTCACCTATGGGTATTTTTCCAGATATGAACCTTAGGTTAAATTATTGCTAGATTAAGCTAAATCAAGTTATCGGGACTCTAAAAACGTAAAGAACATTAAAAACAGGGCTTGAAATCACTTATTATGGAGCTTGGATGCTTGAAACAAACCCTATCTATGGAGAACCCTTGAAATTTCATCCTAATGAAGAAGATGGACATATTTTACCATCTTTTTCCCTTTTTTAATCTTTTAATTACCAAATGACTAAAATACCCTTCATTAAAAACTTTGGTTATTTCTACCTATGAATGTCCATTTTTGTCCATGAAAACCTAATGGTACAATTACCATTTAAGGACCTCTACTTCAATTATGTTCTTCAATTAAATCCTTTAACATCTAGAACTCATATTTATCAACTTTTGCAATTAAGTCCTAATAGGCAAATTAGACATGCAATTCATCAAATTTTCTATCAATATTCTGACACATGTATCTAATCACTCGATAAATTATAAAAATTAATCGGAATAAATTTTTATATTTCGAAATTGTGGTTTCGAAACCACTATTTTGTTTAGGCCCTAATTTGGGTTGTCACATGTACTAAAAGACTCTTAAGCTTAATATACTGGCAGCTCAGCTGCAAATTACTGTTTTGTGCTGCATTTGGTACTACCTACGGTGTAGGGATGGGTGGATTGATTTAATCCCCACATGTAGTGTAGGGTTGGACAGAGATGGTGTGTAGAGGCTGGTTGGGTAGGACTTTGTTACTGAATACAGTATATTTGTTACTGATACTGTGATGTGCTAAGGCCATTATGCATACTGATATTGATACTAAATTGGGCTAAGGCCATTGTGCATACTGATACTGATCCTAAATTAGGCTAAGGCCAAATTGCTACTAGTACTGAAAAGGGCTTAGGCACATACTGTGTTGACTGTGCACTATGTATATTGTTTGTATGTTTTCTGCGGGATTAGACACTGAGTTTACATAAACTCACCCCTCTTTGTTTAATATGCACAGGTAATCCCTAGACCTAGACTGATCGATGCAGCGGAGGACTCGACGGTGACCACAGCTTTTGGACTTCATGATTTTTAACTTATAGTTGAGTTATTTTATTATTTTTGGGTTATTTTGAGGTAATTTGTGGACTTTTGGGGACCCTTGCTTTAATTTGGGCTTTTATCTATTTAAGTATTTTATGGATTTATATTTGCTAGCTGTAGGAAATTCGATTTTCAAAAAAGTTAAAGTATTTTCTAAACTCACAGTCACGTAAACTATTTTTGGAAAAGCTTCCGCTATGAGAGGTATTTTTAAACAAATAATTTAAATGAGTAAAATGTTTTCTTTTAGAACTAATAAGAGTTTAAGAAAGATAATAACATGGAAATGTTTTATTTCACGACAATTAGTTTTCAAGGCACACTATCATGTGACATTGCCAGATTCAGCCATAACGTCTAGGCTGGGTTTAAAGTGTTACAAGAAAAGTCAACCCACTGTTGAAGTTCCTACATCAAAAGAGCCAGAATTTGTGAAGACTAATAAGGTAAATCCTATCTTAGTGAATTCAGATACTTTAATATCTTCTTTGGATACAGATTTACCTACTCAGAAGAGTTGTCCGATTCAACCAAAAGTTTCATCACCTCCTTACCCGCAAAGATTGCAGCAACACAAGCAGAAATAGGAGATGTAATTCAAGAAGTTTTTGGATGTTCTGAAGCAGTTACACATCAATATTCCATTGGTGGAGGCTTTAGAATAAATGTCGAATTATGTGAAGTTTATGAAGGATATACTATCCAAGAAGAAATGACTGAGTGAGTATGCCAAAGGAGTGTAGTGCGTTCTTGCAAAACAAGCTACCACCGAAGTTGAAGGACCTAGGAAGCTTTACGATACCTTGTAACATTGGTGAATCTTACTGTGGTAAAGCTTTGTGTGACTTAGGAGCAAGCATCAACTTGATGCCTAAGTCTATTTTCAAGATGCTAGGGATGAGTAAAGTAAGACCTACAACTGTGACGCTATAATTAGTGGATCGATCTTTAGCATATCTTGAGGGAAAGATTGAGGATGTTTTGGTAAGAGTAGAAAGTTTATTTTTCCTGCTGGTTTCATTGTCTTAGATTTTGAAGTAAATAAAGAAGTGCCGATCATTCTTAGGAGACTTTTCCTAGCCACGAGAAGAGTATTAATTGATGTGCAGAAAGAGAACTCACTATACGAGTTCAAGACGATTAGGTAACCTTTAACATTCTTAAAGTGATGAAATTTCCCAATCCAATAGAAGAATGTTTAGTTATGGAAGAGATAGAAACCTTGGGTTCTATGGAAATCAATTTTGAAGAAGATCCATTGGAGAAAGCCTTAGATTTTGACCCTTTGAATGGTGAAGAAGGCGAAGAAAACATGGCTCTGATGGAAGCCAATCCAAGAAATTTTGTTCAATCCACACGGTTTGAACCATTGGAGTTAGAAGTTAGAGAAGTTGTGCAACCTAAGATGTCAATTGAAGAACCACCTAAACTCGAACTAAAGGTACTTCCTTCCCATTTAAAATATGTTTATTTAGGTGACTGCTCTTCTTTGCCTGTGATTATTTCATCTGAACTAATGAAAGATCAAGAGGAGCAACTAATTGTTGTTCTACATAAATTTAAGAAAGCAATTGGTTGGACCATAGCTGATATTCAAGGTATAAGCCATTCTTTTGCATGCGCAAAATTATTTTAGAAGAAGGTGAAAAAGCTCGAATTGATGGCAAAAGAGAGTCAATCCTATTATGAAAGAAGTTGTGAGAAAGGAAGTGATCAAATGGTTAGATGCAGGAATCATCTATCCTATTTCAGATAGTTCATGGGTAAGTCCAGTGCAGTGTGTACCAAAGAAAGATGGAATCACGATTGTTGAAAATGAATGTAACGAGTTGATTCGAACGAGAACTGTTACTGGTTGGAGAACTTGTGTTGACTACAGAAAGTTGAAAAAGCTACTCGGAAGGACCATTTTCCGTTGCCTTTTATGGATCAAATGTTGATTGACTGGCAAGTAATGAATTCAATTATTTTTTTAAATGGTTATTCGGGATATAACCAAATAGTTGTAGCTCTGAAAGACCAACATAAAACAACCTTTACTTGTTCGTACGGTACGTTTGCTTTTAGGTGAATGCCTTTTGGTTTATGCAATGCACCTGCAACATTTCAATTATGCATGATGGCAATATTCACTTATATGATTGACAATTTTGTTGAGGTTTTTATGGATGATTTATCTATTTTTGGTAACTCGTATGATAATTGTTTGAGTAATTTAGCTAAGGTACTGAAGAGATGCAAAGAGACAAATTTTGTCCTTAACTGGGAAAAATGTCATTTTATGGTTAAGGAAGGGATTGTCTTAGAGCATAAAATTCAAAGAGAGGGATTGAAGTCGATAAAGCAAAGGTGGATGTAATTGAAAGATTACCAGCTCCAATTAATGTGAAAGGAGTTAGAAGTTTCTTAAGCCATGCCGACTTTTACCGAAAGTTTATCAAGGATTTCTCAAAAATTTATAAACTGCTGTGTTTGTTGTTAGAGAAAGATACAGTGTTCGATTTCAACAAAGCATGTTTGGAAGCTTTTGAAGATCTAAAGAAACGGTTAATCTCAACCCCAATAATTGTTACACCCAACTGTAACTCACCTTTTGAGTTGATGTGCGATACAAGTTATTATGCTGTTGAAGTTGTGATAGGTCAAAAAAGAAACAAAGTGTTTCACCCTATTTACTATGCAAATAAAACTTTGATGGGAGCCCAACTCAATTATACAATAACTGAAAAGGAACTATTTACTATAGTTTTTTCTTTTGACAAATTCTGCTCATATCTTATAGGGACCAAAGTAATAGTATTTACTGGCCATGCGGCCATTAAATACTTGCTCACGAAGAAAGATGCGAAACCGAGGCTAATCGTTGGATACTTTTACTCCAAGAATTTGACCTTGAGATCCAAGACAGAAAAGGTGTTGAAAATCAATTAGCTGATCATCTGTCGAGGTTGGAACAAGATGAGGCAACTCGATCATGTATGCCTATCAACGAGAACTTCCCAGATGAGCACTGATTTGAGATAAGCTGAATTCATGAAACACATTGGTTTGCTGATTTTGCCAATTATCTTGCATGTGGAATAAATTCTTGAGAAATGACATACCAACAAAGGAAAAATTCCTTCATGATAGTTGGTATTATTTTTAGGAGGATCCGGTTTTGTTTAGACAGTGTGTAGATAATATAATCTGAAAGCGTGAAGCTGAAAGTGAGATTGCTGAGATCTTGTATCATTGTCATTCATCTCCAAGTTGGGGACACTTTGGTGGTTTACATACTACAACAAAGATTTTGGAAGTAAGTTTCTTTTGGCCTACACTATTTAAAGATGCTTGTGCTTATGTGAAGAACTACGATAAAGGCCAAATGACCGAAAATATATCAAAGAGGAATGAGATGCCCTTAACAAAAATTTTGGAGATTGAAGTATTTGACATATAGGGCATTTACTTTTTAGGCCCGTTTCCTTCTTTGTATGGGAACAAATACATCTTAGTTGCTGTGGACTATGTATCCAAGAGGGTTGAGGCTGAAGCATACCCTATAAATGATGCTAAGGTAGTCATGCGATTCCTACAAAAGCATGTGTTTACACGATTTGGGACACCAAGAGCTATTATTAGTGATGAAGGTTCTCACTTTGTGAAAAATGGCTTAAGCGGTTGCTTGACAAATATGATGTGAAGCACAAGATTGCTACTGCTTATCACCCTCAGTCCAATGGGCAAGTTGAAAGAGTGAACCGAGAAATCAAAGGTATCCTTGAAAAGGTAGTACGCCCTAGCAAGAAAGATTGGTCTTGAAGGCTTGATGATGCATTATGGGCCTATCAAATAGCATTTAAGACACTGTTAGGAATGACTCCTTATCGATTAGTTTTCGAGAAGGCATGTCATTTGCCATTAGAGTTGGAAAATAGAGCTCATTGAGCTTTGAAGCAGTTGAACTTTGATCTTAAGCAAGCCGGTGAGAGAAGGATGTTACAACTTGATGAGTTGGAAAAGCTGAGGTTGTTTTCCTATGAGAATGCCAAAAATGTGTAGAGAAAGATAAAAAAAGATGGCATGATAAGCATATACAACCTCGCGAGTTTAAAGAAGTTCAAAAGGTTTTGTTGTTTAATTCGAGGTTGAAGTTATTTCCTGGGAAGTTTAAATCCCGATGGAAAGGACCCTATACCATCTACCAAGTGTATCCTTATGGAGCTGTTGAATTATACAACAATTTTGAAGGTACGTTTAAAGTTAATGGTCAACGTCTCAAACATTATTGGGATGGTGGAGTTGAGTGAGTTGAATCCTCGTTCAAATTAACAGACCCTTTATTTTTCAAAAACTTGTTTTGTAAATAAATAAATAGTTAGAACTTATTTTCTTAATTTAGTACATTTAATTAATTTTGTCTGTAATGCCCCAAATCTCGAAACCCTATCTTTTATGCTTTGAGGTTGACCTTGGTAGTTAGCAGTGTTAGAATATTAATTATAGAGTGTATAAAGGTTATTTGAAGCTTTAGGAATAGGGAGAACCTTAGGATAAAATTTTAATTTTTGCTTTAAGGAAACCCTAGTGGATGGAGGAAGGCCTTTTAAGAAAATAGAAGGGGAAATGGGTCACAGCTGGGCTTGTGGCTCAATGGCAAAGTAGCACCACTTGGGAGTAAGGGTGGCGTCACAAGTAGTAAGAGAGGTCCGAGGTTCGAGGCTTGGAGAGGTTATTTTGAAAGGTTTTATTTTTGCATTATGAAAGTAAGGTAGTGGCGTTAGGGTGGACTCTAATAGGGAATGATCATGAGAGAATTTTAAGGTGATGATAAAAGAGAGATATTAGGAGATTAAAGAGAAGAAGTGATGTTGCTGAATTGGACTTTAGGGAGGGCTAGGTTTGGTTATTGGCTATTTAAGGAGTGTCGAATTTCATAGTAGGGTTTTCTTTGCTTTGCTATAGTTCCTTTTTCTTCCCTCCTCTTGCCGGATTCTTCTTCTCCCCTTTGTTCCATCTTTGCCGAATTTTCCCTTTGCCATTTAGCCATATATTGTTTTGCCGAATACTCATAGTTTTCTCCCTTTGCCGATTTCTTGTTTCTCATCTCTTAAAAGCCGAAATCCCTAATGACTCCCTTCTTCTGCTAAAAAGCCAAATACCCCTCTAAGGGCTACACCATTGCCGAATTCTCTAGTAACTTCCTCCACCACAATCGGTTGCTAGTATCCTTTTCTTCTCAAGCTCTAAACGTCAATCCTTGTCAGTGGTTATTCATCCATTCTGGCTTTTGGGGTAAGTGATCTTAATCCTTAGTTATGGTTGAATAGCCTCTGTTAGGTTGAACGGTGACTTAAATGGATACAAATCACTTAGATCTAGTCTTTAATGATTCGGTTAACGCAGATCTCAGAACGGTAGCTAAGGAAAGGCTAGAAAAGCCGAAGGTGCAGGGTAAGGCTACGGTAAGGCTTCAGGATTTGATAAAGTTTTAGTAAGGTTTGGAGTTGATTTGGAAATGGTTTTGATTGTAGGTCAAGGCTGAGGATAGTGTAAGTGCGAGTCGTCAACCAGGTGTGTACAAACACTACACACACGGCGAAACTACAGAAGCTGAAATCCCGAAATCCCGTATGGGCTTGCCAAATTTGTGGGCCCAAATTGGAACAATTGTGTTATGAAATTCTATGATGAAATGATATGCATGAATTGTACAATTGGATTATGATTGGGCTTAATGGGCTTTATAAGCATGTTTGGGCTTTGTGGGGTTGTAGGAATGCATGCTAGAGTTTAATGGACTTTAGGCCTAGCTAAATGGACTCTCAAATTTTCATAAAACTTAACTAGGTAATAAACATGTCTGTGGGCAAGTCAATAGACTAAGGTGTGGCAACCGACATATGCATGTCTAAGAGTGGCTCCTGGAAGAGCCTGGTACTTAAGCGGTCCGAGTGACCCACCTCCTCTTCTCTTGAATCCTACCTGGTGCATAGTGTCCATTCATCTTAGCCACGAGGACTTGTTGATGGGCGAAAATCCATAATTAAAATCTGTATCATTAGGAAATTACGAAAATACCATTCTAGGATAAAATTATGAAAATACCCTTCTAAGGTAGAATCACAAAAATGCCCTATAAGGTAGAGCTACTAAAACACCCTCGTAGGGTGGGAATACCAAAATACCCCTGTAGGTAGGTTTACGAAAATATCCCTGGGTAGTGAAATGACCAAAATACCCCTAAGTGCTTAATATGTGAAAATGTGTGAAAATGTGTATGTTGCATTCATGAATTGTATGTTGCACTTGGGTGGGTTTGATGATACGGAGAAAGTGTTTGAGGATCGCATAGTCACTTGACGACCGTGGATCCACCGTAGGCTTTTAAGCCACCGAGTAGCTTTGCTACACCGCACATATATAGCAGCCTTGCTGCAACGTGAGTAGTGCCGCAATCGGTGCTACCTTTGGAGTGTAGAGGATGGGAGGGTTGATGTAGACATCCCCACAGGTGTGTTGGGCTAGTACGGGTGGTGTGTAGCGGTTGGATTTGGGATGGGAACATTTGCATTCATGAAATTCTGATATGATATGAGGTCGTTATGGGCTAAGGCCCAGGCCATCGAAATTGTTAGGGCTTACGCCTAATGTGATATGTGTATATTGAATTGATTTGATTGACAAGGGTCGTACACACTGAGTTTCGAAACTCACGCCCTTATTATTATGTTTCAGGTGTTCCACAGTAGACAGCTCGATGTGGGAGGGGACTCAGAGATAGCCGCACTACAAGTTACTTAGGAATTTTAAATATAGTTTTATTAAGTGTTTTATGATAGCTACTTTTAAATTTTCACTGTGATGTAATAAGGCTATGTATCTCTGAATTCACTATTTACTTGGGATTTATTATTATAATTGATAAACATGTTTTTTTTTTTTTGGTTTTTAACTAAGTACACTCCTACCAAGCTTACTTCATTTTGAACTAAGTTTTTAAATAAACCGTTTTGAAAGCAATGCTTCAATATGACATCGCCAGATTCGGGCCTAACTTCTAGGTCAGGTTTGGGGTGTTACACTGTCTAAGGAGATTGGAACTTAAATGGGACTGTTGTGACCCCTCCAACCTTTACTGGGAATTAATTTAATGTAATTTATTAAAGAAGAAATTTTCTAATTAAGATTTAAAATTTTTAAGTTTAATTTGTTTTGTTTTAATTTTAAATTTTTATGTTAATAAAGGGGGTCAAATTTTGGCCCAAGTACTAATCAATTTTTTTTGAGTCAGTCTGTAGATACAGTCTGAGTTTGAGGCCCAAGACAGCAAAAAGGAGGGGGAAATTCTATACCTATTGCCACCACTTCCATTACTTGCTACCCAAGTAATCATAATGTAACTAAATTTTTGCTACATGTTTCCCTAATTTTTCCCTATATAAACACCTCTTCATTCTACTATTTTTCATACACCTCAAAGCAATTCGCTAAGCCCTAAAAATCCCTAAATCTTCTTCTTATGCCGTTAAACTCAAATCCCGACAAAAACCCCTAGTTCTCTGCCTTTTGTTTGCCAAAATCACCTAGAGCCGCCGCAAGAAGATTACCGGAGCACCATCGTTGCCGCCGCACACCGCCATTACTATCGCAAATTGTCGTCACCACTGCACCCTCCTTGCCATCGCAGGGTGTTTGCCGTAGCAAATCCCACCCACCTTGTTGATTTCTCTTTTCCCCCTTTTGCCGAAACTTTGTAAAATTTTCAGGAAAATAAACCATGCTCGTAAAAGAATTAGATCGTCAAAGACTACTCCTGAAAACTCGATTTTGATCGATGAAGAAGTGAATGAGAGATTTGATTCAATTTTCAAGCATCAACCGATGATGCCGGAAAAAGGTTTTAACTTGAAAAGTAATGATTTGATGGTTGTTCCTATGCTGATTAGAAAGATAATCAATGCTCTCAAGTGGGAATGATTTTGTAATACTCGTTCACTTCCCGATGATGAACTAGTTTGAGAGTTCTACGCGAGTTTGACTACACAAGATGCTACTAAGGTTATCATTCAAAAGAAAAAGGTACCTCTTACTTCTAAGTCCATCAATGATTTGTTTAACTTACCTGATGTTGAAGAAGATGAGTACTACCCTATGATGAACAATATCAATTGGGATTTTCTCCAACAAGTGATTGATGTTGTGACAAAAATTCGAGATCCCAATAGATTATAAGAAAGTATGGGAGCCATTCTTGACGAGGGGAATAACTAAAACCAGTAGCAAAGGTATGGTTTTATTTCGTTTGCTACAGTTTTATGCCTATCTCACACAGTATCACCATCTTGATGGAACGGATGCTCTTGTTATATGTAATCTTGACAGAAAAGTCCATTAATGTTGGGAAAATTATTCTTAAGGAGATTCATGATTATGCTAAAAAGAAAATGGGAAGTGATTATTTCCCATCATTAATCACTTCACTTTGCTTAAAGGCCCGTGTTAAAACACAAGCAAATCTGAAAGGGCAATATGTTCAAGGGTGCATTACAAATAATGATCTTGAAAGGTTAGTAGAGAAGGTGCATGAGCTGAATCAAAGCGAGCAAGAAGAGCCAACTAAGCTAGATACTGAAGAGTCAACAAATGAAACTGAAACTGAAGCTAATTCAGTTATAGAAACTGAGGAAGAAGAATCTAATAAGAAACCGGCAGTCTGGACCAACTGAAGGATCTGCAAATCCTAAAGTTAGGGTTGAGCCAGAAGAAGAAACAGTCAAGCTAAGTGTTGAACCTGAATTTACAACTCCAATGCTAACTTCTGCAAATACTTCAAAGAAATTGGAGTTGTCAATTATGATGGATATGTGCAAATTCATGTATAATCAACAACAAACTTACTGGAAATATGCAAAAATTAGAGATGATTCAATTCAAAATACTTTAAAGAATATCTCTAACACTTTTGTTCCTGAGTTCCCAAATGTTATCTTTGAGACATGGACGAAGGATGCTGACTATGCAAGCAGAAATGAAGCTGAAGAAGACAAGGGGAATAAGCCAGAAAATAAAAAAGGGTGATTCTTGTCTTGTTATTTATTTAATTATTTTTAGGTGTTTAGGAATTTATTTCTTTCATAATTAGAATTTATTTCTTTCGTAATTAGGATTTAATTTTGCAAAATAAAACATAGCAAGCATGAATAAATACTTCCTTAGAAAGAAAAAGACTAAGTGATGTGGTAATGAAAATGAACATGTCTAGGATTGGGTTATGCAGAAAGACTTGGTATTTAAACAGTCTTAATGACTCACCTCTCTTTCTTTACAACCCTACCTGGTGTTCAGTTTTCATTCATTGCTTTGCTCTTAGATTGATGACATTGCTTCTTTTTAAAAGGGGTAAGGCAAATAAATTGCTCAAATTTTTTTCAAGTATGTTTCAATCATTTCTTTCGTAAGTATGTTTTAATAAATGAATGTTTAGAGATTTCTTTTTTTTTTTTTTGTTAATGAGATAGTTTGTATGCAAGCATGAATGTCGATTCTATCTGAGTGGTTGTATGTTATCATGAAGAAGGAAATGTTGGATGACCTTAGCCTTAGGTAATGTTTGCCATGAAAACTTAGTTTCTTTTGAGATTAGACATGCATGAAGGTTTATATCTTTAGAATTGACTTAGTAACTTTCTTGAGGAGAAATCTTAGGAGACATAAAAATCTAAAATGATATAGGCACTATTTCTTTAGACCGTTTGAGCTTGTTCAAGCCAACCTTATAATATTAGACCCTTGAAACTATGATTTTGAGATTAAAGGCCTGTTTATTGCAATGAACCTACTTTATAAGCCACATTTCCATCTTTTGAAGTTATCCTAATTTTGTGCACCCATCTTAACTAAAGTTGTCTTGGTGCGAGGAAATTTTTAGAAGATATAAGTGCTCATGCTTAAAAAAAAAGTGAAGAAAAGTTTGCTCAGTTTCCATAAAGAAAAATGTATGAGCATGAGTTCAAAATAAGTTTGGGGGTGTTCTAAAAGATCACTTAAAGAAAAAGGTTGTACTTTAAGAAATCCAAGACAAATTTAAAGGTTAAGATTTTGAAACAAAAATGCCTCATCTCTTAAAATCCCTACCTTAACCAGGCCCCATTACAACCTCATACAAGACCAATTGATTTGATGATTATGTCATTTACATTAGTGGAGAGGAAGTACTAAGTTCAACATATGAAGATTATAAATAAACCTTATGATTGTTTTGCTTGATTGATGAGAAATTATGTTGAATGAAAAATACTATCTGTGGCTGTGACATACATACAAACTATGATTCATGTTGGCATATTTTGAAACTTAGTACAAAATTCTCAAAATGTTTACATATGAATTACTTGTTAATAAAGAAGATCTATGAACATGAAGTTATTAATGCATGATTATGGGACAAAGATTGATGCTGCTTACACTATTAACAAATTTGTCTTAGCAAGACCTTTTGCTGTGCATAAACATTACTCGAGACAAGCAATAATTTAAATTTGAGGGTGTGTAAACTGAAAAATATATAAGATTTTTCCTATGTAAATTGTAACACCCCTAACCCGAAATCATAACCGAAATCGAGTACGAGGCATTACCGGACTCAGAATAACTTTTACAGAAATAACTTATGATTGGTTGCAAAATCACATACAATTGAGTTCATAATCACCTTCAACAAAGGTGATTTTTCAAACCCATTACGGACATTACAGACGGTTAGGATTCGAATCCTATCATTAACAGATGCTGAAAAAAATTTCACTTTTAAAACACTGTCACACGCCCGTGTGACTATTGGCACGGCGTGTTGTAAGACCGTGTGGTCCTCACACGCCCATGCTTGGCAACCGTGGACTAATCTGTCCAATTTACCACGGCCACACCACATGGCCGTTTGGGGGCCGTGTGCTCCCACACGGTTGAGACACACGGCCATGTCTCCTACCCATGTGGTACCTTAAAATTTAAATTAAGGTGCAGGATAAGCACGGCCTACGGCACGCTCGTAGGGTCAGGCCGTGTATCGCCCACGGCCTAGGTACGCCCGTGCCATGTACCCATGGAGCATTCTATCAAATCCCACACGGCCATGGCATACGCCCGTGTGCCTTACCATGTAGGCCGTGTCAGGCTATATACCAAGCCTTAGCCTTCCTAAGACACATTCAAGCATATGCGTAATCAAACCAGTCAATTCAAAGCAATTTTACTCAAAAGGACTTCATTGATAATCATTACTTACAAAATATCATAAGAGTCATGTAAATTAGGCATACAAAAATAGCCATTTACAATCACAATAGCTCTATACATGCCATAAATTACACTTGAAAACATAGATTATGTGACAACCCGAATTAGGGGCTAGTCAGAATAGTGGTTTCGTAACCACAAATTCGAAGTAAAAAATTTTAATTATGTGAATTTTAGATGATATTTGCTTGATTGAAAATTTGAGTTAAAATACTGATTGAGAATTTTACTTTATTGATGCATAATTGCTTCATAAGGACTAAATTGAGAAAAGTGCAAAATGTGCCTATTAGTTTATAATTGGACTTGATTGAATTGTTGCATGAAATAGGAAGCTTTTATGTAGTAATAAGACCAATAGTGAGTGTTATGGACAATTATGGGCATGCATGGGAAAATATCTAAGTAATAGATGGAAGGGCATTTTTGTCAAAAGTGAGTAAAAGACAAAATAGATGAAATAAAACATTATCTTCTTCATGAAACACCCCATGTTCAGCCGAAAATCCCAAACTCCATAGCCAAGGGTTTCAAAAATTTTCAAGCTTCCATGTAAGTGCAATTTGGTCCATTTTTCAATTATTTTTGCATTTTTGGACTCCTTGAAGCTTGTATTTCATTATTCTACCATTTATTTGAAGAAAAAATGAGGTATAAAAATTTACCCATTTATGGAATGAGTGTCTTTGGCTCACTAATGGTAGATAATGGAAGTTTTAAATGCTATATGCATGTTTTAATGGATGAAATTGAATAAAAGTTCATAAAGAGTGACTAATTTGTAGAGATTACAAATTGTTCCTAAATGTGTGGAATAATGAATATTTGAGTGTTATATTTTTAAAAATGGGCTTTATAAGCCTATGGAATAAAGAAAATGAAATTTTGATGTTTAAGGGACTAATTAGTAATTATTGCAAAGTTGTGGGGTAAAATTGGAAATTTGCCCCAAATGTGAACTGTGACCGTATTGAAATAGATAATTGATATTTGTGCTATATGTGTTAATTTAGATCAAGAACGGTCTGAAAGAGCCCGTAGTCGGGGAAAAGAGAAAACCCTCGACTAATTTCGAAAATTAATCCTTTTTGGCAATCCAAGTAAGTTATATGTAATTCTAGCAAATTCGATTAGTTCTGTTAGAATATTTGCTTATATGATGATACATGGATAATTGCTCTGTGAGGTGACTAAAGTATGGAAAATAGTATTGACTGTAAATTCCGATTGATCATTGTATGTGCTTCTGAAACTACTGATTTGTGCATTATCTATAAATCCCAATTGAGCAAGTAGGAATAGACATAGATATAGGTGACATGTCACTTGAGGCCTACTGTTTTGACTGTTATAGTTACCCGGGTGCTAGGTAGTCTTGCTTGTGTTGCAGACACCTATCAGCTTGTCTGAGTAGGCCCGTAGTTAACTTCTGTACTGTTACTGATTGTAGCTTCTGCTATCGCACTGATTGTAGCTTCGGCTACCGCATCGATTGTAGCTTCGGCTACCCTATTGTTAGTAGCTTTGGCTACTTCATGGCTTCGCCATATCTGTATAGCACTTATGTGCTAACCTCTGCATATCTGTTCATATTCTGAAATTTCTCAATGGGAATTAGATTAACTGTATTGTGATGAAATGATTGTACAGGTGAACTAAAAATGGTACGCTATACTGAGAATGTTATTGCTAAGCATGTTCATGGTTGGTATGAGGAATGAGCACAAAGAGTAAGCTAGTTGTATAATGATATGTGATTAGCATCTATGATGCTAATTTAATGATATATTGAATTGTTTCATTTCTATGAATTTCATATGACTTACTAAGCTCTTGTAGCTTACCCTTTTCCTTTTTCCTTCCTCTGTAGATATTGAGCTTGTTAGGTCAGGACCGTAAAGTTGGAGTCACGCAACACACTATCAAGCTTCTTTTGGTATATTTCATATTTCAAGTGTGATTTATGGCATGTATAGAACAATTTGTGGTTGTAATTAGCTATTTTTGTATGCCTAAGTTACATTACTCATATGATATTTTGTAAGTAATGTCATAAATGAAGTCCTTTTGAATAGAAATTCTCTTGAATTGGTTGGTTTTGATTCAGCATGTGCTTGAATATGCTTTAGGGAGGACAAGCTTGGTATATAGCCTGGCACGGTCAGCATGGCAGGGCACAAGGGTGTGTGCCATGGCATGTGGGATCTGTCAGAATGCTCCACGGGTACATGACACGGGCGTGCCTCTGGACTGTGCCTCCCCTGCACCTTGAATTAAATTTTAGTGAACCACATGGGTAGGAGACACGGCCGTGTATCTCAACCGTGTGGGGTACACGACCTCTAAACGATCGTGTGTGATGGCCATGGTAAATTGGACAGATTCGTCCACGGTTGCCAAGCATGGGCATGTGACGACTACACGGTCTAATAACACGGCCGTGCCAATAGTCATACGGACGTGTGACGGTGTTTGCAAGGTGAAAATTTTTTTGAGAGTCCGTTATAATAGGATTCAAATCCTAACCGTCTGTAATGTCTGTAACGTGTTTGAAAACCTTTAATAAAGGTGATTCTGAATTGAAGTGCATACAAATCTGTAACTATCCTCGAATAAATTCTGTAAGGTTTATTCTAAATCTGGTAACGCTCATTACCCGACTCCGGTGATGGTTCCGGGTAAAGGGTGTTACATTTTATTGGTATCAGAGCTACGGTTTAGCCGGTTCTCGGACTAACGTAGCAAGTGTGGTAGTCTATCTATACATGCCATAAATTGAAATTGATAGTGTGTTGGCTGTTGATGATTTTAAATTGTTTTTCTATATAGTTATAGATCCTAATCATAATGTGGCTGATGATGCCCAAAGTAATGCGCCTGCTCCCGCTTAAGAGACAGCGCCTGTTGATTCTGGACCTACGGGTCAAAGTCAAGGTGAGGAGGCCCGAGTAGTCTTCCTCCACATGATGAGTGAATGGAATGCTGAGTTCATTCGGGCGAATTCGAATGCTCAACCTCCTCCGCCCCCTTCTATACCTCAACCTGCTCCCATAGCTCCTCAACAACCGGAGGTAGTTCGATTAACTAAGCCTCCTGCGGATAAGATTAGAAAGTATGGGGCTGAAGAGTTCCTAGCTAATGTGAATGATGATCCAGAAAAGGCTAAGTTCTGGTTGGGAAACACTATTAGAGTGTTGGATGAATTGTCGTGTACTTCTGAAGAAAGTTTGAAATGTGCTGTGTCCTTGCTAAGAGATTCAGCTTATCACTGGTGGAAAACTTTGATATCAGTGGTACCCAGAGAGAGGGTTACATGGAATTTCTTTTAGGATGAGTTTCGGAAGAAATATATTAGCCAGCGTTTCATAGACCAGAAAAGAAAGGAATTTCTTGAATTGAAACAAGGCCGGTTAACTGTAGCCGAGTACGAAAGAGAATTTGTTAAGTTGAGCAAGTATGCTCAAGAATGTGTACCTAATGAGACTATCTTGTGCAAGAGATTCGAAGACGGACTTAATGAAGATATCCGACTATTGATTGGTATTTTAGAAATCAAGGAATTTGTGGTCATGGTTCAAAGAGCCATTAAAGCTGAGGAACTGAATAAAGAAAAGAGAAAAATTAAAAATGAGAATAGAGAGGCTCGAAAGAGAACAATGACTAAATCATTTCAATCTCAATCGAAAAAGTCAAAAGAGACGAGTCCCTGATCGAACGTTTCTACTGGTTATTCCCGTCGAGACTGTGATAGGCGACATTCAGGTTCTAAGACCCAGACCACTTCGGTAGCTAGTGCCGGAAGTGTCAAGTCTGATAGAATGAGGTGTAGACATTGTGGAAAGAGACATTCGGGTGAATGTTATGTGAGTAACTGAGCTTGTTTCCATTGTGGGTATCAAGACCACTTCGTGAAGGATTGTCCAGAGCCGAAAGAGCCGAAAAAGCCGCAAAATGTGAGACCGAGCAATGTGTCTAAAGGGAGACCACCAAGAAATGTGGGAACCGAGAATAGTGGTAAAGGCACAACGAGGGATACCACTGTGAGATCTGAAGTGAGGGCTCCGGCGAGAGCTTATGCTATTCGGGCCCGAGAGGAGGCATCCTCCCCTGAGTGATTACTGGTATATTTTCTCTTTATGGTACTTTTGTTCTTACTTTGATAGACCCTGGCTCTACTCATTCGTATGTATGTATGAGTAAAATGTCTGATGAGAATTTGTGTGTTGAATTTACTGAACATGTGGTACAAGTTTCAAATCCGTTAGAAAAGCATGTGTTAGTTGATAGAATTTGTAAAAATTGCCCTTTTATGATTCATGGTCATTGTTTTCCTATTGATTTGATGTTGTTGCCTTTTGATAAGTTTGATGTTATTTTGGGAATGGATTGGTTGACTCTGCATGGTGCCAAAATAGATTGTAGACAGAAAACTCTGGAATTGAAATGTGATGATGGTGAGATACTGAGGGTCGAAACCAATAAGTCTGAGTTGATGCCAACTGTAATTTTTGCTATGTCTGTTGCTAAGTATCTGAAAGGAGGATGTGAAGCTTACCTCACATATGTTTTGAATACTGAATTATCTGAAAAGAAGATTGAATTTGTACCAGTTGTGTGTGAATTTGTGGATGTATTCCCGGAAGAACTGCCTGGTTTTCCCCCGGATATAGAGGTTGAATTTAGTATAGAGTTGTATCCTGGTACTGCTCCGATATCAATCACTCCTTACAGAATGGCGCCTATAGAACTGAAAGAATTGAAAGTACAGTTGTAAGAGTTAACCGATAGAGGGTTTGTAAGGCCGAGCTTTTCACCGTGGGGCTCTTCGGTGTTGTTTGTTAAGAAGAAAGATGGGTCATTGAGGTTTTATATTGATTACCGACAGCTCAATAAAGTAACCGTGAAGTTAAGTATTCATTACCTAGAATTGACGATTTATTTGATCAATTGAAAGGCGCTACCGTGTTTTCTAAGATCGATCTAAAGCCTGGGTACTATCAATTGAAAGTCAGAGAGGGAGATGTGCCGAAGACTGCTTTTAGAACTCGATATGGTCATTATGAGTTCTTAGTGATGCCCTTTGGTCTAACCAATGCTCCGGCTATCTTTATGGATCTAATGAACCGAATTTTCTGACCCTATTTGGACAAATTCGTAGTGGTTTTCATAGATGACATTTTGGTTTACTCTTTGAGTGAGTCTGAACACGCTGAACATCTACAAATTGTGCTCCAGATACTACAGGAAAAGAAATTATTTGCTAAGTTCAGCAAAAGTGAATTTTGGCTCCGGGAAGTTGGATTTTTGGGGCATATTGTATCCAATGAAGGGATACGAGTGGACCCGGGAAAGATCTCAGCGAAATTAGAATAGAAGCCTCGAAGACTATATCAGAGATTAGGAGTTTTCTTAGTTTGGCTGGCTATTACTGTCGATTTGTTGAAGGCTTCTCAATGATCTCATCACCAATAACCAAATTGTTGCAAAAAGATAATAAGTTTGAATGGACCAAAGAATGTCAGCAGAGTTTTGATAGATTGAAGAAATGTTTGACTGAAGCACCAGTTTTGATCACACCCGAGTCGGGAAAGGAATTTGTAGTGTATAGTGATGCCTCTTTAAATGGACTCGGATATGTTTTGATGCAAGAGGGAAAAGTGATAGCCTATGCTTCTCGATAGCTGAAACCGCACGAATGAAATTATCCTACTCATGACCTAGAGCTAGCTGCCATTGTCTTTGCTCTAAAAATATGGCGACTTTATTTGTATGGTGAGAGATGTCGTGTGTACACTGATCATAAAAGCCTGAAATATGTGATGACACAGAAGGATCTGAATTTACATCAGAGAAGGTGGTTAGAATGTTGAAGGACTATGAATTGGTGATAGACTATCATCCGGGAAAGGCTAACGTGGTCGCAGATGCTTTAAGTAGGAAGTCCCTCTTTGCTTTATGAGCTATGAATGTGAGATTTGAAATGTCTGACAGTAGTGCCTTGATTGCGGAATATAACAGCCCGATTTAGACCCTAATCAAAACGATGGATTCGGGACCACGAATCTGAGTCAAAAAATATTTTAAAAATTTTTTATGTGTTTATTTTGTGTGAATTTATATTTGTGAAATTTTTGTGATTTAATTTTATCGTTTAGGTGTCCGATTGAATAAAAAGACTTAATCGCGTAAATTGAAAATTTGATAGTTTTAAGTATAAGGACCAAATAATTAGTGGCTTGCTAAGTTGGGGCATTTATGTGGTAAATATCCCATATATATATATAAGCGGGACGGTTAAGACTTATCTTATGTAATTTTTTTCTATTAAACCATTAAGGTTATATTAATAAATGAATAATAAAATATTATTATAATAATATATGTTATAATGGAAATTATCATGCATTTGTCTTTTACCTCTTCATCACTGAATGCCAAAAATAAAGGGGAAATAAAAATATTTCCTCATGTTCGGCCACATGGCTAGTGAGTTTATATTATATAGTTTTTTTATATATTATTTTATCAAGGTTAATTTGGTAAACTATTAAATTAAGTTAGCATATTATAAAACATATTATAAGAAAAGCATGAGTGTTCATATATTTCTTGGCTGAATATAAGCAAAAGAAAAAGAAAAGAGAAGAAGTTGGGCTCGGCCTTCTTCAAGCTCAAATCCAAGGTTCGTTTTTAGTCGGTTTTTGATAATTTTTATATTTTTGAGATCGTTGCTTCGAGTACTACAAAACCTGAGCTTTAATTTTTGATTTTGATGAATATTTTGAGTTATGTCATTGATGAGAGTTTGTGATTTTTATTATTTGATGATGAATTATGGAAGTTATGGATTGGGCTAAAATATATTGTAAAAGAATTTTTGATGATTTTGAGTAATTAGGATTTAATTGCAAAAATAAAAATGTAGGGGACTAAAATGTGAAATTTATGGAAAATATGAGTTTATTTGGGCATTAGGGATATTCGGCCTACTTAGGGTGAAATAAATTATGTATATTTTGTATTTTATGCATTGGGGACTAAATTGTAAAAATGGTAAATGTTAGGGGTAAAATGGTAATTTGCCCATTTATGTTTGTTTGGACTAAATTAAATAAAAATATGGTTGAATGAGTTTAATTTGAATATGTTTAGATCATGAATCAAAGAAATCGGATATGGATCGAAGAAATACGAAAGTTGTTGACTAACTGCCCGATTCCGTTTTGTATCGTTCGAGGTAAGTTTATAAGCAAATAGACGTGTTTATTGATAATTTAATGTTATATTTACATGCTGTTATCAAATGTCTAGATTAAAATGTGCTATGGTTGAATATGTTTAAATTGGGCTATGACACTTTTGAATTTGATTCGACCGAGATACGACGTCTGAAAGCCCCGTATGAACCTTAGGAATAGCTAGGATACGCATGTCATGACATAGGATTTCGATATATGTGTACGAGTAAGACCCTGTCTGGGACAATGGCATCGATATGTGATTACATGTAAGACCACGTCTGGGACGTTGGCATTGTATGATATGTGTGATTATCCGAGTGTCCTATCCAATTCTGAGTGGTTCATCGGGCAAAGATAATTTGTGTTCGAGTGTGTATAACGAGCTAAATGGCTAGGTATGAATCGGCTTATTGTGCATTTGAAAATAAGGTAAGTGAGTAAGTTGATACTTATTACAAACCATGTGTAATGCTAATAAGGATTATATGTGGGATAAGTAAGTGTATTCGACCTAGAGAATATTTTTAAATGAGTTTCCTTTATTTGCATATATGATTATGAGTATTCGGCCTTGTGAATACCATTGTAATTATTTTGTGATACACAAGCTTATATAATTTTGAGTATGTGAACTAACTTCTTGTTAATGTCTATTTGGCTTTGGAAATTTAAGGATAAAACATTAATTTGACTATATGAGCATTCGACCAAGGTGATGTTTAGGAATGAATATATATATTTAAAATATGAGCTTACATGTATTGAATTTAAATGTGCTATGATAATATAATTTGGTTTAGTTTAATTAAGTTGATAATATTATTGAGTTGTTTATTTGCTTATGACTTACTAAGCTATGATGGCTTACTCTTTATATTCATGTTTACTTTGTTTTATAGATTTTGAATTCAAGTCACGAGCTCGGGAGTCGTCAGAGAAGCTTATCACACTATCAACCGTCTTTGGTATTTTATGAGCTGAATTTTTAGGAATTATGGCATGTATAGGCTAATAGGTAAAAGGTTTTATCTTGGTATGTATGTAAATAAGCCATGCGAAAATGGCTTATTCATCTTGTTGATTATGGTTTGGATGATTTGCTTAGATGATGATTTTGCTTGGTTTGGTTGGATTGGCTCTGGTATGTTCATTGGTATGAAATATGCTTGTTTTATAGTAATGGTTTAAATGATTCTGTTTTATTATGTATTTGATGGTAATGGATTTGCTTTTGATTGATAGTTAGGCCATGCTATGTGTTTAAACGAGAAACATATTTACTTAGTTTCACGATGTACTATGGTAATGGGATAATTCGTTAAGGCTTGTTTACACTTGTTAAATATGTGTTCATACTGTGATCAAATGAGGGGATTGAAATAATTGTTTATGATCTGATAATTTGGCAATGTAATTAAATAGATATGGATAATGTTTGTAAATTACTCATGATTAGAAGTTTATATGTAGTCGTTTGACATATTATTTTGACATATCAATTGGGATGATAAGTATATATATGTGTGTTTGGAGTGGATAATATTAGATGTCATATAAATGTGAGTGTTCGGTTGGAATTAATAAATAATGTCCGTGATACCTGTAGTTAATGGGTATAAGGTAGTCTTGTCTAAAATTATTTGGTATAAATGATGTAAAAGTCTTCTTGGATTTATGCTAGATGATATGATAGTATCAATTGAAATTGTTGTTAGTTAAAGCATAAGTATATAACCTGTTTTATGTCGACTAAATAAATAGAAATTTGACCATTTGAGGTATTGAATGAATCACATGTATTTGGCTTGCTTATTTACGATTAAAGCCTTGGAATTGACCAAATGAATAATGTATTAAATTTATAAAATCATGAATGATTGCATGCAAGAATTTATTATAAGTGTGTTTAGTGAAACTTATTATTCATTATTCTTTAAGAATTTTCTAACGGGATAGTAGCTGCACACTAGTATGGCACACATGTGTTTTCCATTGAAATCACACGTAGTAGTAAATATAGTCGACCACTATTGTTTGTTTCAATGACTTATTTAAACTTATTTATTTACAGATTTACATGTATTGATGTCGAATATATATATAAATTATTATGACAAATGTTTTAGGCATGTGTTCTTATACGATTTGTACTTGCATTAATTAATTAATTTGGATCAAAACGTTTTGATATAAGCTGTAAATGTGTTCAAATTATTTATTTATGGTTACTAATGCTTAGTATTTGAATTAAAGTATAAGCGTGTCTTCGATTACATAGAAGTCGTATTTTGTCTGGTAATACCTTGTAAACCTATCCCGGCGACGGATACGTGTTAGGGGTGTTACACAGAATTACGAGTTAGGCCAGTGTTTTTACAAGAAATTTATGAGGCTCAGAAGGTAGATAATGAGTTACAATCTAAAAGAGAATAGTGTTTGATGAATGAAAATTCTGAATTTAGAGTTGATCCGAATAGCTGTCTAATGTACTGTGATCGATTATGTGTACCAAGAAATTCTGAATTGATTGACAAAATTCTGCATGAAGCTCATAATAGTGGTATGGTAATACACCCCGGCAGTGTAAAAATGTATAATGATCTGAAGAAACTGTATTGGTGGCCGGGTATGAAACGGGACATCTCAGAGTTTGTGTCAAAATGTCTGATCTGTTAGCAAGTGAAAGCGGAACGTCAAGTGCCATCTGGATTACTGCAACAGATTTTAATTCCCGAATGGAAATGGCATAGAGTTACAATGGACTTTGTATCTGGTTTGCCTCTAACACCGAGAAAGAAAGACTCAGTGTAACAACCCGAATCAGGGGCTAGTCGGAATAGTGGTTTCGTAACCACAAGTCCGAAGTGAGAGAATTTTAATTATGTGAATTTTTGATGATATTTGTTTGATTAAATATTAGAGTCAAGATACTATGTGAAAATTTTACTGTATTAATGTTTGATTGCTCGATAAGGATTAAATCGAGAAAAGTGCAAAATGTGCTTATTAGATAATAATTGGACTTGATTGAATTATCACATGAAATAGGGAGCTTTTATGTGGTAATAGGACCATTAATAAGTGTTATGGACCAAAATAGCCTTACATGGAAAAATATTTTAGTAAGGGCCTTAAGGGCATTTTTGTCAAAAGTGAGTAAAAGACAAAAATTGATGAAATAAAACATCATCTTCTCCATGAAATACCCTATGTTCAGCCGAAAATCCCTAACTCCATGCCAAAGGTTTCAAAAATTTTCAAGCTTCCATGTAAGTGCAATTTCGTCCCTTTTTCAATTATTTTTGTATTTTTGGACTCCTTGGAGCTCATATTTCATTATTCTACCCTTTATTTGAAGAAAAATTAGAGTTTAGAAATCTACCCATTTGTAATAGAAGCTTGTTTAGCTCCCTAATGGTAGATAATGAATGATTATTGTGTTATATATATGTTTTAATGGATGAAATTGATTGAAAGTGCATACATAGGGACTAATTTGAAGAGATTACAAATTATTCCTAAATGTGTGAATAATGGGATTTTAAGTGTTATAATTGTGAAAATGGGTTATATAAGCCCATGGAATAAAGAAAATGAAATTTTGATGTTTGAGGGACTAATTAGTAATTATCGAAAAGTTGAGGGGTAATTTTGGAAATTCACCCAAATGTGAACTGTGTTTGTATTGAAATAGATAATTGATATCTATGTTATATGTGTTAATTTAGATCAAGAACGGTCTGAAAGAACCCGTGATAAGGGAAAATAGAAAGCTCTCGACTAATTTTGAGAAATAGTCCTTTTCGACAACCCAGGTAAATTATATGTAATTCTAGCGAACTTGATTAATCCTGTTTAAATATTTGCTTCTATGATGATATATGGACAATTGCTTGGTGAGATGTTGAATGTCGAGTGTTATCACTGAAATTATGGAAAATAGTATCGACTATAAATTCTGATTGATTATTGTATGTACTTCTGAAATTACCGATTTATGCATTGTCCGTATATTCATGGTACATGTGATGAAGTGATTGTACAGGTGAACTGAAAAATGGTACGGTATATTGAGAATGTTATTGTTAAGCATATTCATGGTAGACATGGGGGAATGAGCACAAAGAGTAAGCTATTTGTATAATGATATGTGATATCATCTAGGGTGCTAATGATATATTGAATTGATTCATTGCTATGAATTTCATATGACTTACTAAGCTGTTGTAGCTTACCCCTTTTCTTTTCCCTTCCTCTGTAGACTTTGAGCTTGTTGAATTGGGATCGTAAAGTCAGAGCCACGCGACGTACTATCAAGCTTCTGTTGGGTATAGAATACATTTTGAGAGTGAATTATGGCATGTATAGAGCTATTGTGATTGTAAATAGTCATTTTTTTTGTATACCTAAATTCCAATTCTCGTATGATATTTTGTTATTAATGGTTTAATGAAATCCTTTTCAGTGAAATTTATTTTGAAATGGCTAGTTGAATTTTGTGTGTATTTGAATGTGTTTTAGGGAGGCCAAGGCTTGGTATATAGCCTAACACGGCCTTCTTGGCAGGGCACACGAGCGTGTGCTACAATCGTGTGGGATTTGGCAGATTACTCCATGGGCACATGGCACAGGCGTGCCTAGGCCATGGGCAACACACGGTTTGGCCCCCCGGGTGTGCCCCTGGACCGTGCCTCCCCTGCACCTTAGTTTAAATTTATTGTACCACATGGGCATGAGACACGGCCGTGTGTCTCAATTGTGTGGGGTGCACGGCTCCCAAACGACCATGTGGGGTGACCATGGCCAATTGGACAGTTTCGACCACGGTCTCTGGACATGGGCGTGTGAAGGCCACACGGTCTTATCATACGGCCATGCTATGTGTCACACGGGCGTGTGACGTTGTTTCAAAAGTAAAAAATTTTCTGGGTTGCCGACGCGATATGATTCGAATCCTAATCTTCCGAGATGTTTGTATCACGTCTGAAACAATAAGAGTGATTCTGAACCGATTTGCATGAAATTCTGTATCTATTTCTGATTAAGTTTTGTAAAGGTCCGTTTAAGTCTAATAACGCTCTGTACTTGATTCCGACGACGGTCTCGGGTATAAGGGTGTTACAATTTAATTGGTATCAGAGCTATAGTTTAGTCGATCCTCAGACTAACGTAGCTAATGTGGTAGCCTGTCTATACATGCCATAAATTGAACTTGATAGCGTGTTGGCTCTTGACCGTTTTATAATTATTTTTCTATATAATTATATATCCTAATCGTGATGTGGCTGATGATGCCCAAAGTAATGTGCCTACTCCCGCTCAAGGGACAGCGCCTGTTGATTCTGGACCTGCGGGTCAAAGTCAATGTGAGGAGGCCCGAGTAGCCTTCCTCTACAGGATGAGTGAATGGTACACTGAATTCATTCGGGCAAATCCGGATGCTCAACCCCCTCCGCCCCCTCCTATACCTCAACCTGCTCCCATAGCTCCCCAACAACTAGAGGTAGTTCGATTGACTAAGCCTCCCGTGGATAAGATTAGAAAGTATGGGGCTGAAGAGTTCCGAGCTAATGTGAATGATGATCCAAAGAAGGCCGAGTTCCGGTTGGAGAACATTATTAGAGTGTTGGATGAATTGTCGTGTACTCCTGAGGAGAATCTGAAATGTGCTGTATCTCTTTCAGGGGATTCTGCTTATCACTAGTGGAAGACGTTAATATCGGTGGTACCACGAGAGAGGGTTACTTGGAATTTCTTCCAAGAAGAGTTCAGAAAGAAATATATTAGCCAGCGCTTCATAGATCAGAAAAGAAAAGAATTCCTCGAATTGAAGCAAGGCCGGTTAACTGTAGCCGAGTACGAAAGAGAATTTGTTAAGTTGAGTAAGTATGCTCAAGAATGTGTGCCTAATGAGGCTACTTTGTGCAAAAGATTTGAGGACGGACTTAATAAAGATATCCGACTACTAATTGGAATTTTGGAAATTAAAGAATTTGTGGTAAT
The DNA here is from genome assembly GCA_020496765.1 of Gossypium stocksii. NCBI lineage: Eukaryota > Viridiplantae > Streptophyta > Magnoliopsida > Malvales > Malvaceae > Gossypium > Gossypium stocksii. The sequence goes on from CM035626.1 coordinate 59,152,824, forward strand.
GGTGGAGAGAGCCATTAAGGCCGAAGAATTGAGTAAAGAGAAGAGGAAAGTTGAAAGTGAGAATAGAGAAATCAGAAAGAGATCAATGAGCAAATCAGTTCAATCTCAATCAAAGAGATCAAAAAAATGAGTTCCCGATCGAACGTTTCTATTGGTTATTTCCGTCGAGACCGTGATAGGCGCTATTCGGGTTCTAAGACCCAGACCACTTCAGTAGCTAGTGCTGGAAGTGTTAAATTTGATAGACTAGAATGTCGACACTGTGGGAAGAGGCATTCAGGTGAATGCTATGTGATTAATCGAGCTTGTTTCCGTTGTGGGTCTCAAGACCATTTTGTTAAGGACTATCTAGAGCCGGAAGAACCGGAAAAGCCGCAAAATGTAAGGTCAAGTAATGTGTCCAGAGGGAGACCACCAAGAAATGTGGGAACCAAGAATAGTGGTAAAGGTACAACGAGAGATGTCACTGTGAGGTCCGAAGCAAGGACTCCAGCAAGAGCTTATGCTATTCGAGCTAGAGAGGAAGCATCCTCCCCCGAAGTAATCACTGGTATATTTTCTCTTTATGGTGTTTCTGTTCTTGCTTTGATTGACCCTGGCTCTACTCATTCGTATGTTTGTGTGAGTAAAATGTCTAATGAGAAATTGTGTATTGAATTTACTGAACATGTGGTACAAGTTTTAAATCCGTTAGGAAATCATGTGTTAGTCGATAAAATTTGTAGAAATTGCCCTCTTATAATTCATGGTCATTGTTTTCTTGTTGATTTGATGTTGTTGCCTTTTGATGAATTTGATATTATTTTGGGAATGGATTGGTTGACTTTGCATGGTGCCAAAATAGATTGTAGACAGAAAACTCTGGAATTGAAATGTGATGATGGTAAGGTACGAGAAGTCAAAACCAATAAGTTTGAGTTGATGCCAACTGTAATTTCTGCTATGTCTGCTTCTAAGTGTCTGAAAGGAGGATGTAAAGCTTATCTCGCGTATGTTTTGAATACTGAGGAAGATTGAATCTGTACCTATTGTGAGTGAATTCGTGGATGTATTTCCGGAGGAGCTGCCTAGTTTACCCCCAGATAGAGAGGTTGAATTTGGTATAGAGTTACATCCTAGTACTGCTCCGATATCGATCGCTCCTTACAGAATGACGCCCAAAGAGTTAAGAGAACTAAAGGTACAGTTGTAAGAGTTAATCGATAGAGGGTTTATAAGACCGAGTTTTTCACCGTGGGGTGCTCCGGTGTTATTTGTTAAGAAGAAAGATTGATCATTGAGACTTTGCATTGATTACCGACAGCTTAACAAAGTAACTGTGAAGAATAAGTATCTGTTGCCTAGAATTGATGATTTATTTGATCAATTAAAAGATGCTACCGTGTTTTCTAAAATCGATCTGAGGTCCGGGTACTATCAATTGAAAGTTAAAGAAGGAAATGTGCATATGGTCATTATGGGTTTTTAGTAATGCCCTTTGGACTGACTAATGCTCCGGCTATCTTTATGGATCTAATGAACTGAATTTTTCGACCTTATCTGGACAAGTACGTGGTAGTTTTCACAGATGATGTTTTAGTTTACTCTCCAAGTGAACCTGAGCACGCTGAACATCTATGAACTGTACTCCAAATATTGCGAGAGAACAAATTGTTTGCTAAGTTCAGCAAAAGTGAATTTTGGCTACGTGAAGTTGGATTTTTGGGACATGTAGTTTCCGGTGAGGGAATACAAGTGGATATGAGGAAAATTTTAGCTATTTTAGAATAGAAGCCTCGGAAGATTGTGTCCGAGGTTAGAAGTTTTTTGGGTTTGGCTGGCTATTACCGTCGATTTGTTGAAGGCTTTTCGATAAAAGCATCTCCGATGACTAAATTGGTGCAAAAAGATAGTAAGTTTGAATGGACTGAAGAGTGTCAACAAAGCTTTGATATATTGAAGAAATGTTTGACTGAAGCACCAGTTTTGATCCTTCTAGAGTCGGGAAAAGAATTTGTAGTGTATAGTGATGCCTCTTTAAATGGACTCAGATGTGTTTTAATGCAAGAAGGAAAAGTGATAGCCTATGCTTCTCGACAGTTGAAACCACATGAACGGAATTATCCTACGCATGGCTTAGAACTAGCCGCCATTGTATTTGCACTGAAAATATGGCGACATTATTTGTATGGTGAGAAATGTTATGTATTCACTGATCACAAAAGTCTGAAATATGTTATGACACAGAAGATCTGAATTTATGTCAGAGAAGGTGGTTAGAACTGTTGAAAGACTATGAATTAGTGATAGACTATCATCCTGGAAAGGCTAACATAGTCGCGGATGCTTTAAGTGGAAAGCTCTTTTTTGCCTTACGAGCTATGAATGTGAAGTTAGAAGTGTCTGATAGTGGCGTCTTGATTGTAGAGTTACGAGCTAAGCTGGCGTTGTTACAAGAAATTTATGAGGCTCAAAAAGTAGATAATGAGTTACAATCTAAAAGAGAACGGTGTTTAGAAAATGAAGATTCTGAATTTAGAGTTAATTTGAATGACTGTTTAATGTACCATGACCGATTATGTGTGCCAAGGAATTCTGAACTAATTGGCAAAATTTTGCATGAGGCTCACAGTAGTGATATGGCAATACACCCCAGTAGTGTAAAAATGTATAATGATCTGAAGAAACTGTATTGGTGGCCGGGTATGAAATGAGATATCTCCAAAGTTGTATCAAAATGTTTGATCTGTCAGCAGGTGAAAGCTGAACACCAAGTGCCATCTGGATAACTACAACCGATTTTAATTCCTGAATGGAAATGGGATCGGGTAACAATGGATTTTGTATCGGGTTTACCTCTAACACCGAGGATGAAAGACGCAGTTTGGGTAATAGTAGATCGATTAACTAAATCGGCTCATTTTATTCCAATCCGTACTGACTTTTCACTTGATAAACTGGCTGAACTGTATATTGCTAAAATAGTGCGATTACATGGTGTGCCACTGTCTATAATTTTCGACCGAGATCCACGGTTTACTTCGAGGTTTTGGAAAAAGTTACAGAATGCCTTAGGTACGAAATTGAATTTTAGTACAGCATTCCATCCTCAAACGGACAGACAATCTGAAAGAGTAATTCAAGTATTAGAAGATATGCTTAGATGTTGTGTTTTGGAGTTCGAGAGTAGTTGGGACAGATATTTACCTTTGACTGAATTTGCGTATAACAACAGTTATCAGTCCAGTATAAAAATGGCACCTTATGAAGCGTTGTATGGACGGAAGTGTCGAACTCCATTGTATTGGACTGAATAGAGCGAGCACCGATTCCATGGGGTTGATTTGATTAAAAAGACTGAAGAAAAGGTAAAGATAATTCCAGATAATCTGAAAGCTGCATCGGACCGACAAAAATCGTATTCGGATTTGAAGAGAAAGGAAATCGAATTTCAAACGAGCGATAAAGTATTGCTGAAAGTGTCACCATGGAAGAAAGTTCTGAGATTTGGCCGTAAGGGTAAATTAAGTCCGTGTTTTATTGGCCCGTATGAAGTAATTGAAAGAATCGGCCCCGTAGCCTACCATTTAGCTTTGCCACCCGAATTGAATAGAATCCATAATGTATTTTATGTTTCTATGTTGTGACGTTATCGATCGGATCCGACACATGTGATTTCACCAACTGAGGTAGAAATTAGGTCAAATATGACTTATGAAGAGGAACCAATTAAGATTCTGTCTCGATAGATAAAACAGTTAAGAAAAAAGGAAATACCGTTAGTAAAAGTATTGTTTCAGAGGCATGGTGTGGAAGAAGCAACGTGGGAAACTAAACAAGCTATGAGGAAGCAATACCCTCAACTGTTCACTGGTAAGATTTTTAGGGACGAAAATCCCTAAGGGGGAGAGAATTGTAACAACCCTAATCAAGGGCTAGTCGAAATAGTGGTTTCGTAACCACAAATCTGAAGTGAGAGAATTTTAATTATGTGAATTTTTGATGATATCTGTTTGATTAAATATTAGAGTCAAGATACTATGTGAAAATTTTACTGTATTAATGTTTGATTGCTCGATAAGGACTAAATCGAGAAAAGTGTAAAATGTGCTTATTAGATGATAATTGGACTTGATTGAATTATCACATGAAATAGGGAGCTTTTATGTGGTAATAGGACCATTAATAAGTGTTATGGACCAAAATAGCCTTACATGGAAAAATATTTTAGTAAGGGCCTTAAGGGCATTTTTGTCAAAAGTGAGTAAAAGACAAAAATTGATAAAATAAAACATCATCTTCTCCATGAAATACCCTATGTTCAGCCGAAAATCCCTAACTCCATGGCCAAGGGTTTCAAAAATTTTCAAGCTTCCATGTAAGTGCAATTTCGTCCATTTTTCAATTATTTTTGCATTTTTGGACTCCTTGGAGCTCATATTTCATTATTCTACCCTTTATTTGAAGAAAAATTAGAGTCTAGAAATCTACTCATTTGTGATAGAAGCTTGTTTAGCTCCCTAATGGTAGATAATGAATGGTTATTGTGTTATATATATGTTTTAATGGATGAAATTGATTGAAAGTGCATACATAGGGACCAATTTGAAAAGATTACAAATTGTTCCTAAATGTGTGCAATAATGGGATTTTAAGTGTTATAATTGTGAAAATGGGTTATATAAGCCCATGGAATAAAGAAAATAAAATTTTGATGTCTGAGGGACTAATTAGTAATTATCAAAAAGTTGAGCCTGTGTTTGTATTGAAATAGATAATTGATATCTGTGTTATATGTGTTAATTTAGATCAAGAACGGTCTGAAAGAACCCGTGATAAAGGAAAACAGAAAGCTCTCGACTAATTTCGAGAAATAGTCCTTTTCGACAACCCAGGTAAGTTATATGTAATTCTAGCGAACTTGATTAATCCTGTTTAAATATTTGCTTCTATAATGATATATGGGCAATTGCTAGGTGAGATGTTGAATATTGAGTGTTATCACTGAAATTATGGAAAATAGTATCGACTATAAATTCTGATTGATTATTGTATGTACTTCTGAAATTACCGATTTATGCATTGTCCGTGAATCTCGATTGAGCAAGTAGGAATAGACATAGAAATGGGTGACATGTCACTTAAGGCTTATTGTTCCGACTGTTATAGTTACCCGGGTGCTAGGTAGTCTTGCATGTGTTGTAGACACCTGTCAGCTTATGTGAGCAGGCCTGTGGTTAACTTCTGTACTGTTACTGATTGTAGCCTCGGCTACCGCACTGATTATAGCTTTGGCTATCCTACTGATAGTAGCCTTGGCTACTTCATGGCTTTGCCATGTCTGTATAGCATTATGTGCTAACCTCTATATATTTGTTTATATTCCGAAATTGCTCAATGGGAATTAAATTAACCGTATTGTAATGAAGTGATTGTACAGGTGAACTGAAAAATGGTACGGTATATTGAGAATGTTATTGTTAAGCATATTCATGGTAGACATGGGGGAATGAGCACAAAGAGTAAGCTATTTGTATAATGATATGTGATATCATCTAGGGTGCTAATGATATATTGAATTGATTCATTGCTATGAATTTCATATGACTTACTAAGCTGTTGTAGCTTACCCCTTTTCTTTTCCCTTCCTCTGTAGACTTTGAGCTTGTTGAATTGGGATCGTAAAGTCAGAGCCACACGACGTACTATCAAGCTTCTGTTGGGTATAGAATACATTTTGAGAGTGAATTATGGCATGTATAGAGCTATTGTGATTGTAAATAGTCATTTTTTTTGTATACCCAAATTCCATTTCTCGTATGATATTTTGTTATCAATGGTTTAGTGAAGTCCTTTTCAGTGAAATTTATTTTGAAATGGCTAGTTGAATTTTTATGTGTTTTAGGGAGGCCAAGGCTTGGTATATAGCCTAACACGGCCTTCTTGGCAGGGCGCACGGGCGTGTGCTACAACCGTGTGGGATTTGGCAGATTACTCCATGGGCACATGGCACGGGCGTGCCTAGGCCATGGGCAACACACGGTTTGACCCCACAGGTGTGCCCTTGGACCGTGCCTCCCCTGCACCTTAGTTTAAATTTTATTGTACCACACGGGCATGAGACACGGCTGTGTGTCTCAATTGTGTGGGGTGCACGGCTCCTAAACGATCGTGCAGGGTGGCCATGGCCAATTGGACAGTTTCGACCACGGTCTCTGGACATGGGCATGTGAAGGCCACACGGTCTTATCACACGGCCGTGCTATGTGTCACACGGGTGTGTGACGTTGTTTCAAAAGTGAAAAATTTTCTGGGTTGCCGACGCGATATGATTCGAATCCTAATCTTCCGAGATGTTTGTATCATGTCTGAAAACCCTCAATAAGAGTGATTCTGAATCGATTTGCATGAAATTCTGTATCTGTTTCCGATTAAGTTCTGTAAAGGTTTGTTTAAGTCCGATAACGCTCTGTACTTGATTTCGGCGTCGGTCTCGGGTATAAGGGTGTTACAGTCAGTTTGGGTAATAGTAGATAGACTGACTAAATCGGCTCATTTCATTCCGGTATGTACGGACTTTTCACTTGATAAATTGGTGAAATTGTATATTGTTGAGATAGTACGTTTACATGGCGTACCACTATCGTGGCGTACCACTGTCCATAATCTCCGATAGATATCCTCGGTTTACTTCGAGATTTTGGAAGAAGCTTCAGGATGCCTTAGGTACTAAATTGAATTTTAGTATGGCATTTCATCCTCAAATAGACGGACAATCCGAAAGAGTAATACAAGTGTTGGAAGATATGTTTAGATGTTGCGTTTTGGAATTTGAGAAATACTTGGGACAGATATTTGCCTTTGATCAAATTTGCATATAATAATAGTTATCAGTCCAGTACAAAAATGGCACCGTATGAAGCTTTATATGGACGAAAGTGTCAAACTCCACTTTATTGGATCGAATTGAGTGAGCACTGACTACATGGGGTCGACTTGATAAAAGAGACTGAAGAAAAAGTAAAGATAATTCGAGATAATCTGAAAGCTGGATCAGACCAACAGAAATCATATGCAGATTTGAAAAGAAAAGAAATTGAATTCAAGTGGGTGATAAGGTAAAGAAATTGAATTCAAGTGGGTGATAAGGTATTTCTGAAAGTATCACCGTGGAAGAAAATTTTACGATTTGGCCGGAAAGGTAAACTAAGTCCACGCTTTATTGGTTCTTACGATGTAATTTAGAGAATTGGCCCGGTAGCCTACCGTTTGGCTTTGCCACCCGAGTTTGACAAAATTCATGATGTGTTCCATGTTTCTATGTTACGACGTTATCGATCGGATCCGACACATGGGATTTCACCAACTGAGGTAGAAATTAGAACAGATATGACTTATGAAGAGGAACCGATTAAGATTCTGTCACGAGAAATAAAACTGTTGAGAAATAAAGAAATATCGTTAGTGAAAGTATTGTGGCAAAAGCATGGGGTAGAAGAGGCAACGTGGGAAACTGAGGAGGCTATGAGGAAGTAGTACCCTCAACTGTTTACTGGTAAGATTTTCGGGGACGAATATTCCCAAGGGGGGAGAATTGTGACAACCTGAATTAGGGGCTAGTCGGAATAGTGGTTTTGTAACCACAAATCCGAAGCAAAAAGTTTTAATTATGTGAATTTTAGATGATATCTGCTTGATTGAAAATTTGAGTTAAAATACTGATTGAGAATTTTACTTTATTGATGCATAATTGCTTCATAAGGACTAAATTGAGAAAAGTGCAAAATGTGCCTATTAGTTGATAATTGGACTTGATTGAATTGTTGCATGAAATAAGAAGCTTTTATGTAGTAATAAGACCAATAGTGAGTGTTATGGACAATTATGGGCATGCATGGGAAAATATCTAAGTAATAGATGGAAGGGCATTTTTGTCAAAAGTGAGTAAAAGACCAAATAGATGAAATAAAACATCATCTTCTCCATGAAACACCCCATGTTTAATCGAAAATCCCAAACTCCATAGCCAAGGGTTTCAAAAATTTTCAAGCTTCCATGTAAGTGCAATTTGGTCCCTTTTTCAATTATTTTTGCATTTTTGGACTCCTTGAAGCTTGTATTTCATTATTCTACCAATTATTTGAAGAAAAATTGAGGTATAAAAATTTATATTTGGCTCACTAATGGTAGATAATGGAAGTTTTAAATGCTATATGCATGTTTTAATGGATGAAATTGAATGAAAGTTCATAAAAAGGGATGTGGAATAATGAATATTTGAGTGTTATATTTGTAAAAATGGGCTTTATAAGCCTATAGAATAAAGAAAATGAAATTTTGATGTTTAAGGGACTAATTAGTAATTACTGCAAAGTTGTGGGGTAAAATTGGAAATTTGCCCCAAATGTGAACTGTGACCGTATTAAAATAGATAATTGATATTTGTGCTATATGTGTTAATTTAGATCAAGAACGGTCTGAAAGAGCCCGTAATCGGGGAAAAGAGAAAACCCTCGACTAATTTCGAAAATTAGTCCTTTTTGGCAATCCAAGTAAGTTATATGTAATTCTAGCGAATTCGATTAGTTCTGTTAGAATATTTGCTTATATGATGATACATGGATAATTGCTCTGTGAGGTGACTAAATGTATGGAAAATAGTATTGACTGTAAATTCTGATTGATCATTGTATGTGCTTCTAAGACTACTGATTTATACATTATCTGTAAATCCCGATTGAGCAAGTAGGAATAGACATAGATATAGGTGACATGTCACTTGAGGCCTACTGTTTCGACTGTTATAGTTACTCGGGTGCTAGGTAGTCTTGCATGTGTTGCAAACACCTGTCAGCTTGTGTGAGCAGGCCCTTGGTTAACTTCTTTACTGTTACTGATTGTAGCTTTGGCTACTGCACTTATTATAGCTTCAGCTACCGCACCGATTGTAGCTTCGGCTACCCTATTGTTAGTAGCTTTGGCTACTTCATGGCTTCGCCATGTCTGTATAGCACTTATGTGCTAACCTTTGCATATCTGTTCATATTCTGAAATTTCTCAATGGGAATTAGATTAACTGTATTGTGATGAAGTGATTGTACAGGTGAACTAAAAATGGTACGGTATACTAAGAATGTTATTACTAAGCATGTTCATGGTTGGTATGAGGAATGAGCACAAAGAGTAAGCTAGTTGCATAATGATATGTGATTAGCATCTATGATGCTAATTTAATGATATATTGAATTGTTTCATTGCTATGAATTTCATATGACTTACTAAGCTATTGTAGCTTACCCTTTTCCTTTTTCCTTCCTCTATAGATATTGAGCTTGTTAGGTCAGAACCGTAAAGTTGGAGTCACGCAACACATTATCAAGCTTCTTTTGGTATATTTCATATTTCAAGTGTAATTTATGGCATGTATAGAACAATTTGTGGTTGTAATTGGCTATTTTTGTATGCCTAAGTTACATTACTTAAATGATATTTTGTAAGTAATGTTATAAATGAAGTCCTTTTGAATAGAAATTCTCTTGAATTGGTTGGTTTTGATTTAGCATGTGCTTGAATGTGTTTTATGGAGGACAAGGCTTGGTATATAACCTGACACGGTCGGCATGGCAGGGCACATGGGCGTGTGCCATGGCCGTGTAGGATTTGGCAGAATGCTCTATGGGTACATGACACGAGCGTGCCTCTGGACCGTGCCTCCCCTGCACCTTGAATTAAATTTTAGTGAACCACACGGGTAGGAGACACGACTGTGTGTCTCAACCGTGTGGGGTACATGACCTCCAAACGGTCGTGTGTGATGGCCATGGTAAATTGGACAGATTCGTCCACGATTGCCGAGCATGGGCGTGTGAGGACCGCATGGTCTAATAACATGGCCGTGCCAATTGTCACACGGGCATGTGACGGTGTTTGTAAGGTGAAAAATTTTTTGAGAGTCCGTTATAATAGGATTCAAATCCTAACCGTCTGTAATGTCTGTAACGTGTTTGAAAACCTTTGATAAAGGTGATTCTGAATTGAAGTGAATACAAATCTGTAACTGTCCTCGAATAAATTCTGTAAGGTTTACTCTGAATCTGGTAACGCTCATTACCCGACTCCGGTGACAGTTCCGGGTAAGGGGTGTTACATATTATACCAAAAGAGCTTGATAGTGTGTTGCATGGCTCTAACTTTACGATCCTGATCTAACGAGCTTAATGTCTACAGAGGAAGGAAACAGAAAGGAGTAAGCTACAATAGCTTAGTAAGTTATATGAAATTCATAGCAATGCAACAATTCAATACATCATTGCTTTAACATCATAAATGCTATCACATATCGCTATACAACTAGCTTACTCTAAGTGCACATTCCACATACCAACCATGAACATGCTTAGCAATAACATTCTCAGTATTCCGTACCATTTTCAGTTCACCTGTACAACCACTTCATCACAGTACAGTTAATCTAATTCTCATTGACCAAATTTCAGAATATGAACAGATATACAGAGGTTAGCACATAAGTGCCATACAGACATGGCAAAGCCATGAAGTAGCCAAAGCTACTAACAGTAGGGTAGCCAAAGCTACAATCAGTGCAGTAGCCGAAGCTACGAAACGGTGAGGTAGCGGAAGCTATAACCAGTAACAGCACAGAAGTTAACCACGGGCCTGCTCACACAAGCTGACAGGTGTCTGCAATACATGCAAGACTACCTAGCACTCGGGTAACTATAACAGTCAGAACAGTAGGCCTCAAGTGACATGTCACCTATATCTATATCTATTCCTACTTGCTCAATCGGGGTTACAGACAATACTTAGATCAATAGTTTCAGAAGCACATACAATGATTAATCGGAATTTACAGTCAATATCATTTTTCCATATATTCAGTGGTAGTATCAAATATTCAATCACCTTACAGAGCAATTATCCATATCATCATAGAAGCAAATATTTAAACAGAATTAATTGAATTCACTAGAATTACATATAACTTACCTGAATGTCAAAAGATTTACTATTCGAATTTAATTGAGGACTTTCTCTTTTCCCCGATCACGGGCTCTTTCAGACCGTTCTTAATATGGAAGCTTGAAAATTTTCAAACCCTTGGCTATGGTATATGGGATTTTCGGCAACACCATGGGGGTTTTCATGGAGAAGATGATGTTTTATTTTGTCTTTTTCCCTTTTTGCCAATAATACCCTTAAAGCCCTTACTTAGATATTTTTCCATGTAAGGCTATTTTGGTCCATAACACTCATTAAAGGTCCTATTACCACATAAAAGCTTCCTATTACAAGTGAAAATTCAATCACGTCTAATTATCATCTAATAGGCACATTTTGCACTTTTTTTTTAATTTAGTCCTTATCGGGCAATTAAGCATCAATACAGTAGAATTTCCAAATAGTATTTTAATTCTAATATTCAAAAAAACAAACAACATCAAAATTCACATAATTAAAAATTTTCACTTTAGATTTATGGTTACGAAACCACTATTACGACTAGCCCCTAATTCAGGTTGTCACATAAATCATCACCTTTATACTTAAATTTGTTGCTAAAAATAAGTAATTGTTTAATAAATTAATGAAATATGTGAAAATATGAAAATAGGACATAAAAATTATTAAAATGTGATTTTGTGCTTTATTATATAGTTTTCATGCATAAAATGACTTATTTTATATTTATTTTGAGCATAATATATTTTTAAGATATAAAATGGGTCATACATGATTAAATTAAATAATAATTTATAAGATTATATTTAATAATTTATTTGTAAATATTTCATTAATTAAATTGGATAAATTTTATTCTTTGGTCCTTTAATTCATTGATTTATTTTGGATAGGTCTGATAGCTTTATTGGATTACAAAACCGTCCAAATTGGGGACCAAGTCAACCCAAAATTCGGCTACACATGGCTGTCCATAAACCACTTTTTAGTTTAATTGCATAAGGTCCTTGCAACGTTGAAGAATTTAGAGATTTACCTGAAGATTTGCACTTGACCGAATCTTAATCTGGAGTTGTTGTGGCACTTAAATTGAGTAAAAATCAGCTCCACTTCCTCAATTTATGGCTGGCCACATAATGAAGATACTTGAAGAGATGAAAACTCCTATTTTTAGTAAACTATCCTCCTCCCCTCACCTATAAATAAGACCTCATTCCCACATTTCTACTCATTCCCTCATCGTTCATCATTTCATCAATCATCTCTCATTCTCATCTTTCTCCCTTATCTCAATTCTTCCATCTTCCTACGCCTAGCATCATCTCTTCATAGAGATTTTAATAATTAAGCCTCTTAAAGAGCCCTTGGTCGGCCACCTTAGAGAGCCATCAGCATAGGAGCAAAGCGAAGGAATGAATGAGCCCTCATCATTCAGAGTCTTGGGTGACAGCCACTTTGAATTGGGTTTAATCTTTCTTTTCTTTAATTTAATTTAAAAATGTTTACTATGTGTTCTTTGTTCTTGTTTACAACAATGATAGCTTAATTTTATTTAAGCTAGGATGATTGCTTTGATTAAATAATATTTATTAAATTCATGCTTATAATGTTTTTGCCTCAATCGATCATGTTTTCAATTAAAATCAAGTCTGTATTTCGTTCATACGTGATTGAAATGCACCTAAATTAGCTGAGCGATCCTGACCAGGCAACAGTTAATGGACACATAATTGAAATGTGCATGCTCAATTTAGATCCTAACCCGATTAAATTGTAGGTTGCACAACAACTCTGACCAAGCTCTGTTATCTGCATAGTTTTTAGATTTGTGTGATTAAACTATTTCAAACCTGACACATCCCTATTACCTCACACGAATGCTAAGAAACCCTTAGTAGATAAGGATCAGTAAAATATTATTAAGCATGTTGATGATAAATTGAGTTTAATTAAAGTAATTGTCCTAGTTTATTTATGTTATAATTGTTGCAAATTGTGTTTAATTCTACTAAAATCTATTTCATTCATATAGTTGCATATTTAGGATAAATTGCATTAGGGATCACTGCATTTAGTTCGATATATTTAATTTCAATCAACACTTCCAAATCATATTGTGTTTTTATTCACCAAGTTGTTATTATAAATTTACAATTAAGTGACTTAACACAAATACAATCCCTGTGGAGATGATAACTCGATACTTACTTATTACTTGGTAATGACTGTGTACACTTGCACAAACCCTAGCGTTACAGTCATACCTTTCGGTTCAAGCGGAAGGGGTAATTCATCATCTTTGGCAACATCCTTGGCTGCGTGCAACTCTGCAATTAGGCGTTCATTATAAGTATTCTGTAGTTCCAAAAGGCGTTGGCGCTCCTCCTATTCTTGGAACTGATGGCGTTGAGTTAGGAACTACTCCTTCATTAGACTCATTTTCTCTTGCATCTTAGTAACATGGCATTGGGAACTAAGGAGTTGTTGCTACTAGGAGGCTTGATCTGGTGGAATAGTCATAGTAATTGGTTGAGGTTGGCAAGCCCAACAAGAGAGTGGTTTCTTTAGAAAGTCATCTGCAAGGTCTTGTGGACTAGTAGAGGAAGATGGGGTGTTGGGGACTGAAGGTGAGACCATAGTGGTAGGGTTAGCCAAGGGAGTAGAAACGAGAATATTGAGGATGTTCATGAGCTAGGAAAGGGCCTCCATGGGGGTAATGTTGGGCGAGTTGCCGTTTTAGTACTAGGATTCTAGGTTTGGGGTGAGGGAGTTTAGTGTTGACATTGTCATTAGTTGGTAGGGTTGGTGTTATTGCTTTTGCTGAAGGGATTGGGAATAATATCATTCTGATTGTAAGACATTACTTGGTCCATGCTCACCGTACTAATTGTTGATACAATGTACAATAAGGGAAGATGCCAAAGAGGAATAAAGAGGAGATCAAGGTGGTGTTATGGAGGCTAGTTCACCTAAAGGAGCCAAGAGCCGAAACAAGGACAAAAGGGCAGACTGATTGAGACGATGATTGCTCAAAGTAACTTTAGGGTGTTGGAAATTAATCCCATCTTCATCGCTAATCAATCTATTTATAGAAGAGATCCCCTTATCCATCAGTGTGACGTGATAGATTGCCATGAAAAAACCAATGTGTAAAAAATATGCATAGTAGGGCCCATTCATTTATTTATTGAATCAACACAAGGCTGTTACGCTTAGTTGCACCCTTATAGCCTTGAAGGCATGTTTACACTTGCAGATTCACACCTAAAAAGTTGAGTGGTTAAATCTTTTGTGAAGAGAATGATCAGTCTTAATAAAGAGTGTTGAGAGCAGGTGGTCAAGTAAGAAAATTTCAAATAGAGTCAACAAGGAGGTCAACACTACTTCTAGCGCTAACGCATGTTCAAATGACAAAGGGATATAATAAAATATATATCGTATGAAATAAAAGCTGAGAACATTATTTTTGTTATAATCATATTTTGTTAAAATATTCTTCATTGACTGATGTAATTTATAAAAAATATTTATTTAAATAAACTAAGTAATAATTTAACAGTGCTCCAATAATTGATAAAGAGAAACGGTACTCCAATGATTTTGATAATTAAGCTCTATTTATCAATTACCAAAATTAATTGAGTAAAACTACAATGAAATAAAAGTTCTTAATCTTATTTTCGTGCAATAATACATCAAAGATTTATTTTTATTTTTAGTAAAGTTCAAAACTCAAAATCTTATTAGAGAATTATGCTTAATAAATAAAGCTGATGAAAACCCAATAACATTCTATTAAAAATAATAATGATTTCTTAGCAGGAAGAATTTTGCATTAAGGGACAACATTCTCCATTCCATTGCAACAAATTAGCAATCTTTTCTTGGAAGAGAACTCACACACGATTTATAGATGAATGTCAGATCATCTTTTCCGCTTTGTAGTCAAGCTTCTTCGTTCAGCCTCCATTTCTGCAACGAGAACATGAAACTCTGAACCAAGCATGTCATGTATGTCAATCTTAAGTGAGCTACTCAACTCAACTGTCTCCATGATCAAATTTAAATCTACATTGAAACCTAAACTCGTCAATACTCGGATAGCATTTGCAATTCTGCATATGTTTTGCCTCATCTCTAGCGGGGTATAAGCTTGGTTTATTCCTTCAACAACTGTAGATTGTTCAATATTTTTAGCTTGATCGATTACCATACTGTCTCTAGCTTCAACATGTTCGCCAATCCATATATATCCATTACGTCCAAGTATCAAGTCAACTCCAAACTGTTCAAGGTGATGGAAATGCTGTTTGCTTTTCTTCACCAGGTAAGGATCAATTATGAGCAACTGGCCTTTCTCAAGCTGTGTACATGTCGATTCAATCAGCAATAGCATTATTAAGATCGACAAACTATGCCAAATCAGAAGGGATATACAAATTCTTTCGAGATAGATACCTTTCCATACTTTTGGCTTCTTGCTTGGAGTTGTAAGCTGCCATCATGCTGGAAATTACGAACCTCGGCCTGAAGAAAAAAGAGTGTCATTTCCAACACAAGTGTTCATCATTTTCTTCTATTTGTCATATAGCATGTTCATGTTCATATAAAAATATTACAAAAGAGAACACAAACAAGTGCGT
The DNA here is from genome assembly GCA_020496765.1 of Gossypium stocksii. Classification (NCBI taxonomy): domain Eukaryota; kingdom Viridiplantae; phylum Streptophyta; class Magnoliopsida; order Malvales; family Malvaceae; genus Gossypium; species Gossypium stocksii. The sequence continues at coordinate 59,168,429 of CM035626.1, forward strand.
CACTGGACTTACACAGACAATATCATTCTCTTCAAATATACTTCGCATGTTGAGTTCATCCAAAGCAGTTCGCCGTCTCTAATAATACAAAGTGAAATTCAAATTAGGAAAATTTATAAGGGAGCAAAAGCAAAATTGTATGTTACTTAGGGATGAGTATCGGACTTAAATGTCCAACATGGGTATATTCAATTTTCTAAATTTTCCATCTATTAGGAGGATCATATCTACATATCAATGCCCAAATATATGTCAAAAACAGGCTCTTCAAGAAAAATGAGTCAGGATGACGTTGGGAAAAAACATAAATATTTTGCCCAAAGCAGCTAGCATAAATATGAGGTAGTTTTGAAGCAAGACAAACAAGGACTGAGGAACTTATAAATGTTGCTCATATAAAATTCAATGGATAGCTTCAAGGGATGCTATGCAGCATCAGACCAATGGTGGAAGTTCAACTAAAAAGACTTTGCTAGTCTAAAAATATACAAGGAGAACTGCACTCTCACATCAAGCATCCAACCTCAATCGAATTTCATTATAAATTCTCCATAATTTCTGCAAGGAATATACAAGTTACCTGAATACCATCAGGCATGTTCATTGAAGAAAGCATTAAAACCGCATCTTGGCTGAAATTAATTTCCAATCTCCACCGCTTTTGAGCAACCTGAATATGAATAAATGAAACTGCAAAGTCCCTTATGTGTTCCGGAAAAGAAGAATAATTATTTTTGGTACAAAGGGAAATACTGGGTCAATGCCACATTTTGAAGGTAAGTGTTATTCGGCCACTTTAGGCCTTACCTCGACTACACGTCCCACTACGACATCCCCAACCTCTGGCTTGTACCTAAAAGATTTAATAATTCGAAAATAATTAAATTCCAAAACAACAAAAGAAGAGTAATAGGATTGAAGAGAGATTTTGTTTGAGAATACCTAGCGCGTAAGGCGCGTACGTAGACCAGGTTGTTGACGCGCTCCACAACGCCGCACACAGTTGCCACCAATTCGCCGTTGAGGTCCGCTGTTCCATGTCCCCTTCAGAAAAAAAAAGTGAAGAACATAAAACAAGTGTTTAGCCATGCTATATAAGTAATTTAATTGCAGTGTTTAGGGGAGTACTTGAGAAAAGCGTCTTCGTAGTTGACAGGAATAGTATCGGCGACGGTAAGGGAAGCGTCGGAATTGGCCTTAGCAGATAGAGACTGAAGCTTTTCGAATGCCCTTTGAAGTCTTACTCTTTGGGTTTGGCTCAACGGTAACTTCAATCCTCTCATTTTATCTTTGTTATCGGCTACTCGGCATAAGCTTGATTTCGGGGTACTCAAACTCTTCCTGTAAAACAAAAAAAGGGGAGAGAAGAAGAAGAAGAAACCCTAAACCCTAATGCCTCGATTGAATTTCCCCCCATTCTTTGATTACTAATTGGGCTGTTAACGGGCTATTTAATTGGGCCACCCGGTTGATTTGTTCGTACTTTTGTAAGATTTCTGTAATTTTGTTTACGTGACCAAAGTACCCAAAAAAAAAAAAAAAAATATATATATATATATATATATATGTGTATATATTTCTATTATGTTTAAATAAATAAAATGTCAAAAATGTTTTGTCTCAATGATTTGGTTTTTATTTTTATAATTCCACTATTTTATTTCATAATTTTAATGAGCTGCCCTCTAGCTCAAAGAAAAGAAAGAAAGAGAGAGAGAGATGCATAAGAAACAGGGGAAAGTTATGTGGGTTGAAGAAGTTAGATTTTCTATACAATGATATTTCTTTTGCCTAAATATCTTAGAACTAAGAAAAAACCTAATTTAAATAAATTTGTTCAGAAGCGAAGGCTTAACTCAATTTGTTAGAAGTCAAAAGCTGTTTTTATTATTTAAAATATATTAAAACATCTTAAAAGGCTATTTTTTTATAATTAATGTAATCATTTTTTTATGATTAAATAGTTATTCATATATCTAATCAAATTAATCTAAATTTAAAATACTTGTAATAATTGAGAAATTTAAATTAAACAAATAATTTAACTCTGGAAAATTTAATATAAAGTTATTACCCCAATCCAAAAATCGGTATTAGCTCAATTACAACTTTAATATTATACTTGGCGCTTTAAGATAAACATTACGATCTAATAAATACCTAAATAAAAGAATAAAGTAACACCACAAAGTTCATGGTCACAACCTTGCCAAATAAGGATACCCTAACAAGTAAGCACATAGTTTTAGAACATGATTTTAGCAACTAAGAAAATCCCAACCAATCAATAGGACCACACACTCTTATGCAAGAAAGCAACTCATGAGTAACAAAAGGAATGAACGCAAGTTTTGATCAAAAAGGAAGATCTAGCAATTACTAAGGATTATCTTTCACTATCATAATATATCTCAAACCCGTTATCTCTCTTATATATCTACTGATTTAAGTATCAGATAGCATTTAAGAACATAAGCTTCGATTTCCATGTAGTTTTCTTTGTGCTTGTAACTTGTTACTAGCCATCTCAAGTCCATTTTCCCTTCTCATAAAGATGACACATTAATATATCTAAATAGTATAGTTCACAATTATACTCCAATATTAGTTTACTTATGTCATAAATTATCTTTTTCTGGTGAAAGTGAAAATTCATAAATTAATCCCTATGCTTTTCAATCTTATCCAATTTAGTCTAAATGTGATCTTCATCCTACCAATATATATTTCATGTCATTTTATTCCAAATAATCATTATTAACTAACATTTTCTCAAATTAGTGAAATTACACTTTGGTCTCCATATTTTTTAAAATTTATGATTTGATCATTTTATCACATTTTCACATTCACAACTCCCCATTGATTTCCATCACCAATATCAAATTAATTCCTTATGATCTCTTTTTCGAACTCATTTCTATATTTTCTCGAAGTTTACTAAACATGATCTCAGAACAATACCAGATGTTGTATAGAAAATTTGGGGGCGTTATGGTAATAGTATATAATAGGGAGATAAATTATAATACTTTAGTGGGATGACTGTGTGGCAAAATAACTTTGTAATTAATAGACAGAGGCAAAACTTAATTATAATTTATTTAAGTCGTAATTATATATGTCCAATCGATCCCTCTATTAACTCGACACAACTTTTTAATAGATTACGTTTAACATGAGCACTTGCATGGGACTGTACAGATTGAACAAGTAGAATTAGTTCACTAGATTTACTCGATGAAATAATAGATAGTTTTTTTTTTTTTTTGTTTAATGATTAGATTGATCTGGGATTAATTTAATCACTTTGGATATTTATTTAATTAGATCAAATGATGGATTCGAAGTGAATTTAAATTAAGTGATTATAATATTTAATTATTTAAAATAAAATTAAGTCAATAAAAATGTGTATGCATTTTAATGCAATAAAATCATGATGACTTCAACGAGATTGAGATAGGGTTTGCGTACGATATTTAATTAGATAATTAATTTTAATTTTTAAATTGAAATTAATTAACAATCCAAAATATATGTAAGCCTTAATATTAAAAGGTGACAAACACATGTATAGAGAAACCTTGCCACCCAAGTAAGCAAGGAGGTGGCATTAAGAGTACTTACTGGGCTTGATTTGCCGTCCATAAGATTTATTATGCCTTAAAGACTCTTTATTTATTGACAATTCTAAATAATTAGACTTCTAATTAGCTCTCTCTAAATATCTTACATTGATTGAAGAGATAATATTGATGATCGATGAAAATCGGTCATTTTATGAGAACTAGAATATCTAGTTGTCAATCCACATACTCAGTTTGCTCGAAATTGTTTTTTTTTTCTTTACAGAATTCTGAGTGAGCACTATACAACTTTCTCTTAAACGAATAAAAATCTCTTCACAAATGTATCTATGATGGAAATTATGGTACCATATAGGAAAAAAAATAATAATAATGCAATGTTGAGAAGGGTGAATTGAATAACTCAGTGATGGATATTTATAAAACTAAATTGGATTTGCACTGTCTATTAACGAATATGGACTCTGATAAAACAATCAGTGCTAGTCTATGCTGTTGTTTCTTTCTATCTTTCTTTCAAAATTCTTTAGCTATCCATGCCCTCAAGATTTCTAGGCAAAGATAAAGTTACCCATTTAAGGTATTTTTCATCCCAAAGGAACACAGCTAGCCTTATAAGAGATTTGGTAAAGGCCTGCTGCTGCTTGTTGAGATTGCTCTTAAGCATCTTCAGCTTCACGGCGTTGGGATATCTTGAGAAGGTCGCCTCCGATTTCTCGGTCGTCTTCTACTTTTTCTCTTCGGTTTCCATCTAAATTACCTATGTAACCTTCTGAATTCATGCCCCGGGTAAACTCTCTTTCATTTTCTTGGACATAAGCGTGAAAATTGTTTCTTGAAGGCTTTATCTTGGAGCAGAATACTTCTCGAAAGTTGTTCAAGCAGCCACGGTCATATACTTGGGGCCTTTCTACTCCTCGGTAACGAAATGTCTCATATGTGGTCTAAAGAAATAAATACAGTATAAGGAACTCTTGATAACAGAAAGAGATATAGTAAGTAGCTCACATCTATGTTATACCAACTCTTTATTTTTCTTATTATATTCTTATTTGACACTTATGTTGAATATTTCAGACACTGGTATAAAATATGGTCCTTCAAATATATGAAAAAATTCGAATTAGACATATATCCATATTTGACATTCACTCCCAAGTTAAGTCTAAATAACATAAAAGTCAACATACTCTCATCTCCCTCCCCCTCCCCCTCCCCCATCCCCTCACCTTTTTATTGTCCGTTCTCCTTGTTGAAACTGTTTTGGCATCATGCCGAACCTACATTCTCCAAATACATCAAAGCTATCGTTATTCACATATCCTATCCCATCTTACATCCATTACTTTTAGTACCTGAACATTCTTCCATAAAAAATTCACACCCTGCACTTCAGGTTTCATCTTTTGAAATAGAGAAGAACGAAAATAGAGAAAGTAAATAGTAGAAAGATCCTAGTCCATTTTGTGTATGTTCCCATTCCCAAGGTCTATATTTTTCTTCAAAAGAAATTTGTAGTTTGGCTTTCTAGACATGCTTGGCTGGTATCATTTACAAATAACACGAAGCTAAAAGCAGCATATCAGAGTACTAGGCTGCAACCACTTACATGAAGAACAAAATACAGGTAATACTTCCTCCCCAAACCTCCCAAAAATTTAGAAGGATACTCACCTGGTTTGTGCCAATAAGATAAAAGTGGAAGCAGGTAAGTCCTCCAACAAACCAGAGGAAAATGAAGCAATAAACTATTAGTACCACCGAAAGTGGTGACTCTTTTATTGCCTTCCAGACCGTTCCATAGTCATTCGTAAGGAATTTTATGTTCAAGGCAGACATTCCAAAGATAAAGATGCAGAGGATGGTTGAAGACGAAATGAACAAAAAGAATGACCGGTAGTTGCGCTGCATATACATAGAAGGTAAGTTACTCTTTTGTCATTGAGCAAATCTTTCTTACAATGATGATGTTTATCAACATCAAAACATCAATTACACTAAAGATGATACTTCAGTTTCCTATTTTGTTGGCAAAGGATCTGAAGATAATAAAGTCTAGAAATATATTTTTGCACATGTGAATCTTATGATTGTTTGTAGTGCATAATTTAGATTTGGTTTCTCATTTTTTTTGGCCATTTTAAATACATACAGATTTCAGCAAGTAAATAGACAACTATTTAAAAAACAAGAGAAAGCCTGATACACTTACCATTCCGATGCACTGGCCTACCCAAGGACAATGGTGATCAAATCGCTCCACACAATTATCACATACAGAGCAGTGTGAGCAACGAGGTGGACGATACAACTGGCATGTGATACAATACTTCACCCTAACAGGCACACCATTGACAATAACTTCTTTTGTGGGTGGTAGTCGTGGGGTTGGTGTTTGTCTCCCAACATCAATGGAAGCTGAGGAATCATAACATATCTCTTCTGTTGGTGGATGTAAATTGCGAGGAACAATTCCAGGGTCTCTGGCAGAGGTAAGAAGAAGCAGTAGTAATACCTGTCATAATCAATTGAGGAATTACATTTGAAAATTTGTAGTTTCAGTTAAAAATAAATAATGATAATAATCCTACATGATCATATGAATAATATGAAGAAGAGTTACTATTTTAAGTAAAATAATAAGTGACTGTTTTGTTAGCTAACGCAAAGTTGAGTGACTATTGGTGTAATTTACACTATATTAAAAATGCTATTCCTATTTTAGTTTTTTCAGGCAGGAATCTAGAAAAGAATTGAATTGCGAGGTGATGTTTACAGAGCAGAGGGTTTTATCAAAGGAACTAACATAGATTGTGAAAACTACTGTCACCATTAGAACTGCATAGCCAGCGATATTTCCTGAAGTTTCATCAAAAAGGTTCCGTGCAACATTTGTACAGAAGATAATAACGGGAACAATGATAAGTAGTAAGGTAATAATCAGCGACTTTGCATCTGGACCAAATATCAACCTCCCCCTGAAAATAAATTTCTGCAAGATGAAGCCAATATTAGATATATATGCAGAAAAACTCCACAAATTAGACTAATAAATATAATGAAAGGTTTCTAGATATTAGAACATACGAACTTATGAACATGTATGCATAAGCACCGATGTATATGTATCTAAATATGCCACATAGAGAAATATGCATTCATATATGGTCATTTTGCTGAATGAGGATAATACTAATGTAACTGAACAAACTAGAGAAATATCATTAGTAATCATAAGTTCAAAATATAATGGTCAGCATAAAGATCAGTATTCCAGTATAGGACAGCTAAGAGCTGCATTTCCATGTTCACCTCTCTCCAAAGGGAAAGTTTCCTTTCAAGATCGAATCATTCAAGTTTTCTTTTGAAATTTTCCATCATAGTACAGATATTCTGTAGATATTTTGAAGCCCATCTTGATGTAAATTCAACTTTGATACTTCAGATTGCTCCAAATGCCAATGATTTTTCCTCACTCGTGCAAATATGATCTCTTTTTGAAAAGCAAAGTGTGCCCTTTTAATAGGATAATAAAGGTTCCACAAGCTACGGTAGTAGAATCTTACATATATAGCTCCTACCTCTGCAAACTTCGATATCATTAGTCTGTTGTAGTATTGTAGAATATAATCTCACACAAACTAAATTTGAGTTTTCCTTGTCTGAAGCACTTAGTTGCTTATATAAAAAGTCTCACATCACTTCTTGTATTTGAGTTTGACTTGTATACCTTCTCAAACTCTCCACATTACAAGCAACTTTTGATGTCAAATTTTAGTTTCCTTAGCCTGGTGGAAGAGCTACATTCCTTACTTCATTGGATGCCTGTTCTACACCGATTTCACCAGTAGTTGTCAAAAGAGGAATAAAAAAAGTTTCACATTCCCTAAAACTTTTTTTCTTCTTTCATTTAAATCAAGGTATCTTCCATGTCTGTTTACTGTCTATAGAATAAACCTATTAGGATTTGTGATTGCCCCTCCCAACAATATCCTTTCTAAGATTAGCATCTGAGTTCTCCCATGAGAATGTAATGTACCTTACCACTACACCCAACCCTTGTTAATACATTGCCTACCTCTTTAGTTGTCAAAAGAGGAATAAAAAAGTTTCACATTGCATACCTCTTGTACCTAAGTCCCCTATTAGAGTCTCCACCCTACAAGCTAACTTTTGCCAGCAGAGGAAGTCAGGTATGGATCCCAAGGGAGACCTTTCCGACCCTCTTTGGTTCATATGGTGAAAATGTATTTTGACTCCCCAAAAACTAATAATTTAATTTAGGCCTCATAACTTAAACTTCTATCTTTGAGGCCCCGAAAATTTATAATTTAATCTTGTTCCCTCTAGCATAAAATTTCTGAGCTTCGCAAGTGCCGTAAGTCCTGAACCTGGGAATTCCAAAGTCCTATACTACTTAATATATTTCCAACCCCAAAGAAAAAGCCTATACAGTTTGGTAGCATGAAATTAGGTTCTCCCCAAGTTTGTGAGTACCATCAACTTTACTGACTTCCAAGAGTGCTAATCACAACCAAAAGTTGTCTAGTAGGAAAAATTTTATGGTCCGCCTAATTGTTTACCTCTTTCAAAGCGGCAGTGAAGGGGGTTGGGTGCAACTACTAATCCCCTGATGCACGGTCACAAAACCATGTCTCAAGAATTATAGTAAGGTGGTGAGCCGGCCTAATCCATTTAGAAGGCCAAAAACTCGACTTGGGATGTTTTGTACTGTGTTTCATATTGCAAGTTGCTCTTATGAAGCTAAACAAACATAGGAATTGGTTGAACTTTCATGAAAGTAGTAACTATTTCACATTAAGCATGACTGTTTTCATTTATTTAGGCTCTATTTCATAATATTTATCAAGAGTACTGGTGGAGGTAGTTGGTTGATGCATTTCATCATAAGATTCAAATGCCAATGAATTCATAATGGTAGTATATACATATGCATTGATTACATGCCAATGAACAACCTACCTATCCTGGGTTTCTTTTAAAGAGGCGAACCACGGCAAGAAGCTGACATGAAATAAAGATGGTAGAAACTAACATGAAGTGAGAAACAAAAACCAAACCATACGTCAAAATGAAATGCAAAATTAAGTATTAAGCATTAGGAAGCATAGAGAGAAAGCATACATTTTTGCCCTTCCAAACTTCATACAGACGCTTAGCCATTAAGGAATAATGTGTTGAGATGAACAGTCGTCACCAAGTTGAGATGACAAAAGAGAAGAATATTTGAAACTTGGTTTCGGCCATTTCTTTTGTATAAATGAGAGGAAGAAAAGAAAAGAAAAAAGAAAAACAGGCGGTTCTGGGGTTCAAAATGAGCTGGAAAGAATGATGGGTTTTGTGGGATTTTTAAGATTTGCTTTTGGTTGTCCACTTTTCTTTTTATACTTAACCCCTTTATTTCTTTTTCATTTTTTAATACAATTTTCAGTCATTTTCAACAATATGTGTTTATTATTTGATTGATTAGTTTCATATATTTAATAAATTATGTTTTATTTATGGCATATTATTAAAGATAAAGGCTTTGGTTTTGCGGCAAGTTAGGTGTTTTAGAATCTTTGTCATTTTAAGTTGAAGTTACAGCATACCTAAATATTATGCTCTCAATCTCAAACTTTTTGCGGGTGTACATCTAGCAATCTCAAGTTGAAACCTTAGTAAGTATCACGTATGGATTGTTACAGGTGGTTTAAATTTATATATATATATTTGATTACTTGTCAATTTATTTGTACGGTATGATTGGATATGATAATAGTTATACAAGTATATTAATTGTAAATATAATTTTATTTATACAACATACAATTTAATTTTAATTATAGTTATACAAATCCATCCCTTGAATAAAAAAGTTATGGTTGATTGGTTATGCATAGGGAAAAAGGATCTCCCTTGATAATGATAAATGGGGTAAGCTGGAATCAAATACTATGAAGATTTAGAGCAAGGAATATTTATTATTTCAAGAAAATGTTCATGGGGTTTTGTTTGAATGACTGAAATAACCTAGCCTTAAGGTTAATATTTTAAGGTTTGTAAGGTTAGTTGTGGGAAATGAGACACCAAAGTAGGGGTAGGATTTGTCAGTAAAATAATGGAAGGTAAAGCAAAAGGGGCTGTTGTTTCTTGTTGGATCGGCAAAGGGACAAATTGAATTTCATTGGTACCAAAAAGGTTGGTCTAAGTTTTCTTACTTTCATGGCTAAGACTAAATAATTTTTTCCTAAATATTTTCTTTGACTCAAAATTTATTTTCTAAGAAAATGGTTAGGGCACGCCCTCTCACAATATGGCAATAGAGCAGGGCAAGATGACAATTGTTTTTTCACTTTCACCTTCTTTTTCCCCACAAATATTACATTCAGCTCTACTTAACTTTTTATTATTTTGAATTTAGTACTGCAAAAATATTATAGTCCATAGTATATATTTTAATAGACAAATAGATATAAATCTATATTTATATAAAACCAGGAGTTAAAAAGGATATTTTAAATTGTATAAAAAATCAATAAATGTATTGTAAGTACAAAAAATTACTAGGGATAATTTAGACATTAAAAGTTAAAAAAAGCAATTTAAGTGTTTTATAAAAATAATTAATTTATTTATAAACTTTAATTATTATTATATTTAATTATTTTTATTTAATGTGTATATATATTTCCAACTTCTAAAGTAGGCATTAGAATTAATTTTTAGCTTAGTTGATATCGATATTGTTGTCAATGAAAGAGAATGTGGAGTTGAGCGCATTAAAGTGTATTATTTTTTTATGTAAGAGTTGAAGAGGGATTATAAATAGTTTTAAACCTTGTTTTAAAAAACAAAAACTAAAAATTGTAATACTACACCCATATTAAAGGAACTAAATAAAAAAAAAAATTCACCTTTTACTTTTCCTTAATATAACTAAGTATTTTTACCTTTTTATATATATATATATTCTATTATTATGTATTTAATTAAATAAATTTTAAAAATTTAACCTTTTAGATTAAATAAGATTAAAATTATCTTTTACAATTATTTTTTTTTTGAAAACTTCTACAATTATTCTTTTTCAAATCTTATTACTGTATGTATATATATTATTTTCAGCTGTCTTAAGCCTTTTACAATTATAAATAGGGTTTATTTATTTTTAATTAAGTTAATAAGGTGGAGTGAAGAGATAGAAGCATTAAAACATGAATTACAATAGGTGACATCGCGACGTGATAGATCTGATGTCGTAACGTGGTATTTCAAAGTCGTAACATTAGGAGATTAAGGTCGCGATATCGAGTGGCTTGAGGTCACGATGTGGTAAATTATTTGACAACATCACGACATGGAACAAGTGATGTCATGACGTCGGTCCTGAGATTTTAAAACTTTACAATTTGGTCCTCTTTCAAACTCGGGTCAATAAAAGAGCTTCCGTAAGCTCAATTAAGGATCGGATTTGATTGTGTAACTTAATGTGAATGTGTTTAACACTTAATTGCATGCTTGAATAAATTTTTAATGTATAATTGACGGTGGTTTCTCCGGAAACAAATGTAGCATCATGTAGCTCAAACCGGTCAATTGGGTCGGGCGAGGGGTGTTACATTTGTATTAAAATTATATAACCAGTAAGCTAATATTTGTTTCCATTTTTCTTTGCGTGCAAAAACCATCAAGGACAATATACAAAGAGTATTAATGTAATTCATGAATAATTTTATTAAAATAATTTGTTAAAAAAATACAAATGTAAATAAACGAAATTATTACACTTAGGGCACTAGATCCAACAAAGCCAACTCGTTTGAAATTACTTCCCTAACCGATAAATTACCTCGCAACTCAACGCCCAAGATTTAACTTACCAGTGGCATTTAGAACTAGAGAGACCTATTCTAAACAACAAACTCACTTTAATGGGTTCACTTAAAATAGATTACACATCCACACCACATAATAGTAAACTACAAAAAACGAGTTATGCAACTTGTCATTAGTACTAGAATGAATTAAACAATTATAGATTTAATTATCCTAATTGACTCGGCAACCATTCTAAGCTACAGAATACCAGTCGGAAATTTAGTAAACCTGAACAGTTGTAATTAAAACAGAAAATGCATGGATACTAAATAACAAATAAGAACAAAAGCACGAATAAGTCTCACAAATTTATTAAATCAAACTTCGATAAAACCTTTTATTAGAAAAAGTGAGTTTAGAAACCCATAAAATAAAGAAAACAAAATAAAACTAATAATGGTTATGTATCAGTTTCTCTCTTAATCTTAACCTAATAACGTCTATTTATTGGGTTAAAATAATATAATGGAGAAAATACAAAAGTTCCTTTAATTAAATAATGCATAATTTTTTTCTAGGCTTTTCGACAATTTTCATGTCAAACTTACTAGCCATTTTGGATGTCTTCTTGACGTTTTTGGGCTCGATCCATGAAAAAATCTTAGCTAGATCTTTTAGTTCCTTTTGAAGCAATATATTATGAGCCTAAAATACTTAGTAAGATCTTAATTAAAGTGGACACTATTTTACTGTTTCAAATAAATACTTGAAATCTCCAAGATTCTCTCTACTGATGGAAGACGGTGGTAACCTTGTGAACGATGGTAACGCTGATAACAACGGTAGTTGCCCGACAGAGAGCCGCATCACCAAAAAAGCTTGATTTAAGGACAAAGGAATGGATAACATTGAAATGTCAATTGATCCAATTCCAACCACTACTATTTCTTGGAAAAATATGCTCTTCGATAACTCTATTAATTTCAATGGGGAATCAAGAGAAGGCGATAGGGAACCTTTTGATTTTGTTGAAGGTGATTTCACTAAATCATCAATAGACAGAATACCTGCAATTGCTTTCTCAAATCAGGTTCAAAATTATCTACTGAAGGATATGGAAACCACTATAGTGGTTAAGCTTTTGGGGTGAAACATTGGTTTTGTTACTTTGCATAACAGGATTTCGAGTCTGTGGCGACTCATAAAACTGTTTCAAATTATGGATGTGGATAATGGGTATTTTCTTGTAATACTACAACGTAAGGAGGACTATGAAAAAGTTCTTGCCGAGGGTCCCTAGATTGTCTTAGGTTAGTATCTTACGGTTCAGCCATGAACACTAGAATTTAACCATTTTCAACATTTCTCATTGATAGTCATGGTGTGGATTTGATTATCAGGCCTTCCCAGTTATCTGTACAACAAAAAGATCCTTGAAGAGATCGAATATTTAATAGGTAAGGTTGCAAAAATTGATTTTAACACAAACAATAGACTAAGGAGACATTTTGCAAGGATAGCATTTTTGGTGAATTTAGACAAACCTTTAATCGCCCAGATTCTTATCAATGACAAACTAAAAAAATTGAATATGAATCACTACCTTTTATCTGTTATTCTTGCGGATAGTATGGTCACATTTAAGAGCTTCGTTTATTCTTACCAAACTTTCTCTTTTAGATTCAATGAAATCTATGGTGGATCTTATATCTTCTCAGATTGAACCCAAGTCGAACAAGGCTATAGTGGTTCTAGATAACAAACAATAAAGTGGAAGGATTGATTTTAATCAGCAAAGGTTAGTTTTCCTTCCTTTTTTATTTTGATTTTATGAATTTATATATATGTTATTGAAATTGTTAGGGATGAGCTAATAGTAAGTTTTCTTAGATTTTTCAGGAATACAACCGAGAATTTAAACTAGACATTGTGGGACAAGAGTTGGTGGAAGTAAAGCTGATGCAATTATTGCTAACCTTGGCTTTCAATATTCCCATAGGGTTGAGGCTATAGGTTTTTCAGGTGGCATTTGGTTCGAATGGAAGGATCCTGTTAAAGTTGAAGTGGTCTTCAGTCACCTTCAGTTTGTGCTAATTCACTTGATAATTCTTTACGGAGGCCAATTTTGGTTTTTTTGTTTATGGTAGTCCAGATAAGCAAAAGATGAGGCTTTTATGGGAAGGTTTACACTCAGTGGTGCCTAATTCTAACATACATTGGATAGAAATAGGTTATTTTAATGCTATTCTTTCTACTAGTGAGAAGAGGGGGGTAGAAAAAGGAGAAAATGTGCTCCACCTTCAGTAATTTTATCAACTCCGCTAAGCTTTATGATCTTGGTTTTAAAGGTCCAACTTTTACTTAGCAGAGAGGTAAAGTCTTTGAAAGGTTAGACAGGGCCATTTGTAATGATGTGTGGATTTCAAATTTCCAGCGCTGTTCAATATCCCATCTCCCTTAGTAAAAATTGGACCATCGACTTCTTTTCTTGTCTCAAGGGGTTGAGCTGAATTTTACTAGAAGTAGGCCTTTTAGATTCATTACTGGTTGGGTCGAGCATTCGGGTTTCTTTGATTTTGTGTAGGATTCTTGGAATTTTAATAGTAATAAGGAGGCCTTTATTAAGCAATTTTTGAATAACCTAAAGCATTGGAATAGGAATATATACTGGCATATCGGTACTCATAAAAAAAGCCTTCTTACAAAGATTAACTGATATGCAGAAAGCGACGTAAAGATCAAATTTAGAAGATTTGTACAACACTGAGATGAAGATTAGGGAAGAATTAGAAAGTGTACTTCGTCACGAGGAACTATTATGAAAGGATAAGGCTAGGTGTAATTGGCTTTACTTGGGAGATCGTAATACTAAATTCTTCCATAGATGTACCCTCCAGTGAAGAAAAAATAATAAGATCTCTACCATAAAGAATGTCAAAGGTGAGTGGGTTTATGATGATGATGTTCTACAGTCAGAGGTGATTAATTTTTTTTAGCAGCTTTATGGTAATTATCCAGAACTTATGATGGGTTTACCTCCTACCTTTTTCCCTAAGCTATCTCCAAAAGATGTTTAGTTTTTGGGTAAAGTAGTTACTGATGAGGAGATAAAAGGTAACTCTTTTTTTATATGGCCCCTTTAAAAGCTCTCGAAAGTGATGGTTTTGACGTTTTATTTTTCTGAAACCAATGGGAACAAGTTGGAAGCTCTGCTTGTGGCTGGGTTAAAAAGATTTTTGATGGGGAGTCTATTGACCCAAGCTTAAATAATACTTTAGTGTTTCTATAGCCAAAAGTCCATCTCTAGAAGATTTTTCTCAGTCTAGACCTATCAACTTATGTTCATTTTTGTATAAATTGGTTGTGAAGGTTATTACTAATCCCTTTAAGGCAATTTTTCCAAAGATTATTATGCAGGAACAAGCCGGATTTGTAGCAAGATGCAACATTTCTGATAATATCATTATTGTATAAGAAGTCATCTCACTTAATGAGAAGCAAGCAAAATAATAGGAAATAGATAGCTGTGAAGATTGATTTAGAGAAAGCCTACAACCAGGTTCACTGGGAATTTATTGAGGAATCTTTTAAACACGTAAGTATACCTAACATCTTAAATAGTGTTATTATGTCTACTATATTTAGTTCTACTATGAACATTATTTGGAATGGAGTTTTGTCCTAACAATTCAGACCGACTAGAGGATTCGACAAAGGTGCTCTCTTTCACTGTATTTACACATTCTGTGTATGGAGTGGCTCGATCACAACATTCATTCGGCAATTCAAGGTGGTCGATGGCAGCCTATTCACCTTTGTTGTTTTGCTCCACCTATCACTTATTTATTTTTTGTAGATGACCTTATCATTTTTGGGAAAGTAGAAGAAAATCAAGCCAGACTTTTGATAGGAATTCTAAAAGACTTTTGTAACTTTTCCAAACATCGGGTGAATGTAAGGAAATTTAAGTTTTCTTTTTTAAGAGAGTTAGTGAACAAACTGAAAACCTCCTCAGCGGCATGATGGGATTCAACAGGGTTCAAAATCTTGGTCCTTATTTAGGTATTCCTCTCTTTCATGAAAAAGTTACCAATCGTACTTTGAGGTTCGTTGTTGATCGGGTTTGTTCCAAACTGCAAAGTTAGGAGGCTAGGAAATTATCTTTAGTTGGAAGAGCTACATTGGATCAGTCAATTTTGTTAACAATACCAAGCTATTTCATGCAATCTATGAAGATATCTAAAGGTTTTTGTGAGCAGATAGAACTATTCTTTCTTTTTGTTATGGTAATGCAATGCAAGAGGTCGGAAAGAAGGTTGTTTTTAATGATGAAAAGAGCTTTTTTTTATGTTATGTGAAATTGATGAAAACCCGATATTTAAAGGTCGGTAATGTTAGAAGACGACTGTCGGTATCTGATGGTAAGATACCTACGGTCGGTATATCTTTGAAAGCTCAGACGGAGAGAATAAACGGACTCCTCGAGGGCTACTTAAGGCACTTTAGTGCAAACCAGAAGGACTGGAGCTGTTGGATGTTGCTCAGTGCTGCTATAACTTAACAACCAAAAAGCTCTGCGTCGAACTTCAGCCCCTTCGAGTTGGCCCCGGGGCAACAGCCTCTGACGCCCCACACCATTGTGAAAAGAGGGGGCTTGCCCATCAGCCTACTTTGCCAAGAGGTGACAGGATCGCAACGACCTAGCCCAAACCTACTTAAACTAAAGGCTTGGCCGGGTTTGAAGGAAGAAGAAAGTAGACCTTGTTTGTAGAGAAGCGGATAGGAGAGGTTACCTATAGACTCAAGCGATCAGCTCGATGAAAACTCACCCCGTATTCCATGTGAGTCAGTTGACTTCGATTAGACCAGACCGACCCAGAGAGGAACGTGCCCGCGAGGGCACCACCAGATGTTGTAGATGAACCTACTAAAGAAGAAGGTTGAGTAGATCATAGCTGACCGCACCATGGGCTAGCTCATTGATATGCGTGATATGAAGTAATAAAATTTATAATAATGATCGTACCAAAAACTAACTAATAGCACGATTTTAAGGCAAGTGCACTTATTGAACAGTAGTATAGCTTAGTGGCAAGACCGAGTTATCGTACCCAAGGGAACCAAAAATACTAGTACTAACTTCCTTTCTATTATTTAACCTAGAAATAAAAGGGGTTTTTATGAAACTAAACTAATTCTAAAACTAAACTATGAATGCACAGAAAGTAAATTGGGGAAAAGCTCTTTGGGAAAGACTGATTGATTGGGCAATACTCAAGGGAGAATCCACCTAGACTTCACTTGTTATCAATTCTTGAGCTAGATGATTTATTCACTTGACTTGATCCGTAGAGATCCCTAACTTATGTTAATACCTCCTCGAGGATAAGAACAACTAATCCTAGGCTGATTAACTGAAATCTTTTTCTAGTTAAAACCCTTAGTCTTGCATTAACTTGATCTATGGATCTCCTTATTAGGTTTGACTCTAATCCAGCAGATTTATGTCGCCCTATGTCTAGGGTTACATGCAACTCCGCTTAATTATGCCAGATCTACTCTTAAATAGGGACTTTTGCTCCTCTGCATAAGCACATCAAATTCTTGAATTAATACTTAGGATTATTAAAACAAGAATTAAGAACACATAATTAAGAACAATTCAAGTATTTATCATATAACTCAAGATAAAATAATAACAAGATCTGTCTTAGGTTTCATCGCCCTCAGGTATTTGGGGGATTTAGTTCATAATTAATAAAGAAGACATCTCAGAAGAAATAAGGTAACAAAACATAAAGAACCCACAAATCTCTGAAGGGATTTAGGGAGATCCTCCGTCTTGATGTAGAATTCAGCTTCTGGGATGAATCAATCAGCTTCCCTTGGAGTAACCCCTTGCTTCCACTCTCTGTGTTAGCAGAAATAAGGCGCTCCTTTTTGGGCGAAAGAGTACACCCTTAGAGTTGCCTCCTAGGGTCTTTATATAGAGCTTTGGGATGCCTTTCTTAGCCTCTAAGTATCTAAATCAGGGTGAAATTGCACTTCCGCACGATAGGGACACGCCCGTGTGCCACGCTCATGTGGATCAATAAGAGGCCATGTGTGGGCCTATCGAAGATGGCATGGCCGTGTGGCCTGGTCGTGCTTGTTGGGGCTGGGCCGTGTTGGACCTTATGTGGCACGACCGTGTGCCACGGTCGTGTGGTGAATCCTTGGGCTGTGTCGTTTTTGCACTTTGGCCCATTTTCTTCATTTTCAGCCCGTTTTTCATTCTTTTCTCTTCCCTATGCTCTCTTGAGTATAAAACATGGAATAGAAGGATTAAGAGCACTAATTCTCACAAATTTAATGATAATTCATCCAGAAATTAGGCTAAACATGAGGTAAAAATATGTATAATTTGTCGTTTATCAAATACCCCCACACTTAAGCCTTTGCTTGTCCTCAAGCAAAATCTCAATACATAATCAAGAATCATTCTTCTCAATTCACAATCTTTATTAATAATGTTTCAAACTAATTCACAGGTAGTCATACAATGAAAATTCAATCAGAAGAACATTAAAGATTCAATTACTTTAAGTTGAGAATTTTATCATCGAAACATAAGTTTCCTTCCTTCTTCTAAGTAATCATCTCTCAATTGAAATCAAGAAGATTTGACATCCTCACTAAGGATTCACTCTATCCACTCAAAGTGTTTAGGGTTCAAGAATTAAGTACTCTCTAGTCAACCTAAAAAGTTATTACCATAGGCTTGCAAGAAAATCAAATCTCCACCACTATAGTTTGATATGATACATTGATCAAAAGGTCTTTTAACGGTTGTAATGGGGCTTGGTTAGGGGTGTTGTCACAAGCTGCAAAAGAGGGTTAGAATCGAGATTGAACTGAAAAATTATCTAGCTAGAAAAATCTCTATCACTGGAACATATTCCTCGAGCTAAGCCTTATGATGACATCATTCTAGCCTTGGTAGCCTTAAAATAGGAATATGCAAAAACTATTGAACTATTAGAGATTACAACTGAATTTCTTTAATATACATACTTTTTTTTAGAACAATTCAAATACAATACAATAAATTGAATATTTACAGCTTTTCAATCTGGAAAAGAGAATAAAGCTAGATAATAATTCAACTCGAATCTCGACAAAAATAGGGATCAAAGTAATTGAATGGATTTCAACAAAAACAAGTTATGGGTTAAAATTAGAGGTAAGTCAAAGAATAGGTTGTTAGGCTCAATAGGGTTCACTAGGGGTCAATTTATGGAGGTAGGCATTTATGGAGTAAGTGGGTTAAATCCTATGTGCCTTTATCATCTCAGTGTATCAAATCAATGATGTGGTCTTGAAATGTATAATCAAAGCAAGTTCTAGAATAACAAATCAGTATTGACTCACTCAAAGCAACAATAAAGGTGAGCACGAAAGGATGTATGCTTAAAAGGCTCAAAAATCTTACCAGAATTATGGCTTTTGATGTCAATCCTGTGAATTTCACATCTCAAGATAACACTTAAAATTAAGGAAATTAACTTATGAAGAAAAATTAGAATCTAAAAAATTTCAACTTATCATACTTGATTCCCTAATGTTTTAAAATTTGAATAATCAAAGTACAAGCACCTATATCTTAATTCTCATATATCAATAAAAATCATAAATCAATCAGGATTAATTCCTAACAGGAGATTGAAGATAATGCAAAGAGTGAAAGTGAAAATTTGAGAACAATGCAACAAGTTAATAATTTTCAGGGATTTCAAGGTGAATGTAATGACTGAAAGTAAGTTCCCCCCCACTTAAGATGTACATTGCCCTCAATGTACAAAGATTCATTAGTAGCAATAGAAGCACAAGATCATAAGATAGGGAAAAGCATGAAACTCCTTGAATTTTGGATGAATTTGTGAGATGGAGATTGGAATTGGAAGAGCCTGCAGTTGTGGCAGGGTTGTCCCATTTCCATATAGATATGAGCTGTAGAGCTCCTTTGAAACTGCGAAAGTATTTATCAGTTGTGGGGAATTTGAATTAATAGAATATGTTTGTTAAGGGGGAGCCGATATGAAGAAATTAAAAATAAAGAAAGAAAATAAATTAAATTCTAAAACTACTAAAATTCAAATAATGAAAAAGATAGAATGAACTAAAAATAAAAGTAAAAGGAAAAAGGAAAATAAAGGAGAAGAAAAGAAAAGGTAAAAATAGGGATCAGTGAAAAAAATAAATTAAAAAATAAAGTTAGGAGGAATAGAAGTCTCTAATCCTTAAATGGGTCACGCGGTGGCGGTAGTGAAGTGATGTGGAGATGCTGGCATATCTGCTGTAGTGTTGCATCGATGTGATCGAAGCGCTGGGAGCATTTGTAACGCCCTGATTTTCGGGATTTTTCAGATTTTTGTGATTTTTGGTGAAATCTTGAAATTTTGGTGTTTTGGTTATTGAAATTATGTTTAAGTGTGTTAGTGGGCCTTTAGGAGGCCCAAGCCTAAGTTAAAACCCGGCAGAAATATCAACTTCAGTTTTTAAGTGAAAAGGGCTTGCTTAAGTGGGCCTTTAAGAAAAAATTAGTAAACTGAGACACAAAGAGGGCCATGGTAAAGTGGCAAGGGGGTGCCACTAAGCTCCTAAAAAAGTGGCGTGTGGACTAAGTTTAAGGGCCAGAGTTCAAGTCACAAGGTAAGCAGATGATACTTTTATTTTTGTGCATGTGCCGGGCATGTGATGGAGCTCAAGTGGAATTCGGCTAGGGCTTAGGAAGGTTGGGCCATTGGTTTGAATGGCCATTAGGGCAAGTTTTAATTTCTTTTCTGTCTTGCCGAATTAGGGTTAGCCACCTAGAGTTTTCACTTTCGTTCTATTCTCCCCTTAGTGTGCCAAAAAGCCGAAAAACGCAAGTAAGCTTTCCTTTGTACCGAATTCTTCCTTCTTTTCTCTTCTCTTCCATTCTTTTCTTATTATTTTCTTCTATAGCTGAAACTAACTTTCCTCATCATTCATCTTCCCTTTTATTTGCTTCAAAAAC